>OY015312.1:26733207-27989649 GCA_955612985.1 Cheilosia scutellata | reverse complement strand
TCATTTTCGAGCAAATTTAGTCGTTGACACGCTTCACGATATGTTCCACATAATTCTCCATTGACTGTTCTTAACGCTTCAAATGTAGTTGGACCACGAACGTTAACCAGCAATAAGCGCAAGTAAAAACATTCCACATTATTGGGATGCACTGTATAAACGCGACCCAAAGCATTGGTAGAAACAACGCCGGGATGGCCTTGAACTGGTTTTCCTTGTTTCCGTCTTTGAAACGATTTCGACGATGCATTCCAAGTAAAATACTGTGGAACTTCCGAATACAATAGCGTTTTAGCAAATGCATCGTTTCGACACAACGTAAAAAAGGAAGTCAATGTTGTTTCAGGTGGCTCCGCTGCTCTTTGAGAAGCATTTTCAGGCGTGAAGTACACGCGTTGGCCGTTCTCAAGATGAACGGCCAAATGAACCACTGTTGGATATCTCTCGTGTATCGGAAACGACAAAATACGCCACATTGATTCGTTACTACTTATATAGCGTCCCATTTGATATTGAGTGATTTCGTCATTCCTATTGTCAGATACTACTGCAATATAAGCCATATCGCTTCCCTTCGTTACGTATTTGCAGATGTATTTAATCGATTTTACCGAGTTGCAATACTCGACGTTTATGTGAGCTTTAAATGTCTTTGACAATATCGGCGAATATGGGACAACCCAACGGTTATCAACCTCAATATCTACATTTTTGACTTTCAAAATCGTTGATTTGCCATTATCTTCGGTAGACCGCCGACGATATAATGGGTATCCATCGTTGCCAGTAATCGTCTCCGATATCAATGCTCTTGGGAAACGTTTCGAGCACTTCCCATCAACCATACATGGTGAACTGGAATTTATTGTGCCACACGGGCCATGAATCATATTTTTTACGATAACTTCGTACAATTCCTGATCAATGGTTCGATCAGGGATCTCTGCTGATATAATGTCATCAATCTGATTTGTCGTAATTTTAGTAACCAACCAAATTAAGATGTGTGCATGAGGTAGACCTCTTTTCTGCCACTCGACAGAATACATCCAACACTGGACCTCTCCAAATACTTTTTGTTTAACGATAAAGTCCATAAGACTTTTTAATTTTAATTTGAACACTCGTGCTGTGATATCATGCCGATCGGCTGCCGATTGGCCAGGTGACAAAAGTTCTTTAATTTCATTCCATTGCGGGTTGCAAGTAAAAGTAATAAACAAATCAGGACGATGATAACGACGGACATATGACATGGCATCCTGTGCATATTCATGCATGTGTCTAGGACTGCCAGTGTATGTAGCTGGTAAAATAGTCAATTGACCAATATCGTTAACATTGCCATCCGAGTTAATAGCATCTCGAAGGTGAATGTACTCTTCCGACCTAAGCTTCTTTTGATTAAATCTAATGAAGTTTAATCGTTCAGTCTCTATTTTTGCATACATATCCACTGCGTATTGATGAAACAATCTTCGACACAATAAAATGTGATTGACCTCATTTTGACGAATCATTAATCTGTATGCATAATAGTTCATCGCACTGACTTTTTTATTCATTTCCCCACCTGCAATTAATAAACATTTAAAATTGAATAGTTAAAAAACAATTCTCATTCAAAATATGGCTAAAATTAGCATACCAGTCGTGGGATTCACCATTTTCAAATTAAGATGATATCCGTCTTCACCTTCCCAAAAAATAATTGGATATTGTAAGGCATCGTAACAACGATGAGTTTCAGACACGTTTTGAAGTTGCTGATTTCTACGATGAAGCACAATATCACGCCTACTGAATTCTTGCCCAACGATTACTACTGCCACTTCATCTACAGTCGGAGCATTAAATCTTCCTGGATGCATTCCATCGAGTATTTTATCAGGTTGAATTATAACTTTATGATTGTCCGACGGCATTCGTTCGAGTGCAGTTTTAAATAATCGAACTAATTCATTTCTTTCGTGGAAAAACCTTTGCAACCTTTCAATGATCTCCCTTCTAACATTGTTGGTGCCACTTGAACCACACCCAATTTGATACCGTTTATCTACCTCGGCATTCGAATTACCCATGAAATACATTTGCAAAAATTGATAGTTCGAATCGGGGGACGGTAACAGTGATCCAATTTTGTGATAAACCTGACCTTGAATCTAATCAGATGGAAAATATTCAGATATTGTATCAAATTGGTTCACAGAAATGCGCACAAATTACCTTAAAAGTCGTAAATCCATCTCTCAATATATTTGTAGCACCAAATGAAGTCATTTGGAAACTTGAATTATACTGCTGAATCTTCGACAAAAAATGTTTCGATTCCGATGATTCTCCAGAAACTAAAGACTTCAAGGGTTCGGGAGGCGGGTTTAATGTAGGCAATTTCACTTTCCCATTTACACAGCACATTCCCGGTGTTTCTGCCGAGAATTTTAATGAATTGCAATATTCACAGACTTTGTCCATTTTACCAATCGAAACTGATCGATGCGAACTATAATCGATTGTATTGTTATAATTAAATGCAGCAAACTCAAGATTTCTAATTATACACATTTGCCGGGGTCGATTTTGGATATTTTCACTCTCACTTTCATCATTTGAACGCCTCGAACGTGATCTTGCTATACGTTCACCTTCACTATTTATTCGAATGGAACGCTCTTCTTCACTTTCTGTCGCTCTTACAGCCGTTTTGCGTCTACTATCGCGTGTATTTCTACCAATATTTGTACGCCGTGGTCGAGGCATGATTTCTTTCAAATGAAACTAAATTCAAAACCTTTGAGACAAATTATAAAATGCAGAGCAAAAACATGGAATTTAACACAAACAAAAACCAAATGTACTGTGAAAAATTCACAAATTTTGATACCTACTAACCGTGAAAACGCCAAATAAAAAGTTAATGAGCAAGTAAATTGCTAATTGATTCACTTCAATTAATTCAAATAATTTATTCACAAAACAGAAACAGGGCTTAATTTTTCAACTATTCAACAAATTTCAAACCAATTTAAGAAAACACTTTATATCCAAATACACTGGTCACCATGCGATCAGTGAATTCAATCGAAAATCATGACGGGACATTCAAAACCAATAACGGTGAATTGGCAAGCGGCACGAATGTTTATCCATGCGAAAACAGTATAGATGGCTTATGTGTTTGTGACAGCGATTGCAACTGTTCGCACATACATACATAGGCATTTCATTTTCGTTTTGCTGTCTACTACGATGTTCCCCCATCGATGGATATGCAGATGCAGAAACAGCGGAGACTCCAAAACAAATATGAAATGCTCAAGTATATGTACGCACAACACTAACCGTGAACACACAAACACACTTCATTTTTGTAGCTTTTCGATTTCGCCGCGATTGCGATGGCGATAGCGATAGCGATCTATCGCAACACGTGCACATATTTAAGTTTGTTCATTGACACCGAGTACAAACTTGAATACACGTGTTGCGATAGATCGGTGTGTTTTAAGACAATGGTTATGGTAGGAAGTATCTCTCATAGCTAATTTGTCGTTGCCAATAATCACAACTTGGCCACTTATAATCAATACCAATAGATAGCGATTGCAACTGTTCGCACATACATAGGCATTTCATTTTCGTTTTGCTGTCTACTACGATGTTCCCCCATCGATGGATATGCAGATGCAGAAACAGCGGAGACTCCAAAACAAATATGAAATGCTCAAGTATATGTACGCACAACACTAACCGTGAACACACAAACACACTTCATTTTCGTTTTGTAGCTTTTCGATTTCGCCGCGATTGCGATAGCGATAGCGATAGCGATCTATCGCAACACGTGCACATATTTAAGTTTGTTCATTGACACCGAGTACAAACTTGGATACACGTGTTGCGATAGATCGGTGTGTTTTAAGACAATGGTTATGGTAGGAAGTATCTCTCATAGCTAATTTGTCGTTGCCAATAATCACAACTTGGCCACTTATAATCAATACCAATAGATAGCGATTGCAACTGTTCGCACATACATAGGCATTTCATTTTCGTTTTGCTGTCTACTACGATGTTCCCCCATCGATGGATATGCAGATGCAGAAACAGCGGAGACTCCAAAACAAATATGAAATGCTCAAGTATATGTACGCACAACACTAACCGTGAACACACAAACACACTTCATTTTTGTAGCTTTTCGATTTCGCCGCGATTGCGATGGCGATAGCGATAGCGATCTATCGCAACACGTGCACATATTTAAGTTTGTTCATTGACACCGAGTACAAACTGGAATACACGTGTTGCGATAGATCGGTGTGTTTTAAGACAATGGTTATGGTAGAAAGTATCTCTCATAGCTAATTTGTCGTTGCCAATAATCACAACTTGGCCACTTATAATCAATACCAATAGATAGCGATTGCAACTGTTCGCACATACATAGGCATTTCATTTTCGTTTTGCTGTCTACTACGAAGTTCCCCCATCGATGGATATGCAGATGCAGAAACAGCGGAGACTCCAAAACAAATATGAAATGCTCAAGTATATGTACGCACAACACTAACCGTGAACACACAAACACACTTCATTTTTGTAGCTTTTCGATTTCGCCGCGATTGCGATGGCGATAGCGATAGCGATCTATCGCAACACGTGCACATATTTAAGTTTGTTCATTGACACCGAGTACAAACTGGAATACACGTGTTGCGATAGATCGGTGTGTTTTAAGACAATGGTTATGGTAGAAAGTATCTCTCATAGCTAATTTGTCGTTGCCAATAATCACAACTTGGCCACTTATAATCAATACCAATAGATAGCGATTGCAACTGTTCGCACATACATAGGCATTTCATTTTCGTTTTGCTGTCTACTACGATGTTCCCCCATCGATGGATATGCAGATGCAGAAACAGCGGAGACTCCAAAACAAATATGAAATGCTCAAGTATATGTACGCACAACACTAACCTTGAACACACAAACACACTTCACTTTCGTATTATAGCTTTTCTATTTTTTTTTTTTTTTTCGATTTAGTGACTTACTTAAGTTATGAAGATAAGAAATGATTAAGTATGAAAATAAAACACTCATGAATTTCTCCAACGAAACTTTTTTTTAATTTACTTCAATTTAGTAAAATACTACTTTTGACAGATGGATGTATGTATGCATGCCGCTTAAATGGGAGACAATGGTTTATGAAAGGAAGTATCTCTCATGGCTAATTTCTCATTGCCAATAATCACAACTTGGCCACTTATTATTAATACCAATAGAATCTCTAGATCGATTGGTTCATCATACAGCGCTAAATAAACACCTGAAACGAAAAGTGGAAACAATACATATAATATTCAATAGCCGATCAAAAAATTCAATATTTACGCTTTAATTTATGAAAATGTAGACCGGTAGTCTTGAACGATCCGATCAAATTTTTGATTTGCTGAGTTGTTTTCCCCCTTTTTAAAGCAGCCGATTGGCCTGATGATGCCTGGGAAGTGCTCTGCGATAAATTCGGAGATATTTGCGCTGCACTTGCCGATGGATTTTTCGACGAACCTTGTATTTGAGAAAGTCTTTCCGATTGGCCTGATGATGCCTGGGAAGTGCTTTGCGAAAAATCGGGAAATGTTTGCGATGCGCTTGCTGATGGATTTTTCGATGCATCGCGCATTTGGGAAAGACTTTCCTCCTCGTCGTATAAATCTGAAATATAAGAACAAATACAAATGTAGGTATTATGTAGTTTGATTTAGTCAATAAAAATCGCTAGATTAATCCAAATTATGTTACCGAATGAGATGTCACTAATTTCAAGTGGCTCTTTATCCCAATCTGTAAAATATACAAAAAAGAATAATGTATCCAAAAAATTCAATAACATGCAAATGAATTACAAACCAAAATCTTTGTCGGTATCGTTGCGGGGTGACGATGATATTACATTTGTTGTTATATTGTCGGTTGTATCGTTAGGAGATGGCGATTTTAATCCGTCCAAAGCAACACTTACTGATACTGTTTGTTGTTCACCACTTTCACCCTTTTCTTCGTCATTGTCGCCTAAATAATCCATTTTTAGCTAATTGACACGGAAAAAATTCACTTCAAATAATTGAAAAAATATTTCACAAATAAATACTAACTGTGAATGATGTTCGTCAAAAAAAAAAACACAAAACGCTAATTATAGAACTTGATTTGGATTTAGGTACACAAAAGAAGAATCACTTAAATTTGACGCGAATAGCAGAGACGCCGGCTATAACAATTAGGGGTACCTATCGTAAATTGTGTGCAAACTGCAAACCAGAGTATATCCATTAATAAGTAGGGACACTCTCTCTACACATGCATTTCCTACTACCCCGAAGCAAAATGCAAAAAAAAACCTTCAATAAGTGGAAGCAGGTCGAAAGAATACTTTTTACCTGAATACAACGACTGCTTGAGAAAAAAAGGGTACACAACACATTTTTCCTGCACCACTACATGGGGCTTGCTGCGTACGACGAACGATTGTGGGTTTTTTCATAAAGCATTTTTAGAGGCGCGTAAACTCGATCTCGTTGTGTGTACCTTTTCACTTTGTGCAGTGTGACCTGCTTTGCTTTTTCGAAAATGGTTTTATGCTTCGTTTTTATAATTATTTTTTCCAGAAATTACACCTTAAGCTACGAGTACACGACATACGCATGCCAGTCTGACGTCAATTCGACGTCAGAATATGTCATTAAAGGGCATGTCTTGTACTCGGCTTATTATTGACGCTGACATATGTTGGCATGCGTCTGTCACCCATATGTCCGACTCATAATGGCATGTAAATTTCGGAGAATAAAAAAATCATTTGAATTGAAGATTTCTTGGTCGATTTTTAATCCATTAACATCGTAGCCATCCTTTGATGGAATTTGTTACTTTATAGCTTGATAGAAAGAAGACGAACCATATTTTTGTATAGGTATATGCTATATTAACGAAATGTCACCAGAAAGCCCTAAAATATTAAACAAATTTGTGATTTTTTTCGCTTGGAAAAATTAAGATCTTAGGGCTTTCTGGTGACATTACGTAATAAATATAGTATATATACCAAAATATTGTTCGTCTTCTTTCCATCAAGCCATAAAGTAACAAATTCCATCAAAGGATGGCTACGATGTCAATGGATTAAAAAACGTCCAAAAAATCTTCAATATCAAAAATAAACACATGCCAGTCACCGTCGACAAACGAATATGTCAACTTTGAGACAAAACGTTCATGCCGTGTACTCGGCAGACTTTTCGTACATGCCACAATATATATAAAACTTGACATATTCTACAATATGTCGAGTAATTATCGTGACGTCAGAGTGGCATGCGTATGTCGTGTTTGGCATGTCGTGTACTCGTAGCTTAATTCTGAACTCCTACCAATAATATTTCTATCTAAATTATGAAAATAAATATTTTTTGTTTGTTCTGACTTGGCTAAAAATAATGCAATACGATAGTAGGAATAAAAATGATTTGATTCCATAATTGCTAGTTTTTGTAATAACTGGTCACACTGGTTCTGCAGTGACGATGAGGTAGTTGTTTTCATAATGCATTTTTAAAGGCGCGTAAACTCGAATGCTTATCAGTTGTGCGAAAGAAGTGAAGTAAACAAAATACAGGGTGACACGTGATAGTTTTCGGTGCGAACAAATTACAGTGCAGGAAATGTGAAAACATACTTTGAAGTGTTTGGTCTGCGGTCGGGAACAAAATGAAAATTCAGGTGTAAAATATTTTTTTTTGTCGATAATGAAGGGCATTAAAATTTTAACGTTATTGGTTTTTCAGTGAGAACTCCTGAAACTGTCCCTTTTTGACTCCTTTTTTGGAGTTGTAATTTTTCAATTTTTTTACGCGCTGTTTATTTTCCTTTTGTTAGAAAACTTTTAGAATTATGTCCTTTTGTTCTTAAAATTAATAGTATTCCTTGTGGTCGAACTTTGACCTAAGTTGTACGACATTTTATAATTCATCTAAATTTAAAGACCTCAAAAAATGCAGAAGACCATATTTTTGGGAATGAAGAGCAAATAGATTTCTTATGAAATGGATTTTTTTAAGAATTGCTTTTTTCGATAAGGCTGTTTTACGCAACCGAGGAGAAAATAATAAGTTGCTCCATTTCAATTTATTTGTGAATTTAAAAGATCTTTTTCAGCAAAGTACACGGAGGAAATAATTGCGAGCCAACTGCAAATTTAGAGCTTTCCGACGTGGAAATACAGTGTGAATCACCGAAAAAAAGGAGGACACTGAATCTGACTATAAAACTGCTGATTTCGGTAGTAAAAATGCGTTTTATTATTTTGCATTAAATACATATAAAAAAACGTCAAAAACGCAAGTGTGAGTTGGAATTTAGTCAGCACTCAGGAACCTAGTGTTTCCTACATATTTACAAATTTTAAGGAATATGAGGGTGCTCATTTAACACGTTCGCCTAAAGAATTTTTAGATTCATTAGAAAGTTAATAGCAAACATTTATTTCACGTTTTCCCAATTTGTACTTTTGTAATAATTTTCAAATTTTCAAACCTACTTTGGCTGTAAAAATCTAAACAAAGAATTTCTTATAAAATTTTATGTACGTGTTCGAGTGTATCTATAGGCGTATTTTTTTGGGAAGTGAGTATAACAAAACCAAAAGTGAGTATATCAGTTTTGCATGCAAAAAGCCAACAACAATCAAAAGTATCTTAGCGTAACACACAATGTGATTATAATTTTATATTTAATAAAAATGTACCTATGACAAACAAAAAAATCCTTTTTTTAACGGAGCACCCTGTGCCATTCTGTGAAAAAATACTTCTCCTCGTTTTTCTCTCTCTCACCACAACACTTCTTATATCCGTCCAAGCGTTTGCTAATGGGGTGATTTATGTATTTGATCGATACCTAATAACGACACATTAACCTATGTATGTGTATATGCTTCCATACAGGTTTGGTTTGCACACTTTCTTACAAATGTGAATGGTAGAAACGGAGAAACGATGTTTTTTCTCTGTTCTCTGTTCACTCACTTCGTTGGCTCAACAGAGCTGCTTGCCGTGTGTTTTGTAAAATGACTGAGAAAAATATCGATTTTGATCTCCAATTTTGCAATTCCGATTTCGATGATTTTTTCGTTCTAAAGGTATTGTTTTTTTGACACACAAACATGCTACAAAAGAATACCTTTCCAGAAAAAAAATAATCATCAAATTCGGTGTCGACAAACTCGAGTTATAAACGGACAAACATATTTTCAACTTTCTTTTATAGATATAGATAGATATACATAGCTACCTAACCTACAACACAATTTCTATTCATTAACATTTTAAAATTCATTCATAATTCACACGCTTTTACTGAGGATCCTGAAAATTTTTGCTAATTACCTGTTGAAAGCAAACAGCAACACAAACTATACAATTTTGAATTATATAGATACAAATTCAATGAAACAGAATGTTGTATCTTTCGTTATGTAGAAAATCATTTCATGAACTATCTCGCTGAGGAACTAGGTATCTCTTTATTTTTTTGTTAAATAAGAAAGAAAAGTTCAGGAATTCAATTGATACTACGATGGCATGAACTTTAGTTGTACTTCTTCGGTATTATGA
The DNA here is from genome assembly GCA_955612985.1 of Cheilosia scutellata. Classification (NCBI taxonomy): domain Eukaryota; kingdom Metazoa; phylum Arthropoda; class Insecta; order Diptera; family Syrphidae; genus Cheilosia; species Cheilosia scutellata. The sequence goes on along the minus strand of OY015312.1, from coordinate 27,979,966 downwards.
GTTCGACTGGATCTACAGAGCAAGGAGACATTCTTTGTGACATCGAAGATAGTCGTGCTGAGGAGGAAGCGAATAGAATGAATGCTGTTGTAAGGGAGAGAGGGACACAAAAATTCAATATCCAACATCCAAACTGTGATGACAGAACAGACCTTCTGCTGCCGAGTTGTTAAGACTTTGGAACTTTTGCAAAGAATTCAATATCTACACTTTGGTCTCAGATTCTTTTGTAGTTTTGTGTCAAGAAGTATTTGAACAAAATATTCTCAAGTGAAAGTTGAAATTTACCGCCTTTTACGGTTTTCAGTTGCGCAGTGGGAGTGAGATCAGTTTCATTGATGTAGTAGGTATTGGAATGGGTTTAGATTTTTTTTATAGGTATACTTGCATCTGTCATCGTATAGGATGATAGAATAAGTTCTCTCATGAACATTAAACACATGCGTTTGTCGTGTTCAGAAAATCCAAAGTTATGCTAGAGGACTTATTTGGTATTTGAAAATCATTTTATGTGTTGTTTGCAACAACAGCAAGTTGGTTAGAAACACTGGCTTGAAAGAATAATTATCAATGCGAGATTAGGTGATATTGACCTACAAGTAAAAAGTAAGGCACACCATACAGGGAGGAGTCATTTCCCCCCTACTTTGGGTTCTCGTCATCAATGAAATACTCATGAAACTCAAAAACAGTGGAGTAAAGGGCGTCGCTTATGCGGTGCGGATGATGTAGTATTGCTTGCGACAGGAAAATTCCTACCAACTACATTATAAATTAACTGATAGGAAACTCACTGCGGACACTTAATTTGTTGACAAAACATTGTGACCTTGGGGTGAACCGCCAGAAAACCGAACTTGTGCTGTTTACAAACCGAAGAAGCATACCTACCGCACTTTGAACCACCAACCATTAAGGGAATACCCCTGCAGGTCGCAGAGATTGCGAAATATTTGGGAATAATTCTCGACAGAAAACTTAATTGGAAACTAAATGTCAATGAACGAGTTAAAAAGGCAGCGAATGCACTTTATGCATGCAATCGTACCTTCGGCAGGACCTAACCCGAAGATAATTCTGTGGAATGGCAAGCCACAGACAAGCTAACCAATCTTAAGACAATGAAAAAGACTGGCATGTATAGGAACAACTAGTGCATTGAGAACAACACCGACTGCTGGGTTGGAAACGCTTCTCAACCTGCTACATATGGATCTATACATGCAAGAACCGGCTGCCAAAAGTGCCTTGAGGATAAGCCAGACAAAATGCTGGATCCCCAGTCTCTTCATAATCATCATCATAAACTCTGACTACATGTCTACCTAGACTTCGAAAAAACATTGTCTTGCCGGTTTCCGAGCAGGGAAGAATGGGGCAGGAACAAACCCACGGAAACGAAATCAATAGCCATCTACACTGACGGATCAAAGGTGGAATGTGGAACTGGAGCCGTATTATTCTCAGAGGAACTCAACATACATAGTTCAGTCAGGGTCCCTGATTACTGTAGTGTTTTCCAAGCTGAGCTACTGGCGGTCTCGGAAGTGGCAAGCATGGTGTCAATAATGGTAATACCACGGAATGATATTACCATATTTATTGACAGCCAGACGGCTAACAAGGCAATCTCTACTAATGCGTTAAATCCAAACTAGTTCAACGCTGTCGCGTGCAGCATCGAGTGGAATACAAGATCCGAAAGAAAGCCAATATCAGATGGAAAACACTAACCACCTGTGACATATCACGGAAGATGTGGCCAGAGTACCAACAACCTTTTGCGATATGATAGAATATCGCTGTCAAAGTTGGTTGGCGCCCTCACCGGTCACAACCTTCTAAGAAGCCATACAATGAAACTAAATCGCAAGAATGACTATATTTGTAGAGGCTGCTGTGATGAAGAAGTCCACGAGGACACACCTCACTCTCACTCTGTCACTGCCCAAGTCTCTGTCACTTGAGGAACAGAACACTTGAAGGTAATACTTCCAGGAAATCCAAGAACTCTCTAATGTCTCAATATCTAATCTTTACAGGTTTCTGAGGACAACGAGATGGCTGGACAAAGTCGAGTAACCACGGGAAGGATGAAAGAAATCCAATACAATACGGCTAAACCCATCGAAGGGTATCACAATGGGTCCACGAGAACCTGAGTGGGGTCCTCAGCTTCACGAACCCGTAAATCTGACCGAAACCTAACCGTGGGGTTAGTACTAACTAATCATCTGACTCATTTAAGTGATTGTTTCAACATTTGAATTCCGGTCTCTGTACCTATACATAGATTCATATCGTAAAGAAATATTGCTTTGTATTCTGTACTTTGCTTTAGCTTAAGTCTTCGGCTTGCAACACACAAATCAGCACATAATAATTTGAGTAGATCGACCATTAGCCCTCTGAAGTAAATCTTGGGACAAAAGATTTTATGAATTTCAAGTTGAGTTGCATTGATCACCAGGACCTCTTAATGGCAATGAATGACCTTAGCATTCTAATAAAACTGATCTAGTTGTGTCAATTGACGCCGGCCGGAAAAGAAAAAGCCGGCCGGGTATAGCCAGTTGCAATTAAAGCTCAAAAACAATGAATCAAAACAAGTCAACTACAGAAGTCTTGAAAGCAGCATACTCACTAAAAGGCAATAGATATCCTTAAAAGTTTAGGACATTCTTCGAGTCAAGGTACACGACGAGTACGGGCTAATAGTAAAAAGCTTTAGACGTTTAACTAGCTTCCTAAAAACCCCACCCTTTACAGCCACCCATTGAAACCATTTTTTAATCAGGAAATTGATAGCTCTTCTACGCCACTTAAGCCTCTTAAATCAATATTCGGTTATTCCACAGATTGAGTTTCTCCTTATAAGCTAAAATTATTTTACCAGAGGGCCTTCATTTTGTTGTTTTCGAAAACACATTTATTCTCATTATAATCGCAGCACCTCTCCCTAGGGAACAATTTTGCCGAATCTTCCTTCCGCACATTTCATTCATTCATCCTGTGATATTGTGGTTCGCACCTTCACATCACTGATAGGCAAATAGATAACACCCCATTGTTTCATATACTCCAATAATACCTGAGAGAGATATGTATGGTTCTGCTAAGCACTGAATCAATTGAAATGTTTTCCCTTCTAATTTATTGTTGCGTTCTATTCCTTCCAGAAAATGGTGAAATGAAATCATTTCTATCTCCGAAACAATAACACTAACCATATCTCTTAACCCATCCCAAGCCTCTGTCATCGTCATGGGGTTGTTTGAATGTCGGAGCGACTCTTGAAATTATACAAAACTTGTTGGCATCTGTCAGGGCCTGAAATTGTAATATCAGGTAACTATACGACTCCGACAGTATGGTGTTTCTAGGTATACGTATGCATCTGTGAGCCTTAGACAACATGTCTTGGGCTTTTGGGGAAAATTAATTTAAGTAAGTGCCCGTATGCAAATCCTTAGATAGGACAGAACGCTAAAGAGAAATTTCATCTGTTTGCTGTTTCATTATGGTATTTCCTATCGGTCCTATCCAATTAAATAAAAATAGGATAGCTATCGAGCCTGCCTATTTGTATTGAATGATCCCATTTCATTTGCCAGAATTGAGCATTGCGGTACTAGTGTGCTGGATAGAGGATGGAATACATTATGTGGCTAAAATAAGATTTCTCAGTTGCAGAGGAAGAGTGTTTATATTTTTTGTAATTCTATTACTGTAATTCAAAATGACCTAATTACAGAAATGAAGTTGTCTGAAACCCGTTCATTGGCTTAAGTTGATCACCAGGATCAATATTTATATCAGCATACAAATGTCATGCTGAGCCTACGGAAGTTTACTATTTTAAGGCAAATGCAAATGTACGACAAACGCTTAATATTTTTTGGGACTTTAGGCCGATAAATGATATAAAGTTGAAGTATGCGTACGGACATTTTACAATACACATTGCGGCAACATTATTATGCCAAAAGAATTGCCTTCAAAGCAGAGGACTTTATCAAGATGTCAAAAAATCTCAATTAGAAAGAATTTGTATTTATTACTAAGCTTTCAAAAGTAGATATAAGGGACATTGCGAAAAAAGTGCAAGTGACACTTCGCCTGCGGTAGAATTTCGTGTTAAAAATAACAGTTTTATCACACTCCTGAATGTTGTTGCAGATAGAAGGAAGAACCTTATAAATACATGCGCATACGCAAATAAATTCGTTATATTCATGGGGCTTTGGCATAGGTATATGCGTTGGCCTTAAAGTAATTGCATGCTTGGACATTTATGTTGTTTCCAGACTGCGGTGGCTGAGATTCAGTATTATTATTATCTTCGCTCTATATGACCGGAACGTGCCATGGTAGTAGGTGTGCTTTTTTTTCCGGCCCACATCCAATCTTTGTACAGTTCCAGTTCGGGGTTGAATTTGCATCTTTCTAATTTTTCTTATTAAAGGAGCTTATAGTAGATATTAGCTTTTCCTTTATGCTTATTGTTCAGTACTAAGCTCCATAATCTACTACAAAAAGGTCTTATATAGGTATTTTGACGACATTTTTGAACTGCTTGGGTTTGACTCTGACAATTTCTTTTGGGGAATTTTGTCGAATTTTAGTCTATCCCGTCAACTGAAATCGAAGAAAAGTAACTTTTAGGTAAGTTTTCAAGCTCGTCAATGGTGCTTATAATTTCGCCTGAAATGTTTTTTCCGACTGAGATTCATCGACAAAATTCCTTTTGTTATTTTAGATTTCCAGGGTACCTAGGTACTAATTTTTCTTCAAATCACTTCAGTTTTATGTTGGTAGATTATTATTTCAGTTTTATGATGTTCTTTGAAAGTTTTGAGAGTTTTTTTTGAGAGACATTGAAATTTACCAAAGCTACCAAATCTCGTCACGATATAAAAACAGTTCACTGTTTTTCGACCTCCAAGAACAAAATCACCTTTACTTGCAGGTTTATGATACGAGTCGTTTTAAAACTACTTGACATCCAAATGAACCAATTGATTGACTTAGTTCATATCAAACAACATAAGCCAGCGTTAATCTAGATTTATCTATCAACCATGCAGTGTACGATTATGATACATATTTCAATTTTATTGGTGTACAAGTGTGGCAAAGCCTTGCTTCGAACATTGATGGTCCGTATCCGAACAACTTGTGAATGAACCAAAAAAGAAATTCATGAAGAGTCGCAATGGCTCCCTGAAATTACGCCAAAAGAAATTTCGCCAAAAAAATAAAATGGATAAAGAGCCCAAAAACCTCCATAAAAATTTGTGGCATTTTTCCTAGGAAAATTCGCCCAAATATTTTGACACAAATGGTGATTTTTTCGATTTGAATCTTTTAAAATTGAGAACACGCCAAAAAAATTTTTGGAAAAAACACCAAAAAACATTTTGGTACGTTTTCCAAATTGAAAAGAAAGAACGCCGAAAAATTTGTTGTTTTTCTTAATAGAAAAGAAAAAAAAACCGCCAGGAAGTTGCATTCCTCACTCTATGGCTCCCGGAAATTACGTCAGATTTTTTTTTGGGAAAATTGCCTGAAAATTTTCATTACAAAGTCTGGCCTTATTTCCTTGGAAGAAAAACCAGTATTTTCAGGTTTTTTTTTCCAAAAACAGAGAGAAATAGTTTGAAAAAAAAAAAAAAAAAAAAAAAAAACCAGTAAGACAATTATCTTCGACTATAGGCGTATTTTTTTGGGAAGTGAGTATAACAAAACCAAAAGTGAGTATAACAATTTTGCATGTAAAACCAAAAGTGAGTATAACATAACAAAAAGTGAGTATAACAGTTTTGCATGTAAAAGTAAAAGTGAGCTAGCTATAGATTCTCAAAAAAATACGCCTTATGCCGAAGCTCAAATACCCGGTACTATATTATTGTAATATAAAAAAAAATATTTTAGTATTAAAAAATTATGGGAGGTATGGGTACTTTTTATTCGAAAATTGTTGTCAAAAATTTTTAAATATTATTAAAACAATATGTGCAAAGTTTAAACTTGCTAGCTTTACTGTAGCTATTTAAATTTAATTTTTAACATAAAAAGCTATAAATCTAATATTTTTGTAAGGGAGCTAGTAGTAGTTTTCATCCGATCTTGCTCATCTTCGAACTTAGCCTCAGTTTGGTGGATAAAAGCTTACGTACCAAATTTCAAGTCGATAGCTCTTAAATTACGGCCGTAATCGTGCGGACAGACAGACAGACGGACATCGCTAGATCGACTAAGAAAGTGATGCTGATCAATAATATATATAGTTTGTCATACCTACAACGCCTCCTTATGGGCGTTACAAATGGAATGACAAAGTGAATATACCCTCACCACAGTGTGGTACCGGGTATAAAAATGCCAAAAGCAATGCTTGGGGTGACTGTAGGATTTGGAGTGGGTGCGAGGATTTTTGTATGTGAACTTCGATAATTTTCAAATAAATAACATGTTCTGACCTTTTTTCCAAAATTATTTTGGAAATTAGGTCAGAATACGAGTTGCCTATGTTTATTATCTGGCTTAATTTCCATTTTACTTTCTGGTGCTTTTGCATCTGTCATCTGGCATAATTTCCTAATTTCTGGCATATTTTCCAAACAAATTTCTGATATTTTTTCCAAATTCGAAAACAAAAACAATTTTTGGCATTTTTTTGCAAAAAAACATGTGGCGTATTTTTCGGAAGCCTGGGACAACAGGTCCGTATTGGCACCCTAGCTATTGGTGAGACCTAGGTTGTCGCCATTCCATTCTTTTGCGAGAGTTTTTATTTTTAGGACGGATGGAAGAGACCTTAAATTTTATGCGTAATTGGAACGGCTGAATTGAGATGAATTCTCAAGGCCTATTCTCGGATTTCTGTCAGACTTTCGCGAGATATGGCGCAGTGTTCAAATCTCTAATATATAGGTATGTAATTTGTGATTTTCCGAGAATGGCCCCCTCACTCGGTAGATTGACACCCTAATCACTGAGCCACCTTTGCTTATTCGTATTCACATTACATTGTTGTATACAAGCAACCTTAGCCCTGAACTCCCAATTTAAATGTACCGACAATACAAACAGGCTACCTACGTGTCCAACGTACTTTTCAATTAAGGCTAAGTCATCATATATTTCTGCCGCCACAAAATCCGATTAGCGACACGCGCGCTACCAAACCAGATTACCGAAAATTGGAATACATACTCTGAAAATATTATTATCTGAAGAGCGTCACCAACAATATTGTAAGCCTCCCAAATTACATTCCGCACATCTGTTTCATCTAAAATCCGCATATCCCCAGCATAGGGTTTGGGAATATATATTGTGTGAATAATTAATACAGATCCACCAAAATACAATTATGCATGCGGTTTTAATATCCATTAACGTATGTTTAGGTTTTTAGCGTCACCTGCAGACCCTCCAGTCCGGTTGGTTGTTCACAGAATCCTTCATTTACGACGCGCCCCAGTTTGTCGCATTGCATTGGTCAGCAAACTCTATATGTATATGTATACCTACAATATGCAGTGTCCGGATGTACGGTCATTGAGGTTGCTCTTAATGCCCTAACGATGTAACATCAAGTGGGCGGTAATATTCATTTAAAGCTCTTTTAATCCAGGCTGCATTAAGATGTAAGCTGTTTTTCAAAAATGTGTACCTACAAAACGCTCTGTTGTGTTCCAGTAGCATATATGCCATCGACGGCTGTATTTTAGTGTGGATTTTGTTTAGAAGTAATTAGTGATGACATTTTATATTCGAATTTGCAGGTGGTGTATTTAGTTATAGTTTTGATAGGGTAGTGGCGGGCGGAAGCGTTAATTAAAAGGAACCATAGCACTGCAACCGGCAACGACATAATGTGTGCGTAGGTGGTACATATGAGTTGGTTAATGTGGGTTATAATAAGGACTATTGAGCTATACTCTCCTTTGTGAAAGCAATTTATTTGTTCGATAATGTGATAAGTTATTAAACAGCTAAAACTTTGGCACTGGATTTGTTTGCAATGTATTGTGTAACAATGAATGGGAAAAGGTGGAATATTGGCCTTTAGTTTACATAGTTGTCGCAAAATGAATACAGGTGGGATCTTTGACACTCAAGTAACATTCAGAGTACATAGAAAAGACATTCTGGAGATTATAATCTCCAGCTTCAACACAGATGGCAACAAACCTGTCCAGTGCGCATTGAAATTTAGTCCAGGTCGACCCTAAAATTGGATTGGCGCAATGTAGATGACTTATCCTTAAGTCTCTTAATTGGGGAAGAATTCCCCGCCACGGCTACGCTGTAGCACCAACTCCATGAAAGTAATGAAAATGCAATCCACCACGAAGCCTAAAGCCTACTTTGAAAAGTCTTGCTTTAGGGCCGGCTTTATTCCATACTCCTTCACTAAGTGCACTTCGGTATTTCCTTCAAGTGGCTTGGTCGTATATCTATGCTGTCCTCAAGTCTACAAAATAAATGTAAAATGTATGTGGCATACTGGCATTGCCTTCTCATTTATCAAAGCTTGTCGTATTAAACTCCTATAGTAAAACAATTTTCCTATAGGAGACCCAGAAGCCTATTTGATAGCAGGAGAGGCAGGGTCCCAAATGATCAATCTGACTACAGAATCTCTGGCTTTCCTTCTAGTACACATATAGTTCTGGCTTATCCACGCCCAAAAATATTTGGCAGCATGCAATGAATATTATGGTTGCCTCGGTGACGCCTTCTTGCTAACGTCATTGACGTGCATTATTAGGCTTAGGTATTCATTATTTAAACACTTTAGTTACTCTTATTTTAGTGCCTTCTCTAATTTAAAAAAAAAAAAAATTGTAAGTCATAGTTTGCACTGGGAACAAATCGCGTGATTACTGCCTTCAAAATGCGGGATCAATTATTTTCCAGTCAAATATAAATCCGACACCTATCTGAAAGGTAAACAGTATTAAAATTCAACGAAATCAGAACCACCCCTCCCATTTAGTCGTTGCAATAAAATTCATACCGATGAAAAGCAAAACAGTTTTTCCCCATCATAGCACGACTTAACAACATCTTTGGACTTCACAATGGAACGTTGAGATCGTAAATCTCCATGAAACTTCATTAGGTAACAAGAAGAGGCACTGGCTTTTCTTCTTCCCTCCAGCCGCCAGTCGACAGGTCTTACATAGCACATTGCACAAATCACAAAAATGCGTTAGCTCATCGTTCTTCTTTTCGGGTAGCCAGCCGTTCGAAAGGCGAGAAAAGCCGAATTCATCGCAATAAATCTAAATTCACCAAACTACCGTATGTAGGACGAGCAGGAGTAGCATTGCAACCAAATGAAACTATCAAAGAACTCTTGCTAACATTGCTTGGGAAATGGACTAGTATATGCTACGACGACGACGACGAACATTCAGACAGGAAAGACGTTTGCATCCAGGACACAGGATTTCTTGCCATTTGATATATTACACATCGGGAGCATCTATAGCTGCTGTATATGTGAGAAGAAGATAACAGCTGCAAAAGGTATACCAATGAAAGGATAACTGCCAGATAATGTCGTATAAAATATCACCTACATTGGGGCAGTAATCGATTTTCATATAGGTATACGCATACCTATACCTATACTCCTATAGCCAAGCTATATCTTCAACAGCAACCCATTACTCTTGAACTGATTCAGAATCTGAATCAGAGTCCATTATATTGTTAATTTATTTGTGAAACTTAATCAGGGTGACGTATGGTTGGACATTTTATGTGCACTTATGGAGAAGTCAATGGGCGAATGATTGGGGCAGATTGGGGCAACCGCATTTATTAAAGGAGAGTCGATACGAATTTTGAAGAACTAGGTAATGTTTGAAGGAGGCTCTTATATACTACTGCTATGCATAGAGATGTTGTGTGCTAATCTTCTATGGCTTACTGTTACTGGTGATTGAAATTAACTTCTTATCAGAAGATTTAGTTATAGATCAAGTATTTTAAGGTTATGTAAGTTTTGTAGACTGGCGAGGAGTACTCCATGCCACACGAATTATGTAGGTCCTCGAAATGAAGTGTGAAATAATGAGCGTCCCACAAGAGGGACATAATAACCATAATGCACATAACTTTTCAAAAATTGCTTTGGCTACAGGACAAACAAACTTTCGATCTCTTTTCCTGTGGACATATAATTCTTAGAGGACTACAACTACAACCGTGGCACCTTGTATCGAGTCATCGGTCTCCTATATAGATGAGGAGGTTTGACAAGGATGCCTAAAGTCTAGACAGTGCTGCTTAAGAAGGAGTTTCAAACGTTCACATGAAGAATTGGTATACTTTGTTAAGAAGACTGATACCTACAACCTACCTAACTCTGCGCTGCTAAAGTGGTCTCCTCTCCTCTTTGGGGTAAACGATGCTGGGATCCTGTTCATGATGCACACATAAAACCAAACCTTAGGGATGTTTTGGTTCGTGCTATCTTCCAAGTCACCTGCATCAGCTGCTCTAAAAAGTTCAGTCAGGTCCAACTGCCTTGTTGATTTTTAGCTTGGATATTACTTTCTAAAATTCATTTTCACAAACGGACGTTTTGCCTATTGTCATCTAAATTGGATGGTTCGTTCTGCTTATCAGCGAGTTGTTCGACCTAGTCGCCTATATATAGTCTGGAAGTAGCTTGTCCATATTCTAAACACCGCCTTTATTCTACAACAAGATTGCCATCTCTACAGAACGGGATTCGTTGCCCTATGACTTATTCTTTAGTTTCCGTACACCGAGAGGGTTTGTATCAATAGGTAAGCTTTTCTCGCCCTTCTGGCTTCCGCTACCACCAGCGACGATTCAAAGAGGTTGGTTACCCATTTATCCCGTCGAGGTTTTATTTTAAACTGGTTCTATATTTCCTAAATTGATCCGAACGATTTTATATAAAAGTGAAAACCTTGACCCGGCCAGACGATAGGATGTATGGAAGATAGCCTTGCAAGCCACAAACGTTTACTTTAAACCATTCCATAACTTTGGCGAGAACACCCACCCAGCTCCCGCGCGCAATCTCCCCTTCTTCTTGTCCTGAATTTTATCTTCCTGTTCCGATATTTTCCATAGCAGACTACCACATCTTGAAAACATTCTGTACTACGCTACGCACAATGAAGAAATGTCAACCACAAGACGGTCTTGTTGTGTTTTTCTTACTCAAGAAGTATAACCTTCCAGGAGTCCCTTGAAAGTATAAAAAATATACATATTCTTTTTTATTTTAAAATTGTCCGCGCTATGAATGTTTTTTTTTTTTCTTGTCCCATCCTTCGTTCAGTCACTCACTTTAGCGTGGTGTGCTCTGTACATATACCTGTGGGTTACCTTTATCTTTATTTCGCATAATTGATTCTATGCGGGACCTCACCGATTTCCCAAGATGTATTTTTTTTTCAGCAGAAAAAAGAAAGCGTTGGCGTTGGAAGAATAAGGACTCGACCAGAAATTATAATGAAACGTGAATCAACTTTGGACGTGGCGCATTTGAAGTTTTAATTTAAATAATGTGACTTTTTATTTATGTTGAGTGCAGCGAAACGTTCTTTGTGATTTCGGTGGAAATTTATAACCGCTTCGCACGTCGCGTCGGTCGGTCCATGAAATATTGTGTAATCAAGAGTGTTCGGATGGAATAAAATTATGTGGAAATTGTTTGTCCATGGGAGTTGAGGGAATAGTGGAAACAATTTAAAATGAATTCTCATTTGATGAAGCTTTAGGTTATTCCATGTAGCTTTTAACGATGGTATGCAACCTAGTATAGTACCCCAAAGGCAGGCGAGATTTGTAGATGTAATGGTTTGAATAGAGAAAATCGGAACTACTCATGGTAAACTTTCGATTATAGGTAGCGTGTAAGTCTAAAGGCTTAATTTGTTTCTTTTTAAAAAGATTGACAACATGGGTTTATTCAGTGTCAAACGACAGATGCGGAACAGATATAGAGCTGATACTAGGTTCCTTCGAAGGAAAAATACTTTGATGGATTGTTGCGAGGAGGGCGAATGGAGGAGAAACTACATACCGCTTGGGCTTTACAACTGGAACAGCGTACCAGAATTGCAGAGGATGGAAGGCTGCAGTGTCTCAGGCGGACACTCTTCACGTGTGCGGAGCCCCATAAAGTAAGTAAGATACCAGATGGATTATTGCTATTTTCAGAAGAAAATATTACCCAAGCGACTTCTATGTTGACTCCCAAAGGGTATCTTGAGTCTTGCAGTCACGGGTCTCATGACTGCTGCTATACCTATACCATCCGCTGTTCGTCATTCTTGGCCGGTGATATTGTATGCTGGTCGGGGGAGTAACTATGGAGCATACGTTCCCATCATCTACCATGTGTATATGGTAGACTAGCGTGGAACTCCATATTAAACATTATATTTTCTGTAAAGGTCCAAGGACCCTGTGGTTATCGTTAGTCTGGTACCTTAAGCTCTTGTTGGTAAAATGGCTCGCGGTAGTATGGTATATCAATTCAGAAATCTTCTAATACAAGACCAGTTCTGTTGTAATGTTTTGGTCGTCCAACCAGCTTTATGTAGTCACTGGGTGCGATTAATAGGCGTAGTTCAACTGTAGATGTGGATTAACACCATCCCACACCATTCGTGTCAGCAAGTCTTGCGCGGCCGCCCATTATTAAAGGGCTATCCAGACGAATTTCATTGTATTATGCTTGTTAGCGCCTTCCTGAATATACAGGCCACTTATCGCTACCACACCCACGTGCCCGGCTTTAAACCTGGTAATTGTATGCTTATACCAGAACAGAAGAGTAGTGGCCTAGTGGGGGTATATTTTTTATTTTGTTTTTGTAAAAAAGGGGATTCCAAATCCTGGAGCACTCAGACTAATCTCGGTCCATTGTACTACCAAGCAGAAACCCCTTATAGTGGTGGAGAAACTCTGATATTATTCGTTTCTTTTTATGGTCGGTGGCAGAGTATTGCTGTCCCCGCCGGAGCTCGAACCAACACCGCTCGGGTCACAAGCAATGACTCTAACCACTACACCGCATGGTCACCATCGTGGGGGTATTTTACTGACAGTGCAAATATGTATATTGTATACCCTACGATTTGACCGAGACAACCTACCATTGAGGATAATACCAAGTGCACAACCCTCTCTACCACCACAAAGACATCGACACCCTGATTTGAACACCTTGGGGTCAACCCTGACAACGACGCATACTATACGAGTAAGAATCTGAGAAAACAATCACAATTTATGTAAATCGAATTATTAAAAAAAAAAATCAATGTAAACCGTTGGGCCAACACACAAAATATTAATTATTCATAACCATTTTGTAAGCTATCCTTAAGTCAAATTTTATATATAGAAGTTCAATAAAAATTAATGTAATCTAAGGTATTTTGAGCAGATCTTGGCTATATGCATCCCAAGAAGGAAGAAAACTGGGTAGCCTATAGGTGTATTGTATACTATGATCAAGTCGCCTGTTATTTATTTTGAATTTTAGATTTTTATTTCGTCATAAAATTACAAAGGAAAGCCATCGCACAATTTAAAATACTGAGATATGATATATAGGGTATGTATATCTTTCAACTGAAATAATATTAGATACATATTTTAAATACTACTATATAAATTCAGATTTTTTAAGGGAAATAACGAGAAAACCCAACAATTTTGAATTTTATTTCATAATTGAACCTTAGTTGATGTTGCAGCTGAATAAGAGAAGTTGGCCACCTGCTATTCCTTAAATCCACATATTCAATCCTATTCCCGTTGCCGTTTGTCGTATACGACTCATGTTTTGTTAACAATTTTATTTCCTTTTCTATAAATAAAGTTCACCATAATTTCAATTCATTTGTCTCTAAAAAGGTAAAAACCAGACTAAAAAGCGAAGTGAAATACGAGTCGTATACGACGGACAAACGCCAACGGGAATAGGTGTGATTGTCTTGTTTGAATACCAGACGTCTGTAGGTACAATAATTTCTATTGACTTTAATGAAAGAAATATCACGCCATGCATGTCGACATGTCTTTCCAAATTACTTAATATTAATGAGGAATATTTGTTTGATTAATATCATCCCCACAGCGAAATGGTTGTAGAGACAGCAAATGACGATTCCTTTGAACTTTACATGTCCTTTGATGTTTTCGCCCGTCCATTACATTTTTATGAAACGAATCCATTTCTTGTAATATAAAAAATCTCACTTTCCACATGAGTACACAACATTATTCGTGACCCCTGGATATATAAATAGAAACGAAAAGTTTTTCAAAAGTATGCAGCAGAAATACCAAACATTTGGTATTTTGACGAAAATATATCAGAATCAGACTCATGCGAAAGTTCAAGGATATTAAGAAACAAGCAATAACCTGACCAGTGACCATGTCTTTTCTCATGCATTTAGTCGTAAAAGTCATAATACCTGTAGGTTAAAGGATATATATATATAAGGTCCTGGATATATATATAAAGAATATAGTTAATTCTGGGAAAGTGCAGAATGATTAAATTTCAACGCATTGTTGCGATTGCGGTGATTGACAAACATTTGAGCTTAATTCTTATTGGTTGGAAGGGAGTTCAACAAATATTGGATCTTAGTCTTAAATGTGTGTGGGCGCAGTAGCGCAGTGGTTAGTGTGCTGGACTACTGTGCGAGGGATCCCAGGTTTTTTCTACTGCGCCACCTCTCGCAAACGTCTGAAAAACATCCGAGAGTATAACTGTCCTGAAAAAGCTTCTCAATTCAGCCGTTCGGAATCGGCATAAAATTGTAGGTCCCTTCCATTCGTCCCAAAAATAAAAACTCAAACAAACGAAAAGTATGGTGACAAAAAGCCGCTTCACAAACATCTCAACAGAGGCAAGGACCCTCGACATTGAATGAAGCGTAACATTTGGAATTAGTTCAAACCTTTTAGATACCTGCCGGCTGCTGCGTAAATTCCTGTCGTGCTTCATCGTTCTTTAACCTCTTACAGCGTATTATGTGGGTGACCATCCTTCGTTTACGCTTTGGCAAGGTATTTGCTTTGAAACTGAAAGGTGACACAGCTCCTCTAACATAATTTTGAATAGACAACACTTACCCTTCTTATGGCTAATGAGGTGTTTCAGTATGTCAATAAATATATAGCCATAGCTAGTTAATTTAACAAAATTAACAACCAATATGAGTAGACATGCGTGTTACAATAAATACATAAATCCCTTAATTTCGTTGAAGTGGGTGAAAATACCTGCCTTCACTGCCATCTCAATCACCGGTTTACGACTTTTATCAGTAACCAAATCCTGCATGTGGGTGTATATGTATATTGAATGTATCGTAAATCAGATCAAATGAACATAAATACTTGTTAGTTTGCTGTGTATGCATTTGAGCTGAATGGAAACCTTTATAAGCCTGGTCCAATATTATTACACGCAATAACGCTCTAAATTGACCATCGGATTACCCGATAACATCATAAATGTGAGAGGCGGTCGCCTGCTAATTTAAATGAGGAAATATAAAATCAGAGTCGGCGCGATCAGTTGGTGAACCTCCAATACCATTAATTTATGAAGACAGCAAAGCATTTCCACTGATGAGTGATGACTCCTAAATTTTATCCAATTAAGCGGACATGATTTCGAATTCACATCAATTCACATTTCATGTGGGTGTAGGCTGTAGGGGGATTGCCGTAGCACAAGACGTGGAATGAATTACGAACGCAGATGACTTGCACATCCAAATGGATTTATCTTGTATCAATAATTCTAGCTCTCTATTTAATTCGGGGTGAAGAATTTAGAACCGCAAATAATAGTTATAAATGCCGGCCAGTTGGATATCATTTTATGAGTCGTTTAATATAGTTTCAGAAGAGCTTTGTAAATATTCATATAATATCCATATAGCTATCATATATTCACAATGCATCCTTAAAACATTAAATACCGTCACGAGGTATAGCCGCACATCTCTATACAAAAAAAAAACATTGAAAGGTACCTAATGCTAATAACAATGACCAAGTTACGATTTTATTAAGCTTCACCAATTTTTAATTTGAAGCATTGAAATAATTTGTTCCAAAATGCACCCACTCTAATCATAGGTATAGGTATCTACATCCTTCTAAGCTCGTAGAGGTTGTAAAAACGGTTTCAGAGGCAACAATGAACACTCATACTCCACGTCATGGAGTAATAAAAAAAAATACATTAAATCACGGTAATAGTTGGATTTGGATACAAACAAAGAACAATTAAAATAGTTCACAATTCAAAAATGAGAAGAAATACATTTATAGTTTATTTATTGTTGGCAAGCTCTGCAGCAACAGCAAGTTCCAGCCGTAAGAGCGATTTGCAGGACGTAATGGATGTGCTTGCACTTTTAGTGGATGATTCAGGACGATTCATACAGTGCACAACTCCTTACGTGCACTGTAGCATTTCAGCAGTCCCACTCTGGTCCCAGTGTCTCTTCCTAAATCCAAATTTTGAGTTGCAATCTTTCTTGTCCATATTTTGATTGTTGATGTTTTTTTTTCTCTTTTTTAGGGGAGACTGGGTCACCGTGGTTTACATACTGAGCAGTTTTGAACTAGGCTGGGTCACTTTTGAACTGCAGTATTTGTAATTGCTTTTGGCAGCTAATAAGCTACTACGAGCTTTGTAATTTTTTAATAAAATAAATTAACTTTATTCTTTAAATAAAAAAATCAAAAACGACTTAACAGAAGCAAACTGAAATTCACAAATTACGAAATATTTTACAAATGACTGAAGAAACTTTATAAAAACAAAAATGAGTTACATGTTCAGGAATTTAGGTGTTCTCGATGTTCCTGGAGCGTTGATTGGTGGTGGTAGCTTAGCTTTTATTTCAATGCCACTTACAGACCACTTGTTCAAACTAGAGTTGGGCAATTTAGTTGATTTGAGTGATCGATCAATTTAGTTCAAATCACGCTACTGAACTAGTTCGCTCATTTTAGTTCAATTTAGTTTATAATAGTGAAATTCACAGAAAATACAAAAAATAAATTTTGTCGTGAAAAATATAAAAAAATATGTACCTAAGTGAGTGAGCTGTGCCATTCTCTCATAACATGATTGGCTTCATATTGACATATTGACACATATGTAATACTCATACATAAAGAAGAAATCATAGTTAAGTTAAGTTAAGTGAAGTACACACAATATTCAGATCTTACAATATTGTCAGATATGTTAGTGAAAAATAGGACCCAAATGTTTTACAACCGTCTGAACTAACAATTTTGTCTGTTACAATAATTCGATGGACAATAATTCAGAAGATATTGATACGAACAACAGTGGAAAATGGAATTTGAATTCCAATTGGAATTTGAAAAGTAAAAAAAAAAAATCGTACAGGAAGAAAGTATACAGAGTGAATGGGGTTGTTGGATGCGCAGAGTATAAACTACCCAAAGAAGAAAGAAGACCTTTTGTAAGAGGTCACCGACGCACGTGAGTCAAGCTGCCAATGAAACCGATCGATTTCCTGGATGCACGCGCATACTGGCGTCTTGATGTGTCACCAAAGCTAAAATTCCATCGAATTGTGTTGAGTCCATTCGCAAAAAATTGCGATAAAGTTCCGACTCCTCAGCTCAGGGGCAGATCCAGGAATTCTGTTTGGGTATGGTCACGTTGGCCGAGGCCAGAAATTTCGTTATTTAAACTGTTTATAAACTTGTTAGTGATTTTATTCTCTTAGCGACAACAAAACAACTTTTCCAACCAGAACTACAGCTAAAAAAAATATGTGCGCATTCCAAACAACAAACATACCCCTCGACGGCGATCGAGGCAGTGTAGCCAACATTTGAAATTTGTTCCTCCTAAAAGTGATGTCAAAACCCCCTAAAATTAAGGCAAAACCCCCTAAATTGACATTTATAAAATTTGTAATATTTTTAAGTGTATATTCTGTAATTTTAAATAAATTAAAATACCTACTTTCATTAAAAACTTAAATAAACTTTGATTCATTTACTTCATTTGGAAAGTTATTATGGATTTGGCGATATCCAATCTGTAAACGATATACATATATAGGTACTTCCTTACAGAATAATTTAATACAAATGTAAGACAAATCTTTCAATAAAACATCGCACACCCATATATTGGTGGATTTTTGACAATATTTTTTTTCTTTTTCTTTCGGCATATTTTCTGGTTTCTGAACAAATTAATTTATGAGATGAACAGCTGATTAGCTGTCAAATATTCTGGTGTTGCAGTAAGTACACTACCTACTCACCCTCAGATGTGTTGGTTTTCAATTTAAAAAAAAATTATTATACCCCTAAAAAATCCCCTAAACTATTTTACCCCCTAAAAAACCCCCCATACACTTTTTTTCACCCTAAATTTAGGGGGAAAACCCCTAAGTCCACACAGCACCGTCGCGGTCGGTGGCGTATGCCAAAGATACACAATTTACGCTCCCCAAAGAAAAGGGACATTTGCTGGGTGTTGCACTTCTCAAATAGCTATGAGTGTTTAGTAATGAAAGCCAGAGTTCTGAGCAACTTTATTATAACAGCGTGAAACTCATTATGTATTAAAAAGGGTTGAAATGGAATTTTCGGTATACTTTGTGATAAAGTAGAGAAAAGCATTAACAATTTCATGCGATCAAAAATACCTTAACAGAGAAAAATTTCCTTAAATAAAGTGCTACTGCGCATGTTGGGATCTTTCTTTTGTTTTGGGACGGGCTAACATAGGTAACAAAATTGTATTTTACCTATTTTGTAAATAGGTATTTCTTCTTTTCGACATAACTATAAGTGATATGCTTCAATTTGTTAAAAAGAAAAATAGAATTGGTTTACATTAAATAGGGTTAATATGTACCACAAGAAATATATATAGTATAGGTATATACAGTGGTGGAAAACTAATTAGAAACAAATAATTTTTTCTGAGGATTTAATTACCGCTGGTTTATTTATCAACAATTTCGATACGACCTTAGTAAACATAAATAATAGCGTATTAATAGTAATAAAAATGGGAATCAAATATAGAAATAAAGAAGAAATAGAAACAAATTCAAAAAAAAAAGAGCAGAAGGTATGTTTCTGTGTGGAATTATAATTAGAAACAAAAAATGTAATTATAATTTAAATTCAAAAATAAATATAAAAAATTAAATTTTTGAGTCCAACTCTTAATAATTATAAAATTTGATCAATATTTTGTGGGAAATCCACTATTTGCAATGACAGCAGCACACCGGTTTGGTAAAATGGCTACCAACTTTTGACATCTCTTAACGGGGATATTTCTCCAAGCTTGTTCAATGTTTCTGAACAATTCGCGGACGTTTTTCGATGTTTTCGTTCCCAAACTTCTTTCCAGATCAGCCCACAAATTCTCAATTGGATTGAGGTCGGGACTTTGCGCTGGCCATCTCAAAACATCTATTTTTTCTTCCGGAAACCAACTCTTCACAAGCCGTGAAGTGAGCTTAGGATAATTGTCTTGTTGGAAAATTTAAGACGCTTGCAAATGGTCAAAAGCATATGGCTCCATAACATTTGCTAGTATATCCTTATACACATGCTGATCCATTCGTCCAGCAACACGCACAATAGGACCAACACCGCGCCAGGAAAAGGCTCCCCAATCCATCACATTTTCACCACCATGCTTGAACATTTTTATGGTGTACTTGGGGTTGAGTTCCTGATTTTTTGGCGCCTTACACATTTTTTTTCTATTGAATCCAAACATATTAAATTTTGATTCATCACTCCAAAGTACCTTTTTTCAGAAAGAGAGGGGTTTAAGTGCATATTCCTTCGAAAATTCCAACCGACATTTTACATTTTGTTTTGAAACGTGTGGCTTTTTACGTGTGATGCACCCCCGAAGACCTGCTTCTATAATAGTCGGTTCCTGACGGTTTTGTATGTGATTTCCTGATTTAGTTGTCCCGATACATTTGACAGAATTTCTTTACTGGTAAGAAAAGGATGTGTCTTACTCAAACGGAAAATGAGTCTGTCTTCTTTAGCGGTTGTTTTTCTTGCCCTTTTTTTTCTTTTGGGGTTTTCTATACTACCTGTATCATTGAAAACTTTTATTGAGCCATAGACCATCTTTTTGGAGCATTCCAGGTCCTGGCGATGGATTCCACAGATGCTCCTGCCGTACAATATTTTCGGATGATCAATTTTCTTAGTTCCGGTGTGCAGCTCTTGTTTTTTCCCATTTTACTAACGTAAATAATATTACTAAGACGTATTAAAAGGAAAAATATGCAGAGTCAAACTTATACCGTAATAAAAACAAAGTATTCAAAATTGTATGCGATGTTTCTAATTAAATTTCCACAGAATTTCTTATATCGATATTAAACCTTAGTAAACTTTGTCCACCAAATACTTCGCGAGAAATTTTAACGGATCTACTTAATGTACAAAAAATGCGCAAGGCTGCTGCAAAACAACGGCACTTAACCAGCCCCTATATATTGTATGAAACTTGTGTAAAAAAAGACACAATGACAACTCCATGTCTATTTTTTCATTGTTTCTAATTAGGCTTCCACCACGTATGTATATTAGGGACCTACCTACTACCCCACTATAAAAATTATAATCAATTAAATTTATTTCAGAATATGAAACAGAAATTCTTATATGTATAATTTTACTATAACATTTCGATTATACCCATGTGCCTAGTATTGTTTCCATTAAAAAACCATGCATAGCCATTACGCGTATTTTAAAAGCTTCGATCTCGTAAATCACAAATGCCTCTATTTAACATTATTCCTATTTACATACGACACGAACAACAAATTGTGTTTCCAAATCATAAAAATTCGTCAGGAAGCTAAATACACACAAATGAATGACATATGTTGATTGTTTCACCAACAATCCATTTATAAACTAATAAAAGCTAAAATCGCGTGGGACTATGACTCGTGTTCATAGAGTTTGGTAACAAAACACCGCCCAGCTGTGGGGTAATTACTCAATTTCTACGAGCAATAAATTCACCTACAGGTGTAAATCATTAAAACGAACAGCACAGAACACAGCACAACAAAACAGATTACCAATAAAATATCCACATCACTGTCATCGATTAGGACATAAAACTGTGTAAAGCAGTGATGTTTTGATTCGCATATCTTTACATTGCGTTGTTTCAGTTTAGGATTAAAGCTCAATTAAAGCGACATCCTACATCCTCATTTGCATAACTTTCTTATTCCCTTCATTTTCTTTGAATTCATCCTGTGAGACTTTTATAATTGAATTAGAACTCTTAACCTCCTTCGTTTATATTTAAGTGCCTGCATAAAAATGAATCCTAAGTATGATGGCTGAATGGAGCTTCTGTAATTTTCGCAGCTCTTTCTCTCTCTCTCTCTGCTTAGAGTCAGCACTCGTTCCAATACAGTGATCTCCCGTCCTAGGGTTTTTGGTCCTTACATAGCTTGGCGTATGAATTCAACCAACCCTAGGTTATAAAAGCGCAATTTCCAAGTACTATAACTTGATTAATTCTTAAGGATTTCTAAAGTGCTTTTTGATATCATAAAATATACATTAGCTTTAAATTTAGTAGATATATTCCGTGGATGTGGATAAAAAAAAATATACACAGAAACGGCCGGCGCGTCCTTCAGCTGTGGGGTTATTATGGTGTAAAAGCTTTGTATACACAATAGTTCTGCTTGAGTGTTGCTTTTTAATTGCGTGGGAAATAATACCAAATGCTAGTGAATTGCGCCGATGTGTTGTAAATTTTAAGTCAATAATGGGAGAAAAATGTCAAACGCCAGTTCACCTGTATGATAAGGGGTAGGTTGCAATTTGAAGGGAACTTGCGGTCGCTAAGTTGGGGTGGGTTTAGTGTTAAAATGGGAGTAAATTATGGACTTAGACTCTTGTTTCTTTGATGTTTGAGTTAGGTATCTTTATTCAATACTTTTAGAAGGAATTGTTAAACCTTTAGAAAATACTACCCATCCCCATAAATTCAATATTAAAACAACGACATTTAAAATAAAGGAATTGGTTTCCAGTTCGCTATAAAACTGCATGGGGAAAATAGCTTTTTATTGAGCGGAAAATTCGAAACTAGGCACTTGAGTTTGCATCAAAATGGCGGACAAAAACCCCACTGTCACGAGTTTCAGTTTTGTTTAAAATTAAGAATATGAAATAATATTCTAATGGTGCATTAAAGAGCACTAGATATAAAAAAGTTATTACTTGTAGCCATTGCACCTATTAGCCTCTGTTTTAATTTGTATCTCATAACCCTATTAAGTTGTGTAAGTATACATATAGCTAAATATATGGGGTGACGGGTGAAGGTACATAATTTAATCATATCCCCTATTCTTTAAATGCACACATGTGACTTCAAATATCCTCAATGTTAGCTATATATTTTCATATCCTGCAGATACAGACGTCAGTATCAAATATGACTCTCAACCATCTAAAGTATACTTCATTTCGAAATGCTCTAGATAACGTACACTCTCATGACAACCCTCCAATGCAGGTAATAAGGGAATAGGGTTATACTGTTGCCATCATACCGCAATTCGAATATATACTCTTCTCTTGCATCTATAGACATCCTCGCATTTGTACGCGAGATGCAATTGCGATTGCATGCTACACCTGCTACCATCAATCGTTAGGTTGTTTGCAATCTATGGGGTGAAGGGCGTGTGTTCACCAACCATATAGTGATTTCTCTGAGTAGAAGTCAATTTTTAAGTCAGTACGAATGATAGCACCTGGTCGATTGATTTAACGGCAAGGACTTATGTTTAACCTTCAAGACGGCATAAAAGTGATTTATCGACAACAACCTGGAGAGAATTTAAGTTTGATCCGACCGACCTTTAGATACGTACTTAGGATAGAGGTCATTAATTAAAATAACTAAGATGATTCTGGGTAATGTGGAAATATTCGTAGAAAATAGTATCAATGTAGCAATATAAGGTTTTTACGTCTTATACACTTTGCATCAATAGAATGGGTTCAGAGATTTGATGAGAGATAAAATATTTTACCTACTAGAATTTGTTTGTATAAGAGTAAAATAACATTCTTGTTAGTGTTTATCAAAAGAGCATTGTGTTGCAAAAAAATGTTTTTCTTTTTCTTTTTAGATAGTTTCAGAGGGAACAACTTATTTCGAGCCCGCGTTTCAACAACTTTGCAAAAACTGGTAAGTAAAATACATAATATTTTATATGCTTATTAATTGCAGGATTTGAATTAAGGACATTACTTTAACGCAATTCCATTTAAAACCGCTGCTGAAAAATCTTAATGCTCATCTACTGTGACTATTGTATACAGGTCTGAAACGTGAAACACGACAATATGATATGTTGTAGGCAACTTTCAATATTTTACCTGCACTTGCCAATTCAATTTTATAATGCGCACATTTTTTTCAATGGGATGCACAAATGATGTATATCAGCACATATAACCATCCAACCTGACGATGTAATCCTCTTATTCCACGCTGCGCCACTTATGTTCATATAAATACTATAGCCACAAGGCACTGATAATGTATAATACCTACACACACTGAACGTGTAATGTATAATGTCGACCAAACAACCTAACACCTTCAATCCTATATCGACTTTAGATTTCTCTCATTAAAAACATCTATAGCCACTTATCGGCAATTACGGTCACATACGAAATCCGTAACTACTCCAGCAATTAGCATTTTTGCATTGAGAATTAGTACATTAACCCAAATACATAATTAGCCATAAATACGACTTTGTTCTGTATACAGGAATGTGTAAATACAACATCACTCAGGCATCTAATACCGTATAGGTATGTATATGAATGGAGTGCATCCATCATCGTAATTTGGATGGAAAAAGAAAGAAAAAAACTATTAGAGTAGGTAAGGTACCTACATACGTTTACCATCCCTAGCCCAACCTACTTCCGGTAAAATTCAGACCCACTGAAGCGCATACACATTGGAATATTTTGAAATCTAGCAAAAGGTATACCTACCCCCTCTCTAATAATAAAAAAAAGATTCACTTCAGTTAAATTGGTTGCTCATATTCTTGGAATAAAATTCACTTACCAATCATTTTCAACGATAGATTAGCCTTTTTAAATAAAAATGCTCAATTCGTAGAAGATGTAGATACCTACGTAAATATTTTTCAACACCAAATCGATATCATTTGATAGGCGCCTAAAACGTGCTGACATTTTCACAAATAACACGTTCACATAAATTACCTACTACAAATTATAGAAATTTACTATTCATTGAGTACAATGTGTACATGATTGCCGACTGCAGCTACTACTCATATAAATTTGTGGATACCTATAGCAATAGCGATAGAAAATAACAGAACTGCGAACCGCGTAATTACGAGTCTACCTATAAAAATACCTAATTCATATTTAATGATTGTTTGGATACAGTATACACAGATGAATTTTGTTTATATGTTGCCTACGGATAGATAGATAGATACTAAATCAACTGAATAAGAGAGGTGGAATCCGAAACAGGGATAGTGATACAATATTTGTAGTTGATCTGATAGGCACATCAAATAGATCGGTATAGTAAACGATCTCCGTGACCACTTATTGCCCCTAAGATTGCATTGAATAGTATTAGTATGTAAAGGGTGTCCCATAATTCACGCAAAATGTAATTTTGGTAGAAAACACAGATTTTTAATTAGAAAGCTTAAGTTTTGTATTGATTCATATAGACATAGAGTATACAAATTGGGGTTATGTATGGAATAGCACCTCGGATAAATGGCCGCCACGGATTGGCTGTGTCTAAATTTCATTAATACACCTCCCAATTTCCTCTTTCAAGGCTTTGGTGGCCATAGGCTTGTTTGCATAGACCATTGACTTCAAAAACCCCAAACAAAAAAGTCCAATGGCGTTAAATCACAAGATCTGGATGACCAATACTGATCTCAAAAACGGCCGATTAAATGACTCATGCAGTATTTGAATTATTTCTCTGGCTGTATGGCATGTGGCACCGTCTTATTGAAACCACATGTTGGTGTTGGACACATCCATATCTTGTAATTTAGGTACTAGAAACTGGTTTATCATGTCACGATAACGAACACCATTCATTGCTACTGCCTGACCAGTCGCATTGTCGAAGAATACTTACATACTTACTTAAGGTGGCGCTACAGTCCGGGGTGGACCTGGGCCTCAACCAACAAGCGTCTCCAGCCAGCACGATCTTTGGCCAGCTGTCTCCAGTTTCGCACGCTAAGTTGGTTGAGGTCCCCTTCCACTTGCGTGCGCCACCTGAGTCGCGGTCTTCCTCTACTGCGCCGTCCCTCGGGTGTGGATTCGAAGATCTTCCGTCCATTCGCTCTACATGACACAGCCACCGCAGTCGTTGGACCTTCACTCTTCTGGTTAGGTCGATGTCGCTGAACAGCCCGTAGAGTTCGTCGTTCTCCTCCTCCATTCACCGTCTATGCAGACGGGACCGAAAATTACTAGAAGAATTTTAAGTAGGACTGGGATAAGTAAAGTCTTATAAAGGGTCACTTTAGTTGTTCGAGAGAGGGCTTTCCTACTCAATTGCTTTCTTAGCCCAAAGAAACTGTGATTGGAAAGACTTATTCTTCGCTTAATCTCAGCGCTGGTGACATTGTCTTAGTTTATAGCGGAGCCCAGGTAGACAAAGTCCTTTACCACCTCAAAGTTATATCTGTCTACATCTAGTGACATTCTTTCCAAGAGATTCTGGGGGTGGGCGTAGAAGGTGTAGATACCTATACACAAAAAGCTGGGCTCCGCCAGGTTGATGCCAATCAGTGCCTCCCCGATTCATACACACCCAACCACCTTTGGTGGTTTCGAAGAATAATGGTCCGATAATGCCTCCAGCCCAAAATCCGTACCAAACAGTCACGCGTTGTGGATGCATTTGCTATTCGTGGGTTTTCTGAACCCGAAATGCGACAATTTTGACGATTAACGAAGCCATAAAGATGAAAATGAGCTTCATCACTGAAGATGATTTTGTTCGAAAATTGCGGGCTGTAGCTGACAACCTTTATAATTTTTAAAATATTGCTCAACAATGAAAATGCGTTGTTCTTTCGTATAGCGCTCTGTTTTTACTAACCTCGAACTGTCAGCTGTCACATTATTAGCTTTGGCATCACTGTAGTATTAAATGGCGCAAATTCAAATTTTGCATGAATTATAGGACACCCTTTATCATCTGGTCGTATGAACGTATGATCAATGCTTCTTAGGTATTTTTTTGTTTGCATAAATGTCTATCTACATAAGTGTGTCACTTTATTTTCTAGATTTTCTATAGATCAGGCTACGGTTTCGTTGCAACAACACTGACGTGTTGTCGGTAGGAGAGTATATCCTGGACCAAAAGTGCATATAGAAATGAGAACTGTGGATACAACTCCAAGAAACCCATTTTAAAATGATATCGAATCATATGCGACGGGTATGACAACGTCTCAGTAAGACTTCTACGTTTCGGATAACAGTTTCAGTACTCCTCACCGAAGCCTTCACGTCAAGAAACCCATCTTGAAAAAAACTAAGAGTTACTGTAGAAACTACAGTTCACAAATCAAAATGTATAGGTATTATACTGTCATATTCCAACATTGACGAGCTGGATAAAAATGCCAGAATGGACAGATATAGCATCGAAGTAGTTAAAAGATTGCCTCAAAATTATTATGAACAAATAAAGGGTGGGCCTAATACAAGTTTCTTTATAAAAATGCAATAGAATGAGCAAAATTAAATGTTTTCCATGTATTATGCCTTTATTGGTAAGAGCAAACATTCCCATTAATTATGGACCAAATGTTGTTCAAGTGACTGCTCTGGCTGGCTTCGCAGTAGCGCATTCTGTCCCTCCAATTTTCAAAGACCTTATTGATGGTTTCTGGCTGTAGCTCACGGATTGCTTGGATGATATTGGCCTTAAGTGTTTGAATCGATTCCAGATTATTGGCATAACATGGCACACATGGCCAATGTGACATGGGCTGTGTGGCATTGCAAAAACGCACTGTTTGGGCTACACAGCATACTCACTTTGGAAATAAGTTTTCAATATTTTCCAACGTTGTTCAAGCGTAAAGCGACTAATTTCGTTCCGCCGAGGTATACTGACTACCTGTCATGATTTCGAGCGGAAAACAGTTGTCAGTTTCAAAATAACATATGATTTCAAGAAACCACTAGATGGTCCACCCTGTATAAGAAAATACTTGCATATTATGTTGAGAAGCTTATTTGAAAACACATAGGTATCTACGATATCTAATATCAAAACCAGTGTGCAAAATTTGTCAACCAATAGCAAACTATTCATAATACTATACCTGACTGACACACGCTAAGTTATAAATAAATTTTCTTTTACTACCATTATCGTCTTTTAGAAATACAACAATTAGCATAGCAATTTGCTCCAATGTTATGTTACTTGTGTTTCGATAATTCGCGTGAAGGTTTCTTGCTTGTGTGCCATTCAGGCAGGATATCTGATTGGATGATTTTACGATCGAAGAAAAGGTCACTATGCAAATTTACATACGCTTTAGGATGGCGATGACGATGACTGGGCTCGACTGATTACAGTTTACAATATACCAGTTAGGAATGGAGTAATGTGTTTTTATTTTAAGTATCCATAAAAATGGCCCTTAAAACGCGAACGTGCCTAAGTGCGGAGAGTAAAGGAATATAAAATGAGAAAACCGTCAGTAGCGTGCTCGCACTTTGAAAAATTGATTTCTATTGTCAGACCTTTAAGTTTATGTGAATCTTTTTTTGAGCTAACAGCTATTGGCAAAACATTGTTAGGTGTAGTTGCATGCATAACTATAAAAATGTGAATATATTTTTTTTTAATACGCATTTACTCTCTCCAGACTGTTATTAGCCTTTCTCCATCTAGCTATATATTCTAACCCTTGAACAATGAGACAATAATTGTTTTTTTTACACACTCTTACTTAAACAGAGCTATGGACCTGATGTCACTCTCATAACTTAAAACATTTATACGATATCAATAGCTATGGGAAAAATGTATACGAATGGGCTGTCGATATCATTCGAAATAGCAGCAATTAAAATCGAGGTGCCCTTTTCTATATGAAATGGATTTGATCAACTATATAATATGGTTCATGATATAATTACATTTGCTAAGTAGTTAACAAATAAATTAAATACTAATAAATAAAAAGCGTCCATGTATGCCTCTCCGAATGGAAACCGAAAGACAAGTGTGTCAATAGACACTTCGGAGCTACTAAATATATATCTACGTTGTAGTCCCACTTTCCGGTAGCCTTTGATGTTCGCCGCGCGTAATTATAGTCGAACATAACGCGTTAGTCACTTCGCAGTTCGCAGTTGTCTAATTTAACTTGATTGATGATATGCGAAAGTAGTCGCTTGACTTGTCCTATACCTACCAAACTAATTCAATGGAAGTGCATTGGAATTCTTTCACTTAAATGACGTATAGTTGACATCGTGTGCATAAATGACTGCTCTTGTGGCGATTGCCACAGCTTCAGTTAGACCATCAGTTGGGTCCATTGTGTCCAGTTACGACTTAGATTTAGTATTGATCAGAGGTATTCGTAAAAGTATTCGTTGCCTAGATTCTCCAGCTCATCCTAAGAGTAACCGAGGATGTAAGGCCTATATTTACCTACTGGATCTACACTTATTTAAGTATGAATCTCAGAAATTCTTAAGATCCATATTCTCCAGATCCTCTAGTTCATCGAAGAAGTAGCTGTTAAGAATCCGCTGTCTGTTGTTTATAAAGGATAATCCTTGGCAAAGTAGATAGGTGGCGAGCAGATTCTATGTTTCCAACGTCCCTATACAGCTTCCGTAGAAATAATTAATCACTTTTTTTTAGTAACAGATGTATTGCTGTATTGCAGTATTCCAAGCTCAATTTAAGAAATGTATTTATAAAAAATAAATATCAGCAGCTCTCAAACTGTGGTATTTGTGCCGGGAGAATACTTTCAAGTCAAATAGGGTGTTTTTTAAAAAAAAATCAGTTGTGCGGTATTCTCAATTCTCAGACATACATGATGGACATTCTAAAGAATAAAGATTTATTATCTACATGAAAAAAGCAACCGCAACGCCATTATTACAACCAAGCTTCCTGATGTCCATAGTGCAGGCAATAAAAAACAACTGTCGCCCATTTGACCAAGAAAAAAATATCTTTTACTGACATTTTTAGATTACCTTATCTTGAAATATCTCAATTAAACCATCTGAAGGGAGCAAAAGCCCATTAGAGAGCCTGATCCCAAAATTAAATACTTAACATCATAACGTCGGTGCGTAAAATTCTCAAGGAATCCTTAATTTGTTTGCCTAAAAAGACAGCATCACTCACTTAATTGCCGAGAGTATCGTGTAATTGCTGCAGATTCTTGTAGGTATATCTACCTTTTGTGCTTCAATTAAGTTTTGCGTATACGAGTAGCTAGCTATACATGCAACTATGGCTCACAAAACGACCCCGAATTTTAAATTACAATCCATTTTAATGCACACGCACACACAGAAACAGAAATACGCACTCACCACTTTACATCTAATTGAGGTATTAGTACAGTGTGCCGATGTGCCCCCAAAAATTCTATCGACATGACGTACGTACATACAGAAGGATGTCTGATGGGATATGTTTTAAAGGAGACAAGACCAAAAAAGGCAGAACCTTTTTTGGGGGTAAAGGGCGAATGTGCGCTATCCTGCGAGCTCTTAAATGAAGATTATTTGATGTACACAATTTACAATTAGGATACATTCCATGTTTACATGTTTTAAAGGTCAGGTTGATAGGTAAAAGTTAGATGTAGGATGGCAGGTGGCACTATACAACGGCGGCGTGACACCGGCATCTGGTTTAGGGTGGATATTTACGCGTAGAATTTAATTAGGGAAACCGTGTTTATTTTTGTACGTGCTTTTGGTGGGTGAAAATATCTCACATATACGTGTACATACATATTAGCATACGCTCGCCAAATTCATGTCGGGCTGTACAATTTGCATACCTACGGAGTTTAGTGTTGAAGGGACTATGAGCTTATTAAGGCTTAAAATTTACCATTTCTCTGATGACAGAAAACACTGTGTTTTCGTTCTCTATGACCTAGGTTAATGAGAATTGCTTTCATCAAACGAATCACAAGAAATAAAGCAAATGGTTCTAAAATGGTTCTATATAATCAGTCAGAGCTCGTTTTTTCAAGAAAAAGAAAAATCTTGTAAATCTTACTTCAATCCTGTTTCGAGATTATTTTCAAAATGTTCGTTCTTATTTTAAGAATACAAAGGCTACGTTTTGGACCATTGTCAACTTAGATACTTAGATTAAGCTCGAAAATACTTAAAACAAGACCAAAAATCTTCTTTTGAGATTTATAGTAAGCTTAAAAATCTTACTTCAATCCTGTTTCGCGATTATTTTAAGATGTGGTTCTTCTTCTTACATTATACATGAAACAAATTTATTTTGGGTATTCAAGATCTAAACCTTAGATCTTAGGTACCTACTATACCTACATCGTTCATTCACATCGGTAGATCAGTAGATAGGTAATAATATGCAATTTTTAGTGTTCCTTTATAAGAATACACTCAGTAAGTGAGTGTGAATTTTAGGAACGAATATAAATCAAAATGCATGTATGGGCATGCACTTTAAGTATTGTTGCGCTTCTTTCAATCATGAACAAGCTTGAAATAAGATTGTTTTGTCCTTTCTTTGTGTTTCAATGTAATCTTTTAAAATTGTTTCGGCTTATTTAAATTATACAATATTATTAGAATTTGAAAACTTGACAAGTGAACCTACCAATTTTTTTTTTTGTAACATTTAACCTTATTAAACTAAGAACTTGGCGTACATTCAGATCTCATTACTTTTCGTGGCTGACTAGTTAAGCACCTAATTTTTGCTGTTATATAAGAGAACTTGGCTCCTTTTTTTTACATTTATGTTTTTGGTTTGATTTATGTTACCTCGAACAATGGTTCCACTATAATAAACCCGTTACTTAATGAGTCAATACCACTTCGAATAGGTGATATAATTATGATGTTGTCGAGAGATAGTTCGTTATTTACTGGTCCTTGGGTCTCTCCGTGTGAAAACAAATCAGAGGTTTCACGGATGCAGTGTGGTTACAAAATTATTGACTTTGTTCCAATTTTGGTGCGAAGCCGCACCCAACAATCAAATTACTTTATTTCATAAATGATAATAACAAACATCAACTTTGACATGATATCCCTTTATCACGCACATGCTAGCAAATCGAGTTAAAGGATTGACTCGCATATATGAGTTAACGCCTTGCATCGCATGACCTCCAATAATGTATATCAAATAAACCCCCCTGACATTGACATCAATTTTCCGTGTTGTTCGTGTTCAATTATGATGATATCAATTTGTGGTTGGTGTATTGGGGTAGCCACTATCAAATCGTTTTTATCTACAACAAAGTTAATTGTGTTGCATGATTTTATAAAAAAAAAAAAATAATAATAATAACACAAGCTTACAAAAAACGTTTGTAGAGCACACCTTAGCTTTTTGAATTATAGCAAATGGTTTATTCATAGTGTCCAGCGGATAATTTATTATTAGACACCTCATTGTGAGTTATATGTTATTATTTACTTTTGCAACACCTACAGGTCAGCGTTCCCTCCCGTGCTACTATTGTACTCATTTGCTCATTTTGAGTACATTTTTATGAACTGAGTACGGATACTACTTTGAAGCCGTCGCGTACTACTATTTCATAACATATAAACAAAATTCATTTCTATTTTATTTTTCCTAAACCTGACACTTGAGGAGTACTTGATTACCTAAGGACCTTTTTACTTTCCCATACAATTTTAGTATGAACCGTCAATTTCATAGATTAAAAAGTGCCCAATTATAACACAAAATCACAAGGCAACAAAAATTGACTTTATGTAGTGAGAGATTTGTTTTCTTTAAAAATTGTTGAAATGTGCATAATACAATAATAGTATACGAACAAGAACAATGGAAATTATGGTGCAATTAAAACTGTAAGCTACGTAATTCTAATGTTATATGTACCCACCTACTTTTTTTTTTTTAAGAAGATGTGTAACTTACTCAATAAATATTCACCTCGATTACCGTTGTCGTTTCCGACTCAAAAATACACGACTCTTTCAAATCGGTATTACGCCTGTCGTTTTTACACGACAAAGGTCGGATGAAAATGTCAAATGTCTTTTTTGTACTAGTTTTGTAGTCGTCGCACGACTTGACTTTAATTACCTAAGAACAGGCAGTCGGGTGGTTTAATTAGGCAGTGTTTTCGCGTTTGTTTTCGGTTTTTTTAAACAGAATTTAATTCTTTTGTATAGAAGAACGCACACAAACATGCAGGCGTTCGTTTTTGGTGGAAAATTTGCTGTTTATTTTCATTTTCAAAACATTTAGTTTGATTGCGTATGTCCGATGGATAATTGAAAACTTAAAAAAAAATATGGAAAAAAATGGAAAATAACAAATAAATAGCAATCAGTCTTATGCATATCAATCTTATGCAAAAACAGAAAAGTTCTGTATGCAAAAACTAGCACTACAAACAGGAGTCTCGCTCGAGCAACCGGAGGAGGCAACTTTAAATAGGCGATACTTTCGCCTCAAGATGAAGCTATTGCGAATTTGTTCTCGTTCGAAAAAAATCTTAAATCCGAAAGGTGTGTCCATAGCTGCTTCAAATAGATACATCAATAGTTCAGGCACAATCGCGTGATTGTAACACAAACTATCCGTCGACATCGCAGGCAGTTTCCTCGCTAATCCCATCACAATGGGATAATTTCCCTGAAACGTCAGCCATATATCTCCTTACAAACTCGCCAACACCATCCACTTCTTTGTCCCATCAGACTGGACATAATTCCTGCACAAAATGAATGATCTCTTATTTTTTGATCGTGTTAAAATTCATTCCTTTCTTTTTGCCCTTTCACTGCTTTCTTCTTCGTCACGATCTGAACTGTAAAACATTTCAATTCTATTCATTTTATAAATCTTTTGAAAACTGAAATCTTTCGAGAAGTAAAAACTTATTTGCACAATAATTTATTTTCGGGATAAAAAAAAACAGACTATTTGACAATTCCATACAAGTGCTACCAATCCTTCGAAAAGATTTTACTACATTCTAGTCGTCTACAAATCTGGTACAAATTCGGTGGGTCGTCTGTGTTAGGTAATGCGGATTGTTGAAAACCGACACGACTCAAGAAACAACAAAAGTCGTTTTCGACAAACGACAACGGTAATCGAGGTGATTATTAATTTACTAATGGACCTAGAATAGTCAAGCACTGACGCACTGAGTACAGTAAACTCCGTTACATAAAACTTTCAGAAATAATGAGGATTTCTTCGATTTTCAACACTATTTATTTGAAACGAAGTTGACTCTGTATAATACTGGAACTAAGTCAAAGATTCAGCAAAATCCAAGAATTGACTGATGAATCTGCCCACTGCCTTTTTGATGTATTTTCATACTATTGGGGAGGTAACTTCTATGTTTGCGCAATTTTTGCAATGCTTTTCGTATTTTGCACTTTTTCATCAATTTTTAAAGAAAACTGTGAAAAATGGTTTTGTTTTCATACAAATTTATTTGATGTTTAACAAATCAGATATAATTCGCTATGGGAAACAACATACATATTGTTATGAAATAAAGGAAAACTAGCTTCATCTTTATTTATTTGTGAATTTGTAAAAGTAAGAAAACCATTTACCTATATTGGGAAATTAAAGTCGAATTTTCTAGAAATGAATGTTAAGAAAATATCATATAGTCCCATTGGTCGGAATTATAGCTTTTTGAACAACGTCCCTAATACATTATTGGTCTTAAAATTTATTGTTTGAATATACGAATTCTAACAGCTTGGAAAAAACAGCTCAGTTTATTTATGATATTTTTTAACTAAAGAATGTAGTCTCAAAAACAACAAAACTACACCTAACAATTTATAGAAAAACAAATCATACCATAAAAAAAAAATGTACATCGCCACACCTTATTTAGGCACTATTTTTATCAAATTTGCCTGTCAAAATCAGCATGGCCACATGGTGTTATTACGTCGATAGATTACTGATTGCGGAAATTGATAGAAATTCTATTTTTGACCACTTTTATACTTATACCTGGAAAGTACACTTTAGGTTAGGTGCATTGTGAGACGTACTACCTTGGAAGCCATTTGAGTACTATTTTACACCGAGATGAGAACTCTGCTCAACCAAAAGGGAGGGAACGCTGCTACAGGCGGGATCTGTATATTTTTAAAAAAATGTATTTATTTTATTATTCTTCCCATCTAAAGTGATGATTTGCATCTTGACATCATACTTATAACTTTTCACTTAGAATAACTACTTTAGGTAAAAGAGGTACTATCGGGTTAGTTTCATCCAACTGCGCTTTTTAGCTGTTAGCAATATTCACAATAAGGTACATCGCAAACCTACTATACTCATTCGCTCCGCTCCAATTGGGAAAGGACACAGAGTGTTTGCACAAGTGAATGTGCTTTCATATGCTAGGACCCAAGGAGAACCATTATCAAGAGCAATAATCTATGTTTTTTTCGATTCGAACAAATTAATTTTATAATAATTAAATTAAAAATGAATATCTATAATATAAGATTTTTGTCTGTAGGTATCTATAATCTACCTCAGTTTATACATAATATGAATGAAGCCAAAAATTAACCGAAAGCTTAAAATATTAAAGGAGTGTTGGATTCCCGATTTTTATTTTTAAATTAAAAATTATTTAAATAATGGAAAGTTAAAGGCAGTGATTTTTCGAAATACATATTAAGAATAATTGTCAAAAGGT
This sequence comes from Cheilosia scutellata, assembly GCA_955612985.1. Lineage (NCBI taxonomy): Eukaryota > Metazoa > Arthropoda > Insecta > Diptera > Syrphidae > Cheilosia > Cheilosia scutellata. The sequence continues at coordinate 27,944,822 of OY015312.1, read as the reverse complement.
TAAGAATTATTTCTAAAAAAGATTCATCTCAATCTGTTTACAAGAGCCATGTCAACCGCCCAAACGCTAACAGAGAGTTTATTAAAATAAAGGAATTGATATAGAATTGGAATTGTTATAGCGAGATATGAAATACCGAATACGCAATCTTATAAAGTATTGGATCACCATCGCCTCCAAATCGTTACGGCACTTTCAGAGAAAATTAGGATTTTGCAAGTGGAAAATATATACCGCTATTATAGGGGTTCAAATAATAATTAAAAAATAAATATTATGCAAATAAAAACCGACAATTTTTTCGTAAAAGTCACTCTTTTGATTTTGAGGGTTGGTTAAGTCTTGAGTTCGAAATTTAGTAGGTACTTAAAGTCCATTCTCCTTTACAGAAAAATAAATTTTCTTAATTTCTTAATTTTCTAAACGTTAAACTGTGTGGTAATCATTATATCCGGGTGAAACACAGTCGCCCAACAACAATCAAATAGTTAAGGAATACATTTTAATGAATATTACCGACGATTTAAATTCTCTATACCACATGGATAGATATCTATATAAAGAACTTGTTGCTCTTGTAATATGCCTATAGCCAACTTGTTCTCGTCATTTATCATTTTACAAACTATAAGGCTGTACGAGAAAAAATTCGGAAACATTTACGCGCTCTGACAATACTGAAATATGACATCTCAGTACCGTTAAATTTAGATCACATGCTCTTGTACTCATTATAAATAAATAAATAAATTATAAATTATTTAATCATATGGACGCGTGATAAATAATATTATCTTCGCATAATTTTCTATACCTAGTAGTCGATAACGAATTTTCAGCTGTCAACAATTTATCCAGCTCAGGGAGCAAGATAATAAATTATACTAAAGGGTCCGCCATCTAACGTTTTTTTTTTTCAACTAGTGCTTATTTCGCGAATGGTAACACTTAGCTCATGTCTGATTTGACAGATAATTAGTTTTATCCTTCCGCTGAACGAATATGGTTGTGTATACGCTTGAACAACGCTGGGAAATATTGCGACAGTACTTTGAAAATCATGGTAATGTTGCAGAATGTGTGCGAAAATTGCGTACGGATTTTGGAAGAAGAAGGAAGAAGCTCATTTTGATCTTGGCGGGTATGTAAACAAGCAAAATTGTCGCATTTGGGGCACAGAAAACCCGCACGCATACATTGAAAAGCCGATATACCCAAAACGAGTCACTGTTTGGTGCGGATTTTGGTCCAGAGGCATAATTGGGCCATTTTTCTTCGAAAATGAGCAAGGAGTGGCCGTTACAGTCAATGGCGATCGTTATCGGGCCATTTTGAACGAATTTTTGTTCACAAAAATTGAAGAGGAGGATATTGGCAACATTTGGTTTCAACAGGACGGCGGCGCTACGTGCCACACAGCCGAAGCTACACTCGATGTTTTGCGCCCTGTTTTTGAAGATCGCATTATCAGCCGCAGAGCTGATGTCATTTGGCCACCGCGGAGCTGCGATTTGACACCGTTGGACTATTATTTGTGGGGTGCCGTAAGACCGTTTATAAACTAATTTTCTTGAGTTTTGCTGGAATTTTCAACAGGAAATAAAACACTCAATTAAAAACTAAAAATAGTAGTTTAAAAAAATGTTAAGTATAGTAAGTTTCTTTCAGCACGAAAAATTGTCAGGCCTAGTTTCTTTTTCGCATTTTTTCTCGAACAGTCATTAATTGACTGCCTGAAATTTTTTTTTTTTTTTGTGAAGACAAAATAAAACAGTTGAAAAGTTCAATGTCAACAACTAGCATAGCGCTGCCAAGTCACAGTAAGGCTTTTTTTATCTAAGCCCATATAGGATTGCAAAAAAAAATACGCCTATTGTACACGTATACCATGTGATTCGAAATACGTACTTAATTAACAAGAAAAAGTGTTAGCATAAGTATCGGGTCGATACTTTGATACCCTTAGTCTCTCTGGACATTAAACATGATTTATTATTAACGCGCTATACGCATACATACCTAATTCCTCACATCTATGCATTATTAAATTACATACCCAGTTGGTTCTATTTGTATAGATATCCTATATCCTCTAGAACGTGATCGCTTATTATGTCATCCTGTTTAATTCAGTTATATCTACTCCCAATAATGTGACTTGTTTTCAAACAGTCATGAACTCAGATTTTCTACAACTTACTCACCCTTCTGGTTGTAAAATGTTTCTTTTCAATAAGTTTGAAACGTCAACGTGAAATCGACGTTAGGAAACTTATTCTGGTGACATATCTAAAATTCTTGTCGTATTACCAACAAATTGTCACTAAACTACGTCATGTTTTAAAAAAAACTATGTTGCCGCTGCTTTGTATGTGCGGCAAACCTCAGCTACAAGCTAAACTTGCCTTGCTTTTACCAAATACATTTAATAGAACATGCATTGAAAATGATCACAAACAAAAAGTTGGTAATGACCTCCTCATACCACTTATACTTAATGACCCCGCCATAATTGAAAGGGATACTTTAGTCTAATGTCAGAAGTAAAGTATACACAAGTTTTTGTGTCCTTGTTTCGCATGCCACAAACACATGTGGACGGGAAGAGAGAGCACAACAAACGAATCATTTACGTACTCAAATTGCCGAAATAGGAAAAGTTTTGGAATTCAAATCCCCATTGAGCAGTACAAGGCCATGTAATATCAATTGAAATGGTTCAACTTATTGTAGATAATAACTTTTCCATGTAGAAACCATTATACTATAGTAATAATTTAGTTCGAATACAAATACACAATTAAAAGGGTTGGTCTATTGTGTTTCAATTGAGCTCTGTGAATTGAAATATAATTGGGCCAATATACATTTTTATAAGTTCAAATTCATGAGAGAAAAATTAAGGATCTTCTTCTTGAGTATACTTATTTCTTTAACGTTTTGTAAGGAGACATTATAATTATTTATTTAATTTTGTATTTTACTAATTAAGGCTTAACGCGTTGCTCAAAAGCTTATAGTGCTGTTGGTATCAGAGGCTTAACTCACTTCGCTCCGATGCAAACTTATCTTTTACATCAAATAGCATCAATGCAGGTGGACATGAATCGGTGATAAAAATGCTCGCCTGTTGAATGGAAGGTCACGTATTCATCAACGTAAGTGGTATTCCACGTGGAGCACAAAAAGTAGAAACATGAGTCTAGCTTTAGGCAGATGTTTAGAAAAATACTGTAAATAATAAGATTATAAGCTTTTCGTAAACAGCGCAATTTGTTCTTATGCAAGAATTTGGAGGATGTTGTAAATGCGCCTAAAATCAATTTTTATACCTTCTTTTGAAATGTTTGTCTTAAATCATTTATATATGAATGTGAATGATGAAGTAAATGATCATGATTCATGAATGAGCGAAAAGATGCGTTCCTCAATCGACTACTACATGGTTTCGACAGAAAATTGCTTTAACATAATCCCTGGCACTCTACGAAGTCATCCTTTAACCTCGATCCTTTGGGACCCCGACCACATCGGTCTTTAGGGTACCTTTTTCAAAAACTACACAAATGCCGCGCATCACCACCCGACATTAAGGCTTAATATGGGTTCAGATGGGGGACATGTCGATTCAGTTTAGCAGGCCTTGTGCCCGACAATGATTCAGGTTGGTTTGAGCAATTTATCCTTGGTTTTGCGATAGTCAAAGCTTTTGAAATTGTTTAGAATAAAACATAAATTTTGCTTCAGGCAAATACAAATCCATGAGAGTCCTTTACAGCCTGGTGAATTTATCTACAATAAGTGAAAAACACTGGGCATAAACTTCAGTGACTAGAAGACCGATACATAATAATATTATTACTCAGTATCGATGTTATGGGGACAGGACATTATGTGGCGTAATGAGATCTTCGAACATCAGCAGTTTAAATAACTTGGCCACCGTCATTATGAGATGGTGAAATCAAATAGCAAATGCCACTGCGAAAATCAAAAATGCTTGGCATTATTTTAGAACAGTAACAGAAGCTTCCGTTAACATATGCCTCGGCCGTTGTTGACTTCTTTTTCATACCTATAAGAGTATATTCAGTATGCCTCTGTTTGTCGATGTGTTGTTGGCGCCTGAAAAGCCAACTCACTTGCTAAGAAATAATTTTAAAATTTCCTTCTAACAATAGTTGCGGGTAAGAACAACCTTCATTAAATTATGAAAGCGCCAATCACATCACATCGGGTGCTATTAAAATGTAATCTTCGCTCCAATTGCTTTAAAACTTGTTTTTTTCACAGTATAATATTTAGCGCCATTATTTTTGAAAAACATGTCACAATGGACGTGATTCCAGCCTAAGTATGCGACAATTCAAAATGAATGTGCCCACAATAGGTTGAAATATTTTGTCCTTTCCGTTCGGTGAAAACCCCATTTTCTCGCCTAGGCCAACGCTATATACAAATACAAACAAAGTCAGTTACCTATCCTACTCCAAAGGACATTTCGGAAATGCAAAGCATATAGTATAAATATTTCAGTCATAAATCACCCGTGCGAACACATTTGCCGCAATCACAGGAAAAAAAAGAAAAATAAAGAAACCCACATAGAAGGAGAAGAAGAAGGAGCACCCAGCGACAACCAGCATACAACAACAAAAAATCGTTTTGCCATACGAAGAGCCTTCGCAATATGTCAGCCAGTCAGGAACTTTGAGTCCTACGTGATTGGCATTGTTACTGGAAAAGTAATTTATGTTTGACCCCAAAAACGTTCCGCCAAGCGGCAGTGTACTTGAACGCAATTATAATATTAGACATCGCCAGCAAGCACGTTCCGATGTTGTTTTTCTTTCGTTGTATTGTTTATTTGTTTGCCGTTTAGGACTTGTTGGTAGAAAATCGATTTTTAGAAGGTCATCTTTAATTCGTCTTGCGTGTACCATCACAACGTTTTCCAATGAAGTCAGTTACGGGGCTGTGGGAGAAAGGATACGAAAATTTTTTCAATAATTCATCGGGAATACCTATAAGCAGTTGAATAATTAATTATACCAATGTTGTCCTTTGAACAAATTGTTTATATAGGACATGTATTTTTTCATTGTGCATTTGTATTGCTGATGATTAAAATGATAATCAACAAGAGTGGTGTGATGACTTAAGTTGTAATGAAGTTGTTTAAATAAGTAGGTGTGCCCGATGTGAATTTTCGGTCCTATGTATATCATTATGCAAAACAGTAGCACACGGGTTATTCGTATCAATGCAGAAGGCAAATTAATTGGACACATTTTAGGCTCATTGGAGATGGTTTTTTGTTAGATAGTTAGGTATCCCTATGAACCACACTTCACTGCTTCAGTCCCCCTTGCAGATGAGCTTGCAATAAAGTAAATACATGCAAGCACACAAAATAGCCAGGGTTTATGTTAGTGAAATAAGGACATCTAAATTTATGATATGATCCACAAACACATTATCGCATACTCACGGGAGGCATTGCTGGACACTGTGCTGGACAGATATCGAGTGGCTCAAAGAAATATGATAGGATGACATAATACCTCTTCAATATTTGAAAATCGAAAAAAAAACCCAAATGGTCACCTTAAGGTATGCAATCAATTTGAATGGATCTGCCTTTACATCAACCTCATCGTATACAGTTGTTATTTCATTATACCTCTGGGATTACAGAGTGGTGCCCGATTATGATTTATTGCAGACCCCTTTGTGTCTGGTTCATCATCAGCGATCTCATTCCAGGCTTTGTTCCAAATTTTAAAAACCCAACAGAAATTGGATGCTATATTATACGATCGTTGTTCAGCCGAAGTGCTGTCAAGTTAGTTAAGTGAATCTTTTGGAGACAAGCATTATACATTATTATATGAAAACAATATCAAATATTTGTTATAACCTGCGCTTTGTAGACAAAGAGAAGTTCTTAGCTCTAAATATGTAGGCAGCTCAACTTTTTAGGTCGCGAATCTTGCGACATTGGAGCCCGCTTATGTGAGCCCGCTCAGAATTGATTCCGAGTTCACGAAGGCAGGTATTCTGGATTCCTTGGGATTGGTGGGATGACTGGGCTATTTTAATCTATATACCTAGGTATACCTATAAAAATGAATTGCTGTTCGTTAGTCTCGCTAAAACTCGAGAACGGCTAATTTTGGTATTGAATTATTTGTGGAAGTCCAAAGAAGGTTTAAAAGGTGAAAAATTGGACAAGGGGGAGTGGCACCGCCCATACAAAAATCGTGGTATATCTCGAAAACAACAAAACCGATTGAGCTCAAATTTTGAGAAGATATTTATTTTCTGTTTGGTGAAGTTTGGTCAAAATTGTACAAAGGGGCGTTGCACCGCCCATACAAAAAAAAACATTCAAAGTCGTATATCTCGAAAACTACCAAAATCGATTGAGCTCAAACTTACAGATAGTCTTAGATATTGGCCCTGGAGTGCTCCTGTGAAGATTGGTCAAATCTGGACAAAGGGGCGTGCCACCGCCCATACAAAAAAAAACATTTTCCGATATTCAACATTTTTTTATATTTTGTTTGTATTGCTGTATTTCAGGTATAGGCAGAAAGAAAATTCCAATAAATCGATTCATTCTCATTTCTCGTAGCAAAGCCAAACTTTACAAAGTCACAGTGGCAATATTTTGTATCTATTGTGAACCTGCAATATCTTTATGGTGTAAGTTTAACAATGGCGATAAGTAAAGTCCAATGTGTGAGATTTCCATTTAATTTAATTTGAAACTCATAAGTAGACAGATAAAAAGTCAATCAATTTTCGAACACAATAAGATCCAATGAACAGATTAAAATGTGGCTGATAAAATGTTCAACCGTTCAATCAACACCAATGGACTTTACGTTCCTGGCGACACACAACATTCGATTTGTTTATCAGGTTAATCCTTTCGATGTTTTTCATCTGCATGCAAAATTAAGTGCTTTATACGTAGTATCATTGCAATGATAAATTGAAATACCCCAGTTAAGATCATTGTCACGGGAATTTCATTCCATCCTTTGTACTCGTAAGATACTTATGCAGCACGGATGTTAATCACAGTCCTTGATTATACTTTCCAACCAATTGCGAATTTCAGGTAGAAAGCCCGATTTATGCCGACAGCTACTTAAGACCTCTTTGTGGAACTATGTTGATGTCGGCAAGTACATTAAGATTACCCTCTTATTTGTATATAAAAAAAATAGTTGGCGCATCAGGCGAGCATACCCTAGGCCTAGCTTGTCACAACCATTCGTTTGTGTTTTTTTTGTGGGCTTCTTTTATATAAAAATAAAAAAAAAAATAAATAGGTGGCGCAACAGGCGGTAGACACCCTAGGCCTAGCTTCTCGCAACCATTCGTTTGTGTGAGTTTCTATTTTTGGGACGAATGGAAGGGACCTACAATTTTATGCCGATTCCGAACGGCTGAATTGAGAAGTTTTTTCAGGACAGTTATACTCTCGGATGTTTGTCAGACGTTCGCGAGAGGTGGCGCAGTAGAAAAAAAAACCTTAAGATGTAATTTGTGTTTTTCCGGGGATCGAACCTGGGATCCCTCGCACAGCAGTCCAGGACACTAACCACTGCGCTACTGCGCCCAGTGGTTAGTGTCCTGGACTGGCTTCTTTTATATACACGTTGATAATAGAAAATGGCAGTATAATTGTAAGAGACTTGGAAAAAGTCGAATAGTAACTAAAATGCCTGATGCAGATGAGTTGATTGAAGCCTTTTCCCCCAACCCTAGTAGTACTTCGTCGTTTTCGCCAAAAAATGAGCTATTCTTCTGTGGATCAACCTCTATGGAATTTGAAGTTGTATCCGAAGAGGATGTTATACTGCAGGTTCGAGACCTTAAATCTAACGCGGTAGGTGAGGACGGAATCAATTTGCGTTTTATAAAAATAATACTCCCCCATTTAATTAGTTCACTAACGCATGTGTTTAATTTCAGCATAACCTCTTCAACTTTTCCGGATTGTTGGAAAAGGCAAAGGTCATACCTGTGCCCAAAAAGAATAACCCCATAATAGTAACCGATTTTCGTCCAATAAGTATCTTACCCTGCTTATCAAAAACTTTTGAAAAAAATCTTGCGAAACAGATTTCCAACCATCTCGACCGTTTTAATTTATTATCGCCAGTACAATCAGGTTTCCGTCCAAGCCATAGCTGTTCTACAGCTATGATCAAAGTGCTTGACGATATCAGAATACAATATGATAAGGAATATCTTTCACTGCTTTGCTTATTGGACTTCTCGAAGGCCTTTGATATGGTCAGTCATGAGGTTCTTTGCACAAAATTAAAACTTTATTTTGGTTTGAGTGATTCCTCGGTGTGTCTGATTAGGAACTATCTTACAAATCGTGTGCAAAGGGTAATTGCTAATCAAAAATACTCCCAACCTAAAAATATACTCTCTGGAGTTCCCCAAGGTTCAGTTTTGGGTCCAATCCTTTTTTGTCTTTTTATTAATGATTTACCACAAGTATGTCGAAATACATCTGCACATTTGTATGCTGATGATGCGCAGATATACCTCTCTCGACCGTCTGGGTTGGTGGAAGACCTTGTAGCCAGATTTAATTGGGACTTGTCATTCATTGCAAAATGGTCTGTAGATAATGGACTGATTTTTAATCCAAAAAAGAGTTAGTTAATTTTGATCTCAAAGAAACTATATAATGTTGAAGAATTGCCGCCACTGCCTACAACCATCAAGCAAGTAATAGGAGCCAAGCAATTTAAAAGTGCTTTATTTGCACATTTCTCGTCATTGTAATCTATATAGTTTTCTTTTTATTTCATCTTTTCAGCTTTTCTTTTTTCCCCCTTTTTCCCCACTTTCCCATCTACAATTTGACTCCATCCTCTGTATCTCTAATATCTTTAAATTTAATTTAAGATTTAATTTAAACTATAAATTTAATATAATTAAACATCTATTATAATATTAAAAGCCGACCCGATTTCTTGTGATAGTCATTTACCCTACTTAAAGAATACAAAATCCATTTTTCTTTTTACCAAATTGAAGCTTACCACTCATAGATGTGTTATGAAGAATAATTATTTGAAAAAAACATTTGTAAAATAGGTAAATTAATATTTTTAAATTGCATTGGTTACAACAACAACAAACAAAGAAAATGAATATTTCCCCTTCGCTCAGTCGAAATTCTACTTTTTGCGATCGTGCAACAGGACAAACAAAAACAAAACCACATCGTCATACGTGGGGGTTGTCGTTGTGTGCCTGTGTACCTCATTGGAAAAGGGTTGATTTGTTTTCTCAGTGAGTGCTATGGTCAGCAGGAGCAGCTGTATGTACATAGTGATCGTATGTCCTATGCAGGATGGGGTGCGTGCTGCAGTATAGCTTGGGGTAGGTATATTAATAATCTTCATAAGAGAAGAGACGTACAAACCAGGTAACAGGGTAAGGTTGGGTTGGGGTAGTTGTTTGGATTTCATATGAAGAGGGAAACAAAGGAAATGAGAAGCAGTATTGTATGAACAAGTACCATGGTCATGGAAAGGGAGGGCGGTGCAGAGGGTGCACATTATATTTGTTGTCTTTTATTCTCCATTGGCGTAGGTATATGGCGATCCGATACTTTTTAAGAAGTTTCACTTCTTTCACGCGTATCGACTTGCACGGTCCCTGGATGGTTTAACTTTAGATTCACAATTGGACCCGGTAGGTGGCGCTGCAATCGGGTTCCAGGAATTTTATTTATTTATTTCTAAACGCCTGGACCGATTTTGCTGAAATTTGGTGTGTGTTTGAGGGGATCCCTGGATGGTTAAGGACTCGGTAGGTGGCGCTGCAATCGAGTTCCAGGAATTTTATTTATTTCCTTCTAAACGCCTGGACCGATTGCTGAAATTTGAGATTTGGTGTGTGTGTTTGAGGGGATCCCTGGATGGTTAAGGACTCGGTAGGTGGCGCTGCAATCGAGTTCCAGGAATTTTATTTATTTCCTTCTAAACGCCTGGACCGATTTTGCTGAAATTTGGTGTGTGTGTTTGAGGGGATCCCTGGATGGTTAAGGACCCGGTAGATGGCGCTGAAATCGAGTTCCAGGAATTAAGAAAGAGTTATTTCATTCAAATGACTGACTCAGCTAATTTGCCAGAAGGCCATCCTCTCAACCCAATTTTTCGACATATTTTTTTACGGTTTCGGCCCCTATTCTGCTAATAGCTACCAATATAAGTTTTAGAGTGCCTGAATCAGTTCTGCATATTATATGGGAATATATTCGTTTATCAATCAGCAAACCAGTCCCACGAACTTTCTTCGCTTAAACCAGCTGTAGTTGGTGCATTATTTCGACCGACATTTCTGTTCAAAATTTGCACTGCTTCAGCTCCCATCATACACATTAGAGCCGCCAGTATCAAAACAAGACATGATTCGAAAAGAAACCAACAGATGACCCTCCCTTTACAATAAATAATTGGCAGTGAAACATCGTGGAAAACGATTTGACAAAGCAAACCAAAATAATTAAAATGAAGTGTCACTGGTATTTTGTGTACTTATTGAATACATTTTTTTTTGTCTAGCGTAAAATTGAGTTTTAAATATTTAAAAAAAAAGTTTGGTGTTGCATTAATATAATTTCCGAAAGTCATGACGCCCGGAATACGATGAGAATTGAAAGAATGGCATTAACAGACTCTGGCAATCCGTTCGAAATGCTAGAAGAAAGATTTCGTGAATTTTATCGTTTTAGCAGAATTTCTGCAAAATCATTGGTTGATGCTCTAAGCACAAATAGACCGTCGGCTCATCCCACTAAACGGACTTTACTTACAAGCTTACAGGATTTTTCATTTATTTGTGCTGTACAAAACCAAAGGAGCGCCATTCATCCCATTTTTCTTTATTGTCAATGTTCGATGCTAGACCAGAAAATTGACCTTGGGCGAAAGATAAATTTGATGACAAGAAATTTACTATTTTTTGTTCTTTTGAAACTCAGATGATTTTTGGAAAAACTACCTATTCAGTTTAAGTGATATAAAAAAGCAAACCACAATGTTTATATTTCTGTTTTACGTAGGTATATCTTACCGAGAATGAGAATTTAAGGCTTATCTTATTTTTTGTTCGATTCTCTTAGGATTCTCAAATGAACTCGTCGGCGAACAAAATCTTCTTCTGAGGAACTCAAAGCGAACGTTATGCGAACTGTCTGTTTGGCTGGGAAGTGAAGTTGAGGAACGAAAATGTTAATGACGAGGACGATACAAATGAAAAAACAAAATTCTTTTAAAGTGCGTCTGGCTATAATAAATAATAAAACCTTTTGGTAGCATTGTGGTATTATTGTATTTTACAGGTATTGGAAGAATCTTCATGTAAATTCAGTTTCAATAGCTTCTTTTGTTTGCGGTGCCCCATCTATCGTGATGCCCTAGGCCTAGTCTAGGTGGCCTAAGGGTAAATCCAAAGCTGCTCGTTTTATTTCACCTCTCGGCAAACGAGTCTATCACTTTTGGATTGCTTACGCACACTATTCTGTATATAAATAGAATGTAAATCGACCTTCAGGGACACATTTCTAAGGCTACGTCCATAGTGAACCAGCTTCTCGCTTACCAGCTTTTACCGGAATGCATTTTTAATTCTTGTTGACGCCGGTAACCAGCTTTCTAGGGTGAGAAAGCGAGAAGCTGGTTTCACTATGGACGTAGCCTAAGGAATGTGAAGGAATCTACTCTACGACTTGCATTGAGCTTTTATACAATCATATTAATAACGTCTATTGTGGGTGTCTCAGTTCATAATTCACAGATTTTCCACTCCATTGGTAACTATGCACTACGAACAAGTAAACGATGAACAATTACGAATACCTATAGGTAGGTATGCATAGTTATGAGGAAGATTTATTCGGTAACTACTCAAAGCTAACAAATACACATTACACACACGGTGTTGTACATAATATAAGTATGCAAGGAATTTAAATGAATGGCTTTCATTATTCACCCTGGCCCTCTACCAACCCCTCGTGGAACCAAATGATCTCGGAGGAAAATCAAATTTGTCTGTATAAATTACGTGCAATTTTTCTTGAAGGAAAATCCAATATATTCACAGCTCTCTTCCGTATAATCATGCAGATCCTTGTAAATCTCTTCATTCGATGCGCTGTTGCTTCAAAATGGAATATTTTAGAGTAGGTACAGTAAGACATTTTCTGATAGCACTTTAAAGAATGTGATTGCATTTTGATTGATTTTTATAGAAGATCTTAGAACTATAGGTATGTATATGTATAGTATACACTCCGCGCCATTTGAATCGCACACCCCCTAACGTCGGTTTTCTATCGCCCACTGGTCCCAAACCAAGCATGCAAGAGACTTAATTTTTTTTTTATTAAAGTTAATTTAATTTTTGTGATTTGTCCAAATGGAAGATTTAAAACTAAAGCTTTAACTATTAAAATTTACTAACTAAAAACCAGCAAAATATGGGGTCTTAATTTTGCGCCTTGAATAGAACACTTAAACGAAAAACAAAAAAAAAAAAACATTTTAGAGAATTCTGCTTCTTTTTAACACAAACATTACCTAAATTTAAGGTAATTGGAGTATCTACATATTTTAAATTTAAAAATAAATAGTTCAATTGTATTTTGAGCAACCTCTCTGCTCCAAAATTCACACATCCGGCTTGGAAGGGCTGAATATAAATTGGCCAAATAATTTGGCGAAATCGAGCTCCAAGCTAATTCAAGGCTTGGATTAGTTTAGATATAGTCGTGTCAACCATTGCCAAACATTTTCGATGATATTCAAATCCGGTCAGCTCCTCAACAATTTGGCTCTATAAATAATTACGCTTTAACAACCCGGGCTGTATGTACTGGCGCTTTATCGTGTTGTTAGATCCATATCCAAAAAGGTTATGCAAACATGTTAAAGCCTTATCAGTATACCATTGTAAGACGCATTCATTATTGTTGACAAAAATTGTAATTTGTAGGTGCCATAATACGAAAACAACACAACTTCAACTCTGCTATGCAGCCGGTCCAAATAAATTAGTCTCTTTGAGGAAGTTCTGGAAATAGTAGCTGTAGCTATCCGGGGCTTCCAAATTAAATTCTTTTCCTCTGAGAAGATGACACAATGCTTCTACTAAGTTCAGGTCACATGGGCGCGCCAAAAGCAGAGGCTTTGCGCTTTTCGAACTGGGTTAACGGGTGACTTCTCCTTGATTTTTAATCTTTTTATAGGCTTAGCATTCGAAATAATACGACGAATAGTTGTGACTTGTGAGACTTGCTTTGATACCACATTTTTTTCTCATTTTAGGAAAATAGTCGTGAGAATTTGACGCTTTTTTTAAACACACTATGTATGGGCCTTTTATGTTTTTTTTTCCATAGTTAGACTCATTTCTTAAAATTATGGATATAACGTTTCGGCTTCTCCCGATTTTCTTAGCTAATTTGACAATAAATAGGCGAGCGTCTTTAATTTGACCTGTCCTTTTCCGCCTCCGTTAAGGATTTTTCTCCACCCATTTCATTTTTTTTTTTTTTTTTGTAAATTAAATAGTCGAAATTACCGAAACAATTTTGATCGAAGAAAAATATGAGTGCACGTGCCAAAGATAACGGCCAAACTACATGCAATGTTCTATTCAAGTGGCGCCCAAATGTTGCCTAAATTGCAGCGACTGTTAAAATAAAGTGTAAAAAAACATATAACGACTCTTTTCCAGGACTTGCAATTTGTCATAGAGAAATTTCGCTTTGGAGATGTAAGCGATTGTAAAGAGAGTGTAAAGGGTGTTCTATTCAAGTGGCGAGGAGTGTATATAGTTTTGCCATTGGCTTACGAGAATGCAATCTTCGGTATTGACTATACTATACTATACTATTGACCATCTGCGTTACGCTATAGGATATACTTAAAGTGTTTGTTGTGTTCATATCTATACATATAATAAAACTGTAGGGCTTTTCTTTGTCAGCTAAAAACTCAAAAACTACTGGACAGATTTCGATGAAACTTTTTTAAAATGTTCCTTAAGACTGTAAGACAGGGTTGCAAAATGACTTACAATTGTACTTTTTTCGATACAATCGATTTCAGAAAATACGCAAGTACAATTCTTCCAAATTTAGTACACTCAGACGAAAAATATTTTACTTAGGAAAATACATAATTACAATTCTTCCGAATTTAGTACATTCATTACTCACCTAACACCTACTCTATTTCTAATTTGACATCATTTACGAAATACGAATGCATCCAAATCCAAATTCCATTCTACATTAGCCTTAAAGATGACATTTATTCTATTACTCTCTGCTTGCAAGAAACAACTTCAACTTTATGCATTTAGTATCAGTTCAGTGTGTACAGCCACAGCGTATGTGTAGTGTAGTGTGTATTTGTAGTGTAGTCATAAAGAAGTGTGAAACTGTGAAATGTCAAATCAAACGAAAACACGCGCGTTACTGGCTGGTTTGAATTTTTTATGTGCTGCGTTTCATCTTTATTTTGTTTTTCCAGCAATAAACAAAAAATGGACAAGTATATAATTTCATTTTATTTAGCTTCATTTGATTTATATTGTATTGCATAAATCTTATATTCAAAGGTGGCTATTGAAATCAGTGGAAGGCGAAGGAACATCGTTGTCCCACGATTTCGATTCCCTTAATTCATCAGAAGAACAGTGCGAGGAAGAAATGATTCAAAATATTGAGTAAGCGCGTTGATCCTGTTAAATATATGTATATAAAATATTGTAAATTTATAGGCTACCAAGTTCTTCGAGTTTGAGTTTGAAAAAGAAAAGAAATTTCAACGCATTTCGCGAGGAATGGCGTCAAAAATATCCTTGGTTAAAGGCCGAGTCAACTAAGCAAGGTAAGAAGTGCGTCGTATGTAATACCCCAATTGTTGGAGGCAAAACACACATCCAAAGACATTCCTCCAGCGATTTGCACAAGAGAACTTTAGAGTCAGCAAATAAGAGCTTAAAACTCGACACCCTGCTGCAGACAAATAAAGAAAGTATGCGAATAGCAGAAAAAGCTAAACGTCTAGAAATATCTCTAAGCTGTTTTGTGGCGGAGCACAATTTGCCATTTGCGTGTCTTGACCACTTAAATCTGCTGCTAAAAAGCAATATCAGTGACTCAAACACTGTACAAAAAATGCTTATAAATCGGCAAAAAGGGCAAAATATTATAAAAAATATATTAGGTCCAAAAAATTCATCCAACATTTCATTAATTACAAATCGTCAGTACTACTCGATTCTAATTGACGAAAGTACAGACAGTACAACAAAAAAGAATCTCGCAGTCATCGTTCGGGTGTTCGATAAAGAGTGTCGTGACATGTTCCTGACTCTAAAAGAAATCACAGATTGCTCGGCTTCCGGAATTTTCGAAGTATTAACTAAAATTCTTAAGGAAAATAATATTCCATTAAAAAATTTAATCGGTTTTACTGCGGATAACTGCTCTGTTATGATGGGTAGGAAAAATGGAGTTCAAGCTAAATTAAAGGAAATAGCTCCTAGGCTCGTTGTTAATGGTTGTGTTTGTCACAAACTAAACCTGGCTTCCAAAGTCGCAGCAGCACAACTCCCAGATTCAATTGATAAATTGATACGTGACATTAATCACCATTTTTGTAATAGTTCGGTGAGGAAAGAGGACTTCGTAAAATTTCAAGAATATTTTGGAACAGGAGTGCATACAATTTTAAAGTACAGCACAACAAGATGGCTCTCGCGCCAGGTAAAGTATAAAAAAACTAAATATTTTCTTATTAATAAAATGTACCTACTTGTTTTTTTTTGTGATTTCAGGCAGCGATTGACCGTATTATTGAGCAGTGGGATTCATTGACATATTATTTTGGATTGGATGACTTTGACGCAGATTTCGGAAACGAAAATATTAACTTTATTTCACGTACCTTAAGCAGTGAGCTAATGAAATTGTATTTTTTATTCTTGTCTTATGTTTTAAAAATGATTAACGACATTAATTTGGAGATGCAGTCGGAAGAAGTAAGGGTACATGTGTTATTGCCCCGTATGAGATACTTAATTAAACAGCTTTGTCGTAATTTTATAAAAAAGAATGTCTTGGATGCGACAGACATTATATCTCTTGATCTAAAGTTAAATCATCTTCCTTTACAAGATGTGTATTGTGGCACAGCTAGCGAACTTTTTTGTGCTTCGCATAATATCAATCAAAACGAAATATTTGAATTTAAACTAAATGCAAAAAATTTTTATATCGGTTTTTGTGAAGACCTCCTGAAAAGGATAGACTTTCGAGACGAATGTTTAAATTACATTACAAAATTTTCCCCAAACGCTGTTATATCGGGTGAAATGAATTCCATTACGAACTTAATACTACACTTTTTTCCTGAGGAGGAAAAATTGCAAATTGATGTTATTAACAATGAGTTTCGGGCATTAGCCGACTTCGAACACATCAAACAATTTAAAAATAAATCAATATCCGCTTTTTGGACTGAGATTAGTTTTCTCAAAAACGAAAACAATGAATATATATTTAGAAATATATATCGAATAGCTCAAGGTTTGCTTTCAATTCCCCACTCATCGGCATGCGTAGAAAGGATATTTTCGTTTCAAAATATTATTAAAACGAAGTGCCGCAATCGCTTACAAATTGAAACTTGTTCCTCTTTAATACAGACTAAAAACTTACTACGAAACGTATCCTGTCATAACTTTACAATAAGCAAGGACCTTATTGAACAAAATTTACAAAATGCTGATCTTCTTGAAGATGAACTTTTGGACTAAAAACACAAACTTATTTATATTGCAATATTTATGTTCCTATTTAGTATGTAGAGATATAATTAAGTATTTATGAATTACCAATGTGATTACTTTGTGATTTTTGTTGTTTTTTTTTCAGTTTTTTGTTAGGTAGGTATAGTTTTGGTTTAATAAAAAAAAAAAAAAAATTAGGTAAGTCTTTAATTCTATACACAGTATAAATCATAAAGAAAATCATTGCATTTAATGTATGTCGATATATTAACCAGCCAAAGGAAAAAAGTACAATTGAACCCATTTTAGTACAATTTGTACTTAGTTTTCAGTACAATTCGAAAAGCTCATTTTTCATCACTGCTGTAAGACTGCTATAGGCTATGTCGTTTATAGCCACGTCCTTAGGAACAGTTTTAAGCTAAACTGTATTTTCTGAAGTGAAAATATATACATACACATATACCTTGCTACGAATGCATGTTTATACTTTTGCGATCGTGCGACACGATAAACAAAAACAAAACCACACTAGAGCATACGCATACCTCGCATTCAAAAAGTTTTGATTTGTTTTCGCAGTGAGTGCTATGGTCAGTTGTATATATGTAGGTATGTATATTATGGCATGGGGTATATTATTATTAATAAACTTCAGAAGAGAAGATACCTACGTACAGACGTTCATTCTGATATGGGGTATGGTAACAGTGTAGGGTTGGGGTAGGTAGTTGTTTGGATTCCATAGGCAGAGGGAAACAAAAGAAAGGAAATACAGCATTACAAACAAGGAGTAAGATCAAGGAGAGGGATGGAGATGCAGAGGGTGCACATTATATATCCAATACATTACATCTATTATCGATATCGCCACGCCATAATTGGACAAACGGGGGTGACGCCTCCCATACAAAAAAACATCTTCTATGATTTTCATGATTCTTTTTTGTTTTTTTTTTCGTATTGCTGTATATTTCAGGTTTAGGCAGAAAGGAAATTCCAGAAAATAGATTTATTCTCATTTTTCGCATTTTACGAAAGATCATTATTATCTAAGACCTAAGCAATACAATTCCTGTGCACGGGTAAAGCTGGGCGGGTACAGCTAGTATTTAATATAATAAATCACCAGAATCAAACGCCAAAAAATTACAAAGAAACGTGCCAAATGTGCCTCTTTAGCTAAATCGTATTCTTCTGAAATAACAATTCATATCTCATAATCATAACCATTTGATGTATTGCTAAAATTTTGTACAGTTTTATTACCATAAATGTAAGTAGCGGTTTTTGAAAACAGTAAATTTTCGTAAGTTTCGAATACTCCAAACTCCCAACTAAAGTCAGGCGATCCATAAAGGGGTTTAGCAATTTCGCCCACATATTCGTTTGCATTTTTTCGTTCTCCCAAGTCCACATTGAGCCATACATCCCCATAAAGTCACTGAATAACATGCAACAAGAACAACAAAGTGAATCAAGGACCTGCCCTCGACATCTTTGGTGAAACATAAGGGCAAGCACCCGTAAATTTATAGAACGAACTGCACGGAAAAAAAGTATCTGAATAAACTGAGCGGAAAAAGAAACTCAGGAAAACTAGTATTTTGCCTGAGAGTATAGAAGGACATATAAATGCGACAATGACTGCCCTACAAACATGAAGCTACTCTTCGTTGTTATAGCACTTTACGGGGATGGTGTCGATGTCATGTCGGTGTCTGCTGTTTTTCCCTGTGTTTTTTTTTTATATTCTTTTCTCACACTTTGCACTCACACGTCACACAGTCTACCTACCAACATCCTACACTGTTGATCGGGTAAAGAAGAAGACCTCTCTATCCTGTCCTACGGGCATGTTCCCCAACGATACAAAGTAATGTATAATCGAACATGAAATTCAATACAAGTTAGAGGAGGATTGAGGAAGGATTTTTGTCGTCCTTTGGCTTGATATACGTGCATTTATGGCGTTTCTGGGTGCATGACGCGTAACTCCATAAACGTTTGTAGTTTGTATGTAAATATATCTGTCAACGAAATGAATATTCGATGGTCTGGTATATTGATATATGTAGCTTGCCCTATTTTAACAGAACGTATTGCAAAAGTTTTAAATTGCTTGCATTGTTTTTGATGATTTCGATCGACCCAATTTTGTATTGTTTGATAATTATGGGGAAATGATGAATGTGACTAACTTCACTCCGAATGAAAATCAATGATTTTTTAAAGAAGTAAGGAATTTTCATTAATGTGTTAGAGCTGTAGATGGACTTAAAGATTGTCTGACAAATTTTGAGTCCACGAGTAATGGACAGAAGCATAGAAGCGGTAAAAATGGGTTTAGTGGTGAATGAGGGCAAAACAAAATATAATACTGTCACCAAGAAGGGACAAACAACATCGACGAATCGGACAGAACGTCACGATAGACAGCTATAACTTTGAGGTAGTTCGGGAATTTGTCTACCTCGGCTCCGCTATTAACTCTGAAAATGATATTACATCAAGAATCAAGCGAAGAATTACACTTGCCAACCGCTGTTACTTTGGCCTAAGAAGGCAATTGATTAGTAAGGCCTTGTCGAGAAACACCATGGAGACTCTATATAAGACCCTCAATCCCAGTCCTGCTTTATAGCGCAGAATCATGGACTTTATCAAACGCGGATGAAGATCTTTTCGGTCCCGTTTGCATTGACGGGCTTTGGAGGAAGAGATTTAACGGCGAACTCTACGAGCTGTACAGCGACATCGACCTGGTCAGAAAAGTACGTATCAGTTGACTAAGATGGCTAGGACATGTAGAGCGAATGGACACCAACGCTCCAGCCCGAAGAGTCTTCGATTCCAACCCGGAGGGACAACGTAGTAGAGGAAGACCTCGCCTTAGGTGGCGTGCACAAGTGGAAGGGGACCTCAACTAACTTGGAGTGCGTGACCCCGGACTGTAGATCCATCTAAGTAAGTAATATGGATGGTATAAATGTACCTAATTGTTTGTATAGGGCCTAACCCACTTCTAACGGGGTGGTTATCACCGGAGAACTTCTTTCTCTTTGATCATTTCAAAACAGCTGATGACAGATAATAATGAATTCTAATGTTTACACTTCTGAGCTCGGAACATATTCAAGCTCACTTAACTAACCAATCAACTTTTGACGTCACTAGTTAAGCAAGGTTTGTTAAGAGTATAATTCAACTAAATTTAATAGTATGACGACAATTAAAAATGGTTGCTTGTCAATCATAAGGTACTGCAATAATACTAGAAGTACTTAAAATGAAAAAAAAAACATTCCTACCTTCCAATATCCCATATATCAACATAGCTATAAAACTACTTGCAATAATTTTCGTCCTGATTCTATCCCATCCCAATCATATTTTACGTGCGACAAATCTTCAAAAGAATTCTCAGATCAATCATTACAGCTACTACTGTTGTCGTAAAGCAAAAGAACAACAGGTGATTACAGACATCTATTCGTATTTTTTTTTCTTCGTTTCTGTTCACAAGAGTTTGCTTGTTGTTCTACCTTCAAAGGACATCCAACTAGGATATCTGTTTTCTTTTTTGTTATCAATTCAATTGTTCTACTTTATCGCCAGGAAGATTGAAATTTTATTGCACCCTCCGTATAATATAGTGCTGAGAGCTTTGGTATTATCGTTGACCTAAGTCCTCTGGTGGACCGTTAGTTGTAGCCAGTGTTGCAACACGTTGCTTGGATTAATTGAAAATAATTTCCTGCAAGCTGTCAATGTTTCTGGGTTAAAAATTGTGCACGTTCACAGTTCACACCATGCCAGGGGATGAAGATGCTGTTGCTTGTTATTTGATGTCAGGATCGGGAGTTGTTAATGGAGTGACGCCTCAATGTAGTTGTTGGAACGGAAGTATATTCGTACTCATCTCTGGAGTTTATTGAACTAAAAAAACCAGAGGAACCAATATAATCCTTCTACCTGTTCTCAAAGATGTTGTGCATTAACTGAAATGTTGGAAACTGTCAGAGAGAAAAAAGTATGAAGAGATTATTGAAAAAAGATTTAGAGTTCCCATGGAGTAGATGTGGCATGTAGGTGAAAAGATAATATTGTTTAATGGGAAAAGTACGTTGAACATATTCGTACACTCATTATTTGTATAACCTGTTTCGGTATTTAACAACAATACTAAAGAAGGTCAACATTGAACCTTCTTAAACTAAAACAATGGCGTTTCTTTCTATTTCATAGTACGCTGTAAACTGATGGCCATTCTTAGCATGGCGATAGTATTGCGGTTAAATTGCTGAAGGGAAGGAATGCAGCTGGAAATTTCGTTTGAGCACGGTTTTTTTTTAAAGCTAAAACAGTGCGAGACACGTAACGTTTCTGTGATGTTCAAGATTCGTGTCTCAGATTAGTTTCAACACACGATTGTGGATCCTTTCCAGTAGGTGCAATAGCAATATGGTTTTCGGCGCACCATACCAGATATGAAAATTG
This sequence comes from Cheilosia scutellata, assembly GCA_955612985.1. Taxonomy (NCBI): domain Eukaryota; kingdom Metazoa; phylum Arthropoda; class Insecta; order Diptera; family Syrphidae; genus Cheilosia; species Cheilosia scutellata. The sequence continues at coordinate 27,923,468 of OY015312.1, read as the reverse complement.
TTCTTAAGTTTGGGGCAAGTGGACGCTTTATATTATTTTAGCCAGATCAGAAAGGGGTAAAATATTTCTTGCACCGTTTGAGAAATCGCAGCACTCTTGGCGACTTCGTGTACATGGTCATATCAACGAGTGATGCAAGTGGCATTCATGGATAATGTCTGAAAATTCGGGTTTCTCTTTAGAGACAGCAGACAGTATTGTGTTTTTGAAGCATTTAATTCCACTCTATTGGCTAAACCCCATTTTAAAATGCTGTCAAGGAATTTAATAAGCTTAACATACGTTGCCATTTCAGGGACGGGCGTCCTGGAAAGAATATGAGAAGCTAAAAGAGTGCTGTCATCAATGAAAAATTAATTGGATTAGAAGTTGCAAACAAGAGATCATTTATGCAAATGAGAAAAAAGAGTTAGAGATATAACGGAGCCTTGGGGAACAGCAGTATTTAAATGGTGAGTTTCAGACTTGAAACCATTCAAAAACACTTAAATTGAACGGCCAAAAAAGTTAGTTTATAATCCATTGAATAAGAGACGTATCGATCCCATAAGCACGCATTTTCAACAAAAGTGTTTGGTGCCAAACTCTGTCAAATGTCTTTGAAATATCAAGCGCAACAGCCAGCAATCTTCGATTCACCGAAGTGATGGAGAGATTGGTCACCAGTGGATCTGTTGCCACGAAAACCGTACTGCCGGACATTGAGGAATGAGGAGTTTCCGTGGTTCAAGATATTTCATAAGCTGACGATTTATCAGCGTTTCCATGCCCTTAGAAAGAATGGACGTGTTTGCTATGGGTCGGTAATTGGTGGGAGAAGAAGATTCGCCTTTTTAAGGGTCGGGCTGGACAAATGCTGTTTTTCATTTACTCGCAAAGAGTCCAGAAGGAAAAGCTCATAGGAAAAAGCTTACGCAGTGGTTTTGCCAGAGTGGAGAACACCTCTTTAGAGAAATGGGGGAGATACAGTCTGGACCAGCGGATTTATTTATGTTGAGATGATCATTAGTTAAACTTGCAACTGTACATGTACGAAAATGGATTTGTTACATGGTAAATTCGACACACGAGAGAAGATTCGAGAATTCTGTGCAGCGAGCAGATTAGCTTTGTCTAAAGAGGTGACAGCTGGAGTGTCATTATAAATGAGCGTTGGGATCGCTGACGAGGCCGAATTTTTAACATTTTTTTTTACAAATAACCAACTATTTTTTGCCTCAACTTTTGGTCATATGTATGAATTTTACACGCTTATGAATGCATTGCATTTGCATTTTTTTTTGTTTTCCTCAAATGGGTTGTCTTTGTAAGACCGAAAACTCAACTCATAATTAATCTAATAGTCTCTTTATAGTCCGAGTCGTACCACGCGATTTCTTCTGGTTTGATACTCTTTATCCTTAGGGATAAAGAATTTCATACCTAAGATGATTATATTTAATACCATATCAGCGACGGCATCCACCGTTAATAAGGAAGCATAACGACCAGTTAAAACTCCTAATTAGAAGCTGCTAAATCCGCTCCAGTTGGCAGGTTGGCTTTCTCGAACTGCCTTACAGTTCTTTACGAATTTATTTCTTTAACTTTATGGTCGGAATATACGAGAAATTAGGTGATGTGATCTGACGAGCCTAGAGGCGATAATACTTCAATGGTGTATTTATTAGGGTGGGAGGTGGTAAACAAGTTCAGTGTGTTGGCATTTTGTCCATCAATGTCTGGTACACGTGTTGACGCATTTACAATCTGGGTTAATTGATTTACCTCAACAAAGATCTGTATCTACATAAATTCCTTTGTTTTTTGTCTGTCTAGTCTCTGTCTAGAATATCGAAGCCAGAATTGTGAATATTGAAATCACCCGCAATGACGATTTCAATATGAGGGCCCAAGGAAACAATTCTTGTTATGGAATCAGACAGCACATCAAACTCGTTACAAATCCAGTTGCTGCAAAATGAGGGCTCTCTAAAGAAAGCAGTAATGAATTAAATTCCGGATTGTAACGCTGCCCATACATAAGAAAAGAGACACATAGAGACGCATAGTTGTTATTCCCGTACAACAACTAGTTTTGGTCCACCAACAAAATCTTCACATACAACCCGTTATCCGCCAGATGGTGCTCTCATTCAGTCTTTGCAAACACCAAATTCAATAGCCGTTTTTTATTATCAGCTATGATTAACGCTCGTATCTTTTTGCGGACAGAAAAGGGGATAAATGCCCGAAATTTGGAGATTTCAAGGGATATCGCAATTTAAAAAAGAGGATATATAGGGGATACGTTTTTAACTTGTATCAATACAAAAATTAATGTAAATTATGTTTAATAAATTATTATTATTTTTAAATTACATATTTGTGTAATAAACAACCAACGTGCCATCATCGCCGTCGTCGTCATTCGCATTTGAATCGTTTTCGATAGCAATAATTTCTCCACTTTTGGTTCTCTTCTTATATTAATTTGTCTTCTGCAGCGATTGTACGAAGCAATTCAGGCTTCGTTTTCAGAAATTTGTAGAATTCAATGCATGAGTTTTACCCCAAACTGAAAAATGAAAAAAGGCCCCAAAATATGTTCATGTACATTTTTGGAGTGATTTTTCATTTTCAGTTTGGGGCCATTTTTCATTGGGGCCAAATTTCATGTAGCCCAGAAAAGACTCGTTCCACCGATACTGTTGTTCGCGGCAAGGACAAAATGTATTCATTTCAGCAACATAGCGATTTCGTTGTGCTCACTATTTTTGGCTTGCAGATGTTTGAATATTTCCACCAGAAATCTGCTATGGTGAAAAGAGGAGTTTATAGGATAAAAAAGGGATCTTGGTAATTTTCAGGGGATAGTTTCTTTGACTTCGAAAAAAGGGATAATCCCCTAAAAAGGAGGATAGATACGAGCGTTAGCTATGATCCATATAGATCATCGATTTACATGCACTTACAACAACAACATGTGATCCTGCTTTTCATCGAGATCACGAAACATGATCTGAAAATTAATTCAACTATTTCTCGTTGTTGTTTCGTGGCGTTGTTTATTTCATTCACTAAATGTTGGTGTCCCTGTAAATTAAAGCTACACAGTAATGTTTCCAGACCAAAATATGAAACACAATTAACAACACAAAAAATCAATTAGCATTTTTTCAAATTCGAATAAGTTACTACTCCGACTTTCGATATGTTTTGTTTCGCTATACAGCACAGAAATATAAATGGAAATACTAGCAGTACAATACGGTTAATTATGATGCATATTTCAACATAACGTTTGAACATAGTTTCCCAAAAAAAAATATTGAAGGCTAAATGTATGCAGCTTTGTATTCATATGGTAACACCATGACACAACAAGCGAAATGTCAAACTCAAATATGAGTAAGTGCAATGGAGAAACCATCGCATTGTGACGTCACATTGTACCGTGTGGCTGCAAGATGGCTGGTGGCAATACGAAATTTGTCATAATTGGTATTAGATTTTATATGTGAAAAACAACTATTGCCACAACTCAATCAATGATCCAGTTTGTTATATTTTCATTATCTGATCCGGATTAGATCACGCTGATAATAAAAAACGGCTAATATCTCCTATATTGACGAGTATTTTGTATCCCATTCAGCACAACATCCCCTCATTCTATCGTCTTTGGCTTAATTGAATTACCAAATGATAAGTGATGTACATAAAAGTATGTTGATATTCACTCAAATTTTTCCTACCATTAACGTCTATTATCTACATAAACATAACTCAATTGGTTTAATCTTATCTATACGAATATACATAGTTCTCTCGAAGTCACTTTGTAAATCTGAATAACGCCGTAGCTTTAAGGCTGCATGCAAAGAAATCTGCTCTGGAAGAGCCAGCCATCCATTTGAAATCTCTAAAGTGAGTATAATTCGCTGCAACACTACACAAGCAAATTCACTTCCAACAGATCGAGTTTCTAAATGAAAATTCAATTTGCCAGAGATTTGTATTCAAAGCTAAATTATTATTTACGTATGTTTGGATTTCTTTTGTGAAGAGTGTGCATTCGGTGCAGGATACTCCACCCTGAGGGGACACATACTCGTACATGTGAATGCTCTCTTTGTAACATCCTTACACAGCAACTAACAGGACTACTACCAGTAGCTAAGGCGCTTTGCAAAAAGAAATGTGTGAACTTAAACGAACATATCCTCCTGCCATTCTCTCTGTTTCTCTAGCCAAGATACAAGTGCAAGCCTATTCATCGAATTGCAATGTATTGAGAGAGTTTTCTTTCATGCAAATCTGAATGTGCATTGAATTAGAAGATACAGCAGTTTACTGGCTGCCACTTTCAATTTACTTGATTAACATTTCAATGTTTGCTGTTGTTGCTTCTTCAAGTGTACAAGCCCGCCCCCATCTCTATCCACAAAGTACAAATATTATTTTGAATGCAAAAAGGAGGTTCTCCTAAAACTGGTTGCTCATTTTCGGTCGTTCATTTCTTCGTTCTTAGTTTTCACCCTTTGAATACTCATTTAAATTAAATTCTATTCAATTGAAGTGTTGTCGTCGCAGTCGTCATCGTTGTCGCAACTTCGTCAAATTTTTCATCGTCGTCGTTGGTGTTTGCATTAGTACATGAAGTAGACTCATCTTTTCTTTTGCAAAATTAGGTCATTGCAAATAGGAATAAAATTTCGAAGAAGCACTCGTCATTTTGCTCCTAACTTTGTATGAAATTGAAGAAAATTACATATGTGTAATTATGAAAACATGAACACCTCTTCATGAGGAACGCAAGTTGTATGAATAGAATGCTTTTTGTGATTTTAGCCTGCAAAAGGCTTACGCACTCTTTAGAAATACCACAGATATTAACCCAGATATGTTTACCATTAAGTGGACGGTTTTGTAAAACTACCTTCGAGGAGAATAAAAAGACATGGTGTGCTAGTAAATAGGAACGCATAACCACTTTGTACATATGAACCAGAGTTAGGGCCAATTAAGTTCTACTTACATAAATATGTTCATTGAGCGAAATATAATTATTTATATATGTACCTTAACATCAAAGTACATAACACCAACTTATTTTGAAAGAGATCCAATGAAGAATTACCCAAGGAAGTCGCTTCACTTTTGCAAATCAGATAGGACCGATACTGTCGGCTCAAAACACGAATTTATATTCTCTCTAAAAAAACAAACGAAACTAAACGTAAATCCTACGGAACGGAAAAAAACCACGGTTCACAGAGGTGCACCCGTACCAAATTATAAAATTAAACCTTACCTACCGGTTCTTTGTTGCCACACTACAGATATCCGTTTTCTCACCAATTTGGCGGTTGGCCTGTGGAATGAGCTTAGTTTCCAATACTTGATAGTGTTTGAATAAATCACGCACGCACCGTCAGATTTATGACACGTCAAACATTTTTTAAAGGATACGCATTAATTAATCACGCAAAAATGTTGGATGGATTTGCGGTTGGAGACGACTAAAAGATAAAGGACGTAGTATATAGGTACGTAAATATCACAGAAGATACTATCTTCAATGTATTGCAGGAAGTTATGGAGGAAGTAATAATTAATGAATTGGATTTGAAGGACACGCAGTTATTTTAGGAAATTAAAGCTTTGCAACTCTTTATATAAATCATTTATTGTTTTTTATGACTAATAATCTAATAACAGCATTTTGTTTACACAACTAAGACATTTTTGTTATTCACCAATTGATTACTATGTATAATATTTATTTGGTGCATGTTTTCATTCAGAAATTAAAATTTTAATTCAATCTTAAACTATCGTAAATACCGTCATAGTAATCATTGTGTCCGAAATTATTTGAAAAATCGCAACAACTTTCGCGGAAGATCTATGACATGTCTTATACAAGACATTGCTCCATTGCTGAATTCCGTGAACTTTTTGGTCCTCTTTAGTGGTTATTTCAATAAGATAATACTCCGATATATTATGCCCGTGTCATGAAAGACTGGATTGCTACTGAAAACATGAAACTATTGTCGTGGCCACTACTATCTATATTCACCGGATCTAAGTCTCATTAAGACTTTAGGACTGGCTTAAAAGCAAGGTTTACAACAAGGAAGGCAGTAGGAAACCAATGAAGGCTGATAGTGCATCAATCAGAGCTGTTTGGGATGAAATTTAATTGGCTTACCTAAAATCTTATCTAATACTAGCAATGCCCGCGGCTCCGCTCGCCGGTTTCTTTTCTTTTAAATTAAAATATAATGTTTTCCTCTTTTTTAAGCTTACACAATATTTTAACGTAATGCCTTTTTGTAAACTCTACAGGTTTTTTTAGTGTTTTTTGTATAAACAAATTCCCACTGCAGCTCACACGCGAACATGCAACTTATAGCTGCCCATGTGAAAAACATAGCTGTCGGAGGTCACCTCCTCCGGTTGTTCTAAAGATAGCCCCTATACTTCCGTTTCCCCTTCCCCCATCCTCTCCCTAAGTAACCTATATTGGATCTGGAGGATGAGCCAGTAGAATGTTGTCAGAATGTTAAAAATAGGCCAAATAGTTCCAGAGATAGTTCCTATCCCTACCACACCTTTACCTTCCCCTCCCCCCTCACATAAATGAAATATTATGTCCATTATATCGTCACAGGTATGATTTGATTATATATACTACGCGATCTTATCGTTACACTTTCCAAAGCTGCAGATCTCAAATATATGTATGAATGTATGTACGATTATGCATACGCATCACTTATATGTACGACGTACATGTGTAAATAGTTTGTTTTATACATATCCATTCCCTACATCAAATTCAACTACGTCATACATAGAGGAAGTGTACCGATTATGGAATACGCTCCTAATATGGAATAGTGCAATATCTCAGAACCAACGTAACTTATGTGTCCACAAATTTCACGAAAAGGTTTTCTTTCATGCGCATATTTACTGTTAATACCTCAGTCCCCGGTGATTACTGCAGTCGTGAGCCGTTGTAAAAACAATTTTATTGGTTAAGTGCTTAGTAAATTTACCTAGTTTGTTTTCTCTATATTTCAAGTTCAATTTAATTTTACCCAACAATTTCTTTACGCTTTATTAGGAAAAACATCAACCTTTTTACTTACTGTAAAAATTAAAGTTAGCTGAGTTATGTAGTGAAGGTAATTTTTACTTTAGTTATTGGTCCCTTGTTCCTAATATGGAATAGTATTCCTAAAGGAAATTTTGTATTTAGGTAATGAAGGCCAGTTGGCAGAAAAACTGTTTTAAGTCCAGTCTTAGAGGACCAACTTCTGAAGTACGTCCTTGGAATTTGCAATTTTTGCACTACAAGTTCGATTTTCTACAAAATCTGCGGTATTCCGTATTAAGATCATTAGTGGTCCATATTAGGGCCACTTTTTTCAATGTGCTGATTTTGTGTTCTTTTTCGTTTTTGCTAATTTAATAAAGTGTAATATGTATTTAAGTTCTGTTTTTGTTTTTTTAATTATTAAATTCTATTTCCATTCATATCCATTAAAAATACTGACAAAAAAAAAATGGTTTTTATTGTTCAAGGACGAGTTTTTCCTTAGGTATTCCATAATCGGTAAACTTCCTCTACGCATAATTATACAATGTGCATTCTAAATGCTTGTCGTGCGAGGTGCGAGTAATCATTCTATTTTTAGAACGCAATATAAAACTACCCCTGAGCACAACTACAATCGATAAAGCTAATTGTTCGCACTTGCCCAAATAAGATCTATTTTCAATTTATTTTAGTTCACCCTCTGGATTGACCAGAAAGATGAATGTTAGCTCAAAATACTCGGTGAAGTATTGCCTAACAATTAAAAGCATATCTTGAATTGACATACATAGATTTATGAGTACAATGGCAAGTTAAGCGTAGTAAGGTCGAAATATAAAAGTTTGTTTGAAAAGTTTTTCAACCCTTATAGGACGAATTTTTAAAAACGATGAATGAGGCATGTAATAATGTTTGCTTATCTATCACACATCTATAATTCAGAAAAAAAATAAATAAAAATAATAATTTATATTATTATAATAAAATATAATAATATAAATCAGAAAAAAAATCATGAAAATCGGACGAATGGTTGTCGAGTTATGGAGAAACGAACAGACGGCCGTTGCATTTTATAAGTAGTATGGATGGATATGAAAAGTAGAATGTTCGTAATAATTTTAAAGTATAGTGGTACTTCTAATAATTGGACACAATGAAAGCAGGCATTTTTTTTGCTAGCCGGTAGGTATATGTACTTCCCAAATACAAAATTTAGTACATTTTAAGCAATCAAAATTTTTTCGACAACGGCTTTAACGATTTGAACCAAAGCTGATAGTTAATGTAGGCATGTGTAACAACACGAAGTTCACCACCGTCGACGTTGACCAACACACGTGAATGGCATTGTTCACCACGGCAGGTGATAAAAGCGCTCAAGAAGGATGCCACCATCGTCGAAGCGACACGCTGGTATTTGATGGACCAACACACATCAATGGTATTACTCAACACACCAGGGACCTATAACACAATACAACAAGTTCTTGTTAAACAAGTGAAATTCAACAACTGTTAAAAATTTGTGTAACACATAATAACTAGTCTGCGGGCACTTTAACAATTGTTTTAGAACATTTCAACAAGTGGGAAATTTGATAACTCATTTCTGTAACTGGAAACAACAAGTGCTTAAAGAAAAGAGAATGGATTTGTTAAAAAGTTGATTAATTCTAACCGACGTTGTCCGACCTGTTAGAATTAAACAAGCAAAAGTTAGGAAAAAAAAATTGATAGTCTCACATTGGTTTGGAACAGGATCTTAGTACCATATTATAAGTGACGTTCACGGTGATAGTAAAATTATCCCAACAATTTATTAAGCTTAATAAGCTGGAACTTATATATTATTGTAAGGCTTATTTCGAGATGTTAGCAATGAATACCTACTAACATTCATACAGTCAACTTTATTTTACTTTATACAATCTCTATACAATGACGTGTTAAGAAATTATTTACATATTTTAAGTCCACTTTGTAAAAAACTAGCAGCGCATTCGCTTCCAAAGGTTTGTCATAAACATTGCAAAGTGATACTTTTTTTGTCTTCAACTAACCAACTTCGGCGTAGCTTCGAGTGCCGATGGGGGACAGCAATACTGACTGACATGTTGAACTAATTGAAAAAATCGAGGGACATTTTCGGGTTCTAACAATTGTTATGGTGTTTGTTGTGTTACACTTGTCAAACAAACATAATTCAACAAGTGTCTGTTGACTTGTTGTTCTGTGTTATAGGCACCAGGTGGTAAGAGCGCTCAAGAAAGACGCGCAGTTGCAGTAGTCATTCTAGTTTTGCTGGTTGATAAAAACGAACGTGCGATTGGTCGATTGGGACGGTTGTAATTAGTTTTAGAGAAAATAAAGGTGTTTTTGCTAAAAGTGGCTAAAAGTGTACATAGTTCTTGTGTGTCTTTTAAAGGTTCTGGAATTATATGTAACACATGGTTAACATGACAAGTGATACGGTTTTTTGCTAAAAATTCCAATAACGGTACTTTTGAAAAAGGCATAAAATATATATATACGATTGGAGTTTAGTTTAGTTTAGTTTAGTTTTTTGCTAAAAATTATATATACGATTTGAGTTTAGTTTATTTTAGTTTTTTGCTAAAAATTCCAATAACGGTACTTTTGAAAAAGGCATAAATAATATAAATTGCCACAAACAAAAAAGTCGAGTTTAGACAAATTTCAGTTTTTGATACCATTAAATTCAGCATGTCCAAATCTGTAAGCCGATTTTTTTTTAACTTTTTTGAAGTTAGATTCCTAAAACAAAACCATTTAAGTTAGATTTTTACATCAGTGTTAAGGCAAAACAAATTAACTACAACAAAAAAAAAAAAAAAACAAACTAAGAATCGAACTTCGTTATCTTAAGTCGACCTAAGAGAAACGCATTTCTGTTTTATTACAAGTAATATCAGCTAAAGTTGAGTTTGGTTGTTTTCCGAGATAATTATGTGTATATCCCTTTCTTTGATTTTATAGTTAAAAAAAAATGTTCTTAAGTCGAGTTTGGTTGTTTTTCCACAACGGAATATCAAAGAATCAGCTGGTGTATCAAAAACTATAAAATCATTCGGACTCAAATCTGACTCCCTTGAAGAAGATTCTGCTTCTGGTGAAAAATCATTATGCATGACAGTTTGCAGTGAATTCTTTTTGAGTCTGATACCAAGGATAACTTTCTGTCGCTACGTCATATCAGCGGGTTGGCTTGCAAGTTGGCTATAAAACGAAAATAGTAGTTATATGGATGTTTTAACATCTGCTATAAAAATGGGTAATTCCAAGTTTTAATACGAGTATTTAAATAAGTAAAAGTGTTATCATCGGCCTAGCCGATGTTTTGATACCCTTCATTGCATAATGCCCAAAACACATGTGCAGAGATTCTGAATGCTTCACTGCAAGCAGAACTGCAGATGAAACAGATGTGCAGAATTCAATTTGCAGCGGTTGCTGTCAATGCGGGGAAAAATACGTGAGTGAAACACAGACGACAATACAAATAATTCCCGTCTCTCTTTTCCTCGTATGCATCAGTAGCTGAATTTAGAAATTCGACGCTGCCAAGTCTATTTAATTTAATTCACTGCGTTGCTATGCAGAGGACTTAGAAATAGAGACAAGTTGCAGTGCTGCGGTGGGTGCAGAATTTACATTTTTGTATCACCACATAAGAACATGTGTATTCAAATCCTGCTGCGCTGTGAATTCTGCACGTGTGTTTTGGGCATAAAAGTCATCCAAAATGTTTGTCCTGCGAGTTAGTAAAAAGAAGTCCTCTCACTTCTTCATTCACCTAGGTCGATTTGTTTGGACGCTATCGTGGTTTCAACAGACCAGAGAGAAACATGGGTCTAATAGTGGTTTTGTATGGGAGGTACCACAGCTACTTGACCGACATGTTCCCATTTACAATACCAACCTGACGACAGACGGACATGGCTAAATCGATTCAGAATGTGATCCTGATTCAGAATATATTATGTACTTAATGGGGTCTCCGGTGACACCATCTTGGCCTTACATAAGTAATGGCAAAGTGAATATACCTTCCTGTGGAGGGTATAAAAAAGTTACTCCACTCATGAGGTCCTACAAATGGGATCATGACGTAATCTCGAATGACAAAAATCTCGAAAGCTAAAAATCTCGAAAAGTTTTTTTTTTAATCTCGAATGCAAAAATTTAGAATGTACAAAAATCTCGAAAGACTTTGTCTCGAAAAAATCTCAAAAATAAAATGTAAATTCGAGATTTTTTTTTGCACCCACCCCATATCCAAACAGTAAACCGAAGCAGGGGGGTTGCAGGGGGGCAACATTTTTTTTTAATTTATTGAATTTAACATTCCGTTGATATTGTTATAATAAAAAAGTTTGTGACTCTAATATTTCAGGTAGATTATTTCATTTTAATTCCTGAATTAATAAATCCAGTCAACGAAAGGAGTACGAAATGCGATATTAACCAAAAAAAAAAAAAAAAAATAAAAATGGAACGATTTCAATAACCAATCAATTTAAATTTTTTCGACTTAAGCTTAGTACGCTGCTCGAGCTAAACTAAATTTTAGCGGCTCTCCAATTTTTCTCTCCAAACATTAGCTAAAACCCTAGCTAAATTTTAACATGGAGTGCGCTGTGGATATAAGTGTCAAAGAAAACAGATGTTCGTGGAAAATAATTTCCTTCAAAAATTCATCGACACGAAAAATATTTTATTTTCGTTGTGCTTTCTTTTTTCCTCGTCTTCTATTCTTTGATCTTAAATGCTTCACTTCCAAGGTATTCCTCGTCGATGTATTCATTGCAAAAACGCATCCTTATTTATTTTTCCGCAACACAAAAACACAACAGAAAAAAAAACAACACGAACTGTCAAAATTTAACTTGGGAAAATGCCCCGAACCATTAATGGGCGCGCTTAATTTTGATAGATACATGTCTGTACAGTCTGAAATGAAATTTTGATTTTTTAGCTGAAGCAGCGTACCGCTCGGCTAAATGGATTCGCTTAAATTTAGCTCAGCTAAATTTTGGAGAGAATTTTGTATGGGAGCTAAAATTTAGCTCGAGCAGCGTAGGTACTAAGCTTTACTGTGTAAATTTGTATTTCTTATAGCAGTGTTTGCATAATTTTAACGATAGATGTGTTTGTTACCTACTACTGTTTTTGAACAAAAAAAAAAATTTTTCCGTCATGATACATTTGGATTAATATTAGATAATGAAAAAAAAACTAAAATTTACTAAAGCTAGTATTAGACGATATGTTGAATCATCATACGTATGCTGACTATCATTTGCTAACAATTCTAAGCATATATGCATATTTTCGTCTGTCGTATGATGCCCTATTACACGATATGCTGAATTACTCCGAAAACAGCAAATTGTTTGCTGTCAGCATATGCTAGCATACAGTTTGCTATCATATTTTTTCAGGACGTATGATGCCATATTAGACGATATGTTGAAGTCGGTATGCTTACAAATTTGAAGACTCGTATGATTATATGCTGATAAATTAACAAATCGGGATTTTAGCATACGGGCGCGTTGTATTTATCGATATTCTGCGATTCTGGTAAAATGTACGCGTTCGACGTAGAACGAAATGAAAAGACAACAGACTCAGAGTAGGGCACTAGCTCCTATACGATTTTGGGCATAAGCTGTAAAGGGGTCGTCGGTATGGGGTGCTTGTTATACCCTCTACACTGTACATGAAGGTATATTCACTTTGACATTACATTTTTAACGCCAAGAAGGAGACATCGGAGACCCCATGTATTCTGAATCAGGATCAAATTCTGAATCTATTTGGCTATGTCCATCTGTCTGTCTGTCTGTTGAAAACACGATAGCGTAGAAACGAATCGACCTAGGCGAATGAAACTTTGTGAGAGGACTTGTTTTTAGCGTCGTCAGGTTAGTTTGGAGGTATATCGGTAAAGTAGTTATGGTACCTCCCATACAAAACCAATATTAGAATACAATATTAGAACCATGTGTTGTGTACGTACTCAAATGCCTCACATTTTGCCTCACTTGTATGCAGTGGAGGGTGAAAGCATCGGCCAGGCCGATGATAATACTTTTACTTGTTTTGACTTGGCTTGTCATCGTGGTCATTTTTAATATGGTACAAATATGTTAAAAATGACCACGGCGACAGGAAGAAGATAAAAGAAACGAATGAATTTTTTTATTATTAACTTTTTATTAAAGAAAATGATAACATGCACGAGACAATTTACGTTTCGCAAATATCACTTATGCCGCTCGAAGGCTCCGCAATTCACCTGCAATATAATGCTGCATTTTCCGGCACACCCAAGTCATTCAAAATTGGCTTGTCATTAACCGCGGATGGCTAAAAAATGCACAACAAAACCAGCCTATAAGCTGCGAACAGAACAACACAGCCATTTTTTCGTTTAAAACCAAAAATCAAGGTAATATAAATACAAAAAACATGTCCGGCGCGTTCAAAATGTATCGAAACTTCAAAAATAACAAAACCGTATGCTGAAAAATGTGGTGTATGCTGATGAGCCTACTTTAGCTCGTCAGCATATATCATACGAGTCATCATACACCGAAAATTTGTCCGAATGTTAGCATACGGTCCCAAAAGGGGTATTACACGATATGTTTAGTTCGTCAACAAACATATGCTGACTAGCCAACAAATTTGTCAACAAACGCCTTTCAGCATACATATGATGACAGAAATTTGCCTATTACACGATATGTTGCGATTCGGAATAAATTTTCAGCATACGTATGCTGATTCAACATATCGTCTAATACTAGCTTAACAAGGGTGTATGGAAAAATTTGTCTGTCAATGGGCAATGTTAAGGCAGTTGACGGTACTTCCGCTGACCAATTTACCAGCTTAATGTGCATACATGCATGTTGCAATCCACTCTGTACATTATAATTACAGAAAACAATGTTTTTAGTGGTCCAGTAGTACATAAACAAGATGCTTAAGAAAATTATCTGTTTTCTAAGCTAAGTCTAAAGTTGCTAACTAGTTTGATTATATCTCATTTTATCAAAGTCAGTAACTATTCCTGCACCTGCAAGTTAAGGCCTAATGATACAATTACTGCGGACTACCACAAAAACGCCATACACCCAGTGGAGTGTTTAATATTTCTGGTGTATGTAACTTTTTTCTTAAGAAGCCTTCTCGTAGCGAAGTTTTTCATTTACCACAAGGTTTCTTATGCTGGTAGTGTCTGGAACTTCGTAAGTAGATTAAATAATTAGAACAAAGGAAAATGCAAAAAGTAGAAAGTAGAACATTCACAAAAACTGCGACCAAAGATCCGACAGGAATAAAAGCACAGCTGAGAGAGGGATGCTAGGACCACGAGAGGCGGAAATCAACAGGAAGTACGTATCCCAACAAACCTGCAGGAAATACATTTCTGTATAGGTTTATGTATATATACAGTAGATTCTTGATAACTTTTTGTTCCACACTATTGTTATCGAAATGTAAGGCGTGAAGAAACTGCGAAACCTCTTGTCCATCTGTAGAACTCGACAGGCACCACACCAGCCTACATAGTCCCTATATAGATGTTGACCAACAACCTACTTCAGCGCCTCCGAAGCTATAAGTAGCACGAACAACACGTTTCAGTTTTCTCGTGGTTTTATTTTATTTTTTTTTTGCCTGCCATGGATAGAAGTTCTCATCCGATTCCGGATAAAAATCAGGAAAAACTTTTTCGAACCGATATTAATTGTTTTTTTGTTGGCACTTTTGAGGTTGCTCCTTCCTAATACGTGATGTAAACGGTTGTTATGTGCGGGCAACTTTGTTAACGGACTGAATGTTGATTTTTATGTTGGCACTGTTTTGCGTGAGGTTAGTGCGAGTATAGGTGTGGGTATGCAAGTTGAATGTTTGATGGACATTATGGTATTTTTTTCTTCTTTATTTTTTGTTTGTTGTGTTCTTTAGACGTATGTATTTCCTTTGTCCTACTGTTGATGGATTTTTCCGAAGGCATAATACCATACGAAAGCCAAGTTGAAACGTGCGAAGGTTTTAATTAAAATGTGAGTAGATTTTATTATTTTTAAAGTACTCTGTTTATCGTATTCTTTATGGAAATGAAAAAGTTTTACAATTTTGGATAAATATTTCAGTGCAAATGTATGTATGTATGTCCTTCTCTTCATCTGTGCTCTATAGCTTCATTGGCTTAAGGGGACGATTTCACTTTCGTAAACGCAGTCAAGGATCTTCACATTCACAAATTCGATGATGGTGGCATCTTGCCATAATTAGGAAAGGTTGTTCTAGAGCTTATCTGATCTGTTCTCTATCTGAATGGATAGATGTTATTAGTATTTGCCAGCTGTCTGTCTGTTGAAAACACGATAGCGTCCAAACAAATTGACCTAGGCGAATGAAATTTTGTGAGAGAACTTATTTTTACCGTCTTCAGGTCGATACTGAAAATGAGCTACATTATGTCGGACAAGTAGTTCTCGTACTTCCTACACTGTACTAACTCACATTTTGTGAATAATGTAGGTACACAAATGTAGAATCTGCTTCATCAAAATATAGCTACATGAAATTGGGAGTAGCGCGCCTACAAGATGTAACAGCACCCCTTTCTTTTTATTTTCCAACCGTTAGATGGAAATTTGTTGTCTCTTATATGGCCTTGGTTAATATCCCTATATTATCCTGCGTGAGTCTCACTTATTTTCATTTCCGTATATCGTACAAGAAATATTCGTTTATTTACAACCATCAACCACAAATACATATACGATACACCTATTATTTTAAATGAACAACAAGGCCATTAACTATATTTTAATTCTTTGCCTAAAGACAACAACACAAGGACACCATCCGTACATTTTTTAAACAAGATTTATGCTTCGGGCATATGACGCAACATGATTAATGGACAAACAAAATGTCAACCTTGTTAGAGAATAATCATACATGTCCTATCATAATATCATAACCATAATGTCCATTGACTTCCAGCCCGGTCTCACCTCGGTGTTGCCTTTTGGCTTGTCAATCTTTTCACCATTATCAGAGAACACTATAATGGGTAAAAACCATAATATATCAATGTAATGGAGAAAGGTCCCTTAGAGGTTATCATTAATTTCCTGTGACGACGATAGTCGGTGGAAATCAACTGAACAATTTTTAGATAATAGGTAATGAACTTGAATTCGTTGGAGGAAGCGGAAATACTATTTTTCGTGTACATAGTTTGGATAGCTCCATATTTTGAAAGGAACTTTCTTAGATAACGTATAAAAGAATATAAAATATAATATACAGTTTGTCAATTCTTTTTACAAAGGAAAACAAATGGTAATTTAGACAGTTTCTTTATAAAACAAAATAGCTAGCTTCTTTGATGTTTTACTTCAATTTTGTAATAAATTTCTTTTTATTAATATATCTACTAACGAACAGTAACAAAAAATACTACATTATGAAAGTAATAAAAAATACTCAAAAAGTAGCTTGTCAAGAAATTTGTAAAAACAATTTCGTGACAGACTGTATGTACCTACTTACCTACCTGTGGATTTAACGATAAGTTTCTCTCTATTCTCTATAATATTATTGCGGTCACAGTGAGCCCAAGCTAAATTTATTGTTGACAACTTCTTTACTTAGTTTCTTAGGTGACGTTACAGTTATTTCGATACAAAAACTAGCGACTTTCTAGTTGTAAGAAGCGCAGTGGTTAGTGTGTTGGACTACTGTGCGATCCCAGGTTCGAGCCCCGGAAAAACACAAATTACAACTTAATATCATATTCACACCAAGCCAAAAACCGAGTTTTCGTCAAAAAAGTTTAGAAAACTCGTGGATGCATTCACACCGAACACCAACTCGTTTTCGTTTGACGTTTCAATTAGCTGTGAAACTAGCTATATGAAATTTTTGTGGCGACTAAACTTTTATCATTTTATTTTAGTTATTTCTTTTAGACTTTTTCTTCGCTCGTATTGACATAATATACAAACAAAATTATTTAAGCTACTTGATAATCGTTAACTTATGGTTAAATGCATAAAATAATTAACATAAGCAACAACCAAAATCAAAACATCTAAAAATACCATTTAGTTGTGGCAGGTAGTGCTGCTGTTCTAAAATTATAGAAAAAACTGAATAATTTGCTCTTTATGGTGCCAAGATAACAATCAGGGGCCGAATCGTCTCATCCGTGAACGAGCAATACGTGACGGAATTTGTTTTTGCTTCATGTGTAAAATCGGTTAATTCTGTGAACGTATTAGCTCGTTCACGGAAGTGGCGATTCGACCCCAGTTTTGCTGAGCTCGCTGAATGTTGCAAAAGGTGAGTCTGCTTCCACAACCCAACGATTGTACTCGTTTCCTTGGCGTTTTCATGCAAAACGACCTCAAACAACTCGTTTTGAAAACTGCAATATGTAGGTATATGGGAAAACTTCTGTTTTCAATGAAGTTCTCGACTGTTTTCGCGAAAACCCAGTTTTCGGCTTGGTGTGAATAGGGTATAAGGTTTTTTCTACTGCGCCACCTCTCGCAAACGTCTGACAAACATCCGAGAGTATGACTGTGTTGAGAAAGCTTCTCAATTCAGCCGTTCGGACTCGCATAAAATTGTAGGTCCCTTCCATTCATCCCAAAAATAGAAACTCACAGAGGGTGTCTATGTCTACCCGCCTGTTCATCAGCCACCTATTTTTTATTTTTTATTTTTTGGGTATTAGGGGGCGTGTCTATACAGAACTTATACTGCAGACGGGAGCATTAGAAGGTGCGGTTGACTGAGGCTTAAGGGTTATTTGAACTGTGGTCATCCCTTCTATAAGTGTGGACACTTTTCTAGATGATAGGCCAAAATCACCTAATATTTTGATTTAACTGTTCCTGCGAATGTGCCACTTGATGTATTCAATACCGCTCACATTTTGTAAACAGTTTTGCCGGTAACATAATAATGTAAGATAGGTATATGCGATCTAAAGCGTAACTCTGATAGAGGTCTACCCCGATATCTCGAAAAAAAAAAAAAATATCTCGAAAGCAAAAATCTCGAATGTAAAAATCTCGAAAAAAAATCTAGAAAGCATAATCTCGAATTACAAAAATCTCGAAAAAAAAACTCGATATGTATGGGGGGGGGGGGGGGGGGCATGATGCACACATTCACATTCCAGATTACGTCATGATCCCCTCTGATAGCAACCAGTTATAGCCATTTCAATTTTACAAGTGCAAACTTTGCCTACAGTTTCAACTAAACACTTCATTCAAATATTGTATTGTACATAATGGAATAATTTATATTAATTACTTAATTATATGTTTGCCTTAGTTTCAACGCATTCATGGATCTAAAAGTCAATTGGCTAACACCACCCTTAGTCAACAGTAAACGTTTACATTGGATCCAGTAATGCGTCAGAACCAAGTATCAAATAGTTTTATTTAACTACCTACTGAAGGTATAACACATTCTATGAAGTGCAGACTACACAGCAGATACATTCGATAGGTATGTACCTACTTTGGCATGAAAATCAATATCGTGTGCACTCTTAACAGTCCGGTGATGTATAGGTATCTACCCACTAAATGTTCGTGTAAATGGGTTCGACAGATTTAGGTCAACTAAAGACAGCTCCATTCTAAACACATCCTGTTTAGTGACTAGACGTTACATTGTGGATAAAAGGATTTGTACAGAAATATAATATTCAGAACCATCGAAAGCTCTCGTCTTATCTACTACTAGTGGGCGTCAAGGTAAATTTGTTTGGAAATCCATTTCAATTACTTCCTGAACAGACGATAATGCTAAATGCAATTGTTCAATATCATAAAAAATGACTGAAAATCATTACATCATCATTAGGTACAGTGCGTAATTGTATTAAACAAATGCAATTACAAAAATTAAGTCCTCATTCAGTATACAGCTATAATAAGATTAAAGGACGTTATCAATTCGGTTTATAACACATACTCGACTGAATGACAAACCGGAGCCCGAGCATTTATTACAATTGTTATTATCCTGTAACTGTACGAGTAGATATGATTCAATGAGTACTTTCGATTTCGGATAAGCTTTTATTGGTCATTGTTATGGCATTATAGAAATCGTATTATATGATGACCAGACCATGCAGGGGTATAGTGTAGCATATTATTTCGTAAGGATATTGTACATAAATGGCTACAAGCTTAATGTGATTCAGAAATAGTTGTAATTAAAGTAAGATTGAGATATTGACATGGAATTGGCAACTGGTGTATTTATTATCCAGTTAAGCATGGCGAAATCATACAAATAATTTTAGAAATGTATGCTAAGACTTACAATAAAAATGTTGTACTGCTTAATAGTAGGTATCATTTTCAAGTTTTTCTAAAAATTCTATTTCCTCTAGTTTTGTATCTCTGATGTGTATTTATGTACTTATTTTAAATAAAGTAGTAATTAACTATGAATTTTACTACAGTGTAAATTTAAAACTGAACACACATTTTCCCGAAATCTACAAAAATCTACGAGGAAAAGTGAACTGGAAAGCAACCGACCTCAAGCATATTGGTGGACACCGGGACTCAAATCAGCGTGTCACCGAACGCGAAGAAGTTACTAACGCTCCCGACTCAATACATCGATGAGGACCAATTGCAACTCGCAACTCGCAGCCAATTCACATCGATAAACAAGAACGCGGACAAGAAAAGCAATAAAGTCTAGCAATAGCGTACACTCAGAGAAAAATCCTGTGTAATATTGCCTTAGACTTAGGTAACTTATCTTAATCATTTCGGGAGCTGTTTAACTTCACCTTAGGCCTAAAGGCGTTTTGCCTTAGATCTAAGCAGACATCTTTAATTGTCTTAAACTATGTAACGTTACCTTAAGCCTAATGTAATTTTGCCTTACGCCTGGGGTAACTTTCGGAAGTTGAATTCGCGTCCAAAAATTAATCATTCTATTTGCAAAACCGGTAAAAAGAAGTATTCCGTAAGGCAACATTTTTTTTGTGTGGTTACATTTTTAAGCAAAACAGCGGTAATACTTGATTACAAAATTACAAAATTAAAACTGCGTGCTGGCTTCTATTACAATATGAAGGTGAGTTTTATAAATAGTTTCAATAGTTTCCATTATGAACTATAACTGCTGATAAAAAACAACATCCTCCGTTCATTATCAACAACTTTTTATTTCTAGGAAAAATGTCCAAAATGTCCCCAAATATGGACATTCAAGTCCTAGAAAAAATTAAGCTGAACACAAATGTTGTCGAGGAATGTAATGAAGAAGGTAAGTTTTGTTTAATAAAATCGAGGACAAAGAAATTTATGTTTAAAAAAATGTTTTTTTTTTATTATAGATTCTTATGATGAAATGGTGACTACTGGGATATTTCAATAAAACAGTTGATGGAAGCCATTCGAATAAGCAGAAATATGAACAACAAAAATAATGATGCAAGCCTTAAAAAACAAAAAAAAAGTGAAACTGTCCGGTATATAAATAAAATATAATACTATAATAAAATAAATAATTTGACTTTCAATTAGGATTATGTCTAAAAGCCATCTATAATTTAATCCACTTTAGGCTAGCAAATAAACAAACTTGCAAAAATTAGGCAATTTCTAAGGCAAAAACATTTTGTTATTACCCTAGTAGTTAAGGCAATTCAACACAGTTATTGGCTAAAGAAATTGGCAAAAATCACCTTAGTCTTAGGAAATATTGCCTTAGGCAAACATGGATAATTCAAGCTATATCTAAGGTAATTCTACACTGATAATGTGACAGCGTATTTGCCTAAGCAATTTAACGCAACTTGCATTAAAACTAAGTAAGCTCAAAACGGCCTTAGGACTTATGCAACTTAGCACTCGATTTAGGTAAATTTTACACATGTTTTTCGTTGAGTGTATTTGTTATAAGAATCCTTGCGAAGAATTTAATAATTTCCTGTTGGGTAAGATTGCAAAATCATGCCGATGAAGCTAAAGGATCTTCGTATGCAATCGTCAATGTTTCCAGTATTGTTGCCACAAATAGTTGCCACTATGATTTTTTCAGGACAACAAAATAGGAAGTTAGCTAAATTCCAAGAGAAGCGTCAATTATTGGGTATGTATTTGTAGGCGACATCGCCAGAAGAGCTCGAAGTAGTGGTTTCTCAACCGTTCGTGCCTTTTTAAAGTCGATTAGTAACATCGGCGGCCAGAAAGAGATTAAAGAATACTTCTTGCAAAGATGTTGATTTAATACTCCTTTACGCAATAGAAATATGGGCAATTACCGCGTCCTGTACGTGAAATTAAGTCCGTCTACCGTCTGAGAGTATTAAGCCTGTTAGAACTATTTCGAACGATGCTATACTTTTCGTATCTTAAGTGCTACCTATCGATTTATTCATTGAAGTAATAAACCGAATTAAGAACCGAGCGAGTCCGAAATATGGCTGCGTAGACATTACAACATTACAATGTTAATCGAATTTTTGAGATTAACCAAGTAGTCCCACAGGTAATCGGATAAATGGTTCTTGAGCTATGGAAGGACAAACAGACATTACTGCGCTTTGTACGAGTTTATTATAGAGATGCTTTCATCAATATTCGAAAAAAAGTTGTTTAATGAAAAACAACTGTAAACTAAAGTAACCACATACAATATTAAAAAATAAATAAATTTATAAATCGTTGCAATAGTTCGAAAGAGTTTTTTGGAAATACAATTTTTCTATTCAGATATCGTCGCTCGGATAAATTAATGTCGTATGTGCAAAATTGGGGGTTTTGAGTTAAATGCAGTTTTGCTTTCACAATTTTTATTTTTCATCTTTTGAAATCCGTTTTTCGATAGCTATCTTAGTTTTCAAGATAACCAGCTACCATTTTGTCGTTGTCGTATGTGCAAGGTCACTAACGTTTCAGTAGTATTTCTGTCGTATGTGCAAACATTTTGCACATACAACAATTAGTTCATACAAAAAGTGTGTATTCTTCATTTGGGAAAATAATGTCGTATGTGTACTTTATACTGCACATACAACAATTGTTTACTCAGGTTCGGGAAAATGTTTGTCGTATGTGCCATAAGATAATACACAGCCGTGTGTAATTTCAGTACTCAGTAGCATTCAAGATGTCCTGGAGATCGGACACTCGCCTGCGCCGATTATATCGGACGAGCTTTATGCGTATGTATTTTGAATTATTTTTTAACTTCTTTAGTATGCGCCACGAAATATTCGGAGACGAGTTACTTCCGGGACCATCAGGTTCCACAAATGCGAGCTCCAAGTACATAATATTACTAACACAGATTATATTTATGTGTACAATATCCTATTCTTTCTTAGGGAAGAAGCTATTGATATGCAGCTAAGTAGTGATGAAGATTTTTATATTTATAACGATTTGGTAAAACAAAATAAGAGACGATTTGCTAAGCTATCATCATCTTCAAGCATTTATGATCAAGAGTTACGCTTAGCTCCAACTAAAAACTTACATTGTAGTAAGAAAAATGATTTAAAGAGTATGATTCCTTTTTTGGAAAATGAAGAGGATAAAAACTTTTTCCGAGCAGTATGAAAGCTTTAAATTGTTGATTAATAAACATTTTGAGTAATATATTTTAATTTTTATTTTAATTTTATGCTCCTAATTGAATATACACATTTATGTGCTGTGAATTTAAAGTGATATTATTTTTGTTTTCTTAACCCCAGTTTCACAGTAGCAGCGGAATTAATATAAAAGCCCTATCCGCTCTTTAAAACATCTTTTAGCTACCATACGGATAGTGGACTTATTCGTTTGATAACTTTTATTATTCATAAATACATCTTATATCCATATTAGCTATCCACTCTTTATCACTAAACGCACGGCAGCACTGCGTCCAAACTGTACTAAACATGGTTGTAAATCTGTCATATTCCATCAGCTGTCACTGTCACTATCATGCTCAGAGCATTTTCGTTTGCGAATTTTAGATTCTCTCTGAAATTCTCTTCCAGCTTTTAAATTTCTCGCGTCCAATCGAACTTTTTGTTGGTATACGTGTATTTGAAATATGTATAGCAAGTTAACTGTGTGTGCAAGTTAACCACTCTCTATACGCCGAATTCGTTGAATTAAGTTATCCGCTCCTTAAAACATGTCAGTGAAAGCTAAGATATGTTTATAAATAATATTTACGACTTAAAAGATGTTTTAGAGCTAATTCGCCACTATGCGGTATTTATTAATACGGGGGTAGGAGTTTAAACTACACTTTTAGTTTAAACTTTAGTTCAACAATTAATTCTGTTTCAGAATTTCGTTTAAACCTTGAACAGAGTTCATTCTATAGTTTAAGTTAAACTACAGTAATCTGCCGTTTAAACCTCAGATCAGCCGATTGTCAAAAACACAAATATTTGACGTTGTTTTTCGTATTCTTTGAAAGCAAAGACAAGGAACGATTTTAGAAAAGTCGTATAAAAGCTAAGTACTGTACAATACTATCAAATTCATTCATTAAATTTAGTTGAACTGAAGTTTAGATTATATTGTGAAACCAGACGAGTTGAACTTCAAATTTAAACTCACGTTCAGGTTCAGTTGAACTTTAGTTTAAACTTTCAGTGTGAAACTGGGGGTTAGTATTATAAACATAAGTTTTTATGTTTTGTACAACAAAAAAAAAAAAAAAATTAATTTAATAAATGTTTTGTTTTTATTGCCAAAAAATAAAGTATTTTATTTGTTTCATTTCAAATTCGATTTGTTTTTTGTTTGTCGTATGTCTTAACATTTTGTCGTATGTGTTTGGGTGACAAACACATTTGGTGAAAACGTCACATACGACAACGGCATTTTGGGAAACATTGACTCTAATTTCTTACTGATTTAGAATATTGATCTGATTTAAACGTTATTCAGTTGACAAATGTTTTCTACATAAGTCATTTAATTTTTAAGAAAATCTACCGTAGGGTTTTTGAGAAAAAAATTTTTGAACTTTGATTGCGTTTTCCCAAAAGTAGTAAAATGTAACATACGACATTAATTTATTCGAGCGACGATATTATGTTCTTGTCCATCGGGATAATTGTTGCAAATTTTAAAACTTTAGCTAACCGTGTCGAAAAATAGCATTTGCACTTTTTTTGTCTGGTTTTAAACAAATTTCTTGCGGCAATAGCGTAAGATTACCTGTAAATTTAAGTTCACTCGGTTGGAGCTTTCTGAGTCCTATAAAAGCATATAATATTAAATATAGACACTAAACAGAATATCGGTAAATATTGTAATTGCAAAAGCGCTCTTGATACCAAGAAAGCATGCTCTTTTCTTTTAAGCATGGTTTATTACATAGACATTCTTAGATGAATTTTACTTTTCATTTAGTTTTTTAAATAATCATTGGTGCAATTGCAATAGCTAGCGACTTGGGTTTCATCTATATATATAAAAGAAAGATGTATATACGTAAGACCACCCATAACTCGAAAACGGGTCGTCCAATTTGACCTATTGTTGTGTTTGTTTCTTCCCAATGAAACTATACATACGGCGAAAAAATTGGAAAATTTATAAAAACAGATTTTCCATAAATTTTTTAAGGGGATTTTTTTTTTTTTATCTTAATAGGATGAAATCGTATATGTATGTCAAAAGTGCTGGAAATTATTTCAGTTAAAAATGGCACATTCTGTTATAGAAATTTTCGAGTATCTTTTTAAAGTAGTATCTTTATCATCACGAACAAACAATAATCTGATAACTCAAAGGAATTCAACTCTGCAGAGACGCAAGTCTTTCTTCTCTTTAGGTGCTATGCTAGAATTTGGAACATTTTACCTAATTAATTTAAAACTATTCCAAATTTAAATGATTTTGTTCACATCTTAAAATTTTCTCACCTACTGAACCTGAACCCAGACGTAGCGAGGCATTTTCATCTTATTTTCATTAATTAAATAGGTAGATACTTAAGTTTGCAATGAATATTTTAAGTAATTCATGATATTATCGTTATTTATATAATACCTACTCAAAAATATCGATAATGTTATAACTTGTAAATTTTTAAGCCATTAAAGAGGTTCCAATCTCAAGGCTTTGCGTATATTTTCAAATTGAATTGAATTGAATTTTCTTGTCAATCGAATACACCATTAATGCAATGCATTAATGCTAAAGTTAGCCTGTAAAAGGATTTGTGTACTCTGATTGATGAAATAAATAAATAATTCAAAAGTGAAATCATCTCTCATCCAAAATATTTATCACATTACCCACACAACTTATTAAAATGATTAGTTTCTATTTGAAAGTGTCCTAGGTGTGATGCCTCCCACAGCATAGCTTCAAAAACTGTATTTTCATTACTGCCAGTTCAACATACAAACTTTGCTTCTCTGAAATGTATAAATTAAGTCAATAGTTTCGTGATATTTTAAAACCTCCCTCTACGGACATTACTACATTGAGATGACAGCATTAACAGACGTCCAAACTTTTTGAATCTGTCTGTACATTTATATCCTGCAGATACTTTGTTAAAAAGCGTATCATTCCCATGATATCTGCTTTATGGAGGAACTCCTTCATAGTAGTGAAAACTTTTGTTGACTCGTTTCCTCCTACATAGCTACATATACTGTTGATCTTTGCGGAAAACGAGTAACTTTTTGACCGAGAATTGTGTGCTATCTGAGACAGAGAGTGAGACAAGAGAATTACAAAAGTCAAAAGTACATTTGTCATCGATAGGGGTTACAAAGTATAATAGTTTCAGGGTTATGTAATAGTTAACGTTTGCCTGTCATGGTTATCAACTGGCAAGAGGTTATTTTGCTTTTGATGTGCCTAACTCCATAGGACATAATATTGGAATATAATTCTTTGAAGCTTAAAGTTGCTTTAAGTAGAAACTAAATTTATTTTCTGCATAGTAGCTATTTCGCATAAAACCCCAAGCGAAAGTTCAGGGAAAATCGCATTGGGTAATCAGCTAAGCATTTAAGTGACCTTCTGTAATCCATCAACAATTTTGGAGCTTTTCTGGAACTTCTCTTGCTCAAAGTAAATATTTTCTTATTTCCTAAAAGTGCGGGGACGGTGGGATTACAGCCTTCTATGTATATGGCTGATGAATAATCTACTAATGCTTCTATGGTTTTATGTATTATGTTGTCTTTTGGGATTTTTAGATGAGATACATCTGAAGACACGGTGTGGATGGGGAGGGAATGATTTATTATAGATCCTCTGCACTATACGTATGGAACTTACATGTATAGGTATGTAGATATACCTTATTTGGTTTGGTCATTAATCGTGTGGACAAGTCGGTATTGCTTTATTTATTTTGTTTTATAACCAAAATCAATGACTCTGCTGTAAAAGGGTTCCGACCTTACTTAACGTGTTGAATACCTTTTTATTATACTTGTAACTTTAATGGTTAGATGCGGGAAGGCGAATCCATAAAGCCTCATCAGCGATGATGTTAGTATAGCACTTTAGTTTGCTACAAGTTAAGTTGTATGAAAATACACCACCGAAGAACATCCTCTACAATATGTAAGGTGGGCAACAACAAATTATTAGTTCTATGAAATGCTCATGGAAATTATATCATATCATACAGCTGCGCTAATAAAGTAGGCAGTGGGGTGAGTAGAAGAAAGTGTTCTTAAAGACCCGGTTTCAGATCCACCTTGCATCGTGCGTATTCCGACATTTTTAGCACAGGATTGGAATAACTGCTGTGAACATAAACGAAATCAGATTAAATGAAAAATATTTTTGATAACATCCTAATAAGGATCTAACAAAGCATTTTTTATATTTGGACTTAACCATTTTGTTTCTCAAAACAGATGCAGATGCAGCTTGCATTGGGCCATCGATGAAGCATGAGGAATATACAAATACATGGCTAAAAATACGACTCATAACGATTTAAGTTCTACTTAAATTTTCATTAATTCATTCATTCATTTTCAATGTCCCGCTTATTCATCGCGTGTGTAGGTTGCTCAAGTGGACCCTCCATAGCTCTCGATCCTCCGCCATCGACTCCAATTCATCAAGGGCAGAGGAGAGATAATGGACTTGATATAACCATCTCATTCTGGGTCTACATAGAGGACGCCTGCCCAATGGTACGGATTCCAGCCAACATTTCCGTCCACCCGACCTACACGAAGTGAGGATAGCGATATCCAAACTTAAGTCCAACAAAGCTGCTGGAGCGGACGGCCTCCCGGCCGAGCTTTTTAAAGCAGCGGGAGATGGCTTGGTAAGGAGCATGCACCAACTCATCTGTAAAATCTGGTCGGATGAAAGCATGCCCGATGAATGGAACCTCAGCATCGTGTGCCCCATCACAAGAAAGGAGATACTCTGAACTGCGCCAACTACAGAGGAATAAGTTTCCTGAATGTCGCGTATAAGATCTTGTCAGCTGTATTATGTGAACGTCTAAAACCTTTCGCCAACAACCTGATCGGCCCATATCAGTGTGGTTTTAGACCAGGAAAGTCAACCATCGACCAAATTTTCACACTCCGACAGATCTTGGAAAAAACCCAGGAATTTCAGATCGATACACACCCTCTATTTATCGACTTTAAAGTCGCCTATGATAGCGTATTATATAGGGACTATACAAAGTCATGTCAAGTTTTGCCATCCCCGCCAAACTCGTCCGTCTGTGCAGGATGACGATGGAGAAATCTCGCTGCTCCGTCAAAGTCGGCAAGAACATCACCGAACCATTTGATGTCGAAAAAGGTTTGAGACAAGGCGACGCGCTATCATGTACTTTCTTTAATATCGTTCTTGAAGCAATTGTACGAAACTCACAAGCCAACACCAGAGGTACAATTTTTCAAAATTCCGTCCAACTACTTGCCTATGCTGATGACATTGACATTATTGGGAGAACGCAGCGAGCTGTCAGTGGCGCATTTGCAAGCATCGAAACGGAGGCGGCGAAGATGGGTCTGGCTGTCAATGAGGACAAAACGAAGTATATGCTGTCAACGAGAAAGGACTCTCAACATCGGCGACTCGGACAAAACGTCACAATGGACAGATACAACTTCGAAGTAGTTAAAGACTTTGTATACCTGGGCTCCACTATCAATTCGCAAAATGACATCACCGCAGAGATCAAGCGAAGAATCACTCTTGCCAATCGCTGTTTCTTCGAGCTAGGAAGGCACCTAAGAAGTAAAGCCCTCTCTCATAGAACCAAGGAGATATTATATAAGACCTTAATCATCCCGGTCCTGCTGTATGGTGCAGAAGCATGGACCCTGTCAAAAGCGGATGAAAACCTTCTGGGATGCTTTGAGAGAAAGATTCTTCGAGTGATATTCGGTCCAGTTTGTGACGATGGAGTGTGAGAAGAAGATTCAATGACGAACTATACGGGCTATACAGCGACGCTGACCTGGTCAAAAAGCTAAAAATTCAACGGCTGAGATGGCTGGGACACGTAGAGCGTATGGACAACAACGCACCATCCCGACGAGTCTTCGAATCCAACCCTGAGGGACAACGCAGCAGAGAAAGACCCCACCTTAGGTGGCGCGCACAATTGAAGAACGACCTCAACCAACTTGGTGTGCGCAACTGGAGGCAGCTAGCGACGGTCCGAGCTAGCTGGAGGGGCTTGTTGGTTGAAGCCGTGGTCCACCCCGGACTGTAAGCGCCACCAAAACTAAGTAACTTAGCTTTGACACCAAGTTCAGTCCTCCTAATAACAGAATGACCAAGCTGTATCAAAATTGATCCAGCCTGACCAATACTACAGGAAAATTCAGCATTGCTCCTTTCATCAAGGGGCGGTATAAGTTATCCCCTTTTGTTCTTTGGGTGGCAGTATTTTGTTGATGAATGAAAAACTTAGATTCTGCTTTTGAATAATGTTTTTTGAAGTCTTACATTATTTTTCATTAAGTCGAGAAAATGATATCGGATATTCGACAACAGCATCTCTTGTTGTCCCATACTCTTCTAGGTGAGCAGCTTATCTTTGTACTGTTCTCCTTGTTGGTGTCGGACGACCGGGAAATCTGCGCCAAAATGCACGCTGGGTCAACACTGCCGACGAATTATTCCGCAAAAAAAAAGATTGAAACAACTATTCCTCGGAGTGAGTATAGCGTGTATTTTGTATCTGTTTACTTCACAAATGTCAAAGTAGAATTGACATTTGCCGCAATTTGCAAGGTTGTAGTATTTTCCGATAGCATGATATTAGGCGTATTTTTTTGAGAATCTATAGCACTTTTACTTTTACATGCAAAACTGGTATACTCACTTTTGGTTTTGTTATATTCACTTTTGGTTTTACATGCAAAACGGTTATACTCACTTTTGGTTTTGTGATACTCACTTCCCAAAAAAATACGCCTATTGATGACTTTTGCCCATATTTATATACGTTTGCAATGAACTCCAACTATAGACAAACTTGGTTAATTTGTTTTATTTCTTTATACACTTCATCATAACAATAATGTACATTTCCAGAACTCTGAAAAAAGCATAACTTCCGTACAATTTGAGCTGCCAGAAAATGGCTAGTCGTAAAAAGCTTTAAAAGAAGTTAAAAATGACGAATTCTCCTTGTCTTTGAAAACACGTCACCACTACGTGCGTCTGACATCCATTGAAATTTATTCCAATTTGACTCCGCTTCAGAATATGACACACAAAATATGAGTTTCACAGATCACTGGACTCCGTGGCTATTCAAAAAATCATAAATCCTAAACTATGAACTATGCTCCAAAAAAAAAAACACAAAAATATTACGTCGAAAACAATATTCGACTGGGAAATTGAAACAAAACAATCCGACGCAGCTTCCGGACGATGACTTCTAAAATGCATTGCTCGCACAAGTTTTTGCTCTGCGAAGTGCGAACTCCGTCCGGACTAGTCATTTGGGCATCATTTAGCACTTTTATATAGGGGTTAAGCGCAAACAAGCCAGCGGAAATGGAAACTTCAAGTTAATTGTTTACTGTGGGTGGGAACATTGCTCTGACTCTGCAACAAATTACCCTGTAAGTCATAATGTCAGTATCAGTAGCATATACTATATACAGTCTCCAACTTGGGGGATGCAAATATAGAGCTGAACAAAAATATTAATAAATCAGTCAGCGAGTAGATGTGTACCAATGCATTTGCATATAGATACATTATTTTGAATTGTGTAAGAGATTGTGGATATTATGATAATTTTAGGAAATTACATTTCGTTCAATCGATTTAAATATAATCTAGATATTGATAGATAAACATCAACTACGACCGATATATACAGATATGCCCCAGGCACGAAGCGTGACTTTTTGGGAAGCGGAAGCACTCAACTTTAAACTTAAAATTAAAAGTCCTTTATTCGAGAAAATATCGCATTATTAAAATTATTTAAGGCCAAAATTGTATACAAAAAAATAATTTTAAAATTCATTAAAAACAATATACATATATTAAGTCTTGTACATTAAATACAACTTTTTTTTTGCAAAATGATCCTTTGACTCGAGATCATTTCGTATTAATTGCACATAATATAAAAGAAATATGTATAGATTAATTTTTAAATTAATTCTTCTTTCTTTTGAAGCAGAAAAAAATATTTCAATTTCAATGCACTCTGCATGTTAGTGGAGTCCAATTGAAACATGTGGAGAAGTTTAAGTATTTCGGGGTCTTATTCACGAGTGATGGAAGGAGCAATGCTGAGTTTTCCTGTAGGATTGGTCAGGCTGGATCAATTTTGATCAGCTTGGTCATTCTGTTATTAGGATATTAAGAGGACTGAACTTGTTGTCAAAGCTAAGTTGTCAGTCTTTAATTCGGTGTTTGTTCCAACTCTTACCAGGATTCCACGACGTGTCATGGAATCCGTACCATCAGGCAGGCGTCCTCTAGGTAGACCCAGGATGAGATGGTTAGATCAAGTTCATAATCTCTCCTCTACCCGTATGGGGATTGCCCTTGATGATTTGGAGTCGATGGCGGAGGATCGAGAGCTATGGAGGGTCCACTTGAGCAACCTATACCCGCGACCCACTTAATGGACAAGCGGATCATTTGAAAATGAATGAATATTTTTCATTTTCCCTTTGGCTTGTATTTCTTTTAACAGTGGTTTTTCAATCGAAATAAGGGCTAAATCTGACAAACAAAAATGTCCACATTTAATTCGTATGTAATTTTGTATTAGTTTTTTTTACCACACGAAAATGAACTCTCTACAGATGCTTCTGTCACGGGTAGAGTCAACAATAGTTTACAAAGCTTAAAGTATTCAGTGAAACTTTTATCCAAATCAGTACTGATTAAAAATCTTAATTAAGTCGCGTCATCGAAAACCAACTTTAGTTCTGTTTTCAACGCTGGAAAGTCAAAGTATCCCTGGTATGAGCTCAGTACATTATTGAGCAAGTTAATAGGAAAATTGGTTTTAAAATATTCATACAATGCTGTGTCCGAAAGTTTAAAAAATTCAAAACATGACAGGGAACTAAACCGAATATCGATTTCATTGATAACTTTGTCGACAATTGTTGTTAAAAGATCTTTAAATTGTTCCTTTTTTGAAAGGTTGATTTTAGAACGCCTGCCTATTGCTATTGAAATTGGCCAAAGTCTCGTTTTCATTCAATTTGATCCAAAAAGTATCGAAATTTGTAGACTCAAGTATTTCTAGATTTTGAATTTGAGTGGAAAAAAACCCATTGAAAAAGTAGAAGAGAACATACATTTCTTATCAGAAAAACAATATATCAGACCTTTCGATAAAACAATAGCTTCAGTGTCCCAATCTTCTTCATTTTCAATAACGCTTTCGAGTATGTTAATTTAAATTACGAATAAATAAATTCTTTGTTATGAATACTATTTTTATTATTTTTTTTTTTTTTTTTTGAAATTCTTACGGAAGCACTGCTTCCCTTCAATATATGGACGCTTCGTACCTGATATGCCCAGATAATGTTGGTCCACTTTTATCCTAGCAAAGGCTTTATTTTTCTGGTAAAATTGTTTGTATTAGTTTCTCAAGGACCTGTATATACTACCGAAATGTACGCTTTGAAAGCATGAAATTAAAAAGCGCATCTATATTTACAAAAAATAACATTTCTACCATTAAATCCTTTTACCGCATTTTGTGGAATCATTTCGAAGCTACATTTTACATAACTTTGCATGTAGGTAGCTACTGCCGCATTATCAAATCAATAAAATATATTCCATTTATATCTTAAGAAAAAAAAAAATCCTTAGAGAAGAAAACATATGTTACAACACTACATGTGCTGGCCTCTAATTTGAGGGTTGTTCTGATACAATTAATTGGAAAAAAATAACACTCATACGCCTCCGTATGCACGTATATTGAATAAAGTTGTATTTTGCCTCATTTTATTAATG
Organism: Cheilosia scutellata; assembly: GCA_955612985.1. Taxonomy (NCBI): domain Eukaryota; kingdom Metazoa; phylum Arthropoda; class Insecta; order Diptera; family Syrphidae; genus Cheilosia; species Cheilosia scutellata. The sequence continues at coordinate 27,890,825 of OY015312.1, read as the reverse complement.
CCTTTGAATGACTGGGCCAAACTCTACCATCATTGTATAGATACGAATGCTTAACACAAAGAAAGGTAAAGAAGGCGTGGAAGTGGCAAAGAGATTCGAAAACAATTCCCAAAATCTCCTCCCATGAGATCGAGGATTATGGTAATAAATTTCTGCGGTGAACAATGCAAATCGGTCGAAAGGTAAAAGTAATGGCATAATAGCATGGAACGTGGTGGATATCCGTGCATTGTTGTTTGAGGTGACGATGGTGGTGATGGTAGGGATGGCAGTGGTGTATACAGTTTATTACGTTAGCAAAGACCGAAATTGGAATTTACCGCAAATTGAGGGGTGATAAAAGAAAACAAAAATATTACCCGGTACCTGCACGTTCAAGCATATTTTTGATTTATTATTTTTAAGGGAATTAACAATAGGATTATACATATACATATACAGAGCTGTGGATGTTTTTCTCATAGGGAAATGTAACACAAACTATGGAGCAAATGGGAAAATAATTATATGAGAGAGGAGATGCTATGCCGCCGGCCGTTGCAAAAATAAAAAAATAAAAAAATAAATAAATAAATAGGTGGCGGTTGAAACCCTAGGCCTAGCTTCTCGCAACCATTCGTTTGTGTGAGTTTCTATTTTTGGTACGAATGGAAGGGACCTACAATTTTATGCCGATTCCGAACGGCTGAATTGAGAAGCTTTTTCAGGACAGTTATACTCTCGGATGTTTGTCAGACGTTCGCGAGAGGTGGCGCAGTAGAAAAAACACTAAGATGTAATTTGTGTTTTTCCGGGGATCGAACCTGGGATCCCTCGCACAGCAGTAAAGCACACTAACCACTGCGCTACTGCGCTAAAAGGCATTCGCTGATGGAATATCTTATAAGAAAAACATACTAGATACACGATCATGGATGGCTACATTACATATTAGCATTTGCATTGAGCAAATGAGGGTATAAGGAATTGCATTTGTAACTCCAATACCCCATAAATTATATGTATATAATTCGGAATCCGGATCAAATTTTGTCTGATGATGTCTGTTGTCTCAAATTAAGTCAACGACTAATGCGTCATCACACAAAGTTGGAATTCTTATCTTTCCCTACATTCAAACTTTTCTTTGTCTCCTGCTCAACATATCAACCAACTGAACCGCATTCCCTCAATACGCAAATAACCCGGACCCATCACCATAGCACCATCAAAAAAGCGATAATATACTACGTTCATCCATTTACTGAAATCAATAATTTTGTTCACCGAGAGCCTTTTTTTCGACTTAAACAGGTCTAACCCCAAGGACTAACATTTAATTTTCTTTATAAATAAAAAATCCCTCACACCCTGCATCGGTGCTATTTAAAACCTCAAGATCTCAGTCTCCTTACGATTTATTTCGATAATCTTTATCCTTCCCTATGACTGAGGGATTCCAACGCAAATAACTATTGAAGCATTTATCAGAAAGCGCCCATAACACATATAGGAATCGCATCAAAACCAAAACCGAAATCTCATAGGATAGGTGATATTCTACCTGTGCTCTTTATCCGAAAAAATTGAATCATTACTGATTAAAGGATTGTCTTTCCTCATTTCTTTGCTTGTTCTTCTGGTTCTGGTTTCAAATTCTAATTATCTAGTAGTTTTTGGATCGTTGCACTCTCTACGCACCATAAAATGAAACCCTTGAAGAGAATTTGTTTGGGTCGACTTCCTTTTTTTCTAGCCCCCCCAGCAAATCGGGTAGAATCATTTTTATCATAAAACTGATTATCAGGAACAACGATAAAAAGCCTATGACGGGTTTTTGTAGGTTATCCCTGCAGCTTTTGGGGATTCTCACTATTTTGTTCCAATCGATTTATGCATCATGAATTGGTGTTATCCCAGGCAATCACCTGTAAACATGTTTTAGATAGTCGGATAGCCACGAATGTGATAAAATGGATATCTCTTTGCGATTTCAGCTCTCTTATGGATTATGATTAAAAACAAAATCCAGTGAACACTCGAAATAAGGGGAAGGATGAAAATGTTGTTAGTACCTAATAGGAGTATTTCCTGAACATGCTGTTCCCTTTGGGTAGGTAAATCCGAGTGAAACTAAACTGAAGCTGCCAAAACCAAAAATATAAAACTTCAAACTCCCTATATGCTTTTCTTTTTTCACAAAACTACAAACTTAGAATACGGATTACAAAAACTGCAAAAATGTAAACAACTTTTACCCCTGTAGCAAAAATTAAAAGAGTAGGTATCATAAAAAATGGTTCCTGATCCTTCTCTTCGAAGGCAGTTCACTTGGAGGTATAGGACCTTTCAGCTGAGGCGTTTATAGCTGCCCTTAAACGAATGATAGTTAGCAGAGGTATTCCCAATGACGTCCATTGCGATAACGCAACAAATATCGTACGGACTGATGAAAAAGTCTTCTAAAGAATTATATTTCAAGCTTTTGCCCTAACAGAAACAACTTTAATTTTATACCCACAGGGCACCCCACTGCGGGGGCATTTGGGAGGCTGCCGTTAAGGTAGCAAAAGGCCATTTATATCGAAGACTGAGCGGAGCGAAACTTACGTTAGCGGAGTTGTCAACGGCACTTGTGGAGATCGAGGCTGTTATGAATTCCAGGCCAATAACACTGATGCCATCACTGATGGCAGATGGGAAGAATCGCAAACGTTACGGTAGACGGTAGACACCCTAGGTCTAGCTTCTCGAAACCATTCGTTTGTGTGAGTTTCAATTTTTGAGACGAATGGAAGGGACCTCCAATTTTATGCCGAGTCCGAACGGCTGAATTGAGTGAGAAGCTTTTTCTGGACAGTCATACTTTCGGGTGTTTGTCAGACGTTCGCGAGAGGTGGCGCAGTAGAAAAAAACTTAAGATGTGATTTGTGTTTTTCCGGGGATCGAACCTAGGATCCCTCGCACAGTAGTCCAGCACACTAACCACTGCGCTACTGCGCCTTTTAAGCTACATACTTTACTTATGTTATAAAAACCCCCAAAAATAAAAAGCTTCACTTAGTCGTGGAAAACCCACATTGGTGGTCAAAACCGATCGTTTCTTTTGTTGTCGCTTTTGCTCATTGTTGCTGTTCGATATTCGCTAACTACTTTCTGGAGAAAAATTTTCCTCGAAGTAAAATAGATTCACAACCAGAATCTCTCTATTACGAATCGTCAAAATAAAGATTCACGGTTGGCGATTGGAAAACGCACCATTCGTACACATACTTTACCTTCTAAAATAGAAACCACATGCCTTTAATTAGTTCGAAAGTTTATATCCCATATACAAATTGCGGTCTGGTATAAAATTCTCAATAACGATGAAGAATTGTTTTTTTTTTTTTTCAATAAGTATTAAATACTTAAAAACTTTTTAAACATTCGAATATATCCACACTAATATTTTGTATGCGAAAGTAACACTGTCTGACTGACTGTCTGTAATTTGGGAAGAGAAGTCTGCGAAGACCGGTTAACAGCTTTTTCTGATGCGTTTTTCTGATGCGTTTTTCAGTCATGGTCAGGTCATACGCAAAGAAAAACATTGCTCACGCTATTCTTCGACAAAGTGGTAAAGTGTATGTATGACGAATGTCCGAATAAACTAAATATCGCCACATTTATCAATCCCCCTCATTTTCTCATAATTTCTTTATAGATAGATGCGAAATGCTCCATAAATTTATATTTAGAATCTAAGTCTCTTTCCTTATCTCTGCCAAATGTCTAACATATCAAAGCGGTAAGACTTCATCCAATAAAATGACAGAAAAGCCATACCCGTTTTCCTACATTTTTGAATTGCTGCATTTGTTTCTTTCTCGATTCCGAAATCGGCTCCCGAAAATTGCGCCAAATTTTTTTTTAAATGCCTATCTAATAAGAAATGCTAGACTTTTCTGTCAATCTTTCCGAAATTGCAGGCATTTTTCCAAACAAATTTGAAAAAATGCCACAAACTAAATTTCTGGCATTTTTTCCGTTCCTAATACCTAATTGAAAAAACGCCCGAAAACTGAATATTGATAATTTGTAGCTTGTAGGAATTTAACAGATAATGAAGTCATTCCTTTCGTCCATAAGTACACAATAATTATTCTTATCACGTACCTATATAATATATAGTAAATCATTTTAATAAAAATCATAGTGATCAAAATAATGTTTACGAAGGTGCCGTGAAATAAAGTCGAAGGAAATAAGGTCGAATCGTGTTTATTTCCATTTTGATTGGAAATAGCTAATGTCGAATTCCAAAAATGTTTGCGTTCGACTGTATTTTCAAAAAAAAAAAAAAAAAGAATGGAAATAATGGCGATCACTTCAATAATGATTAATGATGAAATCTGACAGTAAAAACAAGCAGGGGGGTTGCAGCTGCAGGGGGGCAGCATGCCCCCCAAAACATGTTTCACTGCTTATGGGGTTAATTTTTTTAATTTTCGACATAATTTCCCTTTTTTGACCTTATTACCATTTTGCTATAGAAATAAAATCGACCACGAAAAAAGGTGCAATTCGACATTATTTCCAATCAAAATGGAAATAAACACGATTCGACCTTATTTCCTTCGACTTTATTTCACGGCACCGTTTACGAAGAGTTAAAAGTACTGAGTACTGAATCAATAAAAATTGAGTACCTAAAGAAAGAAATAACGCAGCCTGGGCGAGGATGTTGCCGCACACGCGTCCGGGGCCATGCATACTATTGCAATTTTTGGCAAATTTTCCAGACAAAATTCGGCATTAATTCTTCACTATCTATCCATCTTCGGGTTGTATCAGTTCTAGACTCCACTCGCACTTGCAATTGCAATTCAACCCTCTGCAGAAAATTTAAAAGGACGAGCTCGCGCTTGTAAAAAGTTGTTACATAATCACAATGCTCTAATAAAATGCATTTAGGTAATTAGCACATGCGTGCTCGCGCTTGTTGCTGAATAATCGCCGCCGCATGGAAAATGCCATGTGAGTTGGTATGTACAGTACATTGTACATGTACCTATACCTGCTGTACATGCATGGGTTCAATCTTGGTTTTGTATGGGAGGTACCAGCGAACGATATAGCCTATTTTCAATACCAACTTGCAAACAGTAAAAAGAACAAAAATTCATTCATCTAAGTCGATTCGTTTGGACACTACCGTGTTTTCAACAGACAGAGAGACACATGAGTCTTGGTTTTGTATAAGAGGTACCAGAACTGCTTGGCTAAATCGATTCAGAATTTTATGCTGATTCAGAATATATATACTTTATGAGGTCTCCCCTAACTCCTTCTTGTTCTTGGCGTTACAAATGTAATGGCAAAGTGAATATACCTTCCTGTGGAGGATACAAAAATTGTTTTTTATTAATATTTAAATTGTGTATGACAAAACAATACACTTTTCACTTGCTCCTTATTAAAAAAAATGGTTTTGAAATTATGTATTGTCGTAATTGTTTGGTCAAAAAAAGTATAGCCTATTAATATAATGATAGTGTAGATGGGAAATTCTGTGAAAGACCGACAACTTTGAAAAATGCATAACATTCTTACCCAATCTTTGCTCTATGGTTTGTTAACGTGTATGTACCATTAGAGGTGGATATAAATGCTCTTCGAAGTGTGTCAATAGATAAGTTTATTTAAAAAAATAAAAAAATTACAAAACCACTAAGAACCATAACTGCAACTTTACATTTTGTACTGGAACACCCTGTGTTCTAATTCATACTGTGTTTTCTGAAAGCTATCTTTGTTCATGGCTCCTCTATTATTATAGACATTAAATAAGAATTAATAATTTAATCCAGTGCCAATAAAAAATAACACATTAATGACTTATAAAATCGTAGAGGCAAAGTTTAAGCATATGGCAATATGTCTATTATAAGGGACGTCAAAAAAGAAATCTGTAAAGGCCCATCCAGATGGCTTCGAAAACGATTCAATTTACCAGGACGGCATTAAAAGTTGATGCCTTTGATGAAATCATGATGATAAATGAATGAAGCCACTTATTGAAGTAATAAAATATTCAGATAAATTCGCTGAAACGTGAATTTCAGTTATGTCAGCATTTAACCCATTTCCATCCTTTTTACCGTTATAGAATGACGAGCGCAAAAACGAACCCTATATACGACGAAGGGAGTTTGTCATAAATTCTTAATACCTATCGTTACCGCCTTTTAAGAATAACGCGATTTTTACGACTTTCATTGGGGAAAACACAAATCATTGTTTCCGGTCGAGTGTATCATGATGATGAAGAAATGAAAGTCGGTAGTTGTTACTTGTGATAATGTTAGGCTGGCTCTTTAAGATTAAATTCTCCATTCTATTATGGCGAGTTTTAGGTGTAAAAAAATGTAACCAATTTCAATATTCCCATTGAATCCCTTCAACTACAACTGTCATTCAATTCGTTGTGAAATTGGACGCTCCTCAATAAGTCCATCGTCCGATGCAATATGCCTTTCTCTAGGATCTATTCAAAAGGATATTTGGAGTTGGTATGGACTTGACAGCTGAATGCACTTTCATAGGGACTCAAACTTGGAATAGCAATTTTTTGTGTCCATCAACTTTTGCGATTTTTTCCCCGGCTTTCTTGAAGTCATCATTACAACTGAATGTCTCTGGCTGAAAAGGAAGCAGAAACTTTTTTAATTAGTCTCGCTTTGAAAAATTCATGTCATGCCATCTACATTCTACACTCTACAGAGGCTGTTTCTCTTTGAAGTTCGTTTCCCTTTGTGTGTGTTTTATGATATCCATAGACAGTCAGATCTGTAATATTGGCAGTGCCATTTCAATACGCACGTAGATTATCCACTCGTACAAATGTTTTTTTTTTTGTTCGTACCCTATAGATACATTGTCTTGAAATTTTTAACTCAATTTCTGCAAAATTTCCTCACTCATTATAGCTTCCTTATGAAATTGGGAATTCGTATTTCACAAGATGGAAATAAATGATAAATTTGGAGGGGAACAAAAAATACTAATTTAAAAAGTTTTAATTCACTTATTGTTAACGAAGGCAAGAATTGAATTGTACCAATGACTCAGATGCTGCTTACTCAGTGGAATTGTTTTGCAATTGATTTCAAGACTTGGGAGCAATTATTATTAATTTCACTTTTTGTCGCTGCGGTTGTCGCAGATGGAATTGGGACGAATTTTCTCGTAATTGTCCCAAATTTGCTTTAACTCTTTCTTCAGTTTTGAGGCAAACCTCTATTCGCTCGATTGTGATAGTTTAGATTGGAGCGAAATAAACCAACTGAATAGGATTGCACTCGATTCATGTCGTACCTACCTACTTATGCTGTACTTACACCCGTTTAAGAGAACCAACATTTGCTTATATTGTAGAAGTGAAGGCTTCTCGCCTTCTATGCTAATATACATAATAAATTGTTGTAGATGCAGCTGACCTACTCGCTAGGTATCTGAAAGATTTGAACAAATTCCAAATATTCCATTGCATGTAGGTAGGTATACCTATAGGAAGAATGGCGGCTGTTTTCAACAGTTTGTGGATTGAAACAACTAGTGATAAGAAAATAAACCTGGACCTGGAGTTCAATAAGCCACTGAAGAAAAGATAAAGGACTGGGTTTAGGACTGGTTCTCGGCTTACCGAAACCGGTACATGGAGACACGAAGAACTTTTAAATTGGCTGATAAAGAAGCCAAGGAACAATCTTAGAAGGAATTGAAGAAAACTTTAGGCCCTTATCATAAAATTAAAGCAGTTTATGCTATTGAAATAAAATCAAAGTTAGTTCATCGCTACCGCGAAGAGCTTAGATAAGGTTCTCTGCTCGCAGCACTTCACGGTCCTCTGATTGGTCCCAGGGCACAGTGACAAAGCCGGCAATGAGAGGGCCGACGAACTAGCGAGAAATGGGTCTGCAACAGTGATGGGAAATGAACATTTCAGATTGTACTTTTCACAAGTTGAAATTGTAACTTTTAGGACTGAAGTGTAACTTCATCGTTTTGGAAATTGGGTAATTTTACCTACACTTTCGCGGTCACCTGTTGTCTTGGCGATGAAAGATCTAAAGTTAGACTGATCTTCAAGAGTTTTTTAATGTTCGTTTTTACGGCGGTTTTATGAAAAAAATTTTAAAAAATCAATATTTCAGTAGATTTTACCTCTTTGAGTGCTGAAAAAAATTGAGTTTTTACAAATGCTCCACAACTTTTTTTACGCTACCAAATCTACTTCTTAATCTACACAAAAAAAGTACCCTAGGAATAGCTTCTCATTACCTTTCGTTTTGTTTGGATTAGCATTTTATGATGAGTCCGAATTAAGACGCTTTCTCAGGACAATTATTCTCTCTGAATCTATGGAACTCCAACAACGAAGGACTTATTCTATTACCTACTTTAAACATAATACAATCGAACAGGTCAATTCGAAAACAAAATGTCAACACTGTCAATCTCGAGTAAAAGTAGAAAGTAGGTCTGCTTGGGCCCACAAGAGCCCACAGCAAATTTTGGGTGCGGGATATAACCGAAAAAAAAGTAGATGAGTTGAAGAATGGGGTAAGGCTGATACTATAAACCAAAGTCTTGCAGCTGATGGTCGTGGCTTTAGTGAGTAATACTATTTTGAAAACCCATATTTTTCTAAAACTGAGTTAATTGATATAACCAGTACCAGTCTATGTTAGCTTTATTGTAAAGAGCATTATTATTTCATCGCAAATATGTAGGTCCAAGACGTTTTAAGCGCGGCAAGACTTGTGCCAGACTGCTTCAAAATGTTATAAACTCGTTTTTTTTTTTGGAATATTTGATATAACCAAATAATATAATAAAATAATATGTATTTGCTTTAAAAGATATAAAATCCATCCCTGATAAGAATTATGAAGGTCCAAGACCTTTTCAAAGCGGCCAGCGCCGTAACAGACGAATTCGAAATTCTGAAAAATTGTTTTTGAACTAAAAGTAATGTAAACACGAAATACTGGTCATACTCCCCTGATCACTAATATGTGGGTCCAAGACCATATGAAGCGGCTTTCGGCCTGCAAGATCTTTTTAAAATTAAAAAAATAACTTTTCAAAATAATTGGACAAAATAAAATATAAATAAACAAATAAAACTATCTCTGGGATCACCAATATAGAAATAATTGTAGAATAGAATTTGAAGCTTGAATGCATTTTATATTCTCTAGCGTGGGTATGGAATGGAATTGTATCTTTTAAAGAAGGATTGTAACTGCGTATCTTTTGAAGCAAAAATATGTTTTGTTAATTGGGTCTTTTTCGAGTGAATTGTAACTGTGTAACTTTATTTTCTGATTGTATCCAAAAGATACAATTGTATGCACTTTTCCATCCCTGGTCTGCAATGGATCATGATCGAGCACTGCAGTGAATCAAGCCACCACTCTGTACTGTAGAGAGCGATTAGAAAATAAATTTCACATGAAAACCAACAACAGGTGGAAGAGACTAACTACCTGTGAAGCATCACGGAAGCTTTGGCCAAAATACGACAGTATTTCTTCTACAGTTCGACAGGTCATTGGTGTCTAACTGTCTAAATTGGTAGGGGCTCTAACGGGTCATAAGTTCCTAAGAAACCACACAATGAAACTAAATCTCAAAGATGACGATATAATGTATAGAGGCTCCGGAGACGAAGAGGTTCATGAGGACACACCTCACTTCCTCTGTTCCTGCCCGAGACTCTGTCACAATCTCAAAGATGACGATATATGTATAGAGGCTGCGGATACGAAGAGGTTCATGAGGACACATACTTCCTCTGACACTGCACGAGCTTCTGTCACTTGGGGAACAGAACGCTTGGGAGTCACTACTTCCATGACCTACAAGAACTTTGTGATGTCTGAATGTCTCACTTTCTGATCTTTACAGGTTCTTGAGGATATCCAGGATGGCTGGACGCGGCGTTGAGTAATCGCCAGAAGAAGGGACATGAGGCTAACCATCGCAACATCACCGGTTAACCCCCATTCAAAAGGTCATCACAATGGGTCCAAAAGGACCTAGGTGTAGCACAGCAGGATATACCCTGCTCTGTCAACGCGTAAACCTAACCTAACCTATCACAAATATGCAATTATGGTGTTTTGGCAGTCTAAGAAAATGGAAGTGAAGGAGTCGAATCCAAACATGATGGACTTCATTGTTCGATCTAGAACAGGGATTTGTTATTAAGTTATGGAACAATCCTAGTGATCTACTACTGTTGATAGTTTATTGAGTGTTACTGAGAACTATCTTAAATAAATAATACTATTATCTAATACCCTTGTGTACCTATCCGATTGCCGAGTACTGAAATAATATCGGATAATCGAACAACTTCCAAGTAATCGAATACTGTCCATTACTCAGATACTTTGACAGGAAATTACTAAATCATCTGCTTCGAAATGGTCAGCTTAAAAGGATTCATAAGGGAATCATGAATGGTGAGGTGACAAATAAATATTGCCTTCAAGTCGTGATAATATTAGATAACCGTCAACTGTATTTTCCTCAGACAGATAATCATATAAATAAACCATAAAATAATCTCTCTCTCTAAAATATGAACCTGTACGAGATCCAGCACAATCGACCCGTAAACAGATGTGAAATGCACATCTGAATAATGAATGCTGAGGCAGTTCGATGCGGAAAGGAAAACGATAGAACCAAAAATCCTTCAAAACAATTCACAAGGTAGTACTCCCATCTTGGCATTAACTTTTAAAAGTATGGCAATCTCCTTAAGAACTTTTATCCAATACAACATGTTCGAACAGAGTGTTTTTGAGTTCTGACTGAGATGGGAATTTAAGGACTCGATTTGTAGAAAGTTCGCCTTCTTTGAAAACTTTTTCTCCAGCATCTTTTGTGCAAATATTTTGATCATATTTAGACATTTGACACTGGAAGGACGCTCAAGATTTTCGTGTTCAAGTGGGTAAATGTCGATGACGAAGAGAAAATAATAGTTTGAAAATCAGTTGATGTTGTCCTTCCCCTATTCTCGGAGATTCTTCTTTGATAACTTATCAACATATTTAGTGAGTAAAGGGTGTAATTTTCGAATGAGCTAAGCTTTTTTTTTGATTAAGTATGAAAAAGCTAAGGCATGAATCCTGTGTTAAAATCCCCTAAATGAAGATAAGTTAATAAGAATGAAAATAATTTCTGCTACTATGAATCTACATCTACACTATTCATTCTAAGGACACTCTCGAACGAAGCTTCTCAACAGGGCATGTTCATAATGTCCTTTTTTCAACGCCTCTATATCTGAATGGTTTTCTTCTTACATATATAGACATCGTTTGCTATACTTTTCCTCTCATCAGGTGGTATCTGTGTACTGTAAAATGTGGTATGCAATAACGCAGACATTTATTTTTATTGAACATTTTATGGTATCTTTAAATTGGTCCTTAGTGCAGACCGTGCGATGTTTATCACTTGAACGTATTCAATAAGGAGCCATTACCTTCAGCAATCGACAAGCGAATGTGATGCAAAGAAAGGAAGAAAGAACTACGAGTAGCAAGCTATCTATCTACAACAAATACGAACCAAGCTATTGTATTCAATTGAAGGTAAAATGGAAGGTCAACAAAGTATCCCTAGATCGGATCCACAGGGTAGCTAAGATGGAGCAAATAAATTATGTATGCAATAAATTGTGTCACAACAAATTCATTGCCCAGTGGATTGTCATTCTTCGGGCATATTAAGTGCATGCTTATCTTTCAGGTGAGTATTGGCTTTTCTAATTTCCTGTTTGGCTATAGGGGAGATTTTTGTGGAAGTAGGTACCCACGGATATTATAGTTTTAAAAGAGGGTTGCGTAGCAAGGAACGTTATAACGGTCACTCAACAATTGATTGTGTAGAGGCATTTTTAACAGCTTAAAAAGAAGTAAGCTTACGAAATTGAACCCCTCGACCGATTTCATAGACCCTCACCCAGTCATAAGAGGTGCAAACGCAATATAGGTTAGGTTAGGTTGGGTTTGTGGGCTTGCGAGGATTACTCCGTACCACACTCAACTCACCGCCGACCCATTTGTGATGCCCGTCGGGTAAAGAGTTTGTCCCTTACCCATTATAACCCTGTCTATAAATGCTGTAATTAATTACTTACTATGCTGTAACTTACAAACTATCCTCATGATTTGATGAAGTAATATATCTATCTTGTCTATGGATGTGATAAAAAGCTCGTCTAGGTCGTTGAAGAAGTGACTATAGAAATGTATATCTGGTGTGTTGAAGACCTGGGCATAGTGACATTGGAAGTGGGCTGTGTTCTCAAATTCTCCCTTATCACCGCAGCCTCTTCAAAGTTCTTCCTTCGTAAAGTCCATATTCTTTATGACGTGGTACATCAGAGTATTGTGTCCCGCTATGATTCCTACGAGGGTGGACAGCGATTTTCTATCCTTTCTATTTAAGGTGGCCCATATATCGTTGGCGTCTCTTGTGGCTTTTCTCCCTTCTTCAAGCTCGAGTGTGCAAGGCGGAATATTCACAGACGGATCAGCTTGTTCTGAAACAGCGGACAAACCGTCTGCTTTCTCATTGCCTGGAATACCTCGATGTCCCGGAACCCAGCAGAACGATGCATTGTGCTGTGTGCCAATAACCTTGAGCTCTTCGCGACAGCGTTTCACAAGCTTCAATTTTTATTCCTGGTGCAGTTATGGCTTGTTTTGCTGTCTGACTGTCGATATAGAAAGTTTAATACCTCCAGGTGATATTGTCCTTACCAGAGACTTACAGGCGATTTTGATATACCCAGCGATTCGGAGACAGCTGACCCTACGCCAGTAAAAAATAAATTACAGTCGAGAACGGATAAGTGCACAACGTCCGGACCTCAACTTTGTGTGCACTTATACGGTCTTTGCACTTATCCGTAAATGCACATTTTTGCACTTACCCGTAAATGCACAACTTTTGCACTTATAAGGTGCATAATTTCAAGCTCACATGTCACTACATATTTAATGTGGTTTTCCATTGGAACAAAAAGTACACTTTTTTATCTAGATCACTTTTTATGTTCCCTTGGGAAAAAAATCAATATTTGTTTTGATCCGAATCACTTTTTGCAGATCTCTATATTTTTCGAGATTTACACATACATACTCTCACTAATACCAATAAAACCTGCACAGCTGTTTTATACGTCATTCAGAATGTGTTTTCAAAACACAATTACTAAGCGCCTCTTGAAAAACAATTATTCAGAACGAAAAGGTAAATAATGGACATGGTCTTAATTTGGGAGCAATTGCTGTCATCTTCGTCAACTTATTTTTCTTCCTCGTCGTCTGTGGATTTCGATTCTTCGTCGGTATATCCATATGAAGTTCGTATGCTTCCATCGACAAACGAAAACAATTTGCACAGCTGATGTACTGTCAAATAACTCATCTGAAATAAATTGGCGCAAAAAATACTCTTCTGTTGATTCTGAGGAGAGAATTTCGCTTCTCGATTTGAAGTCCGGGGTTTCTGTAAAAAACGAAACGAAAATCGCTTTCGTTTTCACTAAACCTGTCTCTATCATATCTGTGGCAATAGACAGAGACTGCTATGGTCGAAACGAAAGCGTTCGATCGTTTTCGGCTTACATAATCTGGCCCCAGAATCCACTCGAGAAGCACTTAAGCAAATGTATTTTATGTAGCTATTTTATACAAGCCAGTTGGCAGTAGCCATGCAGTAATTTTTGACGTTTCACCAATACGTGAGTGTAGTCGAGCAGAATCAGTTTTCTTGTTCCATTGGATATCATAATGAGTGAATCCTCGAGTGAAACCAATGGAAAACGACATAAGTCTCATAACAGGCCTTTCGGTTTTTTTCGAATGTAAAGAACTGGTACTGGATGATTAGATTATGACAAAGCATTTAGTAAAATCTGAAAAGCCCAATGGAAAACGACATATGTGCAATGACAGAAATTAGTTTGAAATACTTACTTCTGTTAGCTACATCGTTTTCCATTGGGTAAAAATAAGCGTCCCAGATCGTACAGAATCAAAATATCTTTTCTGAACCCGTTCCATTGGCACAAAGAATACTCTTCGGATGATCCCCTTCTCGATTTCATGTCAGAATTCACTCAAGTAGCACTTACACTTGCAATTTATGCACCGCAGTTATAGATGAAATTTTGCCATTTCACCAATACATGAGTGGATTAGACCAGAAACAGTTTTCTTGAATGAGTGAATTACCGAGTGAATCCAGTGGAAAACGACATTAATGTCAGTATGTTCATAGATATATGATAACGATAAGTGTTGTCACCTGCAATTTGTAGATTGTAGGTATGTAAAAATGTAAAAAAAAAAAATATTTTACATTTGCACTTATCCGTTTTAAAAACAGTATAAAACTTCATTCCGTGGTTCGAAGAATTGTGCACTTATAAGAAATTTACACTTATCCGTTTTGCACTTATACGAACAAATTTGTATAGAAATCGAGCGAAATGTCTTGGGGTATTGAAACGCGTTCCACTTAGGCGATTTTTCCACTTATCCGTTTTCCACTTAGCCGTTCTCGACTGTAAATGGTGGTGCAACAGGCGGTAGACACCCTAGGCCTAGCTTCTCGCAACCATTCGTTTGTGTGAGTTTCTATTTTTGGAACGAATGGAAGGGACCTACAATTTTATGCCGATTCCGAACGGCTGAATTGAGAAGCATTTTCAGGATAGTCATACTCTCCTATGTTTGACATCCACCTCGCGAGAGGTGGCGCAGTAGAAAAAAAACCTTAAGATGTAATTTGTGTTTTTCCGGGGATCGAACCTGGGATCCCTCGCACAGTAGTCCAGCACACTAACCAGTAACCACAGCGCTACTGCGCCCACTGTGCCCATTTTATATCTGTCTGTAAATACGAACGCAATATAAGTATACAAGGAGTCATAGAAAGCTAGCCTAAGATATTGCCAAGTTTGTTCATTTAGAGCCCTTTGAACCCCTTTCACACAATTATGCAGAAAGACCATCAGAGCAATTTGCAGCAATTTAAGTGCAGAACTAACATAGTGCAGAACTTGAGGCTTTATAGGTTCGCCTTTCCCAAGAGAAGTAGTATTAATAAAATAAAAAAAATCGCAATGTCGAATATTTTTCTTTGTTCAAAGCAAAAGTATTCAATAGCGAATCGCTCTAAAAGTTGTGGATAGTTTGAAAATCTTCACGGTTATCCTCGCTCCTTTAATGGCAACTCATGTGAGAGTGGGGAATCTCACACCCGGTAAAGTTTTGGAGTGGATTATAAGGAGAGGTGGTGGTTGCAATCAAAAGCAGGTTACTGAGGTTGATCCATCGTCTTAAACAACTAAGCTTTCTCATGCCAATAAATATTACACGCGGCTGTAAGTCGATAAGTGATTGGTATTCCTCTTGAAAATGACATTTTATTTATTCCAATTAGCCTTTGTTCAAAGAAATTAGTTTAAATTATGGGTTTTACTGAAGTAGCCCCTATAGTAGATATAATTAAAATGGTAGAGTTAGGATGCCTCCGAACATGCTTACAAACAATATTCTACACATTCTAAGGCAAAATTTCAAACACCTGATTCTCTTATCTGAAAGGGGGACATCATAAAGTTAATAAAATGCAATTTCCCCAAGTCAATCTGGAGTCAACATATACATAATTGCTCACTCGTCGGCAGGCATTGGTTTGGATTTTTTTTTACACAACTTTAATTAAGTTTATCAACTTCAGGCTTACCTACTCCGAACATACCTACTTAACTGGGTGTCGGTGTACTTTTTTTACGACGAGGCTTAAGTACACCAGTCATATGCATTTCCATCCTGTCGACAAATAAAAACACATATAGGTACGCGCACGCAAAAAAAAAAAAAGGATAAAGTTGTCAAAATGTTTTTCTCATTCTCAACAGCCGTTGCCGCCATCATCATCATCATCATCATCGGAGGAACTAGCAGCATCATGCCTGCTGCCCGTCATCAAAAATGAGTTGTTAATGGGAAAAATCTTTCACATTCAGAATGGAAATTCAATTAACGGAAAATTGCACGGCATGTCGGCGAGGCGCATCATGTATGTGAATATTTTGTTTTAAATTTAAATACCAGTGTGTAAAAAATGCACCTACCGCTGTGTGCAATGGGTTTGACTGATAATAATAATTATTGCATCAAAAGTTATGCCCTTCATATTGGACTGTCGCGTGTTTAACGATCAGTATTAATTATCACTTAGCACTTTGTTGTAACTATGCGCTATGATATTATTTTTGTATGGTGAGGTGAAATCAAGCCACATACTATGGTTGGAGCCCACATTGAAATGTGAATTGAAGAACATTCTCAGTAATTACCATCTGCTGGCTGTGGAAATGTATTTACAATAACTGGCAAAAAATTGGAAGTAATCAATTGAATTGCATTGGAGAATGCAGTTGACCCCCACTTGAAATAATTGAATGACTTTGATTCTTATAAGGATAATCCAAATTGGACAAACAATTTAAAGAATACTATAAAGCCTTTTTGGAGGTATTTACCTATAATTTCGACCTCGGAAGCTTTGTGTAAAAGCCTTGTATGCATATACCTACTCTGCCAAGGCGCAATGTAAACAATCGTCAAATTCGTCCTCGTTGATGTCCTCGCGGTTGTCAAGTGTACTGTATGGTCATGAGCATTAGCTGCCTGTCTTGTGCGGTGCCCAAAAGTTGCATTTCGAGGGATAATGTCTTTGAGTTCCTCGGAACATCTACCATGGAAGTACCTATAGAAAAAGCATAGGTCAGCGACTTGTTTTCTGTGCACCAACGGTTGTAGATTCGATGTGAGTGTAGGGTCTCCAATAAGTCGAACTGCTCGTCTCTGTGTGTTATCAAGTAGGTTAAGTAAATGTTTTGGGGCCGAGCTCCATATATGGGCCTGGTCTAACCTATGCTTTGTAGAGAAGAAGAAGTTGCTTGGGACTAAAGTACCTCTTTTCTCTAAATAGATAGCTCAACTTAGCGGACGCCGATCTTGCGATATAGGATATGTGGTCCTGCCATGTGATTCCTGAATTGACTGTGACTCTACAAGGTGCATTCAGTCCTTGGGATGGATTGGATGGTCATCCATTTGGATCTGGTGAACTGTTGATACATTTTTCCTAGAAAATGTTGTCAGCTGTGTCTTGTTTGCATTAAATACAACCAAATTGTCTTTTCCCCACTTCAAGATTTTGTCCAGATCATCATTTGGAGAACTAATTTGTTCACATCTCTGACTGTGTGATGTAGCTGCATTCACAGGCCCACTATTGGAGATAGAGGATATAAAGAGTGCTGTCATCACTGTAGATATTAGCCGTTTTTTATTATCAGCTATGATCGATATAGATCATCGATTTACATGCACTTACAACAAAAACATGTGATCCTGCTTTTCATCGAGATCACGAAACATGATCTGATAATTAATTCAACTATTTCTCGTTGTTGTTTCGTGGCGTTGTTTATTTCATTTACTTAATGTTGGTGTCCCTGAAAATTATAGCCACACAGTTATGTTGCCAGACCAAAATATGACACACAATTAACAACACAAAAAATCAATTAGCATTTTTTCAAATTCGAATAAGTTACTACTCCGACTTTCGATATGTTTTGTTTCGGTATATAGCACAGAAATATAAATGGAAATATTAGCAGTACAATACGGTTAATTATGATGCATATTTCAACAAAATTTCAAATATTGAATGCTAAATGTATGCAGATTTGCATTCATATGGTAACACCCCGACACAACAAGCGAAATGTCAAACTCAAATATGAGGAAGTGCAATGGAGAAACCATCGCATTGTGACGTCACATTGTACCGGTGTGGCTGCAAGATGGCTGGTGGAAATCCGAAATTTGTCATAATTGGTATTGGATTTAATATGTGAAAAACAACTATTGCCACAACTCAATCAATGATCCAGTTTGTTTTATTTTCATGATCTGATCCGGATCAGATCACGCTGATAATAAACACGGCTATTATTATTTGTCGATCCAAGCAAATCGTTGATGTGGAGAAGAAATAGAGTTGGAGAAAGAATAGATCCTTGGGGCACTCCTGCACTTATAGCAAACGAATTAGATGATACAAGAACTTGGATCGATCTTCCCAGAAAAAAAATTTGGATCCATCCGCAGAGTTGCTGTGGTAATTCGAAAGATGCTAACTGGCCTAATAGGGCTTTATGCCAGACTCGGTCAAATGCCTTTGATATGTCTAAGGCTACGACTCGAGATTCACCGTGTTGCTTGCGTCCAGTGCGTTACGTAGCTTAACATGTCTCCAGTGGAACGACAGCTCCGAAATCCGTATTGCCTGTCGCTTATTAATCGGTGGCCTTCTAGATATTTAATTATTTCGAAAGTTATTGCACTCATAGTATAATCCTTAAGGTGCTAGCAAAGATAATATAATATACAGATGGCGCAATATAATGTTAGCTGATGTCCGCATTGGTTGCGATCGTGCAACAACGATCGTGCAACAAAAAGCTCTTCTCATTGTCCAACAAAATAAAAGCTTTTCTCTCAGCGCGTAATCCTTTGTGTGTGTGCATGAGTGCATCGTGTATGAAGTATGGTATGACGCTTTTCTGTTTTCGTTTATGCTATGCTTCTCGTTCTCCATAATGAATGTCCTCTTGAGGAAAACAACAGTCGCCGCACTTGATAGATCGGTTTGTATTCTTATTATTATGTCACTATACTGTCTGCTCTTGTTTTATTTAGAGTGTGTGAATAAGAAGGAAAAAGGGACAAATAAAACAGAAATCCTCGTTCCTCGATGAAAAGAAAATCATCGGTCGGCTATTTCAAATTGTTTGCTGTGCTCATGCAAAAGATGTAGGTACGTTATAAAATTGTTCCTTTTTATGACGGCATACCAAACTGAGCCATCGTATTTTTAAAAAGCAGTTTGAATTTGAATGCCTGCGTCTGGTTAGTTTTGTTTCCTTTCATAAATACAATAGAAATTTGAATTAATTTTAGAACGTTAGTTGTGTCTTAAGAGTAATCTATATATAAGAAGACTAAATATACCTAGGGTAAAATACGGCTTGGAGAGCAAGGTGTGTAATTACTACTTGTTGCAGCGCAAGTGCCGCATAGTAGTTATTCAGGGGTAAAATTATTTTAATTTCCTGATAAAGAACTAATTTAGTTATTGGTGTTATTACAATATTATATGTTTTGTTTTTATATATTATTGCTTTACATTTTTTCGCAAAGTATTTATCAAATTGGTTACTGCAAATAAGTTTATGTTTTTCTAAATCGTCGCAAGATTCCCCTAATAGTTCCAGCCAGTCATTAGGGGTATTCATGTAAACTTACGAAGTTTACGACGTTGTAAATGAACTGCCAAAATTTGTATGGAAAATCATTTACGACGAGTTGGTAAACCTACTACGCGAATTTGTGTGGAAAACCGAGATGGTACACTTACGACGAGTTTATTGTGACATTTCACACTTGAAATAAAGGCGCGAAAACAGAAAACACTTACTTTGCATGCATTTATAATACTTTTGATGCGTTTATAAATAGAAATATGTATCACATTTTACTATTCCAAGTATAGGATTATAATTAGTTAGTCCATCAAATTCTTTTAAGAAAACAAGTTTTAAAAGAGATTAAATAACGCAATTTCCAATTCCAAACAAAGGGAGTTTTCGTCTGCGGCAAAAAGATTGGTATTGTAAATTTCGTTATTTAAACCCTTTTAAAACCTGTTTTCTTAATACAATTTGATGGACTAACTAATTATCCTACACTTGGAATATTAAAATGTGCAATTTTCTCTTTATAATTGTATCAAAAGTGGTTTGTTCGCATTTTATCAATTTGTTCGCTCCCCCTCATGTGAAACCACTGATTGGTTTACCACCATTTACCACAAACAGCAAATTGGGGCGTTCATGAAACGTTTGTCGTAATCTTACCATTCTACGCAAATGGTAAACTTACGACGTTGGATGAATACCATTTGTGTTTTTTAATTCCTTTATCAGGAAATTTAAAGTAATTACAGACTTTGCTCACCAAGTTTTATTTTATTTTAACTACTTAGGGCCAGTTTGTTCAGATTTTGTTTAACCCATGATTGTATACTTATGTCTGTGGTAACCAAAAAGCGTTTGTTCAATTATTCTTCACTTTGGCCAGCAAACCGTAGATTTGCGACAAATCGTTCCAGTTTTCCAGTTTTTTTGTAAATTCAGGTGTTTTGTTAGAATTAATCCTTGGTTGAAATTGTTTATATTTTGTGTACGTTTCGGTATTTTATTGATTTATGTCTTTTTTTAATTTAACTAAACCTGAGTGATTTCAGCACAAAGCCGCAGCAATGCATTCAATTTTGATCCACACTGTGTGCATCGTATTCAATTGTGTCAGCTGAAAATGCGTTTACAAACCGGATACGAAACAACACACTATATTTTGCGTTTATTGTTGTGTTGTTGACGGCTATGTCAAAGCTTGAACAATCAAAATTCCAGAACGAATTTGGTTAAATACCTTTAACCGACCAAAATCGGCTGGTTATCGATTTCTCGGGTTAACTAACCAAACCATAGATTCTGTGCTTAAAATTTGCCTCAAGAAACTGATTCTATTGTTATCAGCTAAAATAACCGTTGATTATAGTGAACCAAAGATGAACAAACCGGCCCTAAGTCTTCTTATATTTATTTATTCCTAAAATTAACTCTTAAAACAAAACTAACGTTCTAAAATCAAATCAAAATTTTATTGTACATATTTATAATGCTTTGTTTCCTTTGTCGATTTGAAATTGACAATAATTGACGTATTTTTGTGCCAATTAGAAAATTGGCAAGTGGAAGCAGTGAAAAATAGCTTGTCAATAACTGACAAAGAAACCACTCTGGAAATAGCTGAATTGTTAAACAAGATATCACTTTGTCTTTAATTGACAGTGAAAATTAATTAGCATCATGTTTGTCAATGACTGTAGAAGGTATAGGCCAATCTTTTTCAAATGAATATTTCTTTATTTTTGATGAATGATGGTTGAATCCTTCGCAAAATAAATTCAAAGTCAGTTTTCTTCATTTCATACCTACGCATTTAGCATTTTGTATTTTGAAAATTTTCGTCTTCTGTCTACAGCTAACTCAGATTTGACCAACAAAACACAAAAAGCGACAGCGATTCATATGTATCTTTTTTGAAATAAATAGTTCATTTGATTTTAAAAAAGAAAATGTTATTTGTTTTATGTACCTACATTATGTACCTATAGATTTTAAAAATACGATGGCTCAATTTGGTATGCCGTCATAAAAAGGAACATATTTATAATACATAACAGAAATGATCGACGATTTTCTTTTCGTCGAGGACTTCTGTTCTGATTGTTCCTTTTTCCTTCTTATACTAATGATATATATGTGTGATATATTGTGATGTAATAATAAGAATACAAACCGGTTTTAAATCTATCAAGATCAAGGGCCAAGGGGAAGGGGACATTCATTATAGAGAACGAGAAGTATAGCATAAAACGAAAACAAAAAGAGAGTCATTAACGATGCACTGCACAAGTGCACATCCAGACGATACACTCGCATCGCAAATTCGCAATTCGCATACGCATTGATATGACGTCAAATTGCATATAAAACGCAGCACGTCCGACTTCGTCGAAGTGTATATTTATAAGATAAGTGGTGTGTGTGTGGCTGGACTCTGATGGAGTCAGTCCCGTAGCAGTGGTAATGTAGTGGTAGTAGTGTTGTTCAGTTTTGACTTAATTTTTTCTCAGCGGTATAAGCTTTTTCGAAAAGCTTCTTAAGGGTATCGAATTTTGATTTCATATGACAACAATTGCCATTTGAATGCGTCATCTAGGTGTTTTATTATCTTTGGTGCTAGTACACGGTATGTAGCACGCCACATATATATGTGGCTCTGACGTAATTTTGACGTCAGCGTAATAGATAAATGCCGTGCACAAGCTCTCTTTGTGTACTCTCTGTTGACGTCAGAGCCACATATATATGTGGCGTGCTACATACCGTGTAGGTACTAGCATCTTTACACCTTACCACATGAAGAAACTTTGTGTAAGCGAAATACATTATGTAATTATTATACTTGTTAAGAAAATAATTTTTGACAGAAACTATACTGCGACATCTAATTAAAGTAGTTTCCATCACACCTAAAACGATATTTCTTGAGAAATGGTAGCACTAATGGACCTCGCAAAAGGTGTTCAGTTCCTAACTATGTACAGTATAATCTCGATAATTCGTACCCCGTTAATTCGTAAACCCCGCTTATTCAAAATAAACTGCTGGTCCCTTGAAAATATCCCGGTTATTCGTAAAAAACCAGTGCATTTTGGTCCCCTCGGTAATTCGCAATAATTTCCGTATGACTTTGCCATTAAACGTCTTATAATTCGTAAGTCTGTGTTGACAACCCCGTTTATTCGAAAAAAAACCTCCTTCTCTCTCTTCAATCCTCTGAAATACGTTTGTTAGGTACATGTTTTGTTTATGTTTAATTGGAAAGACAGAATAAGAATTTGGCTGAAATTGTGTGTAAAATGGGACCACTACTACAATTGGGTGCTGATTCTGCTGAAATGTTAGTCATTTTCACAAACTGACTGTTAAAACTTATTATCCCGGTAAATCGAATTTTTATTTTTTAAGTCTTCAATAATTCGTAATCTCGCTATTTCGAAAACCTCTATAATTCGTGATTTATCGGGATTGTACTGTATTAGTAAAAAGTGGGGTCTATGTCTACAAGAATCGAATTATACTGTAGGTACTTTCAATGCATATCGTTTGTCAAACCTATGCTTTGTAAAAGAAGCTTCATCTCAACTTATTGGGCATAAACGATCGTATATATTTTCAGACCAAAAACAGTAGCTATAAATTATGCGAAAAAATTTAAAAAAGCAGTAAATAAATATGCAGAAGCAGTTAGAAGCCATTTAAAATTTAGGAGTCTCATAGAGACATACAACGATTATGAACATTTTTGTTAAAAAATAACAAAAATACTGCCCTAAAATAATATCATTATTATGTATGTATATAATAATTCTTCTGTCCGTGTTTGTTACCGTACTCCTTCTAAACGGCTGGACAGATTTTAATGAAATTTTGTTTGTGTGTTTGAATGGGTCTTGGGATGGTTTATATTCGCAATTAGACCCGGTAGGTGGCGCTGTGATCCGCAAAAAAAAATAACCACTGAACAATATAAAAAAATTAAAAAAAAACATTAAGCGCATGAATAAAATTTCAAACAATTAATTTTAATTTTTTTGCCCGCAGATGGGCATAGCATGATCTTTGATAGGTAAATGCTGCTGTAGGTACTGACCCTCAGATCGGCTGCACTGCCAAAAATCTATATCCACTTGGCAGTATGATCTGATCAATATATCAGTGTACAACTTATACCTAGTAACGTAACGCAGAATAACCCAAATCAGAACAGAACGACAGGTTCTATACAACCTGGTAACAGCACAGTATACATACTTGTACGTACACCCAACACTTCTACATTCCATGAAGAAATTATGACACCACAAACAACACCTCCAGATCGCACAGTTCGTTTGTCAAAGTTTACCGAAAATGTGTCAGCAAACTCGATAGGCAATAAATCAAACATACGATTGCACATAATTCCATAACAATTAAAGCTTAGAGGCAATAACTCGTACTTACTCTTTAAAACACAAAAATCACTAGTATATACCTAGTACTATAAGGTAGTATGTTCAATGTAAATTTCCAACTAAGCTGATCAAATGTGATTGACAGTCGACCGCATTAACTCCAGTGCTGAATTGTATTAATGTATTACTGAGTTGCATCCTATTCTGAAATTTCCCTCCAAAATATTTGAATTTATGGTACAAATAGATTTTCCGTCCAATGAAATGCTTTCTATCACTCACCTCAAAGATGACTCAAGCGGTAATAATCCTTACTAGCTATATGTGAAATGCAATGGCGTGTACCTACCTATCTACTATATGCGTACACTGTGCGAACAGCATGTAGTTATTGTCGCCGCAAATTTGCTTTACAATAACCTCACGAGGAAAATTTAATCAGATTTAAATGCCTGAATAATCGTTCAATGTTGTGTTTGAATTAAGACGTCCTAACACATCCGCACACATGTCAAGTCAGCACGAGCAAATTACACACATTTGCATTTAGCCATTCGTCAAATATACCGAAACCAAAGCCAAAGCACATCCAAAAGATACCCATGGCCATCTATCATCCTACCACAGGAGCTGTATATAGCTTTGCTGAAATCACATCAGCATGGCGGTTGCTTTAAGCCATTTATGAGACAGGGTATATTTCGAAAGGTCCTTGTCAATTGGAAGGAACATCTAAACGTACATATGAGCTGACAAATTGTGGTCAAACGATGATGGATACAGAAATGACAAATACAACAAGAAATTGTTGTATAGAGATGCTTAAAACAATGAATAAGTAGGTAAGGGAAGGGGGTTGTAATTTATGGGGCTCATGATATTTTGATGGTGAGTATTTTATTTGACTTATGTAAATATGAGCGAGCATCAGGGAATGGTAAACCGGATTTAACTGAGTAAATGTGTTGAATTTAGCCAAATCTTGATTTGAGGTTAAAATCAATTCTGAAGAAGATAATTAACAAAATTGAATGAGTCAACATATGAAACGAAAAACCGGCATTTGTGACCTCTAATATTCGGAAGATTATTTGAGAATAGTGTTTGAATATTGGATATTTGATTCGACATCCTGTTTATTAACAAGCAATGAAAATGTCTTTACATCGGAAGAGAAAAGTTGTATCAGTAAGATGGCAGCGCTTACGGAATAGGCGTACCTATAGACGAACACTTTGCAGATCGCCCAACTATTACGAGAATCGCAACAAGTGTAACAGTATATCCCTTATTAGTAGAAGAAGCGAGAATCCCTAATGATCTAACAGGTTATCTTCGCTAATCATAACACCCGGTAAAAAATCTGAAAATGGTTCTTTATTTGAGGCAGACTCAAAATAATATAATAGTTTAAGCAAGTAGAAGTGTTATCATCGTCCTGGTCGGTGCTTTGATACCCTCCACTGTATACAAGTAATGCAAAATCACAAACCACATAGAACTAGACCGCCAATGGCGGCAATGATTTTCCATGCTATACCATGGGCCTAGTATTTTTCAAGTATGCGTGCTTTAATGGCGCTCCTTTGAGTTTGTACAGCACTAATACATGAAAAATCCTGTGCCCGCAGGCAGCTTGTTGGCAAAGTCCGTTATGTGGGAGGAGTCGATGGTCTATTCTATGTGGTTTGTGGGCAATATGTTAGGCAAGTGAGTTAGTAGTACGTACACAACACATGGATTTAATATTGACTTTGTATGGGAGCGGGAGGTACCATTTGATACCGATTCAGACCAGGACTTCGGTGTTTATCCTGTAAGGATATTATACCCTCAAATAATATAATACACTAGCGGACCCGGCAAACATTTTTTTGCCTGCTCGTAGGTACATTTTCATTGTCCGTCAATTGTTCTGAAGCCGTTTTATTTAACCGATGTGTCTGGACTGATTCTGTACTCCGTGTGATTCGACCGTTATTTCCTTAGATGTGTGCCCAGGAATCCCGCCCACACTTCGCTCGGTTGTTTGTTTAGAGACTGCACATCAATGTTTAAAATTTTACAACTTTAGCTCCCACGGGTGCCGAGAAATTGTAACATCAATCCATTCCTAGTCTCTGGTCATCAATGTGTCCTGAGCTTAAGTCAAACTGACAGCAGATAAGCGATGCTCACGTACAGATGTCACTATGACTGATCTTGCTTTCGAAGATCGACAATTTCGAAAAGACTCGTTCAGAAAAGATTTCCGGCATCTATCTTTCTTTTAGACTTAAACCACCGAACGATAATGTTCTCGTCCTAATATATATATTAGAGTTTCATTACGTTTTTTTTTATAATAGTATAGTGCTATAATAAAATTAAGTCAACATTATAATAATTATAAAGTACCCATTAAAAATATAAGTACTATAAGAAAATTAATAGTACATATTGTGTACACGGAATTTCTATTAGGAACATATGACGGAGTCAGTAAGGGTTCTTGTTGGCATTTTTCGTCACGAAATTTATCTCCAGAGCGTGTTGAGGCTGAAGAGTTTGTCTTGATTCTCATTCACGAGGTGATTTTATAAAATTCAACTTTTTTTTTGTTGTCCAAGCTGATCCCACCATTAATATCAGGCTGTGGTGCACATTGCATCGTTATAAAAAAAAAATTACGCAAATCTCATCCAAACTCCGGCCAAATTCTTCAACACGTGGGGAAACTCGAAAGCTTTCCAAAACGACACCAAGATCGCTGAGCGCACATGCGCAGGAATAAATCCACGCATAGCCGCCAAAAACCAAGCCAGCCCAGTTAGTGAGATTTCCGCCGTCAGCTGCATAAGACTCGTCCGAATCCTGAAAATCACGCTGTGTTCCTCATATATAGTGCACGTGTACAATTCGTGATTTACATATAAAGACACATATACATTATAACATAAGAGTGAAATCACCTAAATACATATTTGCTAAATATTTATTAAAACTTAAAAATACCTACTTAAAAATTCGTAAAATACCTATTAAAATTGAAATAATTGCTTACCTACCTTTTAACACATACCATACCTACATATAAATATATTTGCTACTTAAACTACTTTTTTTTTTTTAAATACTTAATTGCCTAATTTTGTTTATACCTACCTAACTTAACTTAAATTTTGAATATCTGTCATGCAACTAAGTGTTACAAAAAGTGAAATAGTGGTTAGATATCTTTAATTAAATAATAACAGCGTCATCATTTACAACAAGCCGGATGTTCCTGACATGTCAAGAAAATCTACGAGCAGAAATCACAGGTAACAAATAATCTTATCAGATACATTTAATATAATCACCACTATCACATTTCATATATAAACACTCAAAGCATTGTTGCATTTGCTATATATTTTAAATAATCTTTAATATCAATCATACATACATGCATACTATTTATATTTCAAAACATTAACATTAAATAATTTCATTCATTCTTATTATCACTTCATACATTCCCTAATTGTGTAAAAATCCCTGAAAAGCAATATAGAAGGTATATAATATATGATCCATATCGATCATAACATATGAATAAATCAATAAATTTTAATTTTATTTCAATTATACATATCAAATATCCGGAGCTTTGATTTGTGGTATATAACCACACATATACATAATATCGTCCGCGACTATTACGTTTTGTCAACTATGGCAGCACTTGCTCTCATAGTCAAATTGATTTTTAATAGGGAAATGGACATGTCTTGCTAATTTTCCCCCCTCATCGGTCATCTTCGTCATCAACATCGTCCCCATCTACTCCTTCAGCATGTACCTAAGAGTACAAGTAAGTAGTTTCAACATGCGATAACACCAAGCATGCCAAAAACCTGTACGACACGCGCCCCCTCACAGCTTCGGTAATGAGTGCCCTACTAATGCACTTGCTATCAGGTAGCTGTTCCTTGTGACAAACCCCCCATTCCGATGTAGTGTCTGCTATGACGTATGTTTGCAACAGTTTTGTTTTCTCTTAACACCATTTCAATCATATTCATTCTCGATCATCACCTCTCCCCACGACCCAACCCTGAGCAGCCGGAAGAGAATGTTAGAAAGGGAGCATTAGAGGTGGATTTGAATGGAATGTGCATCGTATAACACTTTTGACATAGAAGTGTAATATCATCTTTCGTTTTGCTTCCTTCAAATAAATAGCAGTTGTCGTATGGCCGCAGTGGCAGTAACATGCTCTGCCTACATATGCTACAAAATTTATGAGATTCTTGCTTTTTAATTTTTTTTTTGTTTTTTATTTGAAATTGTATTCATGATTTTTTTTATTGAGTGTTTATTATTTTAAATTTTATTCATGAACTTTTTGCTTTTTACTTTTTTTATTTATTGTTGAGTGGTTACTATTTGAACTTTTGTGGAATCGCATCGCAGAGCCACCTACCGGGTCCGGGAATATAAACCATCCCAAGACCCATTCAAACACACACACAAAGTTTCATTAAAATCGGTTCAGTCGTTTAGGAGGAGTGCGGTAACAAACACAGACAGAAGAATTATGTATAATAAAGATAACTACAAACATGGTTTACATGTTTTTTTTTTTTTTTTCTTTTTGTTACATACAAAGAGTTTCTTTAGTTTTCTTAAATTATTACTCAATTTTTTTGTTTTTAAGTGCAGTTTATTATTAACCTATACTCACTAAAGCTTGTGTTTTTTTTTATATATGTATTTTATTGAACCAGCATGCATAATTTGAAAGCCCTAATTTTAGCCAAATTTGGCTTGCAAGATTCGAGCTTAAAAACCATCATGTCAAGTTAAGTAAAAGCCTTTAAAAATTGAAGGCACTATCCTGTTTTCGTCTGAGATTTACTTGCAAGTTAAAATGAACTGCATGAGCTAACAGATGCCCGGCTATATGTCCGCCGCACTTGAAAGTTATAAAAATCTTTGTTGTTAAAAAGGGCAATAAATTCATAAATTGGTTTGTGCAAGTTAAAACTTTTAGTGCAATGCGACGCTACACGGATACGGCAGGTTTAGTACTCTCATCGTCATCGAAGCTATGGCTATTATGTCCTCCTAATAAGATAATCTGGAGAGATATAGACAACTGGCAGTGTTTTCTAAACCAGTCTTTTAGACTACCAAAATCGGTCTACTGTTTTTTAGGTAAGAGCTGGCGCTTTCGCATCTAAGCCTGTTGAGCTACTAATTTTGAGACAAAAACACTTTCTAAACTACCTGCTTCCTCTTTTATATCTGCCCAGAACTTTACTCGATAAGAAAGCAAAATCTAGGAGATTACTTCTTACCCTCGCATGGACGGTATCTACCCGTGTAGATATTTGGATTTTCTTTTTGAAATATCTCGAAAGATATGGAACCTATCTTGAAATCCTTTCGACTCAGTGACTAAATTATTGATCTGCATATGAAAATAGTAAAATTTACTATTTTTTGCTATTCGTTCGTAGTTTTTTTTTAATTTAGAAATTTTGTTTACGCAAATAAACAGTATCTACCGATGTAGATATATTTATTTTCATACATATTGTATGAAAAAAAGCGAAAATCTCATTGATTATAATAAAAATTGACAAGAAATGCAAACATATCGAGTGAAATTATGTAAATTAGAAACAGAATATCGGAAGTACTGTATGGTTTATTAGAATAAATAAATTTACACTTGGGAAAGAACAAACAAATTTAAGCCAGGCTGTGCTCCGCACATATTGGCATTTAACACATCCTTGACGGGTAGCTCTTTTTCTTTTTTCCTCGTCATGACACATAGAGCACGCACCTTTCTGACGTTTACGACCATTATTGCGTCTTCGTATTTATCTGGAATAAATTCGATGTTATCACCTTTCGTGCTATTATAATAGAAACAAAAACAGCCTCAATATAACTATGGAGAAAAACGCCAGTGTAGTCCAGGCAAAGATCCACGCCATATAAGAATGCGTCAATTACAAATAAAATATTAGCATCAAAAGCGTTCACATCTATATATTCCCGAACAGCTCGAGCAGCTATAAAGGCCCTTTATAGGCTTACCTATCATGGACTCAGTATTACATACTGTTTCAAAACCCGTCAAAGTCATACCCTCGGGAACAGACCCAAATTCATGGTGATTTGCTGGCCATGAGGGCTTTGAAGGAAACGAAAAAGCCGACGAATTAGCTTAGAAACCCCTTTCACGGGACCGGAATCTTTCTTTTATACCCCCAACTCGGCTATAAACTTAGCCACAAAAGACTGGCAACACACAAAATGTATATCTCATATTAGGAGAACATCCCAGGTCTAAGAGAGGAACGAACTAACTCTCCAGCCATTCAATCACAATGTCCATAGCAGGCATGATATCAGAAACCTAGTATAGAATTCCTCACAGTATATTATGGGTTACGATACTACAAAATGAATCTAGCCAACTCAGCGGAGTGCAGGTTATGTATTGAAGAAGACGAAACAATATTATACCTATGCGAATGTGGAACTAGAAGGAAGATCTTCTTCAGGGACCAACTGGACCCCGAAGAGATGAAAAAAGCCTATGCATCAGTATCATAATCTTTATACAAAAAGTGGAGAGCCTCCTAGCCTAAACCCTCTTTCTAACATATATGGTACCTACAATAGATCTTAATCAGGTCGACGTGCCTCTATTATCGCCTTAGTCAGTCAGTCTTATACAAGCGCTTGTATAAAATAAATGGGATCGTTCAATAAAATATATATATACCTAGTTTAGGTAGCTAAAAAAATTGTTTTCCTGAAGTTGAACAAGAAAATTAAAGTAAAGTTTCAAGGAACCAAAATTCCCTTTTTTTGTTCTGGAAAACAGAAAAGAACTTGTTCCCCTTTTAACTCATTTTGGTTACAAATATTCCCTCAAAGATGTCGCACAATCAGCACGGAAACATAAGCCCTGTGATTGATTTGAAGCAACTTACTAACATAGTAGCACGATTTATGGGATTACGAGTTTTTGCACAGGAGCTTACTCACCGCTTCAAAATTTCAATAAAAAGTGGCCAACATCGATTTCAAGCTTTGACAATTGAAATTAAATTAAAAGAAGGAATAAAATAGTGCAAGAAAACCATAATAAAAAAAAAAATACATACTAAATATATGGAAATCTCATGTATCTACCTGGGTAGATACTGTTCATACGGGTACTTAAAAATTCCCATCCATGCGAAGGTTAAGAAACTTTAAGATATTTGCCGATTGAGAATAACAGTATTTTATGTCGTATTTGACCCAAAATTGAAAATGGTTCTACCACAATTAAACTTATTTGGTCCGTCTGAGTTACAGTTACTCCAAATATATCGGATAATTGCCACCTAACCTAACCTATCCTCAATCAAAGACGTTAACAGACCCTTACCTTAGAAGTGTAAAAATAATTTATCAGGTTTTTCGGTAGTTATTAAAGTAACTTTAAGTAAAATTAAAGTAAAGAAATAAAGTCTTATGCAAAAAGGTCCAAAACGTAATCCCAGTGAGGATAGGAGCCTAACCTACATAACATACATATACCTACTTTGTCTAGCCTCAGAAAGATATAGTTTAATAGTTAACAATTTCATTAAACCCTCTATATCTAATATCTACTTGTAACAGGACGTTTAAAACTGATATGGTATCTCATGTACCTAATCCAACTAGTTCCATTTGCAATAAGTTACCAATCGCTGTCCATATCTAAATGAAACAACATTTTCAAACCAACAAAAGAATTCATTGTCCATTCATCCAAATAACTTCGAAATGTACCCTAATTTGTCTATACAATAAATTGTTACAATCCACTGCTCCTAGACTAGATTACAAAACCCGACCCACAACACAACTAAAATCCCAGAGAGCATTTCACCTATTCCCAACTCAACTATACCTCTTTTGAATCTAAACTAGATGTGCAGAATTTACCACAAAATGTTCCCATTGAGGACTTAATCCTATTATTTTCTATATATTTTAATCCGCTTAAGGGTTCAATTTTAATTACTTTATCAAGGATAAGACAAAAATCGATTTTTCATCGTCAGCTGGAGCTGCTTGCTCTTCACCTCGTTTGGATTAACCGGCAAACCTAAAAAGTTTAAAGTTCAAGTGCGTCTCTCCGATGTTAAATTTTTCGAGTTCAATCTTTTCCTCTCGTCATCCGGCTTATTTGTGCTTCCATTTGCAGCTGCAACATTTCTTCATTAAAGTTTTATCACTTCCGAATCGCTGCTGATAGAAACTCTGAATACCTTTAATTACCGTCGTGTATACATACTGCTGCGTACTCCTTATTATGTACATACTCATCCAAAATGTTCTTTGTAATTATTGCTCAGACAAGAAAAAAAACTCAACTTTTAACTTTTTAATTGTAAGCAATTATACAGGTTGAAGGAAAGGGAACACAAAAAAATAATGCAACCCTAATTTCCGGACCGCAATCGTAAGACGACGAAAACTCACTTTAATTTCTTTCGAATGGAATTTCATGGAATTTAATATGCCATTAATGCGTTTGAAATTTCAGAAAACGGTCTGCATACAGCAGTAGTGAGGACGAACTTTTTCCACACACAGCCACGTCCATACACACATAGCTCTCTCGGGCAAGTCGTGCAATTTTGTAAATTTTTTTACAACCGGTTGAGGTGAGATGGCAAGGCCGGTGAAAT
Organism: Cheilosia scutellata; assembly: GCA_955612985.1. Classification (NCBI taxonomy): domain Eukaryota; kingdom Metazoa; phylum Arthropoda; class Insecta; order Diptera; family Syrphidae; genus Cheilosia; species Cheilosia scutellata. The sequence goes on along the minus strand of OY015312.1, from coordinate 27,858,312 downwards.
CGGGCGAAGCTGTAGAGGTAGTCGTAGTCGTAGCACTAGCAACAAGCGACCGAAGACCGTGTCTCTATTTGATATGACTGGCTATGGCTACTCGTACCCATACCTATCCCATTACATGACAAGACGGCAGGTATACGAAACTTTAAGAAAATGTGCGCAAAACTTTTCATGTGCCCATAAAAGTTAATGACCATTACATCATAAAGTGCCCTTGTTTCGGCCATTACTATGCTCCTCACTTGCGTGAAGCCGTGAAGACATCGAGCGAGACGTCGCGTCGTCGCCCACCAAGTTGAAAGGTACAAAGGGCGCCGAACTAATCTTTGTTTTGTTTTTACGGACACAACGACGAATTTTAATTGAAGGTGTATTGAAGTGTGTTTTAATAGCCAACGGAGTTTTTTGTTACTGTCATTTGGTTTGTAATTTAATATGAGTTCATTGAAGAATACCCGAGGATGCTATGAAGCGCAAAGGGTTACTGACTAACAACAAAGTTAAGATCAGTCGCCCCAAATTGTCACCTATTTTGACGCACAATTTATATTTATCTAAAGTAATGTAATTTTTTTTAATATCTCCAGAGTAAAACATTAAATCAGAGTTGTTGTAGTGGATAACATTTTTTTTAAGAATAATGACAAAGGAATTCTTTGCATGAACCCAAACCCGCAGAACTCATAGATGGTTCTGTCCTCAGATGGTGGTATCTATTGTGGTTGATGACTATATTATAACTGCGTATTAGGTATACCACCTTCTGTAAGAAAACAAAGCATGGCATCCTATAGTCCTAACCGAGATACTATTAAGTTCATTAACTTATTTCTTTGCTGTCCCGATTAGGAACTGAATTTTCATTTGTGGATGACGTTTGCAAATTCCATCTAACCGTGATGATGAGCATCTTATAAAATAAATGTTGCTTCACAAAATGATACAAAAAAATAAGAGAACTTATCTCAAGCCACATAATGGGGAAGTGGAAGTACTACTTCATTAAACCACAATGATCGTACATCTTATGTATTGTATAGGGCTGGCGGACTTTCTTGTCCCGCCTTACGCCCATTTACATGATTACTGAACATAATTTCCTCTTGCAAGGTGATAAACAGTTTTGCACACCATGTCGGCATTGTAAACTAATATGCCGACATAATTCAACGGGATTTGCAAGTGAATCCCCAGCATTTACTGCTACCATGTGAGAACAATTTAAATAAAGTACAGCAATTAGAAGTACACCTTCATTTTCTGTTCGCCTGTCCATATAATTTATTGGACGTTACCCCCGGATCCTGCGATAGATGAAAGAAGAATTAGAAGAAATCATTAGCAAAGAGCGATGCTACAGATGCCATAAATAAATTGTCGATGCGGTGCTTTCCTTGAAAGTTCGTATATGCATTAAGTTTTGTTAATTAATTAATATAATGACAACCAAAGCAAATTAAAATAAAAGAGAAGAAGCTATACACTTGGTCCTTTGATTGCAGGATAATAAATTGTGCCATGTCATGATGTCGTAAATTTAATTAAAGGAAATATATGACGATTGAGTGTAAAGCGGCCCCTAGACGCTCAATATTATTGTGCAATATTTGATATTGCACAATATTATTGTTCGTCTGTAGATAATATTGCAGGGTTGTGCAATATATTGTAGAAAATCAAAATGCTTTTGATATTTATTGCGCAATTTAGACAAATTGTATCGTCTGTGGGTAATATTGCACCATATTTGTTCATTTATGTTTCAAGTGTCGATAAAGAAACATCTCCGCGAGTGAAAATGTCTGTAAAAAACATGTTGTCTACACAAATATCAGCAGTCAACTAAATTATTGGGAAAAATATTGCACCGTCTGGGATGCCCAGCCAATAATATTGTGCAATATATTTCACAATAATATTGAGCGTCTATGGGCCGCTTAAGAAAAGACTCTAATTTTAGTTGCAGTTAAGAATTGATTTGAGTCACCGATTTCTTAATGACCCTAATAATTAAAATGTATTTATTTTTTTTGATGCGATGGGTTGGTCTTTGAAACGGAGGTTCGGTCTTCCTTGTCTTCTCGAATCTGGGGGCTGGAATTCGAAGATCTTCTTAGCTGGAGCATTATTGTCCATTCGCTCGATGTGCCACCAATGTAGTCGACGTGTTTTGGCTTTTTGGACTACATCCACATCTCGGTACAGCTCATAGAGTTCGCGGTTGTATCTTCTCCTCCATTCGGCTTACTGGAACACAGGAACAAAAATCCGCCGAAGTATTTTTCTTTCGATGGAGCCCAGTATCAGCTATCCCTTCTTGCTAATCATCCAACATGTCGTCCTTCGAGTTATTAGTTTTGAACCAAATTATGGTAGCGGTTTTCTAGGGTAATTCTTCGTCGGATCTCCACCAGGGTGTCATTCGTGGCAGTTCCTCATCGTCCTGAACACTTCGATCGCGGCACGCTGGGAATGACCAATGATGCCAATACCGTCCGCATACCCCAGCAGCTGAACGGACCTGTTGAAGATAGAGCTTTCCGTGTTGACACCAGCCCTGCGTACTATCTGCTCAAGTACGAGATTGAATAAGCCGCCTGATAGCGTATCTCCTTGCCGAAATCCCATGCATGTTTGAAATAGTTCGGGGGAGCTACTTCCAAACTGCACGTTGCAGCGCGTCGAGCGACATAGCTGAATTAGTTTTGCCGTGAGTTTGAATAAATGAGTTTCGACTTGAAATTCGTTGGTCCAGGATTTTCCAGGATTTGCCTCCAGTGTGAAAATTTGGTCTATAGTCGATCTACCGGGCCAGAAGCCACACTGGTACGTGTCGATTAGTTTGTTGCAGAACGGTTTAAGATAAACTTGGTTGATAATTTAGTGCATGCAACCATTTTGTTTGTGTAATTATACCTCCACAGGAAGGCATATTCACTTTGTCATTACATTTGTATCGCCAAGAAGGATTCACCGGAGACCCTATAAAATATATATATTCTGAATCAGGATCACATTCTGAATCGATTTAGCCATGTCCGTCTGTTTGTCTGTCTGTCTGCCTGTTGAAAGCACGATAGTGTCCAAACGAATTGACTTAGGCGAATGAAATTTTGTGAGAGGACTTATTTTTACAGTCGTCAGGTTGGTATTAAAAATGAGCTACGTCGGTCAAGTAGTTCTGGTACCGGTGCCATGAAATAACGCCAAGTGCAATAAGGCCAACTTTTAGAAATTGGCCTTATTTCACTATGCAAAAGTGTAATAAGGCCAACTTTGAACAGTTGGTCTTATTTCACTTTGTCCAAGTGCAATAACGCCAACAAAATTTGAGTAATAAGACCAAGTTGGTCTTATTTCACTTTGCTAAAGCGCAATAAGACCAACTTCAAACAAAACCATTAAATTTGTACAAGACAATGCTTCTAAGATCACAAAAGAATTTACCGTTCTTTAAGTCGACATGTTAATAGTTTTTAAGTAAGAACTGCGGTCATTTGATTAGTACATAAGTGAAAGTTTTGCAAGAAGGAAACATCGGCGAAGGGACATAACTCGACGAGAGTTAATAAGTCTATTATTATGGCCCTAATGATTGTAATTTCGTGTTAAAAATTTCGCACGAATTTTCTAATGAACTGAAGTAAATATTTTAAAATTAGATACTTAAATCTACTTTATTTTAAAAAAATAAAATTTGCACGAATTTTTATAAGAAATGTCATGTACACAAAACTGAATGAACTATTAAAAACATCAAGTTAATTTTTTTATTGCTGGGGGCTTATTCCCAAATGCGCGGCGGATCGCTTTTAATGGCGGATTGGTATTTTTGTATTTCCAAATGCGATTCGATCCATTCGTCACAAGAATTTAGTTTATTTTGTATCCACAATAATTCCGCCTGCAATCCGTCACCTAAATAGCTTTCGCTTTTGAATGGATCGAATCGCTTTTTGGAAATACAAAAATACCAATCCGCCATGAAAAGCGATCCGCCGCGCATTTGGAAATAAGCCCCCAGAATTGGGAATATTTAAATTTTGGGGTCCTTTTTTAATTTTTTAATTCATTCAAGATGATGCATATCACCCAAGACATCAGAAAGAAACCGTTATTACTGTGGCTTTCCTGCAAGGTAAGCAAGTAATTGTACATAGGTGTGGTAATTCCTGGCACACACCACCATATGAGGGATAAACTTTTGCGTAAGAAGAATATAAAGGCGTAGCCAAAAAAAATTTTTGAGCAAGGGAGGATCGATTTGGGGTGTGAAAATTAAAAATTCGCGCGAATTTTTAATTTTCACACCCCAAATCGATCCTCCCTTGCTCAAAAATTTTTTTTGGCTACGCATTTGGGTTCATTAAAAATCTATCCTCCCCTTCCCAATCGTTTCCTAGCTACATCATGCATCAATTTCAAACTTTTTAAAATGCTATATGGAAAGTATTTTCTAACTAGTCATGTAAATATGTGTAGGGAAAGTCCGATATGCAGTGGAAAGTGACGTAAAGCCAAATTTCCTTTTTCTCATATTCAAGTAAAATACGATTTTGCTTCTGAGAACAAAAGAAAATAAAAGTGCAAATTTGCGAGAACATGTTAGATGGGACATAATTCTATACAAATTCTCTATGGACTTATATCCCACTTATGTCCCGTGGAGTTATGTCCCTGCGCCGAAAACATCGTGTGCTTATTATAATGGAAAGTGAAAATGACTTAGATAGCTATGTCGTTTTCGGTTGGTCGTCCAGAATCGTCCGGAAGCAATCCGAACGCTTCTGAAAGCGTTCGATTGGCACTCAACTGACAGTTCTTCTACTGAAAAGAAGAGAAATTTGATTCTGGATTTGAATTCAGAATCTCGGAGAGTTCTTCCTGACGGTTCTGGACGACCAACCGAAAACGACATTAGATTCCCGTTTGAGTAGAGGGTTTTAGGAAAGGAAGCGTGCTTTTGTACATTCCAGAAATAAAACAACTGTATAAATTTAAATGCAATGCAAAGTTGTATAGAAATTTAAAACTATTATTTTCTCAAATTAAAAAAAAAAGTTTAACATAACTTCTGCTGATTAATATTTAATATGAATGTTAAAGGCATTTTTGAATTTGAGAAAATAATAGCTTTAAATTCGCGCAGTTGGCCTTATTTCACTCACCTAAAGTGAAATTAAACCAAATTCATATTTTGAAAGCGCAATAACACCAACTTGGCGTTATTTCACTTTGTCGAAGTGAAATAAAGCCAACTGTTTAAAATTGGCTTTATTACACTTTTGCATAGCGAAATAAGGCCAATTTCTAAAAGTTGGCCTTATTACACTTGGCGTTATTTCACGGCACCTCTGGTACCTCCCATACAAAACCACTATTAGACCCATGTGTCTCTCTGTCTGTTCAAACCACGATAGCGTCCAAAAGAATAGACTTAGGCGACTGAAATTTTGTAAGAGGTCTTATTTTTATGGTCGTCAGGTTGGTACTAAAAATGGTACATGTCGGTCAAGTAGTTCTGTTACCTCCCATATACAATACCAATATTCGACCCACGTATGTATCTCTCTGTCTGTTGAGTCACCTTAGAGTCCAAATGAATCGAATTAGGTGAATGAAATTTTGTGAGAGGACTTAATTTTACCATTGTCAGGTTTAAAAATTGTCTATGTCGGTCAAGTAGTTCTGGTACCTCCCATACAACACCAATATTAGACACATGCGTGTTCCTGTACCGTACATACAGTGGAGGGTATCAAAGCATCGGCCGGGCCGATGATAACACTTTTACTTGTTTTTTTTTTTTTTTTTTGACGATTGAAAGGGAATTATATAAGGTTGTGCTAAATACGAATGACATTTTCTGCTTAATTATGTGTGGCGCATAATTTTTCGCTAAGTATAGCTGACATATTTGCACACGTTAACCCCGAGTAGGGTATCCAAGTTCTTCAAACCGTTTCAACGCAATCGAAGGCCACTAAACATAAAGACTAAGCTGGAACTCCCATACATAAACTTAAACATGTATGGTAGAACCTGGGGGATCGCTCCAAAGATCACACCACATACGCTTCGATAGTATGGTGGAACAAAGCCACCAAAAAACAGCCATAAATAATCTTACTAAGCAAGCTACAACGGCACGCGTGTCTGGGCGCTGCCTGAGCCATGCGTACCTGTCCCAATGCGGCTATAGAAGCCTTAATAGGACTAAACCCGCTCCAAATTTACATCAAAAAGAGGCAATACGCAGCTCTGCAAGTTTGTTGTGGAAGAGTTAAATATTAGCGAACATCCAGAACTACTTTCCGAACTTCCAGAACTTGACATCATCTGTTCGGTTACAAACCGCCTACCCAATAATACACTATGCTCCAAAAAAAAGTTCTCCACAGAAATCACAAATAGGGAAGCATGGGTTAGCAATAACCCACAGAAGTGCCAAAACGGCCTAAAGTGTTATGGGGATGGTTCCAAAATGGACTCGAACGTGGGAGCTGGTATTCATGGGCCGAATCGAAATCAGCTTTAAAAGCCCTTAGTTCACCCACTAATGACTCCGAATCAGTACCTCGCACTGCTTCAATGCCCTCCAATTCTTAGTACCAGGGACAAAACCAGTTTATGATGGTGGATCCCCGGCCACAAGAGGATTGAAGGAAATGAAAAAGCTGATGAACTGGCAACAAAAGGTTCGGAAACCCCTTTCATAGGACCTGAACCTTTCTGTGCAGTCCCCAAATCAGCTACAAATTTCTATAAAAAGCTTGGAAGGAAACTAGGGCATTTCTTATTGGGAGAACATTCCAGGTCTAAGGCAGGCCAAAAAACCTATTCAGCCATTCAAAAACGATGCCAAAAAGTTACTAAATCCACTCAGGCACGATATCAAAAATCTAGTAGATAACCACGGTCTGACGATATCACCTTAATAAATTGCATATAGTCGACTCGCCGGAGAGTCGACATTGGGTCGTATGAATAAAACGTAGCAATTGCTTTTACTCAGACTAAATGTCAAAATCGAAGCAATTGCTAAGATTCGTATGAATAAAAACTGATTTGAGTTAACTCCAACTTTTGACATCTTCGAAAAGCGGCGCCACCGACCTTTTACTCAGATTGGTATGAATAAAACATGGAAGACAAAGCAATTGCTACGAAAATTCTGAGTCTGCTATTTTGTTGACTCAGAGCATTTGCTAAATATTTTGCGCGCACAGTTTTCTACAAAAACAGTCTAGCCTTGTGAGTTTTCGGTGTTATTTTTTTATAAATAGTTAAATTAATTTTTGTTTGTGAAAAAAACAAAAAAATGGATGCAATAAGTTGGCACATTATACCTGTTTTACCTACTGTTGTTAACGTTCGTGAAAAAAAACAGTATATAAATTAAGAAGAATTGGTTACGATAACAACTTTAAGCAACTGTATCGTTTCACGCGTCAAAATGTGGATTACTTGGCTTATACTTTTTTAGAGGAAAATCTGGAAAATCTGGAGACACGAGGTGGTGCTCTTTCAAATATCGAGAAAATGAAATCTTTCCTGAGGTATATAGGAGATCCCGGCTTCCAGGTAAACATTTCAAAATCCTCTGCATAATTTATAGTTTAACTAGTGAAAAATTAAAATATTTAGGTTGGTGTCGGAGAGGATCTTGGCATTCACCAATCAACAGTTTCTTTGACTAATTGGTATGTGTGTCAACAAATAGTCCAACAAGCCGATGATTGGATACAATTTCCCACAACTGAAGAAGAAATGAAACGACATTAAGCGATTTGGCAAACACAATTCATGTTTCCAGCTGCAATTGGAGCTATAGATTGCACTCATATTGCAATAAAAAAACCATCTATACATGGCGATGAATATATTAATCGTAAGAATGTTGCTTCATTTAACGTACAAGCAACATGCGACGGATATGAAAAATTCACCAGTGTTAATTGTAAGTAGAGTGGCTCTGTACATGATGCGCGTATAGGGAGAAATTCAAATATTCAGACCGTATTAAAGAGAAACATTGCTGGCGCGATTCTTTTGGGTGACGAAGGATATCCTCTAACACCATGGCTTATGACTACATATCGCAATCCTCAAACCTTAATTGAAAGAAATTACAATAAAGTGCATAAAAGTGAACGATGCATTATTGAACGTATGTTCGGCCAAGTTAAACAAAGGTTCCCGATTTTGCAATCAAAATTGCGAATGGCCACAGAAAGAGTACCTTCAATCATCGTAGCTTGCTTTGTGCTTCATAACGTAGCTAAATATTTGAACGATCCAGATTTTGAATTGCCAGAACAGCCAATTTCAAATCCTGGAAATATAGAAGTGTCTGGAGTGGAAGAAATCAACGATACCACCTTCAGGCGAGGACAAAGAAGACGAAATAATATTGCCGACTTCTTAGGTAGAATCATTTAGAACAGAACAATCATTATGGAATGTAATTTATTGTAATATATTTTTTTTTTTTTTATTAATTATTTCTATTCTTTTTATTTCCTCGGCTAAAAGTTTCTCTTTCATTTCTAATATAGCCATTTTCTTTGCATGTTGCTCTTGGCTCCTTTCTTCTTGTGCTTTTAGCATCTTGTACTGCAACTCTATAAGCTGTAGTTGCTTTTCAAGAACAGTTGCTTGTAGATCGTTGTTATTACTCTGTTAAGGAAAATAATAAAATAAATTAGTTTCTCTCACTTAAAATAAAATTACCGTTTCAGATATCCGACGTCTTTTGGCCGATGATTGCGGCGGAGTGGATGATACTACAATTTCCACATCTGGCGATATTGTTTTGGAAGTGGAAGGAATTCCTACTTGCAAAGAATATAATAATGAATAAATAGAAATTGATTATTTAACATTTAACCCAACAATTTGTGTTAAAAAAATACTTACATGTTATAGGAGTAATGCTTGGATTACTTTTGGCGTTGAGTAAGTCCAAGAGCAGTTGTTCCGATGTCTTTAAATGTATGGGTTTGTTTCCCGTTGCCTTCATGTCAGCTTTCTTCTTAACTCGCTGTTTTAAATTTGCCACTTTCTTAATAATTTGATCCGGCGTATATGAAATTGTGCATTTTTCCATTAGCAAATGACACATTTTATTTGCAGCGCTTTTCTTTAACACCTTTATATTTGGGGTTTGCGATTTGTTAAGCAAAATCGTTCCTACTGCTTCTAACGTTTGCACGAATAGCAGCTCGTTTTGGTCACTATTGGAGGTAGAAGTAGATGGAAATTCCTCATCGTCAGCTGAAATACAGAGCAATTATAATTTGTAATCGAATTTATGTAGGTTATGCACTTATGCGTACCATTAAGCTCTTCCAAATACTCTTCTTCATCATTCAGTTCCCAGGCCATAGTTTGAACTCTTTTTTTTGTATTTATGTGAATCTCTTTTTATTAAATTACTTTAGCTTTTGTTAATTTTTACTCAAAAATCGTTTTAATAATTCTAAATTCAAATTCAAAATAAAAAAAATTCAAAAAATAAACCACATGAAAGTTGTCACTCGCAAATTTTGACAGAAACTGCAAGGGAAGGACACATGCAGTGAAGTAAATGCTTTGTTCGAATTTTCGAACTTACTTTAGCAAAGTATGTTTTTATTCATACCGATTTAAAGCATTTGCTAAGTGCTTTTACTTTGCCACCACCTTTTACTCAAAGCAAATGCTAGTTTTTATTCATACGACCCATTGTCTTGAGGAAGACGAAACAGCTGCGCATATGATATTAGAAGGACTTTTTTTTTTTTTTTCAGGGAAATAATAAGTAGGTACTAAAGAATTAAGGACATCCTCTGCTGATGAATAGATAGATAGATAGATACATTTTTATTTCATATAATATTATTAAGTATAATTCAAGTACAATATGTATATTGTATATATGTATTATTCATTAAAATGATCAAATTATATGAAAAGTTGAGACATTCTATATTTTACTAACAAAAGTAGTGAAAATAGTTTTGAATGACACTTCAAACAGTTAATGAAATTTAAATTTAAGTTTAGAATGTATCATCAGCTACATTAGGACAGTAGAAACGCTACTAACCTAAATATAAATCTGACAATTTTAAGCACTATCGATATTTTTTAGATCCACGTGCATCATATCGTTCTGGTGAGTCAGAATTAAAAAAAAAAACACATTGAATTCCTTGATAGGTATGCATATTTCTGACTTGTATATGTAACTAGCTACTATTAACCAATTTTTTAATGGATGGATCAAGAATTATCTAAAGAGTTTTGATCATGAAACAGACTAATCTGTGTGATAGCTTTATTGGTTGACTATATGTGTAATTCTACCTGTTATAAGTATAAGGGCGACCTTTGACTTGGACCAGTTGAGGTAGTTCCCAGTTTCAGACAGAACTTTAGAGGAGGGTCCATATTTTACTTTCAAACCAACCAAATGGTTTTGGTACTTTTTAAAATCTTTCTTTAATAAGTCAAATCCAAAACTTAAAGCCGTAGCCGTTGGCACTATGTTAGCGTCTGATTATTTGATGGTATGTGTCAGGTACGAGTTAGAAAGCATAAGGTATGAATTTATACGTATATGTACTTCTATTCCTCCGAAGGCATGTTCGTATTTTTTCCTCTTTGCTAATTACACAATAGAAGGTCATTTAAATCGCATAGTTGTTGTCGTTTAATTCTTAACGCCAACAATCTTTTTGCTATCTCATTGCCATCACTATAATTAGATACTCTTTGAAATAATATTAATCGTTCCTCATTATTTTCTCTAAGCTATACTAGCATATCTATGAGTCAAATGACTGAAAAAAAAAAAAAAATAACTACATTAGGATTCCCCCAGAAAAATGTCATTTATCATAAGCGATTGCTCATAATGACATCTTCTGACGTATATAGGTAATATTCGCAAATAAAATTAGCATTTTACAATCAGATAATTGCTGTCATTGACATTGCAGCAAGTCATCTGGTACATGTCCCTTACATAATGTAAAGGCAGCATAGGGCCAAGTGGCTGCCTGATGATAATAATTATAGGTCCAAGTCTCATTACATGGCTACTACAAAAAAAATTGCGTGATGTGACAGTAGTAATCGGTCAACTGAAACAATAGATCAGCACTCTGGTTATGTACGACTGTTGTAATTAGCGGGTTGACATACGAAACAGCAATAACTGAAAATATAATCGCGTCACCATTACGATTAAGAATAGAACCGACAAATTCCGTATTGTTTAATGGCAGCGAAGATTTTCGTATATAAACTCGAGATAATTCGTATTTAATGTATTCCGTTTTAGTGCCTAGTGTAAAGTTGTCAGTTATCAAAAATATTTACAAAGGAAAAAAATAAAAATGCACTGCTTTGGAGTTTTACTTTGCTTGTCGGCAGTCATCTTAATCTGCGCAACAGCGCCCATGGAGGATAATAGTGCACCATTGAGCTCAAACGCGGAGGAGTTATTAGCAGTAGATACAAAAACAGCTCACGAAAATGAGTCCAGTAAAACAGCTCGCCAGGTGATTTACTTTCCGGGATTGTACCCTGGATACGGATATAATGGCTATACTGGATATTACGGAGGCTATGGTGCATATAGTGTGTATGGATATCGAAGATATCCTTACTATGGATATGGGTATTATCCATTCTCCTTTTATGGATAAGTCAACTAGTGTGTACAACAATGAGATTAATTTAGTTACTTAACATCTGTAGAAATAGGCGTAATCCTGAAATCGGTGATTTTATAAATAAATCAAAAAGTTTGACACTTAATCAAAGTCTTTCGTTAAAATTTAATAAGGTTTTATTGGCGTAACTGGTACCTAAGAACAGTAAATAAAGGAACTACTAAAACAACAAGACCTATTGTCAGTTATTATATCGCCAAAGTACGTACATTTTTTGTTTTCAAAATTATGGCTGCACTTTTAATAGACTAACAAAATCGTATTATTAAAGTAGATATATGGTTTCTTCTGCGCATTGGCAGACGTCTAGGTCTGACATACATCCGGGTGTATAAATGTCCTGAAGAAGCTTCTCAAATCAGCCGTTCCAACTCGGCATAAAATTATAGGTCCCTTCCATTCGTCATTAAAATCAAAACTTACACAAACGAATTGTTGTGAGAAGGTAGGCTAGGATCCCTAACCTTACGGACCTGTTGTGCAACTTACTTGCAATTTTTATTTCTTAAATTGCAAGTAAGATTTTCTAACTCTCAGAATATTCAACCTGTTTCAAATGGCAAAAAAAAAATCAATTCACCACTTTGTCCTTACTACTCCACATAGTGTAGTTCTAGTCCATCATTATGTATGCATAGGTAGGTATGTCTATATAGATGTATAGTAGCAAGTTTCGTTATGGTAATGAAATCATTACCGATTTTAATTACCAGATCTGTCAGTGTATCCAGTCACATTATACGTGTAACACACACAACACAATATGATAGGAAGGAAAAACTCCCTCAAAACTTTTTCCATTAACCAAATTTTGATTGTGTGCTTTGTTTTCCGAACGCACTTCTCCCAATAAGAATCCACCACAGAAGCAAAATGAAAGTCGGATTATATTTGTTTCAGAAATTAATTCTATTGTTAATTACTTTGAGTTTGAACACAAAAAAATTCTGCTATGGGATATTCTCGTATAGATGAGCGAATAAAGCAAAAAAAAAAAAAACAAGAATAATGCAATTGTGTTGACTTTGATCACGTAATTAAGAAGATTAATACATATGGATGTAGGGTTTTGTAGAGCTGTTTTATTGCAGAGCAGATGTTCGCGATGATACTTTCATTACAGACCACAGTTGTGGGACTTTTTATACCGAACCTAAAATTGAGTTAAAGACCTAGTTATAGAAGGATTCCCAATTTATTTGCTTAGCTTTAGACCTTTTGCCTATATAATATTTCGAGTGTCTACAAATTCGTACAAAAAATTGCTGAATAAAAGAGAATTATTGGTAACAGTGTCGGCTTTAGAGTGAAGCAAGCCTTGAGTGAAGCAAGCTCAGGGGCGCCTTAACCCGTGAACTAACGACCATAGACAAACTAGCGCCAAGAGGTTGGCCTATTTTTATTAAATTCACCACGAATATTGTATGAGGATCTACTAACGCCGATGATAATTACGTTGGCTAGCCCTTTGGCATAATGTTAGGTAACCAACTTATGGAATTCGTCGCATTCGTTTCGTGGAAGAATTTCTATAGAAATAGATGGATATGGAATTTAACCAATAGGCAATGCATATGCCAGAATGCAAATATATTTTTAAAAATGTTAGTCCTCATTTGGACGTTAGTAAATGTGTTAGTTGTCAAAAAGAAAATTGACTGCTTGTTCTCTCTCCCTGGCAGCATTTTTTAACGTGAGGTGTTGCAGTTACTACAGTTGCCAAATAGACTGCAATAGTCGCGTTTTTATGAAATCTCGCCAGCCAGCCGTTCATTTGGACAGTTGCCAGCAAGATGAAGCCAGCCGAGTATAAAATTATGCATTTGGTTGAAATATTTGATAAATTCTGACATTTTTCTCTGGAATGTTGTGTGCATGAGATAAGAACGCCATATGATTTAAGAAAATTGTACGAAATTCTAAGCCACTTGTTGCTTTCAGCGCCACCTGTTTGTTCATTGTGAATTGAATTTAGCCAGCTGCCAGCCAGCCGCTCTCCAACTGGGGTGGAAATCAAGAGTTGTTGCCAGCAGGTTGTTGTTTTAATTAGCATGTGAAATGTGCCCCAACTGTCAACTACTGGCAACTACTGGCAACCACTGGCTGGGGAGGTTTCATAAAAACGCACCTATTATTGAATACTATACGGTGATTGATATTATGCTTTTTTCAAGTTGACAGCCAACGCCAAGAGGCAATAAAACTGATTTCTTCCATAGATTCAACAGTGCAAAACTTTCGTATTTCGATTTGCTCAATAAATAAAAAAAAAATAATAATAATAAAAAAATTTCTTCAAACTTATTTAGGTACACAGAATGCAGATCATGGCCAAGACTCAAAACACTTGATTTATCACTTAGCGACTTCCACATCAGTTTGTTTATTTTTTAAAAGATTCTCACAAAATTCAACAAATAACTCGGAGAAAAGCGTGTTATCATATTGCATAAGAAAGCGCCCTTTGAACAGAGGGTTATTTATGTGTATGTGTAGTGTACTCCCCTCAGAAAAACTCAGAAAATAAAAAAAAGATACACACAAAATCCACAAAACACTCGAAGAAAAGCGGGTTATTTTTTGCATAAGAAACCGGGCGTTGAACAGAGAGGACCAAACTCAGAAAATCGCAAGTGTGCAAAAGAGAAAGGAGACGAATTTGTTCTATCCAGCGAGAGATTTTATAACCCGACATATTTCGCATTATTTAGCATTGCCGTTTTGAAATCCCCCTTCCAGTCAGATTTGACAGAAAGAAAAACAGTCAAAAATCTAAAATCCAGTCAACGAAATTTTAACCAAAATCTAGCTAAAAATTCAGCCATGGAAGTAAAAAAAAAATAAAAACAGGAGTAAAAGTGTTATCAATGGTCTGGCCTGGCCGTTGCGTTACCCTCCACTGCATATACAAGTCATGCAAAAAGTTACCCATGTGAGTTAGTATACGTACACGCATGGGTGTAATGTTGGTTAGGTGTGAGAGGTACCAGAACTTCTTGACCGATATAACCTATTTTTAATACCAACCTGTTACCTGACGACGCGACGTTAGAAAGAAGTCCTCTCACAACATTTCATTTGGCTAAGTCAATAATTCTTTTGGACGCTATCATATATTTTCAACAGAAAGGCAGACATACAGACAGACGGACATGGTTGAATCGATTCAGAATTTGATCTTTAACAAAAACCGGTGATTCCTTCTTAGCGTTACAAATGTAATGACAAAGTGAATATACCATACTGTGAAGGGTACCTGTACAAAATATGTATAGATATTTATACCAATACACTAATTTTTTTGTTACTTCGGCCGGTGTAGGAATGTTGAACCTCACATAACAGCTGATAAATGTTCAGTTTTAACCATTTGTTTGTATGTAGCAAAGGCAAGTATATATATTTAATTTATAAATAAATTTAAATTAATAAATTTAATTAAAAATATTTAATTAAAAATTAAAAAAAAAAAAAAAAGAAGCCTTTTCAGGACAGTCATACTCTCGGATGTTTGTCAGACGTTCGCGAGCGGTGGTACTGTAGAAAAAAACTTAAGATGTAATTTGTGTTTTTTCCGGGGATCGACATCGAACCTTGGATCCCTCGCACAGTAGTCCAGCACACTTCCCACTGCACTACTGCGCCCACTTGTGTAAATTCAAACGCATAAATTGGTTCATTGTATGAGTGGGTTATGCCTCCAAGCTCAGAGCAAAACCAGTAAGACAATTATCTTCGACTATGCCGAAGCTCAAATACCCGGTACTATATTAGGCGTATTTTTTGGGAAGTGAGTATAACAAAATCAAAAGTGAGTATAACCGTTTTGCATGTAAAACCAAAAGTGGGTATAACAAAACCAAAAGTGAGTATACCAGTTTTGCATGTAAAAGTAAAAGTGAACTAGCTATAGATTTCCAAAAAATACGCCTTTTATTGTAAAATAAAAAAATATTTTAGTATTAAAAAATTATATATTTGTATGGGAGGTATGGGTAGTTTTTATTCGATCAAGCTCCTTTTTTGTCAAAAAATTTTAAATATTATTAAAACAATACGTGCAAAGTTTAAACTTGCTATCTTTACTGTAGCTATTTAAATTTAATTTTTAACATAAAAAGCTATATAAATCTGATACTTTTGTATGGGAGGTAGTAGTAGTTTTCATCCGATCTTGCTCATCTTCGAACTTAGCCTCAGTCTGGTGGATAAAAGCTTACGTACCAAATTTCAAGTCGATAGCTCTTAAATTACGGCCGTAATCGTGCGGACAGACAGACGGACAGACGGACAGACAGACGGACAGACGGACAGACGGACAGACAGACGGACATCGCTAGATCGACTAAGAAAGTGATGCTGATCAATAATATATATAGTTTGTCATACCTACAACGCCTCCTTATGGGCGTTACAAATGGAATGACAAAGTGAATATACCCTCACCACAGTGTGGTACCGGGTATAAAAATTAAATTTAAGCAATATTTGTTCTTCTTTTTATTTTTTTCTATTGCCACTATAAAAGAAATTACACGAAACATTTAAAAACAATTAAACAAAATTCGTATCCAGCTAAAAAAAACCAGCCGGCTAGTTTAAAAATGCATATCAATCCAGTCAGATCTGACTGGAAAGCAGTCAAAATGGCAAGGCTTTATTTTAGCTTTGGGTAATGCTCAGTGAGTGTGGGCAGTTCTAATACTAATTAGTATGATAACGAAGGGTGTGTGTTTTCGTGTGTGCTTGAAAATAAAGTTCAATTGAGTTGGTGAGCTCGGGCCTGGGGTGTGTCTGTGTAGCTTGTGCAGATGAATAGATACATGTTATTAAGATTATCCCTCGGTTTATCCCGTGGGTTTTATGATGCTCGTTTTTAAGTAAACATTGTTGTGTATCTGAAACTGTAAGTTTTAAAAGGTAACTCGGTAGGAATCGGGTTATATGGGCGCCACGCCACCTCACTGTAGCTACGTATAATAATTAATAAAAACGATCACATCTAATCAAAGAACTTCATACGTTACGAAAAGTAAACAACAAGCTGATATTATTTTGTCAGCTTCTATTAACATTAACCATTTGCAGAAATCTTGAAATACTTTCTCCTAATCTATAGCACAACAAGGACAACCATTTACATCTGTACAACCGAACTGTGACAGCTAGTAAACATTTTTTTCTATACAGAAAACCTTTTGCGCTTGTACAATTACCTAGCGAAAGCATTTGGAAATGTATTTCATGTTAAACTATTTCAATTATTTAAACAGGATTGCGAAAGAATTTCATTGTCGTAAACCTCTGTAGCTTGATAAAATTTAGCACATCGGGTATTATGTAAGTCTTCTGTCAAAAAAAAAAAAATATCCACGAAAGTAATCGTGCACAAGGACATTGTGTACAAATCACAATGAGAGTACAAAAACAAACATCTTAAATATTCGTTTACCTTTCCGCTAAGTAAACAAAACGGCGAACAACAACTCTTCCTTTTTGTTTTCTTTATTATTTGTTGTATCCTTGTCTTGAGATTAAGACTTTTTTGTGTTGGCGTTCGACATTATTGCATACTTGAGTACATCAACAAGAATTTCATGTTTTTTTTTTAGAAAGTGGTCTGATGAGGAACCGTGTCGGGGACGCTTCTCCGACCTCACCATACCAACACATCGTGTATACTACATTATTAAATCGTAAATTTACAATGATTCTGGTGAAAGGATGTAAGGAATTTTAAAATCTACTCTACATTAAAGTGTAAGTGCCATGTATATATACGTGAGAATTCAAGAGGTATTAACGTTTAAATTGAAAGTTATGAGTGTTTTTTAGGAATTTATAAGATGTGGGAGCAACGATATGTGCTCCTTCGCGTTGTTCCATAAGTACAAATATTTGTTAGTACTAAGTATACAAACAGACACAAGCATGCACGCCTCATGCATGTATGACACGAATAAAGGACGACAGAAGGCGTACCAGAAGTTTGCTTGGATAAAGGGTTTTACGGGGGCTAAACTTCATGATTACTTTTGATCCTGTTGAGGTTTTGGGGTAATCAGGTATGGGATTTTTTTTATAAAAGGATATTAAATCTATGTTACTATGTAGAGACAATATTTTCTTTGAGAGAAATATTTTTCCTAAATTTAATTAAAATAAAAATGCAGCTACTTTATCCTGTGAGAGAAATTCATAATTCTTTTAGACCGATGTGATAACTAACCAACCAGGATATATCTTTCTTTTAATTTCAAAAAGCAAACATTCAATAATGGTATCCAAACCGTACTATCAGCATAATTGGTAATAGTATATTTACCTACCAAAGCTGCCTTTAAATACATACAGTGCGGGTAGTTATATACACAGTTAATGTATAAAAGTATTCCCAATAACGAAAAGAAAACTCACCGATCGATTCAATATCAATATTCGCTTTAGTAAATATTTATATGTTTACATTTACAGCCTTATTCATAACACTTAATTAAATCTGAATAAGGGCTAATGTTGGTTTAATTGCAGAAAACTTTATTCATAAACTTTTTTCAAATTTAATTTCCGTTTAATCAAGTGTCAAAAAATTAAATTCAGGAGCAAATCAACTCTGAATTAAATTGTTCATTATTATGAATAATCATTTTTTAAGTCTTAATTAAAATGGCATTTTCGCATTTGACGTGAATTAGCTGAGACATTGATAGATAACTAACAGATTAAATGAATCTAATGAATAAGGCTGTTATTATTTTCCGTCAACAAACATGATTTAAGTATAGGTTTGGGTAATGTGGAGTAATTCATTTGAGGAAAATTAAGCACAAGGGTAAGTAAATGCTGTTGCCAACGTTTCACGGAACGATAAAACATTTTTAACCTATCAAAAAAAGCTTTAATTTTAAAAATATTGCTGAAAACACTAAGTGTAGTCCACATTACCCGAACTTACCTACTAATTTGACATGAACTACCTAAAGGAACCAATGGGATTCATGATTGGGGATCTTTTCAGAAGAACTAAATCCGGACCAGTCATATAAAATAATTCGATATCACTAGGCTCAGCTGCACAACTCTGGATACAAAGGACCAAGGACCTCCTACAACTTAAAAGATCTAGAATTTGGTCATTCTCAATTATCTACTGCGTGTTATAGGCAGACAAGCGCAAAGACTTGGTCTGCCAATCAAGTGAGTAAAAGTAGAATTACGCTAAGTATATATAACGACTAATGGTGCCACATACAAATGTGACACCAAAGTGAACCAAAATAAGGGAAACTCAGTACAATAGAGCGATAAATTAAAAAATTAGATTTTTGAGGTAATGATGAGGAAGTGCTGCTTTCAAAAGTACTTTAATTTTAAGGGGCTTGCCGTTTTCGTGTCAAAAAAAAAATACCGAAGATATGGACATACATCAAAAAACAAGAATATAAGAAGTTTCGAAGTTGATAGCATTTTCCAATGAAAAACGGAGCAACACGAAGTATTAAATTATTTTTACCTCAAATGTCCTATTATTTCAGAGTAATACAGACACAATCCAAAATGACTCTAAAAACCAAGTCCATTTTATTATTTTAAAATAAAAAACCTATGCAAAAAAGAGACGTTTCGAAATAATATGTCTCTTCAAATTGCACGAAAGGAAATATTTTCATTTGGTCTAGTCTTAGTGCATAAAGGGTCAAACCGATATAGGTATAGCTGTATCACTTTCGCCTCAATTATATCTGTGCAAAAGAGCCATAAGTGGGAATATATGTTTTTAATTACTCGAAACTGACTAAAAAAAAAATACTTTATTTATATAAATTAAATTAAAATATTAAACATGTTGAAACTAATGCAGTTTCAGCGTTATAAAATATAATTTTGTATGGTAAGTTACAAAAAAAAGTTTAATCCTAAACTTTCTAGATAGCGTTTTCTCAGAATGGTGTTGTTTGATATGTATATCGCTCTATTGTACTGAGATTGCGATAACTACAAGGTAGGTACTTGATTTGATTGGTTTATTTTGACGGATCACGATACTCCATTGTATAAATAAAATTCGTATGTATATCTATTTTGTGTGAGTGCAGCGTTCGCCACATAATTTTTATGAGCTCCTATTACCGCCACATCTACCACTACCACTACTCCCTTTGTTTCGGCAGTAAATTTTGTCCATAAACATCAGATATATAACAATATGGGAAACCACAATTAAATAAAAAGAAATCGACTTTTTTCGCTTGCAAGCTTTGCCATATTGTATATTGTAATCATAATATACCTAATATTCCTAATCTACACTCTAAGAAAAAATCGTGTAATTTTACTATCATCAAGCGAGGAATCTACTTGCCTACCATAATTGCAGTAATTTTACGCACGTATCAATTTTAAATATTTAATGCGTAAATCTTAAACCTTTGTTGTGTAAATTCACACATAGATTTTAAATATAAATGCGTATTTCTACACTTAAGATGTTCAAATTCAATGTACATTTACATAATTTATGTTTAAAATTTAACAGAATTTCAGAAAGAAATGTTTATAAATCAGCATAAAATGTGTAAATTCAAACCTTTTATGTTCAAATTTGTAGCAAAATTCGACACATAATGTGTAAATTCTAACAAAATTGTGTACGAAGACGCCTAAAATTAGACTTTTTTTTGTGTAATTTTGCTTTAAAAAGCTTAAAATTGGTATAGGTATATAATATTTAATGTGTATAATTAAACAAAATTATACATGGATCAGAAAGTCTATTCAAAAAAAGTAAAAGTGTTATCATCGGCCTGGCCGATGCTTTGATACCCACCACTGCTGTAAACCTGTTTAAACGAAATAAAACAATCCAAAAATGTTTAAGATATTTATTAAAAATATTTATAATATTTATTATTTATATTAAAAACGCCAAAAAGACTTCAGAAACCATACACGCACAAAACGATGCGATGGAACTTGGGAGCGCAAGAGGTTCACCTGCTTCAGTCAAAGGTTTGATCATGTATGAACTCGCAAATGAATCGTCACAATCGAATTGCAAATTTACAAATGTGTAACTTTTATCAGATGGGTGTAAATATAAGCACTGGTTGTTGGTCTTTAAACATTGTGTGTCTAAATTTCATAAGGTGTTTATATTTAAACAAAATTTGTTTATTTATAAACATTTTGAGAGTAATGTTTAAACAATAATAGATTATTATTGAACAATAGTTGTTGAAAGGTACACAAAAGGTGTACATTTGTAACAAATGTTTGTAATATCTAACATTATGTTTTTAATTTTTTTTTTACCTATTGTCGTGTGTATAAACACGCAACTTGCCTATTTTTACATTAAAAAGTACATACACTTTCATAGTAATTTTACACGCATTTTTTAGAGTGTACTACTGCGACTAAGATAAGTATGTATATAGCTCATAGCATAATGTATGGTACACGAACCCGCTAGCAATTAATTGAGGAAGACAAACAAAACTCATTTGCAGTTCAAATAGCCCATGAAACCACAGAATGAAATTATAAATGATTTATCCTGCTTCCCACCTATACAACAATGTCAAAATTCGTTATCCTAATTGATTGATTGTACTCTCAGGCTTATAATGTACCTGGCCTTAATCCCAAAGCCCACCCTTTCTATAAAATGTATAGTTGTGTATACAGTATCCCATTGTGTCTTATTCACACGATTGATGTGCTCGCCTGTAAGGTGCGTATGCCTATACCAGTGTCAGATGGGGGGTTAGACAAAGAGGCCGATGTTGAATGGACCAATTTGGGCACCACCACCTTAAATTTTCTTTCCAATATGAGTTCAAATGTCATTTGGCCCATTATGCTCACACGCACACACACAATTGTGCTTCGATACGACCTGATGGAGGACATAACAAAGGACATATAATTTGTTTTTAGGTTGACAATTGTGTGTGCTGCAAATTGTGGCTTGAGTTTTAGAATGAAATTGTTAAAGATTTGGATTTTGAACAAGCAAAAGGATGAGCAGAGCAGGCATAAATCAATATTAGGTATATGGTATACCTACTATCGTTCAGTCGTACTCGTTGCGGTATCGGAGTACGGACTACGAACCCTGTATACGGGAAACAGTTACACGATGGAGAAGAAGTGCCAAACAACGAGAACTCGTAAAGGAAGTCATGAATGTGAGAAGAGAAAATCCAAGAGGTAAACACGTATCATCGCAAATTGCTACTTTTGGAAACATGTACAACTTTTATGACTGCCATTTGTATCTGTTATCCTTTGGAATTGTCTTGTTTGATAGGTTGATTTTTGGCAGGTATAGTTGTGGACATAAAACGGGTGGTTTATCCTCTGGTTAAATAGTCATGATTCTTTGTTTATTGTGTTGATCTTCTCTTGACACTGTACGGTCCAGTATGTAGCATACCCAGCATCTATAGCTATATTGGTACATACCTATTCTTTGTGGAGTGTCCATCATGTGAAAGATTTAGTCTGCTTGCCTCCAAACAATAAACATGTACCTACTGTTGATGGCCGCAGGCGATTAGTGAGTTCATTTGAGTCTTTTGTCATCTTATGCGAACTTAATGGAGGAAGTTTACGGGTCCTGAAAATAAAGTCACAAGAACAATGGTGGCTTTATAAGTATTTTATAAATTGTTGACAATCAGGTAGCTATAGCAAGTTGTGGAGACTTGTGAGAAACTTAATACGGATCCTGATGGGGCGTGAATTTAATAATATTTGGGTAAAATAAAGAGACAGCCCCGTGTGGTTTGCCAAGCGAAAATAGGCAAATGAAACAGAAAATTGGACAAAGCACCTGATAAACTCAAGTTCAGCTAGACTGTTGGAACGGACGGTCTGCTGGCCGAAAGATTTAAGGTAGCAAGTATATCATGCACCGCAATTCATCAGGTATCATAGATTTTGCGAGAGAAAAGTATGATCCAGGAATGAAAACTCAGCATTGTCATCGCTTTACTACCAGTTGTTATAGCTGTCGTTTGAGACGTTCTGGCCAATTCGTCATCTTCTGAACAGCATGTAGATACAGAGTACTTTGCGTTGCGTTCATATATTATCACTAAACATACAGGGTGTCGCAGTTTAAAGGTGGGATTTTGTGTGCTGTGGAAGTTCAGATTTCAGTCAGGTCCGCAGACTAGCCATGCAGTTGGAACTAAACAGAACCAGAACTCTACAGAGTAATAGATTACAGCTTTTATATTGTGAAAAAAAAGAAAGGAATTTTTCCAGTGGCTATTGCACAATGCACAAACAGGCAGAAGACGAGCACTTCCTCATGAACATTCTGTGACCTGACGAAGCGCAATTCACAAGAGATGGGGTTACAAACCATCACAATTTGCACCATTGGTCAGACCTCAGACCCCGATCCCCATTTATTATTTATTTCAACAAGATGGATTTTGAGAAAAAAACATTTAAATAAAAAAATTAAACAATATTTTTGCAAAATTTTGAGTTTAAGAGGAGCCGTAACTTTTTTGTAGCTGCACAGATGTTCCCAAAGTTCTTAAGACTTGTATGCGCTACTAAATTGTCTTTTCAAAATGTAAAAATGTAAAAAAAAAACATTTTTGTACCTATAATAATTTAGAAGTTATAGCATTTAAAGTGGTAACACCTTCAAATTAGATGTCACCTATTTTTATGGGCTAAAACGGGAAATATGATGATAATAGCCCTGCCATAACATTTTTTGTTCGGTGGAACTTTAGGAATCTTCTCTTGAAGGATTATGCCGCTTAACTGGGACACCCTGTATTTTGGCTGTTTCAAACTAATCAGGGGTTTGACGAAAGGTTTTAGACGACCTCATATAATATGGGATGGCACATAAAATCTTGTACGCAATGTTGAGGAGACTAACACCTCTGCCTAATAATCTCTAGGTGCTTTGAATAACTTGGCCTGTCCAGCACCTTTTTGGAAAAAAGCTTTTATACATATTTTTATATCCTTACTTTCGGTATACGGTCATTTTGGCTATCATCGTCTATATTTAGCTCTTTCTGACTGATTGTGCTATGTTTGCTTCATTCATTCATTTTCCATGACCCGCTTATCCATTAATTGGTGGTCGGGCAAAATCAAGCACATAAGTTGCGGCGTTTCTGATTGCATGTTGGCAGCATTTGAGAATTGTTATTGGCGGCATACATAGCGAGATCTTGGGATACGCATTCGGCAAAATTTTCCGGCGATTTATTTGCGATTGCAGCTTTTCGAATTTTTAATTTTGTGACAGTATTTTTTGATTTTAGAATACCAGTGGCATGCGTTACATAGATCGGAATAAGATCATTTCGGTTGATCATTTGATGATCATGAGACTCCCATGTCATTTATTAATTAATCTTTGGCTGCATTCGGTTCGTTAAGGGCTGTCGTTATCCATCTTCAATTGCTATAATTAATAAAGCTTACGCCATCATTATACAAGGTTTGTTTATACAATGGTGGCCATAAGTATTTTGACAAAACTAAAGTTAATTCTACTCATGATTTGAACTTACTTCATGTAAATTTTGGCATCAATGGAAAGGTCATTTAAATTCCGTTTGAATGATACAAAACTTTCCTTAACCCATTAAGTACCCATTGAAAATTTAGAACTTTTGTAAAAGTCTACTTTTTCGACTTTTTTCCTCGGTCAAAAAAAAAAAAATATTTTGATGCAAAAACTTTCTTCAAACAATTCTAAAGCTTAGATCAGACGATTTATGTATATACACAAATTTCATTTGTTTATAAAATACACAAACTCTAAAAAAATCGTAATCAAAAGCGATTTGTGTATTCCACAAATGTTTGTGGCTCAGACGAATTGTGTATTTTGTTAAAAATACACAAATTTCAATTGTGTATGGCTATATATACACAAATGTCCCATACACAAATCAATTTGTGTATACAGATTTGTGGTTTAGACCATTTGTGTATCTCTACACAAATGGAATTTGTGTCTATTTGTGTATAGGTCAGATCGTTTTTTATGCGCTTGTGTTTGACGTATATTCAATAAAAATAAATAAAAAATTGCTTGGATTCGGTCAGGTTTCAAATGTAACAAAGTTGAAAATAGAATGTGTTGCGGTTATTTTGGCCGCGTATTAACTCAAAAGTGAAACGCAAGACGAAACCCAAAAAGTCGTCGAGTTACAGAAAGCAGACAGTCTACCACCTTGAGGGCAGCCTCTGTTTACCCCTGCCATGACGCATTTTCCATAATCCGCTTCGGTAATCAACGTTCTGTACAGTAGCATTGCTTTAATCCACAACACCAATGTTTCATCTATACCATGCTGTCTGGCTGCATTGCACATGCTATCAAAGGTCGCATTATCAAAAGCACCCTCAATATCGACGAAAATACCCAACGCGTACTCCTTCCGATCAAGAGCACTTTCAATCCTATTAACGAGGTTCTGAAGAGCAGTTTCACTGGATTTTCCACGCTGATAGGCATGTTGCATCTCAGAAAGAGGATGAGATCGAAGAGCAACATTGCGCACGTGCAGCTCAACCAGTCTCTCCAAGTTTTTCAGCAGGAAGGAAGACAGACTTATGGGTCTAAAACTTTTGGCGAGAGTGTAGTCGGTCTTACCGATTTTTGGTATGAACACAACTTTAACCATACGCCAAGGAGAAGGTATGTAGGCCAAGGCCAAGCTTGCGGTGAAAATTCTTTTCAACGTCGGCATCAGCTGACTAAAATCTTGTTTCAGCATAGCCGGATAAATTTCATCCGGACCAGGTGACTCTCAAACGATGCAATTGCATATTTCATGTACAGTGCAGTATAGCACAGAAATCCAATTGTAAATTGCGCTAGTGCCACAAAACAAAAACCTCAGTTCCAATTGCATTTCAACATTTCAAAAGCAGCGCAGAATCCCACAGATATAAAACCGAAAACACAGCAGTGTTCCGGTAAACATTGCTTATCGTTGGGCCGCTTTCAGGCACCCATGAACCACTCTTTATCGGTCTTATTTTTATACTTTCTCTCCATTACCACCGTATCATGGTCATATTCGTCACCATCACTGCCACAGGATAGTTCCATGCGCTTTCTGTTCTTATTCATCATGCACTCAACTAATACGCCTGTGTACTGGTTCAATATCCGGTTGATGGACAAGGATAATATGGATAAAATGGCCAAGCATGTTTTCCCACAAAAAACATTTCTTTGGTATATCCATTGAAAGTGCAGATGCCAAAATGTATATATACATTATCTATCTGGGTTCTTGAGTATGAAAACTTGAATTGTAGTTTCATTACCAAATGTCAAAAATCGTATTATCATGTCATAAATTATCCCCATTATCCATGTCCATCCACATTTAATTGAATTTATCAAAACAATTTGCATATGCGTACGAAATTTGTGTATGCGAAATTTTTCAGAATACACAAACTATAGGACATACACAAATGGTACACAAATCTACACAAATCGTCATAAATTATTTTCTATACCCGATCAAACGATTTGTGTATATACACAAATTCAATTTGTGTTTTCAATACACAAACGATACACAAATCGTTTGTGTATGCCATTTGTGGTTATCAAATTTGTGGTTCAGACAATTTGTGTATTTTTTTGACAGTAATTTCCAAATTTTTACACAAATATTTGTGTATACACATATCGTGTGATATTAGATTAATAGTGACTACAAAAAAAATTTTTCAAAAATCTCTTCGCTTATATTTTTTATGATTTTTTGAAAATTGCGAAAAATGACTATTTTAGCCACTTTTTCCTCCTTTTCATAAAAAATTTTTCTGAAATCATCCCATTCAAAAAATCATAAAAAATATTAGCGAAGAGATTTTTGAAAAAATTTTTTTGCAGTCACTATTAGAATTGTTTGAATAAACTTTTTGCATCAAAACATTTTTTTTTTGGACCGAGGAAAAAAGTCGAAAAAGTAGACCTTTACAAAAGTTCTAAATTTTCAATGGGTACTTAATGGGTTAAGGAAAGTTTTGTATCATTCAAACGGAATTTAAATGACCTTTCCACTGATGCCAAAATTTACATGAAGTAAGTTCAAATCATGAGTAGAATTAACTTTAGTTTTGTCAAAATACTTATGGCCACCATTGTATTTAGGAAACAAATTGTTTGTGGTATTGGTTTTTCTTGTTTTATCCCGGACGAGGGGCTGTAATCAGCTTCCCGGATAGGAGCGCTGCCGTTGGCCCATTAAGACTTCTTCTGTCAGCAACTCTTTTACGGAAGGCCTCTTCAGTATTTGAGATCCCATTGCATCACTATCCTTTAGCGGTCCTAAAAAAGTCACGCTGCTCCAAATCACTTCTGTTATGAACATTTCCAAGCAGAAAATATGAAATCTATTTCTTTATTGAAAAAAGTGGATTAGGTAAATAAATTAGGTAAATCAATGAGTGATTTACGTCCCACCATTTTATAATTATCTAATATGTTTTTTTAACGAACATTATTATTTATCCGACTCAATTAAAACCAACTCGAAAAGTATCCCAGTTAGAAATAGAATACAAATCAATAGAGAGGCATGTTACTGTCACGCCATGTCTTACATTTTTACTTTTCCCAAGGATGTCGAATGAAAAGAAAAACATTTCAATCCTTTTAAGGATATAGTACTTTATATTGACTAACTAGTTGTACACAGTGTGGCAAAATGTAAATAGAACATTGAAAGTCTGGAATGACATATTGTGCAATTGGAAATGAGCAAATACTCTCGAATAAGGATATCAGTTGGTGCAATCAGAGGAAATTAATTGCGGAATGTGGTATAGTGAAAGGATCTGTTTAAATAGGGTATCCTAGGGGACATTTCTTTACAAAAATCGAGACCATGAGAACTTAAAAACAAAAACTCAAAAAAGAGAATCGTTCAGATGTTTTCTAATTTCGTATTCACTGTGAGTTCCAATGTGAATATACGAGGACTTGGACAGATATAATCGGACTGGAACTGCATGATAAAAAGCGAATGCCTTATCGGTAATTAAGATCTGAACTGGTTTTGTCTCTTAGAGACAGAAGCAATCAAGAATGTCGTAGTGGCAATAAAATGAAAGGATTTCTTTGAAACAAAAAGTAAAAAAAAAAAAACTAAAGTATTTAAGGCAACATGGTTGTTTTAAATGAGATGGTTTTTCAAGTTGGCGCGGTAACTTAAAAAAATATGAGATTTTTTTTTTTGAGATACCTACACAAACTGGATATGTTGGAGTGTGTTTTTGCACGGATGAGCGGTCGTTTTTTTTTTTTTTTTGCTTTATTATAAAGCGTTTAAGGACCAAAAATGGTTGATTGGTGTGCAATCTATAGAATGAATAACAGAATTACATATTTTTAAATAAATTCTGATTCACGATATAAATTGGTACAAATTCATGTTGATTATTGCAAATGGACAATAGAAATTTAATCAGGAACAAAGCGAGTTAAAAAGTTCCTTACATACCCACATCCTTAAGGTTTTCAATTTTATTGCATCTCTTTCCAGTATAGAAGAAATTTTAAAATGAAAAATTGTATCTTTATTTGCAACTAAGTAAGTAGTGCTTCACTTGTGCTGTAGAAGAAATTTTAAAATGAAAAATTGTATCTTAAAAATTTCTTCTACACCACAAGTTCTTCTATACTTCGTCTTTTCAACCAAATAATAATATTGAGCACCGAGCTTTCAAGGAATTTTTGGAGCTGTGTAGTGAATATCCGGTAAGAATTTTTAATGGAATAGTTACTGAGAGCGAAACGTGGGTTCATCATTATGATCCTACCCTGAACTGAAAGCAAACAGGAATCTATGCAGTCGCACAAAAAAGGCACAGGTCCCCCGAAGAAGTTCAAGGACCCTCCGTCTGCTGGGAAGATGATGGCTACAGTGTTTTGGGACTCAAAGAGAATTTCGCTAATAGAGTACAAAAAAAGGTGAAACCATAAACGTCACATCCTACGCATCAACTTTGCATCATTTACGGAAAGAAAAAAAGAAGGGGTAAACTGGCTACTGGCGTCTTGCTTCTTCACGCCAACGCTCCGGTGCATACGGCTCATGTTTCTAAGGCTGCAGTGCGAGATTGTGGTTTCCTTACACACCCTATAGTCCGGACCTTGCCCCTAGTGATTATTTCTTGTTACCAGATTTAAAAAAAAAAACTTCGTGGGAAGCGATTTACCGATGATGAGGAGCTCAAGGCCGCAATGAATGAACATTTTGAAGAAAATGATGAAAACTATTTTTTTGAGTGTATAGAAAAGTTAATCTGAAGATGTAATAAATGCATTAATGTAATAGCAAGAGAAGATTATATTGAAAAAAAGAAAAATATTTTTAATTTGATACGCCTTTTTCTTCATGTCGATTAAACCACAAAATACCACCAAATGTCGCTTTATATATCTTCACAAAAATAAAATATCTAATGATTTCAACAAATATTTATATTTTATAATTTTTTAAGTTTTACGTTAAGAAACGGTAAGGGAAATTACATTTCAGCGTTTTTCTCAAAAGTAGATAGGGCCTTTCCGTTAGTTACGCGAGTGGAGCCAACGATATTTTGAAATTATGAAACAAGTAGCTATCTAAATGGGAAACCAATATTGAATGCTGCATCGTGTCATTGTGGATTTCTTAATTTTTCTTTTGAAAATACAGAAAATTGTTCCATGGAATCAATAATAATTTAAGTATGCAGATTGCAGATTGTAAATTTTTTCATTCGTTGAAAAATTAAAGTATGATTTACTGATTTACTGAACAAATTTAGTAGATATCGCCAAAACAATGATTATTTTCCTGAAGAATAAGCCAAAAATCTGAATAAAGCCGATCCGGACATCCATTTAAATGTAGATAATCTGTAAAAGACGAGTCCATTAACTAAAAAAAAAATAAATACTTGGTGCAACAGACGTATGCTACTCTAGACCTAGCCTCTTACCACCATTCGTTTGTGTGAGTTTTTATTTTTGGGACGAATGGAAGTGACCTACAATTTTATGCCGAGTCCCAACGGCTAAATTGAGAAGCTTTTTCGGGACAGTTATACTCTCGGATGTTTGTTAGGATATTTTCGGCGCAGTGGAAAAAAAACCTTAAGATGTAATTTGTGTGTTTTCTGGGGATCGAACCTGAGATCCCTCGCACAGTAGTCAAGAATACTAAACACTGAGCCACCGCGCCCGTCGATTAACTGCTTGACGATACTTTTTGAACGTTAAGCAACGAGTCGATGTTTCGAGCTATTTAATATAAAACTAAAAAGTAGTTTTTTTGATTGAACATTCATGATCGTAAATAGATGACGCCACTTGAGTTTCATATATTGACCGAATAGAACACTTTTCGAATTCGATTGAATAAAGGACGACTCACGTGGTCGAAGCTGTTCATACGATTCAGGGCGTTGCTCAGGGCTTTGCTATAAGAACACAGCAAATTGGCAATATTCGTGCATTCTGACTGCTTGAGCCAATGTTTGATCATCCGATAGGAAGCATAATATCGAATAACTTGAATAGATAATACAATTAAAAAAAAAAAAACAATATTTCATAAATTACCGAAAAATCCATTTGCGAATTAACTGAGTCAAATCGAATGCAAAACCTCACTAAAAGCAAAAAATGGGTTCCGTAAGAAAAGATCCGAATTAATCATCAAACTCACGCCGGAGAAATTGCGAAATGTCAAGTGAACTGCCAACGACATCTTGTTGATTTTTACATCTACGATCTCACTGTAGCGCCATCTCTTGTATAATCTTGCAAACAAAAAAGTCATTGCATACGAATGTGTGGGCAATGTTTTTCCATGTAAATGTATGCTAAAATAGGTTTTCCGATGAAAAATATTCCAAATTTGGAGCTGTAGCAATTATTGATAAAGCATTTTTACTTTAAAATGAGGAAAAAAAGTACCAACTACATGGGAATTCCAGAATAAAGGTAAAAACATTTCGTGGCGGAGACGAACACAGCAAAAAAGAAAGAGAGCTCAATTCGGACGATCCCTTCTCAAGTACCTAATGAGAATATAGGTAGATTCCAATGAAGTATGTTTGTGTCAAATACTACATAATATCGTAATTAAATTAATTTTAGAATTTAACCATTTGCGATTTCTTTTTAAACTTCTCAAGAACACGTTGCCAACCCTGGAACGTCATTAACGAGTACCTCTCATAGAACTAAACATAATCAGATATGTAATCGGGTCTTAACGAAAAGTTCAAATGATAACAACACAATTCCCAATTCACAATCTTATTTACCTAAGTCACAAGTACACAAAATTTTCAGTTCTAAGCTTTCTAATTTTCCTCAATGGTACTTTGATCCACAGTTTCCATCTTCTCACTTGTTTCTAAGTATACCATAAACGTATTTAATAAAACTTTTCATCATCAAATTTACGCGCAACTTGCCATGTGATTTGCGGCTAATACAAAGTTTCATTAACAAACGTTTTGTGCATTTAAAATCTAATGCATTCAAAGTTCTTTGAAAGGATTTGCGTTCTATTTTCTTTACCGTCCATCGACATACACTTATCACTGTATAACGAAGCAATTTATATGCGACCTAAGTACCAGCAACAACAACAATTTACATAATTTAGGAATGAATGATAAGAAAAAACAAAAAAAAGAGCAAAAATGCGCAAACAGGGGTGGAAAAAATTCGATTAGAAACTTTGTCGATTTTATCACAGTACCGCATGGAATGAGCAATTGTTTTTTCTTTTTATTTTTTGTACTCTTATTTCTAGCCTTCATTGAATTTGAAGCTGCCTTTGCTGTCTCACCCCAGAAGACTTCAATGGAGGACATTGAAGAAAGTTTTCAACATACAACGCGAGTGGCGAGCAGTGCAAAAAAATATATACATATATATCCTGAATATTCTACATCCCTCAACGACGAAGAATTTATGAATATTGCATTAAGTTAAGGTTTGACAAAGTAAAATTATTCCATAATGTCAGCAAATTTAATTTATTTCAGAGTTGCGCTCTTTTTTGAGGTTACAACGACCGGGACCCATCACATCGCGACACTTCGCCAAACGCGTATACTTTAGTGTAAAGGTTTTTGTCTTTGATATTTATAAAAAAAACACATTTTTAATGGTGTTGTTGAACTTTTTACTGAGATTTTCTCTCACCGGACATAGAGGTAATTTACATGCTGAGGCGTTCGTTTCGTTGCTCGTTTTCTGCGAGTCGAGGTTTCATGCTAATGATGCTTGCGACGGACAAGGATAACATGAAAAGTAGTAGGTATTTGATTATTAATCATTTTCGCAATTCTGTTTAGTGGGATGTAATGCTTTCTAAGAATTACCCAAATTTATAAGCGAATTTGACGAAATATGGGCGATTGATAAGCAAACGCGATTATAGTCCCACAAAGAAGACAGGTTGTGTATAAACAGATTGAGACGAGACCCTTGATAAGGCGCTGATGCTATACTGCACATCCAATATAATTTTCTTTTTAAGCAAGATCTCCTTCTGAGAGGTTTCGGTGTCGAATACTTGCTTTTTTTCCTTGTTTTCTTAGAGTGTTCAGTGACATGGTAAATCATATCAATTGTTTTTTTTTTATGGTTTTAAATATTAAAACGATCTCATCTAAGATTTATTTTTTTAATATACAACTCTGAGATAGGTCCATAGGGCGTGCATACTCGAAAGTTTTCGTCAATTCTGATGCTCACTTCAATGCAAACAAGTATATTTTTGACGGCTTTTTTAACCATACGCACATATATAATTCTGAAGAATATTGTGCGTAGGGAAGATGTCTAGTAACTATAGTCACTATATCCGTTCAACAGCTGGGGTTTGCAGATGATATCGACATCACGGCGTTGGTTAAAGAACAGGCGTAACTGACTAATGGACCACTGAGCGAGGGGTCTCACGCACAACCCTCGAACAAAAACAAATTTCAGCGTAAGGTTTTTTCCGGGATCCCTACGTTATCTCCTTTTCCAAAATCCCTTATTGGACATAATCTCTCATTTTTTTTATCTCTTTTTCCAAAATATTCCCGGATGAAATCCCCTATGCCAAAATCTCCCATTTACATACATACTTATTAAATCCCTCGTTAGAATCCCCTGTTCGTTTAGAATCTATCCGTTTTTTAAACGCCTAGTTTTGGCAGTAAAATTAAGCAAACAACATAATATAAACTTAGCATATACCCAATTTCGCACATACTGGAAATCTGATAGTAAACCCAAGCAGGGGGTTGCAGGGGGACAGCATGCCTCCCATATGTTTGTACGTATCTCACTCTGTCGCGCGACAGCATTAATAACACCAAATTTAAAAATGGGAGATTTTGTCCCGTGGGGATTTTCTCTCAGGGTCTTTTGGAGTAAGGGATTCCAGCACAGGGGATTATGGAATAGGGGATTTTGGAAAGGAGACAAAAATATTTTTTCCAAAATCCCCTTTCCAAAATCCCCTGTTCCATAATCTTCTGTGCTAGAATCCCTTACTCCAAAAGACCCTGAGAGAAAATCCAAACGGGACAAAATCTCCCATTTTAAGATTTGGTGTTATTAATTCTCTCGCGCGACAGAGTGAGATACGTTTGGTCAGATTTACGGTATATGTGCGAAATTGGGTATATGCAAAGTTTATATTATGTTGTTTGCTTAATTTTACTGCCAAAACTACGCGTTTAAAAAACGGATAGATTCTAAACGAACAGGGGATTTTAACTGCAACCCCCCTGCTTGGGTTTACTATCAGATTTCCAGTATGTGCGAAATTGGGTAGATATATGCAAAGTTTATATTATATTCTTTGCTTAATTTTACTGTCAAAACTACGCGTTTAAAAAACGGATAAATTTTAAATTGTGCGAACAGGAGATTTTAACGAGGGATTTAATAAGTATGTATGTAGATGGGAGATTTTGGCATAGGAGATTTCGTCCCGGAAGATTTTGGAAAAAGAGATTAAAAAAAATGAGAGATTACGTCCAATAAGGGATTTTGGAAAAGGAGATAACGTAGGGATCCCCTAAGAAACGATTTTTTGAAAATTTGAATTCCAAGTGGGGGAAAAGAAGGACTTTTATTTTTTATCTGATCGACTTCAAATTGGGTTTGTTGTGTATCCCTGCAGATCCGGATGGGGAACTAGCTTAGGTACCTCTCTGACTCAGTTAAACTATTACGATTACAATTATTGTTGGACTTGCTGCATCGACCTAACTATCTGCTAAACTCTGAAACCTAGGCAACGCTATTTCACGGAGACGGTAGTATGATGTTATGATGTCTTACCGCACTACAGGAGGAATTTCTGAATAACTACATACTGAATAAAACAATATAGAATATCAAATTAATAAGAATCATTACTATTAATATCATCATTCCACATTCCAGGTTTAAATATGTTTCTTCGTCCATCAGTGAGACTTTCGAATGAATACAACCATCGAAATAGGTGAAACTTGACCCGGCAGGAAGAATTCCAGATAGTCTTAATTAAAATCGAGAATTTGTGGGAAGGTCTTTAAATTGCACTCAACTACATACTATAGGTACCCACGGATTTCATTCGAAAAATACCACCGTGCGTCGTTCAGTTGGATTGGCTAGATGTTGGTACTCGAGGAACTCTGATGTTGGTAGGGTATTCCTACTGTATTTTAAATTAACTTCGCATATTGATTAAGCAAATAGCCGGAATTGCGTACAGTTAAAATAAATACCGCACGTATAATTGCTTTTGATGATAAATGTTTTAATTATATGTGTACCTACGTATGTAATTGATTTTTATTTTTTATCTGTTAAACTTAATGTGGAAAATAAAATGCAGTGCTTTTAACTATGTCAACACAGAAAGAGGAACACCGTTTTTTTGTGTAGTGAGAAGTTGACTGGATTTTATCAGTGTGTAAGTATCCGTTAAATGCGGGATTAATTCAGGTGTTGAGTATGTAAATACATTTTATTTTTCGTGGTACTACAGAGCGAATGTTTCAATCTTTAATCCCAAGAAAACTACAAGGCTTATGCAGTGCTCCAAATTTTGCGATGGTTTGATAAATATAAGCCTGTATAGTACCTACTATAGTGTGTATAACTATACCGAGAAAACCTTTTAATTTACTAATAAAATTTATCACGGGTTTGTCCTTTTATATTTTATTACATGGAGTTGGAGCTATACCAGTTTATGTCATTGTACGAGTAGATATCAGAAGTCCTTGCGTGCTTTCTGGTTGATTCCTTAAATACTTCACGAAAAGTGACCAGGAAAATATTTATGGAACACTACTTGTATATTTTGTTCAGCGAAACATGAATTAGAACCGACGACGGTTTGATTTGATTCCCCTACCGACAGAAGCAATATTTAAAGGGGAAAACGCAACAAATCCAATTATTTATTTATTTAATTCATTCAGTCATCAAATGAGTACATCTACTGTTTTCGCTAGATTACTTAATACAAAAACATTGATACTTAAAAATGACCGCCAAAGCCTAAGAAAATATTTTATTTATATTAGAAGAATAAGATGAAAATCGATTATATTACAATATATATCTATTGGATTCCCTAAGCAAGGCGTCTCGAAATTGGTTCACTGTATCCATAGTTAATCCCATAACGTATATAAAATAAAAAACGATTTCTAAAAACTCTCGCTGGAGCATATAATGCAACTAATGATAACTGAAAAGGGCAATCGATATGAACATCTATCAAATCACGAATAAATATAATTGAGAAGTATAGCCCCCGTCTAAAAAGATACAAGATAGGTACCAAATAAGTTGCACGTCGTCTCGTAAGATGGCAGATAAGCTCTGACAAATGATCTCGAAAGGAATTGGAGAGAGGTTATGAAAAAAAGAAAGGTTTTGTCATTTAGAGACATTGAGATGTAGGTCATTATTGTAACACCGAATGGAAAGTAGTTTAAGATCCTCTTGTAGAAGAATACAATCTTGCACCGAACATATAGGTCGGAAAACCTTAAAACATAATACACTAGGAACTCAAAAATGTATTTAATAAGTAAAAGGAGGAGCAGAGGGCCCTGATGACTGCCTTGAGGTACTCCACAGGTAGCATAAATTGATGACAAGAGCAAACATAATGGATACGATCCGTTAAGTTGGAATGAATCCGCTTTAGAATATTGGAGTGAAAAAAATATCGTGGTAAGTAAGGACTGTACGAGAGAAAATCCGGAAACATTTGCGCGGCATGCGGCAAGTCAAAAAACTTCTAGTTATGTTGCCCCAGAAAAAATTCCAGGTAGCTATACATCAACGCATGAGCTAATATAACATCTGTCTCGTAGCAGGCTTTCGAACGAGACATTCATTGTAGACTCAAGGAGTACCTAAGGAAATTGGGTAGGTATATATCTGATGAAGGTCTCTGCAAATTCTCCGATTAGTCCAGTAAAATCTCAGAATAAAAGTTCGTATCTTGTTGAACATTGAAACAAAGATAACTGAAAAATTTGGCTAAGTACCAACTTTATCAGATTGATCAGAAAAAATGTTACAGGACAAAAAATGATTCTAAAACTAATCTGAATACCTCTCAAAGGCATATGTTGATAATATAAAATACAAAAAGGTCACAGAATAACACACCCCTTTTTCAAATGATACTAAGTCCTATATAGGCACATAACTCCTTCACTACCACCAGCATAAAAAGTAATTACTTCCGTCATTGATTTTGCCTTAAACACTAAATAAATCCAAGCCTACTGTAAGTGTGTGGCAATGTGTATACATAACCTCTCGTATTAACATTCTATTCTACCGAATACATTGTAAAAATCTTGTATCCAAGCAACACAAGGCAATTCGCACCGCTTAAGAAATTATGTAACCACATAACTTGCTGACAAATGCCAAGTTTCTCATACAATACCCATATAGCGTCGTCATATTTATGGATAACATCTTCTTGACTTCGCTCCAATAATAATATACTCCTGCCAGCTATGGCAATTCTTTAAGACACCCCCTAATACCTCATGCCATCTCAGTCATAGTATACAACCAATAACATATTTCACAGTCTCAACTCAAAATTGTACATAAGCTTTCCTACTCGCGCACACAAACTGAAACGCACCCTCAAGAGCTCACCCCATTAGGCGACGGAGAACAGCTTTCGGAATTAATTATCTGCGAATTTTATTAACTTTGAGTAAACATGCTTCATTATCCTTCGCCAAAGAAGTATAATGAAATTCGCCATTAAATCATTTGGGGATTGGTGCTGTGGCTTTTTGGCGAAAGATAAGTGTACTAAACCATACGATGTGATGTATTATTAAGGCAGCACACACAGCGGTGTCGGCTGCGATAGCGTAACACCGCATATATCCAACTTAAGCCGACGACTGAAGGTGTACATGAATATTGTTTATGTTTTAAATGTTAAAATTACATAAATGAGTAGAGTACCTATTATAGACAAAATTATTTATATCTTTGCCAAGTTGATGCGGTACGGAGGATATTTGTATGTAGTACCTTTGAGGATTTTAATTGCAAAAAAGTGAGTGCTTTCTTTATTTGAAAATTATTTCAAGATATTCAATTCGTTAAATACAATAAAAATATAATTATTACACTAAGTTTTAATAGAAAAAAAAACGCTCATTGCACGCAGACTTCTGAAGTACATAGTTAAAATGTTCTTGCGATTTCATCCTTTGTTATAAGCGAAACGAATTCAATAAGTGGCCACTATTGGCATTTAAAGTTCTACACAAGCTGCTACAAGTGCGGTAACAGTAGAAACTGCTAACTGCCAACAACTTGCCAACAAAAACTTTATGAAAAGGAATTTAATATATACGCAATAGCTACCTATAGCTGCTATAGCCTTGCCCTGCGGGGATATTTTCAAATCATTCAGGCCAAAGTTTATGTTGAGCAATTCTATTAAAATATGCACTGTACCAGGAAATACTACACTGAAATATACAGTATCCAAGTATGCGAAGAATTCAAATTCAAATCATTTCTGTGAATACTTTTGATACACCGTGCTTGCAAAGAAAATGAGGCGATATCGTGTACTTGGGCACTGAGTGCCCCCATGTAATTTTAAGCATTTTATGTGAAAATTGTTGTTCTGTAACGGCTTCGTTTTACATTCTGTGTTGTACTACCTAGGTAATGTATACAATCCTTCGTCCTTCTTAGTATAATTACACATAGATACAAAGTTAGTGCAGACTAGGCTGTGTAGTTCACGAACAAACTAGTTCAATGAACTAGTTCACTGTAGTGAACTAGTGAACTAAGTTCACACACTTCTAAGTTCACACACTTAGTTCACTAGTTCATTTAGTTCATGGTTATTATTTTCAATTGGCCTTATCAATAATCATTTTTAACCTTAAAATTATTATATTAAATTATATTTTGACGGTCACAATAGGTAATTTTATATGGAAATTTTCTTGACTTGGTAAAATTTGGCTTGGACACTAAAAATGATTATTAGTACCGCGCAATGATTTTCATACAAACGGAATAAACTAAAACTAAGCACACACGATTGTCAGATCTTACAATATTGTCAGATCTGTCAATCCTCTGACTGACAATAAGCTTACAATATCCAACTATCTTACAACACAAAATTGTCCGTTCACACGGTTGTAAGATTTTGTCCCGAATGAAAGTGTGACAATTGTCTGACAATGTTGTCAGGTTGTCAGACATTGTCAGACAAATTAAAATGTATGTTTCTTGGTTTTTGCAATAGGATAATGGAACAAAATATTGCACTTGCGACTATTTTAACTCTACGTGTTAGAAGACTGCGATGAATGAATTGACATAAAAACAACGTAGTGTTTGGACGAAGGAGTGCTGTGGCCCGTTGTCAGTAGGAAGGATTCTACCCCAAATTCCAAGGTGACGAGACGGAACTCGTGTCGTTTATTTTGGTGCCGTGACATAAGGCCATGCGACATAAGGCCATGCGACATAAGGCCATATTTCGAAATATGGCTCTATGACGCTTTCGGAAAGCAACATAAGGCCATATTCGAACACATGGCCCTGTGTCGCTTTGATACTGCGTCATAAGGCCATTATGGCCTTATGTCACTTTCAAGTCATTTTCAAGTTGGGTGTATGCAAAGTTTATTTTATCATTGTTTCGCGTGGATTTAAAGAAACTTTGCATATACCCAAC
The DNA here is from genome assembly GCA_955612985.1 of Cheilosia scutellata. Lineage (NCBI taxonomy): Eukaryota > Metazoa > Arthropoda > Insecta > Diptera > Syrphidae > Cheilosia > Cheilosia scutellata. Next base: position 27,819,296 of record OY015312.1, on the reverse strand, counting down.
CGTGCACCTATCCCATACAGTGTTGCCAGTTTGACTGTTTTCCAGTCAAATTTGACTGGATTTTTTCGGTTTTGACTGGAAAAAAAAATCAAATCCAGCCGACTGTTTTTTTTTTGACTGGTTTTTTTTCGCATTTGACTGTAAATCAAGCTGACTGTTTTTATTTTTTGACTATATAATTCCTAAAAAAATTAAAATGTAAACGAGCATTCGCGCAGTGCAATGAACTGAACACACCCGCAAACCGCTAAAAGTCAAATTGAATCTTATTTGTTGCAATTTGCGCAGCGTCTCTTGAGAATTTTGAATGCCTTTGCATTTAATTCGGTTTGTTGTATGTTGTTTATGTTTTGAGTTAGGTGGCAGATGTTCACAACTCTATTTTGACCACATGAAATACATAATTTGCGAGATAAAAAAATATGTTGTACAAATTTTGAAATTTGGAAAGAAAACTAAGTATCAAATTTTATCCATGTATTATGGCTTTATTAGTAAGAGCAAATATTCCCATTAATTATGGAACGCAACGTCGTTCAAGTGGCTGCCTCACTGCATCAGCTGGCTTCGCAGTAGGGCATTCTGTCACTACAATTTTCCAAGACCTTGTTGATGGTTTCGGGCTGTATCTCACGGATTGCTTGGATGATATTGGCCTTAACTGCTTGAATCGTTTCCCGATTATTGGCATAACATCGGCCCTTCAGTACAAAAAAAAGTCTGTTAACAAGGCTCTGTAACGCCCACCGTTGACCGAAAAGTTGTTCCCAGCCTCATTTTCGAAGAAAAATGGTCCAATGATGCCACCACTCCACAAAGTGTCTGTGCGCACCGTACGAAGATTGGGACCATGAGTGTTGTCCACTAGCACACCAGTTTCACGAACTTTTTGGACAAACTTGCGTAGTACAGCAGGCGCGGTGGGTGCTTCGGTCAAAACTTCTTTTCAAAAAAACGCACTGTTTGGGATACATAGCACTCACTTTGGAAATATTTTTTCAATATTTCCCAACGTTGTTCAAGTGTAAAGCGACTCACTTCGTTCTGCGGAGGTATGATACTGACTACTGTCAAAATTTCGAGCGGGAAACAGCTGTCAGGGTTAAAATAACCTATGATTTAAAAAGAAACCACATGGCCCACCCTGTGGAAACAGAAGAAATAGAGAACTGCAATGACACAGATTCAGAAGACTGTATTTTAATAGTATAGAATAATAACCAGTTAATGTATTTTATAATTAATAATTGTTATATTTGTTAAATTGGCCTACGTATACAAAAAACTATTGCTGTGAAATAAAGTACGACTTATTTTTGTTCTTTTTTTTGTATTAAATAAAATCTATTTTTGTTTTATTTTGATATCAAAAAATAGCTGTTTTCATTTTCGGCTGTTTTTTTGACTGGAATTATTTGTTTTTAATGTTTGACTGTTTTTTTTGACTGGATTCGGAGGGAAAAAATCCAGTCAAACAGTCAAATTTGACTGGATTTTAACATTCTGACCTGGCAACACTTCCCATAGCCTAGCAGTGAACCCAAGCAGGGGGTTCCAGGGGGGCAGCATGCCCACCATATTTATTCCACTGTTTATTTAATGTGGACTTAAGATTCAAATCGTTAAACATTTAACTTGAACTGAGCAAAATAAAGCCCTCAGGGCATGATGGAAATATGGTCCTATGTCGCAAAAAAATATGGTCTTATGACGCTTTTGCAAAATGACATAATACCAAGTATGGCCTTATGTCATGACACCTTTATTTTGCACAAAGTTTGAGAACTTTCGGTACCTTTCAGGAGCTCACAAACTGTGGTTGAAATAAGGAATAGACGTCACAGTAATTGTCATAAATGACATTTGACAAATTACAGTGGCCTACTTTGTGCTTGCGGAATATTTAAATTACAGTCACCCACAGAATCTTGCTCATCATCTAATTGATGATTTATAATGTCGGATGAGTTATTATGTAATTTAAATCGTAAACAAATCTGAATTCAATTGCTCGCTTTAAAATGTCTGTAAAAAGCTTAAAATTGTCCGCAAAATAAACAAATCAATGCAAGACGATACCTAATTTAATTAATTAGGTATCGTGCAAACGCTATCGTCTGGACGATATTGCTCTGTCGATTATTGAGCTACAAGAAGTAAATGTTGGATCGTCGAAACGATGTCGTCGAGACGATAGCAATTTTTAATGCTACGTGATGCAAGGCTATTGTTGAAACGGTATCGTCATGCGATTATTGACTTACGGAATAAGTGCTCAAGAAATCGATACGGTTTCACTGGCAGCTTGGCCCAACTTTTTTTCTGTATTTGTCGAGGTGGCTTTTGAATATGAATCTTGTCGGCGCCCTCTTACCACAGAACTTCTTTGGGTAGTTTATACTCTGCGTATCCAACAACCCCATGAACTAAACTGAACTAAAATGAGCTAACTAGTTCAGGAGCGTGATTTGAACTAAATTGATCGATCACTCAAATGAACTAAATTGCCCAACTCTAGTGCAGACAAGTGCCTATTTGCATGCAAAACCAAGAATCAAGTGTTTTTTGTAATATTGTTTTTAGACAAAGAGAATTTTTATGTACATAATTTGAAGTGAGTACATTTTTATATCCTCCACAAAAAGGCATAGGTATTCACTTTGTCATTACATTTGTAATGCCAAGAAGGAGTCACCATACATCCTGATACAGAATCAAATTCTGAATCAATTTACCAATGTCCGTCTGTCTGTCTGTCTCCCTTTTGAAAACACGATAGCATCCAAACGAAACGACCTGGGCGAATGAAATTTTGTGAGAGAACTTGACAAGTATTGTCCTAATGAATATGAATGCAATTATGGAATCGTGTTCTTTATCTGATAAATGCATCGTCTAACAGGGAATTGATGGTTGTAGAATAGAAGTTTGTCGATGTGGATTACTCCCGACTTTCAGATGCAGAATGGAAGTATAAGTATAAGTAGCGCAGCGGATCATGATGAGGTTGATGATGATGATGATAACGTGGTTTTCATTGACACTTTGCTTCCATCAACCTCATCAGGACCACCGGCAAATCGCCCAATACAACGCAGTACGACATACATATCTAGTTTTGTAAAATCAATCTCTCACCACTTTTTTTATTCTACACAGGAAGATTATTCACTTTGTCATTACATTTGTAACGCCAAGATCGACCTGAATCGGGATCAAATTCTGAATCGATTTAGATAAATATACATCTATCTGTTGAAAACACGATAATATCCAAACTTTGTGAGAGGACTTTTTTACGTTAGTTAGGTTGCTATGAAATGAGAAGTTACTTCTCATACATTATAACCAATATTAGTCCTATGTGTAGATATGCACTAGCTCATAGGCCTAGCATTTTGCATGACTTGTATGCAATGGTGGGTATCAAAGCATCGGCCATGCCAACGATAACACTTTTACTTGTTTTATATTATATTTATTATTATTTTTGTACATCTCAAATTGCTTTTCTTGTTTTCATTCTTAAAAAATCGTCTTATTTATACGCATTCCATACATTTCATATGGAAACTGCTCGGGGGCACTTGGTGCCCAAGTACACGGCACAGAGAAATATTTAAGTACACGGGTCTACTTTTCATTAGAATATACCCTAGTGGTGACAAAATTGAAAGGTTTGCATGTTATGGCAAAAAATGGGATTTTAGAGCTTTGTGACAATTTGTACAGCCATTTCTTAGGAACTTAGGTTATGCTTTTCAATTGGTAACTTCACCGGTGTTCGTCAGGCTTACATGGATTTATTTTTGATATAACGTTGGATGTAGACTAAGGAGATCTTATTTAGTGTATAAGCAAAATCAATAAACATCATAATGGTATGGGATATACCATCCATAGTGTATAATGCACACTAGGATCAAAGTTAGACGCAATTTGTCTGCAAGTAAACGGTGGACTACCAAACAATTTTAAATTGTCCTTATACTAGGTATGTAGTATATTTGAAATGACGTTATTTTCTGTATATTATATACATCGAAGCATCAAAAATATGTCGAGTAGATACACGACATGCAACCTGTTTATGTAAGTACTCTGATGTCAAATTGACGTCAGAGTATAGCACCTGTAAGTTGGTTTTGGCTTATCATGTACTCGTAGCTTATTTATGTAAAATGTATTATACAGGACGGCTTTTGTTCAAGAAGATGCGAAGGCAAATATTGAACACAATAATATTATGATGCTAGGACTAGCTTCTTCTTCGTTTTTGTGAATTTTTTTTTTAATGGAAGATGAAAACGACGCACAAAGATGATAGTTATGGATATAATATTGTCAAATTGTTCGTCATTGAATGGACACACATATAAATTTAATATTAGTCGTAACTCGATAACTCTCGATCTTCCACCGCTGACTCTAAACCATCAGGTGTATCTAATCCCAATTCGCGCTGAGGATAAAATTTGACACCAAGCTCGGTACTAGAGATAGTAGAATGACCTATAGCTATCTCAAAAGAGCTAGGTTCTATATAATGTTCAGAATGTTTACCAAAATGTATTACGGCAACAAAACCCGAAAATAGTCGTTGCTGAGGATATGGAAAACCCACTGTTAAGACGACCTAAATCGCATTGTCAAGCCAAACAAACCATTTAACCTGGAAGGAAGGTGACAGGCAACATTACCGTTCACAAGTTTGTAGAGAAGGAGAAGTTGCTTGGGGTTAAAGTACCTCTTTGCTCTAAATAGGTAGCTCAACTTAGCGGACGCCGATCTTGCGATGTAGGATATGTGGTCGTGCCATGTGATTCCCGAATCGACTGTGAAAGGTACTCCTAGAAGGTGCATTGAGTCCTTGGGATGGATTGGGTGGTCATCCATTTGGATCTGGGGAACTGTTGATGCATTTTTCCTAGAAAATGTTGTGAGCTGTGTCTTGTTTGCATTAAATACAACCAAGTTGGCTTTTCCCCACTTCAAGATTTTGTCCAGAACATTATTTAGAGAACTAATTTGTTCACATCTCTGACTGTGTGATGTAGCCGCATTCACATGCCCACTGTTCGAGATGGAGGATATAAGAGTGCTGTCTGGAGTGCCTATAGTGGAGTGCCCAGAATCTGTGGATAATTCACGTCCAAACGGTATTTATGAAGTTATTTCCAACAAATGCGGCTATACGATTTTGCTTGGCCGCAATTCAATTCGTACTTGTCGGTCATGAAGATTATCCAATAACAATTTATTTTATAGAAACATCTCATCTGAATACGCCTTTTCATAATTAAATAGATATTATTCGAAATAACCATCTTGTCAGACTAATTTGAGAAAAGAAAACCTCACCCACCTGCCAAGCCAACAAAATTTCATCCAACACACATGTTCGTTTATCTTTAAGAAAAAAGAAGTCAGCAAGCAAAATAAGCTTCATTAATTTTGATAAACGTCAGATGAATGTCATGGAGCAAATACCTCCCACGTATTACGCCTTATGTCATTCTTTGCCAAGTCGTAATTCTATATTAAATGAATTCATAGTATTCATCGGTTGTAACTCTACGATGCTTCACAAGGCATTCCCCAAGCATCCATCGGTCGCTACGAGCACAACATAACATGACTTCAACCTCCACGCCACAACCATCAGCAGCATAAGAACAGAACACACACCCTTGCTGCTAACAAGGATAATGATTTTTTTATTATTTTTATTCACCCATCCCACGATGATGTTGATGGCGCTACGTGAATGAAGTGAAGCTTCTGCTTCTACAGTCGTATAAAATATTCCCTGTGTGTATAGTGTATTGGTTTCAGATTAGAAATAATTTTTGGGTCCTTTCCTCGTTGCCTTTAGTTTTTTTTTTCTCTCCCAAAAGAGAAGTTTATCTTTATTTTGTTGTTCGCTTTTTTTTCTCATTACTATGGCATAAGAAACCTAACAATAAACATGAAAATCTTGAGCACAGTACATTTTCGGAAAGGATAACGTTTTTTTTTTATGTTTTAGATATATAGTCAAGCTTGTTCAGTTTATACAAGCTTTTTATGGGTACGTTAGTATATACTGTACTTTGTTGTTGCCTTTTAGGGCAATGAATACATTTATGAACAAAAAAAAAAAAAAAAAAAAAAAAAGAACTGGGGTACTACGTGTGCATTATGTTCGAACGTCTTCGTGAAACCTAAATTCGATCACTCTCGAGAGAATCTCTCGTTTGAGATACGTGCCTATGTCAATATTTTTATGCTCACCCTTTAGAATTTTCGTTACGTTCTAGGAAGGTACCTACCTACTATGCGTTATATGGATGAAATCTCATTTATTGAACTTTATAGCTAATATTGGAATTCTATTTATTAATATTTTTAAAAGTCGAATGTGTAGTTTCGTTTCCAAAATTAGGTGGTGTGGTATCTACAAACAAAATACAAATTTATGAAAAAAAAAAAATTAACTTGAACAAATTATTTGTAAAACCGCAAGCATGTATAGTTGGTGGTGCTATACCTGCTGAATTTTTGGTGGTGAAGATAATTTTCGGATAGTCGAAGAATCCAGATGATACATCAGAACACCTCTTTCTGGACTTCAAAGTCGCCTATGATAGCGTATGTTGTAGAGATTTTTCAGACACATGTCAAGTTTTGGAATTACCACACTCATTCATCTGATATCCAGAATGACGATGGAGAAAACTATAGATGTTTCGTCAAAGTCTGAAAGAACACCACCAAGCCTTTGATGTCGAAAATGGTTTATGAACAAGGTTACGCGCCATCATGAAATGTCCCTTACACCACTCTTGAAGGATTTGGGCGAAACTTATAATATAGCATCCGAGGTGCAATTTTATAGTGGTACGTTTGCATGTAGGTATTATCTAATATGAAGGCGACGAGAAGAAGGTGGGCCCGGATCTGGACCCAACGAAGAATGTGCTCTTATAACTTAGCAAAATAATATCAAGTAAAGACTCATTCTTGCCCATCGCAAAAAGATTTAAAACCCTCTCTGAGAACCAAGGATATATAATCATCCCGATTCTCCTGTATTGTCAAAATAGAATGTAGACCTTTTGGGAAGCTTTTAGAGCAAGATATTCGTCATTTTAGATCAAGATATTCGTCCACGTGATGTGCACAGTCTGGCTTATATCCACGGAGTACAAAAATTAATGGATATGGCTAGGCCATAATGGAGCCCGAAATCAATGAGAATGATGAAAGAAGTGGTATTAAACACAAATCATTAAGCACCGTACACCAAGAAGCTACCTAACTTAACTTAAACTACAGGGAAGCAACGCATGATCTTCTGACACATACATAGAGTAGAATATAGATCCTCCGGTACTATGCGAGCAAATCAACGAAAAAGTTTTCACAGAAGATAACTCAAATGATGGAACTGACACCCAAAATAGGCATATTTAGAGCTAGGATGGAACGACTATAAGTACATGTTATGTACGCATGTAATTGTATATTGCGTAAAAGAAACATTACTTATAGTATTTTATATGTGTAGAGGAATATTATGGGTCACCTAGGACTCGAATAGACCAATTCACATGAATCTCTAAGGAGGCATGAATTCTCTATGTAGAATTGTGGAGTGACTTTCTAATCTCACTTTTCGGGCTCAGATGTGCAATGTTTTCTTGCATAAAGCTCTACTTTTACATTCGTTTTAGTTTTAAAAACTTTATGTATTGATACCAACTAGATGCATACCATTAAATTAGGCTTCCCACATTGACCTTTATATAATAATTACTATGATAAACCCGCATCGCTAATTCGCCTTGTTGAAATCATAAAATCTTCGAAACTGTTGAAACTTGAAACCCCGTGCGAGAACATTTCATGAAACTTTTGCACGCGCAACTATTTTTCTGATTTAATTTGTTGACATTCTGAAACTTTTTAATACCGCCTCTGCAACCTTATCAGTTTTGACATAAATCCACCACAAAAGCATTTACGGTTTGCACAAAGTACACCTACGACCTACTCTATGAAACGAAAAATAAGGAATAAACAACAACAAAAAAAGTCCGCAACTCAAATTAATCAGTTGGAGTACAAAAACATAGATAAGCTAAAAGGAGCAACACTGGCGAAAGGAAACTTTGCCATGTTATCTCAGCGACTTTGTTTTATGTGCGAAAATGCTAAAAATAGTTGAAGGATATGGGGCTGGGGCAGGCTGTTTATCGTTCTTTTAGTTGTTCTGTTGTTGTATTCAAAAACGCCTTTCCCATGCGAGGCAATAACTTAAGAAAAGTATTAGTTAAGCATACCATACCTATATACATAGGTATATGCTATGCCACATGCGGTATTCAGCAAGTGATGTATGTGAGGTTTATTAAGGAGGGTATCCTTAGAAAAATGAAATCCCTCCATGGACGTCGAAGTTTTGTGACTTTATGACAGACCTTACTTTGTGCTTTACTTTGACTGAAATGCGAGGACATAGCTTTGCCGTTTGAAGTCGTCATAGATACCTAAGGACTATTTACTCCAAGGAACTGTGTTGACTGTCTTTTTAATTGTTTCTAAAATCATAATCAGTGGTATGAGATTAATTTTTTCTTAATTTTTTTTTTTCTTTTGCACAGCAAAATAATATAGGTAGGTATCTACTTTGAAGATGAATTTTCGTTTCCAAAACAAAAGAAATTTATGTAAATATTCTTAGTCGAGAGAACTTTCTTTATATTTTAAAGTCATAGCGATACTTCAAACTTTGTTGAACCTTGAAAATTGAATATGCATGTGTGATTCGGATAATCAAAAAGAGGCATCTCAAAGATTCTCGAAATAGATGTATACCTACTCCAGAAGTTATGATGTTGATATTCTACGAAACTCTCAAATATTAGATATGGTATGTATGAAATTGAAGATGGAAAACAGTTCAAAAGAAAAAGTTAAGCAATGTTTTGTTCAATTTAAATTAAATTTATTGTCTGCCTGTGAAATGCGTTATCTATAGAGGTCCTGTATGTTGTTATTCAGTCTCAGTGAATGCGATGTTTTATAAATTTTGCATGGTTGTTTAAAATGTCAAGTTTTTTTTTTTAAACAACTTTTTCGACTCATCTGGAACTGCTTAAGTATTATTAAGCAGCTAGCTAGCTGCCCACAGTAAAGTCACTCACACCTGGGATTAGGTGAAAACTGATTCGAACGCAACGAAGAGGCTGATGAGGTATCATGCAAAAGCTTAACAACTCCCTTTATTGGCCCAGAACGTTTTTGCAGCTTGCAAACCAACAACATCAGGCTAGTGCTAGATTCTTAGGAACTCTAAATCTACCGAACTAAAACTTTATACAGAGTATGCATAAAAAACGTATCGCAATGTGATACAAAAATGAAAGCTGTGAATCTTCACAAAGTCCAAGTCGATTGATATGTGAAGACTTCACAATATGTAGGTACCTATACTAGTATACAGAAAATGCTAATAGCATTCAATCAACCCACTCCAAGAGACCCAAAAGTTAAACACTTTCAGCCGTATTAATAAAAGATCTCAAACCATTCTCTAACTTCTCTTGCAGACGAATTAGCAAGACAAGGTTCGACAGCTGTTTCAGGACAAGCTGATCCCTCTGTGAACATCCCGCCTTGCACACTCAAGCTTGAAGCAGGGAGAAAAGCCACAAGAGAGGCGAACGCAAGATGGGCCACCTTAAACACTTGTAACACTACAAGAATGCTATGGCCGTCCTTCAACGAATCAAGAACGGAAAAGATAATGCGGAAGGATAGGAAATCCCTGTCCACCCTCGTAGGTATCATAACGGGTCACAACACTCTGCGGTACCATATGAAGAAAATGGGCTTAACGGAAGAAGAGCTTTGCAGAGGCTGCGGTGATGAGGGAGCTCTTGAGGACACAACCCACTTCCTATGTCACTGCCCAGGTCTCCAACACACCAGGTATAAATTCCTAGGGAGTCACTTTTTCACCGACCTAGACGAGCTTTCCAGCACATCAATAGACCAGATAATGAACTTCGTCAAATCTACAAGATGGTTTGTATGTAGCAGCACAGTAAGTAATTTGAATATAGGGTTATAATGGGTAAGGGACGACCTCTTTCCCCCACGGGCATCACAATGGGTCAGTATTGACCTGAGTGTGGCACGGAGAAATCCTCGCCAGCCCACAAACCTAACCTAACCTAACCTAACTTATATGTTACGTAACTGGCAGTTAAAAATTTAACTCATTAGTTAAATATTCTTATTTATAATGAAATATAACCCATGCATTGCCGTGTTTCCTAATATCGTAGGTTTGATGGCAACGCTTCCCCAAATTGTATTGAAAACTGATAGGAATGCGTCCTTCTTTCCTGCTGCCATCTTCTTCTTCTAATTCAATTAGAATTTTCTTACTCTTACTAATGCAATAAATTTTTTAATTTTATTTCGTTTTGAAAACCTATATTTATTTTTGAATGTTTTATATAGTTATGTAAAAGTTGCGAAAGCTTAGTTATCTTTTAAAAATATTTATAAATAGTAATTTGAGTTTAACCAATGTGTTAGTCATTAGTTAGGGATAACTCGAAGTTCCGCAGCTTTTATTAATACGGCTGTTTAAGTTTTGTATAAATTTCTTATAGCTCTTTAGGCAGTAATTCCGAACTCCAATGGCGATGAGACGAAAACGCTACAGGAACCAGAAAGGAGTATAGCGGGTGGTGAGAAGTCTCGGGGAGATTCAGACATTGTAGTGGAACGAAAATACGTATTTTCTTTTCGTATGAATTACTTTACATTACATAGCTGAGCTGTACCCGGCCGGCTTTAGCCGTGCACAGAAATTGTATTGTTTATAGATATTAGATAATAATGTTCTTTCGTAAAATGCGAAAAATGAGAATAAATCGATTTTCTGGAATTTTCTTTCTGCGTAAACATGAAATACAGCAATACGAACAAAACAAAAAAAGAATCATGAAAATCTGCCCAGCGGTTATCGAGTTTTAACGTGATCGAGTTTCACCCCATAGAAGATGTTTTTTGTATAGGCGGTCCCACGCCCTTTTGTCCAATTTTGACCAATCTTACAGCAACACTCCTAAGCCAATACCTAAGATTGTCTGTAAGTTTCAACTCAATCGATTCGGTAGTTTTCGAGATATTTTTTGTATGGGCGGTGCCACGCCCCTTTGCCCAATTTTTACCAATCTTCACAGCAACACTCCTGGGCCAACACCTAGGATTCTCTGTAAATTTCAACTCAATCAATTCGGCGGTTTTCGAGATATAAGATATTGAATGTTTTTTTTTGTATGGGCGGTGCCACGCCCCTTTGTCCAATTTTGACCAAATAAAGCCTATATTTTGCCCATTGTTAAGGCCTGACATACCAATCGGGTTACTAGTTCTTACGTTATTGTGGAACAAAGAAAAAATCTACAAGTTTATTATATGTAGGAGATATAGATTTTATTATACCTATGTATAGATTATTTTATGCGGTCGAAATGAAATCTGTTTTCTTATTGTTATTTCATTATCACACTTTTAATAGATGTTTTTTTTTTTTTGTCCGTTTCCAGACTCTTAATTTAAAAAGTTGGTGTTTACTTACTTTTGACGCTCACTGTAAAATAGACCTCCTTCTCAACTCTACTCAAAAAAAAGGTACATTATGTACTGCCTACAAGCAGTATTGTTAATTTTGTTCAATGTTGACACGTAGGAAAGTATATGTGTTTGTGTACGATGTAAAACTAAATGGGGGCGCACATACACTCGCACCTAACAACATTTGCCAGTTCTTCAGTAGTGACAGTGACATTGAAATAATTCAAATAATTGCTCGTTATCGGGATGTGTTAAGCAAATGTTGTGGCAACTTATATACATATCTCGCATATATAAAACAATTTGTCCTGACTGAATGGTGATTGGTAATCAACTCCTAGCCCAAAAGGTAAAGGTAAGTCCATAGTAAGCAAGCTTCTCGCTTTTCGCTTTAACGCTTTCCAGCCGCTGCTGGCTGGGTTCGCTGTGGTTAACCTTAGGATAGCAAAACATTTTTTCCATACGAGAATAGCAACAGGGGTGACAGGTAAAACCCTATGTATTTAACTAAAATAAATAATAAGAAATTAACTTTTATTTCTGAAAATATTTTATTGAATTCATAAGAAATGTGAATTTAATTAGGATTTTTGGGAAAATTTACGAAAAAGTACTTTTTTTTAAATTAAAAAGCAGCTTATGCAATTTTCACTGCGGTGCGGTGCTCTGGAGACATTGGCAACCCTCATTTTGCGTAGACTGTATTAATTTTTCTGTCGCGGCTTCTTGGACAAATGGCACATCTTAATTCTAATCGATCGAAAATCTATTTTGATCTACAAAAAAAAAAGAAAATAGTAACATGAATAGAAACTGGTGTGACATGACACCCCGCCCATGCCCCTAAAACAAAAAGTACGACCTTCTGCAGCCAACTGTGACCCAGAACTGTAAGTTTAGCTGTCAATTTGAGAATAGAGTACATATAGAGAGGAATTGCTATCCTAAGGTTAAAAATAAAGCTGGCGATGAATGGGGACGTCCATAGCTTACCCGCTTCCTACTTTAACAAAGCTTTAACCACCTTTTACCAGCTTTTAGCGGAATGCATTTTTAATTTTCTTGTTGGTGACGGTATCCAGCTCTCAAGAGTGTTTTTTCATTTGTTATATGTATTGTGATTGATAATATTCAAAAAACTTCTCCTGATGAGTTTTTAGCTTTGGAAGTAAAGTGTAGTATTCATCTTCTTTTCCAGGAGATTTATTAATTTCATTCTTGTTAGACCGTAGTATTACCAGTCGCGAAAAAACGCAAAGAAGCTAGTTCTTCACTTGAAATTCCATGATCTCGAGGGCAGAAAAAACCGGCACCATCAGCGCGATATTCAATATGACCATCACCTGCTAAAATCACGCTGGCTTTGAGTCCGGCATCCTACCGTTCCTCGGATCATGATAGGAGAATATATTTTTTTAAACCCTCATCCTCTTCTATAACTATGAGGCTATCGAAAGGATTACATAATACATTATACATACATAGTATCCAAGAAAATATATGATTGAAATAATTCTTCCCTTAACTGAATTAAAACAGACAGACATAGTAGTCACACTCAAAAATTACCACAAATAATGGCATTTGGAAAACTACTTCTTTTAAAGTTTTCTTGATTTTAAGCATTTACATAATTCCCATCGGATTACAGAGTTGTGATAATTTATTCATACTCTGTAAGCGTTTTCAAATTCTACTCTCAAATTGCGAGTCAATTCCCAACAATAGAACTAAGCGAGTGGAAGTAAAGTAAATCCCCGGAAAATAGGAGAAAAGAATGTGAATTCAATATACGAATGTTAGCCCCCACACGCTGGGGTTGACTACACAGTCAACACCTTCACTTCAAAATGCGTACCTAAATCCGATTTCTTTGCATTATATTAACCTTTTTTTCCCTTCCTGTGTTGGAAAATATTCAACCCCACTTAATAAAATCAGTCTAATGCTCTTTCTTCCTATTGCTCGTTAAGACCTTTCAATCTCGTTATCATAGGATTTCAATGTGAAGGCATAAAGCATCTGTTGCGTTAGTCAAGTCGGACAATGGCGGTGAAGCTCCCAAATGATTTTCTTGTTCGTTCTTTTTAACTTGATGAAAGAGAAGTCTTAGGCAATAATGGACTTTAGGGATGAACATTTTCAGTTTATTCTATACTCGTATACACCAGGCTATATTGTGTTTTGTTCTCGTATACTTTACTTCTTTTGTCGATTTTAATTCTACGGTATTTAGGGGTCATATAAGCGGCAAACATTAAAGCAGATGTAGGTATAGGTTGGGGTTGCTAGAAAACTAAATAAAGATATTTTGTTCATTCAATTAGTTTAAAATGGGGCAGATTGGCTAATCAAGAAGAACGAGAGTTTATAAAGTTGCGAACGAGTGTAAGTATATAATTTAGGTTTAAAGACAGTTTACAGGGTATTAGGTATTATTGGAAAATAAATTACGACTGATGGGACTAAATACATATTACTTTTGCGGAGATTCGTCCCTAAGAAAACGATAAATCATAAGTAGCCAAATTAAAATCGAGACGAATGGAATTTTTACATCAGACGGATAGAATTGGATATATATGTACCTTGGGATGTGTTAAAAATGGGCCGCGAAAATACTCTTCATTAAACAATTTTCGGTTACCTTCCAGCCAAACCATTGATATGTTTAACATTTAACTAAAATGTCGAACGCGTATCTTTCAGATGGCGGTTTTCCAATTAAGCCTTGCATCTGTCAAAAACTAGCTCTACTTCCGAAAACAGGCGAACCTACTTCTTGTATCCTAAGTGATTGGTAAGCATGATTGTTAAAATCCTAAGAGTGTAATTTCCAGCCAACAATTGAAATGGCAGGTGCCCCTCGGATCAATCATACAGTTTCCGTAAGTCAAGATCTATGGCACAATGGGTAAGACGAAGTTATTAAAATAGAAGTAGCAAAAATGGGATTGGCCGTGAGGACAAAACCAAGTCTATGCAGACAACAACTAGAAAAATACAAAATCGACGAATCATAATCATAATAGACAAGTCCTTGAGGTAGGTACCATAGGTAGGGAACTTGTCTATCCCGGTCTCGCTACAAACTCTGAAAATCGCATCACATTAGAAACCCAGCGAAGTATTGCGCGAAGTATTGCAGTTTCTTTGGTCTAAGAAGGCAATTAAGTTGAAAGGTTAAGAAACACTAAGGATACTCTAGGTTTGGGGTCCTTTTCATGAAAGTGCTGCTATATGGGGCAGAGGCATGGACGGTAGCAAAGGCGGATGAAGATATCCGTAGTCGTTTTTAAAACAAAATTCTTCGAGTCGTTTTTGGTCTCGCTTACGCTGATGGGACTTGGATAAGATTAATCAGCCAACTCTACGATCTATACAGATTTAGATAGGACATATATATAAAATGAAATAAAAAATAACGCCCGTCCCGAAGAATCTTTGTCTCTGACCAAGAAGAACAACTCAGTAGAAGAGGATATTAACTAACTTTAAGAGCACCGCTGAAAGCAGTTGTTAGCCGAAGACCTTGCTAACTGGATCGATGTAGTGGTTGAGGCTCAGGTCCACCTCGAACTGCAGGTCTACCTACGTAAGTAAATAAGTTCTTTTGACAGGGAATTCAGCAGACAAATCTGTAGAGTAAATAGACACCAACGATTAGGAAAAAACAGTCTTCGACTCCAACCCTGAGGGACAACAGACAGCAGGAAGTTCTTCCTTAGTATGTGCTGAGGAGTTCTAATCCGCCCTGGACTGTATTATTACCTACTAGCTGACCCGTGCTCGCATTGCGCCGCTTGCCTTTAGCAAACAAACAAACTTATATTTGGTCCATTTAAGATTACAAATTTGCCTGTTTTATTGAAATCTGTCCAGTAGGTTTCGCGCTTTTAGGAAACAAAGGAAATTCTTACAGTTTTATTAGTATATGCATACTACCATGGAAGTACCTATATAGAACAAGGATAGGTCAGCAACTTGTCTCCTGTGCACCAACGGTTGTAGATTCGATGTGAGTGTAAGGGCTCCAATAAGTCGAAATGCTCGTCTCTGTATGCTGTCAAGTAGGTTAAGTGAATGTTTTGGGGCCGAGCTCCATATATGGGAACAATATCCCAGGCCTGGTCTAACCTAAGAAGGCAATCTAGCTTGGAGCTAAAGTACCTCTTTGCTCTAAATAGGTAGCTCAACTTAGCGGACGCCGATATTGCGATATAGGATATGTGATCCTGCCATGTGATTCGATGGTCATCCATTTGGTTCTGAGGAACTGTTGATGCATTTTTCCTAGAAAATGTTGTGAGCTGTGTCTTGTTTGCATTAAGTACAACCAAGTTGTCTTTTCCCCACTTCAAGATTTTGTCCAGAACATCATTTAGAGAACTAATTTGTTCACATCCCTGACTGTGTGATGTAGCCGCATTCACAGGCCCACTGTCCGAGATGGAGGATAATAAGAGTGCTGTCATCTGCAAAGCTGTTGATTTATTATTATTTGTCGATCCAAACATAATCATTGATGTGGAGAAGAAATAGAGTTGGAGAAAGAATAGATCCTTGGGGCACTTCTGCATTTATAGCAAACGAATAAGACGATACACCATCTCCAACAACTTGGATCGATTATGACGCTAATTTGCCTGATAGGGCTCTATGCCAGACTCGGTCAAATGCCTTCGAAATGTCCAAGGCTTCGGCTCTGGATTCGCCGTGTTGTTCAGTTGCTTTCGTCCATAAGTGCGTTACGTAGCTTAACAGGTCTCCAGTGGAACGACGGCTCCGAAATCCATATTGCCTGTCGCTTATTAATCGGTGGCCTTCTAGATATTTGATTATTTCGACATTTATTGCCTTTTCCATTACCTTTGAGAGCATTGAAAGTAACGCTATTGGACGATAGTTTTGTGGTAGACATTTCCTCCCTTTTTTGGAATAGGTTGAATGCGAGCGGTCTTCCAGCAAGAAGGAAATGTCTTCTGGGAGTACGACATGCTAAAATGCTTACGTAGTACAGGTGCAAGTTCTGGTACACATCTCTTGAGTACTATAGCCGGGATTCAGTCGGATCCAGTTGCCTTATTGCAATCTAGTTCTTTAAGGATGCATTGAATTATTTGAGGCCGAAATTTCACTTCTGCCATCGATGTTTGCACCCTCGGCATATTTGGTGGCTCTAGTTGTGCAGAATCTAGAGTGGAATTCTCTGAAAACATGCTAGCGAAAAGATCTACCTTTTCTTTAGGTGTTGTTGCTAGCGTGAAGTCTTCTTTTACTAGAGGTGGAAAGGAAGAGCAACTAAAGTTAGTACTGATTTCTTTGCCATGGACCCGAATGCGAGTGAGCCGTTAGGACATCCAATTACTTTGTTAGGGACTCTTTCGTTACGAGTTATATTATAGCTATTATAGTTCAGAATGAATTATTATATTCCTATAGCTGTAAGTAAGATTGTAACCTAAGGTTCTTATATTTCATACTTTAAATCCGATTCCAAACATTAAGGTACTTTATAGAGTTCTGCTCAATAATGTATACTATGAAAATTGACATAATGAACTTAATAATCACCAAAAGAATAACCAACAGATTATATTTCAAATTGGAAATTTCAATGTTGTTGGCATATTAGCTCGT
The DNA here is from genome assembly GCA_955612985.1 of Cheilosia scutellata. Lineage (NCBI taxonomy): Eukaryota > Metazoa > Arthropoda > Insecta > Diptera > Syrphidae > Cheilosia > Cheilosia scutellata. The sequence goes on along the minus strand of OY015312.1, from coordinate 27,802,019 downwards.
CCTTTGTGTGTAATCACAAAAATTTTCCATCGCAATGGTGTTCGAATAACAACTTTTCTAAGTGGATTTAGTAATTACAACAAGAGCAGAAAAGTCAATTAATTATAATGTCGTAGCGCGCGGAACGGAGAAATCAACAAAAGAACACTGATCATTGAATGCGACAAAGGACGAGAAATTAAATTAAGTAAAGCAAATTAAATGGATTAACATTGTTGGTAAAAGCGACGACTGATGTCTGCCCAACGATTTTTCTGTTTTCAATAATAATACAGTGTTGTTGGGCCGAAGAGCACGAGCCTATAAATAATTCCAAATGACATCCATCTGGAACATCCCAACTAGGTAGAGAAGCACGTTCCATTTGATGGGCTTCTATACTTTTGTTGAAAACTTTTCCTTTCAGTTTCTTTAACAAAATCATTGAAGCCGCAAAATACAACTTTTTGTTTTCCAAGGTCGATAATGTGGCATTATTCATATACATTGCGGGTAGCTAGGTATAGAAAACTATATGGTTAGGGGATATTTTCTGCAAATTGTTTAGCATAAGTAACAAGTTGTTGTTTTTCAAATTCCACGAAGCTCATATGCTATGCATGCATTTTAAAAATATATTGTTCGGATCAGTAAACAACTGAAAAACGAAACTCGAACAAAAATTATTGGACCTAATGTTTGGGCTATATTTTTTGTTTTTGCATATCGAATAATGTTTGAGAGTTGTTTTATTATTTGACTAATCAAAACAATTTCAGACGAAAGCATCAATATGTACGTTGTAAAGGTAAAAGTGTGCTAGCTATAGATTCTCAAAAAAAAAAGCCTATTAGGTATGTTTTTCGTTTTTTTTTTATGTAGTAAATACAAAATGTCGTAAAGAGTATCTGAAATTTTATCAGCGTATTTGTTGAAAAGCTGCAGTACCGGAGAATACGGCGACATTGACGGCAGTTCGATACCACCACAAAAGCGCCTTGCTGTGTGGGCTACCTACTGTTGATGCGTCTTAAGAAGGAATAGTTTTGTGAAAAATTACTTCGTGAATTTGCCGAAATCAGCCTAAAGAATTTCCATGAATAAGACGGGATGCAATTCGCGCCGTCAACCCCTCTACTGATAATCATGAAAATAGTAGTGCATCTCTCTAAAATAGTCAAAAGTAGGTAAATAAGTTTGGACTGAAAGTAACGGAATTTTGCTATTCTCTTCTTTGCGTTCTATTCTAAACAAAAAGTTTGCATCCTTATATATTTCAACGGACAAAGGTACCGTTTCATTTGGTTCAAGTTTTGTGTAGAGCACTACTATTTTCATGAACGCAACTGTACATTCAGCCCAGCCGCAATCAAAGCGAACTCCATTTGGGGGTCCAACGGAAAGCAATTTTTCTGGTTGTTTTTTTTAGCGGCAGCCATGGGTGCATTCTAATTCTAATTCCAAACCATCAACATAAAATATATATAATCTCTCATCTCTATATCTCTATATCTCTTCTCTATCTCTACTTATATAAAACAAAGTCCAAAAAACTGTATGTTTCCTTTTGTCGCCCGTAATTTTCAACCAATTTAGTTGATTTTTTTATACCCGGTACCACACTGTGGTGAGGGTATATTCACTTTGTCATTCCATTTGTAACGCCCATAAGGAGGCGTTGTAGGTATGACAAACTATATATATTATTGATCAGCATCACTTTCTTAGTCGATCTAACGATGTCCGTCTGTCTGTCCGTCTGTCCGTCTGTCTGTCCGTCTGTCTGTCTGTCCGCACGATTACGGCCGTAATTTAAGAGCTATCGACTTGAAATTTCGTATGTAAGCTTTTATCTACCAAACTGAGGCTAAGTTCGAAGATGAGCAAGATCGGATGAAAACTACTACTACCTCCCATACAAAAATATCAGATTTATATAGCTTTTTATGTTAAAAATTAAATTTAAATAGCTACAGTAAAGATAGCAAGTTTAAACTTTGCACATATTGTTTTAATAATATTTAAAAATTTTTGACAAAAAATGAGCTTGGTCGAATAAAAAGTACCCACACCTCCCATACAAATATATAATTTTTTAATATAAAATATTTTTATTTTTTTTTTTACAATAATATAGTACCGGGTATTTGAGCTTCGGCATAGTCGAAGATAATTGTCTTTTTTAATATAAAATATTTTTATTTTTTTTTTACAATAATATAGTACCGGGTATTTGAGCTTCGGCATAGTCGAAGATAATTGTCTTACTGGTTTTTAAATGTCGGTAATTACAGTGATCGGGCGATAGGCCAAACAAATTCAAAATCGGACAAAGGGGCGTGCCACCGTCCATACAAAAAAACATTCAAAATCTTATATCCCGAAAACCACAGAATCGATTAAAGCACCTCAGAAATTTATACATTTACGAGCTGCATACATTTATCTGATTAAGTGAATACCTTTGTTACCTATGTACGGAGAATTGACTGTCAGAATTGAAAAACTATTCAAACAAACTTAAAAGGAGTCTGATGATGAATATTAGTCGTGTAATTCGAAATAGCTATCATTCCTACCAAAGTGATGGTGTCTACTAGTTGTGGTAATGTTATTCTCTCAGACAATAATTCATAGAGTAAAATTTATTAAAGTCGCCTTGTATTAGGGGAGGTTAGGACCTATGTACTAACAATAATTGTCCCTAACTTTTAATTTAATTATAGACGCTTTTATACCATCCTACAACTAGTACGTACTAACTTTAGTGTAGACCTGTCGCAATTTTTTGTCAAATAGGCCAACAAATTTACAGTTTGAAAAACATACCACAGTTTTTGGAATCCTATTGCAATAGAACTATCAAAAAACTGACAGATAAGAAAAAACAAAAAACTACAAAATTCAAAATAAAAATTCGTAATAAAATTTAAAATTTTCTCAATAATAGCTACTTATACCCGGTACCACACTGTGGTGAGGGTATATTCACTTTGACATTCCATTTGTAACGCACATAAGGAGGCGTTGTAGGTATGACAAACTATATATATTATTGATCAGCATCACTTTCTTAGTCGATCTAGCGATGTCCGTCTGTCTGTCCGCACGATTACGGCCGTAATTTAAGAGCGACTTGAAATTTGGTACGTACGCTTTTATCCACCAAACTGAGGCTAAGTTCGAAGGTGATGATCGGATGAAAACTACTACTACCTCCCATACAAAAATATCGGATTTATATAGCCTTTAGATATTAAAAATTAAATTTAAATAGCTACAGTAAAGATAGCAAGTTTAAACTTTGCACATATTGTTTTAGTAATATTTAAAATTTTTTGACAAAAAAAATGAGCTTGGACGAATAAAAACTACCCATACCTCCCTAAATATTTTTTACATTAATATAGTACCGGGTATTTGAGCTTCGGCACAGTCGAAGATAATTGTCTTACTGGTTTTTAATACACTCTATTTTAACAAGGGTCTAGTTCGTTCTGTTTTAACATCGAAAGACCAATAATTCTCGCGAATAACAACAACAGAGAAGAAAATGTCAATCATGAATACATGGAATTGCAGAAAACCGTGCACTGTCACCTATAACAAAAATTGGTCAGTTATCGTAACATTATCACAAAGTAATCCAAATCGGTAGTGGGTGCAGTAGCGCAGCGGTTAGTGTGCTGGACTACTGTGCGAGGAATCCCATGTTCGATCTCCGAAAAAAACACAAATTACATCTTAAGGTTTTTACTACTGCGCCACCTCTTGCGAATGTCTGACAAACATCCGAGAGTATGACTGTCCTGGAAAAGCTTCTCAACTCAGCCGTTCGGATTCGGCATAAAAAGTCCCGTCCCAAAAATAGAAACTCACACAAACGAATGGTTGCGAAAAGATAGGCCTAGGATGTCACCCGCCTGTTAGGCCACCTATTTATTTATTTATTTTTAATCCAAATCGGACATTTGATCTTGACACCCAAGTCTGACAAGCCGTTTGACAGGCGGTCACACATATTGACAAAATCTGTCTGTATATCAGAAAAAGGCTGACAACTTCCCTGACTCTAAAGGTAGTAGTAGTACATGGCATGTAGAAATTCATATAAGTATATGGCTCTGACGCGACGTCTACGGAGAGTGCAACATAGCGTATTATACATATGTGTACCATATGTGAGTGTCACAAAGAGAGCTAGTACACGGCATGTGTACTTGCAATGTACACACTAGCAATAAGTTTGATTCAGATCCAAAATCATACTTAAAGAGCAATTCTGTTTTCTAAAAGTTATGAACAAATTCTTACGTACCTACAGCCATTGAACACATTTGGTTACCAGACTGCCAAACTTCATCATGCTTCATCATAAACAAATTTAAGTATCGATCAAGTCTAAAGAAACTGTCCGCTATTCTATCTAGACATTGCTGGGGACCTTTGAAACGATTGAACAAACTAACGATGAAATAGATCAATATGTTCGATTCTAAGCAATAGAACCATATCTGGCAAACTAGGACTAACATCTGCTACAATTAAAATTGATAATGGATGTATTCAAGGGGCAAGAGTGATAAGAACTGTCTCTCTCTCTCCATGCTATGGACAATCTTCGCATAGACATTCTTCTTGATCTATATAGTATTCTTCATCAGAGATCAGGTAATTAAGCAATTGCAATGAGTTTCAAGAAAAATGCATTTAACAAAGTATGGGAATTGTGTCGAGAAGAACTGAGTGTAAATTACTTAAAAAATACTATAATACAATTTACAAGAGGCACAAATCTTCACCTCCAAGCAATCACGTCAAACAACGTCTCAAAGCAAATAAAGTATCTGGATTAATCAATTTTACATCAGCCACTATAAATTCTCCTAAAATTGGATTATAGGATTGCCAGATATTCTTGTATATTCAGAACTTTCTTGATGGATATAACATGAGTATTTAAAATGTTAAGCCTTCTTTTCCAACGGATTAGATAAGCTACCACAATTTTCTTTCGGGTCGTAATGAAATGCCAAAATACCTACAACAGAAGAAGAACATCAATTTGACAGAAAAAAATATCACTCATCTGAGGCTAGCGAACAGTTGCATTAATAAAAAATCGAATATAATATCTACCTACTTCGAATTTTGTTTGATATCTCTTTGTTAACACCGAATCTGTAGCCCATATTTCCATCATTCCATTTCAATTAACACATTTTGTTCATTAAACTTTTACGTACACCCAAATCCAACATCGTTAAAAAAAAGTTATTACTATGTATTTCCATTGAACCATAAAGTTGGAGATTGGCTTACCATAGATATTTTCAATGTAGTAGATATTTCAGTTTATAAAAATATAAATAAAGTAAATAGAAAAAAATGCTGGCATAGGTATTTCATTATTTACTTTGAACAAAAAGAAAAAATTAGAAAATATGCCAATCTATTTATATTTTTATTTTTCTTTCTGATATCGGCATTACTTGAACATTTTTCTAAGTATAAATTTTATTAAATTGCTGTGCGGCTATGAACAATTAAGCATTCCACTAAAATAATAAAGAGAATATTCACATTTGAAAAAGCTGACTAAATGAAGCTCTTAGAATTTTACGTCAGCAATTACTCGTAGGTGCACACTTAGCCTGGCTTAACTTGTATGTGTATACCTAATTTCATTCAATTTACGTTGATGGAAATATCTTATCCGGGAGAGAATATATTCTGAAGACGACTTCTTTTGAAAAGCTACTTACTTCAATTTGGTTCACGAGTTTACTTGGAGTCAGAACAGGCATACAAAAAGGCACAAAGTCTATTCACTTATGCTACCTTTATGTTGCAGGATTATCTAAGCTCTTCAATTGCTTTGCCTTTTGTGGCAAACCTTTTGTTTGTTTATTGATAAAACGTTTTTAAATAAATACTGGTGAAAGGTACATAAATGCATGAGTTCCTAGACCTATAGATTGCATTTGTCGGCTGATGTGAGGATAATCGATATAGGTAGGTAGATATAAGCTAGATTCATTTCCGTTTATACCTTCTGAAAGCATTGTTAAGACGATTGATATTGTGCTTCCGAAATATGGAAAATATACTATGCCTTTGAGAGTTGTGCGAATTGAAAAGTAGCGATGCGCTCTATGGATATTTTGAAATAAAGCCTAGTTATAGAGGAAGATTTTAATTGATAGAAGTGAAGCGGATTGTTCATCAATCACCATTATCAGCCTGATGAATGCAGTTAGCTTGTTTAGCTGGTTAGTCTGCTACACAGCATAATACTGTGACCTCGAACCCATCAAAGGGTAATTAAAAATATTATCTGCTTTTCACCTCCTGTAATACATATACCCTCTTGATGAACTTTTCATGTATTATATTGCTATAGTCCAGAGGAGTTCCCAATTTTTATCATACTGCCACTATCTAAAGAGATTGAAATATTTTTCCGACGCCCTTCTAAAAACGCAGATATATAAATAGAAACTGTTCTTACTTAAGATTCATTAAATTGTTTTTCAATAAGGACGGGTCGACGTTGAAATATCGTCGTCCCATATTTATGGTAATTTTGCATGTTAACATACCCTCATTCAACTAAAAATGCGCCTCGCATTAATGATGATTTTTTGGCCAAAATGGGGGTCCTTTTCCAAACGCTCCGAAGCCAAGTGAGCAAAAAAACTGCTTTATCTACGTTCGTTAACTTTGAGCTCCAGGATTAGTTGGATCTTGCCGCCCCAGGGCGTTGCGATGCACAGTTAGGGAAACACTGCTATAGTCTATGGAACGAGCACTCTTTTCTTTACCCTTGCCACCAACCAGACGACGATTCTGTGGGTCTAAATATCGCTCAATATGGAATATGGAAAGTACCTATCACACCAAAAACATAAATGTAAAAAAACAGCCAAGTTCTTTTATATAGAAAACAAAAATAAGTGTGTAACTAATCAGCCACGAAATGTAATGAGATCTAAATGTACGCCAAGTTCTTAGTTTAAGAAGGTTAAATGTGTATAATTATAATTATAATTATTATAATTATTGTATAATGATGTTATAGATGAACAACTTGCCAAGTAAAGGACCGCTCTACCAATTTTCAACATTCTACGGCAATGGGAAGTGGCCCAAATAAATAATAACCAATTTTCAAAGGTGGGCGTATACCACGCCCCCTGAATGGAAAATCTCAAGTTTTGGACTTTTCCCAGTGTATGCACCACAGGATCTAGCATTCTGAAAAATTTCAAGATTCTAGGATGGCCGGAAGTGCTTCATAATTTTGATGATCATCATCTAAGTGAGTGAGTGAGTATGAGTCAGTTACGGTTTTGCGATTTTTGAAGTCCTGTACGTTAAGAACCACTAATGCTATAGATATGAAACTTGGTGAGGTGGACGTTTTTAATGAGTTTGTTAAATGTTTTAAGTTTGGAGTTTTTGGTTTCATTGGTTCCGAAGTTAGAGGGGGGTCGAAAACAGCCTGAGTTTGTTCCTGTAAAAAGGGTAAGTGCCTTTACTAGAGAACTTGGCTGGGGCACTACCGTGCCCTTTGATAATACTTTGGGCTGTAGGCCAAATCTGGGACCTAAATCGTTCCTATAGCGACTTTCATTGTATGATTCTAAATTTTCAGTTTCCAATTGATTTTACTGTCTTGAATTTTAAGTTTTCCTTATTAATTTTAACTCCTTGTGTCCAAACCTACAATGTTTTCAGGATGGAACCTGGGAACTCGCACAGTATGTAGCCCCAGCATACTAACCAATGAGCAACTGCGTCCGCTTATAGCATAGTCGTCTACCCATGTTATTCAATGGTAGGTTAGTTGACTTCGTCAGTGCCCACTCCCGAGAATATCGAGCGTGTAGGAATTGCTACCGAACGAACCCAGCGTGCGTCGTTCAGCTCCCCGGCATAGCACTGCGCTTATAATTGCAAACAGAACCGTCAACCGGATTTTGCACAAAAAGAAAATCATTGATGTTTTTTTATGTTTTTTAAATAATAAGTTTATTTGAAAAAAAAAAGATATATTTTCTTCTATTTTACAGACATTTTAAAATTGCTCGTTATTCTGCCTCACCCTGTACATACGATAAAAATTGCTTTATTAGTTAGTTAGGATCCGTTTGAAAACAATATAGAGAAAAACTTTACCTATATAGTTAAAATAATGTTAATTATACTTATAAACATAGGTCCTAAAAATAGGGTTACCAGAATCAAAAATACGAAAAATGGACATCGTAAATTTTCTAGGGGGTTCAAGTGTTCAAAAAGGGGTCCTACAATTTTTTAAATTTTTGAACACCAGGGCTTATACTTTTCGTATTTTTTAACGTCGTACCAATCACCATTTGTTATTTTAAAACTTGAATTGCATATTAAACACGTCACAATTTCAGGACTTTCTTTGCTTTTTTTTATCCACTCGAAAATGTTTAAAAAATTAAATAATTAGTGTTGGAAAACTAATTACATATATGAACATTTTCTTTTTTTATTTGTTTTTTCTTTGGGTTCATACATTTTTATTTAAAAAAATAAATTTTGGTTTGAATACAAAAACTATGACAGAGAGGCAGATAACATTACAAAACAAAAACCCACAGGAAAATCTCCTGTATCCTGTTAGAAAAAGAAAGTATTTTGAAAGTTTTCAATTGAATGTTTTCTTTTATTGAATTTTGACTTAATAAGGGGACAGTGGTTTGTGTTTGGGGGCAAACAACATTTTGGTATGAAAAAGGTGGGCGTATAGTAACCATACCTACATAAAAAGAGAATTTAAAAACGACCCCAAAATATCATTCGACAATTTCAATATAATGCCTCTGCAGCGACTGACATGACACTACACTGACAGATAGAAAAAATTACTCGATTTACCTCTATCAAAATTGATTAATATCTCAAATTCGGAATCGGTGCACTTAATAACAACTTTAATATCGATCTTTTTTTTGAAACTGTCACATATAGTGCATAATTATAATGGGTGCGTAACCATAAGCTCGAACATTAAAAATGATGTCTAACAATTGAAACGTACAAATGAAATCAATTTGTTGGCAATGTCCACAACTTCTATTATATTATTCGACAAATACGTTACATTTCATATTTGAAGAGATTTCGTTACCTCTTCATATTCATTTTGCGTTTTTGAATTCGATTAAAAGTACATATATATATAAACCCTCATCATTGCCGCCATGTTCTGACTGCTTCCATCCAACCTATCTTTACCACTCCCTTTAATATCGCAAAACGAACACAATGCTCTTAAACCATAGTCAAGCAATCCATTATCATGACAGGAGTTTGATATAAAAAAAAATTGGACTCACGATGACCCAAAATGTATCCAAGCAATTTTATCCTGATTTTACACGAACATCGAAAGGATAAAGGTTAAACGTCGTGTTCTGTCAGATATCGGCTTGTGTCTTGTGGTACCTATGTGTTAAAAAAGATTGTATCACTTTTGTAAAGGAATCAAGATTTAAGGGTCTGTGTTATTTTGGACACACAAGCATAGTATTCTACATTTGTTTTGTTATGTTAGGTACCTTGTGTGTATTGAAATATTAGTCGAAATTCTAGTATCAGATGAACTTTAAATAAACTAAGTTTAGTTATTAGTTATTAGTATTTACAAGCACCGCGGTATGTCCTCGTAGTTAATCATCTGTTATCCAAAATCCAATGACACTCTGCCAATACTTCTGTAGTTTCTGTTTCGACTGAGGCGTGGCAATGTTTGCTTAAATGCTTGCAGCCATCAAGATTACACAATTTGTCCAGATTGTTGCAGCGCATGTACCGATTCATTATATTGTATATTTTTTGTCGTATTTGGACCCAATTTTCGATAGCTGAGGGCATGTTTTTCGTATCTGCTTAATGGACAAAAATTGAGTCTCAGAGCGTGGTGGGCATTTGAAAAACTAACAAACAACTTATTACCTACATTGATAAAGGAGCTTCAGGAAGATTTTTTTCACTGGAAATAACTTTTTCAATACCAATCAGAGTAAATGGGTTAAGTGTTTTTACAGCAGACAAAAGATATAAGTTAATAATTGAAAAACAAACTCAAACCTATATTCGGGTAAAACCAGAAATTGAACTTGCAGCACACAGACCATCACAGCCATTTCGGAAAATACACTCACGAGGCAATTAGCAAATTTTCGATTTTGAATAAACAATTATACACGAACATTGTTATTTCCATACTCTGCCAAAATGCTATACCCGACCAGACCTTCCGAGACTCAACCCTAAATCAACACAACAACCCCACTAAAATGCAAAAGCACAAACTTGTGGTGGTAGGTATTTATTTATTTATTTATTTTTTTTTTTTTTTGTTAATTATTCTAAAGAGTAAACACAATGTAAATTAAATTTACAAATTTATACTCATATGGCCTTTTACCCGTTCTTGCTTAGGCTAGCCAGGGATAGAGGTTTACCAAAACAGCAACCTATAGCTACAGCTACGTTTTACAAAACAGCACATCTTTATGTTGATCAGAGATTAAAAGGTCAATTAATTTACACACCCACCTATCCACCTCTGCCCACATAGAAAACACACACAAACATTATACCGATAAAATAGTCGACTAAAAGTAAACACAACGTTTTGCGATATCTTGGAAATGAGGTAGATGGATGCGGTTTATTGGGTCGAACAAAGCGCCCGCATTGTAATAGCGTGAGAGCAATGAATTAATTTTGTTAAATTTCCCACCGGCAAGAGCAGAAGGAAACCTGACGGAATGGGAATGCATATGTTTATCATGAAGGAGTGGTAGTCGTTGTGGTGCGTTATTTTACCAAAATCATGTCTGCGATACACGCATGTTATGTAAAGGTTTTCCGTCAGACGCTGTCTATAATTATCAAAAACTCGTGTTAAGTGAGCGAAATCATAAGGATATCCGTTTAGGAAATTGATTTTTTTAAGCAAAAATATTTATTGCAAAACTATTATACATTATGTATATGTATGTACATATTTGGTTAATACGATTTGACGTGTTTGGCGGTGGCTATAGTCTAAATGCCCATGCTTTAATGTGTTGAATAAGTCTCAGAAGTCTAACATAAGTTCCTCAGATAATATATTGAACTACTGTGCAATATTTTGAGTTAAGGTCATTAAGGATTGATTTGGCAAAATCAGCTGTAGCGGTGTCAATTTGAGGGACAAGTCGACGCATATCTATAAACAGGTGGAATTTCATTGACACTATTACAAAAATTCTGCTTTTTTTTTCGTTTACGACGTTCTATTTATACAATAATACCTATACGTACAAAAAAAAGAAGACCAACTAACTAAAGCAAAACAGTATATGTAGCTATACAGCTAGTCTGTTATAAACTAAGTTTTGAAAATCCAATATCACAGTAGCAGCCAAGCCAATCCTCTTCAAATCAATTTCTACACCCATGAGCACTATTTCACTCGGCTGGATATTGGAAAACTTTGCTACGCAAACAGTTTTTTAATTGATAATTTGTCTGCATTATTAATCCAGCTTCAGCTTCGTATGAGAAATATCAACGGTTTGTTCTACATAATTTGGCATACCATACCACAACCCCGGTTGGGCTCGAATCGATGGAGACTCATTGCGTTTAAAATGAAGATAATAGATCACCGGTGCGGTAATTGCAATATGAAGCTTAATTGGCTTTGAATAATGCGGAAGTTTTTAGCGTACATAAACATATATATTCCTCCCATCATACGCTCTATATATGTAGAATCAGAATGGAATTATCCCTGAAATCCAGCACTTTAAATCTGTGCAGTGCGGACGTGTAATCACCACAACATATAGAATCGATCCGAAACGATTTAATTTTTCTTTTCCTATACTATATACGTTTGTTTGGATACATTTTAACACTGCATTAAAATGATAACAAAAATTGGCATCCACTACTCACTCGTGTAATCGGAGCTTAATATTACACATACCGAATTTTTTTTTTCGACTACTGCAGGATTATACTTCGATTGGGGGCAGAGAGTAATCCTCAATTGGATTGCAAAACACAAACAGGAAAACATGAAAATAGCTGTACACCTATCCCACGAAAAAAATGAAAGAAAAAAAAAATTAACCCTTAGGTAGGTACTTCACACGATGGCAAGCTGAACACATGAATATCCCCTAACACATAGGCGGTACCACAGATGAGGGGTGGACACGCTGAACATGATACTTTTTTAATGCATGAATAACTCCGATTTATGCTCGTTGCTGGGAAGGGATTATAATATTTTTTCGTGGTATCAATTTGTTGCACTGCCACCATTTTGACACAAACTGATAATTTATTGGTTTGGCAAATGTTTTTTGTTATTTTTTATTATATGACTGTGGCGCGAAGGATATTGTGTATGTTTCACCCCTCGTTGTGTTTCAATATTTTGTAGGTACAAAATCTATTCGTTTCACTGAAACTAAAAGCCATGGAATGGTTGCACTTATTTTCAGCGAGTATATTGTGATTTTTCAGAGCCAAGGCCAATTTTATTTATAAGAACAGTTTAAATTAATGTGTTCAGACCTGAGGCAAATGTAGGAATAGAGGTTAGTATCAGTTTTAATAGGGCCACGGCCACTTGATATAAAATATGATAACCAGCCAACACATACGCTTTAATTAATCTTAGACTTATTACCTGTGTGCGTTTTGCCTTTGTGGACCATATCTTAATCTACGACTACTCACTATCGTGTGTGATTTCTGGCAATAGGCACCAAATTGTGACGAATAGCCCACAGAATGCCCCTGAAACTCAAACATCTAGTATGACATTAGTGCCCGTGTGCACTCGCTGATAATGTGAGTACCTAGTTGCAGACAGTCCCATTCCCATACCATCTTTGATTTTATTTCCTAGTGCACCACAAAAAACATTTCTTCAAAATGTTCATTGTTTTGGTTAAGGACCTATAATTTTGTAAGTTGTTTTTCCCTACTTCCCTTTATATTTTTTAATGACAATTTTTTTTATTTTCTGTAAGAATGTTTGTAAATATACATATTTTGTTAAAAATACAAAAACTGGTTTTGAAATATTGGCAGTTGTACTTTTGTGAGTGCCAATAGTTGTATTCATTCATTGGTTTTTGTTATTAATGTGTTTTTCTGCGCCAATTTCATGTCAAAATAGAATACCACTAGCTGACCCGGCGAACTTCGTCTCGCCCCAATGTAACGCCTTCAGATAAACTTCAGAGTGGTATTATAATAAAAAAAATTTCAAAAAAGTTCAAATTTCAATGTGATTTATTTGAATGGAATCAAAGTCAGTAGAGAGCGATGTGATAAACAATGTTTTTCAATTTGTTTTCCGTCGCAAAAACGAACAAAGAAGACGGTTTGGCAACGCGCGAATAGGCAACGTACAGCTGACCGTGCGTAAAACAGGGAAATTCGAGATTAATCCCACAGACTTCCAAAGATTGGTCATGCGATTATTAGCCGTTTTTTATCATCAGCGTGATCTGATCCGGATCAGATCATGAAAATAAAACAAACTGGATCATCATAAACTATGTTCAAATGTTATGTTCAAATATGCATCATAATGTACTGCTAATATTTCCATTTATATTTCTGTGCTATATAGCGAAACAAAACATCTCGAAAGTCGGAGTAGTAACTTATTCGAATTTGAAAAAATGCTAATTGATTTTTTGTGTTGTTAATTGTGGTTCACATTTTGGTCTGGCAACATTACTGTGTGGCTATAATTTACAGGGACACCAACCTTTAGTGAATGAAATAAACAACGCCACGAAACAACAACGAGAAATTTTTGAATTAATTATCAGAACATGTTTCGTGATCTCGATGAAAAGCAGGATAACATGTTGTTGTTGTAAGTGCATGTAAATCGATGATCTATATGGATCATAGCTGATAATAAAAAATGGCTATTATTGATCAGTTAGAATAATCGGAATTCGTGGGATAAGGACTTCCTCTCCTTTGAATTTGCCCTTCATGACCGTCGCTTGAATCACATTGTTCATCAGTTTCTTGACGGACAACCGCGTACTATTGCACAATTTCGGATGATTCAGATTCCGCAACATGATTCGCGTCGGTTAGGCTGTCAACGGATTTGTACGAATGCAGTTCTCCAGCGATTTGCCTTTGAATAATGAAATTCAAGCTATCGACGTCCTTATTCTTCGTTGCTAGTATTGCCCCGTTCACTAATCCAATCGAGATTTTTATAATTTTGTGCAATTCCGGGGAACACTTTTGTGATGAGTTCCTACTTCGACGATGTGAACTCACAAAAAATTGCCGGGAACGATATCAATCCAGTCGAAACATTAACGGGAATTTGGCAATTGCCAAGCACCAGCAGGTTAACTTCTCCGCCCAAAATGCACGCAAAACGTCTTTTATCACAATGAATTTCACAATTATCCGAAATTTTCCAAGCTTCACAACGAATTTTCCGCCTTTACATCATCTAAAATCATCAAATCATGCATGCGATACATTGTAAATTTTCGTCGAAAAAAATTCAAATTTTTCGCGTTTTTCCGGAATTTTCCGATTTTTCCACTAAGAATTTTCTAATTTTCCATTCGAAAATCCATTCCGGAACAATTGCCTACAAAATTCCATACAAAAAATCTATTTTCGCTTTTTCCAATTTTCCGGAGGGTTTTCCCAAAATGTTTTTCGCAAAAACCTTATCCTGGCGATTACGAACAACTGAAAAAAAAAAAAAAATTGAGCCAAATCGGTCCGGCCGCTCTCAATTGATGAATTACTACACATTTTTGCCACCATTTTTATATTATATATAGAAGATATTAAGTGTTTAAAAGCACTTATCTTCCACTCTTGTAAGGTTTGTTCAGAACAAAAAAAATTGGCGTCTTAAATGATATTCATACAACGTTAAATTTAGGTTTCCTTTTTCTAAAAATGCATATCTCTTTTACTTTCTTGAATTGATTAAATTTTACAATGATTTAAATAATATTAAAAACCAATTTTTCTTTGTTTCCTTTAAAAAATACTTATGTATGAAATAATTTTTAAATTAATTAAATTTGCAACGAAGAAAATATAATTTTTATTTATTTGCCTTTAAAAAAAAATGTATGTAAATTTTTATTTATATTTATATTTTATTTTATAATCTTAAATTAAACATTTTGAAAATATATGTAAATATCTACAGTACTATTTAAAACATGATGTTTTTTTTGTTTTAAAGAGTGGCAATTGTTTGGAGTGCCAATAATTATGTCAGGGTGTAATTATATTTTTTTTGTAAGCGTTTAATAAAATGGTATTTTAAATATATTTTCAATAACTAAACCCTAATTTATAAAACTTATAATCAACGAGGAAAACTTAATCTTAAAACTTAATCAAAATTTAAATTTCCTTAGGGGTGCCAATGATTGTAGTCGTTACGCTATAATTAAATTCTATTGCCATTTCCATGTTACCATTTACACAAAATGAATATTTTTGTTTTAACACTCCGACTCCAGCCCCAACTCCTTTATCTGTTTCCGATCCAAGGAATTTCCTTTCGCCAGATTCTGTATCTTTGGAATTATTGAATAAACAGCAATTTATAGCTACACCAATTTATTTTCAGAGAAACAAAAGAAACAACAAAAATTGGCAAATTCGACGTTGCCTTACGTTTATTTTAATTTCTACCCACTACAACATGCCAGTCACTATAAGTTGCTGATTTTTGTAATTTATGACGACAAGCGAAAGCAATAATTATATGGTATACAGTAGGGTGTCCCGTACATTTTTTTTCTCATATCTTAACAAAAGCTCCCGCAAAAGTTGCATATTGCGTATTCAAGGGTACTTTTGGACTTCTACCGGCCGTTAAAATTTTGAAAAAAAACATTGTTCCTTAAATTTTTTTTTTCAATATTTTTTTTTAATAATACTAACATTTGAAAAGTTAGAGAAAAGAAGTGCATGGTAATGAAATGCCTTTTTTAGCGGAATGGAATGGAAGAGACCTACAATTAATTTTATGCCGAGTCCGAACGGCTGAATTGAGAAGTCTTTTCAGGACAGTCATACTCTCGGATGTTTGTCAGACATTCGCGAGAGGTGGTGCAGTAGAAAAAACCTTAAGATGTAATTTGAGTTTTTCCGGGGATCGAACCTGCGATCCCTCGCATAGTAGTCCAGCACACTAACCACTGCACTCGATAATTTTTAATTTCGATAGTATTTGAAAGAACCGCCTTTTTCGCACATCGCGAAAATGTTTTAGTTGCAATGCTCTTAGATAAAAGGTCTTACGTTATGAAGCTTGCTTTAAAACGAATCATTAAAAATACAATGATGAGACACCCTAATATACAGTGACAGTGAGCTCCAAAAGTGAGTGAACACAAATCCTCTTTTTAATTTTCTTTAGGGTCTTGAAAGTTGAAATAGATACAAAAAACGAGAACTCTGTAAAATATTGAAGAAAAGCATTGGTGTCCACTTTCTTTTGACGCTCACTGTATATGAAGATGCTAAGTAAAATCCTTGGCAGCCAGAAATAGAAAAAAAAAACAAAGCACAACAAAAATAAATAAAATCTTTGAATACAGGAAATACAAACGACATTTCGCAGTCCTGTGGTTCCGAGGTTGACATTATTTGTCTTTTTCTTTGTGGTGGCAAATGTTTGGAGAATGATGGCCTATAGTATGGTCGTAGTAGTCCTTCGAATAAAAATACAATAGGCATAGAGAGAAAAGGAAATTAATGGGCAAGCACAGAATTGTCCTTCCACCCACCTAATTTTGGCTTTATACTATGTTTGCGCTTTTGTGTGGAAAATTACATCTTAAATAAAAACTGTTGTTGCGTGGCAGTAAAAGTTTAAGGTTAAGGAAATTATTTTGAACAAAGCGGTAAATTATTTTCGAAGGTCGGGATGATATTTTTGGTATGGACTTCAAATGGAATAATTATCTGTAATAAAATGGGTTACATATATTTCTCACTGAAGGTGTTTAAGAAATTGTTGACGAGTTCCATCAGATTTATATGATTTACCAAGAGCAGTTGGGTAAACCCATTATGACAAAAAAAAGCGTAACTACACGAATCAGTGAATAAATTACCGATGCCCTTTAAATGCAACTAAGATTAGAGAATTTGTTGAAATAGTATCTAATTATTGTTATTATTATTAAAAAAAAAAATAAATAACATTTTTTAAGAATTATTAAAAATTAAACAAAAGACCAATGGATCTCCTTAAATATAAGGATTTCATAACTTTATTATAATTAAAAAAAATATAAAAAACTTATATCTCAAAAACCGCTGAACCTATTGAGCTCAGATATAGAGACAATCTTAGGTATTAACTAGCGTTGCCAGACGTCCCGGTTTACCCGGTTTACCCGGGACGTCCCGGATTCCAGACATAAATTCAACTGTCCCGCCGGGACAGCTTATTTCCCGGTTTTTCAACGAAACTCAGAGAAAAATATTCAGTGAAAACATTTCTTTAATATTCGCAAAACAACTACTGCATTGTGGTTTAACCTTAACGAGTTTTCATTGAAATTTTAATCAAACGCACCTTATTTTGTTGAACGTCATGTTGTCAACCTGACAGCTGTCATTAAATTCGCATAATATTATCAAAATAACAACTAATCAATTAGAAATTTGTTTTGGAGCCGTGACATTGGACTTTTGAAGTAGGTAGGTAGGTAAGGGTTCTCTTTTAACTCTGCGTGCTTACACCTAGAAAATTTTTTAATATGCAGGTAATTGTAGCCAAAATGAGTGATTTATCATCAAGCGAAAGTGAGTTTTGTTCTCCTGCTGGTTCGAGCGGAAGTGTGCCTAAAACAAAGAAAAAACGGCTTACCCTTTATAACAGCCAGTGGGAAAACAAATTTACCTGGTCCAGAGAAATAAGGGAAAACCATTAGAAGGTATTTTGTCGTTTGTGCAAAAAAGATTTCTCCTGTGGTCACGGAGGACAAAATGATTTGAAAACACATGCGTCCACAAAATCCCACCTCGAAGTTGTAAAGAACTTAGCATCTTCAACTCTATTGAATTATCTTTCGAAACCGGATAAGTCAACGGCCGATTTGGAAGACAAGGTTATTGTTGCTGAATTAACATCTGTATTTCACACTGTTAAGCATTGTTTAAGTTACAACAGTATGGATTGTGAACACAAATTATTGCCATATATATTAAATGACTCAAAAATTGCCCAAAAACTAAAATGTGGCAGAACCAAAGCTGAAATATTAGTGAAACAAGTGATTGCTAAAGAATCTGTTAAGATCATTTGAAAAAAAATTAAAGACCAGAATTTATACTTCTCAATCGCTACCGACGCTAGCAACAGGAAGAACCGGAAAATGTTTCGAATTTGTATTCGATATTTCTCTGATACAGGTGTAGAGAATAGGCTCCTTGATTTTGTTGAAAATAACGATGAATCTGCAAATCAGGTATCGAAGATTTTAGAGGAAAGTTTAAAAAAAAACGGTCTTTCTCTAGCTAAAGTATCTGCATTTTCTGCAGACAACACAAATGTGAATTTCGGCAAAAACCACTCTATTTACACTATTCTTAAATCGAAAAATGAGAAAATTATAAAGTCAGGCTGTCCAGTTCACATACTACACAATGCTGCAAAATATGCTACCGATAAATTAGAATATGATGTAGAAAGTCTGTTGCTTAAAATATGCAGTTACTTTAGCCGTTCGGCTAAGAGAAGAGACGATTTGCAACAACACTTTGAAACTAATCAAATGAAGTGGGAAGAAATTATAAAACACGTTACTACGAGATTTTTATCCCTAGGTCCAGCTGTCGAAAGAATACTTAAAATATGGCCTGCTCTCAAATCTCACTTTCAAGAATCTAATAACGAATGTCCTCGTCTTATTGAAAGAGCAATTGAAACAGAATATGAGGAAAACAGAACTCTTACTTATTTATCTTTTATTCATAATGTGATGTTTTCAGTCGAAACAACGATGAAACAAATTGAATCAGATTCACTCAGTGTAGTTGAAATGCATTTAAAAATTCATGACATTTATAATAATTTTAAGGAAAGACAAAAGGATGTATTTTTCGGAAGCAGAGCAAAACAGTTTCTTTCAAATTTGACGGCTGAAGGCAAAGATCATACACAAGCTGATTTATTAAAATTTTATTCGAATTTTATTGATTATATAGAAAAACGTTATGATTTTTCGGATAGCAATATTTTATCTAAACTTTCTTTTTTAAATTTAAGCTTCCATTTAGGATTTGAACATTTTGAAAATGCTGTAGACTTGCTCCAAATAAATGAAATAGAACTTGATTCTCTCTATGAAGAATACCAAAAAATTCGTAAGCCTTTAGAAGTAATTATCAATTTAAATGATAAGAACATAAGCTCCTTAACTAAATGGAATGAGATATTGGGAAGTATCTCAATTGAGGAAATACCCAATATTTTCAAATTAATTTCATTTATCTTTAGTATTCCAAGTTCTAATTGTTTTTCAGAGAGAGTTTTTTCGCAAAAGGCGTTAAAATGGACGGATGTGCGAAATAAATGCCAACCGGATTTAATTAAAGCCGAACTGCAAACATCTTTTAATTACGACTTAACCCTTTCGGTATTTTGATGCCATATGGCAACACGAATATTCATAACACGCATTCTCTCTCTATGAGTATATTTTTTCTATTTTCTTTTTCTGATTAACCTCTTAGAGTATCTGTCATTAGAAGCAAAAAAACTGGGTGATAGTTGTCGCCATTGTGCTTTTAGCTCTCGTGAAAGATAGGTCTGCAATAGAGTTCGAATTTTTTCGTCGGAAGACTATTTTTATTATTTCTTTTTTACATTGATAATTATCAAATAGATTATCAATTTTGATTTTATTTGAATGACTAATATCAGGCGCACAGTTAAAAAAATAAAATAAACATATAAGTTCCGTCTATTCAATTTGGCACAATTTTCCTTTTATGTGTTGCCATATGGCATCAATATTATCTAGAGGTGCATTTTAAGGCATCATTTCTATAAATAAAATTTTATATATACCTACATATGTATAAAAATAAATGTATTTTTATTCATAAAAAGTCTTGAATATCATTACTTTTTAATTTAGTTTGAATTTAAAAAAAATACTTAAATTTTTATGAATATTTAATTTTTTTTGTTTAATATTTTTTATTTTTTAATTATTTTTTCATATAAATACACGTGTTTATCTTGGAATATGCTTATTTTTTAATTTGTAGTACTTGTAATGTTTGAAGTAAACAAAGAAAACCGAGTACAAATGCAAAAATTTATTATTTTTTTTAGTTTTTTATTTTTATACATATATGAAAATACGTTTTTTTTAAATATTTTCAAAAATCCTTATTTTTTAACAATACATTTTAATTAAAAAAACTAATTATACTTTTGTCTTTACAATTTTGTCTAAAAATTAATATATAAAACTAAGAAACTAAAACAAAAATATTAATTTGGTCATTTATTTTGCTACCACTTGAGACAATTGATGCCATATGGCAACGTTGCCAAAAACCACTTTAGAACCAATATTTACCAAAAATAATGTTACAACGTTTTTAGTAGGAGTCTAAGTAGCAACAAAAACAAATAAAATATTTTTTTAACTTTAGAAGAAAAAAGATGTACCGAAAGGGTTAACTTGTTCAGAATTTTACAATTTTGTTAAAAATAATTCTGACTTAATTAAATTAGCCAAGAGTTCCACTAAATATACAAAATAATTTTAATATCAAAAACAAGATTTTTGATACACGAAGTTACGAAAAGACTGTTCATTTTCTTATTTTCTTATTTCATTGTTCATAAACTTAGTCACAGAAAGACTGTTTTTGTTTTCTCATTTTTATATTTAAAATGTTAGATATTATTATTTATTTAATAGTTACATTAATTTTGTCACGAATAGACTGTTTTCTTTTAAAATAAAAATAGTATTTATACCTACACATGTATACTTGTTTTTATAAACATTAAAAAAAGCTTGTTATGACAATGTCATTATATGGACTGATTAAAAAAACAACTAACTATTTACTTGTTAATGAAATAATATACAGTTTTTTTGATTTATTGAGTTTTTAATTTGTCCCGGATAAAATTTTGAAATCCCGGGGTTTTTCAATATTTTTGTCAATTGTCCCGCTAAGCTTCGGAAAAAATCTGGCAACCCTAGTATTAACCCTTTATTCATGTCTATAAAGAGAGCTAGTCTAGTACTATTATTATTAAAACCATTATTAATTTCACTGCTCAATTACGTCAGCTGCTTTTAGAGGTGAGGGAATTGACACTCAAATTAAATAAATGACTCAAAACATCAGCAATAAACAGTGAAATACGTTTTAGAAGACAGTTTGTGATACCGTCAGAAGTGCTGGAGTTTTTGTTATCAAGCCATATGATTTGCTTATGAATTTCAAACGGAGTAAAAAGGTTTAAAAACAAAACTATTGCTTTGAGATGTGTCATCAACAGCATCTGGTGCACAGGCAAAGCAGGGCGGGTACATCTATCCATCCATCCCTCCATCCATCTATATCTTCTATACTACTTATAAAATGAAACGTCCGTCTGTTCGTTTCTCCATAACTATAGAACCATTCGTCCGATTTTCAAGATTTTTTTTTCTGTTTAAAGATCTGTGGCCAACTTAGTCCGTAGGGTGGGTGCGAATTGCTCAGAAGGGGGTCTCAAGAACCGTTAGCCGTATGAACTTGGAAGTTTGTATGTTAATAGACAAGTCAAAATTATTAGTAGGTACATGTCTCATTCATTGTTTTCGAAAATTCTTCTTATAATGGTTGAAAAACTTTTCAAACTAACTTTTCTATTTCGACCTTACTACGCTTAACTTGACATTCATTATACTCATAAACCTACGTATGTCAATTCAAGATAATGCTTTTAATTGTTAGGCAATACTTCTCCGACAGATATGTTTTTCACATGTTTCGCATGATCGCGTATGAGCGGCAGTTGTTTTATGCTTGCACCTACTAGAAAAATAATGTGTATAGTAAGCTCAAAAAAGAGAAAAATACCTAAACAAACGTACAATGATAACTCAAACAAGTAAAAGTGTTATCATCGGCCTGGCCGATGCTTTGATACCCTCCACTGTATGTACTGTACAGGTACACGCCTGTGTGAAATAGCCCATTTTCAATACCAACCTGACGACGGTAAAAAGAAGTCCTCCCACAAAATTTCATACACCTAGGTCAATTCGTTTGGACGGTACCGTGTTTTCAACAGACAGACAAACAGACAGACGGACAGAAAGACAGACGGACATGGCTAAATCGATTCAGAATGTGATCCTGGTTCAGAATATATATACTTTATAGGGTCTCCGGTGAATCCTTCTTGGCGTTACAAATGTAATGACAAAGTGAATATACCTTCCTGTGGAGGGTATAATAAAATTCAGTTTTATTTAAAAGAAATGAAACCGGCGGCGGGCGGAGCCGCTAGCATTGCTAGTATTATATAAAAACGTTGGTGCGTATGTAAGTCCGATAATGGCCGCTGAACCACTGAAGCTATCCGCCTTAATTCCTATTAAAAACAAGTAAAAAACTTTAATACCCTCCACTGCATAAAAATCAAGCAAAATGTTCGCCATGCGAGCTATAGTATGTACTGTACACGCATGGGTCTAATAGTGGTTTTGTATGGGAGGTACCAGAACTACTTTACCGACACAGACAATTTTCAATACCAACCTGACGACGGTAAAAAGAAGTCTTCTCACAAAATTTCATTCACCTAAGTCGATTCGTTTGGACGCTATCGTGATTTCAACAGACAGAGAGACACATGGGTGTAATAGTGGTTTTGTATGGGAGGTACCAGAACTACTTGTCCGACATAGACCCTTTTTAATACCAACCTGACGACCATAAAAAGAAGCACCCTCACAAAATTGCATTATCCTAGGTCCATTTGTTTGGACGCTATCGTGTTTTCAAGAGAGAGAGACACATGGGCCAAAGATTGTTTTTGTATGGGAGGTACCAGAACTACTTGACCGACATAGACCATTTTCAATACCAACCTGAGAACGGTAAAAAGAAGTCGTTTCACACAATTTCATTTGCCTAGGTCGATTCGTTTAGACGCTATCGTGATTTAAACAGACAGAGAGACACATGGGTCTAATAGTGATTTTGTATGGGGGGTACCAGAACTACTTGACCGACATAGCCCATTTTCAATACCAACCTGACGACGGTAAAAAGAAGTCCTCCCACAAAATTTCATACACCTAGGTCAATTCGTTTGGACGCTATCGTGTTTTCAACAGACAGACAGACAGACGGACATGGCTAAATCGATTCAGAATGTGATCCTGATTCAGAATATATATATTTTATAGGGTCTCCGGTGACTCCTTCTTGGCGTTACAAATGTAATGACAAAGTGAATATACCTTCCTGTGGAGGGTATAAAAAAGTCCACGACTGGGTCGCACCTCACACGAAACTTTCTCGTTTATTATGAATCTCGCAGAATCTCAGAGTCATTTCAGCAAATTGTACGTTTAAAATCATACCCACTTAAGATGTACTCAGGTTTAGTAACTGAACCCTTGTTAATTAAATAAAAAGTAATACATACCTACTACATGAACATACTTATTAACTACAAGGCTTTATTTTACTACATACTTTCAAATTTCATCCCGAACAACTGACACTTAAAGGAGGCAAGTAGGCGATGAATTTCGAATTCCCATTTTTGATTATTTAAAAAAAGTGGTCTCAATGGTCGGGATTTGGGTAGTCATTTATGAGAAATATACCTAAAACGGCTCTGTTCAAGTTTTCTGAGAAAAACTAAGTATGTACGTGATCATTTCTAGAATGCTTGCTTATGTTGACTTAAATATATATTTTGGATTCGAAGAGCACTAAAGTGTTTAGCTGAAAACTGAGTACGACGTATTCTTCAGGATATAAACATTACCTAGCAGTTAGATGATCATCCAATTCGAAAATGGCGTTTTCGAGATATGAGCAGTTTTTAAAGTACCATTATTATCGATTGGGGTGGAAATCGAATGTCGCACTCATGGTTCAAAAAACACTATTTCAAAACTGAGCAAAAGGTATTACCTACTATGGATTTAAAAATTACCTGCCAGTTACATTTTTATCATAATCGAAAATGGCTTTTTTGAGATATGAGCAGTTTTTCAAAGTACTGTTATTAGGGATTTGGGTGGATATCAAAGGACGCAGTCTTTCTAGAGAAAAACTGAGTTTGCTATCACGTTAAGAATGACGATAGTATCTTAAAAATAAGTTTTCAAAACTTTCAAAACTGCCGTTGCTGGACTTTTTAGCGAAAAATTGGGTATGCAGTCATGTTAAGCATGCCTACATTAACTCAACTATAAATTTTGGTTCAAATCGTTAGAGCCGTTTTCGAAAAAAAATCTAAATTGTTTAATATTTTTATATGGGCAGTACCGTTAATATTAGGGCAAGCATAAAAAAAATTAAACCTAGCGGGAAGCCCACAAACTCGAAATACGAATTTAGAAACAAATCCGTCCAAGCGTTTAGATTCCCCATCAGGGGGGGGACAGACAGACTTACGGATGGACAGAATTGCGAGACCCACTTTTTGAGTTCCCCTATCATCGTAATATCAGAATTGATCAAAATCTCGAGTTCGACATTTTTTACGAAAACAATAGGTATCTTTCTCTTACTACGTATAGATACGAGAAAGTTCAAAAATAATTGAACAAACAAATATCACAATAAATCTTGAAATATTTAAAATAACTAGCTATTTTAGGCAGAACAACGTTTGATCAAATCCAATTTCATTCAATTTTTCATATTTAAATCCATATATGCAAATAAAATTCCCGTAGGTATAACAACAACCCAATTTTTCTAAATTTAAATTTACATTTATGTTCGTTCAAGAGACATTTTAAATAAACGTTGCATATTAAAGGGTGCTGTAGATATCACTTTGGGTTGTGAGCTATGATAACGACAGTTTAAGAGTCGCTGGCCGTGTCGCCTCATGATATTGTCTTCTTCATAATGTTTATCTTCTGATTCCTCGAGGGGACAAGGAAACTACACTTTCTATGACACCCAATGTGTTAATGTCCACTACTTAGTTTCGTGTGCTCAAGGCGCCAAGGCGCCAACGCCAACTTTCCAAAACCATTGTTCGATATTTTAAAATAATTGCACATCCACTCGGTTCCCGCCTTCGCAGTGCTGTACACAAATCAACCATGGGTGCACCAGCCAACAGTTGTTATTATTAATAGGAACCACCACTGCGCTAATAGTATAAAATATAACCGCAAGCGAAACAAGTCAGTACCTATACAAGGTATGTATACTATGAGCAATTGGGCTGCTTGTACGCTTTATGCTACACAGAAAGTACCCGCTCTAGCGGTTGTAATGGAAACAATTCTCAGGATACATGTCAGCCTCCAATGGTCGTGCAACAAGTCATGTTAATCGATGATAATTTATTCGGATTGCCGGGCTAGGAAAGCCCCCAACAACTATCCAGCAGTGCTGGGCAGTAGCTACAAATCTTCTCCGCAGCCTCACTTGAGGCCTTCTGCAGATCTATTCGCTGTTTCGCAGGGTCTTGTGCGTGTCGTGGCGTTGTGTTTGGTATTACTCCGTTCGATGGACAAGGAGATGCCTAAAGTATTCTAAAGTGATGCCATAAATTGATATCGATTGGCGGGTGAGTTGTATTATTAGTGAGAATTTAAAGGAGAGCTGTCATAATATGGAAATGAACCTCATTTAGCATGGCGTCGACGACAACCGTACATTATCTATAGGTTAATACTCTCAACTGAACAATTTGTAAGAAAGTTATCTGATGATTTTATGGTTTAGTTGGGATGGGTAAATGTTGAAAATTATATGGTGTTTAGAATTTGTTGGTCAAATTAATAAAACGACCTGCATAGCGACATCAAAATATATATACGAAACTAGAAACGTACATATTTGACGTATAGAGGCGGCCAGGACATGTAGAGCGAGTTGACACCAAAGCTCCTGCCCGTGCCCGTAAGAATTAGATTTGAACCCAACGGAATCAGAAGTAGAAGAATACTTATTTACCTATACTGAGAAAGCGTGTACAGCATGTAGTAAAGGACATAACAAAACTATAGGGACCGTGCAACTAAAGAAAGCTAGCTAAGAACCGGTCTAATTGGGACTCTTATTATAGTTGATATCAGCTTCTTGTTTACATTCCTCGTTTCGTGCTTAGATATTTCGAACACAAAAACATCTTTAAAAATATTTTACTTAAATGTCAATACAACCTATATTTTAAAGTCCTAAAGAATCTTGGAAACTCGTTAATTTTATATTAGGCAGGAAGTCAATTAATTTATGTAGATGACTAAAGATAGACTAAAGACTAAAGATAGACAAATTAATTAAGCTGTAATTAAAACTGATGGAAAAATAAAGGTATTCGGTCGTATTGGTAAACATCTTTTTATCGAAAATAACTTTCACAATCTCGCAAACTAGCTAGTTCGCAAAAAAAGATTGGTGGAAATAGACAATATGGTTCACAAATGTGAATATATATGAATATTATAACGGTCCGTCAAATAGCATACAACACTCAATGTATCTGGAGGAAATCACCAATATAGAAGTTGAGAATACCTATACCTACTTAACTCATTTAAGTTAAATCAGACACAAATTGTTTTAGCCCCTGTCCTGCCATAAAAAATATGGTTAATACGAGCCTGGACCAACCTATCTATAGTTCTGATATCGCCCAAAACTGAACTGTTCGCATTATTTCAGCTGACATTCTGACGTAGGGTAGACGGGGGTGCATTTGCCATAGGGGTACATCTGCCAATCGATCTTTTTTCCCAAACCAACACTTATCGAAAAATATCGAAAAATTGATTTTGATTGCACACCTCTTAGTGCAAACTTCTCACAAAGTTTCATAGTTCTCTGCCAGAAGAAAGTTATCTGATGATTTTATGGTTTAGTTGGGATGGGTAAATGTTGAAAATTATATGGTGTTTAGAATTTGTTGGTCAAATTAATAAAACGACCTGCATAGCGACATCAAAATATATATACGAAACTAGAAACGTACATATTTGACGTATAGAGGCGGCCAGGACATGTAGAGCGAGTTGACACCAAAGCTCCTGCCCGTGCCCGTAAGAATTAGATTTGAACCCAACGGAATCAGAAGTAGAAGAATACTTATTTACCTATACTGAGAAAGCGTGTACAGCATGTAGTAAAGGACATAACAAAACTATAGGGACCGTGCAACTAAAGAAAGCTAGCTAAGAACCGGTCTAATTGGGACTCTTATTATAGTTGATATCAGCTTCTTGTTTACATTCCTCGTTTCGTGCTTAGATATTTCGAACACAAAAACATCTTTAAAAATATTTTACTTAAATGTCAATACAACCTATATTTTAAAGTCCTAAAGAATCTTGGAAACTCGTTAATTTTATATTAGGCAGGAAGTCAATTAATTTATGTAGATGACTAAAGATAGACTAAAGACTAAAGATAGACAAATTAATTAAGCTGTAATTAAAACTGATGGAAAAATAAAGGTATTCGGTCGTATTGGTAAACATCTTTTTATCGAAAATAACTTTCACAATCTCGCAAACTAGCTAGTTCGCAAAAAAAGATTGGTGGAAATAGACAATATGGTTCACAAATGTGAATATATATGAATATTATAACGGTCCGTCAAATAGCATACAACACTCAATGTATCTGGAGGAAATCACCAATATAGAAGTTGAGAATACCTATACCTACTTAACTCATTTAAGTTAAATCAGACACAAATTGTTTTAGCCCCTGTCCTGCCATAAAAAATATGGTTAATACGAGCCTGGACCAACCTATCTATAGTTCTGATATCGCCCAAAACTGAACTGTTCGCATTATTTCAGCTGACATTCTGACGTAGGGTAGACGGGGGTGGATTTTGCCATAGGGGTACATCTGCCAATCGATCTTTTTTCCCAAACCAACACTTATCGAAAAATATCGAAAAATTGATTTTGATTGCACACCTCTTAGTGCAAACTTCTCACAAAGTTTCATAGTTCTCTGCCAGACACCAAACAAGTTGGAAGTGAGTTCGTGGTTTTTGCCTACTGATGGAACCAAAAATCTAAGGTAATCAGTCATCCTTTATTTAGAATATTTTTTTTGTTAAATAACAATTGTTGGTTGCATAAATATCGATTGTAAATATGTTTGCTGCAGTTTATAAAAGTTTTTGATACATGTTTCCAACAAGGAAAAAAGTTATAAATTATTTATCCAAAAAATAGGATGTGGTGGGGCTTTGCCATTTTTTTGTGGTGACAATTGCCTGGCAAAGCCACCCTATGGGGAGCTGTTACCAGTGACAAACCCACCCTGTGGGTTACTTTTTCCAATGGCAAATCTCATATCTTCGGTATTTATGATCCGAGTTAATGAACATTTTTTTTATATAATTTAACTGCACATTTAGGGAATATAAAAAAAATTATTTTAGAAAAATTGGACACTCCGTTCTTGAAATTTTTGTACTACTTCGTATATGGTATTTTTGAAACTTTGGGGGCGTGCCACGCCCAAACGGTAAGAGAGCGTTAAATTTTTTTTTCAGATTTGTGCAATCAGTCGGATTGTGAAAAAAAAACGTTATTTGCGAATGGGCAGTAAAATAAAATCATGCCATCCCAAACAAGGATGGCAAACCCACCCCAGGAAGTGAATTCTGTAGCAAAACCCTAATTTTACTACTGTATTTCGGTTTTTAGGATAAGAAAATGCCACGCAGTTATGTGAAAAAGGGAATATGTTGAATAGTCTGATTCTTAGGTACCTGATGGTATACCCTCCCCATCCCCATGGCAAACCATCCCACCTGGGAGGCTTTGATAGGAAATTTTTTTTTTTAATCTATAGTAAAACATTTACATAAATTATTGACCGATCAAGACGAAATGTACTTTAAAGTGAAGGTAATAAAGCAAGGTACATATACTAATTATCAAAAACAACTAAAACACGGTAAAGCGTAAGGTCGCAACTCCTAAATCCGGCAAATGCACCCCCGTCTACCTTACTACAACAGGCTATTTTGGGCTTGTTGAATCTCACTTGAGAATCTGAGATAGGGTATTTTGGCCGGCGGAGAGCGGAGGTGCACCACAGCTTTATAATTTGCAATTGGTCCATAATAGGATACTGAAGTTATGTACAGGGTGTCCCATAATTCACGCAAAATTTGAATTTTGGCCATTTAATAGTACATACAGTTATGCCAACGGAAAAAAAGATAACAATGTGGCAGCTGCCAATTCGGGGTTAGTAAAAATGGAGCGCTATACGAAAGAACAACGCATGTTCATTGTTGAGCAATATTTTAAATATAATGAAGGTTTGTTCGAATAAAATCATCTTCAGTCTTCAGTGATGAAGCTAATTTTCATCTTGATGGCTTCGTTAATCCTCAAAATTGTCGCATTTGGGATTCAGCAAACATACGAGTAGTTATTGAGAAACAAATTCATTCACAACGCATGACTGTTTGGTGCGGATTTTGGGCTGGAGGCATTATCGGACCATTCTTCTTCGAAAATGCGGCTGATCAGGGAGTAACTATTAATGGTGTCGTTATCGTGACATGATAACCCAGTTTTCAGTGCATAAATTTCAAGATATGAATGTGACTAACATGTGGTTTCAAGAAGACGGAGCCACATGCCATACAGCCACAGAAACAATTCAATTATAATGAGTCATTTCCTAATCATGTAATCAGTCGATTTTGCGGTGAGAATTGGCCATCCCGATCTTGCGATTTAACGCCATTCGACTTTTTCCTTTAGGGTTTTTTGAAGACAAAGGTCTATGCAAACAAGCCCACGACCACCAAAGCTTTGAAAGAGGAAATTGGGAGGTGTATTCGAAAATATTATGTAACAGTTCCAACAACATTCATATCCATTGAAATTCGTAATTTACCGAAACCAATTTTCTTAAAGAAAGCAAAAGAATTACCTATATCTACATAAATTCTGATCGGTTAAACTTTTAATCAATAACTTTTTGTTTATCTTTGAGCCTTAAAATGTTTGTCGTCGATTCACGCCAAAACGCATTTACCGATTTTAATCAAACTTTCACACATCTTTAGTATTGGTCCATTTACGATTTCTGTAAAGTTTGGTCAAAATTGGACAAAGGGGCGTGGCACCGCCCATACAAAAAAAAACATTCAAAATCGTATATGTATCTCGAAAACCACCAAATCGATTGAGCTCAAACTTACAGATAATCTTAGTTATTGTCCCTGGAGTGCTCCTTTGAAGATTGGTCAAAATGGGACAAAGGGGCGTAGTACCGCCCATACAAAAAAAATAAAAACCCGATATCTGCTATAGAAAAATCATCTTCTATGGGGTGAAACTCGATGACGTTATATCTCGATAACCGCTGGGCCGATTTTCATTATTCTTTTTTTTGTTTTGTTCGTATTGCTGTAATTCAGGTTAAGGTAGAAATAAAATGCCAGCAAATTGATTTATTCTCATTTCTCGCATTTATTATTTAAGACCAAAACATAAACAATAGAATTCCTGTGCACGGGCAAAGCCGGGCGGGTACAGCTTCTTCGACAGTTTTTGAATTGGAAGCCAAAGTTTTTAAATACGATTTCTGGAAAAAAAAAAATGTTGTGTACCACAAGCATTACAATAAAAACTGTTTATCTATTTAACTATTTTGCACTACGAAGTGTGCACGGGCTACGTAGTACTATGTATAACTTAATTTGTTTTTCTTTTTAATTAGAATAAGGTACATAAAGCAATGGAACTCAAAACATACAAATGTTAGCACTTTTGTGAATAATCTTCTAAAGACAGGCCCATAATGCTTCAAAGATATCGATTGTAAAAACAATATTGCAACTTTTTAAAATATTGAATACCTAAGGTACCTACATAAAATTAAAAAAAAAAAATTAGTATTTTGTACAGCACAATTTGCATGTAGGTACTTACTATTTTGGGCGTTAGGCAATAACGCCCAAGGAAATAGCGCCCAAATCGATTTGGAAATAACGCCCAATAAACAACAAGATGGAAATAAAGCCCAAAAAAATGTGCACCTTATTATGTATGGGGGGTGTGCTTCTCCCTGCAACCCCCCTGCTTGCGGTTACTGTCAGATTTGGAGTATGTGCGAAATTGCTTATATCGAAGGTTTTTTTGCAGTGAAAACTCCCACCTACTCCAAAATCCAACAGAAAACCCAAGCAGGGGGGTTGCAGGGGAGCATGTCTCCTGATACTTATTCCATTTCCACTTACTATTTTGGGCTTTACTGCTTGTCAAAAAAACGAACCCTGGAAAGGAAATAACACCCAAAATGACGAAAATTTTGCAACAACAAATTGTACGGTTTTTTTGGGCGATATTTCCAAATTTATTTGGGCGTTATTGCCTAACGCCACTATTTAGTGTTGTTCCCCGGAAATTCCTAAAAGATATAGATATTCTTATTTGTCCTGATCTGAGAAAGTCCTTTTATCTGTCTGTAACATCGAATAATATCGTCAATTCCGATTTGTAAGTGAGTTTCTTTAATTTTTCAATAGGTACAATTCAGCGATCCACAACACACCATCATATCCGTCTATCAAGTCCATATATAATTGATTCCTGTTTATTTAGCTATAAATTGCACAGCGTCAATTCATTACCCTCATCTATGCGCACATCCATTCGCTTAATTAATTATGTAATTAAGTTTAATGGCTCAGTTCTCTCAACCCCATCTTAAATGGAAGGTTATTTGTGCAGTTGCTATCCATCGAACAAGACATCAGACGAAGGAATGATGTTGGAAAGGTAAACAATTCCTAGTAAACAAACAGTCCACAAAAAGTCGACAACTACATATACGGCCTCAGACACACATCTGTGAGTTAAGTTTTTGCAATAATTTAAACACCAATAAACTTCACTTTAAAGAAACTGATGTAACCCGATGTATTAAAGTCATCTGCAGCGTTTACAAACACTCATCACATCCTAAAGGAGTTTACGCAGAAGTTATGTACCCACCTAGTCATTATAGCACAAACAAAGCTTCCAAAAATGTAATGCTTGGTGTACACTGTACACATCACAGCCAAAATATTTATCCGTTGCCAGGCGTGATAGCATTTCAAAGAGTTAAGCTCATTTATTTTTAAATAACCGCCCTGTTCCGGCAGATCTGGTTGGTAACTTGTGGTATACCTAGTTTTGTGGGATGGTCTCCACGTTCAACCAGATTCTGACATTTGTTCGTCAACTGGGGCGGGAAGGTGGCAACGCGCCCATTTGCTGCCGCCCTATGCACTCGGTGCCACGAGTGTAAACAATTCAAATGGGAGGAATATTAATGTTCCAACAAACACTAGCTCCATAGTCTCGAAGGAGAAGAAGACGACGGGATTCTTAAGACATTGTCTGGCCACATGAAAAGGCACTAGGCGTAGCCTAACAGCGTGCGACTAGTGTAAACTTCACCACAAATTGGAAAAATGATGAAAGACACTTTCGGTAAATTAAAAACCAGGGGAAAGTAATTAAAAAAAAAATCATTTTTAGATAGTTTACAGAGTACCTACAGCTTGAATACGTATGTGTTTGAAAATAGGGATCACGCAGCACATTATACTAATGTCAATAGAACTAGTCGTATACATTCTAATTTTAGAGCACTAATTTTGTAGTTGTAGGAGGTGGTTGAAGTCTTCAATTTTAGTAGGGTTGATATTGACAATTTTAATATCTAGGTATTTTGTGTCTTTGTGTTTGCTATCAGATAGGAATCTACCTAATAAATATGTAACGTAAAGTATTCTTAGTTTAATTTAATTACATATGAGAGATGAGCCGAAATTTTAGCCACCTATGCCAGACCAAAAACAAGCCAGGCAAAAGGAATTGATAGTCCTGAAGCATCAGAAGCGTTTTTATGAATGAATTTATCAACTCATCTAAACGACAATTCGCCTCTAAATTCGGATAGACTGCCTTACCTGTACCCTGTACCTACCAATTATTGTACAGGTGGACAAATTCTAAAAAATTGTAATGTCATCGTTAACAGAGAGAGAGTAGTCAAAAGTGTATTTGCAAACAACGAAAGCTGGTAAAGTCGGTCTGATTTAGAAATGAGGACGAGTCGATATAATATACTGCCATCTTTCAGTCAAGTACCTACAGTAGCGTTATCAAAATTGAGTGAAGTGGAATGGAATTAGCGTGGTAAATCCTGAAACAATATGTGCTACAAATCCCATTTAGTAAAATTGATTAGGTATATGATTGACAGGAGAGAACTCGTCATAGAGGTCACTCTGGCGTTAACGAAGCTCCTGTTCCTTGGATCAAGGCTATGCTTAAAAACAAGGCAGAGTATGCGGAGTGGGAATGCTGAATGTGTCATTATTAGTCTATCATCAGAGGCTGTCAGCAAATCGACATTTTAGCAGTTTTATTACGGTCCTAAAGAATAACATCAATGCTATTGATGTCTATTTGCAGAGACGTATAATACGAAGGTATTTTAGTTCACGTTCTTCCAAAATGTGTGCAAAAGTGACGGCAGCTTTCAACATTCTTAGTGGGACATCCGCTTTCAGTCAATCCACTCAAGGCGTAAGTCGCCGTTTTTACGAGGAGGAGGAAGTGGACTTATATTTTAGCCAATAGAAAAAAGTACCTATCACAATGCCGTAGCCAGTCTGTTGAAATATATCGGAATAACCCTTGATAGCAAGCTGATTGGATCGAAGCATATCGAGTTGAAAACCTCACAATCACACGGGACTTATTACCAAAAAAGGAACTAGGTACCACGCATCGGCCAAAAATTTGTTTTTTTTTTCTCTCTCTTTTGGCCTAGCATGCCGAGATCTGCTCAGGCACCAGTCTGAGTTGGTTAACTTGGTGTGCGTAACAGGACGGAGCTAGCTATAGACATCGAGCTGGATTGAGGGCCTGGTTGGTTGAACCCGTTGTCCACACGGACTGTGAGCGCCATCTAAATAAGAAGGACAAGTACTTATGTAGTGTTGGAATTGGTAATGATCTGAACACTTTCCAGTTCATTATTCGATCTTTTCCACTACCTATCCACAATCCAATATCAATATACATCGAAAGACCGACACCAAAAATGTCTCTATCGTATTATGTTTCTAGCTAATGGAGTAAGTGGCACACACATAACTCAATTTGTTACTAAACAGAGATCGATTAAATGCAACTTCACATTCCGCATATATGAGTAAAAACAGTTTGTCTATAATTAGCCACTTAACATTTTATCACACTGACCCCGAAAAACCTATGTTCAGTAATTGTGCGCGCCGTTCCACCGATTTTACCAAAACAATACTTGCTACCACACTTCTTATATGGCCAAATAGTCCCAAATGTGATACTTCTCTCCAAAAGGCAATAAAATAAAAATGTTAACCATAAAAACAAAATTAGTCACACTATACAAAAGGCTACTACAAGACCATGTTTCCCCTTAAATCCTCATTAACCTTTGACAAAACCTTTCCTATCATACCTTCTGATAAATAAAAGCCACACTAATTTGTCATACCATATTCCTGCCTACAACCTAGAACAAGCCCACGCTTTTCTAATCACTGTCTGAACATAAAAATCCAATTTATGCCCGTCCGTGCGTCTCCCAGATAAGCTTGCCGCCACGCCATCGAACCGTTCCCTAATTGTGTTGCAGCGCATCACCTAATTTCATTTTCGTGCATCTCAGGAACCGAATCGAAACCGAGCAATTTCGGGTGACAATATTTCACGCCGATACGCGCACACAGCTGCCTCGTCGTGTGACACTTTTCAAGTGGGATCGATCCGCAACCGCTTTGTTCCGCCTGCAATAAGTCTTCCTATTCATCGAATGTGAATGCGTTGAGTTATTCTTTAGGAGTTCATTCAGCTCTGATAAGCGGAAGACATATTGCCGCATCGGGTATAAAAACATAAAGTATTATGTAGGACGATGGAGCTATCTCCGGAGACGCCAGCCCACATGAGGTTGTCCAACTCTCTCGACTAGTTCGGTCGTTGATTTTCCCGTCACATGCAAATAGACACCATATTGACGTACGTACGTTCACATATCTGTCAGTTTGGTGAACTTATTCCGTGTATGTGACACGAGTTTACGGAGGCTTTTGTTTTGTCTCGAATTACAAAACGTTCGCTTCCTGTATATGCTCCGGCGACGTTGTCGAATTTTCCGATCGCATGGGTGGCCTATCGGATTAAAACTGATTTCATTACCACCCGCACGTGAATGGCGTGTGGATTCATCATTCATGAGGGATGTGAAAACAAACATAAACCGAAAAATACCTGCGATCAGCATGCGCAACAAGATCGGCACTGAGGCAATAAAGTCACAACAGGCCGCCGCCGATCAGAGCGGTGATTTGTGATTATGAAATGTCAGCTTGACAGTGATGGCACAGCGTGCGCGTGGTAATTGTTTGGGCATTTGAAATGATTGCTTTGACGGGATGTGTCAAACTATTTAGGAGGTAGGTAGGGTCGTTTATGTGCGGGACATTGATGAGGGATCGACTCGTCATCACGTTTATTGTTGGCTTTGGCATACAGCATGTGGTGTAATATGAGAAAAACTGTCTGCAGTTAATCAGAGAATACAGCTGCTAACATCTTGTTAATTGATTGTTCAATGGGTGCCTTACCTTCGCTGAGATTATGGGACTAGCTAACTAGTCAGTTTTTAATTATCGAACATGCGTTGTGTGTGGCTTATTTTTAATACAATTATCACTTCCTCATTTATTAGATAAAATAGGAGGGATTAATACATTTGAGAAATATTCGTAATTCAACCACGATTTTCAGACTTAATCTCTTCGCTTAAGTCGAAATGTTTACATAAAATCTGTTTTGTATCCGTCAGTTATGATGGGTATTTTTAGAGCCGACGGATAGCAGCACTGTAGGCAGGGGCGGAACATCTATAAGGACAAAAGTGGCAGTGCCCTGTGTCCATAGGGCTTTGGGTACTCTTGGCTAATCGTAAAACAAAAATGATTTCCTTGAAAAATAATTCCTGGCCCTCTCCGAGCTTACTCAATAGGTTTCTAGACGTCTATGTTAAAGGCAAACTTTAACAAATCTGAAGTGATTGTCCTCTTCAGATCACATGTTCATTGCATTCAGCGTGTTACTGCACTCCCATTCAAGCATTAGCTGGAAAGGTAGGGGTCTTATTAAGGAGCCGTGGGAGTAGGAATACTCAATTTGTTTTCTAGGATTGGTCACGCAAAGATAAATTTGAGATTCGGTGTTTGCTTGACTCGAACGCGAACCCTTTAATATAAGTGCTGAAATTTCTTACTGCCCGAAAGAAGTATATCGTCTTCGCCAATCCTTCGTTGTATTGCTGCGGGAACTCAGAAAGGTCGATACGTGATATAAAATTTCCCATGTTGGATAGAATTATCCCCGCCTGACTAAACCTAGCAGCGTTACCGATGGACAATTTGAAAATGTTTCCAAAAAAGGTCGCCCGAGCCAAAAAATGCGTCCCACCGAATTTCGTTCAGATTTAAATTATACAGTTTATTGAAAAAAAAAAGGAGTGAATTTATTTTTTTACTGAAATAAACTTAAAGTTAAAAAAAATAATGAAAAAAAAAAGTTCATGTATGTATATAGTTTTTTTGTTTGGTGTGCGCTAGTCCCGTAAATCCTCAAAGCTTATTGGTCTTGAATCAGGGGTGGTCTAGAAAATTCTGAAAATCCCAAATGAAAAGCCGGAAAATCGAAAAAATCTAAATTTCCATTTTGTATGGGAGTATGTATACCCCATCAATGATAGCGAAACTCGAAAACCACCAAACCGATTGAACTCAAATTTTGGAGTATCTTTGCTCTATTAGCTCAATAGAGTTTCTGCTAAGTTTGGTGAAAATTGGAGAAAGAGGCTTGGCACCTCCCATACAAAAAATTCTTTAAAATCGTATATCTCGAAAACCACAGAATAAATTGATCTCAAATATTGAGAAAATCTTTGTTATTGGCCCGAAGGTGTTTCTGTGAGATTTGTGAAAATTTGATGAAGGGCCGTGGAACCTCCCAAACGATAAAAATAAATTTTAAAAGTTGTAAGATTGTTGACATTGATTTGATGTGCATTGTACTTACAAATTCGAATAGGGTGGGATTGGAAATCGGGGAATGGCACGGCCCATACAAGTTATTTAAAACACTATTTTAGCTTTAGCTTTTGAATTCATTTGAATTATTCAAAAGTGTTTTATTTAATCACTAAACGAAACTTAAACTGTAGACAGTGCGTGTAGTCGCCATTTGGCGACATATCGTCCCCTTTCTGCGTTAAGCACGTATCTACAAAACATCTATTCTTCAGGAATAATTAAACGCATGTATCAGTAAAATCTTTCTATTATTTATAATTTGACAGTTTGACTAACCTGGAGGTCAATATGATGTCAGCCTGTCAAAAATTGACATGATTTTTGACATGTGTATTGTGTTCGATTAAGGGAAGCTATTCTTTTTTTTAATTCCTGACGAATGAATGTTTTGTAGATACGTGCTTAACGCAGAAAGGGAACGATATGTCGCCCATCGGTAACACTGAACCTAGGTATA
Source organism: Cheilosia scutellata (assembly GCA_955612985.1). Classification (NCBI taxonomy): domain Eukaryota; kingdom Metazoa; phylum Arthropoda; class Insecta; order Diptera; family Syrphidae; genus Cheilosia; species Cheilosia scutellata. Next base: position 27,764,118 of record OY015312.1, on the reverse strand, counting down.
GTCCGTTGTCGGTCCCAAAGCAAAAGAAAGATCCCAACATGAAATTTTTCCCTTAAGGTATCTTTGGTCGCATGAAATTGTTAATGCTTTTCTCTTCTTTATCACAAAGTATACCGAAAATTCCATTTCAACCCTTTTCAACACATAGTGGGTTTCACGCTGTTATAAAAAAGTTACTCAGAACTCTGGCTGTCATTACTAAACACATAGCTATTTGAGAAGTGCAACACCCAGCAAATTTCCCTCTTCTCTGGGGTGGGTAAATGTGTATCTTGTGCACATGCCAAAGACGCTGCTGTGTGGACAATCAGTCATGGCTCGATCGTCGATCGTCGATCGATCGAGATATCTTCGGAAGCAGGGGTAAGTTTGTTTTTTTTAGCTGTAGTTCTGGTTGGATAAGTTGTTTTCTTGTCGCTAAGAGAATAAAATCCCTAATGTGAAGAGACCTGCGCAAGAAATTTTCACTTAAGTTGGGACGGGCTATACAAGAAATATCAGCAATGTTCGTGAATAAGACCCCCACATACTTAAACTTGTCCACCTGTTTTGTTGGGGCTTTTCTAATGTAAACAGTTCACGGTCTGGCGACCACCACCCCTTCAGTTTTTTTTATATTCATCCCAGCTTCAATTCAAACGGCTACAAACCTTTCGAGTACGAAGTAAAGTCTGATCTAAGGATGTCACGTTAATGACTTATACTTAGGCGATCCAATTCGAAATGAAAGGTTGATTTAATGCCGAGTCAACAATCGCAATAATGTCATTATTGATTATGACAGTGATATAGTTGATAACTACCGACTCTATAATGCTTACGATATTGTATTATTTGTGTGCTAAATTGTTAAGAACAAGTGCTCTCATTGCTATGGTACGATTGAGTAATCATTTTCACGTCTCGCCTAGTCATCTGCTATGCTATATGCACTATAATTGACTAGAAGTAGAAGAAACCCAATTTTTGAAAAACCACCCCGTGCTCTTAACCTGCTGTTTACGATATTCAATGATCCAAGTGATCGTTTACAACGCTGTTTCTTTAGATTTCTTTTCAGTCTTTTTGATCTACTCACGTTCCGCTGCGTTTACGTACCACGAACGGATAAACATGCAAGATGTAAATCCCCCATCAACTGCTTTACATCTAATAAGAAATTTGAAAAAAAAAAAAAAAAAAATCTAATCACTTAAACTTCAATAACTTACATGTTATTATACCCCTTTGCGTCCAAACTATTCTGACACATCCAGATCGTAGTATAAACTGTAAATGTTAACAACTTTTCTTTATCCCCGAGCGTGTTGATCACCTGAAAAGTATATTCAAATGTATCCCTGTCCGACATTGGCGTTTGGTAAGCCGCAAGTTGATGATAAACATATTAACTTCAATTTCCATATGGCTTTCTCTATAATTCCCGGATATAATTAGATCAAATCCCACTCGATCGAGTGATCATTATACCTATGAAGTTGTCAGACAGATGTTGGACACACCGATCGGCTGTGTCACAATTGAAACAAATTCCAAAATATTGTCATGTTCTCCGTGGGTTACAGCTTACAACCGCAAGTGGTATAACTAACAGTCATTACACGAAATCAAATCTGTTTCAGAGGAACTATTCGTGGTTTGCCACGAAGTGAATTCCATTAACATCATACTTTGTGACGATGGGGATTAGGGAACATCCCAAAGTGGAATTTATGGACTGCTTGTGTCTGTAGAGCGGGTGTATGTATAAAACACGCAACAACAGATGATGTTTCTTGTCAGATTGAAAATTTCTTCGTGGACTTTCTCATCTTTTGGGAGCATCGACATGAACACTGAACAGTCGATTGCATTTGCATTCTGTCGAACATCGTAAGGAGTGATGAATTGCAGATTGGCAGGTTTAGTTAATGCGGTCTGATTTCCATTTAATTGATGTACTAATTTGTAATCTTTGTTCTTGTCGGCTGTGAGGCTATGCAGACGATTCTTGCAAGTTCTTTATGGACATGCATTTATGTGAATTGGCAGGTGTCGGTTGGAAAAATACACAAAAATGTTGAAGAGACTAGGTAGATATATCACTAGATACTCCTACAAGCTCCATCATCGAACTTAAAAGAGAATATGGTAAAATTTATTGGGGCATACGCATACGGCATACCATGTTAATCATTCATGTTGTTTGCTTTTGTATAGTAAGTAGCAATTTTTTGATTGAAGTTTGCATTTTCAGCATTATTGAGGTCGGCCTTTGAAGTGAACTGCTATAATATACAATATAACAACTAATCTAAATTTTCAATGAAATTTCGCAGTACCTAAACATACCTATCTGTAATTAAGTCAAATTACCGCATGCAGTTATGGTGTGTTTAACGAATGGTATTCAAAATTTCTATATCGAATTAGGAACAGTTTTACAATTTCGATCTCTGATTTTCGATGGAAAATAAAAACAAACTTTTCTTTTCCGAAATGTCGTTTCTAAATTTAATATAATAAAAATGGAAAGTATCACGCCCAAACGGTAAGAGAGCGTTAATTTTTTTTTTTTTTTTTCAGATATGAGCTTAACGCAAGTTAATAATAAAAAAAGTATTTTTTTTCGAATGGGCAGTAAAATAAAATCTAGCCTACACAATTTAAAGAAATCGATATTAAAAAAAACCCCATGATTTAGAAGACCTGCTAGATTAAGAAATTTATACCTACAGTGGAGTGTCAAAAATAAATAAATAAATAAATAGGTGGCGCAACAGGCGGTAGACTCCCAAGGCCTAGCTTCTTGCAACCATTCGTTTTGTGTGAGTTTCTATTTTTGGGCCGAATGGAAGGGACCTACAATTTTATGCCGAGTCCGAACGGCTGAATTGAGAAGCTTTTTCAGGACAGTCATACTCTCGAATGTTTGTCAGACGTTCGCGAGAGGTGGCGCAGTAGATAAAACCTTAGTCCAGCACACTAACCACTGCGCCCACAAGTGGAGGGTCGAGGTCAACATAATATTATATTGATAATGTGTGGCATATACTCCAGAGTGCGTTTCGCCCCAATGACCCACCCCATCGGGCTCATCAGCAGACGAACCACCAGATCTACCTATAGACTCACAGTTTACTCGATGTTTACCGAGACTATCAATTATTTCATTGTAAAAAGTGACTCGGAACCATAAACCTATAAACGTGTCTTCTAGTTTCCCTTTTCATCTAAATGTTATTGTTCGGTATTCATATGACGTATTGACAACTGCGATTGTCCATATTCCAACAAAGTTCATCAATATAAAAATTTTGAAATACTGCACTTATGTTCATATTGGCAACCCCGATTTTTAATTCAATAAACGCATTCTTCAATGTGATTACAATGAAAGTGCGTAGGTAGGTACATCATATTGACAACTGCAATTGTTAATCTTACAACATTTTTCATAATGTCGCTTGAATCACATTGTTCATAGGTTTCTTGTTGGATAACCTCGTACAGTTGCACAATTTCGGATGATTCAGATTCCGCAACATGATTATGATCGATCCCACCTTCAGTTGCAAATTACACTTCGGAGTTCGTGGCACATCAAGCGACTTCAAAAATTCCGTCGGATAGTTGGTCATTTCATCCTCGTTGGTCACGCTGTCAACGGATTTGTACGAATGCAGTTCTCCAGCCATTTTACTTTGAATAATGAAATTCAAGCTATTGACGCATGTCCTTAGTACTTATTGCCCGTTCACTAATCGAAGATCTTAATAATTTTGTGCGATGCCTCATCACTTTGGTGATGAGTGCCTCCTTCGACGATGTGAACTCACAAAAATTTGTCAGGAACGATGTCAATCCAGTCGAAACATCAACGGGAATTTGTCCATTGCCAAGACCCAGCAGTTGTCTCGAGAATACACTAGCAGATGGATCGTTCTGCAATGCGACTCTCATGTTCGTGGTCAATTTCAACTTCTTTGCCATACCGCCACAAAGACAAAGATTTCAGGATTTTCTACCTATCCACCGTCCAAAATCATCAAATCAAAAAATTTAAAATTTCGTCAAAAAAATAAATTCAATATTTTTCGCGTTTTTACGGAATTTTCTATTTTTCCGTTCGAAAAGCCATTCTGTACCAATTGTACACAAAATTCCATACAAAAAATCAATTTTCGATTTTTCCAATTTCCCGAACTAAATTATCCTAAAATCTTCTTTCGTAAAAACTTTCTTCTGGCAATTACGAACAACTGAAAAAAAAAATTTAGCCAAATCGGCCCAGCCGTTCTCAATTTTCAATGGGTACTTAATGGGTTAGCAAAGTTTTGTATCATTCAAACGGAATTTAAATGACCTTTCCATTGATGACAAAATTTACATGAAATAAGTTCAAATTTATGAGTAGGTACTTAGAGTAACTTTACTTTTGTCCAAATAATTTTGACACTGACTGTACATTTTTCACACCATTTTTATAATTACATATACAATATGTACATATAAATGTTGTGTACCTATAAAGAAGAAGTAAAGAAAATCAATTTCTCAGTTCACCCTTTTACCGAGTTATTGGCAATAAGCCGTTTTAATGTGTCATTTCATAACCTTACTTTCATTCAACTTGTAATAATAGTCCTAAATCCAAATCAATAAAAACAAAACTTGAAACCGTTTTTGGGCAATAGGTAGATACCTACTTCCAGATGCCAGCGCTTCGCTAAGAAATTGATCATATATTTTTTGACCAGTTTTCTTCAATTTTGTTCAAGATACATTAATCTTCACAGGATCTGCTTTTGGCCAATAGCAAATAACACTTTCTTACCGAATTTTCTAATTTTCAAATTTAAATTTATACTGAATTTTGACAGCCACAAAAGCGCCGAACACTAGATGAACGAAACTTGTCAGAAAAAAGAATATTATATAAGATGATAGAAGATCCATTTCCATCCCCAACCTTTGTATGAAAACTTATTGAAATAAAAAAAAAAAAATAAAAAATTTTCAGAATGATTTATTTGGATCTACAACTACTTGCAATGCTGCCAGGCCAGGTAACACAATTGTATCTTAAGGAAGGAACGCAATCTGAAAGGCTTGCAGTGATTTCAGCAGCGGGCTTGTCGAAATGAGATTTCACTGACGTGTTCCATTTATATGAGCATTTTAGTTTAGAGCATGGTGAGTAAACGACTTTCGAACAAAAGCCTGGTTATAGTATTTCGACGTTCCATCAACTACATAATATCAAAAACAAGTAAAGCTGACCCGATTTTCAGTATTTAACCAATTAATTTGAAGCTCATATCGCAAGCACACTTCATTTGCCCTTCTCCTCCACATGACGATGGGCTAAAACATCAATTTGTAAACATCAAATGGACATTACTGGAAAATTGTTGAGTTCACAGATTGATTTCCAAGCGTTCATTCATCGATTTGCCTCTTGTAGTCGGTAAGTATTTGGATTTGTTGATCAAACTTCGGGGAAGCAGGAAAATAATTAACGTTCCCCGAATCCCCTCGGCACACTACGTATTCATTAGGCAGCTTGTAAACACAATCCATTCCTTTGTGTGCTTCTATGATCAACATGCAGCATCTTTCCATTTTGCTATTGATTAAACACACAGTGCAGGAGCAGGAGCAGCGGCAGCTCAGATACAACGCATCAACTGCATCACCACGGGGCATACGCAAGCAATGCGAAGCGATGCGTAAAAAAGGTGAGGCGATTTCGATCCGATTCTATTTCTGGAACTACACATGAACCGTGAAGTAAACAATGCATTTAGAGTTTTATGTCCTGCCATATCGTCTACACACTACACACCCTTAGCCGGTGATGTTAAATGCTGATGCAATATTAGGTAGAGGTGGAGGTGCCTGCCCGCTACAACAGCTCCTGCTGACTGTTGAATGGTGGGCGCATTTCCCTCAGAGGCATCTTTCAACGCACTGCTGAGCTAACGTATCTGTGAATTGCATTTTCCGTATCTGCCTTTTCTTTTGTTGACTTTGTCTATACAATGAGTATTCACGCACGCAAGAAGCCCGAGCTACGCTGCCTAGCTAACAACATACGTGCGGTGCTCTTTTGGATTTTTTTTTTCTCCTTTTCCGATAATCGGGAAACGGTACATATTTTGTAGGTATCCCGTTGACTATGCATATGCAATGAATCGAGCGAGTGGAGAAGAATTACCTGCTATACGGACGCAGAAGAAGGATGGGCTATTATGACGTGCGTAGGGGTTCATTGTCCTGTGAGCGAGGTCGGGATAAATACCAAATTTACGACTTCACATTGGATACGTGATGGTATGTCATTGTGATTTGTTTAGCTCATTCTGCTGCGGGTTAATTGATGTATCCTCAGAAATTTCTCATAGAGATTCTCGCATGGCAAGGGTGATCGATATCGATAACTAGCATAGGGTTAGAGATCGACACAAGGGCGACTTGCTAGAGTATGTAAGTGAATTTCAAATGTATTTTCCAGCACACCCACGTCATGATGGGAACAAGATGATGGTGATTCGATAACCACATGCGCTTTATGCCTTCCTTATCCTGCAGCTACATTTAAAAATATGTAGATATGTACCTACATTACATAGAAAGCAGAAAGGGGCTAATGCAACGAGAAGAAATTTTAATGGAAAATGTCATCAAATGACGAAAAAAAAAAAATGTGTCGCTTTAAAGGCTAAGGGTTAGTAATTGATGAAGAAGTAGTCTGTGGGTTTTATTTTTAGACAGTATCTCTACAGATGATGATGGGCGATACTTTTTGCTTTTGAATTTACGACCAATTCTGTCTGAAGACAGATGTTGCAGACACCCAGTTTCGTAAAGGAAAACTAGCTCAAAAATAAAATGTGGAAAATATTAATTATGTAAACGAATGTTACTTTGAACCCAAATATAGAAGGTGCCACACTTGAAAATGTGTTAATTAAATTTATAGTTTCGTGCCTACATATCTACTATTATATAAATTAAATTAGGGACCGACTTTCAATATAATGCAATTTATGTGCAATAATATTAGCAGAAAGATCCAATGTCTGATGCAAGCTTCCATTTATCCTTTTTACAGGAACAAACTCAGGTTGTTTTCGACCCCATCTAACTTCGGAACCAATTAAACCAAAAACTTCAAACCTAAAACATTTACCGAGCTCTTTAAAAAAGTCCACCTCATCAAATTTCATCTCTATAGCATTAATGGTTCTCTACATACAGGACTTAAAAAATCGCAAAAACCGTCGTTTGGTCTGTCTACACCCAGCACAGTCACGCCACCGACACTCATGTTCCCGAGAAACCCAAGTATCAATGGATGACCTAACCACAGATGCAGGCAGACCTAACGCAGGTTCAGGTCCTGAGAGAGCTACTTCTGAACCCAGCCTAGCAATCTCATCAGCGATCTCATTTCCCTGAATACCAGTGTGACCTGGGACCCAAACAAGTTTGACCGTGTTTAGCCTACCGACCAAGTAGGTTCAGAGTAAGCTTGAGCACTAACTTGGACGAGGTATGAGGGTTAAGCAGCGCTTTTAGTCCAGCTTGGCTATCACTGCCAACGCATATGCTTCTAGCCCCCCACCTGTTTGTCACAATATAGAGCGTAGCAATAAGGAAAGCGAAAATTACCGCCTGGAAGACATGGTTACCTAAGGGGTAGTGTAGTCTAATGTTCTCGCTTTCCACGAGGACTCCAGAGCCAGTCCGGTTTTAGAGCCATCCGTGAATACAAGATGACATTATTTTCCTGGCTCAGAGTCAGGCCGAAGCCATTTCGTTGCCGGACAAAAGTTGACGTGGTAGTTTTGTCGCAGTAGGATTTCAGGTGTCATTGCGTCAGACGACATATCCATAAGACAGGGGTCAAAGGATAATTCTCGCACAAGTTCTTCAAAATTCCAATGCGCATGGTACCAAAAACCACCTCTCATTAACCGAGAGGAGGGGGAGGTTCATCATAGTATCTAGAGCAGAGCTCGAAGGATAACTAGGATCGCTACCTTATGTAGTTTACATTGCGCCATTGTCCTGTGGAGTAGTCTTACAACCTTCGCGTGCACAAGTGTTGTTTAGCAGATGCGTCTAATATCCGACTAAAAAAATGTATACATTATGTACATGTAGAAATCTGGGTCTAAGCTTCAATCGCCTACTGATTTGTTTGAGTTTTCTTTATTTCATTGAAGAGTGCTTAAAGCCTTAAAATATGTAATTTGTGTTTTCCCGGGGTTGAATCTGAGACTGAGCCACTTAGTGATGCGCGATATATATCGAATCACTCGATTCATCTATATTTTCGTAAAAAAATATTGATTATTTCACTCGATATTTTATTTTCGATATTATCGATGCATCGATGTTTTCATCCCGATTTTTTTGCGCGCTCAAACTCCACTGTCTCAGCTATAATAACACGTCTCGTTACTATTCAAGAACCTCACATTTTATTATATGTAATTACAATATCGGATTAATGTACATAATATTTGTACAATATACTATTTCAAATAAGCTATTTATTTATTATGTATATATTTCTGAAGAAAAAATAGTTTGATTGGTAACTATTTAATTCACAAGAATTGTTTGTTTTTTTCTGTAAATTTGTATCTTATTGCTTTTTTGATTTGCTTGTCCCTGAACTTTTAAATAAACAGAATACATATTTCAATATAATCAGAGTTCCTATACATAGTTACTAGGCAAAATCTGTACCAACATATTCTTGTTTTTTTTATTTTTTTTTCAAGAATCATTAAAAAAAAGTTAAATTCTTGAATTATTTCCTTTGTCAAATAGAAATTGATTGAGTCCTCTGTCTAAACTAACCAATAAAAATATTTTTTTTTAATAAAAAAGAATAGAAAACTCAGGAACATTTTAAGTTTGCATATAAACCGATATTATCGATACTATCGATTTTTTTGGGTCGATTTTTTGTTTGCATCGATATTTTCATCTTGATAATAAAATATCGATGCGGTTTTGGATTATCGCGCAACACTAGAGCCACTGCACCCACTCTGATTTAAATCAGGTTGCCTGTTTGAGTATACTTCACACATTCTTTGCCACTGCAAAGCACGCACTAGCACATAAGAAACAGAATCCTTTGAAAGGTACTTTTTCGAGGACTTAGAAGAGATTTGATACTAGCTAGATGTGTCGATTTATCGGGATGGTATGACTGTGATAGTCATAAGTGCCAAGAGCATCTCATTCTCAATACGTTTACATTGATCTTATTGCGGCGGTTATAATAGGTTTTCTTATATCTCCAGTGGGCGCAGTAGCGCAGTGGTTAGTGTGCTGGACTACTGTTCGATCCCCGGAAAAACACATATTACATCCTAAGGTTTTTTCTACTGCGCCACCTCTCGCGAACGTCTGACAAACATCCGAGAGTATGACTGTCCTGAAAAAGCTTCTCAATTCAGCCGTTCGAACTCGGCATAAAATTGTAGGTCCCTTCCATTCGTCCCAAAAATAAAAACTCAAAGCTCGCAACTCACGCCTGTTGCGCCACCTATTTATTTTTTTTTTTTAACAAAATACAGCAACTAAGATTTCGATTAAAGGGCAATTTATGCCTTTGCATTTGTAGCTGTAAACTGTAATACGAATTTATGCAGTTAAAAGCGAAAAGGGATTATGTGTTAGCAACAAAATTTCGTTTATTTTCAAACCACTACTGCGATGACTAGTAGCTGATACTTACCGGTCCCATTTCAACAAACTCATTCACTTCGCTGTTCATTCGGTAGCAGTCCACTTTAGCTAAAAATAACTCTCACATTGCAAGCGCTACGCACTTATCGTTGCAAGCGCAAGCACATAAAAGAAAATCAAAAAATTAATAAAACCTCTTTAAAGCCAAATCATAAACAGTCAATCAATTTTCTCCTCCAACACACTGTTTGTCATACACACACATATTCTGCCTGCGAGCACAGGGAACGCGAACGATGACGATCAGCGATCGTGCTTGGATTCAGGCAATTAGTGGTAGCATGGCTATAAAAGCCGGTACAAAAGCCAATGTTATATTCGTTCTGTTCTCTGTCCTTTCTTCTTTAGGGCGTCAGCGTCAGTGGCTCGAAGTCGAAAGATTGGTATTTGCATAGCTTGCATTTGCCTCCATGGACCATTGCTATTCAATGCCAAGCAGATCGAGTGCGTGAACTCTCTCGACGCGCGATCGGATCGAATACATTTTAAGAGAAAAAACAACACACTCAAACGAGAAAGGGAACCGCAAATTAGCATAGATCTTTGTAAACACTGACAGATGGAAGGCCATCTGATCGCTGCCGTCTTCGACGTTCGACCGGTCTTTCAGGCCGAACACCATGGACACACACATTATGTTGGTATCTACAGTTTAGTGGGGAAATAGCTGGGATCGAATATCTCCAGCAAAAGTTCTCAAATACGCGTTTGGCATGTGTGATTCTGCAGAAATACATATTATGAATTACACCGCACGAACTCGTCAGTGATGATGATTTTTATTAGGATCATTTGGATTCTAACGAACAAATTGCTATGTGACTTCAAGTGGTATTCGGACCCGATTGATATGGGATCGAAATCGAGTGCGCAGATTTCCGTGTTGTATTTTATCGTCGTGGTGCGTTTATTGCATGAAATCCAAATTGCGAGATATTCGAGGAGATGCGAAATTATTGTGGAATTTTTATTACGTGCCGAATTTATCTATGTATACGATTTTTATGAGTATCAGCAGCAAAGGAAAATGTTAAATTAAATGGTTTTGGCACCGGTTAATAAAAATGAGATCCAGCTTGTTTTCTCGCCGTCAGAAATGCTTCCATCACCTACTTATTTTTAGCCAGCAGATTGTAGATACTTGTACCTACAAATTGCGAACTAAGACTTGGGGACTTGGGGTGGATAAGCTATTGGTTTGTTTCCTTGTAAGTATCTACCCACCAACTTCCAGTAGGTAGGACTCAACTAAAATTCTTGAGTATCGATAAAGGGTCCAGTTTCAATAAGAGGCAAGTGAAATTGGAAAAATAATAAAAGAAAAAATAATTACTAAAATAAGAAGGCAGATCCTACTATAAACTATAGGCACGCAGTTTACATTGTTGTCACTTGATATATTTAAACAATTCTAATCACAAACATAGCAAGTAGTTACACACTTTTACTTAAGGTGGCGCTACAGTCCGGGGTGTATCTACATATGGGCCTCAACCAACAAGCACATCTTTGTGTCATAAGGCCCTCGGGCCGCCATTGATTTTGACATTTCACACGTATTCACAGACAGGAGAATTAATTCTGGGGAGAATCGGTCAGGTGCGCGGAAGCCTCGAAAGTAAGCAAGCGTCTAACAGCTACTAGCTATTTAAAATACATGCGGAAAGTGTAAGTGCGTACATATAATAAAATAATACAAGTTATTCCATACAATTAGTTTTCCCTTAGCTTCTTAGCTCAGGCAGGCCTAAGTTTATTTTCGCATAGGTACCTACCTATTTATTTATGATATTTTAAAAATATAATTTTACTCGTAGGTCCAATAAATAAATTCTGTTTATTGAGCTGTTTTAAGTCAGACCAATTTTGTTTAGGAATCTATTACCAACAACTTCTATAAGGCTGCGATTTGAACTTTACAAAATGCTGTCCCTTGGTTTAATACTTACCCAAAAATGTACAGTGATCCCCGGATAAGTGACCCTCGGTTAATTGCGTTCCTCGTTTAATTCAGCAGAAAACTGAGCAAATAAAGCATTCCATAACAAATGCGCCTAACTTTTCCCGTTTAAATGCGTACCGCTTAAATGCGTTACCCAGTTAATTGCGCTACTAAAAGTAAAGCTTCTCGTAAAACTTCATACAAAATCTACCGGTTAAATGAACACACACAAAAAAACATGGACAACTTTTTGTAGTTACAGGCTACAGCTTTAATAAAATCAAAGACACTTGTCAAATCAATTGCCATATTGACATGCCATGGAGAAGGCTCCTCTCCTGATGTAGGAGGTGCCAAAGATTTTCATACAGATGTTTCTCTACAATTTAATTAAGAACTATGCACCCAAAGTCATTTTCAATGTCGATGAAAGCGGTCTATTTTACAAAGCCCTGCCGACATAATTTTTTAATCGAAAAGGACATCTAATAAGTTATTTACAACTAGCGAACCCCCTGCACACTTCGAGTGCAAAATAGAAAAAAAAAATCGTATTGCCTAGATAACATTCTTGTATATCAGGATAATGAATATGAATGTTACAAATTTTTAAAACCTTGGCTTCCATTACTATCGAAAAATAGAGTTTGAAATGTTTTTGTTTTGTATGGGATGCGCCACGCCCCTTTGCCTAATTTTTCCGATATTCACAGGAATACCAATGTTTGTCTGTAATTTTGAACTTGTCGATTCGGTGGTTTTCGAGATATAAGAGAATGTTTTTTTTTTTTGTATAGGTAGACTCTGCCACTCCAATTTTTAATTTGAACATGCTAATAAAAACGCTTTATTGCGTTTTCAAGGCAATAAAGGGGGGGTTTCCTTATTGCGTCGACAATGCACTTAAGCGGGATTCTCGTAAGTGCGTTCCTCGGATAAATGCTTCGAAAATTGTACATTTTCCCCGACGCAACAATCCGGGGACTACTGTATCTTCAAAAAGACCTGACTTTCCGAACTGTACAAAATCGACACATAATTCATCAATATTCCCTAATATGTCAACTGCCACCTCCTATACCCACAAAATTTGTATTCATCTCATTACACTGACTCGAACTTCCGCGTGTGTGATATTTCGAGGCAGCAAAAAGGTTAATGTCACAACTGCCGGTGCCGACTTTACGATGTCGTTTACGAGGTGCAAACTTAGTTTACTTTTCCCCCCATCAATATCCGTTCTATCGATTTCCTTTGGAATATCGCTGCTCATTTGTTGCTCGTTGCATTCTCGAGAACATTTATGGGATTTTATAGTTTTCTCTCCATATATAAAATTCAAAGTGTCTATCAATGGCGCCGTGGGTGTAAGATACTCCTGCAACTAGGTACATTGAGTATGTGACATATTTTTGTAATTATTGATTTTTATTGCCCAAGCGCTCAATCCGTTGCTTATTATTGATTGCCGGCCATCTGCCGCCGGCATGTGCGTTAGTAAATTCTTATGTAGTAAAACACAAATCAACTCAACAGTTATACTCATTAAATCTGGAGGAAATCAACTGTGGCCAAATTATATTACCGCACCATAAATCCCTCAAAAAGCCATAATTCCACCGCCTTTGATGAAGCATTGTACCAACGTTTACAACAATAATGTGACAGTAAACGTTTATTTTGTTCCTATCCTACGCGAGATTTCACAGAAACTGGTGATTACATTTCGACCACGCATGCTGAGGCCAAATACCTTTTACCCTGGTTTGTATGGAGGCATATCACCTGCTGTGAAGTCGCACCCTTTTGTGAGATGTTTGTTCCCCCTCCCGAGAAGAACAGACAACTACAACAACTACCCACTGAGCTATTGAATTTCACACGTCCCATATTCAACCTATTGTCCGTTTTCGAGATTGGAGTTAGGTCGCTAAATTCGGCAGCAATAACCCATCTCCCACACGACGGAAGAGGCTTTATGTATATGATCCGCATCTGCTAGATTCAAAAAACATTTGACGTTCTGGCATACGAAAAGTATATTTTATAGTTTTTTATTTGAAGTATTGAGTTGGGGTTCGAGATTACCCGCTGGCATTTAGCTGGGTGTCCCTATGTTGGTGCCCGGGCGATAATGGAGATTGAGTGTCAGTCAGTGTCCATGTCAAAATATTCGGATTCAAATGATTGATAGAAGGCGCCTTCATATTTTTCAGTATTCTAATGCCATCCACATGCATACATATAGTCGGAGAGTATGCTCGTTCGTATATGTGGTGAAGGGTGATCTGCTCTTCTGCGTCGGATTCAACCCGTTTGGTAATAAATTCCAGGAAAATTACCCGCTCCTTTACTTGGCGCTGTAATTTTATGACTTTAATCGCAAACGATACAAATCATACCCACACAATGCACCATTATTACATGGCTGAGTCTTTAGGCAGACTGAAGTGCGGAATTGGATTTTACTTTCACCCAACACTGAGTGTAACACTCCTGGAGATGGGTTTCCTTGGGACGACATCCTTTATGGAATGTTTAACAATAAAATTATTATTATTGGTGTTATGGTTATATGAATGGGTTCGTTTTTCACAATAACGATGTCTCTTCTTTTTGTTGGTCTGTTGTCTTAACCGGTGGATTTATTGGATTCGGTTTTTGGAATTGTATTGCAATTTGGAAGTGAGTAGCGCTCACCGAATTTAGAAAAGGGTATACTATGTGCGGTCGTTCCATAATTTCAGTTGGGTTATTGGATTAATAGAGTAGGATTAGATGGTCTTGATAGCTTATAAGGACTCGAATGGTATAATTAATTGGTATTTATATCGATGGTAGTGGTGGTTCTTTGGTTTGAGTATAACTTTAAAGAGATCAAACACCCAAAAGTTGGAACTTTAGTGGGTTCTTGTTTGCGCTGCATCCCCTGTGTAAGTGGAATAAATCGTACAGATAAGGATAATTGAAGGTACTTGTGTATACAATACACCCATATTAATCAATGAAAATCGATGATAGCTTATACTGCAATTCTTCTTCGGAAGATTATAATTTTGTATCTATGTACTCGAATTTGAATTTATGAATTTTGTATTTGTAGTAGGTAAAATTAGTATTAGGATTATGGGGACTATTTTGAATTAAAAAGTGAGTAGCTAAAGCAAAGTTTATATACCTACAACTTAAAGAAAAGGAGATATAGATTAATTATATAAGAGATACTGTAATATAAGATTGAAGTGGACATTCTATTTGGAGTAAGTAGTTGAAAATTTTATTATTAATATTTTTTATTATTATTTTTTTTTATGCTTATAACGCTTCATCAGCGCCCCGAGATGTTTGCAGTTAGTTCTGTTTTTAAATTGCTGTAAATTGCAGTCTTCTGGAGATATATCCTCAGGAAGCGAGTTCCAAAGTTTGCTTATTGTAACAGAAGGAGTTTTGGAAAGTTGATGTCCTCGCGGTTGTCAAGTGTACTGTAAGCTCATGAGCATTAGCAGCCTGTCTTGTGGGGCGCCCAAAAGTAGCATTTCATCGAGGGTTAATGCCTTTGAGTTCCTCGGAACATCTACCATGGAAGTACCTATAGAACAAGCAAAGGTCCCGTACCGGGAAAAGCTTAGGGTGATTCAATTGAACCTTCATCACAGCAAAGCAGCGTCAGCGATGATGACTAAATGTTTTGACGAGGATTCGTTTGACATAGCCCTGATTGTAGATTGTAGATTGTAGGGGGGAGGTGGTATATTAAATCCCAAATCACTGCGGCCACAAGTGGGCCTATTGTGATATCCTCCATTTATAGCTCATCCATGATGCCGCAGTTTGTTATAAAGGCGGCTAGCTCTTTGGGTGTGCTGGCAGCTATATCCGCTGCTTCGAGGTAGAATTTACCTAGATAACGTTGACGTGTTTTGGTTAAACAGTTGCAGTCACATAGTATGTGTTCTGCTGTTTCTGCGTCCTCGTTGCACATTCTGCAAGTGTCGTCTTGTGCTATACCCATTGTCATCAGGTGTTTTTTGACTCGACAGTGTCCTGTGAGAAAGCCTGTGACCAATCGAATCTGACTTCTACTTAATTGTAGTAGTTGTTTCGTTTTTTTGTGGGAACTTTTTGGCATGAAGTTTTTGGCTTGCCTGTTTCCTTCGGTGGTCCTCCAGAAATGCAGCTTCTTTTCGTTCAGCCAGGTTTTTACACTACTTTTTATAGTGTTGATTGGTAGCCCGCAGAATGGTCTTGGCATCATGAATTGGGATGCGGATCCTTTTCTGGCTAATTCGTCTGCTTTTTCATTGCCTTCATATCCACTGTGTCCCGGCACCCAGATCAGGTGAACCTTGTTTGTGGTGGCCAGTATTTGCATGATTTGGAGGCAGTCCCAGACCATTTTTGATGTTATTTCAAAGGCGTTAATTGCAAGTAGAGCTGCCTTGCTATCGGAGAGAATGTAAATGTGCTTATTTGTTATAGCCCTGTTTAGACTCTCTCGAATGCAGAGTTCTATTGCATGTATTTCGGCTGAAATACGGAACTGCTTATGTCCATACTAGCGAATAGGGACGTTTTAGTGCACGGACCGTATACTCCGGCTCCAACTCCTTCATCTGTTTTGGATCCATCTGTATACCATACAGTTGAACCGTTGGCAAATGTTGGTCTGTTCTGTTCCCAGTTTAGACGGTCTGGGAATGTAACCTTAAAGTTGTGTCGGAAGTTAAAGCGTGGTAGACATTTGTCTGTCAAATGTATTCCAAGTAGTAGAATTTTGTCTGAATTCTTGTAGGATATCAGTGTGGACTATGTTGGAATTTGATTCATCTTCTGTGATGAGCGTATAGGCGTTGACCATTGCTTCTTTCATGAGTTCTAGATGAAGTGGTGGGATGTTTAGGATAACCTCGAGTGCAGCTGTTGGTGCAGTTTTCATTGCTCCAGTTGCACAGACACATGCTAGTCTCTGTATTTTGTTGAGTTTAGCCTGTGCTGACCTCTGCGTTGCTTTATACCACCAAACGGCGGCTTCATACGTGATGATAGGTCTTGTTATTGCCGTATACATCCACCTGATACAGGAGCCTTGGATTTTTAGAGGAAAGATTAGAGGACTCCCACATAGCATAGCTGAATTGCACTATGAGCAAACCAGCGATAGAATTAGGTCCTGTATCCTGGTAAGGCACGGAGTTCAGGCATATAAATTGCCGGATCTGTGTGCCCCAGACCTAGCAGCAGTACGGGTAGGATCAGGTGCGGGAAGTTTTGTCATCGCATCTGCATACATGCCGTACGATTCGCCGGAACCTCCTCCGACAAGAGAGTTAGAGTCTTTGGTGAATGCATGCAGGAACAGGAACGAGGATCTAATAATTGGTTGTGATGCCAATGCACATAATACAGTGTGGGGTAGCACCAACGATAATTACAGAGGAGAGGCGCTATTCGAATTTGTAACAAGCAAGGATCTAGCTATCTTAAACAGGGGAACAGAGCCAACCTTCGTGGATGTGAGGCGAAAGGAAGTGATTGATGTGACCCTGTGCAGTAGCAAGATAATTGAAAGGGTATCAAATTAGAGGGTAAAGGATCAGGCTACACTGTCGGATCACAGAGCCATCTCGTTTGATGTTCGTTATGGATCTAAAAGAAAGAGAGATCGGAAATACATCATCATACAAAGTACCATGAAGTGTTGGAGGAAAAACTGAATGTAATGGCATTAGGAATACCGAAAAATACTTGGCATGTAGAATCACAGCTAGAGCATTTGCAATCAGCTGTTGAAGAGGCGTACCGAGTGTCTTGCACACCTACTCTAGTAGAAAAACAGGATCCTATGCCTTGGTGGTGTCGGGAGCTTGAAAAGCTACAGAAGGCTGTGAGGAAGGCCTTCAATCATGCCATGAGAAGGGGAGAACCCGAAGCATGGGATGAATACAAGGCGAAAAAGAAAGACCTGAATGTTACTCTACGACGACGTAAAAGGGAGTCGTGGAGGGACTTTTGCTCGAGTATGAGGAGCACATCTGAAGTCAGTAGACTACAAAAGATTGTCTCCAGAGACCCAGTTTCCAAGATCGGACTCATTCGTAACAGAGCGGGGGAGATAGTGGAAAATCTGGATCAGACAAACGAGGTCCTGATGGAAGTACACTTTCCAGGAAGCTATAAGTCAGATCAGCCCTGGGCTCCAAGGAAACAAGGAGCGAATAGGATGGATAGGATGGAAGCAGAACGGATCGTGATACCAGAGGCGGTTAAGGGGGCGATAGCAACTTTTTCACCCTTCAAAACCGCGGGACCAGATGGTATATTTCCAGGTCAAATGCAATGGGGAGTAGACGTAATTGCACCAAGGCTCAGGAATATATACGTTGCATGCCTAGCAATAGGGTACATCCCGATTACATGGAGGGAGGCAAAGGTGGTCTTCCTTCCAAAACCGGGAAAAAAGGACTACACCGAGGCAAAGTCCTTCAGACCAGTCAGCCTAACGTCTTTTCTGTTGAAGACAATGGAAGGGGTGGTGGTTGACTATATGGAGAGTACGGCGCTTAAGATGTATCCTCTGAATAGTAGACAACAAGCCTATAGGGCAGGTATGTCTACAGAAACAGCGCTACATCAAGTAGTACGCGCTGCGCTGCGGAGCTAAATACCGGGGGTATTGCGATGACCACTATAATGGACATTGAAGGTGCCTTCGATAAGATATGCTTTGAAAGTCTGAAACAAGCCTTGGAAAAACGTAGAGTTAGCCCACTGGTGGTAAGATGGGTGGACAATATGTTCAATACAAGAGCGATAAATATCCAGACGGGAACCTCGAAACTCCGAGGAAGAGTCAGCAGAGGTTGCCCACAGGGAGGTGTTCTTTCACCTACACTATGGAATATCACTGTGGACTCTCTTCTCGACAGACTTGAGGCAACTGGCATTCACACAGTGGGATATGCCGACGACATAGCAATAATGGCAAGAGGCAAATTCATAGACGTCACAGCGGATATCATGAGGAGTGCACTCAAAGTGGTTGAGCGGTGGTGTCTGGAACAAGGACTCTCTATTAATGCGGAGAAAACAGATTTAATAATCTTCACTAATAAATAAATAAATAGGCGGCGCGACAGGCGGTAGATACCCAAGGCCTAGCTTCTCGCAACCATTCGTTTTGTGTGAGTTTCTATTTTTGGAACGAATGGAAGGGACCTACAATTTTATGCCGAGTCCGAACGGCTGAATTGAGAAGCTTTTTCATGACAGTCATACTCTCGGATGTTTGTCAGACGTTCGCGAGAGGTGGCGCAGTAGAAAAAACCTTACGATGTAATTTGTGTTTTTCCGGGGATCGAACCTGGGATCCCTCGCACAGTAGTCCAGCACACTAACCACTGCGCTACTGCGCCCACAAATAATAATAATCTTCACTAGGAAGAGGAAAAATCTGGAATTTCAGCCCTTAACACTTTTCGGATCTGAACTAACAACGACCAAGAAGGTTAAGTATCTGGGAGTATACCTAGATACTGGACTTACTTGGAATCACCATGTTGAGGAGAAGGTACGGAAGGCAAAAAGGGTACTACATCAGTGCAAACGTGTGTGTGGACAGAGGTGGGGGCTCTCTCCTAGGTCAGCATACTGGATGTATACGATGATTACTAGACCCATTATCACATACGCTTCGGTTGTATGGTGGGCAAAAGCCTCCCAGAAGACTGCTAAGAAGCACCTGGATAGGGTCCAGCGTTTAGCATGTATAGGAATTACAGGTGCAATACGCACAACACCAACATGTGCATTGGAAGTGATCTTAGGGATTTTACCGCTAGACTTATTTATTAAGAAAACAGCGGCCCTAACAGCACTTCGTCTGCATCGAGATGCGAAATGGCACAATAGTGGTACCATCTATGGACATAGGAAGATCCTGGAGCTTGTCAAAAATGAGATTAGGGAACTGAACATGCCTATGGATGGTATAACAAAGGTGCGTATTATGGAAAGGAGTCACAAAACTCGTATTGAGAATGGATTACTTCCAGAAAAGAGGAATGGTGAAATCGTGATTTTCACTGATGGATCCATGATGGATGGCGGAGCGGGGGCCGGAATCTTTTCAGAAGATCTGGAACTAGGCCGTCATATTAGCCTCGGGAAACACACTTCAGTATACCAGGCAGAGATGATTGCTTTGCTGCATGCGTTGGATTACTTGCTTGAGAGTCAGGTGGAAGGAAGAAATATCCTAATAGCACTGGATGGACAACCAGGCGGTGATTAGATGCATGGGACAGACAACTATCACAACAACACTGGCACTGGAATGTGTACTCAAGCTCAACAAGTGTTCATCTAAAAATCAGGTAACACTGACTTGGGTACGAGGACACATAGGGATCGACGGCAACGAAAAGGCGGACTCCCTTGCAAAACAGGGGTCAACTGAAAAGTAGCTGGGACCAGAACCATTCTCTTCAATTGGTAGAGGAATGGTAGAACAGCTGATTCACAAATGGATCACGGCAGAACACTTGAGAAGGTGGTCAACCGTGGAACAATGTAGACAAGCTAAAATGGCAATACAATGGCCGACCTGCTCCACCCAGAGAAAGGTTCTAAGCATGAGTCGAGGAACATTGAAATGGGTGGTGGCGTTAACTACAGGTCATGGTAATTTCGGGTATCATTTAAGGAAGTTGGCCTTAGAGGGGATGATACTTGTAAGCTATGCCTGGAGGAATCTGAGACAGCGGCACATATATTGTGTCAATGTCCAGCTTTGGCTGGGAGAAGAATGAGGATCTTGGGACAACATTGGGTCGAGGCCCATTGGATGAAACAGATCTCACATAAACAGATGCTAGCGTTAACACTAGGAATCGAACTCAGGGAAGAACTCTGGAGTAAAGGTATATTAGTGGTAGGGAGACGAAAAGAGACCCGACAATGGTGGTCTGGTTCGAATATCTCTCGAAAATTTATATATAAAGGTCAACGACTTGTCTTCTGTGCGCCAACGGTTGTAGATTTGATGTGAGTGATCCAAACAAATTGTTGATGTGGAGATGAAATAGAGTTGGAGAAAGGATAGATCCTTGGGGCACTCCTGCATTTATAGCAAACGAATTAGATGATACACCATCTACAACAACTTGAATCGATCTTCCCAGAAGAAAATTTTGCATCCATCCGCAGTTGTTGTGGTAATCCATAAGACGCTAACTTGCCTAATAGGGCTCTATGCCAGACTTGGTCAAATGTCTTTGAAATGTCCAAGGATTCTGTCTGGATGTCTGGATTCGCCGTGTTGTTCAATTGCTTGCGTCCATAAATACGTTACGTAGCTTAACAGGTCTCCAGTGGAACGACGGAGAAATCCGTATTGCCTGTCGCTTATTAATAGGTGGTCATCTAGATATTTGACTATTTCGACAAAATAAACGGCAAACCCAATAAGAGACACTCAAGTCCAGCGGATAATTTGTGAAAACTCGCCAAATAATCATTGTATGGGCATTGTATCCTCGAACTGATCGTTTTACTCTCTGATTGAAATTTGGAACTTTGCCTCTACAGTGGAAGTTTTCAAATTTGGCCTTGATGCGTATTTTGACCGGAAGACGACTTAGGTACACTAGAGAGTGGCTACTGAGCAAGTTGTATCAGGTTCAACCCCTTAAAGTTTTTTCACTTACCTACTTCTAGCTTACTAACTTCTGACAAAGATCCAAGAATATAATTATTGTCCTCAGAAACTTCTTTGCTCAACCGTTGCTCATTCGCCCCATAAATAAAAACTCATGCAAATGAACGTCTATGAAAACGTGGGTACTATTTATTTATGTATTTTAAGACATATTTTATCTGAATCTTCCTTTAATCATAAATCTGAATACAATTAAACACTGACCAGTTTTATATATATAGTTTTTGTGTTTTGTCCATCTCATCTCACTTCCTTGATGGCTGTAACTTCGGCTTTGTGCCTGTCGGCTCGACACCAAAATACGCTGGAGCCCTATTCGTACAACACTCAACCAGCACGTTTTTAAAGTATGTATATACATTTTCCAATACCTACCTGTAAAAAAAGCTTACTCTTGAAGTCCTTATCGATCACGTATAGGTACTTAATATTTTGATTAAATCTTTGATTTTCTCACCGCATTTTCCAACCGCATGCAGTTAATTTCTTGGGGCGAAATCAATGTTATTAAAATTCCCAAAACTGTGAGAAATTTTTCAGATAATAAATATTTTATTTACTTGTCTATCATGAAATTTAAATCTTTGTGTTGTCTCGCCGAGAATGTATAAATTCGACGCCTCTTCCATAAACTACCCAAAGAAAGATGAGAAAAAAAAAACAAAAAAAAAATTATATAAACTCCATTGACTGAGAAAAAAAATGCTAATAGCATCACAATTTAAAACCCTTGGCTGTAAAAATCGATCACAATTTTAGTACATCTTTAAAATTTGATTTTTGTGATTTATAGTTTTTACCTGAGGCCAGCCAATAAAATCAACCCATAGTACTGCAGGTGCATTTCCGAGTCCGGTCATCGAACGATAGATAGAAATCTCCCATAAACTGTGTACACACACTTTTCGGATTTTTTACGCACGGAATATTCAATCAACGTTCCCGTAGGCGAATGGATTATAATATTCTCAACCAGCAACCAGCCAGGCTGGTTGTTTGACTAAATTTGTTTACATACTTTATGGATTCTTCATTAATTGGTCGGTCCGACTGACTCGTAAAAATGTTGGTTAATTTAAATAAACTGAGAAAATATCTCCAAATCGAAGGCGATGCTTTGCTAATAAAATTAAATACGTTTTAATTTTTTAAAGTTAAACTTTTATCTTAATTCATTTTTATGCGCTTCAATGACAAGTGATCTGGTCTATTTAGATCAAGTTTTATTGTTATAGGCCAGCCGACTAACAGATACAGGTCTATTTCTTTTCACAACTTCTTCAGGAAAAAATACATGAATCTGTCTACAATGTGGTGGACGGGAAGAAAAACTCGCACTCAATGGAAGAACTGAATAATTTTCTCGCAGCGGGACCACTGTGCTTCCGTGCATTCTGTCCTTCCCTCTCCAAAATTGCCCTGAATAGAAGGTTTGATTTTATTTTACTTTGCGCTTGTGGTCTTTTGTATAAACAACTTTACTTTAGTTATGCTAATCAGGCCGAACGGCTTTGTGTGTGCACTGAAGACACAGTGCTTATCTAAAATGCATGCACTTCATATATCATTATGAAGAGCATTTGGACAGTTCCCGAGTACCGAAGATGTTGGGGAATGCTAATAAATTGTGGAATATTTTATGTGATCTGTATTATGATTCTAATGAGGGGTGATCTTCGAGAGGCACCCACAATGCACTTAGCCGTATTGTTATACTGGAATATGGCCCGACTTTGTGTATATCTTGCTCAATTGGATGCCACTGTGAGATGTTGTTCTGGAAGAGAAAGGAACTTTGATTGGGCTTATTCCAAATATTGAGATTAGCGGTTTCTTATTTCGGAATTAGTGGTTACAAACAGGAAGGCGGGACAGAGCAGTTAATCATTTATTTCTTGGGGCAACTCCGTGTGAGTTATTTTAATGAAAATGTGATTTATTTTATCATGTTTTGCATACCTGATTGGGAAATGCATAGGAATCGGACATTATGAATGTAGTTATGCCTATACTATGGAGCTGCGGGAAATCACATTTTATTTCAAGAGGTTTGATTCTTGCACGCTTCTCCAATAGTACGGGACTTAAACCTCATCTATAAAAGACGTGCGAGTACTGACTTCAGTCATCCCGAATGGGATTGCGCCTATAGTTGTTCGAGTAATCGGCAATTTATTTTTGACTTAGCTATATTGAAAATTGAGAAGACTAATGCGCCATATGTCAGATTCCTTTTTTGTGTGAAAATATTATGTATTAGCTAATTTCTTGGTCTTAGCTACCTGAAGATCCTGATTACATTGTCAATATTGTTGTTATTTCTAAGTTAACGTGGTTAAGAAGATCAATGCTGATCTATTTATCCCAAATTCAATATTGGGATAAATAGATCAGCATTGCGTATGTGTATTAGACTATGTTTCATAAGCCTGTAATTTCGAAGATTTCGATTTTTTTCTAAAATTACCATACCCACAACAACCTCGTACAGGTCCATACTGGTTTCCGAATGGATATATGGGTATATGACGCGCTATTATTTTTTTGTTTTAAGTATATGCAGGTTAACTTTTTCGAATTCACAATTGTATTATTTTCCATATGAAATTCTTCATTATAACCTACAAAATTATTTAATGCGAAGGTTAAGATTGATTTGTTCGTAAGGCCAATCGAGTTTTGAGGCTATTCTAGTCTATTTAGATTACAAAGTACGGCAAGCACATTTCTTGAAAATTTTACTGTAAATTTTACTCTGTAATTTTACAGAGTACTTCAGGAATCGAGGATATAGAAGGCTCGATTATAGCAATTAAAAATTAAAATTGTTCAATTTTGGCCGAATGCAAATTGGAGACTAAAGATGCTAGTACACAGCATGTAGCCAGCCACATACGTATGTAGCACTGAAGTCATTTTTACATCAGCGCATGGTCCCAATGGCTACATGCCGTGTACAAGCTCTCTTTGTGCACTCTCTGTCGATGTCAGAGCTACATACGTATGTGGCTTGCTACATGTCGTGTACTAGCACCCTAAGATTAAAATGGTCATACCAAAGATGATTCTTTTCTGGTTTCAACACAAAAATGTCTGAAAACGATTTTAACGTGTCGGTCGTGTTTGGGTATTCGCTTGTAGGACATGAACGTCAGTGAGGCCGCCGCCGAAGAGCATATTGTGCAAATGACTATGGCGTTGTTTCAGTTCATGTTTCGTTCTCAGTCTTTTCACTTTTCTTGAGTGGCAAGTATAACCTGTGCAAGTACCTACACATATGAATTTTAAAATAGCTCTTCGCGGGGGCATTTTGTATTTTTTTCTAAAAAGATAACGCGGATGGTGTGTTACTATATCTATGTGCTCTGAAATAGATCTGTTTTCTTCTCAAGACCATATCACTTAGAAGTACATACCTACATTATATTAAATTATATTAGAACCAAACATTTAATTTACGGATACTGCATGTATGTAGGACGTAGGTATCTACCTCCTAATTTTCACCCTCAGCAACAGCACGCTTCAGAATAAAATAAATTCCATTTCCAATCTCCGGCAAACACTCAAATTTCCTCATAGGTACGCATATTAAAAGATTGAATATCAGACTAGCTGTCACCATGACAGACGAGTCGCATTCCTTCTGTGTTTATTGTACCAAAAGTCCACATATGCCTATGCAAGGTCTCCTTCAGAAACCACATTGCCCTAGCTAATCAGACAGACACACAATGCTCTCCCGCCATATCAAATGTTATTCGAGGTGCCATGAAATAATCATCAATCTCTATTTTTACTTTTTGTTCTGAGACTCTTCCAGGTAGGCAAGGAAAAGAACGCAAAACCCAAACATGGCTATGAAAATACGCCATGGACCGATTTAGAACAGATATTTGTGTGTATTGTATAGTGTTGCATACCACTCCCATACATTTTTATCGTAATGTTGTCAATACGAACATCTTCAGTTCACTTTCCTCAGAAATTTGATAGGTATCTGATAGGTAAAGTAATCAACATCACTGTAGCTATAGGAGTCTGTTCCACATGACATTGGGCATCGCTATGGAACAAATAGCGTGACACGTTCTTTGGCGAAACCAATTAATATCATCTGTGAGGAAAAGGTTCTCACTGAGATTATATCATGCAACCACATGAATGTAGGTGACCAGCGTTGACCAGAATTTATGCTAGACAGGTTGTAGGTGCAGTTTGTGGACGATTTGGAGCACGTCCAAGTTATTGAATGACATACGAAAATATAGTTCGTGTATCTATAGTTCCTTGCATTGTGGAGCTCTATAAATAAAATATTTGTTTTTTCTAGGATTCTATAAAGATATTTTCAAAACAAAAAAAAAAATATATTTTTCATGTTTGTTTTTAGTTTAGGTTAAATAATAATTTAAGTTATGAAAAAATTAACACATTCGTAATTAATACACAATTTTTGTATTTACAAAATATTTATATAAATAAAAATTACATATTTAAATTACTAGCTGTACCCGCCCGGGTTTTCCCGTACACAGGAATTGCATTGCTGAGGTCTTAGATAATAATGTTCTTTCGTAAAATGCGAAAAATGAGAATAAATCGATTTTCTGGAATTTTCTTTCCGCATACAGCAATACGAACAAAACAAAAAAGGATCATGAAAATCGGCTCAGAGGTTATCGAGTTATAACGTCATCGAGTTTCAGTCCATAGAAGATGTTTTTTGTATGGGCGGTGCCACGCCCTTTTGACCAATTTTGGCCAATCTTACAGCAACACTCCTGAGCCAATACCTAAGATTGTCTGTAAGTTTAAACTCAATCGATTCGGCAGTTTTCGAGATATAAGATTTTGAATGTTTTTTTTTTGTATCGGCGGTGCCACGCCCTTTGTCCAATTTTGACCAAATAAAGCCTGTATGTTGCCCATTGTTAAGGCCTACATTTTCCAAAAAGACCATACCAATCGAGTTAGTAGTTCTTACGTGATAGTGGAACAAAAAAAATCTACAATTTTATTATATGTATATTTTTTATTTTAAGAAAAGTTGGCGCATAAACAAGAAGCAACTGGTACGAAAGGAAAACAAGAAAAAATTGAAATTTTGTACATCCATATTTAGTTTTCAGGAAATGAGTAGCTACTGTCTCTAAATTCTGTTTAAAGCTCAACTCTGGGGAGTTGATAACCCGTTTAAGTTTGGGCAGTGGTGAGATATCCTAAGGAGTTATGTTCAAACCAATATTAGACGTAGACCCATGTGTAGGTACGTACTAATTCTAACCTAACCTAACATTTAGCTTGAGTTATTTGGAGCAAAGCATCGGTCAGGCCCATATGATAACACTTTTACTTGTTGTAAATAAAATAGTTTTCATTATCAATACATGGGGTATTGGAAACTAAATTGCAGAACAAACAACAAACTCATTTAATTTTTCTATCATTCCCGTTTTGTTTTCTCAAAAGAAGCGTTGATTTCTCAGAAAGCGACAAACTCTGTTGTAAACAATCACTGCGATCATTCAAATTACATCATTGGTACCTATATAAAATGTTGAGTGTTGGCGTGAAATGATATACGGGACAAGAACTACTTCAGCCAATGACTCCTGTTGCTGTTTAGATAGTTCTTTGAGTGTGTGTGTTGTAGTCGCCAAAAGGCCCGATTTCACACGATCACTTACCGGAAATTAATGGTAACGCTACAATTAATTTTTTATTTTAGGATATGTTGCAGATGAAATTAAAATAAATCATGCCTTGTGTGGTGAGCGTGCCCTGCCCAAGTGTTGAGTTTGTTTTCTTAAGGCGATAAATGATCCCGTCTTTTATTTGTGTACAATTCCCATCATGTGGTGCAGCACGGATTTAGAATTTTTGTTTTAGTTTCCATTGAAATGTGTGTGTGCTTATACAGTTGGTTTCCTTGAGAATGAAGCGTGTATGTTATTTGTCTTCTTTGGAAGGTTGACATTGTGAGAAGAAGACCATGAAACATTGATTTCCAGTAATGAAATGTCATTAACGATCCAACATCCAATGTTGTTGTTCATATATCCATGGGAAGAATTGGGTTTGAAAAGTGAACATAATAGTATGGGATTAAGTGGCGGCAAGCGGTTTCTTTGTTGTTATGAGTATACACAACTAATGTAATTATTTGGAACTATTTAAAGGAAAGGGCAAATTTATGGAACAGGTCAAATAAAAAATATGTTCAAAAGCTGGGCCCATTGCCCATAGTACATGGTGGCGCAGAATGAGCTATATGGTTTGAATTCTTTATAACTTTTTTAATTATTATTTTTTCTTTGTTTTTTTTTTTTTCAACATTTTGTGAAGGAGACTTGGGGAATTAATTATGAATCATTACACGATCGAACAACGTACAAAAATAATTGAATTTTATTTTTCAAACCAACAGTCTATTGTGTTGACACGGCGTGCATATCGTCGTCATTTTAATGTGCGCATTGCACCCACAGCGTTAGGATTTGGGCTACGGCAAATCCAAGAGCAGTTCATCAGCGACAATTACACCCACTTAAGTGTACTGTTTGGTGCGGTTTATCCTCCGGAAGGATAATTGGCCCATACTTTTTTGAAAATGAAAGTGGTGTCTCAATCTCTGTCAACGGTGGTGCATATCGGACGAATTTTGTTAGGCCAGATGTGAAAAACCATCCAAACTTATGGTTTCAACAAGATGGAGCCACAGCACATACTGCAGGTGCCTCAATGACTTTGTTAAGGGACATATTCGGCGAACGCATTATTTCGCGCACAAGCGATTTTAACTGGCCTCCACGTTCACCAGATTTAACAGCTCCTGACAGTTTTCTTTGGGGATATTTGAAAGAAAGAGTGTACGTTAACAGACCAAGAATCATACTCCAAATAAAAAGCAACATTCGAAATGAAATCATGGCCATAACACCCGAAATTTTGCGAAAAGATATGGAAAATATGCTAAAAAGCACGTATGTGCGAAATTGGACATCACTTTTACAGGATATGAAATAGGATAGGAAATATTTTTCAAAGCTAATTGGAAAAAATTCCCCAATAATATACTGTATTTAAAAAAAGGTATAATAATCGCATAAATAAAAAAGTTATAAACCATTTAAACCATATAGCTCAGCGATTATCAACCTGTGGTCCGCGGAGACCCTAGCGATTCAGGGGGTCCGCGACGGCCTTCTAATAAAACATCAAAAATACGTGTTTATTATCATTCCAATGTGAAACACAAACAAACGTTGTTAACCAAAACGAAAACTATTTTTTTACTTATTTCCTCATTACTTTTCATACCATTTTCCTACCCCTCTCAATAACAAATGCATGAATCAAGTTTCAGTTAAAAAACGATCATCTACCAAACAATTCCACTATACATAAAAAAGTTTAAAAGAAAATAAAGAAGAAACGATAATCGGCTGATTCTCCTATTTTTTGTTTGTATGGTGTAGGGAGGTATGAAGAGTTTTGTTGTAATGCTTGCTTATACTCTTTTCCCTAAAAAGGGTATGTGCATTTGAATCCGAAATTTGCAGTAGGGGACATTTGAACCGTTATGCGTATTTTCTTCTTTTATAGGCAAATATCAGAATGTCATTTGTTTTGTCTCGTTCGCATTTAGTGTTTGTTCTTTAAAATATTTAGTCGTCGTATTCCCAGTTGCTTTCCTAAAAAAAATTACTGAAGACTTTGACTCCAATCCGGGAACATCGACTTCAAAATTCGGTGATGACAGTAAAACTAAAAAACAACGAATATCTGTCAAAAACGATTTAAAAAGAAGGATTTTTCACCACTTTCAACACTAACTGAATTCTTAGCAACTACCAATGATATTTTACCGGATTCAATTTTTAAAAGTTTTTTTTTAAATATTTCACTGAACTAAAAAAGAGTTTTCGAGAATACTTTCCAATTCCTGTAACAGCAGATTATGGATTAAAAATCCATTTTCAACTGACTTCAGTGAAATAAACAGCTTATCAGCTATAGAAGAAAATCAGCTTATTGATATTTCTTGTGATTCAGCTTTACAATCTTTATGAATTCTGGTTAAGTGCTAGAAGGCAATATCCTTTTATATCCGAAAGGGCGATTAAAGTATTAATTCCCTTTTCTACATCATATTCTACATACATCATATTTGAAAAAGCTTTTACAACTGTTGTTTATACGAAAAATAAATAAAGAAATAAATTTGACGTAGAGCCTGATTTAAGAATTCAGTTATGTTCGTTTGATCTAAATATAAATAACTTGATAAGATTAGTACGCCGCTCGAGCGAAACTAAATCTTAGCTGCTCTCCAATTTTTCTCTCCAAACATTAGCTAGATTTTGACATAGAGTGCGCTGTGGATATAAGTGTCACAGAAAACAGCTGTTCATTGAAAATATTTTTTTTTTCAAAAATGCATCGACGCGAAAGTGTTATATTTTCATTGCAGTTTCGTTTTTCCTTGTCCTATTCCTATTCCTTGATGTCAAATTTATCACTTTCAAAGTTTCCTCATCGAGGTATTCGAGTCAAAATATAGCCTGAAAAAATGTGCCGAACCATTAATGGGCGCGCTTATTGTGATAGACATAATGAAGTAAGTCTGATATAAAAATTGTATTTTTTAGGTGAAGCAGCGTACGGCTTAATGGATTCGCTTAAAAGTTTATACCGAATGTTATAAGTTTTATTGTTGGGAAGGGTCCGCCGACTGATAAATTCGTTGCTGGGGGTCCTCACACGCTCAGAGGTTGAGAAACGTTATAGCTCATTCTGCGCCACCCTGTATATACAAATATCGTTCCTTTTGATACCTCAATATTTGTCCTGCAACTAAGGGAATTGAGTTGAACATATTTTATTTTTGCGAGGTAATGTTTTCTTAGGTCTAAATGTTTCGTATATTTTTTGCTAAATTCAGTATGTAATAAGAAAATTTGTAAATATTGAGTTCAATGTCATTTGTCATAATGACCGGTCAAGGACTTAAAAGATGATAGAACAAGCAACGTTACAACTCGTGAAATAAAATTAAAAAATTAATGTATAGGTACCTACACTTTAACAATTTTTTTTTATTATATTTGAGATCCAGAATCATATGGAATTCCAAAAATCAGCGTGGAGACAATTTGATAATATCTGTGCCAACAAGCTAGAAGAAAAATAAATAAATAAATAGTTGGCGCAAGATGCATGCGTAGCGTAGTCACCCTAGGCCTAGCTTCTCACAACCATTCGTTTGTGTTTATTTTTGGGACGAATGGAAGGGGCCTACAATTTTATGCGGAGTCCGATTGGCAGAATTGAGAAGCTTTTTAGGACTAGTTATAGTCTCGGATGTTTGCCAGACGTTCGCGTCTGGCCACCACGAGGTGGCGCAGTTGAAAAAGCCTTAAGATGTAATTTGTGTTTTTCCAGGAATCGAACCGGGAACCTCTTTAACAATTTTTTTTATTATTTATGACCCAAAAAGGTCATATTACCGCATTGTACAGTGTTGGTAAAAAAGCAAAAAAAGGCAATGTGAGTAAAAAGAGACAAAAAAGGCAAAAAAAAAAAAAACAAGCCAAGGTTAATACCACATAAAACAAAATGGGCGCCACGAACTATCAAAATCTACATGTCTTTATTTAAGACCCCTTCTTATATTGACTTAATCAATAATTGTCGAATGTATTTAGTGGCGTCTGCAATTCATTATTTTTACCTCAAAACAATCGCTTTAATTATCCTTAGTCGAGATAAAAATACTGCCAACTATTTTTTTTTTCACTAGAACATTAAATAAATTACTTTGCATAAAAATGCGTCATCTTTCATATCTATGTGTTTATTTATTTTTCTATAGTAAACGCCGGCGACCTTGACATCAGAGCACATTTGAACCAATCATAAGCTGATGTTTCAATTAATTAAAGAAGCGACCAAAAGCTTAATTTGTTTCTTAATTCCCAGCCAATACAATTTAATTTAGCTACTTGAAAACTGCGTGAGAAAACATATGTCGTTTGTATTTTTATTTCAACTTAATTACAAATTAATACGTGAATATGATCGGTTCATTCGTCACTCGAGGCGAACACAAAATCCTCTTAAGAGTATCTTTAGTGATAGCCACTTGAGTTTCATGGTCTTATTCCATTTTATAACACCAAAGAGGCTTATCGATATTTATCACCGCATTATACGAGTGGCCTCACCCAGAAGTATAGTTTGTGTCGTTTGTGATTGCATGTTGCTTGAATTTTTTTTATTCGGTCAAAAGCACTTGTGGATGACCAAATATATCATTATATTGCAATCAAAACATCTTCATTTGAATTTCATTAAAATACCTACAAACGTTAAGTATCAATTGGTGAAAATCGACTTTAATCAGGTAGTGATCCCCTTGCCTGTGCTGTGTACGTAGCGTGAGATGTGGTTTTCGCCCCACACTAACTAATTGGAAGTTATTGAATTTTAATTGGAATAGTTAATAGAGCTACCTGCAAGGTTGTAACGTAAGATGCGTCAATATGACTCTCTTAAATTAATTAAAGGAATTAGTGTGAGTAATGGTAGTGGCCTCCATAAGCTGTGTGTCAAATAGTGAATTCCGTCAAATAGCAGAGTTTGGTTTAGGTGCGCTGTTCGACAAAGGGTTTCACCTGGTCTATCTACTAATTTTGTAATCCCTTAGGTTTACTTATGTCTGTGGAGCATCTGGCTATAAATCACTGTACTGATGTTATTTCAGCTAATGTAATGAATTTGTTTTGTCTTCAATGGCTTATGGCTAAAGGGGAAAAGAAATCGATTCGACATAAGGTCGCCGTTGCGATTGAATTATGGATACACGAAGTATCTCCATTCTATTTGAGGTTTTATTTTGTCTTAATATTCATTTAAAATGAGACTGAAGTGCACAGAGGGAAGACATTGTTTACTGGATGGTATTTTCTCTTTGAGGGTGTACATAATTTATTTGGCGTTGCTGAGCTCTTAGAACATTATAGTATTTTTCTGTTCAGAATAGCATTGATAGTGTATACAATGTAGGTATATAGAGGATTTCAATAGTAGCTAGATTTATTTATAAATTTGGAATGTTATAAAATGTTAACCATAGGTTATGTGGCCATATACCCAATTTTAGGAGCTCAATGTAAGCGGGAAATAGCAGTGTAGCCCATATTATATACATTGACATCATATTAGCAATAATATTTTGGAAGTGCACGCGAAATGGTAGCCATGAAAAGGCTTCGTTCAGGTGAATAATTCGCGGTGGCTTAATCCTGCTTAATAAAGCAGACATAACTGCCATGCACAAAGTATGATGGGATTGGCCAGAAAAATAAACCGATGAAAAACTTACGATGTAGCAGGGAAAACGCTTATTTGAATGTGTATAGCTATTTGCCATACGCGACAGATTTAGGCAAACATCTTGAACTATCGACACTGTAGTGAAAATCATATCACAATTTGGATATTAAGGGTGACATTAGCCTAATATATGTGCTCGAGTATCTAGAGGAAAAGTTCCGCTAAGCACAAAGCAACTGTTCTACCAAGTGGCGAGGGATAATGGATACACATCGGCTTCTCAGAAGGAAAAATAAAGAGCACAAGAAGTCCACGATTAAGGAACTAGAGAGGTGCTACTTCTGGAACAATTCTCGAAAGTTTTACCAAGCAGTAAAAGAGAACGATTCGCGGAAACAAGACCTGCAGAGATGAGCATAGAAATCTTTTTGTATATAGTCACAGTTCAGGATTTGAAAAAAACACTTCTACAGTCTGTTGAAGGACTAGATGACCGAAATTCTGCTGTCATCAGGCATCTTAAGATTTTCATTTACACAACCAAAATGAAGGACGAGGATATCAATATTTAAACTCAATTCCAACAAGACTGCTGAAGTAGACGGCATCGTTTGAATGATCCACAAGCAAGGAGACCCTCCCAAGCGTCCCAACTACACCAAATATAGAGGCATAATTAAATCGCATACGGGAAATTGGTAGGCCCACTGGCTCAGTGGTGAATGTGTTGGACTACTGTGCGAGGGATTCCAGGTTCGATCCCCGGGAAGAACAAAAATTATTACATCTTAAGGTTTTTTTTTAAGGTTTAAGGTTTCTTTTCGCTACGATTTCTGTCCGAATCCACTACGCCAATTTTGTTCCAGATCTATCTCAAGAACTAATTGACGTAGAAGACTAAAATTTGCACACAGCATCAGGTATAACCTCTAGTGAAACGACAAATACCAATGGTAACAATAAATCGGCTAGTTTTTGAGTGTTTCTTAATTTGGAGAAACAAATATTTTCATTCACACAAAAAATCAGTTTATTTCTTGATTTACAAAAAAAAAAAAACACGCATTCCTATGTTCCTATTTTGTAGATCATATTGGTAGCTATTTTTTTGCCGAACAGTTAATATTTTACAAAATATTTACAAAAATAGGTCAATATAAAATACACTCCTTTCTCCATTCTCATTCATAATCCATAAAGCGTGTTCTCTTAATCGTTTCCTTACCAATTGGAATTGGAACTCCAATAAATACTCATTTTCATACACACACATACATAATATTGTTTCTACTTTCGCTCTCGGCTCGCTCAGTTAAACGGGAAATACCAATGATAGCGATAAATTCACTGGTTTTGGAGTACATAATTAGTAATTTGGTGAAAAAAATATTTTCCTTCATACAAAATACATACTGTTTAATTTTGTATTTAGGTCTATTATATCAAAGAACAACTGACTTTTCAAGACATCAACTCTGGCCAAGTACGGAACCGTCGGGTTTTGTTGGGTGCAAGACTAAAAAAAGGGACATCCAACTTCAATGAGTCGAACAAAACTTTACAATAGACAGCTTTTTACTTTCAGGTAGTTAGTGTCTTTATCTACCTATTACACCACATCGGAAATCCAGTAAAGAATTACGCTTGACAATAGCTACGCCTTAGCATTAGAAGGCAGTTGATTAGTAGCTAGATAAGGCCTTTCCGAGAATCAAAGATTTTGTATGAGACTTTCCTCATCACAATCCGCTCTATGCCACAAAAGCATGTACTTTAGCGAAGACATTATGAATACTGTCATTCAATTTATTAATCTTCAAACCATCACTTAATCAAAGATAATGATAATCATATCTCTCCGCACACTCTCTTCATTGAAAAATATTCGACTTCTCAGTCCATCTCGATTACATGAACGTAAACAGTATACCTTATTTATGTACAACCGTCTCTTGGGGTACTCGATACTTATCCAATTTCATGGCTTAAGAACCCCATTACATTTTGCCACTTGTCACCCAATTTAGATCTCATTTCTCTGATGGTATTTTTACGCACATGTATCTGAAGGTTAGCACAACTCAGCTATTTGTCCCATGATACGTATAAGTAAATAGAAATATAACTCCTCTGCTGATTAGCATACGAACGTAAATTCCTTTACTCACTTTTTCGCCAAATGTGTGCAACAAGCGTTTTTCCCGCCACAACCAGTACAAACAGTCAAACCCCAGAACTGGTAGAGAAATCGAAACGTTGCCGCAAGCCCACCATGGGGACTGCTTATTTGTGTAAATATTACCTTTTTTCTGCGTTGAGAATCGATAAGGATATTGATGCAAATGGTTTCCTTTGCCTCTGGTAAAATGATTGACGCGGTAAGTGATGCTGGTGGCTGGTCGCATTTATCTATCAGTACCGCGCTTCGGCAGGCACGCTTTCAAAACCAGAATGAATATGTTGATTAAATCCGTCAATTTGTATCCGATATTTGCCCCGAGTTGTGGGTAAACATCAAAAGAAAATTATCTCCATCGGCTTGTCTTTTTTGGTCTAGATCTGGTCTACTGTTTTGTTGCTTATAGGGTCAGAGCTGGCTATAGATTGATTGCAATTGCACATGAATTGCCACTGAGATAGGAGTATAAATAATCCCTAGCTCATAATGGTACCTCCTCTAGCTCTGAAACCGTTTAAGTGGATGTGTTACGCAACGATCGCGTGTAGAGTTTGTCAAATTCCACCAAGGTGCGATGTATTAAAGTTGGAAACTAAGCAAAAAATATAGAAGCTATCAGAGTTTCTTTGGTTCAATTAGCTGAGAACATGCTGTAGTAATGAGGATTATTATCTCCCATCTGGAAATGCGGCAACCGATTTCGGTGGAACTGCATGATCGCACTGTTCATGACTGAGAAACAATCGTCGTCTTGTCCAAGGAAACAACTCAATTAAATCGCATAATGAGGCAACCCATTCAACGCAAAAGCAAAAACAGAAACAACAAGACACGCACAACAGATCTTTGCCAGAAGATTGATTCATTCAAGAGATTTATTAAAGGCTCCTTTTTACCAGCGCACATGCAGGCACATCACTGTCAGATTAACATTTTTTAACACCCGGAAGATCGACTGTGTTGATAAGCGTGTGTCAACCGATCCGTCGCGGTCGTTGTCGGCACGTTTGACGAAGGCCAAGGGGGCTAAAGACCCAATAATATACAAAAACCAGGTATACGTGGGTCCTCCACATACCACGTACCTAAAAAGAGAAATGATTTCGAATGAAAAATAAAACACATATACAACACCCTTCGGAATGCATTTGGGGGAAACAAAAAGTGTCTCCTTTGGTGATGCGTCAGAATTTTTAATTCTTAGATTCGAATTTTGGTTGAATGGAGATTTCTTGACAAAGATTGACAAGAACGTGAATTATAAACATTCCTTCGAGATCTTGATTTCAATTGTACATAGAGAAGAAATATCGACTTTCTATCATCATAAATTTTACACCAGTGTGTTAAATTATGCTTCCAGTTGACGTCATAAATTAATTCGATGTTAATAATATCTTGTCTTTTCACTAATATCAATTCACCGATTGTATTGGAGTACAAAACATTTTGGAAGTTTGTAGAACTTTGCAGACAAAAAGAAACGATATCTTTTGTGTTATGTGTGATATAAAGCATTCTGAGTTGCAATTGATTGCATTAAGCCAGTTGTATCTATTCCCATTTAACTTTACATCATATTTAATCAAAGTTGTAGATATCTATACAATAGCGATGTAGATTGATACTATACTATGGACTGTGGTTGTGTCTACATAATATGGAAGGATTTTATTCTCTCATATAACTTTGCCAAAATCCTTTGTCGATATGAAAGGTCTAGCTGACATCGTCATTCTGGCACAACCCGAAAACTCTACTCTTTATACGCGATCTTAAAATCGATAAACATTATATCGGGTAGGTATCAATTTGGACTTCTTTGGTATTTAGTCAGTTGTAGACTTACCGCACCTTAAAGCTATTGGAAACTGTTATTTAAATATTGATAGAAAGAAGAATTTTATTAGAATAAGAAATTAATTGATATAAGTTAAAACCAAACCATAAAGCAAAAGCATACTTTGATAATGCTCTAATGTTACAAATCCACATTCAGCTCTCAATTTTTCAAGTCTTGTCTGAAATTTCATTATTTTCTGTTGAGAAATGGTCTCATGCGTTCACACGATAGACTGGATCTTGTATGCGATTTTACGTTACTGATGCCTCTGTAGTTGGCGAAGAGTCTTCTTTTTCTAGATTGTTCAAAGAACCTGAGGTTTCATTCATCGTGCGACCTATTTTGTGACCAAATCTTAGAGATTAATTGCGGTTTATGCTCTCCACCTAGTCGTCCCGGTGCACAAAGAGTCGTGGCCGCCTATCTGGTCCAGCAGCTTTCTTGGTAGTGAGTTTAGATATTCGTATCCTTACTTCATTTTGGTCGGGTGTACCGAAAGGATTTTCCGTAGATATTCCCATCATGAACTACAATGGAGATATTTACATATTTGAGCATCTTGAGTAATATATTTATATAGGCTCTGCAATCACACCCATTAAATTCAAACTAATACGAAGTTCAATATGAATCTACCCTTTCATAGAACGTATACCTAATTCCGGGAAATATTAGTACAACACTATCAGTGTGAAACGATTACGCAACCAGTTCTCCCCTCATGCAACTACTAATCAATGCATAATATATATGAGTACTACCTCCCACGGATTAATTCAGTTATCAAATAACTTAAGATTACTAGTTACAGCTCCCTAATTGGAATCGATATAATTTTCCCAGAACTATTGTAGGCCGCCAACGCACGCCTTGCGCCGCTTAGCCTCGCCGTTATGCATTTTACCAGTCGATAACATAGAAACCAATCTCGATGCTTCTTTTCTCATTAATTCCGATAAGGTAAAACGAATTGAAGTACATAATGGTGTTGATTACGCCGCGTACCGTAGCTTCTGTTATTGGTCCTTGTGCTTGTGGGGTTATGATATTGCCGCAAGGCAATTTAATATCTATCGCGTCGCACTAAATAAATTCATTCGAAATCTTGAGTCATAAAGTAAACGGAAAAGTTTATAAAAAGTATGCTCACTCAAGTCGACCGACGTGTTGGATGGTTTGTTGCAAGACTGCATAAATTTAAGGCTGACGTTGTTAATTTGTTTATTGGTGGCTATAGGACGGCGTCTCATGGTAACTTGTTGTACCTGTTCCAGCACCGCACTCTCACACGTTCGATCCACCACGGTACGGTCATAAATTTCACGAATTAAAAGTCCGCCTCTTAGGATGGACGATATAGGCCTTCTGTTTTAATGACACGAAATGCTTTTGATATTTCTCCGTTCTTGGACTTGGACATTGGAGTTTCGGTATGGATAACGAAGTTAAACGAACAAAATGAAAATCTAAATAAAAAGTTTTGCAATAATATTTACTTAACACTGACGTAAGTAGGCCTGCAGATGAGACGATGATGAGGGCTCTTATCGCCTTGTAAAACACTCATTACAATCGAGTTACCTTGCCTTGATGAAGCCGCAGCATAAGGATACGTACTTTATCGACTTGAACGAATGTAATTACACATTCCAGCGGAAGCGAGAAATAATAATCGGCAAGGTGGGCTAATGAGTCGACACTTTTTATGATTGTAAACGCTGCGCTGTCCTACGCTGCATTAAAAATACTCAATTTTAAATTAATCTTTACGAGAGTCATCAATATGCTGGGGAATATGGTTGCCGATGAAGCGTAATTATTTTTCTCAATTCACTGAGCTCTTGAAATTAACTTATTTAAAGGGCTATTTTACTGAAGTTAGCCTATATATTTTCTACTCACACCTATAAAGCGAACGCATAATAGAGTGGAAGTGCTACATCTTAACGATCGACAAATGAGTCTGGTAATGAAGAAATAATAATTTACGAAGGCGTTCTTAATTCCATATTAAGCACAAAAGGTGGTAAAGTGTTTAGATTGCTATTTGAGATTTTGATACCTTTCCATTACAGCAACCTGATACGACAGAGAGAAAAATGGCGCACGATGAGATTCAAATTTTGTTTATTAGAATGACTGTAACTGACATCCTGTCAAAGAGTTAGGAACAACTTATTTTCCCTTCAATAGAGTAGGTTCAGCGAGCTTTATTGAGAACTAATGTCCGTTTTATGATACATAGGCTTTTTTCATCGCACTTTTACAAAAAAAAAATTATCATCTTGAAAACTAAAAATGACCTAAAAATCACAGTTGCTCTATTTTGTTTCTGTTTGGAATAAGTTATTAGCAAAATATTCGAAAATAAACCTTCTTTTGAAAAGGGGCTCTTTATCTTTATATATAAAAACGTTGTAAGTCCGATAGTGGCGGCTGAACCACTGAAGCTATCCGCCTTATATTCACACCATATGTTCGTATGATACTCCGTAATGTTTTTGTTTATGTTAGACACACATAGGGTTCTTTTTTTTTTTCAAAAATTCTTATTTATGTACCGATTTGGGTTATATTCAGTAAGTACCTGCCTATACTTATGTAATATATCTACCTAAATAAAAAAAAAAATAAAAAATATTTGCAACAATTTGGATCCGAAAGGTGGCATTAGGTTTGAGATATTTACGAAAATGTAGTTTTCCCTGTATAGGTATCTTTACTTTATATATATGTATAATTCTTCGGTACGTGTATGTTACCGTACTCCTCCTAAACGGCTGGACTGATTTTAATGAAATTTTCTATGTGCGTTTGAATGGGTCTAAGGATAGTTTAGATTCACAATTGGATCGAGTAGGTGGCGCTGCGATCCGATTCCACAAAATTTGAAATAATAAACACTCAACAATAAAAAAAATTAAAAAGCAAGAATAAGCTCATAAATAAAATTTCAAATAATATGCACCCAACAAAAAAAAATCATGAATAAAATGACAAATAAAAAAGTATTGATTATTAATTTAGGGTGAGAAGGAAGGAGGTAGAGGCAAAGGAAGGGGTGTAGGGTACCGGGGAACGTCCGGGATAGTTTTCCTAGATATTGTCCGGGTTTTTCATTTTTTTTCATCGTCAAGAGAAAAGGAAATTCGAAATTAACAGACCCTGAAAGTGTAGATTTTATTCCGGATTTTTGGTAGTGATTTTGAATCGTTACTAAGCAACAAGTAAGAATTCTGCAACATTTTATTGTAATACCAACTTTGGTAATCGACAAAAGGAAGTTTCGAAAACGCTGAATGCAAAAATTACTAGTGTTGTATGTCCATTGTCCACCACAGTTCTCAATATACCTTGACAGCAAATAAACCGGGCCACCCGCTACGTTCGAATCGAACTCTGATTCGATTTTCTTTAAAAGTAGGTATAAAACATACCTACAACTAAAAAGTGGTAGTACCTACAGAGTTCAACAATCAACATGAAATCCACTTTCTGTAGGTACCACTTTTATGTTTTTGCTCATTTTCAAAATCACTGTTCTTTGTTTAGGTATATAAATAATAATCACACGTCTGTTAGTGTTGGGCAAGCCATTCATTGAATGAGATCTTCGAGAGTACAAATTCCTACCTTTATTTGCCTTAGAAATACAAGTTATTTAAAGCCCTTTTTAAGTTATAACAATTTAAGTGCAGAAATAAGTCCTACCTCCAAGTATCCATTATAGCAAGCTTTTAAAGCGCTAAGGTTCGCATTTTCTGTAAAGGTGCAAGTACACGGCATGTAGCAAACCACACACGTATATGTAGCACTGACGTAATTTTTACCTCGGCGTGGTCCCAATGGCTACATTCCGTGCACAAGCTATCTTTGTGCACTCTCTTTTGACGTCAGAGCTACATACGTATGTGGCTTGCTACATGCCGTGTACCTCAAGTCACATTTCAGTGGTAAAAATAAAAAGAATATCATATTATTCGAAATCACCAAGTTCAACGAAAAAACTACTTTCTACTACTACTACTCAAATAGCATATTTGAAAACAAATACATGGAAATAGAGTCCCGATCTCCGATTTGGTTTTAG
Source organism: Cheilosia scutellata (assembly GCA_955612985.1). Classification (NCBI taxonomy): domain Eukaryota; kingdom Metazoa; phylum Arthropoda; class Insecta; order Diptera; family Syrphidae; genus Cheilosia; species Cheilosia scutellata. The sequence continues at coordinate 27,723,253 of OY015312.1, read as the reverse complement.
ACTTTAATTTTGAGACTAATTTTTAGTCTCATCAATTTGGATTTCAAAATCCATTGCGAAAAATACCGAACGAGACTCGGACGACTAGTCATGGTTCGCCAAACCTGGCATTAAAATTTCATGTAGATAAAAAAAAAACAAGTAGGTAAATGTGTTATCCTCGGCCTGGGCCTGGCCGATGCCTTGATACCTTCCACCAGGCATGCAAAATGTTTGGCATGTGATGTGAGTCAGTATGTCGTTGGTTTTTTATGGGAGCAATAGAAATACTCGACCGATATAGCTCATTTTCAATACCAACCTGTCTAGCCGAGGGTAAAAAGAAGTCCTCTCACATCATCGGTCTAGGTCGATTCGTTTGGACCCAGTCGAACAGACACACGGACATGGCTACATCGATTCAGAATATTTGATCGTGATTCAAAATATATACGTTATGGGGTCTCCGGTGACTCCCTCTTGGCATTACTACCCCAAGTAATTTATATATTTGCGTCAAAAATACAAGGCCCCTCGAGATGATACAAAACAAAGGGAGTCTACAACAGCGGTATCCACGCTCTAAAACTGAGGGATATATACATTTCATGATGTATCTAGTCTGGTAAATAGATTAATTAGGATTTTGGCTCAAGTCGATTTTCATTAAATACCAGAGGTGTAACATCATAACCATTTATATTGGGACTACCAAGTCATTATTTTGTCAAAGAATGGAAAAAATACTTCAAGGTGGCACCCATCAGGACATCTACAGACAGACTATTTAAAATTGATGTAGCCGCAATATTCGGTTTTTTTTTTTGTAGTTTTCCCAAACCAACAGTGATGTGTTTATGAGAGCTTATACATTTCCAACCATTTGATCAATTTCGAGACTATTATTGAAGCCCGTTTAAGACCATCCCTACAATATACCTACAGGCAAAAAGTCGTCAAAAACCATAAGCATTTAAGCAATCTTTTAATGCTGATGAGTGATATGAGTAATATCGGAAGTTTGAATCAGAACAAGAGACTTCTTCTTGCCAGAGGTTTCAGTTCCAAACTCATACTCATATACGTAGTAGGTACAAATATGTTCATCTGCTGGTGTATGCTGCATACTATCATACCAAGGATATTGTAGTAGACGTTTAAAATTCGTAACGCATTTCTCATAATTTAAACGATAGCTATCACCAATTTCCATGCAGCTTAACGACGCAAAACTCGTCCCGTCTATTGACCCATTCAGATAGTTAACTATCCGCTATTAACATACTTTTTCTAAAAGCATATCACTCAAATCAGCACAACATCAGCGCTGCAATAAATCCTGAACACTTTATGCCTTATTTGTTCATTTACCGCTAACACCTGGCTGCTGCTCTAATGGGATGTATATAGTGAGCACGGATTACAGGCGACAAGTCTGCTAGACACATCACGTATAAACATTATACTCAACCCACGGACAAGGATCAATCTCTAGAGTGGTCCCCATAGTAGGTATCTTGTCATAATAGCACACACAAGTGGTTTCACCAGGCATTCACCCTGGTATCATGTCGAACCTTATTTAGATAGCACAATTAGCACATTACCCAGAGCAATAGAGATTGTCAGGCGTGCGATGCAATGAAAGCATGCACTGTTCTTGAATATGCCTTAAAGTCGTAATCTTCAATCACTTTAACATCACTTTAGGAACCTGAACGATCGCTCAATGCAAAAGGTGTTAACATGATATGTGCGCGATTTAATTTAGAGCACATGAAACAAGCTGTGTATCTACATCTACATTATCTGTACGCTGGCGCTGGCTGGTGCTATAGATACGAAGGACAGAGATTATATAGATTCTCGACTACCTCGTTATTGATAGTAGATCTGCTTCCAGTGTAGACTTGTGTGCTCTTGTGGAAGTACCAATCTATCTGCTTTGTATAGCGCCCAAGGAAATCTGATATCTGGAAATGGCGTGCCGTGAATAATTCAATATACTTGAACGGAAAAAAATATTCGCAAATTAGAAATAGATACCTAGGTAGCACTAAACATGTCAGGGTAGGATTTAATGACTCTGTGTGTCACACAGTGGATAACATCAAGATCAAGATGGAATCTGAGTCCAAGGAAAAACACAAAAAAAAAAAAAAAAAATTGTTTTAATCAACGTTTAACTAAATCAGTTCATTTTGTTTTTTCTGTTCTAGACTGGTTAGGACACAGAGCAAAGGCGCTATTTTTTATACCGTCATAAAGTAGCGCTCCAGTTAAACAGTCGATTGGATTAATAATATCCCGGCAGGAATTAACGGCGGATTTAGAGCGTAACAAGTTTTGTCTTTAAGATACTATACAAGATTGTAGTAAGACTTGAATCCAATTAAATGGGATTAGCATGGGCAATTAGATAAATTCAGAGTAACAAGTGAGTAAAATTTAACGATACCATTGCGATTAACTCAGTAAGGAAATGGTGTAGATTATGGGGAAGAAATTGCTATGTATTTTTGGTAAATTTTTGAGGATTTGCATTTATAATGTGTTGAAAGGGATGCTCGTACTTCTATGCGGTAAATAAATAAATAAATATTGCACGTTGGTGAATATTTTGTGCCTTGACTGTTCCGATTTTAGGGTCAGGTTGAAACCAGAGGTAAGGTAGACTCTCTTACCTCTGGTTGAAACACTCAACTTTAACCTCGTGAAAAATATTACCCAATTTTTGATTAGCTTTGTCTAAAGAGCTGACAGCTGGAGTGTCATTGTAAGTGAGCGTTGGAATCGCTGACGAGACCGAATTCTTATCGAGGAAGCATAACGATCAGCTAAAACTCCTAAAGAAGCTGTTAAGTCCGCTCTAGTTGGTTTTCTCGTATTGCCATACGGTTCTTTTCGGAGTTTTTTCTTTAACTTTGTGGTTGGAATACGAGAAATAACTGATACGGTACAGTGGACTGACGAGCCTAGAGGCGATAATACTTCAATGGAGTATTTATTAGGGTGGGAGGTGAGAAACAAGGCCAGTGTGTTGGCGATGTTGGGTACATGTGTTGGCGCATTTACAGGCTGGGTTGATTGGTTTGGGTCCCGTAAATTAAGCAAGATTTTTTTGGAAAAAATGCCTGAAAATTTTCTATACAAAGTCTGGCCTTTTTTCCTAGAAAGAAAAGCCAGAATTTTCTGGCTATCTTTCCGAAATTTCAGGTCTTTTTTCCAAAAAGAGAGAACATGTTTGGAAAAAATGTCAGAAACAATATTTTCTGAAAGAAAGAAAAAGGGTGCAGTTCCTAACTTTACAAACAAAAATCCTCGCACCCACTCCAAATCCTACAGTGACTCCAACCAGGGGGGTTAGCAGGCCCCCTCATACATATCCGTTTATGTATATAGATATACCTATATTACAATCATTATATCCACAATGCATAAACAGTAGAATGTAAATGGGGGACATTTATGCTGCCCCCTGCAACCCCCCTCTGTTTGGGGTCACTATAGGATTTGTAGTGGATGCGAGGTTTTTTGTATGTGAACTTCGATAATTTTTAAATAAATAACATTTTCTGACCTTTTTTCCAAAATTAGTTCGGAAATTATGCCAGAATACGAGTTGCCTATGTTTATTATCTGCCTTAATTTCAATTTTACTTTCTGGTGCCTTTCCCACATCTGTCTGGCATAATTTTCTAATTTCTGGCGTATTTTCCAAGCAAAATTCTGATATTTTTTCCAAATTCGAAAACAAAAACATTTTCAGTCATTTTTTCCAAAAAAAAAAATCTGTTATAATTTCCGGGAGCCAATTGGTTTACCTCAGCAAAGATCTGAACATAAATTTCTTCGGTTGTTGTCTGCCCGCAATGACGATTTCTGTGTGAGGTACAGGAAGACAGTTCTTGTTGTGGAATCGAGAACATATTGAACTCGTTACAAGTCCAGTTGCTATCAAAATTAGGGCTTAATAGTAATGAATTACTTGCCTACGGACATGGAATTTGAAGTTTTATATATAAATGTTCGCCGTTCTGAGTTCATAAATGTAACATTACCTGGTCACTAAAACTGATTATTAATTACTCGTAGTACAGTACATAGTGTCTTCTAAAGCAAAGTCTTTAGATTAACACCGAGAAGACAGATATCTTTGACTAGAAAGAAAAGGAAGAAAATCTGGATTTTCGAACCCTTTCATTTTTCGGAAAGGCCATTAAGCCTAAGTCCATAAAAAATAATGTAGGAGTCTTCGCTAATGCCACACTCAATTGGAAGTATAATCGCAGACCAGTCAAAAGTTGTTTAAATCACTTGCCATTCGCACGGCTTTGGCTCTTGGCATAAATAATGAACAGGAGAAGTGATATAACACTACACATCCCTGAAGAAGTTCAATACCCATGCAGTTTCTCTAAGGAATCGAACGGCCCTCAAGAGACTTAGGAGGAAAACCTCAGTTTCAAACTCCTGAGTAGGTACCTATATACTCGGACAGTCGGACTGTAGAGTTTATGGAAGAAAACTTGCCGAAACAAAAAATCACGCCTAACCAGCGTATAAGAAAACTAGAAATAACAAGGACGAGAATGATTTAGACAAATCAAGTACCTACCTAACATTATCCTTTAACTCCCGGAGATTATATCTGGCATTAGCTATATTATATTACTTCATAATGTTGATGCACACAAAATATAATCTTCATAAAAAAAGCATCACGATAATAAATTATAAAAGGCGTTAAAGCACGACAAAATTTCTCAAATAACTCAATTTTTGGGTAATATGTTTAACACTAAGCAGCGTTACGCTTTAATATTACCATAATCGTTGCAATGCGTTTAACACCCCCAACATCGCTAATTGTCATCCATGTCATCGGTAAATCAACTTTGAAATGTTTTTCTCATTATCGACCACTTATACTGTCACAAAGTCAAATAATTATACAATCCGCTACTACATAGATACACAAAGCATAAAGCATTCCTCTATACTGGATATAATGGATGACTGCACTAAACGTCACACAGATTGCCCACAAATCAAATGCTGGCATTCTCATCGTGCTGGTATACCAAAAACTCATCTGGCAACTGAGTGCTAAGCATTACAAACCATTTACTGAAAATTCGGCTCGTATACATCAAAGAACCACAAAAATCGAATGTGGCTACCTTATAATTGAATTTATAAAAGCCAAATGCTCCTATTGACACAGGCGTATATATTCATTGGTCGACATAGCTACATACGACATACGTCAAAACATCAATTTCAACACATTATTTAGGATGGCAGGTAAAGTTGCATAATTTCGAAAATCAATACAATTTACAAGGGGATGTCATATTTACCTTAAAATTCATTTGACAAGGGTACGGAGGTGAATCGTGATTTGTAGTCAATCCAAGTTATTATAAAACTGGACATGATAGACGCTTGGAGGGGAATAATATCTCTTCAATGTGCGCGTCGTATTGGGATGTTAATAATAATACTTAAGGTGATTATTAGCATTGAGCCATTCTTGTCTACGTTTGGAGTGCGGGTGGGTATATGTTTTTGATTACTCATCTGTGCTTTGCTGTAGTACCTACTTTGTCAGAAAGAGAGGGTGCCTAGTCTATATTGACCTCTTGAGACTTTTAATTAAAATGATAAGTACGACTAGGAGAGTGGCCGTGGGTGTCTTGCAATTTTTCTGTTCTTCTTGAAGTTTATGCTAAGGATACCCACCTACACATGAAGAAGAATAACCTTTATGTTACTATTTACTACAAAGTTTTAATTTATTTCGAAAAGAAAGCGGATGAACAGAGGAAGGTAAGTTGCCATTAACGGTTTTTATTATATTCACTGAATGAACTAGACGGACAGTGTTGAGACTTTCAAAAAGACTGCGTGTACGTGGACAAGTTAAATGCAATGAAATGAACATTTAAATCGTTAATAACTGTTTGGAATTGAGATGGTTGTATTAACGAATTACGTTCTTTACACAAAGCCAAGCACATAAATTGCCACCTTCTTTGGTCAGACAGTGATGCTATATACATTTACTTATGATATTCCTTATGATTTGTTTTACCATGGATTTCTCTTTCTTGTAGAATGAATACATTTCTTGGTCTATCTTTACTATATGGTGTTAGTTGCCATAATAATGTATGCAGTTCCATCTGTGGAAAAACAATACTTTTAATCGTCTCCTTTTCCCTAAATTCATTTTTCTTCGAATTGAATGAAATTTTATTAAAAACCTATAGGTAAGACATAAATAATCAGATAACACAAAAATGGTTCAAATCACTTTCCGAAGTTTCCGTGGCCTAAAATATATTATGTACATCCATAGATCCAACCATCCACATATCCATACATTCCCCCTGAAAGACGCACATAACTTGTTCCCATTTCGTCTAAAACGGTGACCCTAAAAAATGTTCTGTTGTAATTTAGAAAGCTTTCCTTCGACATTGTTTTTATACCCTCCAGAGGAAGGTATATCTATTCATATTCCCTTTACATTTGTACAAGGCCGTAGCCAGACAAATATTTCGGTGGGGGGGGATATGATCTTTAAAAAATAACTTGGAAGCGATTGAGGAAAATAAAATAATCTGAAATTTAAAATGTAATTTTTTTATTCCGCGGTACTAATAATCATTTTTAGTGCCCAGGCTAACTTTTACGAAGTTACAATGGCGAAAATTTCCATATAAAATTATCCATTGTGACCGTCAAAATATTTAAGTTGAAGACTAAACATCATTATTGATAAGGCCCATTAACTAGTAATTATAACAAAAGTAGGAATATGTAGTTTAAAAAAAGTAGCTATATTCAACATGACAAAGTACCTAACGAATTATTTTTTAAAACTAAATAAGTAAGTCAATAATCGCATGACGATATCGTTTAGACGATAGCCTTGCATCACGTAACATTCAAAATCTCTATCGTCTCGACGACATCGTTTCGACGATCCAACATTTGCTTCTTGTAGCTCAAAAATCGACAGAGCACTATCGTTAAGGCGATAGCGTTTGCACGATAGCGAATTAGGTAGCGTCTTGCATTGATTTGTATATTTTGCAGACAGTTTTAAGCTTTTTACAGGAAATCTTAAAGCGAGCAATTGAATTCAGATTTTTTTACGATTTAAATTACATAATAGTTCATCCGACATTATAAATAATATAAATCATCAGTTAGGAACAAAATAAATGAGCAAGCTTTTGTGGGTGACTGTAATTTAAATATTCCGTAAGCACAAAGTAGGCCACTGTAATTTGTCAAATGTCATTTATGACAATTACGATGACGTCTAGTGCTTATTTGTTTGTAAGCTTCTGAAAGGTACCAAAAGTTCTCAAACTTTGTGCAAAATAAACGATGGACGATACGATGGTGGAAGAGTTACGTTAAGCAAATAAAAACGACTGTCGTCTTAAATTTTACGAAATACACCCTGGCCTTCTTTGCTGCAAATACATCAATTACTTCGTCAGTATTTATTTCTATCTCCCTATGAATTGACATTAAGGCTAAACCAGTAAGTCGATCTACACCGCTAGAGTTTCTTAAACAAGTTTTTAAGCGTTTCATCGTCGAAAACGTTCTTTCTGGTGTACATGTCGATACTGGTAAGGTTGCCAACATTTTTAAAAGTCGATGTATGTTGGGAAAAAAATCTTTACTGCAAACTCCTAAAGCTGTTATGGTGTTCTGTGAACGCAGTGCCTCGGGTTTTTCATTACATTTTGTCTTCCACAGCAGAAACTCAGCCTTCAAGTACTATCCCAATCCAAAAATCTTTTATAAAATTTAAAATTTTCTTCGTTAAATTTTGTTTTGCTTTTGCCAAGTATTGACGGGATCAAAATATATAACGATGATAGAACGGTCTTATGGTCCTCGAACCGCGTTTGGAGCTGAGTTATGAAGTCGTCCAAAAGGGGAATCATAACAACTATCCTATAAAAATTTTCAGGATCAGACGCCTTTACATTGGCCTTATGATGCTGCTTCGATACTGTTCGTGAAATTTTCAAGGTTTCAGTTTCATCCACATTACTTAAAAGGCCTTGCGCAGTCTCAAAAATATCATTAAATTCTAAACTAACATTTTGTCGAAGTTTTCGAAACGTATTTAAAACAGCTTTACGTGGTCCAGAGCTGACACTAGGCCACAAGAAGCGGATTGCAAAATTGTACACAATGGTAGTGTGTACGAAAACAAAATACTTAAGCAGCACAAGTTTATCAAAAAATCACTGGTCAAAACTGATTTAAAAAAACAAGAAGCTTTAGATGAGGTCTCAGAGTCCTTATCAATACTCAACACATCCAAGGTATCCACTATGCCTTTAAAAATTTCTTTGAACCTTAATAATCCATCATGATTTTCAACCCATCGAGTTTCACACTTAGCAGTTAAATTCTTTCATTTAGTTTCCGGATAATTTTTTTTAATGTTTTCTTGCAACAAGTGTGTTCGTTTTGCGGATAGTTTAAAAAAATGTCCAACCGATTTTACAATGCCAATCGTATTACATATAGGCTGAATTTGACAAGAATGTCCTAAAGCGAGCTTTAATGAATGGAGTGTATTTAATTTTTTTGGTATTCTTGTGTAGTATGTAAAGTATGTGCTTAGGTATTTCTAATTGAAAAAAGTCAATGCTATGCTTGATTTGAATCTTTTTGCATTTAGGTAAATGGCCAAATTGGCTCATTTTTGTTTGGATTTGCTCTGTTCTCGTTTTAAAAAAGTCCACTTGTTAAGAATTTCGGGGGGGATCAAACCCCTGTTATCCTCCCCCTGCATTTGTAAGGAGTCAGTTGAGACCCCATAAAATTTTATTCTAAATCAGGTAAAATTCTGAGGTATATCCTGTGACATGAATGATTTGTTGAAGTTGCATGACTTAAAAACTCTGCACTCTATCTAACGGGTACATAAATAAACAAATAAAAATATTACCTAATCACAGAAAACATTTGTGTTGACTATGACTCTATCATTTCAAGAAGTTGTGACCACTGTTTCTTAGAGAAAACTAGTTTCAAAAGTCGGAAAGATCTGGCCAGACCTCATAGTCGACAGAAGTCGACACATGCTAAATTTTGCATAGCTTGAATTTGCATGATGATAAAACTTTTACTTCTTTTATTTTAAAAGTTGCTTGGCTTTGAAATTATAGGCATGTCCCTTCAATTCGTCCAAAAATTTACAGCTTACACAAACGAATAATTGTGATGGTTTTTTCTACTATCGCACATCTGGCGAATATCCGACAATAAATCAGAGAGTGTTGTACTAATTGTCCCGAGAAAAATTGTCAATTCAACCGTTCGGATTCTGCATAAAATATAAGGACATTTCCATTCGACTCTCAAATAAAACTCTCACGAAGGTGTTGTTGTGAAAAGCTAGCCCTGTTGCGCCCATGATTAATGTATTTATTTCAAAAAGTGGTCTTGAATATATTAACATTTTTTCAAAGTTTAAGATAAAAGAAAATATTTTTCTTCGGATCAAGGACCAACATTATTATATGTTTGTATCATGATTTTATTTATTCAATATATATGTAATTGTTCTTTTCAATACCATTGTTGGGTGTGACCAATTTTGTAGACCAATTCTATGCGTCTACAAGTGTGACATGCTAATTTCATATTCTATAGATGTTAATTTACATTATAATTTAATTATGACTAATTGTTAAACAAATTTCATGTGATTTCAAATTAGACAAAGAACATTTACTTTTTAATTCACATCTCATATTTAACTACAGACTTAAAATAACAAATAATTTGTTTTAATTATTTTTAACAACTTCTGAAGTTAAGTTATGTTTTCCAATCTACGGTATAAAGTTAATAGTACCTATCTAATATTAATTTTTGCGTCATCGATAATTTTATTATTATACGTGAAACATACATTTTGTCGTAACTAAATGACTAACTCTTTCGTGCAAATATGCTACATCTGCTTAAATAATTGTGTATATATATACATTTACATTGAGGGAAATTTCAGCAAGTCAGTCTTATAATGGGTGTTATATCTAATTCATAAAAAGGTTGCACTGTTTCCCTTCTTCCACTCAGCATAAAAAAAAATAAATAGGCGGCGCAACAGGCGGTAGACATAGACACCCAAGGAATTTTATGCCGAGTCCGCCGAACGGCTGAATTTGAGAAGCTTTTTCAGGACAGTCATACTCTCGGATGTTTGTCAGACGTTCGCGAGAGGTGGCGCAGTAGAAAAAATCTTTAGATGTAATTTGTGTTTTTCCGGGGATCGAACCTGGGATCCCTCGCACAGTAGTCCAACACACTAACCACTGCCATTAAACATTATTATAATGTTGCGTGTCACACTCAGCGAGATATTATACTCTTTCGAACAGTTTTACCACTTTCACCCCTGTGCGGATAAAAACCGGATAAAGTTTTAACAGAACTTCCCCAGTTTCGAATTTAAACGAATGAGTTCCACCACTTTATTGGTATTGTTAGTATATTATGGGACGGCTCTGCTTATTTCAGACCTAATACAATCCATTCTGTTAAAAATTGTATAGTGTTCATTTCTCAATTCTAATTTAGTTTAACGAAGGGGAGTTGTGGCTGTATTTTTTATTGTCTGGGGAAAGTGTTATGCAGACAATTTGTCATAATAATATTGAGGCGGATGTTAAAGGAAAAATTATGTTATTGTGATGTGGTTATGAACGCATATTAATAATGAATGATTTTCCACTTCAATAACGATTACGATATTTGCATCTTGTTCTTGAATGAATTTTGTATTTTGTCTTGAGAAGCTATAATACTTTAAATTCCTACATAATAAAGGGTGTCCCATAATTCACCCAAAATGTAATTTTGATAGAAAATACATATTTTTAATTAGAAAGCTTAAACTTTTTATTGATTCATAGATTATACAGATTGGGGTAATGTATGGAATAGCAAATCGGATAACTGTGACCATAACGAACACCATTAATAGTTACTGCCTAAACAGCCGCATTTTCGAAGAAGAATGGTCCGATAATGCCTCCAGCCCAAAATCCGCACCAAACAGTCACGCGTTTTGGATGTATGTATTCCTTTCTCAACAATTACTCGTGGGTTATCTGAGCCCCAAATGCGACAATTTTGACGATTAACGAAGCCATCAAGATGAAAATGAATTTCATGACTGAAGATGATTTTAATCGAAAATTCAGCATTCACTTGTTGTTGTCCCAAAATATATTCAACGAACTTTCCTACCTAGGCATGGTCATTAGTCTTCAGTTCTTGAGTCAATTGAACTTTGTAAGCATGAAGTTTCAAGTCTTTCGTGAGGCTTTTCGAAATGCCCAATTCTTGAATATGGTACCGAATTGATGTTCCTGGTTTCCTGGACTATCAGCCAGCAATGCTCTCGCGAACTGCTTCGCTGTTTTCTGTTGAACCTGAATGACTTGTGACAGGACACCGAGAGTGTTTAAGATCACTAATTTATCCAGTCTCCCTGAATTTTTCAATTCTCACTTCCTGACAAGGGAAAACAGGGACCGAGCCGTGCTATACATGACGGAACATATTTTGTTTTCGACTTAAATCTGTGAACGACATGGCCACAGATAGAATCGCTCGATGGATGAGAAACAATTCTTTTGCTGAAGATATGGAGCAGTCATGAGATTGCATGGATCCATTATTGGGTGTCATCAATACCTACATTTGTGAAAATCTATGCATAATATGTACGAGATTTATGCAGATTTTAAGATGTAGTTGGAAATTCGTGCTCACCGCTCAACAGATGTAGGCGTTGCATAACCACCCGTTTTTGTACTTTCGGTTGGCTATGTTTTAGTTTCTGTATCGTTTCTCAAGATTGATCTAGGTAAATGCACCTATTTCTGCTAGATATTTCCGATTGCTTCGTAGTTCTTAAGCCAGATATCTCTGTAGGTACCATTTCTCAATCCATCTTTGAACTGATGTGTCTCCTTTGTCTATAGATAAACATACTGCTGTGAGAAAGTCGGTTCATTGCATATGCCGCGCCAAATTGGTAGCTACTTTATTTTTAGATCCAAAAAAACCTCTATCTAATAAAAGTTTCAAATTATATACAAAAGTCATATTATGCACTTAACATCAATCCAAACCAAGAGGATTTAGTTATTTTTTTTTAATTTGTATTTAATCTGTAGATATAAAAATAGAAGATTTTTGAATTTTGCTTAAAAGTATACAAAAATGGAAATAAAATACAATTTTATAATATCTGTGGTGCCAGGTAGAAAGGGGTTCAATATATAGCGATTGAAGATTGAAGATTGAAAATTTTTTTGTAAATCCAGATATTCTTTTTTCGAAAAATGAATGATGCAAAACAATTTCAAAACGGTCGCCTGTAATAACGTTATAGACTGTTGACCAAAAAACAAGTGCTTACCAGATTTTCTGATGAATTTTATATTCATAACTTTTCATATGTTTTAAATAATTTCCAGCAACAATGTTGCAACTCAATCTGTAAACAAAACGTTGTAAATGTAAACTTTTTGTTTACAGAATCAACTATACATAGATTCCATCCACCTAAGATTCATCTTGTCTTCATAACAGTTAAGCAGAAAATTTTAAACAAATAACAGAACACAAACAAAATTGTATCTGCATAGTCAGTTTACAGCATCCGATGAACCAAACTTGGAGAGAGCTCAGAGCTGTGAATGAGAGTATTTCGAACAGCGAATTTGTCCAGCTCTTCATCAACAGTCCACCGCCACCCACCCAAAGCAAAGACTTTTAACAGAGTATCTACAGTTGCTCAGCACCTGCCATAACATGGTATAAGAAAAAATAAACAACTGAACGGCACTGCGCACTGGCACTACCAAACCAACTGCCACCACAAAAATGTTGCCACACACAGCTCCCATGCCCATCTACTCCAGCACCAGACCAGCTCCACTCCATAGAGAATTTAAAAGATTCATTCATGTATTCATCCGCTCGTTGGTGGTTCTCTCTACTCTACGACAAGGAAGTCTCTATTGTGGATCTAACAAACAACACTCCACTCACCGTCACCAATGAATCTCTGCGCGGTGTCTCATGCCCGCTGAGGAATTTCTCAACTCCGTGAGATAGCTATGCAGACGAATCTAGTGCTGGTGGCAGAAGTGTATTGTATAAGCCGAAAAAAAGCAACAAAAATCCGAAACTGAATTGTTAATCAGTATATCCGCGATCTTAATACCGTTCACATGTTGGTGACGGACTGCGTTTCGTTCGGTCGTGCATCGTGTGTATTTTGAAATTTATATTCTTTCGATTTCATGAGATTTTCCTTTCATCCAACGCGTATCTTTAAAGTGCCGATTGAGATTAGGTGTGCGATGAGGTGAAGGATATTTTTAAGTCCATCGAGCAGTGTATCCACTAAATAGTAAATATTCTTGAGCAAGCATAATCGAATGTCCATATCTGTAAAAAAAAGAGCAACTAATAAGTTACAAACTGAAAAAGTACTCCCAAGTGTAATACTCTGCTTAACTCCTTTGGTCCAATGAAGTGGGTCAACATGTCAGTGATTACACCCCCTATCGGAAAGGGAGTTTGAATTGTGCTCTCCACAGTTTGAGCTGTCAACAGCACTTACTTAGAAACACAAGGGCGTACAAAAAATTGCTTTTACGACAATCTTTGGACTTCTGGATTTATCAACAATTGGATTATTAATAATTGTTCCCTAGTGCCAATCGATTAATGTGAATAAATCAACTCCCCCGCCCAAAACAACGTCAAAAGAAAAAAATCGTCGGTAGCCGGTGTTAATTTACATATTGCATCAACAACAACATAGCTATACATATCTAGATAATCTAGTCCGATTGCATATCGCACACTCGAAATCGCTCGGGTATTAATAGTCAACAGTGATAAGCAAATATTGTAAATGGATGTTGTGCGTTAAGTGTATCTGTGATTTTGTAGTGGGAAAAAATATAATTAAAAATTAATTAGCTGAATTAAAATACCAGTTTTTGTGTTTATGTTTCTCTCTTCGTATTTTCACAAAGTGAGGTTTTCGAGTGGTTTCACAATCTGAAGAGCCATGTATACGCACATCGAATTCAAAATGCAAAAAATGCAATTCACTTAATTTACGTGGATATATAATATAAACGTATATAATGCAATTAATATTTAATTTTATTCATTTGTGATTATTTGTGTGCAACTAAGGAAGAATATATTTTTTTGTTTTATTCCGTTTTTGGTGGAATATATATATTTTTTGTTAAATGTTATGAGCCTATCAACAACGATTTGGATTAACTACTACACTATGAAGCAAACACTTCTGTTCTGATCCTATGATCCGATGTGCAGCATAAATTTCGAGGTGAGTTCAATTAAATTTTAATACTTCTAAAGGATAATCCTTGTGAAAAAAAGTTGAAATACAAAAATGAAATGAAATCCATTTAATTGAATTCATGGGATTTTCGCGGCTGTAGCGTGTCAGTTTGTAGGGCTTCACTACCATCATCACCTGTAAAGAAATTGGGTATTAATCAGAAAGCTTATCGCAATGATATGACGAAGGTCGTGCAAGGAAGAGATCATCATTTCATTTCGCTGTCATTCGAGTTTATTGGTTTTCCTTCTTTTTCTGTATTTTTTTTTTTTTTTTTGTGGGTGGCAGGGTAATGTTTATATGGTGAGCGAAGCCGGTCGGGTAGGTACTACCTCAATTGTGCGGGACATATGCTGTATCTGTATGATCGATTTTACAATGTCTATCTCTATACGCTTGATTGGGTGTCTATAAGTCGATAGTTATTTTTAATTTTTTTCTCAATGTGTGTTTTTTTTTTATTGTGATTAAAGAATAAAATGTAATTGGGTAAGATGTGCTTTTTCTGCCGAGCAGATAACTCACCTGTCAAGCCAGAAGTGGTACTGTTATGCGAGGTGACTGGTAGCGGTAGGTCTTTAAATGGTGATGTAATCATATTTTACGACTACTTTAAAATTCCGGACCAGTTTTTAACGACATGGAAGGGAGATGTGTAGATGCGAGGAACATTCTATACATTGTGCGTTTTTCTAGTCTAGATGGATATAAGAAAGTTTGGAAAAGTAAAACTAAAAAGTTTAAGGTGAATAAAAGGCAAACATATAAACCCATGGGGTGAGACGTTTTCGACTTTTGGAATATGTTATCGGAAGGTCATAAATCAAGTTTTAATGCTTTACATTGAAGAAAAGTCTTTATATGTGCCTCTTTAAACATTCGGCAGAGATACAAGTGCAGTATGAAATAAGTTCGACTAATCTACGTTTTCTTTACTTCAAAAAACTAATTTCTAAATAAGTTCAGCTGGCATTATTATAGTGATTGTTCGAACTTATCTAACGTATCATATTGGATACTTCTAAAAACTGCAAAATTATGAACCTATCTTTCCCATCACTTTGAGTACCTATACAATATATTTCAAATTAATACATATATGAATATGATACATCCTTTTAAAATGTAGATCACAGAGAGGGTAGTTTTTTTTTTAATTTTTAGAAGCCCTACGCGACCTATTCAATTGATGGCACATCGAAAATTATGATTTTCCCATCCCTTCGTTCCAAAAATAAAAATTCGCAAACTAATGGTTGCGAGAAGCTAGCTAGGCATAGGGTATACATATACACGCCTGTTGCGCCAACTACTTATTTATTTATTAAAGGGTTTCAACTGATTACACAGCAAAATGTCTGTATATTATCTATCGTTTTAACAAAAATTTATTTATAAAAATATATACGAGTGTAAAAATATAATACAACACATCTTCTGTCATTCGATTATGGTGAAGTTTTTGGTTATTCGAAAACGGACATCTGTATTATTTGTACGGTAGTGCACTTCATAGTGCAAATCGCCCGACTTTGGTAGCGAAATAACTTTGTCACCAAATTGATATAGGTATGGATAAATTGATCAATATAGTTCGTAATGCCCTGGTCTAGTTGGAACCACTTGTCTTTAAAATGTGTACCACTTAAGATTAAATTGTGTCAATACTATCTGTAGTGCTCGCTATTCATAGTCAAGCTCTTCTTTTTAAATTGTTTATGAAATAAGCTTCAATGATAGGAAGGTTAAAATGGATCTTCTTGTGATAGATTGGCATAGCTTCAGCTTCACTTTTACCATCAATTTGAATTGCATTGTGCATGTCCATTGTTCGAACCATCCGTGGAATACCTGTTGAAAAACAAAATGAAGGCGCTGTTTGTGCATGAGTCTCTGGAGTTCCTAAATCTCAAGATCTTCCAGATATTCCCAAACTCCGAAGAGTAAAACTCCTGTTTATCTATTAAAACCACCTAGATTTGATTGTGAAGTGCAGGAGTTCTTCAGATCCGAAAGTTCATAGAATTAGCTGTTAAGGATCCTTTATCTAAGTATTTAACTGTTGGGTCTTCACAAAATGGCAAATTAATTTTTTTTATCCACGTCTTTTTATCCACGTCCCAACATCTTCAGCATCAGTCGTTTCGCGACTAGGCCTTTCGCAGAGTGTCTGGTAACAACCTCCCTGAACAATACAATGTTTTTGCAGCTTAGTTTGGTCAGGAATTTAATATAGTCTATAGTCCCCATTCAACTATTCATAAGGAATTTGTAAAGTATCATGGAGATGTCAACTATTAAAATAGCCATTGCGCCAGAACTGAGTTTCGACGGATTCGAAGATATGTTGTAAATGATAATCGAATATTTCTGATTTCTTCTGATTTCCGTTTTCTGCCTTACATCATATCAATCTAATATTATTTGTCGACATTGGCACGACATTGTTCGCTAACTAGGTTGATTTTATTGAGCGAATTAATTAAAATGAATGCATTACGAATTTAGCGAATTGATCGGTGCATTTTAATTATGAACCAAATTTCCGACCGCTTACTTACTTACGTGCAGTGCAGTGCTATGTTTTATTAGGGTACGGTAAATAGTACCACTGAGAAGTGGTTAGCCTAAAACGGGAGGAATTCAGCTTCGAATCTAAAACTACTGTACTCCCGAGCAAGAGGTCTCAGGTTATCCATCGCAAAAAAAAAAGAAAACAAATTACGTATTTCTACAGACCAACCTCTCGTGAAACTCTGACAAACATCCGGGAGTATAATAGTACAGGGAAAGTTTCTCAATTCAGTCATTTGGGATTGACATAAAATTTTAGATAGGTACCTTATTCCATTCGTCCCAAAAATAAAAAAGTCAAACATACATTGGTTTTGAGAAGCTAGGCTTATTTTTCCTATATTGAATATATCGGGTTAATTGTTTTGTTGTTTTTTTTTTCGATATCCCTTAAAAAACAGTGCTCTCTATTTTTATTTGGCTCTAATTTTTAGTTTTCTAAATAAATATAAGTACATTAGCTAATAAAAAAATAAATTGAAACAAACTTGCAATGAATGACAATGTTTCCGTGCAATTTGTTTTGTAATATCCTAGCACTACATACAAAGTAAATTTGATTTTTTAAAGTTATCTAAGCCAGTATGTAATGAGTTATTTTAGCTAATAATTTTAATTTAACAAAATAATGCCAACTGCAAGGACCATCTGCTTTATCATTATGCCCGATATCGATCACCAGAACCAGGAACTGCTACAATATTCCCTTTAGCATTTAAAATTGAAAATTTGAAAAAATTAAATGAAGTTTTTATTAGGGTCGATAAATCAATTCTTGCCATTTTTGAGTATTATTTCGTGTAAAGGTTGACCGCGACTACGCTTCAAGTGGTCAATCCGAAATGTCCAATTTGGCATACATTTTCCAACATATCGACTGGTACCTCACCAATAACACGAGTTATGCTTTCTTCCAAGGGGGCAATATGTATAGTAGCTGGCTTATCCGTAACAAAAAATTGTCCAGAGGCGTCAAATACCACGATCTAGGCGGCTAATTCACAGGTCCAAAACGTGAGAATTAGCCGCCTCACCAAATTCGCCTCGCAATATGTATGTCCATGGGTTTGCGTGCTGTCTGGCATGTCATGCCGTCCTATTGAAATCACATGTCGATCAAACCCAGCTCTTCCATTTTGGGATAAAAAAAAATCAGAAATCATCGAACGATAGCGAGCACCATTGACCGTAACGATATTTTCATCATCATCTTTAAAGATGATGATGCTGCCGCCGGCCCATAAACCAAAATTCCAAACGGTACATTTTTGTGGATGCATTGGCAATTCTTGCAATACTTCTGGTTGCTCAATAGACCATATACGGCAATTTTGATTATTAACGTAGCCTGCTCAGTAGGACGATAACGACGACCATAAAATGGACGAAGTGCTCTAAACAGATTTTTTACTGAGCAGGATTTTTGGTAATAAAATTCAAAAATTTGCAAACGTTGTTCGATCGTATGCTATCGTTGGATGGCAATGCTAACTTAGCATTTTTTACTTTGATACGTGTCACGAATCACGCGTGAACTGTCAGAAAAATCTAGCTGAAAAACCAAATGCCGACCCAAATAACGCCCCATGAATTTACTTTACACAGGGTTTTAGTCTTATTTAGTGTGTCGATTAAAACAATTTTCAAAATTAATCACTATAAGCTGAATGGTTGACTTTCTCGGAATATGATTTACACCAAGTCGCATAATATTCGCAATTAGCTATTGAACAGTTATTTAAATAAAATATTTAAATCAGTTAAATATGGGGTATAGATACTATACGTATAGGTATACTCATAATGTTTGTCATTATAATATGCAATATTTTCTACATGACAGTTTGTGCAAAAAAATCGAATCTTTGGGTTATACTTAAACTCTTACATAGAAATATCTCAAACGGTTCGAAGTAAGGTAATTTGTATTTTTCGTTTGTTGATTTATTATTTTTAATAGGGCAGATTATAATGTTAAAATTTATACAAAAAACAAAACCTAGACTCCCCAGTGTGACCTCTAAGTAAAAATAGATAAATGCCCTTAAATAAAAATAATAAACAAATATTATAAAAGAAGATATATTACATGCGTGTTACGATCAACACGGAAATAACATGACTCGACCACAAAATACCCCAGTTTGCAAAACAAGCGTGCATAACGCTTACACGGGGGACTAAAATTGTTGTCCCTTAAATCGAACCATGTGTATGTATCAACATAGGTTAAATATTTAATATTATTTATTTCCTCTTATATCTACGTGATATGAGTAAAAAATAAATTGTTCACTGTTTGTATGTAAAATAAATTACCTAATTAAAAATGCTATACTTAAAAATACCAACAGAATACATACTCGTATCTAAATGAATTATGTTTTGATAAATTGAAACAACAAAAAACATTCGTGAGAACTTCCTAGCCCATGATTATCAAGTAGATATGTGAATTAATTAAGCCTAATAGATCCCTGGGTTTCAAAGATAATCAACACGTTATAACTACCAAAACAAACTATTTAAGACAATTTACATAATTTCATATTAAATTACAAAATAAAATCTAATTAAAAACTGATATCAATAATTTTTTAATGAGTCTTTCACGGATGCACAACCATTATGATACATAATATTATCTACTTAACACATCCCATCGAACTAAACAGAAAAAGAGGCGATTCACGAAACGAGGAAACTCAACTAATTTTTTCTACTTACATTATTAGTTAATTTATTCATCAGACCATTTAATTTCTTGATTGGTGCTTGAAATTAATTTGTATTGGAATTATATGGAATTTACAGTGAAAGTACATAAGCTTAATACTAATTGGTAAATAAAGTATGTAAAGGGTTTTTTTTTGTTGCTTGTATAGGACTTATGAAAGTAGCCAAAGTAGCTGTATCTAGACATTGGGTAGTATGCAAAAAGATGAGCACGATCTCAAAGCTAGAGCTGACGAGCTTGAACTCACATCGAGATCGATTGTAAAAACCGGAACTCGGACTCAGTTTCATATGCAAAAAAAAAAAAATAGTTCTTTCTCAACAGCTCTAGCTCAATAGATTAGAGATCGATCTCAAAGCTCTCTGTCGTATTTAAGTGTAATTATTTTTCTTAAGCTTACTTTTCTGAGAGTAAAATGAGAGCATGCTGTTTAATAGTAAATTGGGTTACTTTTGGTTAAATAAGTAAATTTAAATTTTGCTCGAGAAATCACAATACGTATTGTTGTGCTATCCCATATAAGCTTAAAAAAAGATTATCTGTGCTACTGATTTCTACATAAAACCATAGCACTCATCATTGATATTGGGAAAATGTAGGTAGCTCAGAACAATAAAAAAAAATATGGAAAATGCAGGTTAACACAAAAATTTGTAAATTGCAGGTGTATTTTTGGCAAATGCTTTTGTTTGCTTTTTTAGTTTTTTATTTAATTAATTTTCTAATATTAGATGTCTTTTATGACACAATCGAGAGAATTTTCGGGGCTATGTCGTAATCCCCGGTAATTATCCGGCCTAACGTTTGTAAGAAAATATTTTGCTAAGACTGGGATAGAATGGCAAAAAAATCACTCCTAATGTTCAGGACGAAGAAGATTGATTGAGTGGTTAAAATTATTAGCTACATTAAAAACCAATTTAATGAACACCTACTAAAAGCGGCGAATATGAATAAAAAAACAAAACAGTGGTCAACAAAACAGGAAAAGAAATATTACAGTTAGGGAAAAGAGTTGCTAATTTTAATATACAAAAATACATATAATTGTACGCATTACGCAAATCATATAGAAGACAAATGAAAAGGAATAAATGATTTCTCTTTTCAAATATCCACTTAGTTTTTGAATGAAAAATAAATTATGTACTAGATACCCAAAAATAGCAGATTACATTTTTCAATTAAAATTTGTAATGTAATTTGTAGCACAACCGTGTGTTTTAGAGTTTTCAGTTAGTAGTTTTATATATTTGCATTTTACATTTCTAAAATTTGGTCATCTTGCCTGTTTTATATGAACTGAGTAAGAGAAATACCATGCTTAATTATTTGTGAGTTCGAACTCATGTCATCAATCGTTTTATCATCTTTTTGCATATAAAAATGAGCTCCGTCTCATATCGTGCTTTCAATTTTAGATCGATATCAGCACTTTGAGATCGAGCTCACAACATGAGATCAAGTGTATTGTTTCAGTGTATTGTTTTTTGCATACCATGCTAAGAAAGATCTCAGAAAAGTGAGTAAACAGTTTGAACTCATCTTATTGCATACAAACCATTATCTTTATTTTTTCAAAAGTCGGGGTTTGTCATTGTTTGTTTTGTGAAGTAACTCGCTTATGCGGAGAACCCAGCCACCCCTACCCCTTTAAGGTTAATACTTTAAAGTGTTATTTTTAAAGTGAGTGTTTTAGGATGTTCTTTCTGACAATACTTGATTGCTTAGTGAGTTGAGTGATGATGGCCTTCTTTGTGGCTTCGTTTATAAGCAAATTTTTCAAATTGTTTTGAATCCAGGAAAATCCAAAGGTAACACATTTTAAAATATGAAGAAAATCGATATTTATGTCACCTTCAATGTCGCCCGGTACCGTACAGTGACTGTTTTTTTTTATACCCGGTACCACACTGTGGTGAGGGTATATTCACTTTGACATTCCATTTGTAACGCACATACGGAGGCGTTGTAGGTATGACAAACTATATATATTATTGATCAGCATCACTTTCTTAGTCGATCTAGCGATGTCCGTCTGTCCGCACGATTACGGCCGTAATTTAAGAGCTATCGACTTGAAATTTGGTACGTAAGCTTTTATCCACCAGACTGAGGCTAAGTAAAGATAGTAAGTTTAAACTTTGCACATATTGTTTTAATAATATTTAAAATTTGTTGACAAAAAATGATCTTGGTCGAATAAAAACTACCCATACCTCCCATACAAATATATAATTTTTTAATACTTATATTTTTTACAATAATATAGTACCGGGTATTTGAGCTTCGGCATAGTTGAAGATAATTGTCTTACTGGTTTTTAATTGTGCTTGAAAATGGTTTGCAGTTTTAACATCGACTTATTGAAGGAAGTATTTGATGACAAAATTACCTTTATAATTGGACGTGTGGCTTGTGGCATTCCCTCCAACGTATGTAGGTATTGACCTTTTGGATAATAACAAAATTCTTTAATTATATTAAATTCCTTGAATTTTTTTTACAATATTTCACGTTCTATTGAACTTTACAATAAATAATACGAAAACTTTGTTTTGCAACTGGTTTAATAAATGCAGCTAGGAAAGGAAGACAATGAAAGATTTATTATTTATTTTCGCTAATTATTGCCAGAAAAAAGTCAACCTACGTATTGCTAAGATGATGAATTGTTCCGTGGTATTGGCTCGGTTTCAGACGCATGCAACCATTGGATACACCTGCTAAAATTGCTGCAATATTTCGACTGAAATGTCTATTCAATATTCGAACTGTTTTGGCAAAACAGCATCCATTTTAGAAGTAACTGCAAACTTTAAATCTGTTGTTGTTCTTTCTGAATATATTTATCCATATAAGTACTTATTTTGTGTCTGGTAAATCCAAAGGATCTGATTTTACCCTGATTCTTCTTCTTAGTTGTCTTTCTCTCTCTGCAAACTCATCTTCTTCGTCGTCCTCGCTTTGTCAAGATTATGAACATTTGAAATGCTTTTGTAGGTATGTTAATTTAAATTTTTAAATTACAAAACATAAATAAAATGCCTATCTGTCATTTTATCAACTGATGCTGTGGAACTTATGTGGAATGTAACCTACATGAAAGTTGAGCCCGGGGGGAGAGGTGTTTAGAGAATAGAATACGAACACTACAGCGACTCGACTCAAAGAACCCCAGTTGTCGTTTTATATAAACGGTACGTAGAAAAAGGCTAATTATTATACCCTCCACAAGAATATAATATGTATTGTATATGTACATAATATATTAACGTTGTCATTGACTTTGTAATACCAAGGAGTCACAGAAGACCCCATAAAATGTATATATTTTGATTCAGGATCCAATTCTGAATCGATTTAGCCATGTCCGTCTATTCGTCTGTTTGTCAGTTGAAAACACGATAGGGACCAAACAAATCGACATAGGTGAATGAAATATTGTGAGAGGACTTCAGGCTAAAAATTATCCCTGTCGGCCAAGTAGTTCTGGTTCGTCCCATACAAATCCAATCTTAGACCCAAACGTACTAACTCAAATATGCCTAACATTTTGCGTGACTTGTATCCAGTGGAGTGTATTAAAGCATCTTCCAGAACGATGATAACACTTTTACCTGTTTTTATTTTTATATTTTATTAGCTATATATATATTTTTAAATATTAAGTAGATATGTAATTTAAGCGTGACATTAAAAATTAATGAACGAAGGAATGAAAATTAATGAATGACAAATACAAATAAGATAAATAAATTTATCCCTGAAAGTAGATTATCTACCCCAAATTTGCCATCCCCCACAAAAGTAGATATAAGTCATTTTCATTTTCGTGTTAAATCACAAAGCTTTGATGATTTTAGATAATGTTAATTAAAACTCGCAACCTACTCTGGCAAGAGTAATTTCCAGCCAAAGGCATAAGTACACTGGTTAGCATTTGGCAGTACACACACTTATGGCGATTTTCTTAGAAATTTGTCTGCGAACTCATATATCCCCAGGCAATGTTCCTAATGTCTCATATAGTAGGTACCTATCATATATCAAAAAGATAATTAAATTGTTATACAATTTAATAAATAATTAAATATTTTGAGGTGGTCTCTAGTAGGTACCTATTACCCTATAAGGTAAATTTCAGATCACTGAATATGATGGACTGGACATCGGTCAGAGCCTCAATTGGTTGCAAATAATAAAAAATCGATAAACACGGCTCTTCAGGACTTCGTTCAAACTTTCATCAACGGCAGCCATATTTTCATTGGTAGGTACGCATATTTATACACACTGAATAAGCGGAGCGGAGTGGATCGATGATGCTGTGGATAAATTTCTCCCATAGCTGGTTATATGCAACGCATTGTATAATTTTGGAGGAGCTCCATACGTTAAACATATAGAGACACATTTTTGAAATAAATTTTCATAAATTGCGAGCGTTGTTAAGTCAAATGTGAACGGTTTTATGAAATTTGAGAAATCTTACCTAATGCAAATGTCAAATTGAAGGGAATATATCAATCAAGTTGACTGCAATATCAGTCGGAAATTATATCATGCCTATTATATTTATAATAGAGGAACATCAACTGGAAACCACATTTTATAAAAGTATAATAAAATGGATTATGAATTGTGTTTTATCATAATACCTACACCATTATCGTGTAGGTGTCCCTATACCTACACCAGTTAAAGTAATTTTACTCTCAGCAATATCGGACCAACAAAGTTATTTGTACCGATCAGTGCTGCAGATTGGGTTGAGACATCCACGAGTTAACAGATTTCGGTGAATATGATCTTACAATTAAAAATAAATAAATAAATAAATAGTTGACGCAACAGTCCTGTAGTCACCCTAGGCCTAGCTTCTCACAACCCTTCGTTTGGTTTCAGTTTTTATTTTTGCGACGAATGGATGCGGGGACCTAAAGTTTTATCCGATCGGCTGAATTGAGAAGCTTTTCCAATACACTTATACTCTCGGATGTCAGACGTTCGCGAGAGGCGGCGCAGTGTATAAAAAATCTTAAGATGGACACTCAGAAAAAAAGAGCTAAAATCAAGAATATCAGTGTCATTTCAAGCCTATTCGTTGAAGAAAGTATGGTAAACTCGGAAAATCTTATTCCAAGTACAAAAATCTTATTTTGAGCTCGTTTTTTTCCGACCAAAAAATCTTCTTTTTATATTTTTAGTAAGCTTAAAAATCTTACTTCAATCTTGTTTCGCGATTATTTTAAGAATGTGGTTCTTACATTATGCCTGAAACATATTTATTTTGGATATTCAAGATCTAAACCTTAGATCTTAGATAGCTACCTACCATCTTATAATATAATTATCATCACATCATTCATTCACATCAGTAGATTGCATTTTTAATGCTGCCTTATGAGAATTCACTCAGTGTCACTAAGTGAGTGCATTTTAGGAACGAATTGAAATCAAAATGCACTTTAAGTATTGTTGTGCTTGTTTTAATCATGAACAAGCTTGAAATAAGATTGTTTTGTACTTTTTTTTGTGTTTCAATGTCATCTTTTAAGATTGTTTCGACTTACTTCTCTGAGTGTGATTTGTGTTTTTCCGGGGATCGAACCTGTGACACACAGTAGCCCAGCAAAATAACTTATAATTATGCAACATTAAAAAGGGATTTACTTGAATTAAGAATATAAGAAAGTCTTTTTTAAGATAGGGGTATATGAAGCCGATAGTCGAGCACGCGCGTATGATTCCTTCCAGTTATAGTTTTTTGATCAGTTGCTGCATGTGCCTTATAAACAACATCTGGAATTTGAAGAAACAACGCTGGTAAACCATCAGGGCCTGTGGAATTGTCGCTCTTAAGTTTATTTATATCTAAGCCAACCACTTCTAATATACTGGGTGGTGGAACTGGTTCTTTATTGGCGATTTTATATATGTGCTTTCCCTTCTTTGCATTATCACCCGCTCTACACGATGGCGATTTGCACAATCCACGTGCTAAAAATGCTGCTAACATAACTAATAATCCCCCGCCTACATGACAGTCTTACAACAGAGATTAACAGGTTTTGATTGGCTTCCATATAAAACCTCCGGATGTTAGTTTCACCGCTAAACTCTTTCTCCAAGGTGGTATGTCTACTACTTTGTCATCTGTACATATTATTTTGCTTCGGAAATAAACTACTTTAACGATGATGAAAAGTTTTCTCTTAAAAATTTAAAAAAAGGATATGAAAACATTTAAATTACTTCGCTTTATTTATGTTAATATCGTAATATACTAAATTTCATATTTAGATACCTATAACATGTTATGACTTTACTAACGAATTCATTAAATTTTATTGTTTCGTCATTACTTCAAATAAAAAATGCACCCATAGTTTTGTTACGTATCTAGATATATATAATGCATAATATCGCATCAATAAAATTGTCCATTATGATTTTTATTATACCGTCATAAACACTTTCATTATATAATGACATGCACAAATATGTATATCCAATTTGTGATAACTCAGATGGTATTCTTCTCATCGGAATTGTGGAATTTTTTTTCACTTTTTTATTTGCCAACAAACCGTATGATTGGTTTTGTTCAAAATAAAAATACCAATAAAATCAATTCTTGATGATTGTATCACACTTTCTTATGTTAATCTAGTAGGTTCGGTTTCACTTGTTATTCTGCTATCATATAGGAGTTTGGTTTAATGAACATTAACCATCATGTTGTTAAATTTAAATACAATCCCATTCCTACCGGTTTTCTTAGCACAATAGACTGTTCTTCCATATTGTTACAATGAAATTGATTTTCGGTGAAGAAGTTTTCCTCAAAAGAAAATTTATTTAATATAATATAAGCGCTATCTTTTATGGGATTATAAAAGCAGTCCTATGTTATTGAAACATTTACAAGTAGATCGCAGAGGTGGGTCTGAACTCTGAGGTCTGTGTTGGTGGCAACTTTGTTGGAGATATTTTTATTAGCTGGTGCTTAAGAAAATAATGCCTATCATTTTCTAAAACGTTTGAAGGAAATCGTTTTTTTTTTTTCTCTTCTTGAAATATTTCAATTTTAAATTATACAATGTAACTGTTTTCTTAACAGAGCTTGTTTGGGGGTTTTATAGATTACCTCGATGTAAGCCAAAGGGCATATATAAATTCTAAATCTTTCTAAACGGATTTCGTTAAAAATCAGGGGGTCTAGCACGTAACTTGATACCATCGAGTTCAGTCGATGCAATCGAGCTCTGGCAGCACCTAATTTGTCTCAACCGAGGATAATCAATCGAGAATAATCGATTGAGACAAATTAGGTGCTGCCAGAGCTCGATTGTATCGATTGAACTCGAGAGAATTTTATCCGAAACTACATATTTTTAATTGTGTGCTAAAATAGAGATTGTATCCATATCCTATCCATATTTCTTATTAGTTCCAACTATGCGGCCATAATTTTTTATAAATAAATTGTTGGACCAATCAATGAACATGGCTGATGGGATGGCTTTTGGGGTATGACTGTGCCTTCTATGGCCAAATGAAAGTATTTGGCTTACTCCAGGGTAAGGGCCAGTTTCAAATGTTCCGGATAAAGTTGCGGATATATATCCGACACATTACGCTATCCACCAGATAGAAGTTGCTTATATTTTTTTCTGTTTCATCGTCTAAGTCTCTGCGAAACTATATATGGTAGCAAAATTGATCACTAATTGTTTGACCAAATGGCAATGATATTTTTATCGTTTAGATACTTTGTCTATTGTCTTTGTTTATTTTGTGTTTATACTATAGAAGCTTAGCCAGACGCAACACATTTTTAAGTGAACAGGCGTTCTGGAGACGACCATCACTTCAGATTTGTTCACGTTAACTTTCATCTCAGCTTCAACACAAACGGCTACAAACCGATCGAGTGCGCGTTGAAGTTCAGTCTGAGAGGACCCAAGGATTACCAAGTCATCCGCGAAGAGCAAATGACTTAACCTCAGGTTTCCCAATTCGAAATGTTCTTTGCCAAAACTGCGCTGTAACATCCAGTTCCAGTTAATATAGAGTTATTATATAGAGTAAACAAAACGCACCCTTGGCGAAGTCCAACGCCTACGATGAAAGGTATTGACTTAGCATAGATAAAGTTGAACAAAATAGTGAAAATTTAGAAATCTTCATCGTCGAGGGTTTCTCAAAATTATTTGGCCTTGGTCCATGTTTCGACAGCTGGTGGACTGTATATTAATATTTATATTTTCTCAATATTCCTTTTTATCAGTTTAGGTACCTACGTTTTATTTACAAATTTTTAAAGAAATAATAATAATATTATTAAACATACAAAATATTCCTTTTAACAGCCACTTGAATAGGCTATCCGATACTTTATTTGCTACTCTTGAAACTGGCCCTAAATAAAATAAATTAGATATTTTATAAAGTTTCGTTTTTATTTTTAACACAACACTCGAGACAATATAAGCGCTGCTACTAGTTTCTTTATACATAACATAATTAAATCACTATAAATCATTAACTATGCTATGTTTTTAAGAAACTTAGAGCAGTTATGGGTGTAGAGTGACTTGAAACTCGACTCGACTCGGACATTCATTTTCATTTGACGTGATTAAACCCTTGAACCATGGACCAGTCCGGTAGGAAAAGAAACCACCCGGAAGTATTCTTGTATGAACGAGCTTATCCTTTTGGTTAATTAGGTGAGAATTGGAACAAATGCACCTCTTAACCACTTTAAAGCCAATAAATTATTAAGCCATTCGGATATGACATCATATATTGTTGGACCTTCTAATGAGCAAATTTACATTATTCTTTCGGGTATCTATTATATTTTAATTTTTCTATAAAGAGTCACACATGCTACATTATTAATCGAAACAACACCTACTTGAAAATGCATAAAAGTGCTCATAATGTCGTATATGAACCATACATATCAACCAAAGCAACAAAAAATAGGTCTTCCCCTTAAGTGCTATAGCAACTAATGAAATGTTTCTTAACAGGAACATTTTGGCTTCATATAGTATGCGGTATGCCACATGAATTCTCCCTTTTTGTTAATACAATCAACTTAATTTTGTCTCTTCTTCATCACCAGTTAATCCTCATAAAATTTAGTAGCACATTTTCCTCTCTAGAACAGAGAAAAAGGAATACCTATACCTACCATGAAATCATAATTTCATCATCATGTTTACATTTTACATATAAATTACGACTTTCTTGTTTTTTTGTTCAGTTCATTCATAAATAAGCTAAAAGAGAACACAAGATATGGAATAAGAATAACATCCTTAACATTTTATAGCCATTCTCAAGGTATTATTTTTTTTTCTGTGTCTTCCTTGATGGCAGAAATATAAACGTGAAGCATCCAAATCGCAAAAAAAAAAAAACCTTTCGAAAGAATTGTGTCATAAAAAGCCTAGCTTGGGTTTATTCATCTAGAAACGCGCGAACACCTTTCCATGCTTTTTATTGCCTCAAATAAAAATATCACCTGCGGTTATTTCTTCGTTTTTTTTTCGGATAGGTTCGTCGTTTTGAGGTTATTTTCACTTTTCCTTCCTTTTTAACTTTTTAAGGGAGTTTTTTGTTTGTTCTCAATTTTAGGGAAAATAATTGGCGGCGAATAATGGGGGAGCTTAAAGAGGCAAACATTTGCATACAAAGATCATTACCTACTATATTATTAATAGTAAAACGAAACGAAAAATGCTCTTAATTGAACATTACGAGAGTTCAATTCGAAGTGATTACCATGAGGTAAATATTAATTTTGCATCGACGAAAGGAGATATCCCCATTTATATGTACATAAATTTGATGTGTACCTTTATACCCACAGGGAATACACGCTAGTGAGAAGTATATTTATTCATATTCATACTTTTCCCCAAGAGGGAGTTGTGCGTAATTTTTTATGGATCTGTTTTGCGGTTCGAAATTGAGTTCGATATTTTCACATTAATGATTCTTGTTTGGCCAACAAGTATCGCATTTTACGTGTGTACTTACGCTGCGGGGACTTGGAACAGATATTTTCAATACATATTATTATATTCGTTGCGAATTACGAGTAGAGAGGTAAATGTCACATCTGATTCTGGTTGACAATACATTATAATGTATACACATTTTCCAGGTCGAGATTGATTGATGTCAAGTGGGCAGATGCACTATAAGTAGGTACAGTTTTTGCATTATTTTCAGATGTAATTACTTTGAGTGCATACAGCTTCAATTTACAGAATTAAGCTACGTAATTGACATACACACATATTACCTACTTTAAGTGCTATTATTGCCTTGTATGAAGTTGACATAAATATTGGTTATTAAGGTATATGGGGGTTTTCGAACAGACGTTGACTGCGGATAAGTTGCGATGACCTCGGCGGATATTGGGCAGCTCAAAGAAGTGGTCGACCTATCTATGGTGTTCTTCTTTTTTTAATAATGAGTACATAGTCCTTCGATTCGAGCGCAGGGGCTCATTGGTTAGTGTGCTGGACTACTGTGCGAGGGATCCCGAAAACCCACAAATTACATCTTAGATTTTTTCCACTGCGACACCTCTAGCTAACCTCTGACAAACATCCGAGAGTATTACTGTCCTGAAAAAGCTTCCGAATTCAGCCGTTGGGAATCGGCATATAATTGTAGGTCCCTTCCATTCGTCCCAAAAATAAAAACTGACCCTGGTGCGCCAACTAATTATTTATTTTTAGTCTTTCGATTCGGTAGGAAGGCGAATTCCTATCCTACCTCTCCTGTAAAGGGCGGATGCTAGCAGTACACTTTTATTTATTCATTCATTTCAAATGGTGCGCTTGTAGGTTAAGTGGTTAAGTTGCTCAAGTGGACACTCCATAGCTCTCGATCCTCCGCCATCGACTCCAAATCATCAAGGGCGATCCCCACACGGGTAGAGGAGAGATTATGGACTTGATCTAACCATCTCATTTCGGCAGCTCGTATCCGCGATCTTATTCTTCCGGTCATTACTCAAACATCATGACCATAGGTAAGAGTACACTTTCTATCTAAATCTGCTATCACGGTTTATCTTCTTGCGAACGCATTCCATAGGTTTTCGTTTGGTGTTTTAATAGTCAACTTTCAAGACTTTCGAGTTATTCCCACTTCTGTGTATCGGGTTCCCTACTTGTCTTCTTCCTGTCCATGTCCATGATAGCTTCGTGGAACCGTTCTAGTAGGTACCTGACGTGCAAGTTCCTTCCGTATTCGTAAACAAATATATCCCTAGAATGCATAAGGGTTTTTGAATAAGGTTAACCAGTGGTGCCATTTTAGCATTTTTTATGCTAGATCTAGCATATTTAAACCTTAAATTGCATATTAGTATAAATAAAATATGCTATATGCAATCTAGCATATTTTCAACATTCAACATAAAAAAAAAAATTAAAAACTTTATACCCATCATGAACATATTCGTGGTATATGTAGCCATTAAATTTTCTGTATTTGGCATTATATTACTGAATTATGATGACAATAATTATTCAATTGAATGAAATCAAAGCTTCTCAATAGTACCTAGAGGTATATTCCTTTTCTTTTGTTGTAAAAATGGAAAAGACTCTTAAAATGACGGTGCTGGGGATGAATAATTCTCTCACAGTGAGAGAAATTTACGAAAAAAGTTATTCAACGCTTTTATAGTACCTAAACTATATGCAAAATAACAGATGCATTTTCTTTTCCATAAATTACAGTATGATGACGTTTTTGTTTTTCAATTATTGGTGATGGGCTTTAGTTCCCTAAGGGCTACAACAGACTACTACAACAATAATTAATAATTGGAGTAGTAAAAAAGTAGGTACGTATTTCAAATGTGTGATAAACGAGAAGAATTTGCTAATTTATTACCAATATTAGCTGAATCATCCAGGTAATGAAATTTATTCGGAATTAAAGTAACTTCTTTTAAAGAAATCAAAACATAAATGGGAATAGTAATAGCAAGCATAATACCAAAATGCCAAATAGTTCGACAAATTTCAAATCCGCTGTCAATTGTCAAATGTCTGACAGTTTTTTTAATTGTTAGGTACTACAAGAAAATTGTTGATTAAAAAATAAATACTCGGCAAAATATCAGTACAATGACGAAGACGGGGAAGATGAGGACCTTAAGCCCGTATGACACTAGATTTTTTGTTTGCATATTTCAAACACATTTAAAATGAAACTAGAACCGTACGAAAAATTAGAAAGAAAATTCCCGATAGGACATAGGTGTGAGTGCGTACACAACAACTTTATTAATGTATATAAAAAATGCATTGAAAATGTATTCAAATTATATTTTTCACATGTAAGTTTTTTTTTTTTACATTTTAACATTATTTGGGGCGCAGTAGCGCAGTGGTTAGTGTGCTGGACTACTGTGCGAGGGATCCCAGGTTCGATCCCCGGAAAAACACAAATTACATCTTAAGGTTTTTTTTACTGCGCCACCTCTCGCGAACGTCTGACAAACATCCGAGAGTATTACTGTCCTGAAAAAGCTTCTCAATTCAGCCGTTCGGACTCGGCATAAAATTGTAGGTCCCTTCCATTCGTTCCAAAAATAGAAACTCACACAAAACGAATAGTTGCGAGAAGCTAGGCCTTGGGTGTCTACGCCTGTTGCGCCGCCTATTTTTTTTTTTTTTAACATTATTTGGCATTATTTCTCCTCCCGTTACTTTGAAGTCTAACTTTTTGAAAATAAATTCGTTTGAAAATGTGTATTCCTTTGCAAACAATTACTACCCCTTTCATAATACATACCTACACTTTTTGCCTCTTTTACAAGCAGCTGATTTTTTAGCATGATCTAATGTGATAAAAATGAGGAAAAATTGAGAGAAAAATGTAGAGTCATACGGACTTTAGTTCTGTACCCAATTGACGTGCTTTTAAATAACTAAATGTAAATTTCATTACAAAATACTGAATTCGCTTTTTGTTCCCTTTTTTTGTAATAAAAAAGTTGTTTTTAAACGTTAGCATATTTTGTTTAATTCCTCCATACAATTTAGCATATTTTTTTTCTTAATTTGGCATATTCTCTTAGAAAATTTCTGGCAACACTGAGGTTAACACATATGTGGTTCCTGAACACCCCAGCACCTTGGGTTGAAAATACCAGCAACTTATAATACAATCTTATAAAATTTATTTATTTTATTTTTAAGTAATGTATTTATTGACTAAATTAACAAAAAAAATTACATTTCATTTACAGCCTTAGTAATTAAAAAATAATAATGACAGTGGTTATTAAGTGGTGTGACCATATAGTGTTTTAAAAAATGCAAGAAAATGTAGATTTTTAAGCTTGAACCTTCCAAATTTTTTTTTGTTTCTGAAAGGAGACATATATGGCAACATAGGCATATGTAAAAAGTTTTGATTTGGTAAGTCCTATCCGCATATTTTTAATCCTTTCTTTTCAACATAATAAAGACAGCTATGTATGTACAGTATGCCTAACTTCGCACCGCTTCGCAGCGGCGGTCTGGGCAAATGTGCCTTTGGCAAGTACTGCACGCCATTTCTGTCTTTTTTTCACGTATCCTAGAATATAAAAGCACCTTCCCTGCTTTGGAATCTTCTTTTGAGGTTTTTTTAATAAAATATCCTCGTAATGCTGTGGATCGCCTTCCATTGAATCTCGAAGCAATTTTTCGATGGTACTGCAGTTGTGGAACGTTTGTAATATAATTCTGAAATGATTCATTAACTTACCTTGCTAGAGTTCCAAAAATTTAAGAAAAATTATTCACTTGTCTTTCAAAAACAAAATTACACTAACACATATGAGGTGCCAGCACACCCCAGTGACCACGATATCTACAGTCCGGAGAGAGGAAATGCACTAAACTTCTTTCAGGATCAGGAATAAAGTAGTAACGACTAACGAAATAAATAAAAGTCACGGCACTCTTCAAAAATAAATACTTTTATTTTAAAAAATGTAACCGTTTTAATTTTGAAGTGGGGTGCGCACGCACCCCATATGCATTCTAGGGATATACATGATTATCTTCACACTTCTTATACACACATGTGCATCATGGACTTTTTTTTAGCTGAAAATGACGTAGAATCCAAAACGATTTTTGGATTCATTGACATCGATTCATATACCTATTTGTTATAAATTAATAATTGCGCTGATTTAGGTATTAAATGTATAAAAATGAAAAGTAAATATACATCCTCATATACCAACCACTCATTCATGGCAGTGTAATCAACTTCACTTCAAACTAGCACAACAATCAATTCAAATACAGCTGTATTTACACATTTACAAGCAAGAAGCAATAGGAAATTCTAAATATTTATTCGCGGGCCAAGATAAATCGCCCATATCCAGAATAGATTTGCGTGCGTATATTATATTCACATAACAAACCAGGTTATAGATATAGCATATAAAATGTAAACCAGGATATACCTTCTGTTTTCACATTCACTGAAGCGTATTAGGATAAACACTAAACAGAGCTATACTCTGATGGTAAACACGCTTTAAAAATGATAAAACATTAAAATCAAAGGCTAAGTCCCACAAAATGTACAGGGGCGGATTATGGTAAAGAGTTGCCTCTTCTACATTATGTCTATACTAAAAAAAAAACAACAATTTGGTATACGTGGCAACGCAAAATATTTCTTAAGGCTTCAATTATAGCTATCAGTAAAATGCAACCGAAAAAATATTTTTTTGCTTTTTTTGAGCACTTACACCCACTGAATTCCTATGACATGCTGTGGTTAAATGTGCCAGTTTTGTTCTGTTTCGTATTTTTACGGATGCATTTTACTGATAGCTATAATTGAAGCCTAAGCTACTTGTTTCAAGGATTAAAAATAAAGGAGTGACATTCGTTTTTACTTCCTATGGCTGGCGACCCAGGTGAAGTAGAATGAGAGAAGTCAAGGGGCCCACAAGCCCCTAATGAAAATCCACCACTGTACGGATGGGCTTATTCTAAAGTGATTTGGGTACCTATACGATTATTTATAAAATATCATTGAAATTAGGACTTATGCGACATGACATAATTTATTTTGATATGATCGTATCAATTGAATATTCCTTCGAACGTCAGTGTTGAAAAATCGGCTTGGATTATTTTTCGAACATTTCGACAAAACCAATACTCGCCCCTGTTCAACCATCCCAAAATAAATAGCAAACAGCTTTCATCTTCACAACACATCAATTTCCATTCACCCACACAGATGAAACAATAGAACAGATTGATATTTATTTTTCGTTGCAAGTGTATTAGTATCTAGGTACATATTTATTTATATGCACTCCATCGGATGAAAGTAAAATATACTGAAGCTTGTTTGTCTTATCGGTCGTTGGTTATCCTGTCCTGAAAAGAATAAAAAAAAAATATGAAAAATACCAATCGGGATTGGTAAATCATCTGTTTCACCGTAAAATAAATAAAAGAATATTTCATCCATTATCAATTGAGTTTCCCAGAATAATTCAATGAAAATTTAATCGCACAGCAAAGCGCGAATAAATGAATTTCAAGATGCCAAAAGTTGAAACATTTACGGAATCATTGAAAGAAAACTGTGTCATGTATTTTTGATTTATGTGCATACTGATGGTTTTACTGCAGATTGTTGGAAAGTGTATTATTCTGCAAATGGAGAAACATTTCAAAAATCTGGCTTTTCTAGTTGATGTGCTGTGCACTAACTAGAGCAATCAAAGTAGTGTAAAAACTCTAATGCTCTAAAGAACATTAATTGGTAAGAAAATGTTTACTGTGCTGACATGTGACAGCACACCGAATTTTTTAAGTGCGGATTAAAATGCGCAGTAATATTTTTGAAAGCAAACATTTTGACGAAAACAAAATTTATTCAATCTGTCAAGAACATTTTAAATTGATTTTGCACTTTTTCGTAAGCTTTCTATAGGAAGGGAGCCTTACTTCAGTCGTATAATTCAGATTAGTGGCCGCAGAAGCGCAGTGGTTAGTGTGCTGGACTACTGTGCGAGGGATCCCAGGTTCGATCACTGGAAAAACACAAATTATATCTTAAGATTTTTTTATACTGCGCCACCTCTTGCGAACGTCTGACAAACATCCGAGAGTATGACTGTCCTGAAAAAGCTTTTCAATTCAGCCGTTAGGATCGGACTCGGCATATAGATAGGTACAAGGTAGCAGAACTACAACTTTTTGCATTCCGACTCTTCGGAATGACAATTTTCGGTACCTATAGGGTGACTGGAGTACATTTTAAAATTCAACTTAGGTATATAAAAAAAATATTAATTGTTAAAACATATACAGTGAGCGTCAAAAGTGAGTTAACACTAATGCTGTTTTCATTTGTGTTTGAAGTTTAGAAACAATTTTTTTTAAATACATATCTATAAAATATTTTATGCTGTCGAAATGAATTATGTTCTGTTATTGATATTTTGTTAACAAATTTTTTACAGATTGTTGATTCTTTAGACATGTTTCAAGACATTAAAGGAAACTTAAAATAGTATCGGCGTTCATTCACTTTTGACGCTCACTGTACCTACTTACTATATACTAAAAGCCATCATACAATGGTGGACAAAAGTATTTTGACATTAGAAAAATTAGATTGTTGCGGCGATTTCTTATGATTTATTGAGTTAATAAATTTTAACGACTTTTAAATTTATCAATAATTTATAAAGCTTCTTAAAATGCAAAAATTTACAGTTTTTAATATTACAGTTTATAAAAAAAAGTCGATCTTTCATAATTGTTGGTGGACAAAAGTATTTTGACAATTCAATGTTGTTTAACAAAATGAGAGAAAAAGTTAATATTGGTGATAATAACAAAAATATTAATAAAAAGTGAACCCTCCTTTGACATCAATTACCTTTTGTAAGCGTACAGGAATTGAGTTTACCAACTTTTTTAATGTTTCCAATGAAAAATCCTGCCAAAGTCCTTGAACTTCAGCAATCGTCTCCTCGCGCGTTCTTGATAAGTCTGAGCTTCGTTTTCTTTTTATATAAGCCCAAACATTCTCTATTATATTGAGATCGGGGCTTTGAGGTGGCCAATCTAATGTACCGACTTCGACATTCCTCAAAAATTCAGTTATGATATGGGCCTTGTGGCATGGAGCGTTGTCCTGCTTGTTCGTAGTACCATCAATTGGTGTCAAATCGCCAAAGCCATTAAAGCACACGCAACCCCAGAACATTACCGATCTTCCACCATGTGGTACCCGTTGGCACACAGGCCTCATTTTTTTGCGATCATTCTTCGGCAACCTGCAATGAATCTTTTTCTTCGATCCATGATATTCAAAAGAGCTTTCATCTGCCCATAATACTTGTTCCCAAAACGACTGCGACTTGTTTATGTAGGATTTGGCGAATGTTAACCTTTTCAGCTTATTTTTTGTTGAAATAAAAGGAATTGGACGAGCTATATAAGTAAAAAATCGGCCTCCCTTAGCCGTCTTTCGACAGATTTTCTACTTATTGATATTTTATGGTACTCTTTGAGCTCCATCGACACTGCTTTTGGTGTAATCAGCACATTTTCTTTGAATTTACTCAGTATTAGGCGGTCCTCTTTAGGCTTTGTTTTGCGTGGTCTTCCCGATCTGGCTTTATTTTTTAGTGAATCATTTTTTTTTTTTTTTTGTTAATTTGGTAATAAATTGTTTGTCTAGGTATACTTTGTATAATTCGCTAAGGTATTCTACAGAAATACCTGCATTATACTTAGTGACCATTTCATTTCTAATAACTTCACTTATTTCACGTGTTTTGCCCATAATTTAACAAAAAATGCGATCAAGCAATGATTATTATTAATAAAGACAAGAAAAATCACTTCAAAAATTAGAGCACGTGTTTTGTACCGCAAGCGAATCATCGAAAATGAAAATGAAAAGCAATGTCAAAATACTTTATCGTCGCTACAATGCAGAACTAGTCTAAGTCACAATTTTAAAAATAATCAGGAGAGCGATTTTTAAATTTGAAAATGTATTTACTCCTAAACTATTTTATGAAAAACCTTGGCGTAAAAAACATATATATTATTTGTTTGTGCTGCATTTTAACGGCACTAGATTTTTCAAGAATCATTTTTATTTTAGTTGATTTTGGGACATAGGATTATTGTGCATATATATTTTGAGTGTAGAACGAGCCTATCTTTTAAAAGTGGACATAGGATTAACTATTTCCAAAAAAAATGTATTGACGGTGGACATAGGATCTACGATGCAATATATAAAAAGTTAAGTAAAGTAAATAAATACAAAATATTTACTGTTTTAAACAATTTTATTTTTAATAATACAATATAAAGGTAGCGATTATTGTTTTACATATACTCAGTCTAAACAATTTATGTTTTGAACATAAAAAAAAAAACAGTAGTTATCACTTCAAAAAAATTAAATTAAAAATAACAAAAGTGCATTTATTCTTTGCGTTAAAAATAATTATTTGTAGTAACTTTTTAGTAACTATATAATTAAATATTATCAGGTCATAGAGTTCATCATCAGGTCATTTTGTTTAATAACTTTTCTCTTGTTTCGAATCCATTCTGCCTCTTTGCGAACGCGTTTTCTTGAAGTAATACTAATAGACTCACCGGTTAATGTTGCGTCTGCTCTTGAGATGCTAACTGAGTGATCATCGTTCATTGAAAGATGATGACTTGAATCGTTGTTGTTAGATGAGGACAAACTGCTGTTCGAAGGGCAATAATCGGAACCACCATCATCTGTTTCGAAAGGATCGATGTCGTCATCTTCATTTAAAACTTCATGGCAGTTATCTAAACAAGAAATAAAATTTTTCAAAATGCCAAAATAAAATTGTTTTAATCGTACCATTTTGATTAGTTGTAACGTTTTCAAAACTGGACTCATCCATTACAGATTCTTCAGCAGTAACTACTTGTGTTCTTTGTACTTCAAGTGTACAGACCACGAAGAAAAGTTTTAATTAGTAAGAATTATTCAATTATGTGCTATTAATTATAGGCTGTATACGTACCATTTTCATCAGTTATGTTTTCAAAGTTGGACTGATTAATTGAATTTTGTTCTAATGTTAGTGGGTCTGTCAGAACTTCGAATGAATCTTTAAACAGTTAGAACAAGTTATAATACGTTAGAATTGTTATTCTGCTTTTATTAGAAGTTGTTTTATATTGTTAAAATAAAAACTGTTATATTTTTCACACAATCGTTATCAAGGAGAAAATTATATAATTTGAATTAAAAATAATACTAACCTGTATTACCCCGTCGTTTTAAGACAAGGCTAAGCATCTTTTGGCCTCTTGACATGTTGTTAAACATTTTATAACAAACTAAACCGTTTCACTTTACGTACAAACTATCCTAAGTCAACACATATACAATAAAGAAGGGAACATAAATTATTTATTTTGTTTTGCAGAACTAAGCTATGTCCATACTGTGGACTTAGGCTATTTGTTTTGTAGAGCAAAAAAAACCTAAGTCCGTGTAGTGGACATAGGTTAGTTCTGCACTATAAAAAATATCACTAGATACATAGGATTTTTTTGTTTGATTAAAACGGTGAACGAACTACTGCGCGTAGGAACACGGTCATCACACAGGCACGCGCAGAATGCAACTGATTTTTTTCTGATGTAAAATTCGCTAATTTCGAAATTTGGAAATTTTGGGTTTGGAAAATTTAATGGATACCGTTACTTCTTTCAGTTTGCAGAATTGAGCGGTTTTACATTTTGCAATGTGTTGTCAAAATACTTTTGTCCACCATTGTAGTATTTATCGTACTTCAAAAGGAATAGTACCTATCCTTTATCCTTAACATTATGAGTTTGGTGGTTTATTAGGTATAAAAAAACACGAGTTATTAATCATTTAAAATTTTGTTGTTGTCATTTATGTTACCTACCGTCGACAATAGTTCAATGAAGATGGCCGAGATCTTTAATTATTTTTGTTTATAAATAATTCAAATTCGGTGATTTATTTCCTACTAAACACAAGACACAACATTCCATGATTTGGAGACAAAACAGTTAAAAATTAGCAAACAGAAGAATTTGGTTTTAAGTTGTTGGCAGTTTACACAACCCGCCACGATAATGTTAGCCAACAAGACAATGCTAATCATTTAACACAACCGACATACGACACGCACGTTTACATTATTAATATTATCTATTAATGATATCTTATGTGGCTTTCCATTGGGCATATCAGATCTCCAGAGTTTTATATAGTGGCTCATCGAATATACGTATTACTAGAGTGATCTGTTTTTATAATTGCATTTGTGCCCTAGGATTGTAGGGAAAATTTAAAATTCCAAAAATTAAAAAATTAAAAATTCATACAAAAACTGGGCATATGGTTCTAAATGGACCTGTTGCACAAAATATTTATTTTATTTCTTATAAGATCCTTTAATAATAAAAAAACGAAGTAAACGGAAAGTCGGATCTCTCATTACATACTGCTTGAGATAACTTTAGTGTACAACCTTTATATCTCTACCACATTCCATTATTAAATCAATTAGATACAAATTTAAATTCGGGCCTTATATTCCCTCAACAACGCCCTGAGATATGTACTTGCAATTTAGTGGTACTTCTGGACTTAAATTGTTGTATGTTATAGTCCTCTACAAATGTAGATATCTACAGTTAGCGTAGTGCTTTTGCGGTGACTTATTTCTTTGTATCTAAAGCTATAAAGTGTTCTATCTTCGCATCTTATTCTATCCTAATGCACTTATGCATGCAAATATACCCGGATTTAAATTGGCTTGGAATTCTTAAACGGAGTAGATTATCTTGGAGCTATTGTTTCATTGATTAAAATTTTTCGAACGAATATAAAACAAAACACACAATTTAGAGCACGAATTACCTTATTTTTGTTACACATATTTTTCCAAGTTAGTGGTAATTCGATAAATGAATAGAGAACCCATTAATAAAAAATACACACAGACAGACGGACAAAAGCCATTCATAGAACCTAATAGGTACTGTTATAACTACAAACTAATTCCACATACAATATAAAAATCGCAAAAACCCATGTTCATATAAGCTTAGTAAAACGCAAAACACAAACTTATGTGAGGAATTATATCCAATAAATAATTCAACAATAATCCACATCCACTTTAAAAAATTAACAACCCATGAAAACAAAAACCTGTATAAGCAAAATGCCAGAGTTGAACTAATTTACATTCATTTTCGATGGCGTGCTTTGAATATTTTTGTCGCTAAAAAATGGCGACATTTTTGGCCATATGAAAAATGTTTAAATTGTGTATTGGGATATCTGCAGCTAATCTTTGACTTATAGTAATTTATAATGGTTGATAAATTATAAATTTGAAAATAAACAAATGTGTTAAATGCTGTTCATTCAGCAGTGGTGCTTTTTTTTATCATTGAGAGTATACGTAGGCGTCAGCCATTCTTAATATAGAATTTGATTGAACGATTAAAGATGATAATTTAGCGACATCGAAGAAAATGTTTTGTTTCTGATACAATACAAATGAGTAGTGCATTTTGTCAGCTTATTTAAATGATTTATAAGATTTGCCACCTATGAGTTTGGTTAACCAATCAGATTTCCAAAATGGGTTGCTATAACCCCCGCCGCCGCACCTATCTAATACCACTTGTATGACCAAAGGCTGTTGAAAATAATCTTTCGATAAAAATACCACATTACACGAATATGCGTATAGAGATTAATCGTTCTCGTTCTTTATTTTGATTCTTTGGTAGAAAATGCCAAAAGAAAGCAATTAAAAAAAAAACGGTGGTGTTGTGTTGGTTACGACACACTTAATGGATTTAAATGGATAAACGGATTGAGAAACTCAAACTAATGTATGTTTGGTGAAATTTCAAATGGGGTATTAATTAGTTTGTTGATGCCTTTGATACCGTTGAGTCATACTGGTGCGAATTGCGATTTGCAGGAAATACCAAGAAGGTTACTCACATTTTACCTATCTGTATAGGTACCTACCTTTTTATGAAGTAAAAGCTAAAGAAATAATCACATAATAAATTTTTCGCTATAATAGATTTTTCTGAATCATAATAGAAGCCATTCAATTCTATATTTCAACCTATGGCTTGAAGAAAAAACTTCGCGTTAAAGAAAAACAGCTTTCTCACAACGCCTAATGGTTTGAGTATAGGCCTGTTATTTTTCGCTTCTTTCGACTTGTTTTTATAAAGTTACCATTTACCAAGGTAATCTGCTCTATGAGCAATCAAATATGTAACACTTTTGGTATATAACAACATAAGCATTACATGGCCACCCTAAAGCCTAAACAGAATTGAAATTAATTTTTTGAATACCGGCAATCGTATGCATGTCATGTCAATTGGATAATGAAAAGGTACGTTATGTATCTATACATGAATACGTGTCATCATACGTGAAAATGAAAAATACTGCCACCCTTTGAATAAACAGATTGTATCAATGAAGCTGAGATATAGAACCAAGACAATCTAAAAATATAATAAAACTGTAGGAATTTTCTTTGTCAGTTAAAAACTCGAAAACTACTGGATAGGCTCCGATGAAACTTTTTTAAAATGTTCCTTAAGACCGTGAGACTGCTATAGGCTGTGTCGTTTATAGCCACGTCCTTAGGAAAAGTTTTTAGCCAAAACGTATTTTTTGAAGTAATAATATATACATACACATATACCTTGCTACAAATGGATGTTTATACTTTTGCGATCATGCGACACGACAAACAAAAACAAAACCACACTATCATACGTATAGCTCGCATTCGAAAAGGGTTGATTTGTTTTCGCAGTAAGTGCTATGGTCAGTTGTATATTATGTACTTATGTATATTATGATCGTATGCCCTGTCCGATACCAGATGGGGATGGGGTGCGTGCTGCAGTATGGCATTGGGTATATTAATAATCTTCATAAGAGAAGAGACGTATATTACAAAACAGGTTTCATTTCAGAATTTCATTCTGATATGTGGTATGGTAACAGTGTAGGGTTACATTACATCCATTATCGATATCGCCACGCCACGCAGTATGAATTTCATTCTGATATGACGTAACAAGGTAGGGTTGGGGTAGTTGTTTGGATTCCATAGGAACAGAGAAACAAAGGAAAGGAAATGCAGTATTATAAACAAGTAGCAATATCAATGAGAGGGATGGCGATGCAGAGGGTGCACATTGAATATATATCTATACTTATAATACAACTGTAGGAATTTTTTTTGTCTCCTAAAAGCGCGAAAACTACTGGTCATATTTCAATGAAACACTCAAAGTGTTATCATAAATGGACCAAATATAATTTTGTTTGTTTGCTAAAGGCGAGCGGCGCAAGGCGCAAGTTTTGCATCTATAAACTATACTTATTATACTTATTATACTATATATAAAATGCGAATGAACCTTCAGCACCACCTTGCGGATCCCCGATAATTAAAACAATTTGTGTTCTGGTCATGTCTCTAATGGACATATCGTTACCTTTTGTTATTGAAATGACCATGGGTGCTTTTTGAGCATAAAGTGAAATTAGACTCTTCCACGAATTTGGTCAAAACACATTTGTCCTGACATTGGCCATGGCCATGCAAATTATGCCAAAAATAGAGAACCACACGGAAAAACAGCTGCACGACCAACAACAGGACAGCAAAAATGTTGGAAAAAATTTAAATGGATTAACCGGGATTAACATAATATAAACAGAGCTAATGAGCATAGCTGCACACACCCCACACATATTCAAAACCCACCCATCAGGAAATTCCTGATGAAATGGAGTAGACGAATGAATGGAAAGAAAACATGCACGATCCGCTCATTAGCGTAGCATAGCACGTCAATCGCATATCCGTGTATCTGTATTGTAGCTAGTTTCTGCTATCCCAACGCCAACCACACCATATCAGCATGTGATGGGGTTTGATGAGGTCGCTTAAACCGTTCGACAATTTATCTTGTATCACTTTGCTTTCTGAATTAATCAATTAGATGGGGGCAGAGGGTGACGGAGGTATCGCACTGATTTGCCTTGCGGTTTTAGTGTATTGAGTTGTGGATAAAACCCCTGACTG
This sequence comes from Cheilosia scutellata, assembly GCA_955612985.1. Taxonomy (NCBI): domain Eukaryota; kingdom Metazoa; phylum Arthropoda; class Insecta; order Diptera; family Syrphidae; genus Cheilosia; species Cheilosia scutellata. The sequence continues at coordinate 27,679,267 of OY015312.1, read as the reverse complement.
AATAAATGAGCGAGCGTATAGCTAACTACATACAATATCGTACAAAACAATTGCAAAGTGTGGGATGCATGGGGGCGGCCATATATCAAATGGCTTTCGTTTAATTATCTGTTGCTTAACGCGACTCAACTGGCGCCTAGTTAAAGTTAATTAGACAGCAAGATCCTTTGTGTTTACAATTTGTTTGGATTTGGTTGCATAAACAAACTGTCGCGGAGATGTGTAAAGAATTATATATAGGGGAGCAGATTAAATGGATGGTGAATATCTATACGCACAAATATGGATTCCAGGCAGGTTCAAGGTTAATTCAAAATTGTGAACTTTAAAAGCGGATGAAAGGTTAAAGGATGGAAGCTGAGCAGACATTTTTGAGGGCGAATGGATGCAAACAATGAAATAACATTGTTATTGGTCAACACTATTTATGGAATAAATAAAGGTGAAAGCTGAATTTTAGGAATTGTTTTCAACATTTCTGCGAGAAACTTTTCGCTTAATTGCTTTTAGGCACTGAAAAGAATGTGCACCAAAATGCAGTTTATTTTAATTTCGACAAATTGGTAACGTAAAATAAAAGTCAATGAGTCAATAACCAAATGGATAGGACTGGCAGTCTTTAGTTTTGTACATTTGATGCTCACTGTAACAGCAGAAGTGTGTGAACGTGAAACGACGGGAGGGCATTCGAAATTCCCAATCTAACAATAGACATTTTTAGCGACTAAGTTTTTAAGTTTTTAAGAAGTATTCGACTATTCGAGTCCAAACCAAAGAAGTATGTACAGTCAAAATCGCTTACAACGACATCGGTTATAACGACGAATCGGTTATAACGACCAAATTCTTAGGTCCTGACTGAGCTCCATAATAATCCCATTGAATAACAAATCGGTTACAACGACATCGCTTACAACGACATATCGCTTACAACGACCGATTTTTTCCTTTTTTTGAATTAAAATATTGGTTACAACGACTAAAATCGACGCAGCTGTGGGCGCGACTGCATTTTTTTCTAAAACTGTAAACTGTTTATGTATCTTTAGCTGCAATGTATCTGTTACCGTTTGTTGACATGTTATTCTTTTTATTCTTTTATTTTTGTGTTTATTAGTAGTTTTGAGTTTGTTCAACAGTAGGTTGGAAAATTACTTAGTGAACATTTTTCAGTGTGTCGTGACGAGTGGTTGTAGAAATTTAATTTTATTCGGTTCGCATTATATACTCGCATGTATGTATGTCAAGAACAAATAAGAATTATGAAAAAAAGGACCTCTACTTGAAAACAGATTAATTTACATGTGTATACCTTGATATCGGTTACAGCGACCTATCGCTTATAACGACCAAATTCGCTGGTCCCTTGAAGGTCGTTATAACCGATTTTGACTGTATAATTGTATAAGTTGTTAAGCCTTCGCTTCCATGTGCACAAATAAAACTGGGCTGGTCAGTAGCATACCAGATGTTACACAGATTTTATTTCATATTAATCCCTGTAGCTTCGGTCGAAGTCAATCATTTTAAACAAGTCTCGGATTTGGTTCCTATAACAGATGTTAGGATCTTTGTCGACAGTTTCATACTCTCGTTTTTTTTTTCTTTTTTTTTTCATTTTTGAGCCCTCTATGAGGATGACTGCACTGGGACACAGCCAGCACTGAGTACCTATGCTATTTTTAGACTTTAAATTTCTTGTCACAGTCATGCCTTGATTTATTATGATCCGTGAGTGCCAGAGGTTAGGTTAAGTTAAAAAGGGGTATGAGAGAGATGTCTCATACGGCACTATACACCATAAGGGCCCATCGCGATCCCTGGAGGGAACCAATTGCAGTGACCTACAATGGAAAAAAAACACCTAAACACTTGCCCTTGAGAAAACCCCAATTTTCCTGCAAAAATTGCGACATATTGCCTCACATTCACATAGTATATGTGTTATGTCCTCTTCGGCTTGCAGGTCATCGCAGAATCTACAATTGTCCGAGTCTGCCAGCCCGAGCCTTTTGGCATGTTTTCTAAGAAGACAATGCCCTGATAATATGCCGATCAGTAGCCTGAGCTGTTCCCTGCCTAGTTTGAGGATATCCCTAGATCTTTTACGGTCGTATTGCTGCCAAAGTGCCTTGGATACTGCGTGACCGGTGAGGCCCTCCCACCTCCGGTCGGCTTCCTTAGTTATTTTATTCCTAATATCGCTTTTTATGATGCAGGGAGGTGGTTTAATATCCACATCTCCTCCATCTAACATTTCCCATTTTCTGCTTTTTTAGGATTCCTATGTATACTACATGCCCTACTATGGAAGTCTACTTTGAAGCGTATCCATCGATGATCCGACATAGCCGCTTCGTCCACAACCCAAAAAAACTCCCTTCCTCCAATTCCAACGCCAGGAGGGAGACGGTTGAGGAAGAGGATAATTCTCCTTCACTCAGTTCCATCTCCCCCTCAGCATGAATTGCTTTTTGTTTTTTAAAATGTTTTTTTGTTTTATATTTATATTTCTCCCCACGAGTAGAGCCGGAAATAACAAGGTCAGCCCAGGCAGCGCCGCTATACCTGGGTAAGGCTAATTACAACAGACCCGCGCCAAGGCGTCTGAGGGAGCTCGTAGCCGGTTTTACCCCCGGCCGATTGCAACTAGAAGCATGGTTTGCTATACGCTCTCTCCACTTCTGGTATCAGGTACGATTTTAGGGTTGTCTCCCACCTCAACTAATGGATCACGACATACGATTAAAGCGTAAGCATAAATCCTTGGCTGACACCAACCAGACAAGCTGATTGGCCATTTTCAGACGGGCACCCGCGGGAAGGAACTACAAGTTGAGAATTTTGCCCAAGTCCATAAGTCCACTCTGATTGTACTCAAAGATGCCAAGTACATGGTGCGAGTGACCGAAATATCAGGGCTTTAGAATTTTCCCATTGTCTGAGAGTCCTTTGATGGCTGCCACGATCTTAGGCTATATAGCTCAATGCGTGAGGTTATTTTTCCTATCCTATTTGTAGTGTGGATTTAAGTGAGGACTAAGTGTTACGACCTCTAATCAAACAATTTAACCATACTCGGTTACTCAATTTAGAGCAATGAGTAACGTATGCGCCATCCGCAGTCTTAAAAGTCCCAACACTTACCAATCCTTCAAATGTACCTACCGGTATTAACATTTAAATTTCAAAACAAACCTATTTACGTTTATAAATTATCCCAATAAATTAAATTTAACTACCTATCCTATACGTTTTAAAGGCTAATAAAGTCATCAGCAGAACCAATTTATTCGTTGCGAAATAAAGGCAACCAATACCTAATGGTTTCCAATTTCGGATGATTTTCAGACTTGTTCCCACCACATTGTATCGCGTGGGAGGAAGTCGTGTGTAAAGATGTTAAATGACACTTAAAATAGTGTAAATTCAAGAAATTAGCATTTTAAAAGCTCCTCTTTATGTTTGCATATGAGTGAACATAAATCAATCTGTCAATTCGGAGATAATCGTAGATATTTTGAAAATTTAAATCGTTTGCAGTATCTAATAAAAATTCCGGTAGATTGTATCAATCATCGCGCAAAAGAGAAAGATACGTAGGTTTCATGAATGAATGCCTACGATGATCATTATCATGATACATAAGTTTGAGCTCTTCATTACAACAGATGCGCTACAGCTGGTAGTTTTCCCACACGATTTTCTTTTAGTTTGAATATCTTTATTTTAAGAATTCGGAGTTTTCTAAGAACTTATGATACCTAAGAATAATAATTGTCATGCCGTGTTTTGACAACAGCGTTGACAAAACTTTTCCCACAATTTTTGATGTCCAACTTTGACGAAGGCAATTACAACTTTAAGTTAGTTACGCTGCTGGACAAGGCCAATGGTCACGAAGACTGAAGACCAATTAACCAGTCTTACATAAAACATCGTAGATATATGTATGTAGTTACAGGGAAGAAAAAAAAAAACTTTAATATTTTTGCTATTAACATTGAAATGTCGTGCGACATGCTAAAAGGGAGTTAGCAAAATTAGTTTCCACTTTTAGGGGTTTATTTGATTTTTTTTAATGGAATTCGAAAACCTATTATACGCGTCATTAAAAATGATGGTAGGTACCTAATGTTAAATTGGTTATACTTAAACGCAGATACAGTGACGGCAAAAACATTCCGGATTTTTTCTATAATATTTTCCTTATATTAGGTATATTGTAAATGTATTATATTTTAAAGGTAACTATAAAGGTTTCTAATGGAATTCTTCAAATTATTAATTGTATTAAGTTAAAGGATTTCTCCTTGATGTTAAGAAAACTATTACATATATCAAGAAAAAATCCGGAATGTTTTTGATGTCACTGTATATGTTTTCGCGACGCGAACAATCTATCTTTATATCTATATATAAAAATTAGTTTTAGATATTGTGTTTGTAATTGATGATCTTACAGAGAACATCGTAAACCTATTTTCATTTTGGAAATTTCCCATTAAAGGTGACGTCAATACCAAGGTTTATATGTATATATATAGTCTTGGTATGTGCATTGGCTCATGAGTTTTGGCGTAGCACCATAAAAAAAAACATTCAAAATCATATATCTCGAAAACCACCAAATCGATAGATTCAAAATCTACAGACAATATTAGGTACTGTTGGACAAAGGGGCGTGGCACCTCCCATACAAAAAAAAAACAACATTCAATATCTTACATATATCTCGAAAACCTCCGAACATAGCTCAAAGCTCCGAACGAGCTCAAACTTTCAGACAATCATAGGTATTGGCCCGTGATAGTTCCTGGGAATATCGAAAAAATTGGACAAAGGCGCGTGGCGCTTCCCATGCCAACAAAACAACTATTCGTCGACAGTCATGTCAGCCAAAAATAAATAAAATAAATAGGTGGCGCAACAGGCGGTAGACATAGACACCCTAGGCCTAGCTTCTCGCAACCATTCGTTTGTGTGAGTTTCTATTTTTGGGACGAATGGAAGGGACCTACTATTTTATGCCGATTCCGAACGGCTGAATTGAGAAGCTTTTTCAGGACAGTTATACGCTCGGATGTTTGTCAGACGTTCGCGAGAGGTGGCGCAGTAGAAAAAAACACTAAGATGTAATTTGTGTTTTTCCGGCGATCGAACCTGGGATCCCTCGCACAGCAGTCTAGCACACTAACCACTGCGCTACTGCGCCCACAGTCATGTCAGCCAAACTTTGTAAAATTCGTAACATTGATACTATGCATTGTCCTGATAGACAAGACTCTTATCTGATCTAGTCAATACGATTACTGGAAAACCCAAAAGTGTTGTGTACCACAGAGCATTACAATAATAATTATAAGTAGTTAAAAGCAAAAAAATAAAATAAAAATTAACCAATCTATTTTTAAGGTTTATCCTGGAAGGGGCTTAGTGTAACCCATGTTTGTAGTTATGTATTATAGATATTATTTGAGTGTAGAGGGAGACTACACAAACATGACTTATACTCTAAAAACCTTTCAGGAGAAACCTTAAAAATATATTGGTTAATTTTTATTTTTTCGCTTTTTAGTGCAGTAGGTACTTATAAAAGCGTTTCATTAGTTTTTAAACTATTAGGTACTATTTTTCTATTTGTACTACAAAGTGTGGAGGGGGTTCGCTAGTCGCATATAAATGAAATCAAGTTAATAAATGCTGATCGATTTTACACATTATTTACTGTTTGGAGGAAGATGTGCCTTTTTAGAAGCGAAACTTTCAACAACAACAAAAGATAATATTACACACATACACATACACAATTACTAATGAAAAGGAATTGTTTCTTTTTGACATTTAGGGTACCTATTGCAGGCGTACAGATGAGAACCCCGTACGAATGCAATAAAAAAATTATTGGCTCCACTGTCTTCCAGTTCGATGTCAAGCATATTTATAGACAATAATAATGGGCGTCATTGATAGTACCTATTGGTATTTTTATAAAAACGCAAAGCTGCCAACATTGTGATTGGTGAGTGTCAAAATTGAGTTAAATAAAATTTGTCAGATTTCCGAATAATTAACTAAAAACGCTACAAACTCCATTTTTTAATTGGCAATAATCAATTAAAAGAATGCAGAAATCTTTACAGTAATTATTTCAAATAAATCTACTTTATTTGCTACATAATTTGTAATTGGTGCCAGGGATTCAGTTATCGACGTAATCGATGAAATTTCGGCTTTTCGCGTTTAAGTTTAACGCATTCGTAGGGTGGAAATGATTGGCAGGAAAATACCATCCAAAAGCGTTACTTTTCATTTTTTCAATGCAATTTAAAAGACAATTGGGCATATTCATAGTCATACTATAAACCCGAGTCTAACTAAACCCGATTCTAATGTTAACCCACAGGTAAAACACGACTGCTATTCATAAAGAACTTGCCACCTCTGTTTAATTAGATCCGAGTCTAAAGTGTAATCTACTACAAATCTATTACAAAATACACTTTCTGACAACAAAATGTCGATGAATTTGACTTGAAATTTTTATTTTGTTGTTGTTCTGCTGTTCTGTAAACAAAAAAGATGAGCGGCAAAAAAAAAGTGTTCAAAATGCGAGAGAACAGAATTGGTCAGAAGCAGGAACAAAATCCTGCCGCTGCATGAGTTGGACCGAAGGTATCTAAAAAAAGTCGTAGACGATCAAAGAAATGTCATTAAAATAATTTCCAAAAAAAAACAAAACAGACATCACAATATTTAATAATTATCCATCAGTGAGAAAAGCAAAAGCATTGCAAAATTCTTAAATCTTTTTAGTTCACTTGGTTTTGACGTATAATAGAGTTAAAAACAACTTAAACATACGTTTTGTCGTGATTAAAATTAGACTCCAGTTTATTTAGAAATGGGTTTAAATTGTCTATGAATTACATAAACTCCGGTTTAGTTTAGTTATTATATAGTAATAGCTTATCAAAGATCTATGAATATGCCCCAATAAATGTAAAACTAATCAAGAAACTGTCCTCGAAGATTAGATAGTATAGGTTAGCGTAATATACGCTATCTACAGTCTTATACATTTCATTATTAATCTGATGAAGGATGTCAAAAACTAACTGCAATTAGGCCGATCTGTGCTTTTACTTATTGAAAACTCTTAATAATTAGATCAGTCGACCATGATAGCATTGCGATAGCGAAACTATTATAATTATAGCATTATCTTTTAAAAAAATGGTGGAACGTGACCCTGCACAATGCAACATTAATTCCCCAGTTTCACAGTAACACTTATGATTGTATTATTATGTAGGGTACACGCTGTTCAATCACAACTGAATTGATTTGTATAAGAGAATTTATAATTCCTGTCACGCAGTCAAGATCTGCATCAATGCCTTTTGACCCTACCACCCAATTACGAACAATTACACTTTCATTTAATTCCATGACACGCTAATGCGCTTACCCTTCCAACCTTATCAAACCATATCAGTTTAAATCACTCATTAAGGGATTTTACTTTTGAAATAATTACTCCACTCAACTCAAAGATAATTATGGACATGTAGTAACTAACCTTGAATGTATTCCCATCGAAGGTGCGTACTTATTCCACATGCATCAAAAGTACCCTATTCGTTTATTCACAAAAATTCTTCTTCGGGACATGCCATCAGGGTGGGTTCAGAGGGTAGCCTGTAGAATGAATAAATTGGAATCTCATCGGTAGGATGCAGTGACGATGTTATGGCATACGACAGGCGGTGGGAGTGCTCATGGTAGGCTCGTCAAGTAGAATACTTATGAGCAGATGTATTCGTTAAATGCGAATTTCAATGTTTTATAGATGAAATGGGGCGTGTGGGAAATTATCGATTGGGGCGAACATCCAGCCCATCATTAGTCAGTCCTCCACCTAGCACAAACGGAACCATTTTCTTTTTCATCCTCATACACAGTTGTTGTAATTATTTACATATTTTTCACCATATCCCTATCATCACATTGCCACTCGCTTATTATGAAAGTAGCGTGATGCCGTGTTGTTACTTTCGTTTGAAGAAACACACAAAAAATTATGTTGATTGTACAAACGAACGACATAATAAATTCACATCGAACAAAGGGCCTATATACCTACATAGTATTGAAATTTCAATGGAAAAAAAATACGAAGACCTAGTGGAAACTCTCTTTGGCGAAAAATTGAATCACTAATTGGATGAACTGTGAGCCGAACAGCTCTTTCGATTCTTCGACATTATTGATAATTATTAATAAATTGTATCAATATTGGAAATTGTGTAGAGCTTTCAACATTGAACCCGTAAACAATTCGTATTGTATGCCCTTAATTGGTTTTTAAAAATTACCTCGTTTTCGTTGTATTTAAATAAGAGGAAGCTGTCAGCAATTGATTGCCCTTTCAGCGCGTCATAAACATTCTATGCAAGGTCGTGGGCCCATTTTTTTAGTTGGTAAATTTTCAAAAACTAGGATGAACCTGAAATAGGAATAAATATTAATATTAAATTAGAAGAAACTTGTAGTCTATCGTTAATTTTAAGTTTAGCAAAATTAGCATAACGAACAAAATATATTCAATTCAGCGGACTAAAAAGAACGAAACCAATGATTATAAGACGACTGCCGTTACTGTTTATAGTCGGAATATCCGTTTGTCTATGATGTGGTAAATGCAAATTTTTATTTATGGCAAACTACACCAAATAAAATACACACAAATACAATTTGAGACAAAGTGTCGATAATGGATACATTTGATCGAAACATTTATCGTATAATAACTTACTTTGGTTATGGTTCCTGAATTGATGCAAATGGGCTGAGAATTCCTATGATGGCTTTGTTTGCCTATAAGCTTATTTATGATGAAGATCAAGTTTTAGTAATTAGGTTCATTCATTCACAATAATATGACGGAGGCGCAATGTTATTTATTCACAAAACCCAAACAAAGCCATGCTTCAACTTTATAAATTAATATAAAATTGATGATAGCCCTAGTGTAGGGATTTACGTGTTTTTGTATTTGTATACCTACATACACCAAGCCAAAAGTGTGTAAAATTAAAAAAAACTTAAATACTGTTTTGTTATAAAACTTAGATAGGTATGCTACACTGTTGCGGGACCTTTTACGAAGGGTAAATATTAAACATACCTACTAGCTGACCCGACAGACGTTGTCCTGTCCGAATTAAGAAAATATGTTTTCTTTCTTGATCGTTTTAGGACTTCTTGAACAGCTATTGGAAATGTATAAGCAAAGTAAAAATGAAGAAAAAACGTCAACCAATAGATTTATTTTCTAATATTAAATTTGAAATCGAAACGAATCTGAAAATGTTTTATTTATATTTCGATTACAATGTCTGTGTTTTAATTGTTTGCCTAAACATCATTGCAATGCTTTCTTATACAAGACATTTCGTGATTTTGTTATCTGGGGCGTATTTTTTATATGGGAGGTGCCACGCCCCTTTGTCCAATTTTGACAGGAATATCTACTCACCGAATGTTTTTGACATGTATGACATGTGCCACAACTTTGTCCAATTTTGACCAATCTTCATAGGAATATTCACGGGCCAATACTTATATGATTGTCGGTAAATTTGAACTCAATCAATTTTGCGGTTTTCGAGATATAAGATTTTGAATTTTTTCTTTGTATGCCATGCCCTCTTATGCAATTTCGACGAAAAATACAACCTATTCTCATACCTACCAAATACACATAAAAAATTTCATAAAAATCGGTCGAGCCGATTAAGAGAAGTGTTTCAAAATTCTGAAAATACAAAATTTTGTAAATTAAATCTGTATTCAATTCCCAGCCTTTTCTGTAATTCAGAAAGTATAAAAGTGAGTTTTTTTTTATTTTACTAAATAGCAAATTTACTTATCTAACATATAAAAAAAACCCAGACCGCAAAAAAACCTTATCTTATCTTCTTGTTCTCCATCTCAAAAGAAATCTTGAACTTGTTGAATTATTATTAAATAATTATTTTAGAAAGCTAAATTTTGGAAAAAAAAAAAGCAGATTTTTAAAATACAGAATTTCGACCCAATCAGAATTATGACCCCAACTCTTTGCATGTAATGGCTGGCTATATATTATTTATTTATTTTGATGAACATTTTATATGCAAAGTAATGGTTCAGCAGGTTTACAAAATATCCAACCATTTTTTTATGACCTACGTTCGAAAGTCTGAAAATTTTCCTATGATATATCTATAATTATTGTTAGAAATCATCTCTGTACAGTCGTTCAGAAGCAACATACGATATATCGAGAAAATGGTCCCTTCTATATGGATGACGTTTTGTGAGAGGACTTCGTCGTCAGATGGCTATCGGACAAGTATGTAGTTCTGGGACCTCCCTTATGAAACCAATATCAAACCCATGTTCAAATTTGCCCTAATTATCTAACATTTTGCATGTCTAATAGTGGAAGCTTGGAAAGTAAGTATTTCCTTTGCCAATATCAGAGCGAATTTTTAACAGAAATGTAGGCCCAAATAATGCAACAACTTCTATTTGAGCTGCCATTCAACCACGCCACTTGGATTCTAAGGGGTGCCAATAAAGATCGATGCTATTTGAGCAATTCAGATAGTAGCCGCCCAAGAACAATATCTATAGATCAAGCCAGACCAGACAGTCTTTTGAATAAAATGTTTCCATAATTAATCGACAAATATTGAACAGTGTTTTTTGTACAACATTAAAAAAAAAAGAAGTAACAAATAGCAAAGCTTTCGCATTAAAAAAAAGAGCAGTGACTGAATTTCATACATGTTTTGTACATATTATATCATTGGTCTGTTGATTCTTGATCCGAATCTTCTTAAGGTTGATTTTTTACTTATACCTAGATATACCTACATCTCTCTATATACCTATACCTACATCTTCACGATGACGAGTTGATGTTCGTGAATTGAGTCTGTTGCACCGTACGACGACGGGGACCATAAGTGTTGTCTACTAGCATACCAGTCTTACGAACTTTTTGTACAAACTTGCGTACAGCAGGCGCGGGACAGTGGGTGCTTCATTTCGGCAAAAACTTATTTTCAAAAAACGCACCGTTTGGGCTACACAGCATTCAATTTTCAATATTTTCCAACGTTGTTCAAGTTTAAAGCCAAGTGACTCATTTCGTTCCGCGGAGGTATGATACCGACTTCCTGTCAAGATTTCGAGCGGAAAACAGCTGTTAGTGTCAAAAACAACCTATGTTTTAAAAAGATACCCATTATAACGAACAGACGGTCTTTTCTATATGAACTCAGCTAAAACTTATTTTACTACTTTGTCGTTCTTTAATACTTGGGTATGGGTATATGTAATATGGAAAAGTGTCAAATGTGAGGTGATAACAGTTGCAACTCTCTTCGGAAATCATTCCTGTTTGCATAATTTAGAAGGCAACTACAGGTATTGGGTTATTGCCTGTATAATAATGTATTCTTTAGGATTAATGTCAGCACTTATTTTATTCCACTTAACTGTCAAGATGGCACTTTATGTTGTCATATGGTAGCAAGCAGCTAACCCAGGATAATCAGTTAAATTGATATCAACGCTCCTGTGACAATTGAGACATTTTAGTGATTTTGTTAGCTTGGCGTGTTTGTGTTTTTGCTTTTGCTTATAATTACATTACATTACAATTGCTCAGCGAATAATGATTTACTTAATTAATTTCAAATAATTAACCTCAAACATAGGTTGGTAATATACGAGTATAGGTAGTAGGTAAGGTACCTACATACATAGGTAAACAAAAAACCATACCTTCCTGGAAATCCAAACATAATTCAACTCATCAAGTGAACACCTACATGCGGCGCGCGTACCTACATCACCTACGCATTTGACACAGCCGCAATTACTTAGCGGCACGTTTTTGTCACAAAACACCGATAGGCAGGTATGTGTAGGTACTTACAAATTATGCTTTACTCATACATCAATCAATCCCCCTTATTTCCGATTGAATTCAAAGGAATTTATTTTATTTGTTGGCAAAATGGCTGTCGCTATGGATAATTGAAAAACACGTGAAGGAACAATAAAAAAAATTCAATGTGTAACAAGCCATTTATCAAAGAGTTTTCCGGTGTTCATAAACGATGAGAGCTGTCTCTAAGGTAAGATATTTTCCCCATATTTATATACATATCATCATACATAACTCCATACCTACCTTACCACCACCCAAAAAGAAAAGTAAAAAAAAAAAAAAAACGCAAATAGGAGTAAAACTGGTAACTATACCTACTATACTCTCACTCGGTACGAATTGGCAGAAAGATAAGTCAAGTTATTTCATTTCTTGCCAGAGGGTTCTTGTTCCAACAAAGAAAAGCGCCCCCAGTTCCACAGCACATCACGTATATGATTCATACCACCTATCTCGCTCCTACACTTAAGTTTCAATAAATGCACATACAAATAAGCACTTACGATATATAAATATTTATATTTGTACACACATAAACCTACAACCGACTCCCGGAAAAGTGATATGTCCCCGATTTGGATGGGAAAACTACTCTTGGAGGGATTCTATCGAAATTTATACCTACCTCAGAAGGTTGCTACAAAAAAAAAAAAACACCCCATTCAGCCCTCAGCATCACAAAACGGCAAGGTAACAATAGAAAAAAAAAAACGTTTTCTCATGTAACCATTACAAGGACAATGTATGTAATGTAGGTACATATGGCACACATGATATGAGCAGAAATTTAGTGTGGAATTGTAAAATAAATAATGTTTGACAGAATCCTATAGGATTTTAGGTATTTGCTATTTGTAACCTAGTGCCCAGGTGGCAGATGAAAGTTTCTAAAGAGCTCCCTATTAGGATGTGTTTTTTCTGTGTTGTTGGCATTTTGAAATTTTGTACATTGATTGAAAGGCATGCCTTCCTACTTGACTACTACACTTGTATTCCAATAGGATGACGTACATTTTACATACATTGGTGTTGTTGTCAAAATGGTACAAATCAAGAGTGAACAACACAATGGGCCAAATGATTATGGTCTAAGTGTGTCCCCTTTAGGACAGCCACCTTACCTAAGAGTGAACAACTCAATGGTAAGGTGTTGATGCAAAAATACTAAATGTAAGTTGAAGGAAGAGATAAAACATTTTGCTTGATAAAACTTTACCTAAAATGTATAGGGTCAGAGTAGACTGCCGGAGAGATTAAAGGGATAGAGTTTAGTCAGGTCAAATTTCAATATCAATCTCAATCACAAGGCGAATGTAACGATCTTCTAATTTCTAGCAAGATCGATTAAGTAAGAAAAATTTAAATATTTGTCCATATATACCTATATAGATTCTCGCAAGGGATTACCACGATATCCCGAAAAAAAAAAAAAATTTCGAAAGCAAAAATCTCGATGTAAAAATCTCGAATTAAAAAAATCTAGAAAGCATAATCTCGAATAACAAAAATCTCGAAAAAAAAAATCTCGAATTAATATTAATTTTTGAGACAAAATGGTAACAATTTGCGCGCGACAGAATTAATAACAGCAAATCTAAAATGGTGTTAAAAAGTGAGATACGTATCCCCTTGTGGTCACTGTAGGATTTGGAGTTGGTGTAAGGTTGGGTATATGCAAAGTTTATATATATTATGGGATCCAAAAAAAAAATCTCGAATTTACTTTTTATTTTCGTGATTTTTTCGATAGTCTTTCGAGATTTTTGTACATTCGAAATTTTTGCATTCGAGATTAAAATTTTTAGCCTTCGAGATTTTTGTCATTCAAGATTACGTCATGAGCCCTTCTCGCAACCATTCGTTTCTGCGAGATTTTATTTTACCACCTAATCGTAGGGAACTATAATATTATGTCGAATCCGCACGGCTAAATTGAGAATCTTTCTCAGAAAAAAATACGTTCGGATGTTGTCAGACATTAGATGCAATAGATGAAGCAGTGGAAAAAGATAATTCTTGTGTAATTAGTGTTTTCTTTCCCAGGGGTTGAACCTGATACCCCTCTCTCAGGAGTCCAGCACACCGACCATTAACCCACTATTGTGCTCCCGAAAATGTCCTCATATTTGGTAGCTAGAATAATAATGTAATTGGACAATATTCCAAGCGTGTATAATATGTAGTCACATGAAATAAGTCGCCTGACATGAAGGTCCTTTTTCTGCTCGTAAGCCGTAATACTTGTATCACATCCGTCTCACACGACTTCTTCTCAGTAAGTTCGTTGTTCTGCCAAAGTTGCGGTATATCGCGTAAAATAAAACTTGTACTGTACGTACCTATAGATATGTGGAAATAATCCATTCGTTGGCCGAATTAAATTAGTAGCTCCACTCGTTTACTTGTTAGCTTTGCACTCGCGTATATCAGACTAAATTATTTTTTCGATGTCGATGTCGATGTCAATAAATTTGTATAGGTATTTAATTTCTTCGATGGGAGGATACAGTTTGAAATTTCAAGGTGAGCAATATTTTTGGCATCGCATTACCTAACAACGTAATTATTTAAAAGCTACAGTTGTATACTTGCAATAATTATCTCTTTTTTTTATTAATTTTTCACTGGTAAGCACGTATTTACTGGTGACTGGGATACCCCCAACCCAAGCCCCAAATTTCCTTATGTATATCCATAAACAACTCCATCAGCTCATTAAATCCCTTTAAACTGACGCACGTCACTATTACAAAATGTAAAACTAATTATATTACATTGTTTTCCGAAAGCATTTTCATAGAATCATCCAGCGGGCCCTTTGCGTTCGATCATTATCATATCTATAGAGATGCCTATACATACATACATACATAAATACCAAATGTCAAGGTCGCTCAGACCGTTAAACGCCCGAGACGAGTTCACCCTCTTTATATAGACAATTTATACAAAAACAATGAATTGCGTGATGCAGGACCATTATTTAGTAGATAAACTATTTACCGAAACACACTAGCTAAGCAGTTTTGGTTATTGTGTCACCATAATTGTAGGTTCCACCTACCTAATACCTATTTATTTCGTTTTGTTTCATGTTATTAAGTAGATTTCTGAAAATCCATAATGCTTTATGACAGATGACGTTTTCATATAAATATCAAATAATTTCGCAATTTAAGATACTCCGTTCTAAAGCTTCAATAAAGTACAACGCTAAATAGAATCAGTTAACCGGTAGTAGAAAAAAAAAAATTGTAAAATGCGTTCCTTTGATATTTTACTTGGATTGTTTGGAATCATAGTTATCTGTGCAGCAGCGCCCGCAGAGGTTTATCCACCATTCAGTTCAAGTGCTGAGAATTTGTTGGCAGTAGATACACAGACCCCACACGAAAAGGAATCCCACAAAATAGCTCGGCAGGTGTTCTATACTCCTTACGGCGGTTACGGATTAACTGGATATAACGCATATGGTTATGGAAACTACGGTCGATATGGAGCATATGGCTATCAAAAGAATCCCTACTATGGATACGGTTATTATCCATATCGTTATACAACATTTTATGGATAATTGAATCTGCGTAAAAATATGGGACCAGCAAAAGATATACATATATATTAAAGATTGTGTGTTTTATCTTAAATGTAGAGGTTATCTACAGATTATCTCATATCAAAAATAAAATTTGAAGAAATAACCTATTTTTAAATACAAAGAAAAAAATCTACAGCACCAAATGATGCACAATTAAAAAAAATAAGACAAATAGCAGCAGTGATGTTCGCTAAAGTTCTAGTTGCGCCTTTGAAGTTCGTTGGGAGTTCTGTTGTTTTATTCTTCACAAAGTCATGTAGGTATCCTTGCCTTAATCCGTTCAGCAGCCTTGTAAGGCTTGAGTTATTGATTGCATTATTTTGGTTGCGTCGACGTTGGACGATAGTCTTTGCTCGTGTAGGTTAAATAGTTAATTTTGTATGGCAGCGCAATTTGGGTAGCCTTCTATTTTCTATTGGAAAAGCCGGGTTTCTTTCCTATACTTGAGTGCTTGTACAGCTCAAGAGCGCCATCTCGTAGGCGAGTAGGTTTAACTATAACAAATTGTGCTTCCTGGTACACTCTTCATCAAACCGTATACGTCCGTCGGCTTCGTCTTCCGCTGGGTTTATAGTGGCTTATTGTCATCGATGTCACTGGTTCTTGACACTTAATTACTTTTGCAGTGATTGCAGCCTTTTTAACATTAAATCTCCAAAAAGTATTTTACGATTGGTGTAGAATCTGTGGGATATCCGTAGACGTATCTTGAATACACTTTGTTGTTTTTCAAGTCCATGTTTCAGCTCGAAATATTGTACAATTATAGACTACTGGAGAAGTGCTTTATGTTCATACCTAGTAACATTACGTCCGCTTCCGCTATACGAGGTCAGCGCCAAAAATCTTCCACCTAATCCGAGCAAAGGCAGAACAATAAGAGAGGAAATGATCCGAGGTATCGTCACCCTCTCCACAAGCGTCGCAGACAGTGATATCACTTAAACCTAGCACACTAAGATGATTAGCAAAAGCGAAGTGTCCCGTAAGAACGCCAATAAATGTTCTGCACTCATTTTTGCTGAGAGACAGCAGGAATGCCGAAGACTTCTTACTGATTTTCAGGAGCATGCTTTTAGTCTGCCCACATCCTGTAGATCCTTGCCATAAACAATTGCGTTTGAGACCCAATCGTCAATCGAAGCCCTGAGTTTTTGCATTCCCAAACTATTTTGGAACCGGTAACAGGGTTGATCAAGGCCTTAAGCGAAGCTTGATAGTATCTACTGTAGCAACGACTGACTCTGTACAATAGGGTAGTCCTAAATAAGTTTACCAAACAAACAGAACCGAGAGCCAAGAACATACGAACATACCCTAACGAAATTATCAGGCTGAAACAGATACCAAGACATCAGATATTTAAAATCATAGATAAATTAAAAGAAATTAGACAGAAGTTTTGAGTCACAATTTTGTTGGTCGGTAGTTACGTACCTATGTACCTACGTTTAGTTTCGACGTAAAACATTAAAAATGGATGTAGAAAAATGTATTAACTGGATTTGGATTTTTTCGATTTGGGATTGAAATATTAGGTATAGTAAATTCTTAAATTCTCCGACTTTTTTTACCATCTATTATACCTATCCATTCCCACCTATATATCATTTTCTTAAACTGTAATTTTATACCTATATGTAAATACTTTTTTCGATGATGGCATTCAATTTAGGCACAAACAAAAAACTTAAGAAATAAAAAAACATTTCTGCACGTTCTTAAATTTTCACCCACCACCAACGGAATTCAACCTATAGATATTTAGGAAAAATTTGTATCTGGCCTACATCCCCTCTGTCGGATTACTTACCGTAGCGTTGACAGAATTTCTTTTGATTTATTTGCGTGATATTTTCGCAGTAGAAAAGTAATAAAAATTCTGCAGATAAAAACAAAACGCTAACTTGAAGGTATTATAAATCTTCATTTGAGTCACTCACCTATAAGTGTATATAGGCATAGTATGGTTTGAGTTTTGCTAAAAAATACAACAAGCCAAGCACAATTGAGGAGGGAACACATTTTTTCAGTATACAATACGGAGACGGAGAGGAGGCACTTCCGTATTACTATACAACTGACGAGACATCATGTCATACTTTTCAATTATTCTATTTCACTCAGTTGGGTTCAGCCACCTCATCGCATTCGAAGAGTGACTTTAAATCAAGGCTGGCAAAGCAATTGTTCTCTGAATATTTCAACAGAAATGTATGCAACAACCAACACCGCCTTGACAAAGCTTTGGCCCACCACCTCTCAGGCATACCTACTCATCGAAATTCCACAACTGTAGCCATCCCGACTCATTTATTCACATTCGCATACACCATGAAAAGTTCTGGAAATGAAAAATATTTTTTCATATCCCCTGCAAGCAGAAGGAAAGCAAAAAAAAAAAGCAAATTCAATTTAATCCCCCACATCAAGTCTCACCTTGACGCCCGCGGGTACTGGAGGAGGCCCTGCTGCTATTACCCCACAAAAATCCGCTCGAGTCAGCAGAGTACGAGTTGCAATGGTAGTGAGCGAGACTGATGGAATTCAATGAATGCCGCCGTCATATGTAAAATAGGAGAAAAGCGCCATCGTTGAGCTGAATAAAAAGCATCTCCCAGCTACACCAACGCGAGACTTCTTCGCCGAATGAAAGTGGAAAAAAATATGTCCAAAGGGATGAGCATTGAAATGGAAAAGGAAAAGGAGCGTTATCGGCAGAGGGTAGGCGTATAGGAGTTGATGACATAGCGGGCTGCGATAAATGCAAATTTCTTTTCTTCTACTGCTTTTTGTCAAGAATTTCATAACAAGTAATGCAAAGGCTAATAAAAGTCTACCAAAGCGATCTCATAAAGTATTCCCTTTCGCAGAAGGTACAACCGTACATCCCCTCACCCTACTCTAGTAAAAGTGAATAGGAGCTGTAATGATGAATACCAATTTGGAAACATTTTTTTCCGCCTTTTTTCCTGTTGGGCGTAGATATAAATAGATTGAAAACGTGAAAGCGATACGATGCCGTAGATAATGTTGTCGATTATTTGTTTATTGGTTGGTGGAAAGATTTGTGTGACATTGGTGTGTTATCGTCAGCATAGAATCTGTGGAATGCGGCGATAATTCAGTCATCTTGACGATACACACGATGGATCTAATGATTTTGACGCATTGGGTTCATAAATTAAGAATGCATTGAATGTATTCAATTTTATGGGTAATGAAATACCCGGTATGTAGGGTAGAGCGGGGCTAGTTGGGCCACTTTTCGTTTGAAGTCCTGTTATAACCAGATTATCCATACTATACCTTCAAGAGTGGTATCAAAAGATAGAATGGAGTTCGTACTTCTTAATGATTTTGAAAAAAATCTGAAAATATTCATCCACAAGGGAATAACATTGTCCTAAAGCACTAAGTCCAAGTGGCCCAACTTACCCCACCAACGGGGCAAGTTGGGCCAGTGAGTGGGAAAGTTGGACCACGGCTTGAAAAGTGTAAGAATGAGCTTCATAAAGGGCAAAAAATCCAGAATTTATAATAGTATCTTATTCAATATATAACAAATAAATAGAATTCAAAACAAAAAATTCTTCATCACGTATAACAGGTGGACAATGGTACCTATGGCACTGTATCCCTCAACCGGCAGCTTTCTCAGTTTTTCGCTTGCACGTACGCATTAGAACAAATAATAACGGTCATATGGATAACACATGTATTTATTTATTTAATGGAGCAAGTTTTTCCACTAGGCCCAACATGCCCCACACCTAGTTTGATGAACATATTGGGACACAAAAACAAAAATACTCAAAATTGTCCAATTTCGTACACTGAATACTAAAATATATTAACGATATATTGACAAAACCTTACCTTAATGTATATCTTGCACCTTATCACCATTAAAATAATAAAAGAAAGACCGGCATTTTTTTTAGTTTTTCATGCTAAAATTGAAAATTTGATGTGCTTCGCCTCCTGCTGATATGATGCAGCTGAGACCGGTTTTGCACGTGTTGGTTATTGTGCAAGCATCATTTGTGTATGACCTTGTTCGTTTAGAACTTACTGGTTCTGAGTAATTCGCGTGGTCCAACTTGCCCCGTGGCCCAACTAGCCCCGCCCTACCCTACTATATTATTGTAAAAAAAAATTATTTTAGTATTAAAAAATTATATATTTGTATGGGAGGTATGGGTAGTTTTTATTCGACCAAGCTCATTTTTTGTCAACAAATTTTAAATATTATTAAAACAATGGGTCGTATGAATAAAACGTAGCAATTGCTTTTACTCAGACTAAATGTCAAAATCGAAGCAATTGCTAAGTTTCGTATGAATAAAAACTGATTTGAGTTAACTCCAACTTTTGACATCTTCGAAAAGCGGCGCCACCGACCTTTTACTCAGATTGGTATGAATAAAACGTGGAAGACAAAGCAATTGCTACGAAAATTCCGAGTCTGCTATTTTGTTGACTCAGAGCATTTGCTAAATATTTTGCGCGCACATTTTTTTTGCAAAAACAGTCTAGCCTTGTGAGTTGCAGTGTTTTTTTATAAAAACATAAGTTAAAATAATTTTTGCTTGTGAAAGAAACAAAAATGGATGCGATAAGTTGCACATTTTAGCTGTTTTCCCTACTGTTGCTAACGTTCGTGAAAAAAAAAACAGTATAAGCTAAGAAGAATTGGTTACGATAACAACTTTAAGCAACTGTATCGTTTCACGCGTCGAAATGTAGATTACTTTTAGAAGAAAATCTGGAGACGCGGGGTGGTGTTCCTTCAAATATCCAGAAAATTAAATCTCTCCTACTGCTTCTGACGTTTGCACGAATACCACTATTTGATCACTATTGGAGATAGAAGTAGATGGAAATTCCTCATCGTCAGAGCAATTAATTTGTAATCGAATATAGGTTATGCACTTATGCGTACCAGTAAGCTCTTCCAAATACTCTTCTTCATCATAGATTTAACTTTTTTTTTTTCGTATTTATGTGAATTTTTTTTATTAAATTAGTTTATCATTTGTTTATTTTTCCTCAAAAATTGTTTTTTTTTATTCTAAAATTCAAATTCAAATTCAAATTTTGACAGAAACTGCAAGGGAAGGACACATGCAGTGAAGTAAATGCTTTGTTCGAATTTTCGAACTTACTTTAGCAAAGTATGTTTTTATTCATACCGATTTAAAGCATTTGCTAAGTGCTTTTACTTTGCTACCACCTTTTACTCAAAGCAAATGCTAGTTTTTATTCATACGACCCAATATGTGCAAAGTGTGAACTTGCTGTAGCTATTTAAATTTAATTTTTAACATCAAAAAGCTATATAAATCCCATATTTTTGTATGGAAGGTAGTAGTAGTTTTCATCCGATCTTGCTCATCTTCGAACTTAGCCTCAGTTTGGTGGATAAAAGCTTACGTACCAAATTTCAAGTCGATAGCTCTTAAATTACGGCCGTAATTGTGCGGACAGACAGACAGACGGACAGACGGACATCGCTAGATCGACTAAGAAAGTGATGCTGATCAATAATATATATAGTTTGTCAAACCTACAACGCCTCCTTATGTGCGTTACAAATGGAATGTCAAAGTGAATATACCCTCACCACAGTGTAGTACCGGGTATAATAATGAGAAGCGGCCTGCTTTTTCACCCACAAGCAAATTATGATAGTACAATGCTTACCAAATTTGAGAAATTTATTTTGAGGTACCTATAGGTACTCGAATAGGAGAAGTATATCTGTAATGTTAAGTGACTCACGGGAGCACCTCTTCCAACTGTAGGCAAGTGGAGTTTTAGACTTTTCAGACTGATGTGATTATTTCATTATTCTAAAACTACCCACGTGTTCTCTCGGTATCCAGTTTTTGGCAGTATCACTATTGTAGCTAGATTTCGTCAAACAGATACTAACTGTTACTATACTATTATTATTATACTCTAGCTATCTTAAAACTGACTAACCACAAGTCACATAGGTACTTCACACATTAATATACCGACTATAAACCACATTACTACACGGTCTCACTAACGTCACTATTGCATAACAGTGGCTATTCGACATTCAGAAGGGAATCCATCTAAAATCTTCAGTTTTCATTTAGGAGTATGCTGCTTGCTTATTACTTTACCGTCCTGGATATAAACGGCTGAATTGAGAATCTTAGTACCATATTTGACATTGTAATGAGATTCGCACTACCCTATTCCTAAAGCATATCTTGTGTTATACTTTGTTCATTTTGGTAAAATTTTCGAATGTCATTTCTGGCACACCATCTTCATCTATTCGACCGCATGCGCAACAGAAACTGGACTTCGAAGTCGCAATCCAGGAATCAAAAGACTAATATTCATTCGTGAATTTAAATTTTCGTTTATGATATTGCACAGATCGACCAACCTCTGATAATTTCTAGAAGCCGAGTCGTTACGCAATATTTTCGGATGTGACAGTCAAAATATCTACACAACTGGCCTTGACATTCGAATTCACAATGCATTTACTCAAAATAAAGATATTTTTGTTCCGCATTATTTAAGTTAGGTATGGGGTAAAATTATTATTTACTATGTATATAGCTATCTTACGCATTTAAATAATATATGCACGTTTCATCTGGCGGTATTTTTTAGGATACTTCGATCAGCACTGCTGGACCATTCGCGAGGGCTGGTGAGAAGGTCGCAAGTTGTATCTTGACATATCAAATGTCCTTTTTACAAAACCGACTATTTTTACCCTTGTTACCTATACATACTTGAGTCAGTCATTTCGTGGTTTATTGCTGACAAAGATTTCTGATACTAAACATGGAGACTAAATAATGTATTTCAAAAGAAAATCTCAGTCGAAATGTAGACCTCAGAGTTTATTTGGAGTTGGATTTGAATTACATAAACACTTATCACAATGGCTCATGGATTTGTAGTTTTTAAAAATCCATCCGCCTATCAAGATCAATAAGATACCTGTGTAATAAAATTGTTCTCCCATAATTTCTGTTGCCTACCGTCTGAATATATGTATACATCCGCTGCTCCTTAAGTAGGAAATGTACAAAATTATAAAACTTTACAATTATTACAACACTGAATCCAAATCCATCTCAGTACGCCAAATCATTTCCTTTTTCTTATTCTCCCATCACCTCCGACTACAATCAAATTTCTATTAAAAACAATACCGAATCAATTTACTCACTTCAATATTTCATTGTTTATACAAGAGTAAGTACATTAATAAACACGTGCCTAGCATTTTCTAGCTCCTCAAAATTCCCCATCGCCACAATAAAATCATCGATTTATGGATGTATTTCAACTAGGGTAAATAATTAATTCGGAAAATCTAACAAACTCTATAATTTATATACGAAAGCTCGACCCAAAGTCAACCTAAGCAAAAAACAAATATTGTACAACCATTTTGGGGGTGCGGGTGAGAATATAAAAATAACCCTCCTAAAAAAAATCTCAGACGATGGTGTCCAAATATTGAAAAAAGTAAAATAAAAACATGCTCGCCACTCTCCACGATTAATTTCATTAATATTTAATAACATTTTAAGAATATTCAAACAAAAATAAAAGTCCCCGAACACATCTACGAATACGCTGCGAGAATAAATTATGCGATGATGATGCGTTGAGAATCTACTTCTCTGCTAGGATAAGCAAGCATCTTTTTCATCTTTCTATTCATCAACATCTAATCTTTTTTGGCGTTCTGAATATTTTTCGTGTTTTATTTTTTTTCTCCTTCTGTTTGCTCCTTTTAACTTTTCCATGTAGGAGATTTAAAAACAACATCGTGCATAACGGAAGAAAAGTTCAAAATACATTTCTCAGAGAAATAAACTTAATGGTCGTGGGATTGGGTGTGTCTTTCATTAGAATTTTCTCATTCGAGAGGGTGTGGCGTTCTATTAACCTCCAACTTCAAAAGAAAATAACCACATAGGGTGCAGAAGACACACTCTTGCTTTTATCGAAAAACATCAGCATTATTATCCTTGTCATAAGAGAGGTTTTGTGTTTTATGAAAGGATGTTTATACGAAACTCGATTATGCCCATACCCATTATTATTTTAACCCTGTTGTGTTGAATCGAACCAACAGCTTCATTAAACTAATGAAAGATTATCTGATTCCGATATGAAAGGACTACAAGGGGTATGAACAGAACATGTGTGTCCTAGTTTTCCAATCGAATCGAAGCGCACTCAACAAATATTGTTGTTATTTGCCCACTTGTCACTTGGGCGTAATGGAAAATCCTAGCGGTGCCAGTCAAACAAACGCAGTTGACGCAGCTAAATAAAGCTAGCTTTTTGCTAGAGTTATGTTGACGTTGATGTGTGGCAACTACCTGTGTAACAATAAGTAGGTAGATATTTTTTGGTAATTTCATTTTTACGGCAATTGGAAATTGGTGTGATACATAAGTATAATATTCCTACATTGATTTCGATTGTGATTTTAACGAGGTCCCTATATTTTGTAATTACCTAGAGTGTCCAATCTATAATTCCCCAATAATAGGACCAATTCGCTGACACGAAAGATACAACTCTGTTAATGATTTATTTATGAAGTTTGACGAACAATCGAACACTAGGCATAATGTAGTTCACGAGCAGATCAGTTGAAAAAGGGTTTCTGGCAAGTGAACTAAATCAAGTAATAGAATCCTTAAACTTCGCTATTAAATCTCTACCTGCAAAGCCCGTCCATTGAAATGGTACCGATCATCTTTCGAACAAAATCGCTTTCAAGACTTCTTTGTCCGACTTCGCTAACGTTTGTACATCTGCGGCATAGAGAAGGACAGGATGTTTTATATTGTCTTCTTAGTGCTTCTTTACAAATCCCAATTACCCAACTAAAATAAATAAATACCAAGTTGGTGCAACAAGCGTATTAGACAACCTAGGCCTAGCTTCTCGTTTGTGTGAGTTTTTATTTTTTTTATTATTGTGACAATTGGAAGGGATCTACAGTTTTATCCAAGCTCTCGTCGGGGTTATAACCGGACACTGCATCATTGGAAACATGGCCAAAAGACTAGGTATCTTTACAAATGACTTTTGCAGAAGTTGCAGAGGCGAAGAGGAAATAGAATCTGTGGAATATCTCCTGTGTCACTGCCCAGCCCTCCAAGAACACCGCTACTTTTGTAAATAGGAGCAGCTTGGAAGATCTAGCAACGATACCTCTATAAGATTTAAAATGATTCATCAACAGATCCGAATGGTTTTGTTAGTTGCCTAGTTGTCCTATCATGTACTTAAAAAGCGTTATCACAATGGGGCTCAATGGCTTCGGGGTGAAAATTGCATATATGTATTGCGAATTGCCCTTCTAACCTAAGTTAACCTAATGCCGAGTCCGTACGGATGAATTGGGAAGCTTTTTCAGGACAGTCATACTCTCGGATGTTTGTCAGACGCTCGCGAGAGGTGGCGCAGTGGAAAAAAACCTTAGGATGTAATTTGTGTTTTTCCGGTGACCGAATTTGTGACCCCTCGCACAGTAGTACGGCGCACTAACCACTGCACCACTGCGCCTGCTCAATTGTCTTTTTAAGATCTATTGTCAAATGTAATTCTTCGCTTAGTTTCTGATGGCATTTTTGAGTTCTGCCAATGATGTTCTCACACAATGTTCACAAATCACAAAAGAAAGTCACATGAGATTCTCCTTCGAAGTCGAATGTCTCTTAGCGTTAATAGACAGAATATTATGATAACGTGGTGTTTTCGTGTAAAACGACTTGAAACAACTCGTTTTGAAAAGTGGAATATGTATGGAAAACTTCTGTCTTCGATGAAGTTTACCAGTCTTTTTTTACAAAAATAAAATCTTTTGCATATTCGTACACTCAAATTACGGGAAAAATTAAACCTAATTTTAATAAAACTTGTGAAGAATAAAGGTTTAATTGAAAAAAAAAATGTAGATACTTTGTAAAAGTTTTGAGAGAAATGCATTTTAAGAGATTGGAACAACAAATGTGACGTTAACAATCAAACAGAGGCTAAAAAAGTCGAACGTGAAACCGAGTAAAAGGGCGAAAACGTATAACTTCTAAAATATTCAAGAAAATTAAATACAGTACAGCCGTTTTGAAAATTACTAGCTTTGTATGAAAGATAGGTAGGTACCTTTTGATTGTTAGACAAAACATAAATAGCCTCGTTTTGAAAGCAAACTCAAAATTTAAATAGTAATATGCTTCATAATTAGCGTGTTTTGAATGAAAACTTTTCCACAATCTATAGTTCCCTTTGATACCTACATTTTGGTATATCACACTCCATATATTAAAAAAATCGACTTTAGCACCGTTTTGATTGTTAACGTCACAAATTTTCATAATTTTCGTGTTAAGAAGCCACTTTTTGCGTCTGCATACAATTACGAAAAGTTTTCTATCCAATTTCTTCCGCTATTGAATTGTCTTTGCAAAACGAGTTGTTGTCATTGTTCCTCTCTCAACAATAATTCATATAACTTTAAGTAATTATAGTGAAAATGGGATCCCTTAGCTAGCTATCAGTAAATAGTAGAGCCCCAGATTCTAAGCGTGTTTTTATTTA
The DNA here is from genome assembly GCA_955612985.1 of Cheilosia scutellata. NCBI lineage: Eukaryota > Metazoa > Arthropoda > Insecta > Diptera > Syrphidae > Cheilosia > Cheilosia scutellata. The sequence goes on along the minus strand of OY015312.1, from coordinate 27,653,030 downwards.
CACGTGTACACGTGTCACGTGTACCCGTGTACACGATCAAAAATACACGGGTACGATCAAAAATACACAAGTACACGGATACACGTGTAATTTCTAAATACACGTGTAATTAATACACGCATTTTAATATAATTTAATAAATTCTAAGTTATGATAAAAAAAGTTGAATAGTAACGGCATGCACGTTTCGTCTCAAAGTTGGCATATTCGTATGTCGACGGTGACTGGCATGTGTTTATGTTTACGAGTATTTTTGATTTGTTGACATACGAATATGGCTGCCCAAATATGGCGATTACACGACATGCCGCACTGGGGATACATGTAAAATGTTGTAATATGTAAGGTGTTGAACAAAAATATTATTTAGCTTATATTAGAGCGTCAGTAAATGTCACGCACTTCCATCGCTATTGGCTATTTCGGAGAGCAAATTGAAAATTTCTTAGACGTGTTTTAATCCATTGATATCGTAGCCATCCTTTGATGGAATTTGTTACTTTATGGCTTGATAGAAAGAAGACGAACCATATTTTGGGATATATTCTATATTTATTTCGAAATGTCACCAGAAAGCCCTAAAATATTCAAAATTTGAGTGATTTTTTATTCGCTTGGAAAAATTAAGATTTTAGGGCTTTTTGGTGACATTTCGAAATAAATATAGCATATATCCCAAAATATGGTTCGTCCTCTTTCTATCAACCCATAAAGTAACAAATTCCATCAAAAGATGGCTACGATGTCAATGGATTAAAAAACGTCCAAGAAATCTTCAATTCAAACAATTTTTTTTATTTTCCGAAATTTACATGCCATTCTGAGTCGGACATATGGGCGACAGACGCATGCGAACTTAAGTCAGCGTCAATAATATGCCGAGTACACGACATGCATGTGCTTATCGTGTTTGGCATGTCGTGTACTCGTAGCTTTACTCATAAACGTTAAAAATTTAATTTGATAAGATATCCATGAATATATTCTTATTTTATTTCATCGAAGATCTAACCGTGAAATAAATACACGTGTAAATAGATACACGTGTATTTAAGAAGCGAACCGAAGTACACGTGCTAATACACGTAAAAGCTAAATACACGTGTACCTAACACGTGTACACGTGTACACGTGAATTAGAGGGCTCTAGTAAATCGGTATCAGTAAAATACAACCGGAAAAATATTTTTTTTTTTTTTGAAGCACTTAATCTTAATCGTTGAACTCAATCTTGGTCTTAAAATGTTGTTTTTGAATTATAAAGATAGTTCATCTAAAAATAATAAGCAATTAATCTACAACTTTTCTAGAAAACGAATTTATTAATTTTTCCGTACGAAAAACTTTTTCTGTTCAACTTCTCAATCAGTTTCACGAAGTATTCCACTGAATTCCTATGATATGCTATGGTTAAATGTGTCAGTTTTGTTCTGTTTCGTGTTTCTACGGATGGACTTTTCTGATGGCTATGATCGACGCCGAACCTACGGTTTTTTGTTCATAGGAATTTCAGGAATCTACTCAAAGGATTATCTAGAGCTCTTAGCTGTTAAACCCTGTATCCTTTTCATATGTAATATAGTTATACCACGCTAATTCTGAGATTCGATCGAATCGTAAATTTTTCGAATTGAAAACATTCACGCGAATGTTCTGCCTACATTTTCAACTTCGAGGGAAAGTGGTTCATTACCAAATAAATATTATGTATTGGGCGGATTTAGTTTTTAAAATCCTCTATATTAGCTATCGCAAATAATTTTTTTTATTTTTGTTTTTTTATTTTTTGTGTGTGTACTGGGGTCAGATCACGTAAAATAAAAACGATCGAACGACATCGTTTTCACTAAAGCTGTCTCTATCATATCTGTGACAATGGACAGAGACTGCTAGTATCGAAACGACGTCGTTCGAGATCTGGGCCCTGTGTATTCATAATTTTGCAGGAAAGCTAGTGAATTTCTGCTCCAGTGAAATTTCAAAGATAAAAATTTTCGATTTAAATAAAACTCTGCATGATTGAGAGATCTGACTGACATTTTTTTAAGGAGTAGTAGGTACCTACACTCATGTTAAATTTGAGTATCTATGGAATTCGATACCGCGATCACTTTTTGAGCGATCGATTCTTTGGAGCCAATTTTTTACCACTCTTCCGCACACATATCGGCCGGAAAGCGTCGTTTTCTTCAATTGGATTTCGATATTGTTCCTGAGTCAAATTAGAAAATTTCCGGTGCTGCAAATGATCAGTTCTTGAGTTAATTAGATCCTGTAAGGGTATAGGCTAAGATTACTAAGACCATATAAAATATATGGGCTTATTTCTTTTAATGTAAAAAATATTCTATAACATAATTTTGTTCCGCTTTAATATGTGTCTTTCTCTTCTTTCAGGTATGTACCGACAAAAACCTAAATTTAGTATATTATACTTACTTATGGATATATTTTCTATTACAAGCAAGTAAGTACTTGACAACTCCATAATATACTTACATGTAATCACTTCAGATTAACCTTTATCTCATTTCAAGATCATACGGTCCAATGAGTTGGAAAAAAAGTAAATTATCTCGAAACATGAACCTTCTTCAAAAGGATGCATAATTGCCTGTAGAACATAAATACACACAAAACGGTTGTCACTAATTTGGTTCTCAATTTTCTGCCCATAAGCTGTATCTAAAAGAATAAAGTCTATTAGCAAAAAGAAATCCATTAAGACAAAGTACTGCCTTGTAGCTACCGCCCATCTTATTTGATCTAATATATCTATATAGAGGTAGGAATAGGCACCACACCGCCATCACCATCAACAACTATAACAGCTCATTTGTGAGAAATATTTTACTGGATATTAGTTGTTCTGCCGCACTCTCGTATGGTTGGCTTTTATAGCATAAATGTTGGTTTCTTCGTTCTTATACTCGTACGAAAACGAACAATGATAATTTCTAGTATAGTTCAGATACTGTGAACATTTAAACAAGGATCTGTACACACGACTGCTCTCGCAGACTTTTGGATGGAAATCGATGCGTTAACGCTTCCATTAACCCATGTCTAGAGAATTGAGGTAATGTATGCAGTATATACCTCTTATTCTCTATGGTAAAGCCATGGCAAGGACGTGCAATGAAATAAACTTATTTGATACGATGATGTAGATATAGAGGTAAAAGTATAGTACCTAACTCTACTCAAACTACTTATACGGGTAGTTATAATATGTTTGGATGAAGAGCAGTATGTATGTACATGTACATATATCAGTCCCTGATAAACATGTGTATATGAGTTCTACTTTTGATATAGCACAATCGTCCTGCCAAAGCTTGATCCTTTCATTTGTTCTGAATCAGCTTGTACTGTTTGTACTGTATGTCTACTCCGTTTCCGTACCGTATACGTTGTACGTTGTACCTAAGAATAAATGTTAATCTCATTTACGTGAAATGAAATGAGAGAGGAGAATGTGTCGTTTGGCCTCGTTCGCTGTCGTATCTTGTGTTGAGTTGTGTGAATTTACTCGTATCTTAAATGACGGCAGGGAAAGAAAGGCAGCAACACAACAAGGACTAACAGAAAAAAAAAAGTTTATGCAAAGGATTTCAAGGATTTCGCCAAGCCTAGCAGGCATCCTCTTTCGCAGAGAATCTAATTTATTCGTCATTACTTCTTTTAGAATAATTTTGTGGCTTAGCTTTCCTTTTTTTGTGTGCTCTGTTGTGGATTATGGCTCACAAAGAGTGTTTCCTTTCTTTTGCTTGGTTTTTAGGTGAATATTTGTGTCCTTGAATTTGTTGTCCCTCTTCATTGCGACGAAGTGTTTCATTGAAAAAGTATTACCCAAATGTAGTCCCTTGCTATGCAAATGTATACCTACACCAAAAAATATTGCTTAATTCTTTTTGGCCCTTTAAGTCCTATAAGTTCGTTCAACCGTGACTAAGGCTATTGGAATCCCTTAGCAGTTATAATCCGTAGTCGGCCAATTTCTAAATGACGGGAAATTTCCATGTATATTTTTGCAAATGCGCTTTGATCTCATGTTACATAATCGGACTTAAGCTAAATTTTATGAGATGTTGTGGATTCCTAGTTTAAGTTGGGTACTGGGTAATAAAATTATTTTTTTAACCAAATGGATAGTTCTTTAACTACATCATGTTCTACATATAAATATGACGGTCATAATGAGATAGAAGAATCGTTTTCTGTGGTGAAACACCTGGCGATTGGCAAATTTGTGGTATTTATGCTTGGAAAGAGGATTAAAGGGTTTGTTCTAATTAACGGAGTATATGTTATTGTGTTATTTCCTTGTTATTTCCGTGTTATTTCCTTTCTTGGGGCCTTATTTTCTAATGAAAATTGGGATCTTATTTCATCCATCCATACTACTTATGAAATGCAACGTCCGTCTGTTCGTTTCTGCGTAACTCGAGAACAATTTGTCCGATTTTCATAATTTTTTTTCTGATTTATATATGTATGTTTGACCCAATTAGTCCGTAGGGTGGGTGGGAAGTGGTGAGGAGTAAAGGGGTGGCGGAGAATAAGGGGGGGGGGGGCTCACCAACCGTTAGCTGTATGAACTTGAAAGTTTGTATGTTATATGATAGACAAGTCAAAATTATTACATGGCTCATTCATCGTTTTCTATTTCGACCTTACTATGCTTAACTTCCCATTATACTCATACATCTCTGTATGCAAATTTAAGAAATGCTTTTAATTATTACGCAATACTTCACCGAGTATTTTGAGCTAACATTCATCTTTCTGGTTCATCCAGAGGGTGAGATGTAAAAAATTGAAAATAGATCTTATTTGGCAAAGTGCGTAAAAATTGTTTTCTCGATTGCAGTAGTTGTGCTTAGGGGTGGTTTTGTATTGCGTTCTTAAAATAGAATAATTATTTTTACGCTGGGCATTCAGAATGCATATATTAGTTGCGTTTTTATGAAACCTCCCCAGCCAGTGGTTGCCAGTAGTTGCCAGTAGTTGACAGTTGGGACATATTTCACATGCTAATTAAAACAACAACCTGCTGGCAACTGCTGGCAACTACTCTTGATTTCCTCCCCTGTTGAAGAGCGGCTGGCTGGCAGCTGGCTAAATTCAATTTACAATGAACAAACAATTGGCGCTGAAAGCAACAAGTGGCTTAGAATTTCCATACAATTTGCTTAAATCATATGGCGTTCTTATCTCATGCACACAACAGTCCAGAGAAAAATGTCAGAATGTAGCAAATATTTCTACCAAATGCATAATTTTATACTACCTAAAACTCGGCTGGCTGGCTTCATCTTGCTGGCAATTGTCCAAATGAACGGCTGGCTGGCAAGGTTTCATAAAAACGCACCTATTGTATATGCTATGCTCATAAATGGCGTAGTTGAATTTGATGTAGGGTATGGATATTGGATATGCATAAACCAAACTATATACATTATGTACTTACATACATATAAGTAGTTTGTGATGCGTTCTGCGTATGCACAATCGTACATACATATATATTTGAGATCTGCAGCTATGCAAAGTGTATGGATATGATCGCGTAGTATAAAATAGAGATGTAACGGATAGTGATTTAGCCGGATACCGGATACCGGATATTCGGTATGTAATAAGGCCGAATAGCCGGATATTCGGCGGCCGGATATCTGGCCGAAGAAATGCATACTGCGAAGCATACACTCATGTTTTATCCTCCAAAAAGAACTCAGCCATATAGCATGCTATGAGAATTACTCGCAGAGACCACAAATAGCATTCTATAAAAAATGTCTTTCTAAAAATTGCTCAGCTCTTAGCTGTGGATAGTATCCTATGGGCTATATTTTTTTTGTCTGACACTCATGTGTTTTCGACTGATGGCTGTGGAAATAGTAAGCTATGAAATGCCCACCCTACAGCTACATTCTTATGTCAGACTATCGTTATTTCTTTCTATGAGAAATGACAAATGGTAGGCTATGATCTATGAAGTGTTGCTCGGGAGACGCGGCGTTAACTGGATGTGCCATGTACGGTAGATGAATGAACTGAAATTTGGAATGAACAAATTAAAGGGTAAAACGTTGTCGCGGAAATTCAGCGGGTGTGATCGTAACAGTTTTGGGATAAACGATTTTTGTTGTATTTTACTACAACAACGACTATCCGGCAACTAGCCGGATACCAAGAGTCTATCCGGCAATGTGCCGGATATCAGAAAAGAGGCCGGATAGGCCGGATAACGGATACTAACCGGATATCCGTTACATCTCTAGTATAAAATAATCAAATCATACCTGGCACGAGTTTTCATTTCTGTATTTGAAATATTATGTCCTTGACTTATGACTTTGCAATTTAGCATAGGTACTGGTTAATTTCTAATCACAATAGAATAAAATAACGAAACAAGGAAAACAATATAATTAACAAATCTGTTTTCAATGTTTATCCCGTAGGGGTGTGTGTTAGTGTAACCCATGCTTTATTAATTTTTAAACCTATGATATGTATATTTTATTTTTCTCATTTATAGATTTAGGTTTTAGTGTAGTGGTAGATAAGTTAAAATAAAGGGGGGAAGTAAAGGGTATTTCTCGAACTGTTAGGCCGATTTTAAAAATTCGTTTACGGTTGTCATGGTGACACCGTTCTGATATCGGATCAGTCAGGTTGCGTAAGGACTAAGTTGGTGACGGGAGAGGGATAGAGGGTTGGTATATAGGGACTAACACTGGAACTATTTGGCGGATTTAAAAATTTGTTTTAAACATTGTACTGGCTAGTGGCTACATCCTCCGGATCAGTTTAGATTACTTAGGGAGAGGATGGGGGAAGGGAAAACGAGGGTATAGGGGATATCTTCGGAACTACTCGGTCATTGGCGAAGTTGACCTCCGACAGCCATGTTCTTCACATAGACAGCTATAATGTTGCATGTTCGCGTGTGAGCTGTAGTCGTAAATTGTTTATACTTGCGCCCACTAAATAAATAACATGAAGGTATAATTTACGAAAAGACATTGCGATAAAATATTTTGTAAGCATAAAAAAGAGGACAAAATATAAACGAACGTACCTACGTTACAATCTGTACAATTTGCGGGCTATAGGTCAACTTTTCTGCTTTGTGGTCTGTGTCTGCTTGAGAGAGATGGCTATATTAAGAAGTTTTTTGTGGAAATATTCTACATGCTGCGAAAGTTTCTTTTGCAGAGTTTTCTCTACAACAACTTCCGTAAATAAGAACAGTGAAGATGCGTTCAAAGTAGAATTCTTTAAAAATGTTGGTGCTAATCCATATTCTCTGCATTTCAGAAGGAATATTAGAGTGTTCTTCTGTTTGGTGTGTGAGATGCTGATCCGGCTGTATCTCTTTAGCATGTTGCAAGTTTCGATGCCATATTTGTTTTTGATGTAACAATAAAATTCCATTCTAAAGATGTGTACGGCGTGCCCTCCGTTACGATAATAATTGGAAATTTTAAGTGACCTTATGTATAGACGTTACAATCTGTACAATTTGCGGGCTATATTTTAATTTTATTCAACAGAAAACATACCGCGGGCATTTCTAGTTATGAAATAAGACCCCAAAAGAAGAAATTAAATAAGACCCCAACCCCCCTGCTGGGGTTTACTGTCAGTTTTGGGGTCTTATTTCATTTCTTTTTGGGACCTTATTTCATCGAAGTGGGGCCTTATTTCATATTTGAAATTGGGGTTTTATTTCATTATGAAATTTCATTTGGGGCCTTATTTCATTTTCTCTTTTGTGGCCTTATTTTATTTTCTCTTTTGGGGCCTTATTTCATTGGAGCCTTATTTCCTGCAGCCAAATACTTAGCTAAGAAAAATACAGAGATTCAAATAAATTCCATTTTGCAGGTAGCGATTGCTTTGCAAGGACCTCTTTTGAACCCTATTCCATTCCAATTTTAAGAACATCTTATCTACTGTATTTGTTTTTTGTCTCTCGTCAAAGCATGCTGTACTTTTATATATTTTGTGTACAACTTGCATGGGCAAGTCTTAGAACACCACCATCCAAAGTAAGGGAAAATATAGGATGAAGATGACGCAAATAAAAAATTATAATACATTTATCTTAAGGATAAACGCGACATCAAAGTATGAAACATTGCAAACAGAAAAGCAATTTTCAACTTCTGTCACTCAGATGGCAAGAAAGAAAACGAGACATAGCTAGAGAATCAAACAAATTTACACAGCAAAAAAAAAGCGAACAAGGACTGCTGTTTAGCAGTAAGCAAAAAAAAATGAAAATGTAGGTATGCTTGTCTTTGTTAAAACGATACTATACATAGTTAAGAATATACTAAATAATAAATACGAACAAAATTGGAAGCGTGTGTAAACGAAAAAAAAGGGAACAAGTGACACAAACCTCCTTGGCACTTGACAATATAAATTAATTCGGCCTTCAGTCCAAGGAAATATTTTTTCATAAAGACTGGCACACTTCATTCCGACAAGAGGAAGATTACAATTATTTGATAAGTTCTTGGGCAAAAATAAATAATTAAATTTGTCCAATTGTTAAGTGGGTTTCATAAGAATGGAGATGAAAGCCAGCTGTATAATTGGTATAGATGATGGGACAATGAATTTCGCAAGTTGCTGATGTCATTGGGGAGCAATTTTGACAACGAGTGCAGAAGAATGGGGGCCTTATGCAAGGATGAATCTGGAATTATCCAAAAAGCGGGCTGTCTGCTTTTCTATGGGTCTGTTTAAACGTTAACTAAACATTGCCAAGGGCATACCTCGGATCGCCTGGGGTAGTTGTAATATGTATTATATACCCAAGGTATATAGAACTACAAGGTATGATATTCCGCGATTAATTTTTCGTTTTTTCTGCGCATGTACGTCACTTGACGACAACGATTTTAACGTTTCTGTGAAAATATATTGAAATACGGGTAGTTTTCTGTGCCCAAGTTTCATTTTTAATAACAATAATGTTGTGTGTGCTGTTTTCAGTGTAATAGAATTGTAAACAAATTAAATAAATTATTATCTGTTGCCTATGTTTTGTCGTCTGGTGACGTCACTTTGAAGAGAGAGATGCAAACAAACATGCGCAATATCATACCATGTATTTCTATATACCTTGTTATATACCTACCTTTTACCGCGTGGGGAGAGTATCCAGTGGACTGCCGTCGAATGCATCTTCAAGATAACAGTCAATGGATATAGAACTTATGGCTGGTCTTGTATATTTGGCTATATTTTAAGTTCCAGACAATCAAGGTTAGGTTTGGTTAGGTTAGGTGGCAATTATCCGTTAATACGGAGTAATTCACTTAGACCAAGTAAGGTCCATTGTGATATCACAAGCAGAGTCGGTTATTTCCGCTGCTCTTGGAACCATTTCGAATTTTGGAGAAATTTCCGTATTTTACTGATATCCGTTTCGGAAGAAGGAACTGAGAAAATCCTGGCTCCTACTCCGTCCTCCGTCTTAGACCCATCTGTGTATACTTCTAGCGTATTTTCATCTATAACCGTATTCTCTTCCCATTGCTGTCGGTCGGGAATTCTAGTCTTGTATTTAATAATGAAGTCCAGGACCGTGGTTACGTAGTCTGTAACTTCTGTTGTAACATTATTAGTTTTTAGAATATTGGCATGCCCTGTGTCACTGCTTCTCCATTGCTGTGATTCTCTCAGACGCAATGTCGATTTTGCCGCCATCTCTTTACCGTGTATGTCTAAGGGCAGAATGTGGAGCCTGGTTTCCAGTGCTGCGGTTGGAGTTGTCCGCAGGGCACTGGTCACACAGACACATGCCACTCTTTGGATTCTATTTAGTAGAGAAAGGTAGCTTCTTTTATCTAGTGCTGGCCACCAGACGATGATTCCGTACATGAGTATCGGTCTGACTACTGCTGTATACAGCCAGTGCATTACTTTCGGGCTGATGCCCCATCTGAGGCCGAGGATCCTTTTGCAGGAGTAAAGTGCAGTAGCGGCCTTCTTAATGCGTTCATGCAGGTTTAGTTTCCAGCTCAGTTTCCTGTTCATAACCAAACCTAAGTATTTGGCGCTGTCAGAGAAGCTGAGGCGGATCCCCTTTAGTTTGGGTGGATCAATTTGAGGAATTCGGTGCTTCTTCGTGAATAGCACTAGCTCTGTTTTACCCGGGTTTATATCCAGGCCGCATTTGTTAGCCCATTTGACCAGCGTTGCGAGAGGTATTTCCTAGTAAATAGAATGGCGATATCATCTGCGTAGGCTATAACTTTACCACCATTTTTCTCCAGGGTTACCAGTATTTCATTTACTGTTAGCAACCATAGCTGCGGTGAAAGTATCTACTCCACCCTGCGGAGTGCCGCGTTGCACAGACCTTCTCAGTTTGCAGCAGCCAAGTTCCGAATTGATAACCCTGCTTAGCAGAATTTGGTTGATCCAGTGACTTAGACTAGAGTCAATCTACAGGTTTTCTAGTGCGTTATTTATCGCTCTCGGCTCTATATTGTTGAAAGCCCCTTCGATGTCTAGGAAGGCTACCATTGTAAATTCCTTGACGGCTAGTGATTTTTCAACGGTGCCGACAATGGAGTGTAGAGCTGTCTCTACCGATCTGCCCTTACAATAGGCGTGTTGGGATTTCGAGAGAGTTCCTGCTTTGATGTTGTGGCGAATATATAAATCTATCATCCTCTCTAGTGTTTTAAGTAGAAAAGATGACAGACTAATAGGCCTGAAGTCTTTTGGAGTGGTGTGAGAGGCTTTTCCCGTCTTCGGTATAAAAACCACTTTCACCTCTCTCCATAATTTTGGTATGTAACCATGGTCTAAGCTTAAGGAGAACAGTAAAATCATCCAAGGTTTTAGAATGCCATAAGCATGTTGCATTTCTGCCGGAATGATTCCATCTGGTCCTGCCGATTTAAAAGGGAGGAAGCTTTTAATCGCCCACGAAAGTTTGCGTTCGCTTATTACTTCCTTTGAAATGAAATGAGTTCTGGGATGGGACCGTTCTTGAGTCGGGGTATCATCCCCTTGGGCGCTTCCTGGGAAGTGAGTGTCTAGGAGCAACTGGAGTGATTCTTGACTAGACTGCGTTTCCGTTCCATCGGATTTCTTTATATAGCTAGGTATAGAGGGAGACTTTGACAGGATCTTCCTAACTCTACTAGCCTCATTGTTTTCTTCTTTGCGCGATTTTTATTCCTTTTTTGTAGTCTTTAAGGCTTTTCTTATAACAGTCCCAATCTGTGGGTGATCTTGTTCTTTTTGCCCTGTTAAAGACTTTTCTACTTTCTCTTCTTAGTGAGCTTAGCTCTGTAGTCCACCACGAGGGTTTCTTATATTTAGTGTGTCTGCTTACCGGGCACGACTTTGCGAAGGATTCATTCATGGCACAAGTAATCTTCGTCGTCAAGGAGTCAATGTCTTCGAACGATGAGATTAGTGGGTATGTTACCGAGAGCCTTTGTTAGGTTGGCTCGATAGCTTTCCCAATTAGTCTTCCTTGGGTTTCTAAACAACGCTACAGGAGGAGGGGTAATGTTAAGACTGTAGAAAATGTAATAGTGATCAGAAAATGAATTATTCTTGGATACTGCCCAGTTTTCCACGGAGATAGTGGGAGAGTTAGTAACTAGCGTAATATCTAACACTTCCTGTCTGTTTCGGGTAATAAATGTAGGTTTATTACCGATATTGCAAATTACGAGGTTAGTCTCTACAAGAAAAGTAAAAAGTGACTCACCTCTTTCGTTGATGTCGCTGCTGCCCCAGATGGAGTGGTGTGCATTTGCGTCGCATCCGAGTAAAATTGGGATCTTCCTCCGCTCTGATTCTCTGACTGCATGACGTATATTTGTCGATGGTACGGGCCCGATGTCATCGTAGGCCATATACGCCGAATCTTTCACCACCTCCGATTTTACTACTTTCCACTTTTGTGTTGGGATGTCCCGATTCTGGCTCTGTATCAGAAGCAGAATGTCTTGTGGGTCGCTTGGCACCATAGGGACCCAAGCGCGAGCTCTTGGCCTGAGCGGGATTTCGTCCTTTCTCACGGCCTCCAGCTTAGCGCCCTGCCATAGATCACCCGCGCCGGCGACTGCAGCCTTAATAAAAGTTACCGCAATTTCGTCGTCGCAGGCAATCAGCCTATAGCCTCCATGATGCCAGCCCCTATCCCTATACGACGGCATCGGTTTGGAGGAGTCAGTCTTGCACTGAGAGAGGAGATAAAGGTTTATCTTCGTCTCCACCTTCTCCCAGTTTTCGTGGCTGATCTTGCACTCCTCATGGCCGCGGTCTATGATTGCCATGATCAGATGATCTCTCACAACCTCAGTTAAGAGCTTGGGTTCCGAAGCGGTGCCCTTACTCTTCTTTGAGGTAGTGGGAGTGGCAGTGGAAGCGTCATCCTGAGACCGCTGCCACTTGGATGCAAGTTCCCTCTTTGTTTCGCTGCTTGGAGGGAAGCGTCGCTGGAGCATTTGACGCGCTACCGTCGGTATCGTCTGTAAGAGAAAGAGAAGAGTCAGAGCGCCGTTCGTTGATTTCGCATCCTCCTCATCTTCCTCTCAACTTTGTCCGTTTTTGTTATCTATCCAGTCCTGTCAGTTTGTTTGGTTGGTCCTGTCTGGGAAGTACTTCCCGAAGATGTTTTTTGTTTTTGTTGTGTTGTTGGTTTCATTTTGTTTTGTATTGTGGTCCCACGAGTAGCTAGGGAAAAAACTGTCCACCATGCCAGAGCCCCGCATACCATGGTAAGGCCACTACTTACACACTGATGCGGCCTGGTTTCAGGGAGGCGCCGTTAGAATACAGCCGATATACCCCCTGGCTGCAAACCGCCCAATGGGCACGGTGACGCATGACACCCTGGATTAGGGGGGTTGGGCAGTTCTTAGTTCGTTACTCTTCAAAGCAGCCTGTCTGTCATGGCTGCCCCTTCAGACGACTACCGCCTCCGACAGCATAGCCTGTTGAATCATTGCAACTTAAGCCTGCGCACCAACGTCAATTTAACGCAACGACAAGGTGACCACCCCTCGCGCTACGTCCAGACAATCAATATACAAACTAAGTGGAGACTCATATATTTAGTTGTTGCTAAAAAAAATATGTATAGAGCAGGAGGACTCTTTTTTTTCCTTTTTAAGGGGTTGGAACATCTCCGGTGTAGATAATACTCTGAATAAGTCTTGAATGGGATACAATTACAAAGCAATAATTGCTTGACTTTATTTCATAAGAAAAATGTGAAAGTGAAAGTTACAATCTTTACAAGCACCCAATTAAAAACACGATAATACATTAAAAATTAATTACAGATGCTACTGCCAAATGTGTCCGACAGCAGATACCAAGCGAAGAACAGGAATATATTCAACAGTTGTCAGAATTGGCAAAAAACAAAACAATTTTTCGCCAACGATTATCAAAAGTTATTTTTATTCCACAAAAGTTTTTCCAAACTAATGAAATGGGCTGAGTCCTGCGTATTACATCAGCATCACTGAACTACTATGTACTATAATAATAATAAAAAAGTATATAGTATGTAGATACCTCAGCACATTTCACTAGTTTCGAGTTATGGAGATTTGTGTTTTTTTTTTTTATTTTTTTTTAATCAATTGGATACTTCTACTACACTACTACAACGTCCGTTGACTAAGAGCACCTGCTTGATTGTTCTTCTTAACCTTGTATTTAGGTACCTACTGTACTATAATGTAATAAGAGTGTATCGAAAACTGTTATTACATTATAGTACAGTACCTAAATACTGTTAATGCATCAGAACTAGAAAATGTAACGATATTGTTCCTCTGGATTCTGAAAAAATAAGCAGTCTTCCATTATGTAGTGGAATCTGTAAACCTACGGTTTTACTTTAGTAGCCTTAAATTATTCTCAAAAATTGCATTCTCAGACATACCCTTACCCAAGTCAATATTTAGCCTAGGTGGGTTTGTTGTTGATCTAGACTTATTCCATATAATTGCAGTAAAATCTGATGCATGAAAAATTGGCCAGCATTTTGCCAACAAACTCTGCCTACAATATGCAATAAATATAGCTACTGCTGCCAGTCTTATTGGAGTCATTGACACAATGACACACAATACTCACGCCAATTATAAACCAAATAATATGCATCATTCCACTAGAAAATACTAAAACAACAGCCCTTTATACGACAAAATATTTCGAACACGCGCCAACTAATTCTAATTCAACATACAAAATGAATTAAACTCCAATAATCCTTTTTGCGGTCATAAAGTAACAAAGCGACTTAAACCTTCGACAAAATAATCAAGAAAATACCCCCCTAAAGCTCCGATGAAAATATCCTATCGACATGAAACGCATGGAATCTTTATGGGGCAACTTCCACTTCAACTTCGACTGGGTGTGCGGTGTGGCACACTTTTCTTTATTGCTCTCAAGGATATCTAAAAATACAATTTGTCCCAGTAAAAATCGATTTTCTCACAAAGCATTGTACGAACGGAACGACTAAGGCTAGGAACTGTACATAGTTATCGATAACTTGACATTCAATAAGAGTCCGTGTTTGGACAAGGTATAAACTTGTCCCTTCTTTGTGGATACAGGCGTATTCCTTTCGTATAAAAACCAAAACACAAGAATGTATATCATATTCTATAGGATATTGTGTATTGTGATGGAAAATTTGTACCACAGATAACTTTAATGCTGATGAATGTGATCATCTAGCTTCGAAGATCTATCTACCTAACCCTACTTAGACCATCGGTCTATGTAAGTGACTGAACTTTTGTCATAAATATTATGTTTCACTTTATGTTGATATCCACTCCCACCTTATATAGGGTGTTACTCCCGCCGATCCAGATCTATTGTTACGGTGACCATATTTTTAAGAGCTAAACCCGGGACAAAAAAAGTGAAGATATATAACAGCACAAAAATGGAAAAAAAGTAACAAAAAATTTCGTATTGGATTATTTCATAAATTATTTATTGAAAACCAAAAAAATCAATTAAAAATTGTTTTCAAGAAAAAAAAAAAAACAAAATTAATACAAAATAATACAGTCTTCAAGACGTAACAAATTCATAGCAAAGAAACTTAAATTTCTTCTTAAGTAACAAAAATAAATTAGCCTTCAGTTAGCAACAAAAACAATACATTAAATAACAATTAATTAATAATAAAACTACATAGCTAATAAAAAAAAAAAAAATAAGAAAATCAGTCTTTCATTCATTCTGAATATTAAGGTGCGAGTTAAATAAACGAAGTTGCGAACATAAATTCTTTCTCAATACTTATTGGATGAACATATTTGTTTAACAATATTGTCGTTTTCTTTTAAATAATTTTTGAATTCAAGACAACTTAAATTGTAATTGCACTTTACAATTAATATAGCTTTTAGGGTTTTTACATTAAGCTGGGCTTTTTCGCTCGTCCATACGTTGTTCATTATCGAAAAAACTCTTTCCGTGGGAGCATTTGAACATGGCAGACACAAGCTGAATTCGACAATTTGCAAAAGGTTAGCGAAAGCAATGTTTCTTTCTGAGAAATGTGTAAAAATATCTACCCATTTTTCACCCACTGTTTTTTTGTTGTCCAACCATTCTCTAATTTTCTCTAAATTTAAGAAAGATTTCAAGCAATTAAACTCATCAAATAACTGCGAGTCATCAATTTTTGTATCGCTTCGCTTTTCTTTAACAAAAGCTAAGCTTGCCTCTACATCTGGCCAAGTAGGTACATTTCGAAGAACAACCCAGCTTAAAATGTCAACTTCTTTGAAAGATGCATCCCACTGACTCAAATATTCATAGCAGGTGTTATAGAATTGAAATACATTGGCTTTAAATCTATTTTGGTCAATGCAATTTTGTTCGACTAGTTCAGCTATCATTTTTTTAACGATCAAAGGGAAAATCGTTCATCTCTTCGTTGCTCCTGGAAGGGGCTTAGTGTAAGCCATGTTTGTAGTTATGTATTATATTATTTGAGTCTAAACTACACAAACATGGCTTACACTAAGCCCCTTCATTAATAAACATTAAAAATTGATTGGTTAATTTTTATTATTTTGCTTTTTAGTGCAGTATACTTATAAAAGCGTTTCGTTAGTTTTTTAAACTATCATTATTTTTTGTATATAATGTACATAATATGATTTGCATGAATAAATATTTGGCTTTAATGGAATTCGAGATGATTTATTATTTAAGAATATGTTGACAAATATTTTGTACGAGTCAATAAAAGGTGAAACGACAGGGTTTCTAAATGTTTAATGTACCTATATACATACCTATACAAATGGGTTAATATTGCAAAGGAGTGAAGGCAACAAAAACATATTAACCTCCTTAAAGGGCTTTAACCATTCATTAGAACATGATGGACTGCTTAATGAGTAGCTTGTTTTCCGAACTGTTATTTCTTGAGTGACATTTCGAAAATATTTGTAGTAAACAAGAGTAAATTAGTTTTCCTATGCCTCGACTAATGTCGTTTTTTCGAGACCTTGTTATGAATAATTAGATTTCTTAATGGAAAACATTTAAATGGGCTATTACACGTAATTAGTAAAATTTCTCGTGTATGACAAAGTCGTTGCTAACTCGAGTTAATACTATATAGGAAATATCAAATTTTGAAAGACCCTACGATAACGTGAAGGATAATAGGTATATCGTAATAAAATCAATATGCACCTTAATCTGTCTTTTAGTGAAGATATATTGTAGCTATTAACAGGCTAAATAACCATGACTCAGTCGATTTCTTCTAACTAACTGCATAAACATGGTAATATGACTATTAAATTGGTCAATTGACGTAGGATGGCTGTGGATATTCGATTTATTTTATTGACATATTATAGATCGTAAAAGTCCTTATGAAGCTTGAGGTGACTAGCGGTTTCGGTTATAAAATCATTAACAAAATCTCATATTTAGATTTACCCAATTATAGAGAGTGCCATTCTGATTAAGCAAAAAATATAGATACTGTTTAAATGGCAATTTTATGCGTCTAAGTAACGACCTATATATAAATTATACAGTAATTGGGTGTCTAGTTTTGTGCTCATAATAATTTATTTTTGCATTTTTTTGCTTCTGCATGCGCGAAGTTCGTGGGCAGGGATCACTTCTGCTTCTATATAAGCAACCCCACATTATTATCTACAGCTTTTGTAAATGATGGCTTGTGGCCTTAATATCGATGAAAAAATTAAAAGATAATAAGCATCGTTCTGGACTTCTTGAATTTTCTGAGTCTGGTCGTGGTCTCTATACTGGGTCTAAAATCGCTCTGATTGCGCTAGGCCTATCAGCTTGCTGACATAAAGTTTCCCAGATATATTACCATGGCACTACAGATAACATCTTGTGTGTAATGTCAAGGACACTGATGCATAGTTGGCTCAGTTTTGCGAGATATAAAATGTGGGCGCAATGGCTGAATACATAGTGTACTGGACTAATGAGCGAAGAATCTTAGATTCGATCCCCGAATTTAATCTTAACATATTGCCACTGCGCTATCTTTCGCGTACGTCTGACTAATATGTGAGAATTAGTGGTCTCTTCCATTCGACTCAAACAAATAAAATTGGTTGCGAGAGATAGGTCTACAACGGTTCTGCTACAGTGATGGGATATAACAAATAATAACAAATACCAACGCACTATAAGACTTATTTTCCATTGTCCAAACAATAGAAACCGAGTGGTTGAATTAGATTTTTGTGCACTGGAAAATTGGTACTGGTACTGAACTTTGGGAAAAAAATGTGTGATGCTTTGTGAAGTGACGTTTATATAGCTCATGAAAAATTGTTCTGAATGTTTGCAAACAATTATTCATTGTATTTTGGGTAATGATAGCATGATAGTAGCATTTATGGTATATTTTAAAAATCTACCACTTTCTACCACTTTTTGGTTTCCCAAAATACCACCTTTTGTCTACCCTCAAGTCCCAACACTGTTCTGCTGCCCAAATATTTATTTATATAGTTACCATACAATAGGTTCCCTTAAGAACCGTTTAATTCCAAAATGAGCATAGCAGAAGGAACGTTTCCTCTTTTTTGGCTACTCCCAGCTGATCACCTCTTTCTCAGCACTCTGTCGCCCAGTCCTGAAAAAATTCTCCCTGGAATCAGCGCCGAGGCCGAATATGTCGGAGTAGCTCATGTAAGGCCCGGTGCACACATGCGTCCGCGCGGGCCCGCAGCGGGTCCGCGTTTGCGGGTTACAGTACTCACACCTAGATGTGCTGGTGCACACAAGTAGGCGGACACGCTGCGAGCCCGCGCGTCATTTTTACGGGTAATAACACCCGCAGCAACACGCAAACGCGGACCCGCTGCGGGCCCGCGCGGGAAAAAAACGCAAGTTTAAGGTTAAGGTATACTGTAAACTCTTACTGTATTTCAAATCACTATCGAATTTATTTTGCATGTTCTCTCTTTAAGAGCAAGAATCTGAATGTAATTGAGAGATATACGGTGTGAAATGTTAATGATATGGAGAGAGAGGAAGGGTGTAATGTCAGTGTGACCACAGTGGAATATAATATTCTACTTGTGGAATATTTTTAAGCTGGAGAGAATATATTCTTGACAAAAAATATTCGCATATAAAAGTGGAATATTTTGTTCTCCAAAAGGAATTTTTAGATAACAAAATATTTTCCGTAAATTAGAAATCAATTCTGAACTGAAGTTGAATTTATTACTTCTAAATCGCAAAATTCACGATGTTTTGAGCTCTGGTAACACTATTTATGCTTATTTGGCCATAATGTATAATGTATAGTCTGTTTCATATCACCATGGAAACATGCGCTCACCGAAGATCCTATTCTTAATTAGGATCACATTCTGAATCTGTCTGTCTGTTGAAAGCACGAATCGACTTAGGCGAATGAAATTTTGTGACAGGACTTCTTTTTATCGTCGTCAGGTTGTTATTGAAAATGCGGTATGTCGGTCAAGTAGTTCTGGTACCTCCCATACAAAACCAATAATAGGTACAGGTACACAGTATACATACTAACTCCCATGGCAAGCATTTTACATGCATTTTATGCAGTGGAGGCCAGGCCGATGATAACACTTTTACTTGTTTTAATATCTAATAATAATTAAATAATATTTTTTGTTGCAATAATTATATGTACATAGCTTTACATTTTTTTAAAAGGGGTACCTTATATTTTCTTTTAAATTTGTTTGAAATAAAAGTTTATTTGTTTTGTATTTATGTCTTAAAATGCGTTTTATTTGTATTACAAAAAAAAAATTCTTAAGTGGAAAATAAATTTAGAAAAAATATTAAGATGTATTTTGTGTGTTTTCCGGGGGTCGAAACTGGGATCCCTCGCGCAGTAGTCCAGCACACTAACCACCAGTGATGCCAACTCGAAAATGTGATTTAGAGCTAAACATTTTTTTTTAGGGCTAGATTAGGGCTAGATTAAATTCCAAATTAAAAAAATAATAAAATGTATTGGTTAGGTGTTTTTATATGTATTATAGTAGGTATGTATTAGTAATTAATTATTATTAGTAATAAAATTGCACATGATGTCTTGTATCACACTATATTTAATCTAAATATAAAATATTTGAGCAACGCTCATCACTATCATTGGCTTCACTGCTATAAGATTTTATTTTAGCCAAAGCCAAATAAATATTTTTTGTATTTAAAGTAGCTTGTAGTTTGTTTTGCGTGAGAACGAGATACGATTATAAGAACAAAATTTTATGGCGGGCCAACGGTAACGGTACTGTAGTTAAAAAATGCAAATGCGCAAAAGCACAGCAGTACAGCATAACCAACAACAACAGCCCATGACGATGACGCTTCTACTTTCTACAATACAAATTCAAAATGGCGTGCCTTACGGCTAGTAGCTAATACAAATGAATGCGTTCAGATTCAAAGATTTATAAAATCTAGTCATTAAGGGATGTTCACATTTGCTATAGAACAAAAAATATTTTTAAAGGAAAATGTATTTGTTAAAAAAAATACACAGGGCCAGACACCAAATTTTCAGGGCTAGATCGAATCAGAAAGTGCTAGAATTTCACAATTGGGCTAGGTTTGGCATCGCTGCTAACCACTGCGCCCACGGATTATAGTGTTGTCATTATGTTTGACGACATTGTTGAATCAATCTAGTGAATTAATCGGCCACGTGTTATCTTTTTAATGTCGTTCTCATCAATCGCGCTCAGATTAGTTCAGCAATTCGAGTCTGAAATTACCTACCACTTTGAAGTAAAATAAGTATTCAGGCTGTTACAACAAATGGGCAGCTTCAAGTTGATTCCAATCAGTCTATATTCTAAACAACACTCAACCAACATAAATAGGGACACTGTTATATAACAAAAATATGTACCTACTTCCCAAATATTCCATGAAATTACATTTGACAATTTCATTTAAAGGCCGTCTCTAACCAGGTACCTACACCTACCTGATGCATACATAATAATAAAAACGACCAAACTCCCTTCTTCGGTTCAAGAGTACCTCAATTCAAACAATGAAATCACAACTTTTGAACAATTTTTCCTGCAACTCTTCTACCGACGAATGGCAACAAATGAATCGACTTGTGAAAAAGTATCCGAACTTTGCTCCAAAAAATGTTTTCACTAAATTGTCCATTCAAACTCATTTTAAACACAGCGACCCGATTCAGGGAAATACACCTGAAAAACTTTCTACCAACCGAAAACTCTGACAAACTTCAATGACATTTTCACAATTTGTATTCCACAAATTCTATATTCTTGCACAATTCTCCACTTTCATTTGTTAAAATATTTTTTATTAGTTTTTTTATGATGTTAGTCGAATAAAATAAAGATGAAGAAAAAAAAAATCAATTCTTTTGTATACCAAAAATTTATACCTATACGCAATAAAAGTCATTTAAGTTTGCTCCGACCGCGTTACAACGCCGAATGCAGCCAGCCCTAATCTGCCCACAAGCTCGTGCGGGACTTTTTTGTTCAGTTGTTAAACTTTGTTCCTTGTGCATTCGTATAACAATCCAAAAGAATTTTTTTTTTTTTTGCAAACAAATTATATTTTACTTCAACAAGAAAACTATTCGTTGGAATGGAAAATTCCGCAGCCATGAAAACTTTTTATACCTATATACCTGTATAGGTATACTGGTGGGATTTTCGCCTAAGAGTTGTGGGTGCAGAGTTCACAGGGACAAGGGGAAAATTTAATTTGTGTACGAGGTAAGAGGTACACTTTAAGAACCCTTCAAGTCCCAAATGAGCATAACTGTATAAGCATCGTTGTAAAAGTTTCTCTTCTACTAACTCTCTCGCTCTCTCTCTCTCTGGAGCATAATGTTGGATCTAGCGTGCTGCTATAGTTGTATATCAAAGTTCTAGTTGCATTTATATGTATGTCAGTATAGTGTACCCTAAAGGCGCATGCTATCCCCTCCCATGCGTATGACGTATAATTAATTTGAAAACAACACTGAGATGTTGATGTTAATTATTATTCTAATTAAATTATGCTACTTACCTATACTTGCGTATGAAGAATTCTTAGTACAGCTCCGTGGACGTGGAGTACCTACTCTGTTTGGCTGATTTATTTCGCAACTTTGTGCTGGGAATTTTTAGAAATGTGAATTGGAACAGAAGAAAGGCAATAATTCCTTTAGTACTGTTCAACTCAATTCAATTCAATTTATTTACTATAATCTTCACACAGAAAGATACAGTATCTTCTAAAATTGTGCAAGCTTCAATATTGTATACATTATGTTTGTGCTACGAATTTGCAATAAAATGCCACCGACTAAGGTTATGGCTGCATTGGGTAGGGGTGCATGGCACGAGTACGATAACTTAGGCGCCAAAAATTGATAATAGAGAGGTTAAATATAAGCATTTTTTACTACGGGAGGGGGGGGTCTATCTCGCTTCGTTTAGGCGGGGTAATTTAAAAAAAAAATTAAACTTAAAATGAAAATAAAATATTAAAAATCAATGGCAACACCTACAAAAAAGGACTTTAGGATTTTTGAAAGCCAAGAGTCTGTTCTTCCATATTATTTTTAAATCAAGTCTTTTCTATCAATAGTTTTTGAAAAAAATGCTTTCAAACTTGAAATTTAAGGAAAAAAACAACTTGTATGCTGATTTTTTCAATATTGAGAAAATAGATACTTAATTTGTTAGTATTTTTTACTGCCTAAATCAATTCTTAATCGAATACTGAAAACCAGATTGATTTATGTCTTCTAATTTTTGAGAAAATGAAAAATTACTTTTATATGTCGCAACGCTTAGAGTACCTACAAATTGTTATCCTTGCACCTTGAAATGTGTATGGGGGGCATGCTGCCCCCCTGCAACCCCCTGCTTTGGGTCACTGTTTGATTTTGGGACGGGTGCAAGGCTGAGTATATGCAAACCTTCTTTAAATAGTATTAGTTTACCCAATGTCAACAACATTCTTCAGTAACAGTCTCTGGCCTAAAATTTCACATTATAGACAACATTTTCCAAATTTGCACTATAGACAATTTAGAACAGATTCCTAGCGAGTTTAAAATTCTTATATTAAAAAATAGTAAAAAGTTCTTATATTTAACCCCTCTACAAAAAACCGTTACCAATTTTTGGCGCCTAAGTTATCGTACTCTCCCCGGGTGCATCATAAAGGTAATCTAGAAATTGTCAACTCAGATGGCTCAGTATTATTTTAATACAGTAACAAACATGTCTTAAAGAGGTATATTTTGCGTAAGTATATTTTGCTAAAGCTAACAAAAAAGTTAAGTAATACCATCAAGCTAGAAGAACTTATCTAATTACTTATCGAACTCAGAAAACGAATATAATTTCTCTTAGGCTCAAGATAGGACGAAACTAATCGCTTTTATACAACCTTTGACGAGTTTACCAAAAGTTTATTCAATTACCATCTTTGTATATCAACCAATTGGATATAAGTTCGTAATTTCGATGAAATTCATATCTTTCCTTTCATAGAAAAACAACATCTGTATCATAGTATCCATGGTCGATAAGCAATTAGGTCAAGCCACCTAACAAGGATTATCGAGTACATTTTGTAAGCACCTCGTCTTCGATTTCTTCTTCAACAGCACAACATCCAGCAGCATCACAAGGGTTAGAAGAAGTTCTTCTCTGCTATTTTGTACAACTGCAGCCACAATTAAGTAATTTGCAATGAAAACTTTGGGCAATACCCGACATAACTTAGAATAATACTCAAACTCAAGAACTCAACTTTTTTTTGCAGAAGAAAAACTTAACCATCAAACACCACCACATCAGGATTATATTATACGAAGAATCAATATGTTTATTGGAAAAGTTTTTCTATACCTACCTACGAATATATGGTATACACACGCATAGCTAGCAGAAGGACGTTATATTCCTACCTATACCTAATACAGCAAGAAAAGCTGAACAGGTCATGGATGACAGCAGTCTTCTTAGATTAATTCAAGGCTATATCATCCAGGGCATATGTTTTTTTTTAGTACCGATACCTACGTACTATTTTTCTATCGATATGCGTGTGGTGAAGAATTCGTCAAAAATCGTTGGTATGGAGTTTTACTTTTATAATTAACCAATTTGCCAACTTGTTTGGATTTCGCTATATTTGGAGTGATATAATCATTGAATTATTAATTAAGAACAACTTTTGTACAATCGGAGATTAACAATATGTGATACTGTTTCATATATTATTTATGTAAATATACTATACATACCGCAATCAAATTGATTATCTTTGTTTTTTCATTGGGTTAATTGGACTG
Organism: Cheilosia scutellata; assembly: GCA_955612985.1. Lineage (NCBI taxonomy): Eukaryota > Metazoa > Arthropoda > Insecta > Diptera > Syrphidae > Cheilosia > Cheilosia scutellata. The sequence continues at coordinate 27,629,128 of OY015312.1, read as the reverse complement.
ACTGGATCCTGTTGGAAGTACCTAAGTGGTAAAGTGGGTGTAACTTTTGTAATTTTAATCTCTTCTTACATTTATTCTGAAGAATTAATTTGATCGATAGGTCTAGGTACCCACTAGATATGCAATTATTAGGTATGTATGTAAAAATGCTTTTTGCGGTTAATAGTACCTCGATGAATACCCGGATTTGGTTTCTATTAGCGAAAATTGGAATTTGTGGTTTTTGCCACAACCACAATTGTTTTTCTAATTTCCAATATCGCTTTTTTGGTCGTCATATAGGACTTAGAATGTAAAGTCTAGATTGTGTGCCGCTTTCGATTTTATTCCTTACAATCTATTATGTTCTTCTATTTTCAAAATAAATAGTGAATCAGCACATTAGTAGCTGATAGCTGCAGCAGTTGTCATTCGATTTATTAGACATGTTTTTTTTGCAATCCTTACAGGCTTAGATAACGCCTATAAGGAGGAAAAAACCCCTTACGACGTTCCCGGAGCCTTGATTGGTGGTGGTAGCTTAGCTTTTTCTCAATGCCACTTACAGACCACTTGGTCAAACGTGGCCCGAATGTTTTGTCCACACCTGCCCCAATATAGGTCAAGCGACAGAAAAATGTGCTCAACTAATTAAATTTTCCATATTTGTCAAAAAATTTACCTTTATACGGTTTCAAATGAAGTTCTGCTTTAAAGATATATACAAAAAGAAAAATTCACCATAAAATGTTTACACTTCCGAAAGTCATTTACGACTAAAGAAGACAGTATTACCAAGTTTAAATTTTGGTTAATACAGTCAGGCAAAAAAGTCTCCGTATACTCGATACTTATGAAAGAAGAATTCAAATGTTTACTTTAATTATTAATATATCGTGCTGAAATTTGGTACAAGTATACTTCCTTTGTTAACAAATAAATATTTAAACTATTTTTAACCAAATCATTTGTTAAAGTAAAAAAAAAAAAAAAACTTAAAATTACTTCATAATAGATTATCAAAAAAGTATCCGTTCACATTCGATTATATGCCAACATTTAATGAATTTAGCATATCGCAAATTCAATGCTGCGATATGCGAACACATTGAAAAGCGTCTGCATGCGGGCGATTTGGATCTGGACAATCTGTATTTATCCATTGTGTTCAGACATCATTCAGTTAAAAGGGCTTGTATGACATTGATGGCCCCTTCGACAATACCGGGACTTTCTCGGGATAGTGCTCCGGTCAACATCGAAGAAGTGCTTGCTGCTTGTGGCTAGAAGTTTTGCATTTTATCCATATAACTGAATAAAATGGTATACAAGACACCTACTGAATCCGTGTGTTATGACAAGAATGACGGATACAATGAACAATGAACCTATACACCGGAAGTTTGTTCCTGCGTTAAGTGGAATGAATGGATAAGGAATCGTTAGCCCTTTGAAGAACTCTAAGAAATAGATAAAAAATACCGTTTTCTTTATTTTTACATAGGTGTGTTTATATATTTAGCGCATATCAGAAGGCCAAGGCCATCATCATCAATAAAAGCAAAGTAATAAATGAGAAGGAAACATTTTATGAGAGGTGTTTCTCCAAACTGCAGTCAATCTAGTGGTCCTTTTCATTTGGTGGTGATCCGTAACTCAAAAAAACACACTTTTCGCATTAAAAATATTTAAGCTAAGCTATTCGAGGCTGCTTGTTTAAGATACGTTAAAGTGGGGTCAAGCCTATGAAATCAATTTCTCCCATGTCGATTTACAAACTCTCCGCTCTTGTTGACAATATTTCATCAGAATAACGCTGTTCACAAAATCTGTCCGACCTCCGGCCGTAAACATTTTTATTTTGATAGCAATTGGCGATAAATACGAAACCAGCAATTCAATTAAATTCCTGGGCATATTCTATTTGTAAATATTTTAATTTGCAAACATTTAATCGATTTGTTGGCCCATTACACATCGACCGAACCATCATCACCCGAAATGGATGGTTTTCTATACTGACAACGGAACCCTCATTGCACCAATCATCACACTCTTTGCTGGTATAGTGCGCCGGCCGGGTGTGTAAAATCAATTTTGATTGTTCTCGATAATAATTATATTTAATTTCGAATTAATGAGTTTAAGAGTAGGTGCTACCACTACCACCACAACCACCTACATAACTTTTCCTTCAAATTGTTTCAGAGTATCACGCTCACACCAACCGCTAATGGTGCGCAGTTTCATTTTCATTTTCACATTTTCACAAAATAGTCTCTCAATTCCACAAGGGATGCAAAAGCAATTAGAACGAGTTTTTACTGCGCTTAGCCCCGTGGGGTATACGGTATACCTACCTACACATACCCGAATAGCAACGGTAACTCAAATGAAATTAACTCCCCCGGGACCGCAATCAAATTAATCAAAAGTAAATCTTAATGGTCCATTAATTTTATTTTCTCCGAAAGGATTGTATGTTTGGCTTGGTTACACTGAGGGTTGGGAACATATTTCTTCGACAAAGGATTACGAACGGCGGCGGATGTGGAGAATATAATTCGTTTAACGTTTCATTGCCGCTGGCCTGGTACCTACACACCAAATTACATACAATCTTTTATTCTTTTTCGAAATGACCACAAACGAAATGACTAATGACATCAGCATGGAAGGACACCTCGTAAGAGACCTAAAAATCATAAAGCTGCCCAGTGTGATTTCCCCATTGTGTGGTCATAAAAGTAGGAAAATACCGCTTTGACTTTGCGCCCGTGAAGTTTTCGTCAAGACCTTCGAACATGATTGACGTGACATTTCGAAAGCTGTGCCATGGGGTTAGGGTCTCATATGGATTTTCAAATGAACGCGCTTTGGTATAAACCTATACCTACATTATAAGCCATTACCACCTTGTAACTACCTACAAGGGTATATTATTGGGGTACCACTACCTAAATTTAATTTTTTCCCATTGTAGCAAATTGGTATTGGTTTGATTTTCGACTTCCGTTTGAATATTTTGAATTGGATCGAAGTATTGAATTGGCCAAATTATTTTAAATCAATTTTCTATATTAACAATGGTACCACGGAAAAAAAGCATTAGGTATGAGAGAACTAGATAGGTACCGTTGCATGTCATTATTTTGGCATTTGCCTAACGCCTAAAAAATCGATTTTATTTCCAGGGCAGTTGTTGTTTATCCCTTGAGACAATATCAAACCAACCACTTTACTCAGACAAACAAATGTTCATTTCGAACTTTGAAGGTTTTCGTGCCTTCCTCCTCCCTCGACGGCATAAATAAATTAATTTGATTTTCTTTTGTACCTAATGGACGCACGGTGTTCCATAAGAACCGACTAAGCATATAGCTATATATATGAACTGATTGATTATCAAACAACCTGGATATAGGATGTTTTATGGATGTGTATAGGCTTAACAAGTTTTGTTACCTTTTTATGTACACATTTGCGAGAAGGGAGAATTTGCCGATTCCTGATTTTGTCAGTAGATAGCTATTTGTGACAGGAAAAAGGACGATGTTTAGAATAAAATAATTTTAGACTGAATTGTCTAAATTGAAATAAAGTAAAACACTGGTTGAACGTTAAAAATGACTGTATTTAATCACTGATAAAAAAAAACTGACTGAAAAGAATAATTCCAATGTTCTGTCTTATATATGAATACAAATGTTTATAAATAAAAATGTACACATTGATGTGTTCCAGTGAGGGATGATTATGTGATCGTGGGAGATGTCTTATGGCAGTTCTTAAGATTAGGATGTTTATGATCGTGGGAGATGCAAATAGGTTGCAACCATATTGTTGATCGTAAATATCTTTATCTGGAACTTGGTTTATTGCTGTTGTATAGATACCTCCATCGAGGGCTAAATTCGTCTTAAACAGAATTCCCCCCAAAAGAAGAATTATTTAGATTAGTTGCACGCTATTTGATGGAGGTCCTTTCCAATGTACGAACCATCGGTCGTTCTCCAAGGGACTTGATGTTGGTATGCACTGGTTGTTATCTGAGGAAATTGGGTTCAATTTGCGTCTCAGGCATAATCGAAAGAAATATAGGAGAGAACCAATAGTTATACTCCCAAATATTCCTAGTATGATATACCAATAATCGGATATGTTGAGTGGACTTTCATTTATCTGCTTGTCCAAGTCGGCAGCGATCTCTTTTAAAATACTCATGGACCTTTTTGGAATAACATTGGTAGTTCTTGGCTCCCAATGTATTGGAACGATGGGATTGTCAGTTACCAGTTGCTCTAGATCTCGTTTGCTTCTTGTGTTAGAGGTAGACCAGATATTTTGATGACTGTTTATTAGACTGCATCTTGGATAGGTAATCAATGCTGCTGAGTAATCGATATTTTGTGTTTGTCCGCTGCACATGATGTGTGTTCTCTGATGACATCCTGGTAATACAAATGCTCTGTAATTATCAATTGGGAAAATACTTTCCAAGGTTTCACAAGATTCTGATATGTGTTCGCAGGAGTGCGCTGTATATGTATTTAATATTGCACTTTCTGTGCAGTTGTCTAATGGTAGATAATTCAGTTTTACAGAAATAAGTTTTGATGTTAAATCGAGGTTAGTTACATCAATATATGAAGTGTTCATGAGATCGGTGAGGACTCGTTGAAAGTATCGTTTATTGCTGAGTCTGAGAATACTTCCATCTTTATTTGGAGAGCTCATAATAGCCCAATGTCGAAGTCTCCTTGAGTTCACGATAGGAATTTGGAATGATATTACTACCATCCCGTCGTCGTTTACACTTTTTATTGGTTGACCGAAATTGAATATCTTTTCTCCAATGTTAGGGATATCTATCATCGGAGTAGTTTCCTTTAAGGTTTGCACGACTTTCAATAATTCCTCATATGGTTTCACGAAAATGATGTTCTTGTGTCGTAATCGAATATTTTCGAACTGTACTTGGATTTGTTGTGCGTAGTCAATTACTGTTTCCATTAGTGCTTGTTCTCGACGTTGGATTTCTAGTTTATCTAAAACTTCTTGCATAACATCGATTGTAATCACATCGTCCTGTTGGGTCAGGAAGCTGAGAGTTTTTTGTAGGGATGTTTGAGTCCGATCCAATTCTTGGCGTAGCTGAGAAAGCCTTATCTCATTATTGATTAAAGCCGCTGATAAGAGGATCGTTGTTCCATGTCGTAATGTGGCCATGATAATGGGTTTTATGACTGCTCCGAGTAATATATATCTCTTTTTACGAGATGTATATCCTAATTGGATGTCTTCGATGACCAATTTCGCCGTGGAGTTCAGGTTTCTCAATAATACCATACAATGTTGATGTATTGATTCCATTTTTGATTTATATCCTTCACAGTCTTCTTTAAAATTTGATAGTGAGATATTGAAGAATGATAAATCTTGGGTTAGGTTGACTCTAGTATTCACGGTGAATGGGATATCATAGAGTTTGTAATACACATCTCCTAGTGGTTCTACATGAATACCTGGAGAGAGTGGAATTATTGTAGGGGATGATGAATTGACTGATGGTGTCCACATGAAGCAAAGTAGTAGACATAGATGAATTAGTGATATGCCTTTTCTTTTGCTCCTTCGGATTGTGCGGTCTTCATTAGGTTCGTTACTGATATATCGTTGTTCGGGCTCATCATCCGGTAATAAAGGAATGAGTTGATTTACTGCATGTACTTTTGTTTCTTTTCTATCTTTGGTTGTAGTTACTACGTCAACTTTCCTTACTACACCCGCTTGGTCTGGATATACTTTTGTGACGATTCCTTTCTTCCAATCGCCAGGTGTGATGCTCGGTTCCTTAATGATGACAATGTTATTAGTAGCTAAATTTTGTCGGGGTACTAGCCATTTAGTTTTCGTTTGAAGTTCCCTGAGATATTCGGTCTGGAATCTCTGCCAAAATTCCTTCATTATTTGATGCATCATCATCCATTTTTTCGTGAGAGGTGTTTTTTGTGAACCATCTATGGAGGAAGGCTTGTAACCTCGTTGATTTATAAAATGAAATGGTGTTAATGCTGGTTGTTCTTCAGGCGTGAGAGGATTTGCACAAATTGGTCTACTATTCAGTAGGGCTTCGATTCTGCATAAAAGTGTTGAGAATTCTTCGTATGTGAGGTTCTTTACATCGGCCATTCGTTTCGTGAAATATTTTAAGGATCTCACGCAGGCTTCCCATAGACCTCCAAAAGTGGGGCTATGGCGAGGGATGAAATGCCATGTGACTTCTTGGATGGCTGTTCGCTGTTCACTATCTTTAATTATCTTCTCCCATGTGTCTCTGAACATTCGATTTGAGCCTACGAAATTTGTGCCGTTATCTGACCATACTTCAGAGCTTACTCCTCGTCTGCTGCAGAATCTACTGAAGGCGGCTAAGAAATGTTCCGATGATAAGCTTGTTACTAGTTCCAGATGAGTAGCTTTAGTAGAGAAACAAACGAAATTCACGACCCATACTTTGATAGTCCTATCAAATTTAAGAGGACTGGCTTTGATGGTAAATGGACCGCATAGATCTACACCAACCTTCTCAAATGTTGCTGATGATGATACTCGTTCTTTTGGCAATTGACTCATTTCAGGTTGTATGGTGCGAGCGTTCCATCTGATGCATGTTGTACATTTTCTGATGCAAGTTCTGATAGCCATTTTGATTCCTGGGATCCAATATTCTTCCACAACTAGACGAAGCATAAGTGTATTGCTAGCATGACCATTATGAAGATGGATGAAGTTTATGAATAATGTTAATCCATGACTTTTGGGAAAAACTATTGGGTGTCGTTGAGATTCTAGAAGCTCTGATGCGTTTGATAATCGTCCTCCAACTCTAAGTATTTGATTTTTGTCCAAGAATGGTGAAAGTTTATACATCCAATTTTGTTTTGGTACTAGTTTTCCTTTTCTGAGGTAACTTATGGCATCTCCAAGATATAGATTTTGATAATATTTTATGATGCGTTCTTTTGCTCTGATAATTTCTGTGGCTGTTAGGGATCCATTCATGATATGTCTCCACCGTAAACAGAATGCTGCTACTCTTAACACCTTTTTCCAGTCGGAAAATCGTTCAAAGATGTCTTCTTCTGAAGAGGTTTGTGTTATTAGGACTTCAGTGTCAGGAGTATATGGTGTTGTAGGGAGCTCATCGTCTTGAAGCCAATGTGGACCATTAAACCAGATATCACACTTTGATAATTGCTCAGCTGTTAATCCTCTAGATGCAGGATCTGCAGGGTTGTCTTCAGATTTAACATAATGCAAGTCCAAAGGATTGATGATGTCTCGAATTCTGGTAACTCTTCTTTCCACGAATTTGGTTGCGTTGCACTTCTTGCTTCGTACCCATGCTAGGGACACCATACTATCAGTATACATAGTAAACTTTAATATTCTATTAGAAAAGGATTCTTTGATGGACTTCAAAAGAGTTGATAACGTCACTATAGCCTCTAATTCCAATTTAGGAATAGTGCTTTGTTTGCTTTCTAGAACTGCGACGGTTTTGATCTTTGCCACATTTCCTTTTGCTGCTATAAGTGTTATCTTGTAACCATCGGATGTCCTTACTCTGCTATAAACTACAGCTGCTTGTGCCAGGTTAGATGCGTCCGAAAATCCAATCAACTCTACGTAGTTGTTAATATCGCAAGGAATGAAACGAGGGATTCTAATTGAATTGAGACTAATGATTCCGTTAATGCATTTTAGGAATTGGTGTTGAATGTCTTGAGTAAGTGTCTCGTCCCAATCCACTTTCTGTTTCCATACTTTTTGTAGGAAAATTCTCAGCATCATTATGAATGGTAAAATGAATCCTAAAGGATCGTAAAATGTAGCGGATATAGAGGATATACCTCTTTTCGTGAACTTGATGGATTTTGGTTGTTTCAAATTTAGGCGGAAGTTATCTTCATTGCAGTCATAAGTTACTCCCAATATTTTGAATTCCGGGCTGTCAGATTCTGAATATGATGTGATTTTCTGTTTGTCCGGTAGGTTCCTCAAGACTTCAGGATTGTTAGTCATCCATTTAGTGAGTGGCAGTTTGGCTGCATCCAATGCTCCTTTTATCTCTTTGATTTGATACTGGGCTTCTTCTATGATGTCGGCTCCATATAGTAAATCATCCATGTAAAATGCCTTTTGTATGATTAGTGCGATGTCTGCTGTAGCGTTGTCTAAGGCGCACTGCTTCATGGTTCTTATGGCTAGGAATGGTGCCGCATCTGTACCATAGGTTATTGTGTTCAGCTTATATTCTTGTGGAATTGAATTCTTTGTAGGTCTCCAGATGATTCTCAGCTTATTTCTATCTTCTGGTAGTATGAAGATTTGTCTAAACATCATAGAAATGTCTGCCGTGTAAATGTATTTGTAACGCCTTGCAGTGGTTAGGATGTCCTTGATGCATGTTTGAAGTTTTGGACCTTCATGCATTGTGTCATTTAAAGATATGCCATTGCTTGTCTTTGCACTGGCATTAAATACATTTCTTAATTTGGTGGTTAGAGAACTTTCTTTTAGGATAGAATGATATGGTATGTAGAATACTTTATTGCCATCATCTCTTTCTTCTTCTGGTTTTAGTCTTGACATGTGTCCTAATAGTTCATATTCTTTCATGAAGTGGTTACTCATCTCGTAATGTTTGGGATCTTGTTTGAAAGCTTTTCTGTAGGAGTGTCCTAGTTCCTGAGCATCTTCCTTCCATGGTGTTGGGACAACATATCTTCCATCAGGTAGTCTATAGTGACGTGATTTGTATAGTTCTTCACAGTAGTCGTCACCTTCCTTTGAGTCTTCTTCCGGTAGTTCGTAGAATTCCATGATGCGTTTTGCTAGTATTTCATCTTTGGAAAGATTTTGCAGAGTTTCATTTGTAGTGATGAATGTTGACGTAATTTGATTTGGTCTTGTTGACTTTCCCGAGATGATCCACCCTGCTCGTGTTGGTTGTAGGAGCAATCCATCCTTTGTGATTTTGTTTGGCACGTCATGTATAAATAGCTCTGATGTCACATCTCCCCCGAGAAGAAGTCCAATTATTCCAGGATTATTTGGAGCTGGATCTGCTAATGTTAGGTTTTGAAGATCAGGATCCAACTGATAGTGTTTTATTGGTAAGGAATCCGTGATTTTTGGAACTACTAGTGCGTTGACCTCAATTTTTGTTGAATCTTTTAGTTGGATTTTTATGTGAACCTCGTTCCTTGCCTTTCCAGAAATACCATTTATTCCTGATATTGTTACATTTGCTTTTTGTTTTTGAAGTTTTAACATTTGAACGATGGATTCGCATATGTATGTTCTTTCGGCACACAAGTCAATTAAACATCTGATTGGATATTTTACCTTATTTTTGTCTAGAAGTTCCACAATGGCTGTTGGTAATATTGTGGTTGACATAGTTTCCTTTTGTTGAGTTACATGTGCTCTTGATGTCTCAGGTTTTGGAACTTCTTTTAATGGATGCATTAGGGTAATGTGTTTCCCTTTGATTTTGCAAATTTCACAATATGTTGATGATCTGGACTTACATGGTGAGAATCGGAATGTATGTTTTACACAATAGAAACAAATTCGATGGTTTTTCAAGAGTTCTGATCTGTTATCGCTGCTCAAAAATATGTCGCAATCTATTGTTTTATGATCATTTTTTCGGCAAATTAAGCAGTATATTGATTCTTCCTGTCTTTTTTCAGAAGTTACCAGAGCTCTTGATTTTGATGGTGTTTTTTCATTTGTTATGTTTTGGTATAGTGGCACGTGTTCCCAGATTAACAGCTCCTTCTCGAAAAAGTCATCTAGGTTCTGGGCAGACGGTGTGTGTTTTGTTCTTCCTAAGAAGTCTTCAAATCTGGACCTTGTACGATCATCTAATTGTGTTAACGCGACTTCCATTAAGATATTTTCTGCGGTGATTCGAAGTTGTTGTATGTTGGCATGAATTCCTCGAAAAGTATTGCAGAATGACTTTGCAGCTTTTATGTCTTGATAGCTGACACGTTTATCTTTATCTTGTAATGTTTTTAGTTCCATCGATAGTAATTTCCTGGGGTTGTTGAATCGGTTGTCCAGTATTTTCCAGGCGAGCTCGTAACTGTCATCTGTGAGCTCTATGTTTTCTATTGCTTCTTTTGCTTCTCCTGTGAGGTTGGATTGCAAAAATAGGAACAGTTTTTTCTTGGAAGTTTGACGCTTATTTAGAATTGCGTCTGTGAATTGTTCTCGGAATGAGTTATACGTTCTTAAATTACCATCATACTGTGGCAATTTATAGTCTTTTGCCTCTATATTTGTTCCTCCTAGTTGGTTTTCTGTCAGTAATCGGAGAATTTTTGCTAGTTCACCCATTTGGTCTTCCTGCTTTACTTCTTCACTAGGTTTAGGATGCGGAATTTTTTGGATTTCCTCTGATAATGGATTTCGTGTAGGATCAATGGTCCATGCATTTTGTTTTTCTTCTTGATGAGACCTCGGAAGTGGAATTTGTAGTTTGGGATGATCTTGGATAACGACTTGCTTTGGAGTTACTGATAGAGTTTTCAATGGACTGGTAATTGAGGTTTTCGGAATCTTCGGGATTGCTCCTGTTACCCAGGTTTTCATTCTATCCACAAATTCGTTGTTTACTTCTTCTGCCTGCAGGAACTTCTCTTCGTATCCTTCCGGTGGTTGAGACGACATTAGTACTGCATGGTTTGTCTCAATTTTAAACCATAAGTCACTTCTTTCTTTTTCATGATCAAGGAGTCTTTCTGCTGTTCGTCTTGACGAGGATTCTTTCTTGAAGTTCTCAAGCATTCTTTGCAATCTTATGATTGCATCTTGTTGATCGTCCATTAAACGAATGCTCATTTTGATGATTTTTTTTTATTAAAAGATTTAATCGGTGTTTTAACTTACTGGTCTTTGCGCTTAGTACCAGGTGAATTTAAATTGCACTTTTTGATATAGTAACCGTAGCAATAATTTTGCCTTTGTATAATTCACGGATGTTTTACACTTTCTTCTTATCGCAATGCAGTAGATTTGTTGGTTGATAATTCTTTTATGTAGCAAAGAATATTAGCATTTGTTGAAGTACTGGTTTTCTCAATGCCGTGTGGTATTTGCACTTCTTGAAATATTTATCTCAATGCAGGGAGTATCTGATGGCACTCAAGGATCTTTAGATTCTTAATTATGTGTCACCACGTAGTCTGTGCTCAATTCGTCAAAAGGCTCAGCTGCGATTTTTGTTGTGTGTTGTGTTTGTTTTTGATTTTTTTTTATGATTTTGTGTAGTAATTTGTAAGATTACTAGTTTGAAGATCTTCTTACTCGGTTTTTGGTGTTGGTTCTGGATATCCACTAGTAAGCCCCGGCCGGTAGCAAACTAGTTTCAGGAAACGGTAAAGTGTTTATCTCGAAGGACCACTTGTTTAGAATAAAATAATTTTAGACTGAATTGTCTAAATTGAAATAAAGTAAAACACTGGTTGAACGTTAAAAATGACTGTATTTAATCACTGATAAAAAAAAACTGACTGAAAAGAATAATTCCAATGTTCTGTCTTATATATGAATACAAATGTTTATAAATAAAAATGTACACATTGATGTGTTCCAGTGAGGGATGATTATGTGATCGTGGGAGATGTCTTATGGCAGTTCTTAAGATTAGGATGTTTATGATCGTGGGAGATGCAAATAGGTTGCAACCATATTGTTGATCGTAAATATCTTTATCTGGAACTTGGTTTATTGCTGTTGTATAGATACCTCCATCGAGGGCTAAATTCGTCTTAAACAGACGAGCTGTAGTAAATTTTTAACAATTAGTCTCTGCTTGAGAGAAAAATCGGCGAAAACCTTTATCACTTTTTGTCAGCTTTGTGTATTGTCATGGGACCAAACTAAATTATTGTAGTAAGTGTATTGCTTACATTGGAAGCTAGGTAGCTATGCTGTTTTAATAAACTAAAGCCTTCACTTTTCGCCTATTTCAACACATTGAAACATTAAAACACTGAATAATGGTATTAACAAACTTTTGTTAATAAATTGTTCTTGAGGTTTCATTGATAAAAGGGGTTTTCAAATCATCATGGATAATTTTCAAATCATCACTTCGATTTGTTTCTGGGATCATCGATGTTTAATTTATAGTGCACAGAGATTGTATCTATCTTTCACTTTATTTATTCATAGCTTGATAGTTTATATGAAAAGTAACGATTTCGATCTTAGTGTATACAAACAAATGTATATATAGGTACTGTAGCTTTATTTTTGGGAAATATATTTAGTTTTAAAGATATGTAGATGACAGTGCCACGACAAGACCAGTGACCAGCTTAACAGTTTAATAATATCCCAGATCTTCTTCGATTGATTTGAGCCCGAAATGCCTTATAGGTTTTATATGCCTATAATGTCCATATCTGATGACCTGCGGTCGACTTTATAATTCTGGTAATTTTATAGTACCACTAGCTGTGACCGCCCGGCTTTGCCCGTGCACAGAAATTGTATTGCTTATAGATCTTAGATAATAATGTTCTTTCGTAAAATGCGAAAAAATGAGAATAAATCGATTTTCTGGAATTTTCTTTCTGCGTAAACCTGCAATACGAACAAAACAAAAATCATGAAAATCGGCCCAGCGGTTATCGAGTTATAACATCATCGAGATGTTTTTTGTATGGGCGGTGACACGCCCTTTTATCCAATTTTTACCAATCTTACAGCAACACTCCTATAAGCCCATACCTAAGATTATCTGTATGTTTCAACTCAATCTATTCAGCGGTTTTCGAGATATAAGATTTTGAATGTTTTTTTTTTTTGTATGGGCGGTGCCACGCCCCTTTGTCCAATTTCGACCAAACTTCACAGAAACCGTATATGGACCAATACCAAAGATGTGTGAAAGTTTAGTTAAAGACGGTAAATGCGTTAAGGCGTGAATCGACGACAAACATTTTAGGGCTCAATTTTTATATATATAGATTTAGTAGGATGGGAGGTTGTTTATTATTCACGCTCACCCTTCCTTTTTATTCGACGCCTATCCATGCAAGCTCGTTTTTAACTGTACCACAGTATCTCAGTATCCATAATAGTCTCATTTGGTTCTGACTGCGTAATGACTTGAGCATTGCGCCACGGTTTCTCATTGTTTTACAGATGTAGATATTACTGCCTTGATTGAGAGCAGCCAGACTATCGATGTTTGCTCTTCCTTTCCCTTCCTTTCGTTTTATTTCTAATACATAGCTGGTTGCATTACCAAAGTTGGAATTACATTGGCTTACCGGAATGCAAACCAGGTCTGGTCGGCCCCGGGGGAGCCGTTCTGCTGAGAATATCGCAGCTGTGGCAGAAGATATTGCAGATGACCCCGAAGTATCGACCAGAAGACGTGTCACCCAATTGGGATCAATCGGCGGTCTTTACAGAGAATTTTTGTGAAAGACTGTAGGATGTTTCCTTATAAAAAGTGCAGACAGTATATCAGCTGTTAGCTGTTGACAGCCGCGCGCGTGTAACCTACGCTCAAGCCATCCCGAATGAGACAACTTTTCATCGAAAATCATTATGAGCGACGAGGCAAGTTTCCACATCTGTGGATATGCGAATAATCGAAATTATCGCTTCTGGGACTATGACAGGAAGGCTTAAACTCTTGAAGAATTCAAAGAGAGTATCCATCAAGAATGCAAGGACCTATATTGACGGAAGTGACAAGAATGATGGAAAATGACACAAATCGGGCCCGAATAGTCATCAATTCTGGCGGCGGCGGCCGCTTACCCGATATCATTTCTCCGACTTGGTGGAAACAAATTTAGGACACCAAATAAACATAATCCAAAAGCAGAACCAACATCTTTCATTCATAACAAAAATGACTGCCAAAGAATGGCTGCACAACTTCTGCAGCACTTTATATACCTAATCTGTCTTACCAAGATTATTTTCGTGACAGGCTTTGCTTATACATAGCTGCTTCGTCTTCAGACCAGATATCTATAATTGCGGCCTTAGTTCTCATTCATGTATGCCTACAACATACTCAGCCAAACTTACAAATCTTTTCCTCTTTTGCATTGAATACCTAAATGTACCCTACAGATTGACGCCATATTGAACCATATCGTATATCTTTATCATCGCTGAAACCTATCATATTTCGGCTACACTGTATCCGTTTTATTCCATGATGATTTTTTTCTACTGGTCCTGCTCTTAAGCCTGACCTATAACAGCTGGATAACAAATGAATCGTAATCTATCAGATACAATTTATGACACACCCCATGTGGCTTTGCATACCAATCCATAATCACCTATACCTGATCAGTACAGGACATGAATCAAAGTCCCTGTTAACTCCTTTGTAATAAAAGTATCTGCTGCCTTTGATGACCGTGCACATTCCCTCTATATATTTAGTACAACTACGCCCATCTTCCACACTAGCCACCCGTTTAATTGCCGTCCAATTCCACTTGCAGTCTCTGCGAAAAGTCATTAAGGGTCAGCTATTCAATTACGACTGCCCTTAACTTCAACCAACAATTTTCGACCCCATACACTTATACCTCTACCGGACCTCTGCGAAGTCCTTTGTAACTCCAATTTGGGTAAGCGTCCCTTCGAACCGAAATCATAAACCAGTGTCAAAAGCCTGTGTTACAATGTGTGTCCTGCACCAACAACAATTTAACCAGTTTAAACCTAAAGTATTGCTTTGATTTACCCCCTCTATACAGTATGAACGATACATAAAGTGTTTGTGTGTATGTTTTGCATCCGTCGGTTACACTCGTTTCCGATAAATGTAAACAATACTCCCCCTCCTCGCGCCACCTATCAGTAAGGAACAGCACAGCACAAAGCCACATGATCTAAACCAAACTAGGGTGAGGTAATAAAACCGCTGTTTATTTACGAATTTATAAATAAATTTTAATGCAGATATAATTGCGAATGTCACGCGATACGATGTTGGTTGGCAATTATTTCTGCACGGACATGTAAGCCGACACGGGATATGTTTGGGGTTTTTGCGCTGCTGCTGCTGCTACTACCAAGCATAGTTTGCAGTTGGGGACAGGTTAGTTGTGATGCTATTTGTGCATGTGGAATTGCTTCATGTCTGTATGTTGCCGAAGCTACCGCCAACTGGCTTGGAATCCTGCGATTTGTGGAACGTTTGAATTGAGTTATTTTTTTTTTCTGATTTATTCTGGGCTAAAGCTGCAGTGTAATTGTAGGTTTGAAAGGGTATTTTGCGATTTATATATATATGTATGTGATATATCGTTTTTTATATTTTAAGGTCCACAACATTTGTATAGAGGAAGATAAAGTTTTCGTTTTTCAATTGTGGTGGCACATAGAGCTATTGTTGTCTATGATGGGTATAGCAACCAGAGCAGGAGGCGACTCATTAGAGCTCTGTGTTATTTTGTTAGCGTCAAAGGAAAAGATCTACCTATGTATGTACGAAGCAAAAAAATAATTTTATCTGCAATTGTTCTACCTGTATAAAGTGAACGCAAAACCACTTCATGAAATATTTTAACCAAATATGTATGACAGTCATGCGGAAAGATAAATGTGACGCCCTCACATTTCAGTGACGTACAGACGTTATGTATGATTGCGATGTGCCTACTGCAGACATTCAGACAGTGTTTACTTTTATAAATTAGTCATCACAGGAATTGTGTTGGCTGTCACTGATTTATCTTTCACATATTATAGGCACATACTTCCACCCTGTTTATTTTGCTTAAAATTGTTGGGGTGGGTTTGAAGTACCTACCTAACCCTTAGGAAGGAACCAAAAAAGGTGTATGTCATCTGTTCATAATATTAAAATATGTAAGTAATTTTCACTTGCAATATAAGTTAGTAAACACTGAAGATTTGATTGTTGCCTATCAAAAAAGACAGGAAATTCGAGTTAAAGGACAAGACCTTGGACTTCTCTACCACTTACTATGAAGGTTGTTCCAGTTTCAACTTTAAATAAAATAAGGACAACGACCGTTTATCGTGGGGCAAATACTATAAAAACGCAACGTTTAATATTGATTGTTCGCGTCGGAGCTTGAACGTGTTTTGTCCCTCTGACGACAGAGAGAGAAAGAGTGACTCTTACAATAAATTTTACAATAAAACTCTAATGGCAGTTTGGCCATTCGTAATAAAATGTCTTATACTCCTTTTTAGCATTAGCAGATTCGCGTCTAGGTCCTTAATTTCGTTCTGTGTATATTAGGTCTGGGAAGCTGAAATAATTTGAATGACAGATAGGGTAAGGATCGGGAGGATTTGACATCAGCATTAGTTTCTGAAAAACTAAAACTTTAAATGATGAGAAAACGAAGTTAGTAACAATTGGTTTGAGTTATAAATAAACAATCACTCTGGTCTAGGAGATAAGCGAAGTGGACGTCTTTTTTATTTTTGTGCCCATTTCATCTAACTTTTATGGTAAGCAATCCAACTGTAATATTTTAATTATGTATAGCTTTTGACATTGAATGTGCAATGTGATGCACCTTCATTCGTTTTAAAATCATTAATAAACAATAGTATATCCTGACCATTACAAACGTTTTGTTTTTTTTGCATTAGTCCCAAAAGCAATCAAAAAGGAGGATTTGACATTTGGCTAAAGGAGGAATTGACAAAGTGTCAAATGAGTCAAAATAAAAATTGTGTGGTAAAACAACTTCTTATGTGCTCTTTTTTAGAATGTAAAAATGCCAAATATTTGCAAGTCGATGAAACAAGGGTTGGAAAATGTCATTAAAGACATTCAAATCAAAACGGAGACGATAAGCAGTGCTGTTTCTGTAGACATACCTGTCCTATAGGCATGTTGTCTAATATTCAAAGAATATATCTTAAGCGCCGTACTCTCCAAATAGTCCATCACCACTCTTTTCATATTTTTTAACAGAAAGGATGTTAGGCTAACTGGAGGACTGAAGGACTTTGCTTCGATGTAATCCTTTTTTCCCGGTTTTGGAAGGAACCACCTTTGCCTCCCTCCATGTAATCGGAATGTAGCATATTGCTAGGCATAAAACGTATATATTCCTGAGCCTTGGTGCAATTACTTCTACTCCCCATTGCATTAGACCTGGAAATATACTATCTGGTCCCGCGGTTTTGAAGGGTGAACATGTTGCTTCGCCCCCTTAAGCGCCTCTGGTGTCACGATTCGGTCCTATTCATTCTGTTCGCTCCTTGTTTCCTGGCGCCCAGTCCGGATCTGACTTATAGCTTCCTGGAAAGTGTACTTCCGTCAGGACCTCGTTTGCGTGATCAAGAGCTTCCACTATCTCCTCCGCTCTATTACGAATGAGTCCGATCTTGGGAAGTGGGTCTCTGGAGACAGTCTTTTGTAGTGTACTGACTTCAGATGTACTCCTCATACTCGAGCAAAAGTCCCTCCATGACTCCATTTTACGTCGTCGTAGAGTAACATTCAGCTCTGTTGGTAAATTAATGTTTCTACTTTAATTCTACGTCCTTAAACTTAAATAAAAGTAGACTGAACTAATAAACATTCAATAAAAAAAAAAAAAAAAAAAATAGGCGGCGCAACAGACGGTAAACACCCAAGGCCTAGCTTCTCGTAACCATTCGTTTTGTGTGAGTTTCTATTTTTGGAACGAATAGAAAAGAAGGGACCTACAATTTTATGCCGAGTCCGAACGGCTGAATTGAGAAGCTTTTTCAGGACAGTCATACTCTCGGATGTTTGTCAGACGTTCGCGAGAGGTGGCGCAGTAGAAAAAACCTTAAGATGTAATTTGTGTTTTTCCGGGGATCGAACCTGGGATCCCTCGCACAGTAGTCCAGCACACTAACCACTGCGCTACTGCGCCCACAAATAAACATTCAATGCATATCAAAATAAAAAAAATTATAGCAATATATGAATTGTTTTATTATTTTAAAAATGTTGTAAAATAATCATGTGTCAAATCCTCCTCCCTCTGTCAAAACCTCCTTAGACAGATGGAAAATCCTTCTTCATGTCTTCTTAACACTGTAAGGTTTTGGGAAAAACCTTACAACTCTGTTAAAAATATTTATATCGACTAATATTATATGATATTGTAACTTTTGTAAATTTTGAAATTTTGAAATTGTATTTGGATCTTAAGAAATTTCCAAATTAAAAAATTTCGTTAACGTGTCATAATCTCTCGACCTTACCCTAGATATTTAAAAATAGTTGTATTGGGCTCTTAATTGCATAGCCAAGAGATAGATAGAATTTATTTCGTTACAAAAAATTTACAAAGGCTAGCCACCGCACAATTTACATTACAGAGATATGATATTGGAGTACATTTATATCTTTCAGCTGAAACATTTTAATCGATTTAATACATATCATTTAATTAAATATTATTTATTTTGAAGGAAAACAACGAAAAAAACCTTCATTTGACGAAAAAAAAAAAATAATAATAATAAATAAAAAAAAATAATAAATAAATAAATAAAAAATAATAATATTAAATCATTAAATAAATATATATCTCTATATATATATAGATATTCATAATATATATAAATTAAAAGGTAGAATAAAATAAATAAATAACACATAACAAATAAATAAATAAAAAAGCAAATATATAACAAATAAATAAATAAATAAATATATAAATATATAAATAAATTAATATATAAATAAATAAATAAATAAATAAATAAATAAATAAATAAATAAATAAATAAATAAATAAATAAATAAATAAATAAATAAATAAATAAATAAATAAATAAATAAATAAATAAATAAGTAAATAAATAAATAACAAAAAAATAAAAATAATAATGATATAAAAATACAAAGATATTAATAACAATTAACGCAAATATAATATGCAAACAAATAAGGTTGGTAATCACAGAAAAAAAAACACAAGAAATATATATATATATAGTATAGCCAAGAGTAGCTTATACTAGAGCTTGCAGTTTTTACCCTACAAAATTCGTCCTAAAAATTGGCATCGTTTCATTCTGCCTCACCAAGCGCCTACTCCCTTTCGTTTCATAACGCTTTTTCGTTTCAATTGAGTTTGGAATTACTGTCCAGCGAACCATAAGCAGATTTACTTCAAAAACCTACTTTTTCTGACCCCAGTTCTGATGAGCGAGGGATCTGAAAGATTCTCTATTCAGCTGTTTGGAATTCCCATCGGGTAGAAATATGTGAGAAACCTCAACAGTAATAAATTCTGTTCGCGGATGAACTGAGCCAATGTCTGATTAATATAGGTGGTCAACAATTTGGGGACATCGATGAGTGGAACCTCTGGAAACAAATAAAATTTGTCAAACTAAAATTAATTGAAATGTTATGTACATATTAGCGCCTCATTACAATTACCTTAAAAGGCCGTCATTTAAGGTTGTAGGCAGTTTTAGGTGGTTCCAATTCATAATTTGATTCAGTCTCTTGAGATTGTTCATACCAACTGAAGACAAATTGCCCGCCTTATGGTAACCATATTTCTACACAACAACAGTGATAGAATAATTCACTTATTACCATAACAATGTGTAGATATATTTTGACAAATCACATGCAGGTTACAACGATAACTCATAATGCTTTGTGTCTTTATTTAATTTGGTGTGGTAGGTACCTACTATTATTCTCGCATATCCGATGCCCACAGGTGGCTATAGTGGCGCATTAAATCTCTTTGCGCCAACCTTTTTTTCGATTTGACAGCAAAACAATACCATAACAATAGGAGGGACTTGCTTCCGCGGTAATATCCACCCAAGTGGCTAAGGAATTCCTTTCAAAATAGAAGCCCGAATATTCTGATCATACATGCGATTGCGATACAGACAGACCAACCCGGTGTTGAACTATCACATTTATCATAGAGTGGCTCAGACCTTTGTGCCGCACGCCAACGTGTTTTAGCCTGTATCTTTTTCTCTACATAAATTGAGAGATTTTAAAAAAAAAACATAAAAATACATGAGTACATGGATAAATTCCCGAAGATACATCTCATTAGAATTAAATGGAAATAATGACGGGTCTTGTGAATTGTGATGGTCGTCGGGCTTTTAGTGAGGTGTGGTCATTGTGGGTTAGCGAAAAACCTAATAATGCTTAGATAGGTATTCTGAGTTGTTTATGTACTTCGGAAATGATGCTAAATTGTCTGCTATAAAATGGAAGACTTTAATAGAACCTGATTATTATTTTAATGATATGATTGATTGGAGTGGAGGATAAGTAAACAAATTCCGTTTATTTTTGTCTTTTTGTAGATAAGCTAACGTTACCTACAGTTGTCTAGGAACTGCTCGTGAGTAAGTTCATAAATATAAAAATCTTCGTAACCTTGCCTCAAGTCAGTCGGTAATAAAAAAAGTAATTACCTATACCTACTTACTTTTGACCAAGGATCACATAAAAGTTTCGGACAAAATCATTTTTACAATTTTATTCTTAATCAATTCCAAAATATGTACAAGTTTAAATAATAAGATTGTTGGTAGTGATTTACACTGATTTGAACAAAGTTATATAATGTAAACTTATCGGAGGTTTTATTTGGAAAAGGGGCGTGGCACCTCCCAGAGAAAAAATATTTGAAATCTTATATCTTAAAAACCAATTAACTCAAATTAGACTCACACTTTCAGATTAACTATTAGCTCAGATTGTCCATTTACAGAATGTTAGAAGCATTTAAGAGGATTTGGGCGGGATCAGACAAAGCACTTGACACTTCCCATATCCATACTACTATCTATACAATATCATAGTTTTTTTTTTTCTTTTACAATGGCAATGCAAAACCATTCGTGCCATTTTTATGTGTTTTTTTTTCTGATTTATAGATGTGTATCCACCTTAGGCCGTAGGGTATGTGAGAATTGCCCAGGAGTAAAGGGGTCGCGGGAAGTAAGGGGGTCTCACGACCCGTTAGCCGTATGAACTTGAAAGTTTGCATATTGATAGATAAGTAAAAATTAGTACATGTCTAATTCATCGCTTTTCAAAATTCGTCCTATAAGATCAACCCTTAAAAGGGGGTGCAAACTTTTATATTTCGACTTTACTACACTTAACTTGCCATTATACCATAAATATATGTATGTCAAATCAAGAAATGCTTTTAACTACTAGGCAAAACTTCACCGAGTATTTTTAGCTAAAAATTATCTTTCTGGTCCATCCAGAAGGTGAGATATAATAAATTGAGAATACATCTTATTTCGCCAAATGCTAACAAAATTGCTTTCTCGATTGCAGTTGCTATTTGGCCGAGGTGGCCATGTGGGGCATTTTCAAACTATGCTGGGGCACTTTTGAACGACAGTATTTGTAATTGCTTTTGGCAGTTAATAAGCTTTGTATTTTAAATTTAATTTAATAAAACAACTTTATTTTTGTTAATAAAAACAAAAAAAAAAAAAAAAATAAAAAATTACTGTTATATTTTACAAATGACTGAACAAACTTTATAAAAACAAACATTTTGAAAAATTAAAAACAAAAATCATCATCATTTCAATGCCAGTTAGAGACCGCTTGCTCAAACGTGCAACCTTCCCCTCTATAGGTTAAGCGACAGAAAAATGTGCGTAAATAATTACATCTCCTATACATATGAAAATGGAGTTTACAACTCACTGATCATCAACGCCTCGTCCAAACACTTTTGCAGGGAGGTTTAAAAAGTGTGTTGGGAATTTTTATTTTTCATGTGATTGACATTAAACTCGGTTTTTGTACTCTCTATGAAAATTAAAGAAATCTAATTTCTCCGATTTCAGCAATTCAAGCCTTAAAGGGACAAAAGGGGGGGTCAAAGTTTGTATGCGAACATTCTTATATTTCATCCGATCGAACAAACAAAGAAACTCGATTTGTATAGTCTATTATTAGAAATAAAGATAATTAATTTTTCCATTTTTGGAAATTTTGCTTGGGTCCAGGGTCCCGAGTTATTGGCCCCTTTTAAGGGGGCCTTTTCTTAACTCACGAACCGTTCGTCGTATTAATTTGAAACTTTCTAATTTTTCATATTATTTGTCAAATAACATTATGTACCGTTATACGGTTTCAAATAAATGTGTGCCTTAGGTATCGTATAGATATATTTTTAGCAAAAAGAAAAGCTCACCATAAAATGTTTACATTCTTACAAATAGAAAAATTAATATATGCATAAAAACCTCCTCCTTCGGTTGCTTCCAGGCGAAGACTGAAAGGATATCCGAAAGTCGTTGACGATGACAACTAAAGAAGAAGGTATTACCAAGTTTATATTTTGGTTTATACTTTGAAACATATTTTTAAATTTTTGTGCTCTTATTAGCAATGTTCAAATATAATGCACGTTGAAAGGTGCCCCAGTCTTACCTACCT
Source organism: Cheilosia scutellata (assembly GCA_955612985.1). Lineage (NCBI taxonomy): Eukaryota > Metazoa > Arthropoda > Insecta > Diptera > Syrphidae > Cheilosia > Cheilosia scutellata. The sequence goes on along the minus strand of OY015312.1, from coordinate 27,606,651 downwards.
TCTGCTTAATGTCGCACTAAACCGTGTGATCGAAATAATTATCAACATTTTTAAATATACATACATACATATATAAATAATTTGTTACCTACATAAAAATTCCTATTTTATTTAAATGTTTTGAAAACTTGTATGTTATAAGTTTTCATTATTTTAATATTTATAATTCTCTTAAACAAAAACGCATGGAATTATACAAATTCGATTATATGGATTATAAACTCGTAAATTGATTAAGTAATAAAGGTCCGATCAAATCCGGTTATACAACGGGTTTAATCATAAAAAATAGTCTTAGTCTTATGGATATCAAGCGGAAAAACATTTTTTTTTAACGGCCAATAATACTTCTCCTTGATAATAAATGACTTAAATTAAACCGATTATGTATAGCCATAAAATGCTGTGACTAGTTATATTGTTGTTCAAGGCGGTTTAATATCAGGAATTTTAATAGTTCAGGTTTAACTAATGATGGCGTGAAAAATATCGTCACGCTACATGCTTAATCACTCTTCTTTGACAGTTTACAACAAATGTGCGCCATTATCTGTCATGTTGATGAATGTTTGGGCTTCTATTTGATTACCACTTTAACCAGATAGTTTGTCATCTTTCAAATAGCTAGCTAAGCTATATTCACTAATAGCAACGATAGAAAAGTCGAGAAAAAAAACAGTAAAACACCGAAGGCATAATTGCCGATATTTCAAAAATATCTTCCTTGCTAACACATTATCAATTTTGTGTGCGAACTAAAGGAAGTTTCATGGGGTCCATTTTCTATTGTACGGTGCCGCTAAAGCTGGAACCATAGCGCGCTACTAAAAATCATTTTTAGTGTCCAAGTTCTATATTCTTATATAGAAGCGATATTTTCCATATAAAATGAGCTGTTGTGAAAAAACTAAAGCCGAAGGTTAAAAATGATTATTTAGTAAGGCCTATTGACTTTTTTATAGCGAGCACCTTAAATCTATTAACTATATTTTATCGACATTGTAGCTTGTTATTTTGATATTTCGTCTGCACCTACCTGGTGGTAGATGATTATTTCAATAGGGACGGAAATGAATAAAACAAGTTTTGTGTGAGAGATTAACGAATTTTTTCTTTCACATAATATTTGAAATGTTTATCAATGTACATTATGTATGAATTATGACATTCTTTAAATGGCTGCCGCTTCTTTGCTTTGTGGCGTGCATCCGAGATCGAGATTAGATCAAGCTGAACTTGGTCGTTGGTAGGGGTTATGCGTATGTCTTACTAGTTCAAATTGCACGATCTCTGTAGCCACTAGCAAGTTCACGTCGCCTTTGAGTGAGATAACACTGCTCGCAAATCGTGAGAAGTTACCACGAAAAAATGTGTTGAAGTCAACTCCGCTCCACTGGAACTGTGAGATCTTTTATAGGCAGTTAGATCGTCCTCGAGTTTTTTTTTTTTTTTGTTTGCTAATATTCTATTCAATTCAATTTATTTAGAAACTTAAAAGAGATTTATAAGAGGCTAATGAAAAAGAAGAAGTATGAAAAAAAAAAAAAAGAAAATTGTTTAATTGATGAGTAGAAGAATAGTACATGTACAAAATATCACTTTTGAGAAAAACATAAAAGACTATTTCACGGAAAAACTATTTATTTCCCTGTATAATAATGTATGAGCGATTTAAAGTATCCTATCCCTGTTCCCTATTATGTTCATGAATGAATAATTCACAAAATTCTATACTGACAGGAAATATTTAGACAAGAAATCCTTGTACTTGTACTTACTTGTACTGTTCTTCCACTCAATTACAAAAAAATATACATTTAAATTTTTTATATTATTTTATTATAATGAATTATTATTTACAACATTTAACTGAGTAATACTATTATCCTGCAGCATCGTTAGTAGTTTTCCATGATATTATATATGTAAAAATAAAACTCCAACGCCTCTGCAGATACATATTGCATTACCTTCTTAATGTCGGAAACCTTTTTTTCATTTATAGGAACTGGTTCTTTATATAATCTTGTAGTTGGTAATTGTAAATTAGTATTAGGCCTCAGTAGTTTAAAAGTATGTGAAGTGAAGCCTCCTATAAATTCGGTTGCTGATATTCAAAGGTATAAGCACGTGATTTGTACTATTCTTCCACACAATCAGGGAACAACGTGCCTATTTTTGTAAATATTTGGCTTTCAAATAGACTGTTATGGTTGGTAGGTTTACATACGTAGAGCATTTTGGCATTTTCAGGTTAAAAATCAAATTTGTGGTGCTTGTACTGTTCTTCCACTCACCAATTCAGTTAGAAATGGGGTATTTCTAAAATTTTAAGCTCCAATCGGTGCCTTTCGTAGATACAAAAAGTGGGATATCATTATTAAGTTGTATCCCAGACGTGACAAAAATCAAATCAAATAAATCCAAACTAACGCTGTTTTTGTTATGATTATTATGTTATGAGGCGTAATGGCGTAGTTAGTGTGTTGAACTTCTGATTGAGCAGCCTCAGGACCCTGGAAAAAAACTAATTATAGTAAAAGCGTAACAGTTCGGAGTAGTTCGAATAAAACAAAAATTCACGCAAACGAATTGTTGTGAGACCTGTTGCGCCAACTATTCGAGACATGCTCATCAGCATCACATTAATCCATCATCTTCTTTAAAATAGTGCCATATTCATTTAAATTCACATCATAGCAAAAGTTATCAAAATAAGCCTGAATTGTTATGTGCATTCACTCTTCTGTATAGTTAAACGTAACTTGATAGTTAAACGTAACTCGCACCTGTTCTCAAAATGTGTTTTCTATTATGCATCCATTAATCCATCATTCATCCATCAAGCGATAGGAAAACTATAAAAAAAATTGTATCTTTTCGTCTCACAGATTAAATAACAATCGTTAACCATAATCGCGTCTTAGATTTCATCTGCATATGCGAAGAAAGCTATTAAAGTATATCTATGCAGTTTTTAGCTGCAATACATGAGTAATCACAATGGAAGCGTAGGTATCTCCAGTAAGACTGGTTAGTGGTTATGAACATAAAGTTTTATAATGATGCTATAAGATGCAATTTCGTTGTGCTACCGCAGTTTTTATTGCATCTTGCTTACGGCCGCATTACTTGTGTAACCTGAAGCACCTATACAAAAGTTTGGCATAGACTATTTGTGATGGTGAAGTCGTGTTGATGGGTATGGTATTACGATTTCGAAGGCAATTTGAAATAAATATGTGCGAAAGAGACAAACCTGCACATGGTGCTAGAAATCCATATGACTTATTTCAGCAAATCCTGATTACTCCTCTCTAGTGTTGGCCAAATACATTAAATGTCTGCCTCGTTAACAGTCCCATCGATATCACGTTTTTCCATCTCCTTAAATGACTTGACAAAATAAATCTTAGGTACATGAACACAATTAGTTGGCTTGCACAATGTATGTACTGTACACAATGATACCCATCAGAAATGGAATAAATTTAAATCGGTTACTGTGACAAACTTCAAGTTGACACTGTTCCCTAATCCTTTGTGGAAAATTGTATATCTACTCCACTTATCATATACCATAAGCCATTTGTGGTCTTGTTGACTTGCAGAAACGAAAAAACGCTTTCAGTTATACACCAGTATACTATTATATCTTACATCTGTGTCTCTTTATACTTTTTGACGAATTGTGACAACGATTTGGATTACCAATCCCAAAAACCAGTTCCCATTATACACAAATGAATGGACAAATTGATTCGATAGCTTTAGTTGAAAAACAATCTTTCGTAGATTCTCATAAATAATATGCCAACTAAGTCGGCAGTAATAACTAGGACTAGGTATGCAAAATTAGCATAAAATTCATCTAGTCCCAGAGACGAACCGGAAAGTCGAGATATTATTATTGCCAATTAATCGATCTATAATTAAGTCTTTAATGGAAGATGTAATCTTACATTCTGCCAGGGGTAGGGCTATCAATTTTAGAGAACTGCGTACAATTAATACCAGCTGTCACATACAGACGTAATATTTCGAATAAATACTCATAAATTGACCTTTTATACAGGGCTCTGAATTAAAACTGGCTCTACACACGCCACTTAGAGAAGTGACGTTTTGTTTCCAGTTCTGTCACGTTGAATAATGATTTATACGAACTCAAGGCTTGCGTTACCATAATATTTTCGTGAGTTTTTGCACGATTTGCAAAGTGATATTCAAATGTGCTACTGATTAAGGCGGACAGATTATGAATCTTTGGCCGCGTGAATAAACATTAATTGGTGTATTGTGAACCAGGGTGTATTTATTTAAATTTGAGGGCGGTCTGCATTAATAGATTGGGCGCGATTTAGTGTCATTTATTGAAAATTAGGACCGTACCTCATTATGTTGTCTAATTTAAATTGCTAAATGAGTTTCTATAACCTGTAAATGGGAATCTTACGAATTTTTGAAATGCCTTAAGCATAATGAACGAAAAAGTTTCATATCCGGGTGTAATGTTTATGGGAACCCCAATATACAGACGAATTTAGGTTTAAAATCTGTTACATGTAGATACATTTATGTGATCGATGGTAAATCGGACTAATATGACAGAAATATATAACTTTGTCCATCGCTTCAGATGTAGAATTTCAGCAGACTGACTTAATTCAAGAGTTCCATAATTCTAAGATCAGATTTTCATGGTGTCGCCCGTGTCCGAAAGAAAAATTATGTGAGACAATGACCTTTGTGAATAAGTAGAATTAGTATTTTTTACAAAAAGTTGTTTTGTGTTGTTCTTCCGTGATGGTGTATTGATGAGGGGAGTGAATAATTACGATACTAAAAAAAAATGTAAACGGGACGAGACAGACCTATACTATGAGTTCTCTTTTTAAATATCGGAATAGTTTATTGTTCTTGGCAGAAGGTATTGTTATTCAGGATGTTATTGTATTTCCCCGTTCTCTCATTAATTATTATTTGGGTGCTTGTCAAAAACATAAATGTTGCTTTACAATTTTAGATACCAAATCTTGATCGAATTTAAGTAAATTATGGAAAATATTCAAATAGAGAATAGTCAAGTCATGTCAGCTTGCCTGCTAGTCATGTGATCAATCTGCTCCATAATCAAAAGAGTATGGCAAATCCTTTCCGTCAACTGACAAACTAGAAAGAGCATAGCTACTCATTGTGTTAAAAAATAAAATAAAAAAATAAATAATAAGCGCAACTGGACCATTAGATACCCTAGTCCAGCACACTAACCAGTGCACCCAGATTGTCTTAGTTATATTTAATCTGGATAGTAGTTTCTTAAACTTCCACTCAGTAAAACAAAACAAAAAAATCCCTTTTCAAACAACCTTACCCTAAGAAAACAAAATCGAAGATTTCCAGAAACCACATATTCATTTCGTTCGCTTAAAGCATTTCGTTAGTTAAAAGTTGAGTAACTACAAATTTCTCTACATCCACATAACTGCTTCTAACTATTAAGATGCAGAAGTCCTACATTTGGAAATTTTCACCGCCAAACGGTGCAGAATCCTTTTAAGAAAATGAAACATGAGTAAATTCCATTCCACTAATCCGTGCGAAACTACAACATCCATCTTTTCCCTAAGGGTCCTTCCTCAACACATTTTTCTTCTCACGCCAAACAGAAAGGAATTAACTTATTCCTTTTGCATCACCCGCCCTCCTCATATCTCAAGAAAGAAAAACACAAACCACAGCAATCTCAATCATTGGAGTGGTTGCACCAAACACAACCAGGATGCACTATGTGTAAATTGAAAAAGGAAATATCCAACACGAAGCTTCCGTGTTTGTAAAGAAACCTTTTTGGATTTTAATCTTAATTAAGCTGTGAGTAAAATGAATAAAATGGAACTCACCTTATTCAACGCTAACCCGGACGGAAGGGAGACAACCAAAAATAAAAGGTTAAATCGAATCGAACTGTTCCGTGTTCCTGGTAAACCATTTATGAACCCTCCAAAAAGTTGCAATTCTATCCAAACTGATAACATTCAAGTTGGCTGCTTGCACGAAACCCTCAGAAACTGATTTCCACTTTTCAAATTGTCCTCATTTTCTTTACTTTACGTTTGCTTATTCATATGTGCTTTTAATTGTCCAACACAGGATGTTGTTTTGTGCTCCATCCGTCCCTACAGTTTTGTATAAAAGAAAAAGTAAAAGTACTTCACCCGTCGTTTTCTGCATTTGTCGCTTGTATACGCCACTTGGACTATTATATGAATGCTGATGTAGCCGTATCCTTAAAACGGATCAGTCCGCATGGCTAGTACCTACATACCCTCTCATCAGTCGTTTTAGCCTTTGTCTAATACCCATGGTGCTTGTCTTCTCGAGTTCTTTTGATGGCGCTTTCTATGCGGGTGCCCAACTGCACAAACGGCTCCATGTGAATTAGATAAGATCGTTGTGCATTTGAACATCTCATCTGAAACTCTATTCGGTCGGGATTAGTAGGTATGCGAGTGCGGGGGTATAGACGACTCCTAGGTTTTCCCAGTTCTCCACTTTTAGCAGCTTGCTACGTGAATATATCGAATCGCTTATGCCGGAATGGAGACCAAAAGCAAATGTAACTGAATGCAGTTTTATCTGGAATAAACCAGGAAAAAGCAAATGCACATGAACATATACGAAGACAAAAGAAATGAAAATAAGGTTCCGACGTCCTTTTAGTCGTTCTGTCTCGCTTGTTATTCTGGGACGATTATATTGTTCATTTCACAAAAGCGGTTTGTTTTTCATTTTATTTTATTCTATTTTATTTTTTGTTTGCTTTGCAATCCTTCGCATACACAGTATACAGACTTTTGGGGTAATACGCTGAATAGGACAAGTTGCAATTTGGGGATGTGCTGGAGCAATATTGCTCTTTTGTGCCGTGCTGAGTGGGTTATTTTATTTAACCAAAACGACGAGAGGGAGAGAACATTCTGTACCTAGAATTCTATACACCATGTGTCAAATTGTCCTTTACGGTGTGTGGCACTGGTATAGTTTGCGAAAATACTTATCCTATTTCGAAACGGAATGCGGAAATTATTTCGCAATGAGGCGGGATACACAAGTATCTGTAGTGTTGCACCGGAAGACGTCATGGAAAAGGGATATAGCAAAATGCTTCCACAAGGGCAATTAGTTTATAATGTGACATTAAATATTCAGCGTAACATGGTTAGATGACGAAGCGACTACAGCTGTCGGTCGTTTGTGCGCCCTCATAAAATCAGATTATAAACGGCGACGTGTCGTAAATGGGTGGTTAAACGGTAATTTACACATCATCAGAGTTTGAAAATATGTTTATCCGCATCTAATGAAATATTAATTAATTGCCTGCTGTAACTTAATTTGTTTTTTTTTTTTAACTCAGTTGAATTGCGCGATATATTGGGGAATTATGGTATTTCCTGCGGTTTTTTTTTTATTATTGCTAGAAAGAAGAATATTCAGGCAGGTGGCGTTAAGTTTGCTTCACTCAGTGATACAGATATTCTATGTTCAGGATGATGTTGTCGTCATCTGTGAAAGCAGGTATACCCCGGTACTATACGTGAGTAATATCTATTCAGGTTGTTGTTATATCGCGATCGCTTAGCAGCATTTTTGGAATCTTTTAAAACTTTTGTGGCTGGAGCAACCATAACCTCACAGAGAATGACTGAATATCCGTCTATCCATATCAATTGGTTAAAAAACTTTTCAACATAGAATCTCATGGTGGCGTTTTGTCTTCGGGTAGGGACGGAGGGTAACCGTAGCAGTCTATACCCCTTGTCTATTGCCGCTGACAGTCCATCACCAAGGGAGGTGGTTGAATCAATCTGTTCTGTTTTTGACTTTATTCCAATCTTCTTCGACGGTTTTCTTGCACAAAACTTGCAAAATCTTTAAAAATATAACCATTGTGTATTTGCCACCAGAAATTTCTCCTGGGACTGGCTACACATATTATTTCAAATACCAATCAAATATGTATGTGTGTTTTATGTTGGTACTAAATAAAATATAAGGCATCGCGCACTATAGGCAACCCTTTTTCTATAAAGACCTTTCGGACATCTCAAACACACGTATTCGATACCTCACTATATGGGCGGAGGATACCACGCACCTATCTCAAATTTTGATCTAACTTTCACAGAAACACCTTTGGGTCAATAACAAATATTTTCTTAAAATTTGAGTTCAATCAGTTCGGTAGTTTTCTAGATATAAGATTTTTTTTGTTTTTTTTTTCGTATGAGAGGTGGTGCCACGCCCGTTTGTCCAATTTTGGCGTGGCGATATCGATAATGGATGTAATGTATTGGATATATAATGTGCACCCTCTTCATCGCCCTCCCTCTCCTTGATCATGCTACTTGTTTGTAATGTTGTATTTCCTTTCCTTTGTTTCCCTCTTCCTATGGAATCCGAACAACTACCTAATACTATACCCCATGCCATACTGCCGCAACCCACCCCATCCCATACATACCTACATATACAACTGAGCACTTCGAAAACAAATAGTGTTGTTTTGTTTGTCCTGTCGCATCGCACGATCGCAAAAGTATAAACGTCCATTTGTAGCAAGGTATATGTGTATGTATATATTTTCACTTCAGAATATACATTTTGGCTAAAAACTGTTCCTAAGGACGTGGCTATAAACGACATAGCCTATAGTAGTCTTACAGTCTTAAGGAACATTTAAAAAAAAGTTTCATGGAAATCTGTCCTGTAGTTTTTGAGTTTTTAGCTGACAAAGAAAAGTCCTAGTTTTATTATATGTATAGATTAAATAAGACGCACATAATACTTGCGAGAAGCTAGATCTATGTCCTATGACCTACCTATAGATCTATGTCCGGTTTCATACAAATTAGAGCAAGACAGTGTCTTTTGATTCCGAATCGCTTCGTTACGTTAATGGGTTGTAGCTTGAAATTGGTCAGAAATATGGTCCGAGAAATAACATCCTTTTTTGCTTAGGGGTGCATAAATTTATTCGTACAGAATAATCACTTAAAAATCGAGATGTCAGAACATAGATCAATCACATTTACGATATAGTACATTGCTTTCGCTATGATATTCCTCTCGTCGGTTGATGCCCACAACTACACTTTAATCGATTCTAATTCCTGCAGTAACATGTCTATACCTTCAGTCTATTGCCATTATCTGTTCAATTTTTTGGATCGTTCATCGCTAGCCATTAAATGATGATAAAACTATTTATGTCAGACGACGTATATGTATGCCATCATGATAAGCCAAAAGACCCGTAACAATGCTATTATCATCCCAAACACACACTTTTATCCTTAATGCAGACAAATTTTATATTTTCCAATAACACCAATGGATTGTGTCTTCTGCTCTCATTTCAGGTTGTCATATATTTCTCCGCATACCTATGCATTGCAACCAACCCTTGGTCCATCCGAGGGATCAAAACAAATCCAACGCATATAATCATACCCATAAATGGAATACCATATCGTGTGCCATATCTTTTTAATTAAAAGCGGAAACATATCATTATCGTCTTAGTAGCAGCAGTATCATTCCCAGTTATGCTTTTATGATTTTTCATATCCGTTCACAACAAAGCAAGGATATTGTCACAACGCCTTGAAGAACGTCGTTATATGTGATATGAATACCATGTATGCGTAATATCCGAGAGATTGTTTGAGAATTCAGGGATACATTCCACATACCTATACACCACGCAGTCAAGACAAAAGCGAAAACCGGTATCCAGAACCAATGGATGAAATTATGGTCGCAATTAGTAAATGTAGTTTCGACAAGGGCGACAACAAGAGTGGTAACATCAACTATAGCAGCAACACCATCAGGAATAAGGAAATAGCGACAAGAATACGTAATTGTGCGCTTGTAAGTGGTAAGATATATTTGTGTTCTGCTCCCAATATGGGAATGGGGTTTATAGTGTATGAGTATGCGACGTTGGTAGTATGGGATTACTATGGACCCCGCTAGACTATAGTAACTTTTTATGATTATTATTATCGCCATTGTTGTGTTGGAGGATACACTCGTATTGTGATGTTACGATTCTTATGATGCGTTCTTTATTTTAGTTCTTCCTTTGGTTGTCTTCGCTTCGAATGTCCTTGAATGGTTGTTATGTACTTGGTGGTGTATACACAATTGTGGTAACGTTGACAGAATATAACGAAGGCTATACAATAGCATATTGTATGTGTCTTGTTTCTTGAAGGAGTGCCTTTCGGGCTAAAGGATAATGGCGTGGAACTGTGGTTAGTGCATTGTGAGCTTTGTTTATGGTGTGCACTTCATTCATTTCATGTGTTGTCTTGGAGATTCGCTTTGCGATCCGTCCAGAATAAGAATTCCTATGTGAACGTACGCTGTCATGTGTGCTTTGTGGTGAATGTTATATCTACGAGTAGGAATATATACAACATGCTCGAATTACGTCAATTGAAATTCGTTGTACCATGAATGGTTGTGGCTGAAAATACTGCCATCTACTATTGAATAATTCTTTTGTTTAAACAATATTGAATACATTTCGTTGCCCTATAAAATTCTCCATTATCATCAGATAGTAATTGGGAATATGTTCTTGAAACCCATTCAGTTATAGAGTTAAGCTGGTTGTGCCGGTACTTTTTAAATAACTCTTAGCATTAGATATACCGTGCCTGGTAATCTACTGTTGCATTAGTACCTCTATTCTATATTCTTTTTCCCTTCTCTAGTCGATCTGCCAGATACTCTAGTCTTTTTCTCCCCTTTCTTGACATTTCTCCAAATTAAGCTACAGTTCAGCATAGTAAACATAAAGCGAACATATAGTTATCCATATTACTGTACATTTCACTCATCAGAAGATGAAGTGAACGACTGGTTACACATATCGTTAGATATTTTTTAATGGAAGCAATGATGTATTTCTAAAAAACATATATCTCTTCCAGTGCTATTTCAACGTCACTAATATAGACCAGGGGACAGCTGACATTAGATTTGTTCATTTAGTTCATTTGACAAAGCGTTTAATTTAATATACCTACCTACCTACTTTAACTCTACTAGAACTTGGGATAGGGAATGTACGAGAAAAAATCCAGAAACATTTGCGCGGTCTGAAAATACTGAAATAATGACAACGCAGTACCCTTAAATTTTGATCACACGCTCTTATAACCATTCCAAATAAATACCTAAATAAATTATAAATTATTTGATCATAAGGCCGTGTGTCAACTGCGATAAATAATTATATCTTTGGATAATTTTATCTATAGTGGTGTTTAACGAATTTTTAGCTGTCAACAATTTATCCTGCTCCGGAAGCAAAATAATCAGCCCTATCACAAATTCTATCGTAATCGAAAATACTCTACGAATCCTGAAAAATACATCATGGAATCCATTCGTAATGCAAAATCTGCTACCAATTTTGAGATTCGTTAAATTAGGTAGGTACATATCTCTGAATCCGAATGCAATGGAAAATTGACCTCTTTATCAACGAAAAGTAATTTGTGTCGGAGACGTTGAGAAAAACGTTGTTTACACAGCAATAGGATGTGATTTTTCTTAATACTTTAATAGGGCAAACACAGCTAATGAGGCACATATCAAAGTTATTGAACACGAAAGAACACCCGAGACCCGAGACAAGCTCATGTTCCAACTCCTCTATATTTAAATTCCGGTTTATTGAGTCGAAAATTTCTTTGAAAGTTTATTATTCTTTTTAAAACATAAAACGAATTAAGTTCACTATATTCGGCTTATTTAAGTCAAAGGGATCACAAGAGACAAGAGTCGTGAAGTATTTTTCTCTGAATTTTCAGTTTCCGCTTTCGCCTGGCGGTCTTTGTTCGACCAGCAATTATTCAGAAGGCAATTGAATCCATTTTTAAACAATTTATATTTTTAATTTGTTGTTAAAAAATGTGCACGACTGGGTCGCACGAAACTTTCTCGTTTATTGCGAATCTCGCAGAATCTCAGAGTTTTTTCAGCAAATTTTACGTTCAAAATCATACCCACTTAAGATGTACTCAGGTTTAGTAACTCAACCCCTGTTAATTAAAATATAAAAAGTAATACATACTACATAAACATACGTATTAACTACAACACTTTATTACTTACTTTAAAATTTCACCCCGAACAACTGACACTTAAAGGAGGCAAGTAGGCGATGAATTTCGTATTCCCATTTTTGATTATTTAAAAAAGTGGTCTCAATTGTCGGAATTTGGGTAGTCATTTTTGAGAAATATTCATAAAACGGCTATATTCGAGTTTTCTGAGAAAAACTGAGTACGTGATCATGTTTAGAATGCTTATGTTGTCCTAAATATGTATTTTGATCAAAATCGTTAGAGCGGTTTTTTTTAAATTATGCTGACAAATGTTACAAATTTGGATTCGAAAAGCACTGTTATTAAACTGTTTAGCGCAAAACTGAGTACGACGTATTATTCAGGGTATAAACATTACCTAGCAGTTACATTTTCATTCAAATTGAAAATGGGGTTTTCGAGATATGACACTCACAGAAAAAAATTGTAATATTTACAATTTTCTGCGTAAAATTTACAAAATTTTAATTGCAATATAGTCGTTACAATTTAATAGTAAATTTCGTTTTTTTTTACTATTTTCAATTGAAAAATCTTAAATTTTATGGATAGGTCCCTCAACGCCAACTTGGTTGTATCCATTTTGTTAAGAATTTCAATATTTTAAACTGTATCCCGAATTCTTTTGTCTGGAAAACTTCGATTCTGATGTCACAATGCAGGAAAAGCGTTTCCCCAACCAACAGAAAATAATTGTAAAGGCTTTACTATCCGAATTGTAAAACCGTCTATTTACAATTTAAATAGCAAATTTGGTTAATTTACAATTTTAATTGCAATTTTTTTTTTGTTTTACTATTTTAGTTTTTGTTGAAAATTTGTGTTTTTAAGTTTTTTTATCGAAGAAAACAAAAAAATTTACAATTGAAATAAGTAAATTTCGCATATTTTTTCCTATTAAATTGTAATGACTATAGTTACAATTAAAAATGGTAAATGTTACGCAGAAAATTGTAAATATTACAATCTTTTTCTGTGAGTGCCAGCACGATAAAAAAACATAAAAACACAAATTTTCAACAAAAAATATTATAGTAAAACTAAAAAAATTGCAATTAAAATAGTAAATCAACCAAATCTGCTATTTAAATTGTAAATAGATGGTCTTACAATTCAGATAATAAAGTCTTTACAATTTTTTTCTGTGAGTGGAGCAGTTTTTAAAGTACCATTTTTAGCAATTGGGGTGGAAATCGAAGGACGCATTCATGGTTCAAAAAACACTTTTTTGCAACTGTTTAGCTCGAAACTGAGCAAATAATATTACTATGGATTTAAGCATTACCTGAAAGTAACATTTTTATCATAATCGAAAATGGCGTTTTTGAGATATGAGCAGTTTTTTAAGGTACTATTATTAGGGATTTGGGTGGATATCAAAGGACGCAGTCTTTTTAGGGAAAAACTGAGTTTGCTATCAAGTTAAGAATGACAATAGTACCTTAAAAATACGTTTTTTTTAAATCGTTTTTTACCGTTTTCGAGAAAAAGCCAATTTTCAAAACTGCCGTTGCTGGACTTTTTAGCGAAAAACTGGGTATGCAGTCATGTTAAGCATGCTTACATTAACTATCAATTTTGGTTCAAATCGTTAGAGCCGTTGTCGAAAAAATCTAAATTTAGACATACATATTTCGTAATATTTCGTAAAATTTGTATATGGGAGGTACCGTTAATATTAGGGCTAGCATAAAAAAAAACGTCCCTAGCGGGTAACCCACAAACTCTAAATACGAAGTTTGAAGCAAATCCGTCCAAGCGTTTAGATTCCCCAGGGGTGGGACAGATAGACATACGGACGGACAGAATTACGAGACCCACTTTTTTGAGTTCCCCTATCATCGTAATATCAGAATTGATCAAAATCTCGAGTTCGAAATTTTGTACGAAAACAATATCTTTCTCTTACTACGTATACGAGAATGTTAAAAAGAAGAATTATTTAATTGTTTGAAAGCTTAGTAACAATTCATATCAATATTTTTCACACACATCGGTTTGACACAAAACAGCTGATTTCGAAAATGAGAATGGGAGCGGTTAATAAGGCTGTGGATTCAATTCGGATTTTTTTGAAGTCAATTTTTCGTAGTTCGTATCGTAGCTTTCATTCCAGGAATTTCTTACAAATGGATTCTGTGATAGGGCTAAATCCTAATTTGTATGCTAATTTTTGACATTCTCTTTTGCTTGAGTTTTACTAGAATATGCAAGACTAAAGCCCAATATCCTGCTCGCCCTAAATTTTAGCGACCGCACTTCTCTTCATAGCACAGATAAATGCTCGGTAAATTCGTTCTACAGGGTACCTATAGATGGGATATGCAGCCATTTTATGTTATTGCCACATGTATTTTGATTTTTGTTATTTTTTTTCCTCTACGGTTGTGTGGGAGTAGATCCTGGGGCCGAACTTGGCGAAATGGTTTTAGATTTCTCTCTGCCAGTCTTCTTCCTACTGTTCGATCACTAACTGAAACACCTCTCACTTCCAAGAGACGAGTGCGAGCTTTAGTAGCTGTACAAAAGCGATCACTCAGCACATTATTGACAACAAAGCGGTCGTTTCGAGCGGAAGTGCGTCGGTTTCTGCCTTGATATGGCATCCTATTGTAAGAACCCAGTCTCCCGAAATCGTCTGATGGCATCCCTTTTAGTGGTTCGAGGCACATCAAGTGTCACCGCAATCCGACGTTGGATGTAGTCAGCCACAGCCCTGGCTGCTTCAGTTTTTTTTGTAATACCCAGAGGGTCACAAACTCTATTTAAACACTTTCCAATATTCAGAAATAAAGTAAACAAGGATTTAACATCACAGTAATGCAATCGCTAAGAACGTCAAATTAGGGATCAATTACAAAAATGCATTAAGCACAAACAAGATATAGGAAAAGTGCAGAATGAATTGTGCTTATCTTCGTCAATCGTCAATCTGCGGCAGTGCGTTATGATGGTCATAGGAGTATATCTGGAATGGAAAAAGGTAATACATAGACAGGACATAGACAGGACTGTTCAGCTCACGTTAGCTAAACATCAGCTTGCTTATGTCTACCATATCATATACGATAGCATCGAATTCTCTAATTTCAGCGTTGAACATTGTTTCCCTGAGCAAGCATCCTCATGTACATAATGCACAAAAAAGGATTCTATGAAGAATAAAATAAAAATATAATCCATAGTTCCCATAGACAATGTAAAGCATCCGGATCCCTACCCATTGTATTGGCAGTTCACATTCAAGAACACACATCCTCAGGATCAATAAGCAAAATTGGAGCTACTAATATCCTGCGGGATACTTCAAGTATGTATTCCCAATTGTGGACAACGATGACTACATCATAATCGCCAAAACAGTAAAATTACGTGCATATGCGTTGTTCGCTCGCTCATTCTCGTTTATATTATGTAATGTAGTGCTCGTCTCATCCCTCAAAGTTAACTTGTTTTTCTAGGTCTTCTATGTCATTTTCCATAATGTATTTGAGTTTGAGTTCAGCTGGATGAGGTTGAGAGAATGTGAAAAGAAAAACAAATGCAAATCCTGGAGCTTGCCAGTGTTGCGCACGATTTGCATAGTATAAATGGTATCAACATGTTTAAAGCAAATATTAATTGTATTAAAATTTGCGGGAATGCAGTTCTGTTTAGAAGGTCCGCCTGGACTTAAGTAGAGCTATGAAACATAAAGAAGTTCTTCTGAAATTCCTTCCTTATCACCACGATCGCTTGAAATAGCTAGAAAAGAAAAGTGCGAAATCTGCCCACATTAAACCGACAAAGTAAAGGGTGTTTTTTAAAGAGGTAATAAAACTTTGAAATGGAATAAAAGAAAATTGTTTTTTTTTTTTTTTAAATTACCATGAAATTTACTTTATTCGAAAGATAATTTTCTGGCATTATAATTTAAATATGATTTCTGGCATGGCTCGGACGTAGTCTAATCACGAGGTCCAATTTTCGATGACTTTTTCCAACATTTGTGACCGTATATCGGTATTAACGCAGCGAATGTTGTCCTCCAAGTGGTTAACCGTTTCGGGCTTATCGGCGTAGACTACCGACTTCACCAATAGTCAAGCGACGTTAAATCGCACGATCTTGGAGGCCATTTCACGGGTCCGCAACGTGAAACTATGCGGTTACCAAACGTTTCCATAAATCAATTGTCTCACGAGCTGTGTGACATGTTGCGCCGGCGCCGGCCGTCTTGTTGACGGCAGCTCCTGAACATCATGGTTGTTCAATTGATGAACGAAAACGTCAGTAATCATGGCTCTATAGCGGTCACCATTGACTGTAAGGTTCTGACCAGCATCGTTTTTAAAGATGTACGACCAATTATTCAAGCAACCTATAAACCCAAAAAAACACCAAACAGTCAGTTTTTTTTTTGGATGTAACGGTGTCTCAACATACACTTGAGGATTATCATCACTTCAAATATACGGCAGTTTTGTTTATTGACGTATCCATTCAACCGAAAGTGAGCTTCATCGCTAAACCAAATTGACCGTAAAATGGACGTAGTGCGCGATACGTATTTCGAACAGAACCATGATTTTCACATATGTATTCACAATATAGAAGCGTTGTTCAAGAGTCAGTTTATTCATATTAAAATGCCAAACCAAACTAAAAATAAATCACTAGACAGCAGCCAGTTAAAATAGTGTTGCCAACTTAAAGCAGGTCAGACTATTTCGTTTTCGTGTCTTTAAAATCACTTTAAAATCACTAAATCGGAGGTTATTTTTCCTTATTTGTAATTTCTGAATGGCAAATGTGGGGAAAACAGTTAATTTTATACATAGTTAACGCATACATTGCGTTGAAAGTTACTAAAAGTTATACATATTCGGTGAAATGACATAAGGCCATTTCGAAATATGGCCCTATGACGCTTTCGAAAAGCGACACATGTCACTTTGCAAAAGCGTCATGAGACCGTATTTTTTGCGACATGGGGCCATATTTCCATCATGCCCTGAGAGCCTTATTTTGCTCAGTTCAAGTTAAATTTTTAACCATTTGACTCTTAAGTCCACAATAAATCAACAGTGGAATAAATATGGGGGGGGGGGCTTGCTGCCCCCCTGCAACCCCCCTGCTTGAGTTCACTGCTAGGCTACGGGATAGGTGCGCCGTTGGGTATATGCAAAGTTTCTTTAAATCCACGCGAAACATTATGGCCTCTTTAAAAGCTAAACTTTAAAGGTGGTCTTATACACTCTACTAAGGAATAGTGCAAAGCTCTTATATGTATAATGTATATCTAGGAAATTGATGCAGATAATGGACTCTCTCATTCATTAAAGTCCGATTCAACTGTCACCAAAGAGTTTGCTTGGCCATTTAAAGGCCAGCTATCTATACTTGTGCTTGATTTTAGGAAAAACAGTTTTGGATACCAAAACCTATCTACCTGGATAGAAACATATCTACATATTTTGAGCCCAAATATTTTCGTACTTATTCACAGTGCAGAGCATACTACTAGTTACTACCACCAAATGTACCTACTTAGGATACAACATGAAAATTGTATCATACAAATGTATCATCTTCTCTTCACTACTATAGTAATGTGTGGGTACATTCAATCCCGAACAATCACCGTTTCCATAATGCAAAGGATGCCTAGTATGCTGATGCTCCCTAGGGTACTTGTGGTAATGGTTTGGTGATGATGGTGAATGGAATGCTCTGTTCAGTACATGAGAAAATTGTGTTCTGGATAGCCCCTAGAGTGCAGAAGATAGTTGTCTGGCTGGCTGTAGCTTGCAGTAGTTCACGTTTAGTTTGTTTAAAAAAGGATTCTCTACATGCAGAAGTATGAATGTGTGTGCGAGAATTTTGCGGATGATGAGAACATGCATAGAAACTACGATGTGTAATGCATATTATGCAAAAATCACAATACAGAAAGATAATAGTTGTGTACCGCTGTACCGTACCTACTGGATACAAATTACGGGGTTATGACACTTTTTTTCTCTCCTCCTCTAACTCTCGACTTTGACAAAGATTGGTCAAATTCATCGCTATAAAAGGTCACAAAGACAAATTACTGTCCATAGAGCAAGCGAATTGTGCCGAAAGGGGTTGTACTGCACGAGTGCATCTTCATCAGAATATACGCTATAGGTCCAGTCGTACTGGATACATTACTAATAGCGCCGATACAATCACTTACCAGTAATTGTGAATTCAATTTGTCAGTTCCAAGGAAATTTATTGCGTGTTGCGTCGTATCGATGAAAACCGCCCCAGAAGCCCCTTGTTCCACGGCAGGCGCTACCCCGTACCGATGAAGAAATGCGTTCTTCGCGACTTTCTTTTCTTTTTCCTTTCTATTCAATTTGAGTCAAAAAGCTATCATCAATATTTTTGCGTTGCGTGGACATCATTTTGTTTTAATTAATTGATTTCACAGTACCTGTGAACAAATAGATCGATGTGATATCAAAAAGTATGCGATGTTGTCGCCACCGGAACTAGTGTACCTACTATACTGTTTGTGGGAATAGCTAAAAGCCAGCCTGCGGGAAAACAAATGGTATTTGGCTGTTTTATTTGACATTAATGGCGTTTATGCTCATTTTGCACCCTTCGTGTTTTACCGTAATTGAGTTATTTCGATGTGAACGATTGATAGTGGTTGGAGGGTTTTTTTTTTTGTTTTTTTATTGTATGGATGGCCATTAGTCCGACTGCATGCTTGTTTGTGATGTCATTATACTGTCTTTGCTTTTGGTTGTTGCGGGACTTTTTCAGAATTTTTGACCAGAAGTATATAAATGTACCTGTTATTATTTTGATGAATTCCTAAAATTTTTATGTTTGCAATATACCTATGTAGCTCTAAAAATATTGTTGAATTATTAATTTCATGTATGCATGCTAGTCTAGTCGACATAAAAGGGTATATCTAAATAAAGCCTCGTGACACGGTTTGACTTTTGATATAACTTAGTACAATAATCCTGCAAGTGGGGCTTGGGTGGAGGTTTTCATTTTTGGTTCTACGACTATCCTAGGCTCAGATTTCCAGCTATATTTAGGTACATACATATTTGTTAAATGTAAAATTCTTCATTCGATTTGGAACTACATATATAATATTTATGTATCTACTATTTAAAAAAAATATGGTTGGTGGAACAGGTCCGTGTAGGCATTATAGGCCTAATTGATTCTCCCAACCATTCATTTGTATAAGTTTTTGTTCTTTGGGATGAATGGGAACCTACAATATTATGCCTAGTCCGAACGGCTGAAATGAGAAGCGCCAATTTGTGCAACCTACACCCGCCACTCAAGAAATACTCAACGAACCAACCGCTCCTCACTCAATTTTGGTTAGGTTGACGGAATTCTTGTATATTTTCGTCAAAGTTGAAGGACTTATATTGCTTATAGACGAATCTTTGTCGACATCGCACACCGTCTGCAGAAGTTGCGCTTTGGCTTCGTGTTGTGCTAAGCGCTCACTTTAATTGGTCTGTTTTGTTTCTAGATCTACCTACATCTGAAAGGATTACCAATTTCATTCTCTCCGAATCTGCTTATTTGTTTTTGCTGGTTAAACCGAGATCTATATTAAGTAAGCCGCGAGGACAATTTACCGGTAAGATCTATCTATATAGCTGTAACGAGCTGTAACGCTCTTACGAGGAATAATTTCTTATAGAGCTACTAAGAAAGTCTCATATTATCAGCTTTTTTTATCTACAAAAGTAATGCGATTAACACACACACACACACATGTATCTTAAAGCCTCCGGGTGGATATTTAAACTTGTCAACCATGGATATTACTTTATTTTTTGATTGTTTATTCGCACACCTACCTTATTTACTTAAAAAAAATGAAACATGTAATTCGATTCCAAAATAAATCCTATTTCCTCGCAAAAATGCCAGACATTTTCATATTTGCTTAAGGATATCTACGAAGAATATACATAAAATTTAATTCGCAGTATTTCAAATGTGTATACGCTCCGGATAAATTTTATTTGTCTGTTGAACTTCCTATTTGAACCCTTCGTGCCAATTTGTTTTTATTTCCGTTTCCGTGTCAATTAGGATATGAGTTGTTGGAAAGTTGTTGTTGCTGTATTTTCGTCTCCTTTTTTTGTATGTATGTTTTTACCACTTTCCAAGAATGTATAGCAACTTGAATAAAAAAAATGCAAACCCTTTCATTCAACATTTTTTTCTGTCCACTCTCTCAATTTTGTTATTTTGTTTCTTTTCTTCTATACAGCATACAGAGGACCACTACCACCGACAACAGGAACCGGAAAAGTGGACGACAAACTAGGGAAAATGAACGAACAACACGAGCAGCAGCACAACCGCCAACAGTGAAGTGCTTTCATGTTGCTGTTCATACAGCCGGTAGAAAAAAAATACGAATAAACATCCTCTAAAGGATAACAACCTTAAATAACAACAGCAGAATTTTCTACCGCGCGACTAAAGATTTAGGTGAAGTGCTCAGATAGTATACATAGTAGTGTTTTCATAAAGTGTTTTTTTTTTTTATTTATTTGTTACTTGCTTAAAAAAAAAGTTGTCACGAAAAAAATTCCGGATTTACAAACAAAATAATATCAAAAACAGAATATAGCAAATTAATTTCAAATAAAACAACAAATTAAAATGGGATCAATACGACCCTGTAGGACGGCTGCATATTGCAGCTCCAGTCTGACGATACACAACCTATTAGTGCAAAGTATATCAACCGTGTATCTGTGGTGGTTGTTCGGTACGTGCTTAATTCTCTTAACTAACAGTGCCGACTTTTTAATGGCCAGTGCTGCGTATTTGGAAGCAGATGAGCCTGTCAACGAATTGGACCTACCAGGTGAGTGTTATCAATTAAATTTCAAAAGCAAAACAAAATTAATTGGATTGGTTCGCATATACCTACTAAAAGTGCATTATTCATGAAATGCGATTTTTTCCATGGGCTTACGAATTATTTCGTTAGTCCTTGATGAACTTTAGTTTTATAGTTTTAGTGAAAGCAAATGAATTGAATATGGCTTTGGTAAATTGGATTTTGGTGTTTTTAATGTCACTGATGGATTTTTATTTCTGTCCTATGGGAAAACTATTTTTATTTCTGTCCTATGAGAAAACTATTTTTATTTTTTGTTCCGAATTAATAGAAACGTCAAAATGAGTTATTGAATTTTTTATAATTATAATTCGATAAATTATTGCACAATTTTATTTGCTCCTATGTAAGCTCAATAAACAATTGACTTGCCTTTCTCATCGATCTGGCTCATTAGTAGACGACCGCCATATTTAATATTTAGCCAGCTATGCAAACGCTTTTGATTTTCCAGCCTCAAGAGGGTTCACATTTTATTTTTGGGGGTGAGAGATATTGTAGGATATAATGTCACGTAAGAATGCTTTCGAATACGTTTTTTTTTATCTAAAACATGGTGCAAATTTCCCTCTTCTCTGGGGTGGGTAAATGTGTATCTTGTGCTGATGCCAAAGACGCTGCTGTGTGGACAATCAGTCATGGCATGGCTGGATCCTCTATCGAGCGAGATATCTTCCAAAGCAGGGGTATATTTGTTGTTTGAAATGCGCACATATTTTTTTTAGCTGTAGTTCTGGTTGGAAAAGTTGTTTTGTTGTCGCTAAGAGAATAAAATCCCTAATGTGAAGAGACCTGCGGAAGTTAGGACGGGCTATACCATACCAATACCACATATCGAACGAAATTCTGAAATGAAACATAAATGTTTTGTATTATACGTCTCTTCTCTTATAAAGATTATTAATAAACCTAACGCATGCCATACTGACATACGATCATAATATACATACCTACATATACAACTGACCACTGCGAAAACGAATCAACCTATGCTAGTGTTGTTTTGTTTGTCCATTTGTAGCAAGGTATAATATTGTACAACCCTTTTCACTTCAGAAAATACATTTTGGCTAAAAACTGTTCCTAAGGACGTGGCTATAAATGACATAGCCTATAGCAGTTTTACAGTCTTAAGGGACATTTAAAAAAAAGTTTCATAGAAATCTGTCCAGCAGTTTTCGAGTTTTTAGCTGACAAAGAAAAGTCCTACAGTTATATTATATGTATATAGATATGTACTTCTATCGGTATTTATAGCCAAGTTTGAGGTTGGTGTATTCATTTTATAAAACTTTGAGCAAATCTATCAATCTACAAACATTAAGTTTGAGATCATTAGCTACTGCCTAACATCAACAAACATTTTTAATAAATTAACAAACGTTCAATTGACTTCAGATGTTGTACAACTAAATTTCCGGCTTCTGTCAACCTTGCCATTAAACACAGACACACGTTAGTCAACTTTTTACCTAATCAAAATAAAAGAGTACCAAACACAAGTCGAAAAATCACACCTCATTCAGCTACTTTTAAGAACGCAGTCAAACGCAATCAAAATATCTTCGGATGAAATTTTGAAGCAAAAAAACTCAAACGTATCCAATTTCATAATAAATCTTTGCTAGTCATAATTTAAACATTTCACGCTCTAAGTAACATTTTTTATTCAGCTAAGGTCATCCCATTCCATATAATTACCTCGAAGATATATTACAAGTCTCGTATTTCTCGCACAACATAAAAAATTAATCAGATAATTGATACTTTGATGGCTGCGTTCGAGCAAAGGAAAAAAAACCAAATGGAATAGGTACCTTATAAATTTATTCTGATCAAAAGTTAAAGAAGGGCGGAACATGGCGTTAACAGACCCTAATTATAAGTTTCGTTTGAAGGAATCTCTTCTTTATTTTTGAGTTTTAGTGTGGAGAGGGATTCTGTAGGGTGTGTTACGGTTTTGTTGAACTTTGGAGAAATATAAATTTAAGAGACTTATTGAAAATCACATTTTTTTTAAAAGCCATCGCAAGGTATATCGATGGTGTCTATTATGTGTACTCTTGAAATTGACTAATTTTGCATAGCATTTAAGGAAATTGAAGTCTTTTATTGTACATGGGTTTTTAAAAGGTTTCCGGTAGATCTATTCAGGATACTCCGAATCAGATGCTGATTGATGCTATGATGATCTCAAGGCCTAAGGGCAATTTTTTGTAATAATGCAGACCTATCATTTACGTATTAAGGTTAGGTATTTGTATGTTTTTTTCTGTATGCTAAATTTTTAGTTTTACACGGTCTCAATTTATAATTTTTAAGTTACTTACTTATTTACTTAAGGTAACGTTACAGTCCGGGTGGACCTGGGCCTCAACTAATAAGCGTCTCCAGCATGCACGATCTTTGGCCAGCTGTCTCCAGTATCGCACGCTAAGTTGGTTAAGGTCCCCTTCCAATTGCGTGCGCCACCTGAGTCGCGGTCTAATTTTAGTGCACCGTTCCTCGGGTGTGGATTCGAGGATTCACGTTCATTCGCTCTACATGACCCAGCCACCTCAGTCGTTGGACCTTCACTCTTCTGGCTAGGTCGATTTTGCTGTACAGCCTGTACAGTTCGTCGTTGTATCTCCTCCTCCACCGTCTATGCAGACGGGACCAAAAATTACTCGAAGAATTTTCCTCTTAAAACAACCAAGAGTGACCTCATTTGCTTTTGATAGAGTCCATGCCTCTGCACCAGAAAGTAGTACTGGGACGATTAAGGTCTTAGGGTGACCTTAGTTGTTCGAGAGAGGGCTTTGCTACTCAATTGCTTTCTTAGCCCAAAGAAACAGAGATTGGCAAGAGTTGTTCTTCGTTTAATCTCAGCGCTGGTGTCATTGCCTGATGAGTTCATAGCGGATCCAAGGTAGACAAAGTGCTTAACAACCTCCAAGTTATCCAAGTTATGGGTATCAATTTGAACTTCATGGGTTTTCTCCAAGATCTGCCGCAGTGTTAAAGTTTGATCGATGGTGGACCTAAAGACACACTGATAGAGTGATAGGAACTAATCAGGTTGTTGACGAAAGGCTTCAGGCTTTCCCACAATACGGCAGATAAGATCTTGTATGCGATGTTAAGAAGACTAATACCTCTGTAGTTGGCGCAGTTCAGAGAGTCTCCTTTCTCGAGAATCCGGAAAACAACCATCATTTTTAAGTTACTTTTTTAAAAAGAGAGAAACGTGAACATTTTAAAATGGAAAACTTTTTGAATAGGTACATAGAATATTAGATTATTTTTTATAGATTATCACAGGAAGTCTTATTAACCGACTTGTACGAGCCTAGCTCAAAAGAGATCAATTAGCAAGGTAAATCTCTTGTAGGTATAGGTATCATTTATAATAATAGTAAATGAGTACCTGTGCAGTAATTTTTTTTAGCCTTTTCATAATATCTTAAAAAAATAAAAAAAAAGTATCTATGTAGATTATTCGCTGTTTAATTGCTGTACATTAGAGTCCCATAGACCTCAACTTCAAGTGAAGTGCTGTTGTCAAACCTTGCTTCGTGCATACTCCTTCTCTTGAGATCTTCGAAGATTTTGTGTCACGGATTGATGTCGTATTATAATATTCTACGTTATACATGAAAGATGAAATATATTCTTGCAATCATCCTAGAGACCAACACTGTTGTGAAAAATGCTGCTCAATTCGGCCGTTCCTTACACCCATCCCAAAAACTGAGCTTACTCAACCGAATGCTTATTATAAAACCTAAAAAAATAATCAGATAACCATTGTAGGGTACAATATTCTTCACGAATTCATCATTATCCTTGTATGTTTTGAAAATGTGTTAAACAAATTTAATACAAACTATCGCTTTTCTGCGGACAGGCCAGACAATAACGTTATAATTGCGGGTATACCCAAAAGTGCTTGCACCAATCCACCCTCAGCGTTAACACATTCAGAATATAATGGATTCTGAAGCTCAAAGGCTGCTATCGCGCCTGGACATTGTCCAATATGCAGGCAAGTAGATTTACACCAACCTCAGATTTTTTCATTTTGTTTAAACTATATTTTTTTAATGCAGTGCGCTGCTATTGATTTATGGAAGCATTTTTATGTTAACTTAAAAGGCCGAAGGCCATACGATGAGACGGTCTTTTATCGATTTAAGTCAAATTGGCGACCGAACACAACGCGTTGCGTGAATGCTGATGATGGTGAGGTGATAATTCTGGGGTGTCTGCTACACACACAAGGCCATATAAGCCAACACGGTGTGTAATTATTTTTGATTCTTTTTGTTTGGTTTTATCTGACAGGTTAACAAATTGATGAACTCAATTTTCCGAAAGATTGCTGTGCACCACGATGGCTGGGCTGGTGATGGTGCCTACAAATCGGTGTCGGTCGATACCTACCAGCGTGCACGCGAGACCGATGGGAAGATAAACAACGATTTAAGGATTCGCGGGAATAGCCTCTTAAAGCGTTTTGCCTTGGGCTATTCGGAGATTAAATTGAAAATATACATTAATGTATCGCTAGTCTAATCCAAATCCGGAATATAAATTTGATTTTCACACTGCAAACATCCCAGATATGGCTACATTGTTCAAGTTCAGTTCGTGTGTGATTAGACCAATACCTCTAGGGAGTAGGGATACTAGTCTGAAAGTAGGTATACCTCTGTGAGGGATACACAGCAGAGTAAAATGCAAATAAGCCCTCAAAAGTTGCATCCTATAAAATTTGGTATTCTCTCATCTCCACATGCACATCGTTGTGAGTAACTAATGAAAACACTACAATAGACTACAATAGAGTTTCTGAAATTATAATCTCACTGAATGTAGGTTGCATTGCGGTATCTCAAATATCACGTAATACCTATGTATTCAACTCTCAGGTGTTTGGGTATTGGGTGCTAAGTTTCTATGTCCGCCCTTCAGCTATTGTAGGTAGGTAAATGTATCTACTTATCCTCACACTATTATTTGTCATGTGATAGCTTCAACCGATTTTACATTCGTATCAAAATCAATTCCGGTATACCTACTGATCAGTTTTTTTTTTTTTATTTAGGTAGAGCTCCATTTTCGTTGTACTGGAGATTATATTGATTGCCCAGTCTATAGACCATCCATATACTATCAATGGATTTGGACTGTTGTCTATGAAATTAATAGCTATTCTAATGGGAATTGAGGCAGGTATATGAAGTAAATCCAATTAGGTAGGGTTATTATGAGCAGCACCTATATCGAGTCAAATTGGAGAGTATTCAATTTGATTTAAGGACTAGTTGGGGACAAGGATTTCATATTGTAATTTCATAAAGGGTAGACCTTCTTGAAGCATGTTTTAACTCTGATAAATGCTCTTGAATTCTCTTGTTCTGTCGATGATTTCACTTTCAAAGTAGCTATCGAAACCGAAACAAGCATTTACTCCAAATTGTTTTGTCAATCAAAGTCCGTCATCTAATTATTATTGGTATATGCTTGACAAAGTTAGTCCTACACCGAAATAATTATTGGCATTGTGTGTATAAGAATAGAGTTAATTTAATTGAAGCTATTGTTGGCTAAAAAGGAAGTAAATTGTGTCCAGAACAAATTGGTCAAATTACATTTTGAAACTGAAAGATCATTCGCAATCAAGAAATGTGCAGCAGCATTAATGATAATGAACGTTTCTTTAATTATTTTGAGCTTAAACGAGCTCTTCTCGGTCGATTGGAAATTTTTTCAAATATGTAGATAGGTAGTGAAAATTTACTGCCAAAGTGAATGTTTTGCTGCCGCAACAGTGCTAACTTCAAGAACAAAATATCGGTGGACGAAATGTGGCAACAGCGTCTACTGTACGCAAGTTTGGGAAGAGTTCAGTACAGTATAGATAGGTACTTCTAAATCCTGGAGCACTCAGACGAATCTCGGACCATTGTACTACCAAGCAGAAACCTCTTTTTTGGTGTAGTGGTTGAGAAACTCTGATATTATTCGTTTTTCATTATGGTCGGTGGCAGAGTATTGCTGTCCCCCGCCGGGGCTCGAACCAACGCCGCTCGGGTCACAAGCAATGAATGGATTAGGCATACTAATAAAAAGATAAGTTATATATTAAAGGTTGCGATTTATTAGCTCTGATGCGTCATTTTGATGTCACTCGTTTAACTTAGGCTGTCACTGTGTGTCTCAAATGAAAGTTAACAATGTATGTAGGTATCTATTATCTATTATAATATTAAAAGCCGACCCGATTTCGTGTGATAGTCATTTACCCTACTTAAAGAATACAAAATCCATTTTTCTTTTTACCAAATTGAAGCTTACCACTCATAGATATGTTATGAAGAATAATAATTTGCAAAAAAACATTTGTAAAATAGGTAAATTAAAATTTTTAAATTGCATTGGTTACAACAACAACAAACAAAGAAAATTAATATTTCCCTTTCGCTCAGTCGAAATTCTACTTTTTGCGATCGTGCGACAGGACAAACAAAAACAAAACCACATCGTCATACGTATACGTGGGGTGGTGGGTCGGTGTACCTCATTCGAAAGGGGTTGATTTGTTTTCTCAGTGAGTGCTATGGTCAGCAGGAGCAGCTGTATGTACAATTGTACATAGTGATCGTATGTCCAATGCAGGATGGGGTGCGTGCTGCAGTATAGCATGGGGTAGGTATAATATTAATAATCTTCGTAAGAGAAGAGACGTACAAACCAGGTAACAAGGTAAGGTTGGGTTGGGGTAGTTGTTTGGGTTTCATATGAAGAGGGAAACAAAGGAAATGAGAAGCAGTATTGTATGAACAAGTACCATGGTCATGGAAAGGGGAGGGCGGTGCAGAGGGTGCACATTATATTTGTTGTCTTCCATTCTCCATTGGCGTAGGTATATGGCGATCCGATACTTTTTAAGAAGTTTCACCTCTTTCACGCGTACCTACGGACTTGCACGGTCCCTGGATGGTTTAACTTTAGATTCACAATTGGACCCGGTAGTTGGTGCTGCAATCGAGTTCCAGGAATTTTATTTATTTCCTTCTAAAAGCCTGCACCGATTTTGCTGAAATTTGGTGTGTGTGTTTGAGGGGATCCCTGGATGGTTAAGGACCCGGTAGATGGCTCTGCAATCGAGTTCCAGGAATTTTCTTTATTTCCTTCTAAACGCCTGGACCGATTTTGCTGAAATTTGGTGTGTGTGTGTTTGGGGGGATCCCTGGATGGTTAAGGACCCGGTAGGTGGCGCTGCAATCGAGTTCCAGGAATTTTATTTATTTCCTTTTAAACGCCTGGACCGATTTTGCTGAAATTTGGTGTGTGTGTTTGAGGGGATCCCTGGATGGTTAAGGACTTGGTAGATGGCGCAGCAATCGAGTTCCAGGAATTTTATTTATTTCCTCTTTAAATGGATGTTTATAGTGGGTCAAAACAAACAAACCAAAACAAAGAAAAACAAAACACAGTTGTTGTGAAGTTTCACCTCAGTAGAGTGCTTATGTACATAATGAAGGTGAAGCACATACTCATTTTTTTGTCGTTCTGCATGCATGTTGCGTTGCTTTGTGTTTAAATGTATGGTGGTCGAATTTCGACCACTGGGTGAGCCTAGTTCCTATTGTTATTGAACTCTGAAGGAACCCTTGGTTATGAAACTGCAACTGAGTGTGACTGTCTTAAGAGCCTCTGTAATCGCTTTGTGGATAATATATCCTAAGCTGCTTTTCGCGACAGCTTGCGTCTTGTTTGTTTTATTTTTCCATTGAGGTTTGATCGGATGGAATTAAGCAGGCCAAGAAAGGACTTAGGCTACGGGAATCCATGTATTTATCTATACATTATACTAAAAGAATAGTGAAGAAGCTTTAGTCCACTGCGAACTTATGGTCAACTGTCCACCAAATTAACCCTTGCAATAATGTTCCTTCTCTCTTGCCTCGTATTCTATGTATAATTCTTGGCCCGACCTCATCATATTGTACAAACTACAAACCACAGGGCACTATATTGGGCTGAATCGTGTTTAGTTATTAAGGCGTTAAAGCTCAAAAGCTAGTATACAATTTTTTCAAAACTCTCTTCGCTAATATTTTTTATGATTTTTTGAAAATTGCTAAAAACGACTATTTTAGCCACTTTTTCCTCCTTTTCATACAAAATTTTTTCTGAGATCATCCCATTCAAAAAATCATAAAAAATATTAGCGAAGAGATTTTTGAAAAACATTTTTTTGCAGTTCACTATTAGAATTGTTTGAAGAAACTTTTTACATCAAAACATTTTTACTTTTGGACCGAGGAAAAAAGTAAAAAAAGTAGACTTTTACAAAAGTTCTAAATTTTCAATGGGTACTTAATGGGTTAAGGAAAGTTTTGTATCATTCAAACGGAATTTAAATGACATTTCCATTGGTGCCAGAATTTACATGAAGCAAGTTCAAATTATGAGTATATATAATTAACTTTAGTTTTGTCAAAATACTTATGCCGACAAGTGTATATAATTTAATTTCAAAAAATACATTTTGGGTAAAAACTGTTCCAAAGGACTGTCTCACAGTCTTAAGAAACATTTAAAAAATATTTCATTGAAATCTATTCAGTAGTTTTCACGATTTTAAGAGACAAAAAAAATTCCTGCAGTTTTATTATTATGTATAGATGTATAGATAAATTCTCCTCTGTAGTTATCGTACCACACTGCACTATGTGCTTGTGCAATGTGCATTGGATCAAGGTCTGCGGCACACTTATCTGACAATTTATAAGCCTGAACTGCCTCATCAGGATACAGGGCCTAATTATTTCGATAGCTGGTATATTCTTCTATATAATCTTCTATATAAATAAAAATGAAATGATGTTCGTTGGTAAGGGCATCACTTGAGATTGGCCGAACCGTTTTTGATGATTTATACTTTGTTGGAAAGGTATTTTCTCAGTACGGGTTTTAGAAAAAAGAAAAATTGGACAAAGGGGCGTGGCACCTCCCATACAAACAAAATCTTATATCTCGAAAACAACTGAATCGATTGAGTTCAAAGTTACATACAATCTTAGGTATCAGCCCAGGAGTATTCCTGTGAAGATTGGTCAAAATTGGACAAAGGGGCGTGGCACCTCCCATACAAAAAAAACATTCAAAATCTTATATCTCGAAAGCCACTGAATCGATTGATTTGAAACTTACAGACAATCCTAGGTATTAGCCCAGGAGTATTGCTGTGAAGATTGGTCAAAATTGGACAAAGGGGCACCGCCCTACAAAAAACATCTTCTATGGGGTGAAACTCGACGACGTTAGGTATAACTCGATAACCGTTGGGCCGATTTTCATGATTCTTTTTTTGTTCTGTTCGTATTGCTGTATTTCATATATTTACGCAGATAGGCAATTCCAGAAAATCGATTTATTCTCATTTTTCGCATTTTACGAAAGAACATTATTATCTAAGATCTATACCTAAGCAATACAATTTCTGTGCACGGGCAAAGCCGGGCGGGTACAGCTAGTTGCTACATATTAATCGACATGGACTACCTAAAACACAATCAGATTAAGTTCAAGTTTAACATGGGAATAAAAAATGTTTATATGTATTACGATAAATTTGCTTATCTTTATGACAAGTGTTGGTAGGTACATACAAATATATCCATGCCGTTATTATATCATTACAACAATGGAATCCGTAGCTCTGTGTAATCAAAATATTATGTACATACCTACCTATACATGCATAACGCACAACATATAAAAATACATATCTGCAAAGTAATAACAACTACAGAGCGCCAACTTATAGAGTACCTCGGACAATAGCTTTCTTTCTCGGCTTGTTTTTCATTTTCGTTAATTCAAAGTATGTATCTCTCCCTGGAGGTTCTTTTTATGGTGCTAATGCGAAGTGCCAATCAAACCCTAATAAATTATACCACACAACAGATGAGGAAACTCAACCTCTAGACTAAGTCGACGATTTACGTTCGAGGAATCAATAGTTGCTAAAAGCAAACTCATGTAAAGACTACACTACACATATTCGGGGCGTAATGAAGATCTTGTTGGCTTGTATCTTCATCCAGTCAACACAGCTAGATGTACTTACATGGCGGTGAATTTCTTTCAATACACCGCACTTAACGCGTTCAATGTGCGAAGCTGTCACTAACCACCCAGATTCCGCCCTTGAGTACGCCCACCAATTTACTACAGTCCATCGATGAGGGACATGGGGTACACGTACACCACACATAATGCAAATTTATTGCCCATGGATGTGCCATAACAGGCAACCACCATGAATTCGAGGGTTTCCCCAGGACACACACCAAGCAAATGAACAGTTAGTAGCCTGGATTAACATACGAGAGTGGGGAGGTGAAGGACAACAACGTAGTGATGGCGTGTGTGTGGTGTGTATGAAATTATCCAGGAAGGTAATTGGGATGTTTGTTATTGAATAAAGGTGGGCCTATTTGTGTGGGCTATGGGTGGGCGCTGAGATTTTCTCGGCTGCCTAGCCCAAGGGGTGCTTCATAAAATCGGCATTACCTGCTCACACCTATAGTAGATATGCTATATGTTATATCCATGTCATGTGAATGATGGTTTGGTATCCTACTACCTTTAGTATTGTTAGTTTCAGCTTATCTTGTATAGTAATTTTCAATTATTGGAGTCGCCTGCACTTGATTGCTGTTCGTTGAAAGCTGTCGAATGCATGTGGTGGAAGTGCTTTTTGATGTGCTCCAACCGACAGATAAAATTGACGAACAAACTGTTTCATATTAAGCACTTTAGATCGGTTCATGAACCGAGATACATATATTTATTACCCATTCCGCAAAATCGATAACTATAACTTGCAGTGGTATATGTATGCACTACACATTCGAAAAGCTAATTCTTGAAGGATGCTTCAATGGGATGACAGACAAGGTTTTTTTTTTTCATAATGCAAGCTTGGATGCGTTATGCAGTTGTAATAAAGGATGCCTTGCACATATTCTTCCGTTCTTCTTCTACCTTCGAAGCACACTCAAGTATTCCACTTAACAGATTCAGCCACTATAGTCTACATCTTTCTTCTCTATACAGTACGTGACTTTCTACTAATCCGAAGCGCGAAATTGCTTACTCGGTTGAATTCACACTGATATTGTGTACGCAGGGAAAGCAATTTCAACACCTTCCGCAGGATACAAGGAAAACCTGCTCTATTGTGTCTGCAATCGCTTTGAAGACAAAAGCGTTCATGGTTACGCAATTTGTAAATTCGAAATTGAATCGTTACATCGTTTTCCATTTTTAGAATACAAAAGACTTTTTTCTTGTAATTTAAATAGAAACGCACTGTAAGGGTGGATCGAAACAATAATGCAGACGGTGACCAACTCAAAAGTACCTTCAGTTGCAAAAAGTATTGGTTGATATTTATATAAGCAAAATGCATGAGTACGCCAGTGCAATCTACCCTCGTGAAATTACTTCGGATTCGGATGAATCGAAATTTTGAGGACATTGCAGCTAGTAATAATTGACCAAAGCCTCTGTTAGCTAGTCTATATCCTTTAGAGAATTTATATGCAAACTAATTTTTTAAATGGCAAATCGTTTGTGGGCGTAGTAGCGCAGTGGTTAATGTGCTGGACTACTGTGCGAGGGATCCCAGGTTAGATCCCCGGAAAACCACAAATTACATTTTAAGATTTTTTCTACTGCGCCATGTCTCGCGAACGTCTGACAAACATCCGAGAGTATAACTGTCCTGAAAAAGCATCTGAATTCAGCCGTTCGGGCACGGCATTAAATTGTACGTCCCTTCCATTCGTCCCAAAAATAAAAACTCGCACAAACGAATGGTTGTGAGAAGCTAGGCCTAAGGTGTATACACGCCTATAGCGCCAACTATTAATTCATTCAACTCGTTTGTAAGTTTTAACTCACTGTTAAATGGTCAATGGATGCACTAGTCGTAGCCTGACACACTTACCTAACCAATGGCGAAAGATTATTTATATTAGCGAGGACGGTTGATGAGTTTTGCATGCTGCTTTGAACGCAAAACTCGTTGACAGATTTACGGGCCTTGGATGAGGAGATTTAATAGTAAGCTTACATGGTCGTTCTCTGATGCAGGCTATCCAAAACCTACGGTATTAGTTAAAGTATATTTTTTCTCCTCGGAATATGTTGTGGGTTCTTCATATAAATTGGATGTTTCTCCTTTGTTTGTATGCGAAGAAATATCTAAAACTCAATTTCAAAGATATAAAACAGTTTATCATGACTGGTGATTAATGTCCAGCCCAAACCGTAAGAGCTAGGAAGCTGACATTTTGCAACAAATTTCTCATTATCGCCACCGTTTTGGGGAAATTCGCTTCAACATTTATTTTTGTCTCTCTCGGTCTATATTCCTCTTGAACCGAAGAAGTTTGCCACAGAAGGAGGCAGTTTTGTTTTTTTGTCTTAGGTTAAAGCAGGCGTACCCAAGCTTTTTCATACTGCGACTCCCTAAGAGGTTGAATTATTTTTGCGACACCTTTCTAAAAGCATAGATATGTGAATAGAAGCTGATATTACTGAAGATTCACTAAATTGTTTTCCAATTAGCACGGGTCGACGTTGAAATATCGTCGTCTCATATTTATGGTAATTTTGCTTGATAACATACCCGCATTCATCTAAAAATGCGCCTCGTCGTTAAAGATGATTTTTCTGCCAATATTGGGGTCCTCTTCCAAAAGCTCTGAAACCAAGTCAGCGAATAAATGCTGGATTAGTTGGATCTTGTACAGGCGTAAGCCCAAGTCCCGATGCAAAATTTGCTTTTCCTTTGTTCGGAGACTTACAGTAGTGAGAAAATAAAACACGCGACGCCCTTAGGATAGCGCCACGATACTCCGTCGCGACGCACAGTTAGGGAACCCCTGGGTTATAGTATAGAACACCTTCTGGCCTTCAATTGCTTTTGTTGTACCCGGAGGTAGGCGTTGGGGAATGGTGACTTTCTACATATTGGAGATAGGTAATATAAGTACAATCGACTAATCGAGTCTTAGAATTGAAGACAAATTTGCCAAATACACTTATGCGACTTATAGACGGTCTGGAAACGAATTTTCTGAATTTCATATATGTACCTAATATCTGAATTAGGTAGTCTAGAATTGCTTAACATTAATGATTTAATCAGAATTAACTACTCGAATGACACCTTTAAGTCCTTCAAACTCTAAAATATTCCCTTGATAGCAATAATTGATTTTTTTCCACCTAGCTACATTAAATGCCAGTTAGACCATATCACAACACAATTTCCCTATGGTATAATTTTACAAATTAAACCTATAAAACATGCACCAGTGCTCCTCGAAGTCTCGTGTGTAAAATAACTAAATTTAATTAAAGCGGTTGTTTGCAAAAAATATAAAAATCGAGCAGACCGACAGAGTGGGTGTTCTGTTCAGGGACCAAGAGCAAATATGGAAAACAAGGAAAAAACGAAATAAACATTTTTATTAAGCGCACTGCTGGATGTGGGGATCCTTAATGCTCCATGTAGTTTTCAACTGCCAACCAGCAGGAGTAGTGTATTCATCTGTCTGCGAATATGGACAGATGGATAGTGAGCTTTCGTCTTATTTCATTTGAGTTTTTTTTTTAATGCAATGAGAACTGATGTCAGTCGACTATTTAAGACTAAAGTAAAGCCAAAGGCAGTCATGAGGGGCTAATTGCTGGGTAAAAATAATAAGCAACTAAACGATTATACAAAATTTTTAACATGTTATATACCATATAACAATCATGTCAATGCGAGGGATTGGCTGCGCTCAAAAAATAAAGCGATTGATAGTGCACACTTGGACAGTCCCTTTATCCTGTGTGTGAACATTTCAGATCGCACTCATGAGAAGAGTTAACTACAATTCATCCCTTGAAGAAAGCGGACGTGTTTTGTCCTGAATTAGTACATGGAATGTAGAAAACCACATACGTTTGTAGTACTGACGTCATTTTTACGTCAGCAAATGGTCCCAATGACTACATCATTGAATAACTACATGCCGTGTACTAGCTCTCTTTGTGACACTCAAATATGGTACACATACCTACGTATGTGTACGATATGTGGCACCGTTACGATTCACCGATTGAGGACGTCGGATTTGTTTTGTCCTGACTGGTGCTTCTATTCTTGAATAAAGCAGACGTGTTCGTCAAAACTATAGGAAATAATTTGTTTTTATTAATATATTTTGAACATTTTGTAATACATTCCAACCTTTAAACCCAAATATTATTCAAAATCTAAAATGTTTTTAATATATTTATATTTAATAATATTTATTTTTTTTTCTTAATTTCAGGTAAGGCAAACTAGATAATGTGTAAATTCAGTGAACGTAAGTTATTTGAAAATTTAATAAATAGTACTCACTTACGTACTTATTGGGCTCCCGACCCGTGAAGAGTCTCAGCCTGAGATACTGCAGCCTTCCATCCTCTACTATCCCGGGAACACTGCTTCTAGTTGTCCAGTTGTCCATCGCGCATCCGCATGGCTTGGTCTTTGAAACGGAGATTCGGTCTCCTTGTCTTCTCGAACCCGTGGGCTGAGACTCGAAGACCCTCTTAGTAGGAACATTATAGTCAATTCGCTCGATGTGGCCGAGCCAATGTAACCGACGTGTTTCTGCTTTTTGGAATATACAATATACATCCACATCTTGGTACAGCTCATAGAGTTCGCGGTTGTATCTTCCCCTACATTCGCCCTCCTCGCACATAGGACTAAAAATCTGCTGATGTGTTTTTCTTTCGTAGGGGCCCAGTATCAGCTCTCAAATGTTTTAGCCAGAGTTCACTCTTCAAGTTAAAAACGTAGGTATAACTGAAACTTTATTAAAACATTTTTTATTAAAACCATTTACCTAAACTGCTCTGATTATAAAAAAATCATATCCCTTCGATCTCACAATACTAAACTTTTCCCTGTTGTTCAGAAATATTTTTCTATGAACAATCATTAATGTTCAATGAAGTCGAATATTGGGTCATTAAAAGGAAAAGAAAAAAGAACTTCCCCCCACCGAATCCTATAATAACAACAAAGAAAAAACAAAAAAAAAAACTAATTTATTCAAATTAAATTTTAATATTCTATTGCTTTTATCTAAGGCGATTTTACTGCACAGAATGAACGAAAGGATGTAGAAGTTATTTCGGAAATATTATTAAAGTATACTCCCCCCATCGACCCTTTCAATGCGAAGAAGAAATTATCCTAAAAATGCAAGAGTATAACGTTGTCGTGGGAGCAGCATATTGTTTAGCCTCCAAGCCGAAAGACAATTTGGATAATTTCCGGTTTGTCCTTTTTCTCTTTTTGTTTTTTTTTGTTATCTAGTCCCTTCTTTGGAATTGTTTTTATTTTTTTTTCCTAAGAACACTATTTCGATTTCAGTATTTTAGCCCTTAGAATTTTCTCTTATCGCAGCTATAATAAACGTGTTCGTGAGTCGTTTGCTTTACAGTCGAATAAATGTCGACATTTCGAAATGTTGTTTATTCTTTTACATAGGTATAGGCGTTATTTCTTAGAAGAAAATTCAATCACTCATCAGCTTCAAATGTGAGAATAAGAATCATTTTGGGCTTTTTTGTTTATAGTTCTCCCAACCCAACTCTTCTACAATTATTTTTGAAGAGCTTGTATCAGTATGTAGACCCTAGACTTATACCCCATATTATTTATAGCCTTTTCTTATTCTTCAAAGAAGCAAACAAAAAACGAATAGGAATTGCAAGACTTACCAACCTACAACTGAAGTATAAATTTATTGATTTCCCAAAAATTAATTATACAAATAATATACAAATACTTATATTATTTTCTGCGAGAAATATTATATCGCTTGTACATTTTCAATAGTCATCTCACAAAAGCGGTCAGAGCTAGACTACCCTCCCGATCTACCAATTAAATGACTTCACGTTAAGATATGTGAAACGTTTTCCTACTTCATTCGTATATATATCATTCTGTTTGGAAGGATACGGGGCGTATGAGCAACTTTTCTCTATGGAATGTATTTTATCTCAGCAGGAACAGTTGTGTCTTATTCGGATCTTTTCATGGTTATTTCTATTTATGCATCCCATAAGGTGTTCAAATGTAAAATGTTATCCATCACGAAGAAAATGTGGGCATAGAAATGAACAACAGAAGGTGAAGAGAAATTTGTTGAAAATCGTACAAATATAGGAAGGTATACAATATAATATTTACATTTTATATTATTTTAGATTAGGAGGCACAAAAGGCCAAATTTTCTCGTTTTGCTGCGTACTTAAGATTTAGCACGAATCACTTCAGTTAAGAAATATATACATAATAGCAAAAATTCTCAAATAGAAAGCATTACATAATGCAACATCAATGTGAAACAGTTGCAACCGCTTGAAGTATCGGTTATGTCTTATTGCATTTCCCCCTTTAGGTCACGCGTCAATTTTGCTATATAATTGTCTTCGGACAAATTTCTGAAATAGCTATTACAGGTAGGCTTTGAAAAGAAAAGTTAACCAAACTCCAATCTTTTGAAAAAGGGAGTTCTCTAATTTTATGCTTTTAGGGTATAGATTTTTCAATTGTCAAATAAATGGTCTGATTTCTAACTAACGATTAAATTTATCTCGCTCTTTATCTGCTTAAAAAATAGTTTAATCATTTGAACAATAAAACAATGACAATTATTAGGCCGTAACTTAATGTAGATCCGGTGTGTGTGAAACAGATTGGTTGTCAAGACACCTGTGAATACCCTAACGTTTTTATAGTTCCTTATAATAATTACATATTTCAGACTTAAAACCATGTCACATTTCCTAGGTAGAAAAATACCCTACACATCTTTTAAATATTAATCTGTTTTGTCTAATATAACAGTCCAACCAATTTGTCGGTGATGAGTGCCTTCTTATTGAATTACATTGTACTTGGCTTTATTCGCAAAACAAACCACTTTTGTGCCGCTTCTGTCCCGATATTTGAAAACACATCAGTGGCAGCTAAGTTCCGTCGATGACGGTTAATGTCATTTGGAAAGTTGAGCCCTTAGTATTGGATTCCCCAATTCAAGTTTTTGGCACGT
This sequence comes from Cheilosia scutellata, assembly GCA_955612985.1. Classification (NCBI taxonomy): domain Eukaryota; kingdom Metazoa; phylum Arthropoda; class Insecta; order Diptera; family Syrphidae; genus Cheilosia; species Cheilosia scutellata. The sequence continues at coordinate 27,568,357 of OY015312.1, read as the reverse complement.
CGAAGTGAGCAACTCGTATTTGGAGCTATTCGTATATAGCTTTTGAGCTCTTACAGACAGAAAATCCGTTGGGTATGTATTGTAACTCTGTAGTACATAAAACATTTTGAAAGTTTTTGCAAACTTTTTTATTAAACTTAACAAGTTTTCTAAAAATTATGATAAACCACTTTTACACCTGCGATGAGGTACCCAGAATTTGCAGTAAAATCTATTTTTTTTTTTAGACAAAATCGGACAAAGTATAACCACCATAATTATTACCATAGACTAGAACCAAATGCGAATTGACGCCTTCTTTTGAAAAAAAAAAAAAAAAAAAAATAGATTTTACTACAACTCAAAATCAAATTCATATGCATAATTTAATTATGTATTGACAAGCATTCAGATCAAATTAAAGCAAAGCGCTACATTAAGATGATTAAAATGTTGAAAGCCTACCAAATATGTCAGTGGTTATCGCGCAGGGCAAATTAGCGAGGGTTTAATAACTGCCCCATCTCTCACAAGGGTCCTTGTTTATCGTACATCCTACAACATCCTATCTATAGCAGCATTTATTTACATTTATTATAAATTATTCAGTTTCCACTCAAAAATTTCCAACAAAAATTGTTCGAATATTGATTATTATAGATGCCTAAGAAGCGACGAAATTATCTTAAAATTTGTACCTAAAAGGAAAATAAATACTCGATGCTCCGAAAACTTTTTAAATTTAACGCTTTGACCAGCAAAGTTGGAATAGTTGGCAGTGGCAATGTCTCTAAAAAAAAAATTCAAATAAGGCACTATTGCCAATGATTTCTCTTTGGAGCATAATTTTTTTTTTTTATGTTTTATTTGAAACAGTTTCTTTCACAAAAATCGATCCGGTAAAATATGAAAAACTTTTCCAATCATCTTTAATATGAAAGAGAAGCGGAGGAAACATTCAATAATCTCCCAAAGCAATCTCTATCTAGATCAATGACCACAAAAGAAGCTGGAAAAAAAATCGAGAGCTGTGCTTTGATTCCTCATAGCATCTCGTTCAACTAGTTTCGATTGAATTTCATGTTCTATTAAACGACGTTCACTTGGGAACAGCAACTTTACCACAAAACGTCGCATACAAGGAAGCATAACTGTCGCTGAACAGTGTTATAATATCAGATGGCACCATTTTGTCATTCTTGTATAGCTGATGTCTGTCCTACTGCTGCAGGACTAAAAATTTTATTTCTTCTTTTTTTTTTTTGGTTTTGTTTTGTTTTCCTTTTTTCTTTGCATCGGATGTACCTACTGTTTTGTTTGTCCTATGGCGCTCGTAACATTTTCTTAAAATTTTCCATTGGGACAATGTCCTTTTGCGAAACATTCTCTTCTACTATATACTACGTAGATAGGTGCTTTCGATATACGAGTATTGCAGTGAATTAAATTTGTTTCTTTTTCAAGTGAACAATCGTTTTAAAAAAAGGATACATTTTTCAGCTCCTTTGAAAGGCCTAATTTTCTGTGTGCACAAATTGTCTCCTCTTTTTGAAATGTTTATATAGAATTATTCTCCTACATACGTAGGCACAAAACAATGTGTATGTTCACGTTCAATCGCATAGTTAGTATGTTCCTCCGAAACGTTATAGACATCAATAACGCCAGCATAGTCTAAAATACGAGTAGATAGGGAAGAGGGAACCATATTTAAGCTCCAATTCCCTACCTCTATTCTACGAAAATATTTAGGCAGGCATACGTATATAATATATATACACATTTGTTTTGAACGTCAGGATTCTTCAGAGCACTTATTTCTCATCGCGATGGCAAAGAAGAATTTGAAACGAAATAAAGTGGACAAATTTGATCGCCAGATGTGTTATAAGTGTTTTTAAATTCTTAAGTTAAATGTTGTGTTTGGTGTGGAATTTAAAGTCGCTAAGTGCGTAGGCATTTTCCAAGGTACCACCGCCAGTTTAAAATGTGTGGGTGTTTAAGATTTGGAAAGAAAATTTAATGTATTTCTTTTAAAATTAAAGCTAAAGTTATGTTTATGCATAACCTTGTTCCTTTCGAGTGCAGAATTGTTCGTTCTTTTTCTCTTGACGAAACTTTGGAGGAGAAACTATAACAGTGAACTTTAAAAGCTGTGCAGCTTGGAATGTGTTCACTATTGAGAACACTTTTAGGACCGGACAAAAGATGCTGAGATTGCATTCATCGGGCATTCTTTATTCCACCAAATTGTCCTCTCCTCTGCGCAAAGTTGTCATAGGCAGTTTTGTCTCCGTCCCGGTTCTTATGATGGTGTTGCGAGAATGCGTCTTGCTTGCCTAAATGAGCTCACCGGCATTCGCCATCGAATATTTGGTTTTTTCTTAGTGATATCGGTGATGTAGCACATCAGGGGTACTGGTACTACTATTTCGGACTGGCGAAAAGATGGGTTTTGATGGAAACGGAGTCAGTGAGGGCTCTATCTCGGCTATAAGGTGTTGTCCAGGGACGATGTATTCACCTCAAAACTTGAAGATGCATAATACACTGCTATCCTACATTCCGCCGATCGCACAATGTGAACAATATGGCTGTTCGTGTTTTGACCAGAGGATAGCCGCTTCCACGTTATTGCTAGCCTAGCACTAGCTATATTTCACCTTCTCGTCAATGCAATTAGGGGTTTTCTGTTTCCAGATGTGCTACATGTATAGGTTAGTCATAAAAGATGCCAGTTTGGGTGAAGTAGAATATATCACACCAAAAACATAAATGTAAAAGAAGTGCCAAGTTCTGTTATATAGAACAAAAAGTGTGTAATTCGTCAGCCACGAAAAGTAATGAGATCTAAATGTACGCCAAGTTCTTAGTTTAAGAAGGTTAAATGTTAAGCAATTGGTAGGTCACTGGTCAAGTTTTCAAACTCTTATATATTGTACGATATAATAAAGTTATAAACGAAAAACTTGCCAAGTAAACCTACCAATTGCTTAACATTTAACCTTCTTAAACTAAGAACTTGGCGTACATTTAGATCTTATTACTTTTCGTGGCTGACGAATTACAGGCTTTTTGTTCTATATAATAGAACTTGGCTCTTCTTTTACATTTATGTTTTTGGTGTGATTTCACTACTTTTTGCGAAGTTTTTCCTTATTTGATTTCACAAACAACGTTGAACGTCTTTATTTTTTAATATGCCAACAGACACTGGCTACCACTAATGTCACTTTGGTTTTCTTTCTAATAAACTATTCATTAAAATTTCAATCAGCAGGTAGATTAATATCTATTCATATGGGCAGATTCCACGCCCCTTAAATGGAAAATTTTTAATTTTTGATATTTCTCCTTTCGTACAATGCAAGTCCTGTCGCTCTACCAAATTTCAACATTCTACGGCAATGGGAACTGACCCAAATAAATAATGACCGATTTTCAAAAGTGGGCGGATACCATGCCTCTTGAATAGAGAATATAAAATTTTAGATTTTTTTCTTTCTGTACACTGCAAGTCCTACCGCTCCACCAAATTTCAACATTCTACGGCACTGGTAAGTGGCCCAAATAAATAATGACCGATTTTCAAAAGTGGGCGGATACCACGCCTCCTAAATGGAGAATAATACATTTTTAATTTTTTTTCTTTCTGCACACTGCAAGTCTCACTGCTCTACCAAATTTCAACATTCTACGGCAATGGGAAGTGGCCCAAATAAAATAATAACCGATTTTCCAAAGTGGGCGGATACCACGCCTCCTGAATGGAAAATCTCAAGTTTTGGACTTTTCCCAGTGTATGCACCACAGGATCTAGCATTCTGCCAAATTTTACGATTCTAGGATGGCCGGAACTGCTTCATAATTTTGATGATCATCATCTAAGTGAGTGAGTGAGTGAGTGAGTGAGTGAGTCAGTCAGTTACGGTTTTTGCGATTTTTGAAGTCCTGTATGTTGAGAACCACTAATGCTATAGAAATGAAATTTGGTGTGGTGAACCTTTTAAATGAGCACAGTAAATGTTTCAAGTTTGAAGTTTTTGGCTTAATTGGTTCCAAAGTTAGAGGGGGGTCGAAAGCCGCCTGAGTTTGTTCCTGTAAAAAGGGTAAGTGCCTTTACTAGAGAACTTGGCTGGGGCACTACCGTGACCTTTGATTTGATTTTGCACTCATGAGACAACAGGATACATACGCAGCAAGTACTTATTCATCGATGTTGAGAACTCTCATAAATAATTGGTTTGAATATTAACCACAAACCGCCCTTTTAATATCATGTTCGCCTCAAAGCACCATTCAGGTTTGTACATTAATTCCCATCTACAGCTAATAATCGACGTTACAGATTTTCCACTCATCGCAATTAATCATTTATAAAAATCATAATGCAAATGCACAATATCCGTATGTGCCTGTACGTGTCAATGCGAAGGCGATTAGTCGTACGCGTAGGTAAAGTACCTGGTCTCAGACATCTGCCCACTGTGAATGGGCGATTTGTTATCGACCATAGCCAGTGTACAAGGCTTCCATTCGTAATCTATTATATCCGATCGAATGAATTGAATAACCGCTGTGTCGAGCTTTTCCACCCCCTTCTGCTCCCGACAATCTGATTTATTTTGTATTCTTTTTTTCCCAGATGTTGTATTTTAGTTCGAAATAAAACTCAAAATTCAGCACAAATTGTGTCATTATTTTTGATTCTTGAACATTGTGCGGTAATCCATCTCGTGTTTAATTAATGCCGAAGAGGCTTGAGTGGGGTTTACCCGCTTCAATATGGGTAGGTGGTGCTCAAACTTCTGCTGACATTCTGACCTGAAATTACTCAATTCCACCCGAGACTATGAAGCCACTAATAATTTCATTGAGCCAACAACAAACATAGCCAATCGCACATGACCCCAAGGGGTGCCATAAGCTCTTCCAAATAAATGAGCAAATGAAATTGAACTCAGCAAAATTATGATGGCACTCTATGTGTGCGTCGTATCTACGAGTATCTATCTTTATACGGAAGCATCGGCTCTGTGGCATGGTAAGCCAATAACTTGCCATAATTGTATACGTTGCCAATGAAGACCAACACACCCAATGCACAGATGCTGCTTTGGCTGTCGATAGAACAATTAATCACAGGATTTTGCTTTCATAACGAACGGAAGCTCATTAACATTTGCAGATAGACGAACATCGATATCTATATTCTTATCTGTGGTTGTTGTTCTGCCTTGTCTACTTTCTGAGTTAGGTGATGGCGGAAGTGTGTGTATGTGTGTGTGTGCTCTATGGGTGGGTTTGAAATTTATTTGCTGACGCAATAAAAATTTATCAAAACCAACAACGCCTATAATGATGGGTGTTGGTGGGCTGTCTGCGCGCATCATTCACAACCACAGTCATTATGGTCATAATCATCAACATCAGTCACATCATCATCCGTAAAAAGAAATCAAAGGGAATCAATGCCAGTGATCAACTTTTATGTAATCGAATTAATCACAAGGTCATTTGGGGAGTCATGTGGAAAAAATTACGCCCAACGTCAAGTACGTCGTTGAAGTCCATTGATGGTGCTCAATTGCTCATGCTCATACTCTATTGTGCAGATGGACGACACGGAGAAGAGTGAATATACATATATACATATACGGTCAGGCATAAAATAGCTCGTATATCAACTTTGAAAATGATTTTTATGACACTTTTATCAGTCGTTGACAAATGGTAGTGTGCTTTTGGGAGATTTGGAAATATGCATTATTATTTAGATTAGATTTGATTTTTATTTCAACATTAATCTTGCTTCATAAATTTCATAAAAATCAATAAACATTGCTTTGTCGTTTGTTGATTGACAACATATGTAGTAGTTAACTACCTAATCATCATTGTCATCATTTTCGAGGGTCGTGTCGATCCATTCGAAGAGTCGCTGGTCTCGGTTTTCCCAAATTTGATACCTTGACTTAACTGTAGCTTAGGCAATTTGCAGTATTTTCTTCTAAATAAAAATTACTACATATATTTTTGCCCAGTTTGACACGAGATCTAAGTTTTTCAGCCAAATTTAAGTTATTAAAGACCTTTTCCATCATTTCGGTCAGTGGTGCACAGTGCTGTTCCTCTACATGTCGACTTTAATTGTCGACTTTTCAACGAAGACAATATCGTCAACAATGTCGACAATGTCGAAAATGTCAACAATAATGTCGACAATATGAACATGTCGACAATGTCATCAATACCTTTCAGATCTGTCAATCTGTCATTCATCTGTAAACTTCAATCGAAAAAGTACACTTTTAAGAATTAATTAAGAATTTCTTTTCTTAAAAATTAAAATCCTGTGTATCATAAATATAAAACTTTAAATATGTCTGCTCGACCAAAAAACAAGGCTTTTGAGGAGCTAGGTTTTGTTGTGGTGAAAACAAACAACAAATACTTAGCACATTGCACAGTTTGCAGGAAAAATCTTCAAAATTCTGCTGAAACCCGTCTTCGCAGACACAGGTAAATAAGTTTATTTTGATTTCCATTGATTTTCCAAAAAATTAATGACCAACACAAACTATTCTTTTAGATGGCTGTTTCTGTTACAAATATTGGTGAAGGTGACATTCAGAACGCAATGGTTATCAATACTCTTGTGAGTATTTTCTGGTATAATACATTTCAGTTTGAATTAATTCTAAATTTGTACCTAAAGGAAGAAGACCCATTGAGAAGTAATTCACGCATTATCATTATCAAGAAGACCCATTGAGAAGTAATTCAAGCATTATCAACAGCTCCAAGAACGCAATTGGCAATTCTTCTAAAATAATGAAGTTTGATATTAAGCTTATTAAAAATTAATATAAAGTTGTTCTGTTTTATTTTTTTTTAAATCATAATATAGAGCTGAACAATTTTTTTTTGTTAAACATCATAAACTTACTTTGTTTTGTTTTTAAATAAATATATACGATATTGAATTAAAAGTTTAATACAAAACTTGCTTCTGTTTTAATGATTTATTAGGAAACTTTACAGGAAAAATTAATAAAAAAACTTGTTCTAATAATTATCTACATTGTCTACGTTGTTAACATGGACATGTCGACAATTGAGCATTGTTTACGTTGAGTTGTTTACACGTAGACAATCGTGTAGTCTAAATTTTTAGTCTACATGGCACAACACTTGGTGCATAAGCAATAACGCTAAATCGTGAAATCAAGAACAACAAAGAACATAGAGGAGTGAAGAGTTTCCGCTTAAATGAGAAACATTATTTTATGCAGGGCAGTTATTATTGGCTACGTATCCAAATCTTTCCAAACTTTTCTCAAACCATTAAGTAGGCATGAATGTTATGTAGGTATAGAAAGCTTTCGAATTATAAATTTCTAGTCAAATCTAATTTAATAATAATTTCGTTTGGGGTTTTTCGAATTCTACTAATCCACCCCTGATTTAAGATGAACAAAACAAAAGAAGATGAATCCAAATCGGTCCAGCAGTTCTCGAGTTTTTGCAAGACTAACTTCCACCATTGGATTGACAGTGCACTACTCGTGAATGTCTGACAAACATCTAAGGGTACAACTGTTCCGAAAAAGCTTCTTAATTCAGCTGATCTGATTTGGCAACAAGTTGTACTGTACAGTCCTGTTTGCGCCAACGATTTATTACTTATTTACACGCCGTCTCCAGCCCGGAATCAGCCATTATATTGAAGCTCTTTGAATTTCACTTTACATCGGTAGTATTATCTGCTTGTAATACCTGGCTATGGCAACAAAAATATGGCGGTCACGTGTCGTACATGCCAAGTGACGAAGGATTCGAACATAATCCAATTGCTGCAAAGCGATTTGAAAGACCAACCACAGAGTGTAGGTCAATATCCTTGGTAGAAGCAGTGTTTCGAAGTAAGATATGTTCACAGTTATGATGTAGCTGTATCGATCCACTAACTCAGAAAGGTAGACGAAATTGATTGCGCCTTCCTATGTTCTAAATATTTTTAGTTTTTGTGAAACGTTTTGGATTTTTCCCAGTACATAACTATAGCTAACGGGCGGTTGAATTTAATTTAATTTGAGTTGGGGCAAAGATCCCATTTACTAGGCTGAACAAAATAGAAATAACATTAAAGAAGTACATTATTCAACGAAATGGTGACCACGCTTGACTATCGTCTACTAAAGGAGGGGTCGAACAGCAGTGATTTAGAGAAGGTCACATAAGAGTTGAAGAATTCTTTTTAATGAATTAGCTTCAAGAATTTTCTCATTAATATGTGAACGGAATATAAGCTAACTGTTCACTAATTTTGCACCAAGGTCGCAAAGAGATTCAATAATGCGGGTTGGTTGACCAATGACATTGACCAATAAAGACTAATTTATGCGATATATTATAACAACAGTTCAAATTAGTTGTAATAACGTCGGCTTCTAAAGCAAGCCTCTCATATAGACCGATCTATGGCCAACTGCTTCGAGTTGCGCACTTCAAGTTTGTTGAGGTTCTTTTCTACTTTATATGTCTGGTTATTTTATTTAAAATCTGAAACTTTGCAAATGGGAGTGTTAAAGTTCACAAACATATAATGCGCATTTTTTTGACTTCGACAACTTGTATCTACATTGATTAAATCGTCACTGAATACAATTTCACATCTTGCCTATCCTCAAACCCACTTGCCTATCTGTAAAGGCATAACCTAACCACAGTAGCTAATGTTTATTATGCTGTAGAGTCGACCATTAGCCTTTTAAACACTTTGGCCAAACCATAAACATGAGCAATGGTTTAGCAAAACACTTAAATCTTAATAAATCTTCAAAAGTCCAACGATTATTATCATCAAATGCAAAACTCTCGTAAACCATTAATTTGAATCAATTTGACTAGCTGAATTATTCCAACTCCATGAACATTTTTGCCTTACAAGTTACAGCTCGTGTGTATTCTCGTAGACTCTTTGGTGAATCCATTAATCTTGCCACGATGACTGAAACAAAATAAAACGCAATTAAAGCGATAGACTTAATTTTTCAACTATTCGCTTTAATTGTTGATAAAAACTTAAGCGAAGCCAAACAAAAAAAAAATACGCCATCCACCACGCCGCCGATACTATTTATCATCGTTCTCCTTGAGAGCATAAACTTTTAGCACACAACTTGGATGACTGACTAACACTGCCTGCCTGCCTGGTTGGCTGACTTCTCGCGAATATAGCTTTCAGTTTGGCTGAGAAATTTAATTTCCTTTTTGAACTCAATTTCAGCACAACTTCCTTCCATTAAACAAATCAAATTTCACCTCTCATTCTATCGGCTCTGTTCAAGTACAGTTGTTGTTGGTCTTTCTGATTGTTCGAATAAAACGCAAAGGATATACATTCTAATCAACATCAGAAGCAATTGTACGCGTAATGTTCGTCTCTGTAATCGCACTGGTAATCTGATGTTTGAAATTTAAGTAAAAGAACTCGACGACAACCCTCTTGCTTTTGTAATAAGTTGTTGGTCTACCACCGTCGTCGTTATGTAACCCTTCTGCATGAGGGGGTATATATATGGCTCAAATCAACAAACCAACCAATCCCATCATCAGCAGTCACATTTCGCCGTCATTACTGTCAAACCACTTAGGCTGGGGCATTTGACACCCCCCTTAATTGCGGGCGGTAATTAAAATATTAATTAAGTTGGTTGTTGTAATACAAGCGGTCTTCTTTCCTTCTGGAAATCGGGTTGTATATACGAATTCGCCTAACATACCCGTAACTTGTGTGCGGACACCATCATGAATATTCATAAATCGTTTGTTAGGAAAAACAAGGAAAATGATTGTACTCCTTTCGGAGATGGACACGGACGTCGTCGCATCGGTCATGGGCAAAGCGTACGTATAATTACTCGTTTTCCGAGCAAGGCTTGAATGCAAATCACGTACATCTATGGCTCTTGGCTCGCTAGAACAGTCTCCAAATTAAGAGCCATTACATATATATGTAATAATTGTTTTACATGGCGACGGACCTGCAAGCCCAGCTTAATGTCCACAAAATTCATATTCGGTGCGTTTGTCCTTTGCCAACATTTGCGGGCATTTTTTCTATTAACGAAACTGTTGACACCCAATTAATGGCTGTCTCGAACGAGGATTGTTTCAAAACTATGGCGCCAACATTGAAGAGCAAATATTTGCCAAAATAAAAAATGTAAAGCAATATGCATGCATACTCATATACCTACTAGCGAAGAGATTGGTAAATTCAACAGTTCAGAATACTAAGCCCAAAGGGAATCGATCTCTCTCTCTCTCGAAACTTTTATGTTTAATATAGTTTCGGTTTCGGGACGCATTTAGCTAATTGCTCAGCACAGCACAGGAGTTGGAAAAATGTTGCGGTCCGAAGGGAGGTAGAGTAAATAATCAATAAAATCAACAGAACGCATCAAATTTATAGTCTCGTTTGAGAACCGCACCCACATTATCCGCTGGGTATACATTTTATTTGTTTGTCATAGGTAGTTAACTGAAAAGCCGGCAAAAGTGAAATGTTTCTGCTGAAAATACGCTCCGGGGATACTGCATATTTATAAATCGGCTTGTCAACTGCATATATTTTTTGTATTTATTTACCATTTTGGCCAGGAGTTGGTATTTTGTTCAGTGGGTTCAATAAATAAATCACTCCCCAGAATGCCAGAACGATGTTTCACAAGGGATGTACACCATGCATAAAATATCAAATGGTGATATTCGATTAATTTGATAGGCTTACAAAAATAGCACTCAAGGGGAGCTTATGGTTTTTTTTGTCTTGAACGACCTACATAATTGTATACCTGTACCATAAGTGCAAGGATTTGAAGTTCGCTGTAGTAATGGTTTTATTGTATCGAATGGAAAATGCATTGAGAGTCAAAAGATTACGCCTTTTGAGCTATACTTAACAGAGTTGCCATGAATTCCATGAAAGCCTGATTACATCGTAGCTATACATACATTTTATGATGGGCAAATGAAATAGTACTTAGGTACGTGAACACTGATGACCACATCCGCTAGTATTATTTTTTAAGGTATTATGTAGGTATTGCATAGACACATTATTGTAATAGATGTGCAACTGAAATAAAGTCGTCAAAGAGAACACACGTTACACAAATGTTCAATAAGTCAATGAAAAGTAGGAAGAGATAACACCTCAAGTGCAAGTCCAACAATTTGCTTGTCAGAAAAAAATTTTCAGAAGAATGCACCCACATTTTCCGACTGATCAAATAGCTTGCTGTATATAGTTTTGTGTTCCGTAAAAACGGAAAAAAGTGAATTTTGTGTGTTCATGCTCATTAAACGCACATTTTTGAGCAAAAAACCCTTTACGCAAACAAATAGAAGATCGAAAACTATTATGGGGTCTCTTCACTATCGACTGGAATTTTACTTAATTGCGGTGCGGTTTTACCATCACAAGTGACGCTGAATATTCTATCTGGTCGCCCAGTTGAGGTCACCAAAATCGAAATGGTCTATAAAATCTACATTATGATATTGGAGATCATAGACGATCATAGGCTGCCGCGTTTGCAATAAACGTAATTGATTGAAAACTTCAAACTAGCGTTTGGCAATGTTCCTTCACAATCCGACCAAGTTTTTGGTCTGACGTCTGACTACCAAGAATGATACGGATGCGTGTGGTGTCATTCACATTAATAACCTTAAAATAATTATAAAACCATCGACGTCGCCTATTATGCAGACCTGTGGAATCGATTTTAAGTTCATTTTAAACGAGAGCGCATTTGGCGAAGAAAAAAGTTCTCTTCCATCAAGATAATGCATACAGACGTGGGGTATAACGGCAAAATTGTATGAATTAGGTTACAATACTTCCTGATCTGGCTCGGCGGTAGAAGATTAAAGAGGTCTTCGATGAAACAAATGTCTATTTTGAGGGACTCGAGAATATAATAATCACACCAAAAATATTACTGTAAAAATTAGAGCCAAGTTCTGTTATATAAAAAAAAATAAGTGTGTAACTTGTCAGCCACGAAAAGTAATTAGATCTAAGTACCTAAACGTACGCCGAGTTCTGAGTTTAAGAAGGCTCAATTTTAAAGAAAAATGGTTGGTTCTGGTGTACTTGTTGTACGATTGAACTATTATTGAAGGGACGCTAGCTTATCTCTACTACTTAAAGTCGAGTTCAGATAGAGCCATTAATTCCATACTACTGTAGTATACTCCAGAGTTTGCTAAGCCACAGGCTTGCAAGTATGTATAGTATAGCGGCCGTATGGGGTAGCTGGTCAATTGAGAATTTTGCCCTCAAACTTGGCTCGACCAAAACTCTGCAACGCGTTTTCAAAATATATCGAAAACATATACACGACCAGACTTAAAAGTGATGTATACCATTGTAAATGGTGAAACCCTTTTCCCTACCTAGAAAAGGGATAATTACCTCAGTTTGCCAGTTCAGTTCAATTCAAGAGATCCTTTTTGCGCTCTATTTTCTCATATGACCTTCACAACCGAATTTCATCCATTTCAACAGTTTTGCGAACTATTTCAATTTGATTTGATTTGCAAAAGTGAATTTTCTAACATGGAACTATTTTTCCACCTGATGCCATCCTCAGTGCGCTTTCGTAAAATTGTAAAATAATAAGAATGTATTAAAACACTAATAGAAAGCATAATCCTTTGTTCATTCTATATGACTACATCCATATATATACCTATTTGCATGTACAAGTAGTTACTCCAAGAAGTATGTTCGTTAAACAAACTTTGTCTCTGTCTTTGTAGCTCACAATTTTAAAATCAAATTAAAATACCAAACACGCCACAGGATATATCCACACAAGGAACACAAAAACTGAATTTCTCAAAGAACTGACTTTCGTTAACGAAGTTATTTTGTCATTTTCCCAGAGTGAAAGCAGCATAACCCTACAGCCAGCTCTCCTACACACGCATAGGGAGTGCAATCATAATTTCTTCTGGAGTGCAATTATGGCGTAACTTTGCCAACACATACAATTAGTTCAAACAACGAAATCAAGATGGTGGAAAATAAAAGCCACACAAATGTATAAGAAAATTGTATCTCAAGTTTAGTTAGGTAGGTAGGGTTTTTTTTTTTGTAAGAGTTTGCCTGACAGTTCTATTCACAACATCCTATAGACATTTATGTAGATACGAGGGGTTTATTTATATAAATATGTATCCTATAGAAAAATTAATTCACAGTGTGTCAAAAAAATCGATGACTGACAATCTCACAAGCAATGCTAGATTTTAAGAGATTTAAGAGATTTAATAATCTCAATGAATTTACTACCATCAATGCTGAACAAGTTGCCTTATTTTCAGCACTTCCGGGAGGCATTTTATTTTATATTGTAACTACGTATCCATATAGTTGTGTTATGGTCCACATAAATAATAATGTTGGCCGATGAGCATCCCTCTCAACGAAAGGCATTATTTTATGTGACCATGTACATTCAATTGTCAGTCGAAGTCGACTATTGAGTATTGAGCATAATGTACAGTACAGCATATTAATGTAAACCGACCTATGAATATTATATTTTAATGTTTGCCAAACAAGAGTTGAGCTACATTTCGAAACCCTTTCTGGATATATCGAAGGATTTGGATATAGGATGAGGTGGTTGCTAATACAGAGTATGCGAACCTCATCAAATAAATCAGCCTGTAGTCTCAAAATGCTTTCAGTTAATTGAGCGAAAATACCAGGGCGGCTTGTTTGTTATAGGATTAATTGTCAACATTTGGATCATCTACAATACATAATCCCAGGCGTGTTGGGGTGTACCTCTTGGATGAAATGGAAAGGATATTTCGGTGCCAGTTCCCGTTGTTTAGTATAGTGAATTCAACCGCCATACGTCATCTAAAGGCGTCGTATAAAGACTTCTTTCCGAGTCCTATCAGTCGTTCCGATAGTTTGTTGTTGGTATTTTCTTCGAGTTCAACAGTCGCGCAAATACAAGTATCCGTTGGTTACTACTGGGAGGTGAAATAAGCACAATTGTCCGGCCACCGCCAAACTGTCCTAACATTACAAGATGGCAGTCCTAATCTAGCCTATAATATTCTACAAAACATTTTGTATTCCATAACCAATATTGGTTATTTATTTAAATAAATAGAAAGGGCCCTGCAATAATAATGATTTATTTTCAAAATTGCCATCAAAATCAGTCGCGTGTCAATTTCAGGCGTGTCATTTCACCGCTTTCAGCTCCAACAACTATTCTTACCTAAAACTATGATAATTTACATTTCAACCACACTGTCGCTGCCAAACTCACTTTGCGCATTTTATACATCGGCATCCACTTGAAGAGATAACTTCATGTTCCATATTTCCCCTTCGATAAAAAAAAAAGGAAAACTTTCTTCCTTTCTCATCCGCATTGCATTCAGCACACACATATGCATACAATTAGCAGGAAAGCCCATTCTTCGCATCAGAACAAATGGAAAACAAAATACAAAACCAAATTGATAAAGTTTTACGGACTTTTGGTAGTACGAGCATACACAGTCTTCCTCACAAACACAATGCATCAGTATAAAGCCAGCATCTGGCATGAAATATCCCTAACCTAACAAATAGAAAGTCAAGGATCATCCCCTGCAGATACATATCTTCTGTCTATTGTTGTAAATGGCTAAACTTCCTCATGTAATGGACACAAACCTACCATATGGACAGAAGGCAAAGATAGTGCATCTGCATCAGAGTTTCGTAAGAAACGAACCATACATCTATACTCGTTCCTTATTGTTTCTCACGTTCTGTTCTGACTACTACGAAGACGACGATGACGACGATGAGGATGATGGCAACAAGGAAATACCAAGTTAAAGTTGTGTCCTTGGCAAATAGCTTAAGGGATTCCATACTCCAAAGTGGATCTTCATGGTGAGAAATTGAGTTTGGGGAAGAATGAGAACTATTGTTGTCTTGCTATAGTAGAGTACTTGGTACTCAACTGAATGTGAAGGTAGTACAATGGGATTGGGCTTTTGTGCATTATATTGCCAAACACAAGCAAAGTATAGTGTAGTGACTTTTGTTCGAGTAGTGTGAAAGATAGGACTTATTCCAGATTGACTAGGTTGAAAAGGGATTTATATCACTTTACAATTATATATTATATCGTGTGCATATGGAGACTGATAAAGTATCGTATGTAGATAAAAGTTTATTTTTTCTTCGTTTTACTAAATTATGTTGAGCTTAACACCTGATGTTTAATTTAATTTAAACTATTGCGAAATCGGAAGCCGATGAAGAAAATGTGTCTATGAAGTTGAAGTAGTCTATTAAATTGATAGCTTTTCAGTTCATGGAATGCGATAGTATAGGTACAAAAGTTCCTTGGAATCATAGTTAGAAAAGCTGACGTTTATACGGATTGTGACAACTATCCACTTGCTTAAAACTCGAGTCCCAAAATAAATATTGACGATGTAGTTAAATCTTAGTATTCTTTATAATCACTGAAGCATAATCCAGGCGTAAATAGTAGGTAGCGATAAAGGAAGTTTGATATTTCAAGCTATCAAATGAACCATGCTCCCATTCACGAGACACGGCATTTTTGGAGAGCTGGTCAGTGGCACAAGAGATTATAATTTCCTCTTTACTCCTGCAGCTTCAGCAGAAGTCATTTGTAAAGATGCCTATAATTTTACCCGTGTTTTCAATGATCGAGTGTCCGACTTTTACCCCAACGAGCACTGCGATCTGGTTTATATCACAGGATGTTAGGACATTTTTATAATACTTTTTAATGTTAATAGCGGGCCAGAAGCTGTGCGTTATGACAAAGTTATCCCATTCGATTCCCACGATAGATGTTTGATAATCTCAGCGGCCTTGGAGATAACAGAATACGAGAGACCAAACCGTTAAAAGAAATTCTATCCAAGCCCCATGTGGACAGTACCAAAGACGATGAGACGAAAAATTATCCACATATGATTTGCCCAATATTAAATATTGTAGCGATAATTTGTTTTAAATAAAATCTATAATTAATGACAATATTTAATATATTCCACATAAAATAAAAAATAGTTTATGGTCAACCTATTGACAGCGTCACCACACCACACCAGTGAATACGGACACCAATAAAAACACATAATGTATCTACACCACCCAAACAGGTTTATAAAATAGAAACAACGCAACAACCAGGACAGGATGCAGTTCAGCGAGCAGTCGGCCCTAACTAATAAATTTAAATTGTGAAGTTACAACTGAATCATTTGAATAAAAATTTTATTTTTTTACCAGAAGTTGTCGAGTTGAGTTTGACATAACCATAAGTGTTGGTTAATTTTTCGTTAGGCAAGTTTAGTGTGAAAGTATCATTAGTATTATTTAAACGGATCTCACAATTAAATCTTCTTTGATAAAGAAAGTCATGTATGTATTTATGTATCTCAAATTAGTAAACGCAATACACAGCATTCTGCTCTTATTACAATACCTCTACGAAGATAACATTATGCCATAATGCTATTCTAGTTCAGTGAATGCTGACATACAATTCACACGACACCAATAACGGGATACTCCCAGCGTTAGGTCTAAAATTGTTATTACATCTGCAAAATACATTACAATCGCCTAGCACTACTAGCACAATCTTCATGAATGCACTATGCTCGCAACGGGACACCACAGGTACGTTTACAACCAGCAATTAAATCAGCTCAGCATGCAACTTATGTCGGTAGGTCTAGGTATCATATTGATATCCGGTAGTATTGCCACTTGAGTAGGTGTCGTTGTATTATCGAAATAATTATTGGTGTAGTATCCACTGAATCTACAGCATCATGGTAGTCTCCATTCGACAACTTTGTTGTTTCACAAATAAAAACCTACCTACATCCAATGAAAGGAATAAAAAATTTCAGTTAGAGTTTCAGTCTTCTACAACAAGTCCTTTTAAAATGAACGCTGATTGAGACCGCAAAGCAAATGTTTATAATCTTGTTAGGCTACGAATCTTCAAGTCCTAGACCTAATTCAAAGCTGTATCCAAAGAATTAATGGAAAGCAATTTAAAAAATTCATATAATGATATCTTGTACACTGCTGCATCCAATGCCTATGCCTAGTATACAAGTACCGTATAATAAAATATCACATTTTATGGCACAACATCAACCGACGACAGGCAACAGTAACAACGATAAGACGAAATTCTTCTATGCCGCAGTCTTTATGTGTGGCAGGGTAATTATGATAAAAGTACCGAGATCTGTAGAAAAGTACACGTCGTAGCTCCCTATAACGCGAAATCACGCACACAACACGCCAACCAACGCTGAATGAGAGAGAATATTTCAATCTGCAATTTGCCGATTGAGTTGTCAACATTTTTACCTGGCATGTCATAAACTACCCGAGTTAAGTATCTCCAAGGAATGCCATTCGTAGATACATTTCTTATTCGGTATAAAATGACATTTCAGATTCTGTACATATGTAGGTATACTGTATACGTATGTATACGGTATGGTAATGCTTCATCATTGGAATAGAAAAGAGCACTGTCACAGCGATTGGCATGCAATCAAAGTGGCAGAAGAACGCCGCTGTGTAGATAGATACTTTTTCTTTGCCATGGCAAGATTTGGTTTGGCTGTCAGACTCAATTGAGAATGTGAGCTTTGTGTGACAGTTGAGAAATTTTCACGCTGTTTGAACTTATTACAGATGCTGTGCTTTATTCACATGGTTGCACATGAACGTCATGAAATAAGGGTGGCTTGCTTAAAGATAGTATTCCGTATTTAAGTGGCTTCGAAACATGTATGAAGGTGCACGATTGTTTTAATAGCGACTTTTAGCATATTTCCTTAAGGAAAGAACAACCTTAAGTATATAGATACATATATGCATAAAACTGACAACAAGATCCTTATAGAAAAAGTTGTCATCTGGAACTTGTGGCTGGGATTCGAAGATCTTCTTATTGGCTGGAGTATTATTGTCACTGCACTCGATGAGGCAAATCAATATAGACGACGTGTTTTTACTTCTTAGACTAAAGGTGCTAGTACACGGCATGTAACAAGCCACATACGCATGTAGCACTGACGTCATTTTACGTCAGCGTATGGTTCCAATGGCTACATGCCGTGTACAAGCTCTCTTTGTGCACTCTCTGTTGACGCCAGAGCTACATACGTATGTGGCTTGCTACATGCCGTGTACTAGCACTTTAACATCTTATTTTTATATTATGTAGATAGCTCAATATTCCGCGGTTGTATCATTTCCTTCATTAGCCTTATTGTTCTTAAGCATTTTCATAGCTTAGCCAACCTCTTCTAAATATATTGGCTTTTAGAACTGGTCTTTTATAGACTGGACCTTTATAATATTTTTGCTTATATCGCTTATGCGCTTATTTATTAGCTGCAGGAAATACTCTGATTAATAAATGGGCGGAACTAATATTCATTTTTAGTTAAATTTGTAAAACTAACAATGTTGAAATTTTCCACATAGAACCATATACAGTGTCCTACAAAATTTTTAACGTGAATGTTAACGATTTAGTTCAACGCAATATCTTATATTATTTGTGACTAATTGCTATTTCGAAGAGCTTCTGATGGTCTCGATCTTTTCCGCAAACACTTTCATCATCATACGACGTGTTATTCCTCTGGGGTCTGCACCTAGCATATATTGGTTTCGGCTACCGTCTTAATAATGCTCTCATGAGACCATTATAATCTGTCCAATTCATATTTTCAGTACAGGCCTTATGGGAAGCTCTTTTTTTTACCAAAAGGGTCCGCCATCTAAGGTTTTTTTTTCAACTAGTGCTTATTTCGCGAATGGTAACACTTAGCTCATGTCTGATTTGACAGAAAATTAGTTTTATCCTTCCGCTGAACGAATATGGTTGTGTATACGCTTGAACAACGCTGGGAAATATTGCGACATTACTTTGAAAATCATGGTAATGTTGCAGAATGTGTGCGAAAATTGCGTACGGATTTTGGAAGAAGAGAAGCACCGTCAGCTCCGTATGTTCGTTATCTTGTGAAAAAAGTGAAAGAAACTGGCATCCTCATCGATAAATCACTGCTGCTGTGGCAGAAAGTGTGCGTGAAGCATAATTGGGGCATTTTTCTTCGAAAATGAGCAAGGAGTGGCCGTTACAGTCAATGGCGATCGTTATCGGGCCATGTTGAACGAATTTTTGTTCACAAAAATTTAAGAGGAGGATATTGGCAACATTTGGTTTCAACAGGCGCTACGTGCCACACAGCCGAAGCTACACTCGATGTTTTGCGCCCTGTTTTTGAAGATCGCATTATCAGCCGCAGAGCTGATGTCGTTTGGCCACTGCGGAGCTGCGATTTGACACCGTTGGACTATTATTTGTGGGGTGCCGTAAAAGATAAGTGTTACGCCGACATGCCAGAGACAATTGAAGCTTTAAAGGACAATATTCGTGAAGCCATTGGTGAAATACAGCTGCACACAATCGATAATGTGCTTAAAAATTGGACCGATCGTGTAGGCTACTGCATGGCTAGCCGAGGCAGCCATTTGAATGAAATTATTTTCCATTATTAACCGGAAGGATTGTACTTTCAAATAAAAAAAGAAATTTGAGAAAATATTCAGTAGTTTTTTTTTATAGCATTTTCAAAAAAAAAAAGTTAATTGGCGGACCCTTTATTATGTATTTACCTACACTAAATATATTTTCCTACTTTGTTTGTAACTATTCTTAGTCAGGATATTTATAGTAGGTATAGATACATGCAACCCGATGGGAGAGTTTAACGAAAATAAATTTCTTCAAGTCAGCACAGCAGTAGCAATAGAATAGATTACAGATATATGAATTTACATGGGTAGTTGAACTTGAACTATAGAAGGAATGTAAACATGTTTGCTTTGTTCTAAAATCTTCCAAAATATTCAATGGACAAGGACTTTTGGTTTCTAGAGTGGTATGTATTCCGGGTATGTGGCCAGAGACATGTACTTGTACAGTACATGTATCCAATAATTGAGAAAATAACCGATGCGACATAGGCAGACACTACAATGAGTATAGTCTATTGCCAAGGATTGCATAGGTAGGTATTCTATTCATTCGATATAATGTATTTGATAGTGATACAGATATTGATAAGACCATGAACTTAATGCCAACTATTGAAGAAGTCTCCGATATGCCAATGAGTAAATCAGTCGAAATTGATTATGACAACTTTGAATCGATATCTTAAGTTTCGTTCGTATCAATATAGGGTAGCTCAAATCAACTTTGCTCAAAGATAGCCAATATGTCAATATGTCCTTCACTTTTCTTCTTTGGTCCTCCGTTCTCTTGAAGTATCCGTGTTATATACGATGCATCCAACTTAACGCTAAGTTGTGTCTTTATCCACATAAAAGAACCCCAGTCTGGGTCATCAAAGGTATCCACTTGAAGTACATGTTTGAAGTTCCTACACCTTACCAATCACGAATGGAAAATGATTCAAACGAATCGATTTTCTCTTAACCAATATTCAGCCAAACTCAATTAGCTACTTCGTCACTTATTTAAACAAAGTGGTGATCCTTTCGCAGAATAAACGAGATAGTCATACTAAGTGGCACTATACAATGCAAAAATGTACAAAAAGGAAGGTTATATTAGAGAAGCAAGTCCATCCAAATGGTATGCACCAGATGGGGGGGATGAATTCATAAATTAATTATACGAGCTGACGCCCTATTGTATCTTGTTTCTAGCTGCTGTGTCCCCTATATAATTTTTTCTCTGCTTTTCTTCTCGTTTAACCCTGTCCTGATTTTTTTTATACGACTCCTACGACAGAGAACAAAACGTATACATACCTATAATTATATGGTTTCCATAGAGTGTATCTCGAAAATCTTTAAAGCTGGAAGTAAGGAAAGAAGCATTGGTTCTTCTGGTGTTCGTGGTTCTGGTGAGAAAATTTATTTTCATCTCAGTTCTAGTTGTCTCGTTGACATTGCAATGAAATTTTAAAAAGAACACCCCCCGGTGTCGAGAGTGCATAAAAGAGGGTGGCGGTATTATGAGTTTTTGTTTTACCTTTGGCTTGGGGGTTTTGTAAATGCCTAAATATAAAATTTTTGGAAAGTTTGTAAACACTGTATGGTTAACAAAACCTTGGGATGACAAAAATTGTATGTAATAAATGCTTAACAAAGTGGTTCCATTCAATATTTTTTTTTCTAAAATTAAGTCATCTTTAAAATGACAAGAAAGTGAAAAGTAAATAATGGGACAATACTATAAACTAGCTGTTTAAAACGGGTGAAGGTGATGCGAACTGGGAAGAACAGAGGAAGTAGTTGCTCTCGAATTCTATTGTTGATGGTTTGTGAAAACGCGATTTTCGTTTTTTTCTCTACTCTCTCTTTTCTGTTATGCTATCCGGAGACTGCAGTAACACAGGCGGGCAATTAGAGCAAAATTGTAGCTCGAAAAAATATGAAGCCAGTAAGGCAAATTGTGTCCTCACATATACGGGTCAATAGTCTGTTGGCCGGCTCTTAGAAAAGCCAAGCTCAACAGGGTCCAAAGAACGGTGATCATAGGCACCACAGGCGCTCTGCGGACAACGCCGTAGGACGCACTCACAGTCCTTCTTCATATTTTACCATTAGACATTCCCATCACAGACATCACAGCACTCAGCTCGATCAGACTCAGAGAGTCGGGGTGCTGGTATGCGATTGCGAGACCCTATGGACATAGCAACATTCTGCTTTCTCTACCAAGAGAACTAGTACCACCCTCAAGGGATTATATTACTCCGTAAATACTCTTTACAAAGCACTTTGAAGTATAATTCCAATTCAAGATTAGAGTGTCAAGACGGAAGGATGAACAGGGACTCGAATTTAAAGATTTATACGGACGGTTTAAAAATGGACTGTGGCGTAGGTGTGGGCGTATTTTCTGGGTATCTGAGCATTTCAAAATCCTTTAGGCTTCCGGATACAGCCAGTGTGTTTCAGGCTGAAATGCTATCCGTGAGACCTGCCGCCTAATCAACTACACACGAACATAGTTCCGAGGCAAAAGATAGACATATTCATTGACAGCCAAGCTGCGATCAAGGCTATCGCCTCAGTCAATATAACCTCAATATTAGTATTAGAATGTCGAGAGGGGCTGGCCCTGATCGATCTGTTCAGGATTACCCTGATCAGGGTTCAAGGTCATAGCAACGTTTTTGGAAACGAACAGGCTGACGATCTGGCCAGGCAAGGTTCAATCCTCCACTGCTCATTTGCGGAATCGGTGAATATTCCAATAGGAGCAATTAAAGCAAAAATGTCCTCAGAATCCCTTGTCGATAGCCAATCTCAGATGGGGGAGGCTAACAAACTGTACCATATCCAGAAGGATGTGGCTAAATTATAGCGGGGAAAAAACACTGTCGCAGTTGTAAGGACGCAACCGAAAAAGAAACCCTCACTCGCTACCTATGCACTTGTCCGACACTAGCCAGGACTGGTCAGCGTTCTCTCGAGGAAGTTTCGAAGAGAAGCATCAAAGAACTGATAACCTTTCTGAATTGCACAGGCTAGATCTAAACTCACTACCCCTTAACAACCAGCTCAAATGACACTTAGTGCAACTTGGATTTTCTTCATACCGCCACACCTACCTATCTACCCAAAGCAAATTGTGACTACTTTCACAGCGGGTGGTGTTGGTGACAACCTTCGACGGATGGCAAGTAACTCAAGCCTTTTTCTTGGCGTGCGTGTTCTTTTATACTTATCTGGAATGAGCTTTGGTTTTGCTTTTGGCCTGCTTACATTTTCCCTTAACCTAACCTATGAAGCTCCGTGGATAATTAACAAGTAAAACTTTTATAGATTCATTACTATACAACAAAATGCAATGCCGAAGAAAATGTTGATGTTAAGGATAATGATTGCAACTAGTTCGCACGTTTAATGTTTTTCGTATATATTATGTACTTACATAGTTATTCAAAGTAAGGAAAAAAGAATAAAATTGATGGAATGAAATAAAATTAAACTTTACAAACTGCATATAATTAGGTATGCAAAAGTGATGTGGTGAGATGACTGTTGTTGTTGTGTTATATACTCGATAATATATAATCAAGAAGTGGATTAAGTTACGAAAATATCGATTTTAATGCACTTTTGAAGAATTTCACTCAAAGATCTTTGTCTCCATCCGGATCACTGGTCCAATAACTTAAGTCTTTGAACTATCATTGGTCTTGACCAGCGTTGCCCCCCTACTACAATTGTAGCGTTTTCACTACATTTTTCGCCCTCAAAAATTCACTACGAAAATTCGTAAAATATTCACAAAACACTACAATTTCAAAATTTCAGATAATAAAAATCTAAAAGAAAAGTTAAAACTTATATCGAATATTGTGTTTGACCCTTAAGCACTTGCGAAGCACTTTTGATTTTCATGCAAACGCAGAACATTCTATTTCCACAGGAATATTATATTGAAGATATTGTGCAATTTTGGGTAAATTTGAAAAGCGCCAAGAATTTCGAAGGAAAGCCAGCATTTACAAACTTATGTAATTACATGCTAACGTTATGTAGTTTGCCTCATAGTAGTGAAACGACTTACGAAATAATTTAGATATTTCTACTGTGGATGCAATAATGCAATCGAAGGAATTATTAAGGCATGTAGAAGGAGTTTTTGACCCACCCTCATCATTAATAACCTACGCTAATCCTTTTTTTTTTACCATAATGGAACACATTATAGAAATACATAAATTAGGTTCGTTCGTGTACTTTTAGCATAGAAAAATGAAAAATGTCAAATCTCAAAAATCGAGAGAGAAATCTCTCAATTTACAGAGAAGTACCTGACCGGTTTTCTTACAAGCTTAAGAAATGTCATTTCGACATTCGTAAAATAAACGTTAACGGCAGAATCTACAAAATAAGTTGGATTTGAATTTTTTATAAGCTAAAATACCTATTAAACCTAGCATTTTGAATGCGCTGATAAGTACTAGGAGAACATTCAATTACAACTTCTTCCTCCGACATCGTTGAAGACGAAAAAATAGAGTTTTATTTGTCAAACTTTTGAGCTGTCACTTAGATGACAGTTTTCATTTTTCAGTAAGTCGAAATTCGGCGAGTAGAAAATTACGAAAAAATGAAAAGAGGGGAAATGGATTTCTCTCTAATTTTTTTTCAATATACTCAGTACGTAGTCGCATTCGCACAGTTTGTTAGCAAATTTTTAATAATTTTACGTTTGCAAAAAAGTATCCGAACGAACCTAATATGTAAATATTAGTTCATAAGATATTGTATTCTATACTATCCTATTAATTATTTATTTTTCTTAATAATCTTCTTGAATTAAAAGTTTAAATTATCCTTGAATAGCTAATTGCTTTTTGTTTTTCTTATGTAAACAATTGCTTCCACAAGTGTTTTTCCGAGTTTTCAAGTAAATTATATTAACCGTGTTTTATTGGACATCTATATCTCAGCAAAGTAAAGTAAAGTACCTACATAGAATCTTCAATATGCAATTACAAGAACTACACTCTACTTGACACTTCCGTAGTTGTTGTAATTGCGTGTTGAAGATTCTACTTTACTTTACTTTGCTTGGAAAGATTTCCAGTAATACAAGCCTATTGCTTTACTACACTTTAAATCCGCCACGCTACATTTTCAACCAGATGGGGGGGCAACACTGGTCTTGACCATTGAAGCTTCTGTAAATTAACTCCTAATCAATTGCAATTATTAGGCAATATCATTCCCATCCTCGATAGCTGATAAGTGACAACATGGCAATATCAGGAGATAAGATATTAACCATTCAAATATAATGTCAATAAAAATGGTTAAATAATTGGAGCACCACGTCTGTAAGGATGCTATAGGCAAGGCATAGATTTTCACATCCAATCTTAATTTCAATAGTTTGTGTAAATTTTAAATTTTGCGTCGAATGGAAGGGAATTAAAAATCCCAACAGTTAAATTGAGAAGTTTTCTCACATCTAGAATAATACTACCTCTGTCTATTTAGGCCTTATTTTTAAGCCCTAAGCTATATTGTTCAGAGTGGATTGCTAGCACCACATTCTATAACAAGAACAAGTAAAACTAACAAATCAGCAAAAATTTTTATTAAAAACCTCCACTTATACTAATCGCCAGCAATCAGAAAATAGCTGTACATAGCTATGGTTTATAGTCTTAACTACCCATGCCCGCAGTATCGCCCGCCGCCGGTTTGTTTTCTTTTAAATAAAATTAAAATTTATTTGACTTATCATATATTATTTCAAATTAGGACGAATTTTGAAAAATGATGAAAGAAATATGTAATAATTTTGACTTATCTATCAACATACAAACTTTCAAGTTCATACGGCTAACGGTTCGTAAGACCCCCCTTACTCCTGGCGACCCCTTTAATCTTCAACAAATTCTCACCCATCATACGGCCTAAGTTGGCCACACATCTATAAATAAGAAACAAATCATGAAAATTGGACGAATAGTTCTCGATATATGGAGAAACGAACAGACGGACATTGCATTTTATATAGGTAGTAGTATGGATGTCGCTCGCTTGATATGTTCTGTTCGTATTCGAAGCAACAATTTCGCAATTGATCACCAATCTTTAAGAACTTGAATGAACTGAATAGCCTAAGATCCAACTAACCCCTTTTAAATCACTGCGCACATTATCCAGATTCGAAAGAACAATTTTAACTCTTTCGGTATTTTGATGCCATATGGCAACACGAATATTCATAACACCCATTCTCACTCTCTAAGTATATTTTTTCTATTCTTTTTTCTGATTAACTTCTTATAGTATCTGCTTAATAATTAGAAGCAAAAAAACTGGGTGATAGTTGTCGTCATTGTGCTTTTAGCTCTCGTGAAAGATCGGTCTGCAATAGAGTTCGAATTTTTTCGTCGGAAGACTATTTCTATTATTTCTTTTTTACATTGATAATTATCAAATAGATTATCAATTTCGATTTTGTTTGATTGACTAATATCAGGCGGACAATTAAAAAAATAAAATAAACATATAAGTTCCGTCTATTCAATTTGGCACATTTTTCCTTTTCTGTGTTGCCATGTGGGTGGTTGGGTGTGTATGAATCGGGTAGGCGCTGACTGGCATCAACTTGGCGGTGCCCAGCTGTTGTAACTTTTTCATACACATCAATTGTGCTTATTTTACCTCCGCGTGGTAACCACCGGGTACTGGCCTCGCCCTTCCGGGCTTGGCTTGCTAAACTTATAAGCGCGAGTGTTGAACACGAAGAAAATAGCAACACTATAATGCTCTGTCGGAAAGACTGACTGAACGAGTCTCAGAAGTCTTACATGAGCTCCTCAGAAAGAGGACGTACGGCGGATGAATTCACGCGATTGAATCAACGGTAACGTCAACAGTCGGCATGACAGATACCTTAATGGGCTACTTCGACGTATTTGGAGCTGAGGCCATTAAGGATTTTTTTTTCAATACTAGTCAGGGTGTTGAAATAGAGATGGTGGCGGAAGATCCCTTAATGGGTCAACGGCAGCACTCAAATCCCCGAAGCGGGTTACTGACTCCGGAATATCCGGCCCCTTTCGTCCAAGGGGTCACAGAAAGCGCCTGGCCCTCCAGGTTGGGGGTTGTGCGTGGGGTTAACTACCCAACCACGGAAAAACAATATGGTTACGAAGCAACCAAGAGCCTCGGATAAGGACGGATTCACTGTTGACGACCCTGCAAAACGAAATATGGACAATGACGTTCGGATCTGCACGTGGAATGTTCGAACCCTGAACAGACCGCGTGCAGCCGAACAACTAGCGGAGGCCCTAAGCTGCTACAAAGCAGATATCACCGCCATCCAGGAGGTGCGGTGGGATGGGCCGGGCAAAAGAAGGATAAAAAACTGTGACATCTACTACGGTGATTGCTACAGAGAACAGAAGCAGCGTCTATTTGGATGCGGATTCGTTGTAAGCGGCAGACTTAGGCAAGAAGTCTTGAGCTTTCGACACGTTAGTGAACGCCTTACAACTATCCGCATCAAGGCTAAATTCGCCAACATCAGCCTGATATGCGCTCACGCCCCTACCGAAGATAAAGACGATGCTACCAAAGAATGTTTCTACGAGCTCCTCGACAAAACATATGAGCAATGTCCTAAGTATGACGTTAAAATCATCTTGGGTGATTTTAACGCCAAAATAGGAAAGGAGGACATCTTTGGTAGTACAATCGGGAAGTGCAGCCTACACGACAACACGTCTGGAAACGGACTTAGGCTAATCGACTTTGCTGCGGGACGTAATGTTACTATAGCTAGCACACGGTTTCCTCACCTCAATATTCACAAAGGAACATGGCGGTCACCAGACCATCAAACGGTCAATCAAATTGACCATGTTGCGATCGACGCAAGGCACTCCTCCAGTATTCTAGATGTTCGAACCTTCCGAGCGGCCAACATAGACTCGGATCACTACCTTGTTGTAGCCAAGGTACGTATGCGGATATCCCAGACACCACAACAACGAGGAAATACTGTGAGGAGATTCAACGTTGAACGGCTACAAACGCAACAAACCGCCAGAACTTTTGCCAATCGCGTCTCCCTCAACCTCTCGAGAAGTCCTTTGCAGCCTTCATCAAGTGCTGAAGACCAGTGGCATCGATGCCAAGAAGCCGTCAGAAAAGCCGCAACTGATGTGCTCGGTTTCACCCGACCACCACCACGAAACCCTTGGTTTGATGAAGAGTGCCGGCAAGCACATGCAGCGAAGCAACTGGCCTACAAAGCGGCGCTGCAGAGAAGGACGAGAGCAGCTCGTGAGCTCTACGAGCAAAAAAGGAGGGAAGAACACCGGCTTCTCCGGAGGAAAAAGAAAGAGCATGAGAAGCGCGCGATCGAGGAAATAGAGAGGTGTTACTCCAGGAACAATGTTCGGAAGTTTTACCAAAAGGTAAAAAGAACGTGTCACGGGAACAAGACCCGAACAGAGACCTGTAGAGACGAACAAGGAAACCTTGTAGTGGAGTCACAGTCGGTGCTGAGGACATGGAAAAACCATTTCTGCAGACTGTTAAACGGCGAAGACGACACATATTCCGCTGTCAGGCAGAATGAACCATTCAACCTGGGCGATGAAAGCCAAGACTTCCGTCCACCTGACCAAAATGAGGTAAGGATAGCAATATCTAAGCTGAAGTCCAACAAAGCTGCAGGGCCGGACGGTTTACCGGCCGAGCTTTTTAAGGCAGCGGGAGATGACTTGGTAGAGAGCATACACCAACTCGTTTCTAAAATTTGGTCAGAGGAAAGTATGCCTGATGATTGGAACCTCATCGTTTGCCCGATCTACAAGAAAGGAGACCCTCTAAACTGCGCCAATTATAGAGGCATCAGTCTCCTCAACATCGCCTATAAGATCATATCTGCTGTACTGTGTGAGCGCCTGAAACCATTCGTCAACGAGCTGATTGGTCCCTATCAGTGTGGTTTTAGGCCCGGTAAGTCCACAACCGACCAAATATTCACACTACGGCAGATCCTGGAGAAAACCCAAGAAGTCCAAATCGATACTCACCATCTATTTATCGATTTTAAAGCCGCATATGACAGCATTTATAGAGACGAGCTATACAGAGCCATGTCTAGTTTTGGCATCCCTGCCAAACTTGTCAGATTGTGCAGAATGACGATGGAGAACGCTCGCTGCTCCGTAAAGGTAGGAAATAACCTCACCGAGACCTTTGATGTCAAAAAAGGATTTAGACAAGGTGATGCGCTGTCATGTGACTTTTTCAACATCATACTTGAGAAAATTGTGCGAAACTCGCAAGCCAACACCAGGGGCACAATTTTCCAAAAGTCTGTGCAACTACTTGCATACGCTGACGACATTGACATAATTGGCAGAACGCAGCGAGCTGTTACTGGTGCGTTTGCAAGTATTAGCACAGAAGCGGCAAAAATGGGTTTAGTGGTGAATGAGGGCAAAACAAAGTACATGCTGTCAACAAGAAGGGACACACAACATCGGCGAATCGGACAGAACGTCACGATAGACAGCTATAACTTTGAGGTGGTTAGGGACTTTATCTACCTCGGCTCCGCTATAAACTCTGATAATGACACCACAGCAGAAATCAAACGAAGAGTGACACTTGCCAACCGCTGTTTCTTTGGCCTAAGAAGGCAACTGACTAGTAAGGCCTTGTCAAGAAACACTAAGGAGACTCTATATAAGACCCTCATCATCCCAGTCCTACTCTATGGCGGAGAAGCATGGACGTTAACAAAGGCGGATGAAGATCTTCTTGGTCGTTTCGAACGCAAAATTCTTCGAGTGATTTTCGGTCCCGTTTGCGTTGACGGGCTTTGGAGGAGAAGATTTAACAGCGAACTCTACGAGCTGTACAGCGACATAGACCTGGTCAGAAAAGTGCGTATCAGTCGACTAAGATGGCTAGGACATGTAGAGCGAATGGACACCAACGCTCCGGCCCGAAGAGTCTTCGATTCCAACCCGGAGGGACAACGCAGTAGAGGAAGACCTCGCCTTAGGTGGCGCGCACAAGTGGAAGGGGACCTCAACCAACTTGGAGTGCGCAACTGGAGGCGGTTAGCCAAAGATCGGGCTAACTGG
Organism: Cheilosia scutellata; assembly: GCA_955612985.1. Lineage (NCBI taxonomy): Eukaryota > Metazoa > Arthropoda > Insecta > Diptera > Syrphidae > Cheilosia > Cheilosia scutellata. The sequence continues at coordinate 27,538,567 of OY015312.1, read as the reverse complement.
AGAGGAATGTTGGTTGAGGCCCAGGTCCACCCCGGACTGTAGCGCCATCTAAGTAAGTAAGTAAGTGTTGCCATATTATGGCATCAATATTATCGAGAGGTGCATTCTAAGGCATCATTTCTATAAATAAAATTATATATATACCTACATATGTATAAAAATAAATGTATTTTTATGCATAAATATTCTTGAATATCATTACTTTTTTAATTTGGTTTGAATTTAAAAAAATTACTTAGATTTTTATGAATATTTAATTTTTTTTTTAATATTTTTTATTTTTTAATTATTTTTTTTATATAAATACACGTGTTTATCTTGGAATATGCTTAGTTTTTAATTTGTAGTAGTTGTAATGTTTGAAGTAAACAAAGAAAACCGAGTATAAATGCAACAATTTATTATTCTTCTTAGTTTTTTATTTTTATACATATATGAAAATACGTTTTTTTTTTAAATATTTTCAAAAATCCTTATTTTTTTAAAATTTATTTTAATTAAAAAAAATAATTATACTTTTTTCTTTTCAATTTCGTTTAAAAATTAATATATAAAAATAAGAAACTAAAACAAAAATATTAATTTTGTCATTTATTTTGCTACCACTTGAGACAATTGATGCCATATGGCAACGTTCCCAAAAACCACTTTAGAACCAATATTTACCAAAAATAATGTTACAATGTTTTCAGTAGGAGTCTAAGTAGCAACAAAAAGAAATAAAATATTTTTTTAACCTTAGAACAAAAAAGATGTACCGAAAGGGTGAATTAATATCCCAAATCACCTTTTCGTGATTATTCCAAATCTTTCAAGTATTGAGTGTACCGATTGCATTGCGATAAATTTTAGAATACGTACACGTACACTATGTAGAACATTGCTTGCTGATATACAAAATCTTAGTGCTTCAAAGAAAAATTCAAAAGATTAATCTTCACAAACATTTGCTTATTAAACGAGATTGCACACCTTAAAGAGAACAGCACCTGCATCGTTCCATCCGACTCACTTACCTACTCATATAAAATATATTTTTTGTATGCTACCCCATAGCGGACATTTTTATAGCCAACTTCATTATGATGCTCATAATCTTGCCCTATTCATCCACCTTCTCTAATGCTCCATCTAATAGCAGCCACTTAGACCGGCCGTTAAACAAAAATATATCTTCCCCAACCTCCTTCGGGGGACGAGAAATGGTATCCGCTAAGAAGGATGCATGCTCTCAAACAAGTAAAGTGCTGGGAGTTTCTCCATCTAATGCCAGCCAAATTGAGAGTAAATTGAGATACAAAAGCGTTTTGCATTTTTCTACTTATCGCCTGTTTGAATCTAAAGAGCAACACACTTTGAATCTGAAAGCCATTCGAGAAGTCTGCTATATCTCGTGTTTCTGCACATAGAGGGCGGCGATGGACAAAATGCAGCCACAACAACATTATCGTCATCAGCAGAAGCACAAGTACTACCATCGGCATCATCCCTAAGGAGGTGAAGAACGCAAATTGTGCATGCTAGGTGACCGCTAATTTGCTCCGCAAGAGGAGTAACAGGCCACTTAGATTGTTGTAAAGATAGGGTCAAAGTCCTCAATGTATTCACCAATTGACTCACATTAAAACGCCACCGCGCCGCTGAACAGAACATCTATTCACAGCCTGACCATGACCATAATGTGCACACTCCTTTACCATGTGATTACAATCTCTCAGGCGCATAAATCAATTTTTCTATGAATGATTATCAGGTATTGGCGTTTCACACGTATCGGTGTGCCTGTGCATCCCATGAGTTCGATTCTCAACAGGCGCTAGTTTCGATGAAAGATATGCCTGCGCTTTGAGGTATAATCACGACGGGCATGATCAATGGGCAATTGGCCAATTGTATGTTTCGGCAAATGTTATTCGAGTCTCAGCTTGTGAGATAGCCCTACAGGATGAGAAAATCGTGACAGGGAGTTTCAATGCAAGAAGCTACATCCTACTAACCATAAACATTAATTATTCGAATTAATTGCATGAGTACTATATTCATTGGGCTTTCCACAACCCACCCTGGAGTGCAATAACAAGCGGAAGTAATGTGCTGCAATATCTTCCTTCATCCTTCCTCCGTAGAGTAGAGAATATTAAGTTCCCTTTTTAGTGTATGTTAATTAAGATGTCTAACTGGTACAAACTGTTAGCGTAGAATCTCTTTTTGGCAACAATTATGCGGTAAATGGGACGTGACCAGATAAGCAGTAGTGTCTGCTGTAACGACGGACTCAAGACATCTTCTAAGGGATTCTGTGGGATTAAAAATTAATTTGAATGCCTAATTGCATTTTTAACGATAATCCGGATTTTTTGTTCATTTTTGTGGAATCCTTAAGGATGACTGGATGATAATATTAAAACAAAACTTAAATGATAAGTATTCTTTGAAACTATTTATCCTTCTTGAAGCACTTATTTCAGTTGTTGGTCATTTTAATTTTCCTTTTATATTCATGGTGATTTGAAGTGAAATATTTATGGAGGCGAGTTCAGTTGACGAATGACCTTTTAACGGCTTTGAATCTGTGATACATTTTGATGGAGTAAATAAGCTCCTTGAGTCTGTTGTGGTTTTACTTTGAGTTTTACGTAAGGGAGACTTCGTTTAGCAATACAAATGGTTGTCTGGTAGTGGAAAAAAAATCCACGACTATACCTTATGCAAGTACATTGGAAGTAAGCAATGAATTTTTTTTGCCAAGGATGACCACCATGAGAAATTATTTCAATTACAAAGAGTGCGGCTTTGTCAGTCGCATTGGTCGGAAGAGCTATTGCGGCGGCTTTGAAAATGGCAACTCTAACATAATCGAGTTCAAGCCTATACAATGTTATTCAAGTTTTAATATTCGGCGATTCTGCGATGGTCTAAAGTTTAATTTAATTCACTCGTGGGTTCGAAGATCCCGCGAAACTTCTACAGTTCTGCGATGCAAGTGCCACTCATGGATAATGACTGGAAGGACGCGGTTTCGCTTCTGAGAATGAGTTCGATAACCCAATTTTATAATCCCGACAATGGGCTTAATGGTCTAGGAATTAATATTAGAAACTGAGAGTTTTGTAGTAAATTGGATTAAATATTTCAGAGAGAAGAGAGTCGGAGACAAAACGGAGACTAAACGGCGGAACACCAGCAGTTATATTGTGACCTTTAGACCCGTTGCTGAATCGTCTTATCCGTAAACGTACAATACATACCTACGTGACGGAATTTGTTTTTGCTTTGTGGTTAAAATCGCTTAATTCCGTTAACGTATAGTTCGTTCACAGATGCGGCGATTCGACCCCTGACATCTTGAATTGAACGGCAAGAAAAGTAGTTTTTAATTAAATAAGAGACGCATCGATCACAAGCACGCATTGAAATATCAAGCGCAACAATCACCAGTGGACAAGTTGCCACGCAACTTTACCAAAACGGTCATTAAGTAGTAATTCCAGGCATAAGCTGACGATTTATCAGCGTTTCCATGAGCTTAGAAAAAATGGACAAAAGTGGTAAGGGACGGTATTTGCTAAGAGAATAATATTCCAATTTTTAGGGACTAGCTCGACAAATACTTTTTCCACCTTCTAGAAAAGATGTAAAAGTCCACGCAATAGTTTTGCCAGCATTTAAGAACGACTACATTCAGTCATTTCTGTATGTTAAATTCATGAATTATATTCGAAGCTCTCAAGTACCTAATACAGGTGGAGACAAAACGCAATCTGGGAGCATCGAGTCGTAGCAAAATATGCTACAACCAGATTAGCTTTGTCGCAATAGCTGACGGCTGGAATTGGAACGTCACGGTCTCGGAGAAAAAAGGGGAATATGCAAAACTACCGTATTTGCAACACTGGCGATACAGTACATACCAGTTTTCTCTGAATTTTAAAATTGTAACTATGTTTTAGTGTTACATCTTAGTGTTTTTTTCTACTGCGCCACCTCTCGCGAACGTCTGACAAACATCCGAGAGTATAACTGTCCTGAAAAAGCTTCTCAATTCAGCCGTTCGGAATCGGCATAAAATTGTAGGTCCCTTCCATTCGTCCCAAAAAAAAGAAACTCACACAAAACGAATGGTTGCGAGAAGCTAGGCCTAGGGTGTCTACCGCCTGTTGCGCCACCTATTTATTTATTTTATTTTTTTAACTATGTACATCCTTATAAATCGCAATCTTATTATAACTTAGAAGTCCCTCTTTGTGGATATATAATTGGTAGTTTTTACTTAACTCTCTCTATTCAACATTTTTTCATGGCAGCTATATTGGTACTCTCGAATTCCTAACATTTTTCAAAAGCCAGCAAACTCATGCTCATAAACATAGTAGAAAATGAAATTTGTAAATATCTACCCATGCAGTATTATAAAACTGCTTGTAAGCGAAAGCTTTTAAAGTCAGTATCTACAACATTCCTACATCCACTTAATCCTTTGACATCCTTAACAAGTCCCTTCCCCAAACTTGTAAATACACTCTTATCAAACCCCTATATCTATCATACCTTTGCGATAATCCCTCACCTTGGTATACCCGATGTATCTGTCTAAATAAAATGACAAATTGTCAGCCACAAGTGGTATATGTCACGACAACAGTCACTTACACTCTACTTTGCGGAATGCTGTCTGTCTATTTGCACTCGAATCAACTTATAGGAAAGTTTTTGATGCACCATGTGGGTGTTAAATATATACCTACACACAAAAAACCAGGGTGAAGTTGTTTTCATTTTGTTGGCTGTTGTTTAAGAAGATTGCGGTACGTTGTTGTCAAGGAGCGACATTGTTACATGAGGGTTGGGTGCGGTTGGCAAACAAAACAAAATACAAATATTTGTTCTTGATTATCGCCGTACATCCCTGCGTCTCTTATCTGCTGTAAAAACACACTATAACGATTTCGACTCAATCCCCACATCGACAGCCGGTAGTTAGTTAGCGAAAATAACGGATAAAATGAGGATGAAAATGAAAATAGCAAATTTCCCTACTGACAAGGAGTATATCGGATGTTCCTTAATCCCAACTTTGACTATAATTTCTCGCTCATCCAACTAACCGACAACTGTGTAGATATATTAGTGTATCTTGTTCAATGATTTTTTTTTTTCGTCTTTTATCCTATCATGGGAAATAAAAGTTCTTCTAGTCGCAAATTGTTGTGCTTTTGATTTCGTTTTATCGTCCATTTTATTTGAAGTCCCCCATGATTACAAGCGGGAAGAATAAAAAATATCTATACCGTACCTCGTAAACGGTCTACTACTCTGGTACTACCATTAACATTGCCATAAGTTTGCATAACATTGTCAGTTGTCGGTTTATGTAGAGAACCTAGGCAAACTAATGATAGGACGTCCTTATGTTCCCAGAATGGGCAGAAAACGAAATGGTACCCTCATCCCACTTCTATCACAATAGGACCAAAAAAAAAAGAAGATTTACTGTATGCAAACCACTTGTGATGTGATCTGCTTTATGAGAATGTGAAAACTTTCCTAATATTATAAACAATTTTACCCAAGCGGGATATTGTGCCATATTTTTTTTTCTTCGCCCATCCCACAGTTGTCGTTGGGTCCTATGGGAAAGGCTACACGGTGTGTGGAAAGGATAAGAGTACTCAGAGGGACGAAAAGAACAACACAGAAACAACATTATCATTGACATTTTTATTTGCATATTCTATATTATATGTCCTTGCTGTATATGGCGGGATATCCTTATAACAAAAACAAAAACTCTAAACCGAAGGTCAATGTTGTGATTTGATTTTACATTTTCCTTCTAAGCTGAGAAATATGCACGTCTTTGGGGAGGAGGGGGAGCTGTTATGAATGTTGTTGGGATACCCTCCGGGATTGAATACGAACCGCATGTATTATTGGAACGTCGAAAACAGATTGCCTTCTTTGGGATTCTTTTTTCGCTGGGCCTACACGATAATGATATGGGAAGAGGAAGAGTAATCATCTTGGTGGCTGCTATCCTTGAAATATGCTGATTTGAAGTTTTCTTCTTTTTTTTCCTCTCAAGTGACTTGAGGAGCCACAACCCTAGTGAAGTGTGGTAACATATACGAGTAGTAGTATGATAGTTAGGAGAGGATATCTGTTTGCCCATTTGGAATGGCTAAAAGCAAGTTGCTTTCGAATTGTTTTATGGGCCATGGGAATTGATAACAATGGGAATTTTTAGGTTATGATTGTATAGGGACAAGTCCTTCCTGAACCTGATGTATATGGATATTTGGTTGGGTTTTCAAAAGATTTCTGCTGGCTAATGGTGAAAATGACATTTTAAAGGCTCCGGCAAATAGTTGAGAACTCTTTTCGTGGTCCGTTTGGATTCGAGTGGAAATTGAAATTGAGATTAAACGTTGTTCATAAATTATGATCTCCACAGTTGTAAATATTATTTTATTTTTATTTCTTGTGAGATTCATTTACATATTGAACGTCCCTGTATACAGGGGTTCTAATAACCATTCTTGAAAGCAGGTCAACCATTTTCCATTGCGCTGGTTTCGGTAATCGGCATAAAATGAAACTGAGAAATCAAGTCAAGCAGATATTCGTCAATTTCATGCAGACTTAACCCTTTCGGTACATCTTTTTTGTTCTAAGGTTAGAAAATATTATTTATCTTTTTTTTTTGCTACTCCTACTAAAAACATTGTAACATTATTTTTGGTAAATAGTGGTTCCAAAGTGTTTTTTTGGGCGTTGCCATATGGCATCAATTGTCTCAAGTGGCAGCAAAAGTAACGGACAAAATTAATATTTTTGTTTTAATTTCTTAGTTTTACAAATTAATTTTTAATCAAAATTGAAAAGAAAAACCTATAATTAATTTTTGTAATTTAAATGAATTGTAAAAAAATAAAGGTTTTTCAAAATAGGATCTAAAAAAAACATTTTTATATATGTATGTATAAAAATAAAAAAAATAAAAAAAAAATTATAAATTGTTGCATTTATACTCGGTTTTCTTTGTTTGCTTCAAACATTTCAATTACTAAATATTAAAACACAAGAATATTTCAAGATGAACAGGTGTAGATATTTATATAAAAAAAAATAATTCAAAAACTAAAAAAAAAATGTATTTTTATATATGTATATACCTATATATTTTTTTAATTCAAACTAAATTAAAAAGTAATGATATTCAAGGCTATTTATGCATTAAAATACATTTATTTGTATTCATATGTAGGTACTATAATTATGATGTATGATATATAATTTGATTCATAGAAATTATGCATTAAAATGCACCTCCAAAAAATATTTATGCAATATGGCAACACGGAAAAGGAAAATTGTGTCAAATTGAATAGACGGAACTTATATCTTTATTTTATTTTTTTAATTGTGTGCCTGATATTAATCATTCAAATAAAATCTAAATTGATAATGTATTTGACAATTATCAATGTATAAAAGAAAAAATGCTCTTAACATAAGTTAAGTTTGGTAACTTTTTGATTCTTGACGCTGAGTTTCATGTCCTTCTTGAAGAAGTGTGCTTCCTCATTATTCTTGTAGATTGTTTCAACTACCAGAGCGAAGTCTCCAATTGTCAAAACAAAGAGAAAAATTAAATTAAAAAAAAAAAAAAAAAAAAAATAGAAATATCTAAAACTACTGAACGGATTCAAAAAATTCCAAAGAAATAATTGTTTACTGATTGGGGAAGCGAGGATTCTCGATTCTCGCTTGTTGGAATTGACCTGACAATTTCTGTTGGGATTTTTTTGACGAATTTCAGTCTATGAATATTTGTTTGTTTGAGAGAATAACATTAACACAGTCACTTTGGTAGGAAGGACAGCTATTTTGAACTACACCACTAAATCATCATCAGACTCCTTTTAAGTAATTATTTGAATAGTTTGAATTCTGACAGTCAATTCTCCAATATTCTTATATATAATCTTATCTTATATATAATATAATATATTCTCCAATATAATCAACTTGGGAAGACATTTCTGCTTTCCCCTGTCAGGGGGATATTCAACTTGCCATTATTATTATCTAAATCCATTCAAAAAAGATTTCTGCACTCGTAGCTCTTAGTAACAAAAAGAAGATCCTCACACAATTCGCCACTTGTTGTATTGACCGATTACACTTGTACTAGGCTTGTGTAGTTCGTGAACGAACTAGTTCAATGAACTAGTTCACTATAGTGAACTAGTGAACTAAGTTCACACAATAAGTTCACTAGTTCATTTAGTTCACGGTTATTATTTTCAATGGGCCTTACCAATAATCATTTTTAACCTTCAAATTATTATATTAAATTATATTTTGACGGTCACAAATATTTGGAAATTTTTTTGACTTCGTAAAATTTAGCTTGGATACTAAAAATGATTATTAGTACCGCGCAATGATTTTCATAACAAGTAAAAGTGTTATCATCGGCCTGGCCACTGCATAAAAGTCAAGCAAAATGATTGCCATGCGAGTTAGTATGTGTGCGTGTACAGCATTTGTCTAACACTGGTTTTGTATGGGAGGTACCAGAACTACTTGACCGACGTAGCCCATTTTCAATACCAACCTAACGACGGTAAAAAGAAGTCCTTTAACAAAATTTCATTCGCCTAGTTCGGTTTGTTTGGACGCTATCGTCTTTTCAACAGACGGACAGACGGACAGACAGACAGACGGACATGGCTAAATCGATTCAAAATGTGATCCTGATTCAGAATATATATACTTTATGGGGTCTCCGGTGACTCCTTCTTGGCGTTACAAATTAATGGCAAAGTGAATATACCTTCCTGTGGAGGGTATAAAAACGGAATGAACTAAAGCTAAGTACACACGATTGTCAGATCTTGGAATATTGTCCGATCTGTCAATCATCTGACAATGACTGACAATGAGCTTACAATAGCCAACTATCTTACAATACAAAATTGTGCGTTCACACAGTTGTAAGATTTTGTCCCAAAGGCTTACAATTTCTATGTCAGATTAAGGTGTGACACTGACAATGATCTGATAATGACTTTTCTGACAACGTAGTCGGGTTGAAAATTGTGTGTTCACATGGTTAGTCAGATATTTGAATATGAAAAATAGGTCTATCCGTTGTCAGACATTTGTCAGACAAATTAAAATTTGTAGATATTCCTTGCGACTACGTGTTAGAAGACTACGAGGATGATGAATTAACACAAAAACGGCGTAGTGTTTGGACGAAGGAGTGGGTGGCCCGTTGTCAGCAGGAAGGATTCTACTCCAAACTTCAAGCGCAGAAGTCAGAAGACTGTCAGATAGTAGCGGTTGCAAATATTTGGTCGGAAGCAGCAGAAATTGACCTATTTTATAAACGAGGCCAAAACCTACATCCAGCCATTTTTGAAAATAAAATACAAAGTCCTTTTCAAACCCTTTTATGTATAAGCTAACAAAATTATCCATTTTAAAATTTTGTATGCAAAAAATCATTTGAGTTTAAACAGTTGACAGCGAGTGGATAGATACTGAACCTTGTCTCGTCGATGTATTATTTTTTTTTCATATGTCATGCCACACCAATGTTCACCATTTTATAACAGTAACCAGAACAACGAAATTGCTTTGACTGGAGGTGGTATATATTGTATTGTCATTCTACAATACCGGCAGCACATTTGCGGAAATAATTTCCAAGAATTCATTTAACGATTTCATGCTGAGTTAAGCCGAAATTTGATAGAAGCCTTTTTAGGAAATTCCTTAGGACACACAAACACCACACACACTCGAGTGTCATGTTTTGACATACCATTATGTGTTTTCCGCTTGTTATTTCTCACCCGTTGTCCTTTGTGAAATCCGGAATAAACAACACTCTGGAATGCGTATCCTTGAATGGAATTCTATTCGGGAATCTATTTCTGAAAAGCAAAGATTTTCAATTTCTTAATTCAACACACTCCCACACATTTAGCTTCAATAAAATTTACAAACTTTCGGAAAATGTTTTAACCTAGTATTTGTTTTTATTTCTCTCTCGCTATTTTTCCAGTTCCATTATCTCTTGTTGAGGGTGTTCTGGGACGACAAGCGATGCTTCCATGCGATATAAAACCAATGGAACGAGACGACGCCGTTTACATGGTGCTTTGGTTTCGCGAAGGTGACGGAGAGCCTCTCTACAAGTAAGTATACCTATTCCCAAAGAAATTGTCTAATTTTTTGTTGTATGTACCTATTATATTTGTAAGGCCCACACACTACTTCCTATCTACTACCGCAAAGAAGTATATACTATCCAAATTGGATACCCTTGGAAAATTTGATAGAAGAAGAATCACAAATTTACTGCATTAAATTGTGCTCATTCGAAAGGAAGTACCTACCTACATACATAAATACTCAAGAATTCAGTGTAAAATTGCCTGGTGAAAATTACTTTACGGAAAATTTCCTTTATGCAAATGTGATGCTGATGATACTTTGTGCGAGGATATATCGCTCTCTTTTAAGCTTCGTCAAAAATTCACAGAATATTTTAAGAAATCGGTTTAAATTGCAATTCAACCTCAAAGGACACAAATATGTGCAGCAAACATCGAGAGGTTTGTGTGTGTATGCACAGTTTTCATCGTTCTGTACCATTAAAAAGTGTAAGATACCCTTGAAAGAAATTTTACAAACACTTTTCACTTACCTCCGTGAATATAATAGAGCGGACATTTTAACGACAAACTAGTGTGTGGCTGTATGTATGCAAAATATTTTCGGAGATTCTCGAACATTCAACGTTCACGAGCTCAATCGCTCAGGCATAATCCCATGAGGGTTGAGTTAACAATGACTATATGCACGTCCCTATAGCATGTAGATAAATCTCTCAAACGCGAAATTCCTTAAATTAATCCAGATTTATCTTTAAGTCATTGAAAATGTATTTGCATTTAAGCGTAGGTCTATAGAGAGAGTTCATGATTTCTTATTTTGTGATGTGATTTTTCACTCTAAGCCAGCATTATGCTGTGGTGGGCTTTCTTATTCCTTATCTGTAGGGTGAGTTCGGGAACGGATACCTTGCTCCGTAGATAACACACACATATTGCTCGTACTAAATTTCACTCACCTGGTGCGACAATAACTTCCAGTCTGCATTTTTGCATTGTCCTGTGGTAAAATAAACGAAAAAAAGGATTGGCAGAGAATATATGCCCTAGCTTCTGCATCGACGAACTTTTGTTTCTTTTCCAGAACGCTGAGTAAGAATGGAAATTTATGAAACATTCACTTGACCCCCTGAAGGTATTTGTGCATTATTGCATGCTTCGAAGTGCGGAATCCTTGCGGAGCGATTGTAATTTTTTTTTTGCTTATGCGACAGGATACCCATTTCCACGTGACATGGGTGAATAGTTCACCAAGAGAGTTACAATATTTCGTTCGTACCTATAACTGGTTGGTTATGAGAAGATGATGTGCATATTTGGTTGCGTTGGTCATTCAACTGTGTCTCAAAAGAATTTTTTCTGGGGATCTCTGTGGAGAGCTCCCTTTTTACTAACCCCGAACTGTCAGCTGTCACATTGTTATCTTTTTTTTTCGTTGGCATCGCTGTATCTACTATTAAATGGCGCAAAATTCAAATTTTGCGTTGATTATAGGACATCCTTTAGAATGCTAAGTCTATAAGTTGTTGACTTTATCAGAATACCATATCACCCTGCTAGTGCATTTAAAATTAATGATGAAATACAAACTATATGGGTGGTATGAATAAAAATCGAGTTTAAACTCCGAGTACGTACTCCTGAGCAGCGATGCCACTTCTGAAACATTTTCTGGAGTAGAATTGCCTAAAAAAGTGGAGTAGATAGGAAAAAACGGGAGTAGATTTTCAAAAAGCTTCAATGTGCATACATACCTTTTTCAAGGTAGAACGCCGAAATGTTTGCATTTTGCGAATATAATGATAGGGCATGGCTCGTGACTAAGTCCCCAAACTATTCTATCCTATAACTAAAACCAATATTTCATACATGCTTAGGTTAGGTTAGGTTGAAATGGCTGCCGACAAAAGGCCGATACATTTAGACCATAAGGTCCCGTTTTTGGATACGACATGAATTTAGAAGAAGTTTCGTCCTACTCGTTGAACCAGTTTGAGCTTCTAAAGAAGCAAAGGAAATTACGAATATCTAGGCTTCTTAGATCGTTAAGATCGTTGTAATAGAAAGCTCCCAAATGGAGCTTCCTTCCTCTTCCGCCTTTTCGTCCAAACAACTTCTACAAAAATCGTTTGAGAATGTTGTATGTTTGCCCATAAGACAGTGTCCCGTAATCACACCTATTGTGGCGCTGATATACCTTCTGTCAAGATCGATCAATATTTCTTTAGCAGTCGTAGCTAGGAAATTTATTGTAGGGTGAAAACTACAAGTCCTCGTAAGGTACGCTTTGTTTAAAATTAAGAGCCTAAAAGATATACAATCTATTTAATATTGGATCTACCAATGTTTCGAATTTTGTCTAAGCTCCGAGTTATTTTTTATTCTAATAAAAATATTAATATTTTATTCTAAGAATATTATTTAAATTCTAATAAATTAATCCGTAAAGTGGCTACATACTACTTACTTACTTGTCATTAATGGCATAAAAGACATTTTAGAAAATTGTAAAATATTTTTTATTAAACAAAATAAAGAAATGGATTCCAAATTTGAAATTGGAGTAGAAAATGGGAAATTAGAAATAAGTGAAGTAGGGAGTAGATTTCTGAAATTTGTGAAAAAGTGAAGTAGATCTACTCCAATTGGAGCAAAGTGTCATCGCTGCTCCTGAGCATGAGCATGAAGTGATAGTTTGTTCTCCAATTTATATGAATAAAAAAGATTTTAGTTTGATAAGTATGCGCTCCTGTACATAGGAGTAGATATTCGTCATTTTATTTTCAAACATTTCTGAGTCTGTAAGGAATAACAAGAATATATTGCAAATGTGGCCATGTTTATGATAATTTTTGGAACATTTTCTATGGATATCCGAAATTTATACTGTTGCATCGGAGATCGTTGTTTAAGTTGACCAAAACAACTTTCAATTGTTACACGCTCTTTTATTATTATAAGCACGATCTTGCGGTGTATTATGATTTCTAAAAGGCACCATTATCCATATGCCATATCCTTCATATCCTAAAAGTATTGTATTGGCTTGTACATTAATGCTATCATATCCCAATCACCCCAAAATTTACATTTTTATTTTGGGGCCATTTTTCATTGGGGCAAAATTTCATGTAGCCATAATATTCGTAACCATGAATAAATGAAATGAAAATTGTGTTTTTTTTTAGAGGTTTGGTTTTTAAACTGTGAAAACTGTTTCTACAGATTGTCATTTTGACAGTTGAAAGTGTATTTGTGGTTGTTACGTTTTGCCATTTTACGTTGAATAGATTAATGCGACACTATCATTTTATTGCGGTAAACATTTTCAGAGCCCGTAATTTCACGTAATAGAACTGGTGAACAGGCCTCCACGATCCTGTAATTTATATTACTTTCTTTGGGGGTATGTGAAGTCACCAGTCTATGCCGATGAGACCTTGGAGTCTTGGACGATTTGGAAATCAACATCGCCGTGTTGTGCTGATATACGGGTCCAGTTGCTCGATAAGGTTGTCGAAAATTGAACTTCACGATTGCGCTTCATTCGAACTAGCCCCAAATCATTTTTAAATGTAATGGCGTAATTATCTAAATAAAACTAATATCATAGTCATCAACATCAGCTTCAACTGCTTAATTTCATATTGAATTTGTATACCTCTAAAAAAATACAAGATCCACTGTCCACATTTTTCTATTAACTTAACAGCAACTTCCGTTTGGTGAAGTTTGGTGAACACCAATATCGTTTCCTACTCCTGTTTGAAAAGCCCGGGTCACCCACATATCTCAAAATAGATTTCCTTTTATCAAAGCTACATACAGAACCACCTCTTCGTTCTCCAGATTCTACACCCAAAAAGTGATTGGATGTCAAGGATGACAAGATCCACTGTCCACATTTTTCTATTAACTTAACAGCAATTTCCATTTGGTGAAGTTTGGTGAACACCAATATCATTTCCTACTCCTGTTTGAAAAGCCCGGGTCACCCACATATATCTCAAAATAGATTTCCTTTTATCAAAGCTACATACAGAACCACCTCTTCATTCTCCAGATTCTACACCCAAAAAGTGAAGTCCACTTGACATTTTTTAAGTAAATCGATACAATCCTTTAATGTCCGATCACACGTTCTTCTTCTAGGTTTGTAATACTTTTCGGAAGACAATTTAAGGATGAACTCAGCCATTGTTCAAACTGAAGTCTACTGCCTATCAGACTCCAAATTTATGGAGTATATTCGCACCTAGAAGAGCATGAACAATGTTTTATTCGTATCACATATAACTGAGAATATACTCACAACAAATTGTAAATAAGAGTACCTACTCTAGCGGAGTATCTGCTTCTGGTTTTTTTCATATCATATGGAGTATTATTTACTCCAAATTATCGAGTATAAACTACATGCTCATTTTTATTCATATGACCCTATACATGATGACAATCCTAGTTAAGGTAATGGAAAAACAGCAAGTTCGATACATTTTTTATATTCATATAAGCCTTAATAATATAGGCGCTCGGAATTTCACTCATTCTGTCGCTTTTTCGTTTCATCGGATCTAATTGACAAAAACGAACACCATAGTCTCCCCTAAACTGAAGGCCCGAAGAAAAGCTGCAAATGATGTGTAGACATTCGGGTATAATTGCTTTTTTTGTATTTAAATTCGACATCGAATCTTATGGTTAAAGAAACACCACTTTTCAGTAGACCTTTTAACTGCCACTTAACTGAGAATATTGGCAAGCTGATCGTAGTCTCAGCTCTCAGCTCTCGCCAAACTTCTATAGTTTCGAAGATTTTAAGTGCTAGTTCTAGAGCTGTAGATTGAAATAGTCTCTATTTCCAACAGGTTTTAGTCCTAAATACGAGAAAATTTAACTCTATAGTTTCTCCGCATTGTTACTCTTAATCTTCATCGTCCCACTGCTGGGTACAATATTATTAATTATAAAATGAAATATTGTATTGTAGAATATTTTTCTCGCGATGTCATCTAGGCATCAGTAACATTACAATGCATAGAAATTAGTAGTCTTATCATAGCCGTTTAGATCCAAATGGTGATAGGCCCTATACTTACATAAGTCCTATTTTATTTTTAGGGTCTAGGCCTTGATTTGTTTTTCCTGGGACTCCTCGCTCATTAGTCGACTATACTAACCAATGGGCATATGCGCCCACGAGCGCGTGCACTATGTAAAGTGAATAACTGAACTTAAGGATATTTTCTTGTCATGATACACTGAACGTCACGACATAATCATGTTTCAAGCGTTTTATTGACGCAATACAGTCGAGCAGTGCCGCAAAACGTTTCATTTTGCCTTTGTGCCTCGAAAATAATTTAAGTCCATGATAACATGCCATAAAAAGTCTTGCCTATTTTCGGATATACATATCATTTATCTCAATTCTCACAAAAGCAAATAGATTGACATTTGAAATTCAATTTCTATATATACAACGCTGATTTTGACAGCACTCACATCAATCTTGTTATTAATATTTTTTTCTCTTTTTTTATAAAATGTTGAAATAAATAAGTACAGAATATGGAAATGATGGAACTTCTTATTCCTTTCGCTTCTTTCTTTCAGTTTCGATGTACGGGGGCGTCAATACGGACAAGCAAAACTGTGGTCATCACCGACAGCATTCGGTCCACGTGCATTTTTTAGCAGCACATCGCATCCAGCTCAACTGAAAATTGACAATATTAAATTATCTGACGAGGGTGTCTATAGATGTCGTGTGGATTTTCGAAATTCTCCAACACGTAATCTCAAAATCAATTTAACAGTGATTGGTGAGTAAAGCATGCGAGCTGAATTTTGAGTTTACCTCCTATATACAGACATTCTTTAAAATTAACTTTGGATAAATAAATATACATTGGTAGCTCTAAGGACAGAAAATAGTGTTTAAGTAGGTACACTTATAGGATAATAAAAGTAATATAATAAATTTAATGTTATTCCCAGTGTTGCCAGGTCAAAATGTTAAAATCCAGTCAAATTTGACTGTTTGACTGGATTTTTTCCCTACGAATCCAGTAAAAAAAACAGTCAAACATTAAAAACAAATAATTCCAGTCAAAAAAAAGCAGTCGAAAATGAAAACAGCTATTTTTTGATATCAAAATAAAACAAAAATAGTTTTTATTTAATACAAAAACAAAAACAAAAATAAGTCGTACCTACTTTATTTCACAGCAATAGTTTTTTGTATACGTAGGTCAATTTAACAAATATAACAGTTATTAATTATAAAATACATTAACTGGTTATTATTCTATACCATTAAAATACAGTCTTCTGAATCTGTGTCATTGCCGTTCTCTATTTCTTCTGTTTCCACAGGGTGGGCCATGTGGTTTCTTTTTAAATCATAGGTTATTTTAACACTGACAGCTGTTTCCCACTCGAAATTTTGACAGTAGTCAGTATCATACCTCCGCGGAACGTAGTGAGTCGCTTTACACTTGAACAACGTTGGGAAATATTGAAAATATATTTCCAAAGTGAGTGCGATGTATCCCAACAGTGCGTTTTTTTGAAAAGAAGTTTTGACCGAAGCACCCACCGCGCCTGCTGTACGCAAGTTTGTCCAAAAAGTTCGTGAAACTGGTGTGCTAGTGGATAACACTCATGGTCCCAATCTTCGTACACAGACACTTTGGTGCGGATTGTGGAGTGGTGGCATCATTGGACCATTTTTCTTCGAAAATGAGGATGGGAACAATTTTTCGGTCAACGGTGGGCGTTACAGAGCCTTGTTAACCGACTTTTTTTTTACTGAAGGACCGATGTTATGCCAACAATCGGGAAACGAATCAAGCAGTTAAGGCCAATATCATCCAAGCAATCCGTGAGATACAGCCCGAAACCATCAACAAGGTCTTGGAAAATTGTAGTGACAGAATGCGCTACTGCGAAGCCAGCTCAGGCAGCCACTTGAACGACGTTGTATTCCATAATTAATGGGAATATTTGCTCTTACTAATAAAGACATAATACATGGATAAAATTTGATTCTTTCCAAATTTCAAAATTTGTACAACATGTTTTTTTATCTCGCAAATTATGTATTTCTAGTGGTCAAAATAGAGTTGTGTTTATTTTTTTTTTCTAAAATCTGGAGTGAACAGCTGCCATAACTCAAAACATAAACAACATACAACAAACCGAAATAAATGCAAAGGCATTCAAAATTCTCAAGAGACGCTGCGCAAATTGCAAGAAATACTAGATTCAATTTGACTTTTAGCGGTTTGCGGAAAATGGGTGTGTTCAGTTCATTGCACTGACGAGCATTCGCGCAGTTATTTTAGTTATTTACATTTTAATTATTTTAGGAATTATATAGTCAAAAAATAAAAACAGTCAGCTTGATTTACAGTCAAATGCGAAAAAACTCCAGTCAAAAAAAAACAGTCGGCTGGATTTGATTTTTTGAATAAAATATACTGACTGAAAAGAGACCTTTTCATAGAAATACAAATAGGCTATTATGAACAGGGCACTGCGGAAACACAGATGGCAGATTATTTTCAGTTATAATGAGACAAATTACAGGTTATAGATTTTATTGAATCTAAGAATCCCGGTAAGGCATTACCCAGAGTCGGATGCAGAATGCAGATAGAAATCTTTCGCCTCATACCAGTGATCGATGATTGGACCTAATTTCCTTATAACGATTAATTTTATTCTTCTTGTCAGATTTTGATTTCATCGCGCACAACACGTGCCTTTATCTAAATTAAAATTGATATATATTTTTACTAAAACTATACACAAAGTTTACCTGTCGAAATAATTTGCCATTCGCTTAATTTAAATTTCCCTAAAGTATTATAGTCACGTAAAATAAGAAAACAAAATTAATTTCCTACACCGTGCATAAGTCCTTAGTCTCGATTTAGGCCAACGACTTTTTCCAAAGGAAGTTTGTTCTAAATTAAGTAACACGAAAGGATATTTTTGTTATTTTGCATAACTTAATAAGTGCAGCTTCTGAAGCCACAAAATTTCTCTCAATTTTATGTGCTATTCATGTTCTATTTTCAACACAGAATTCGATTGAATTGGTTAAGATCCTTTCAAGGATACTACTGTAAAGAATACGAAAAAAAAAATTTAATTGAGAAGACACCCTCAAAATAACAAAAAAAAAAAAAAAGGAAATAAATACTGATGAATAAAAAAAATATATCTCATTTGCATATAATTTATATAACGAACTTTTAATTTCTTCTTATATCCTTTGAGGAAATTGAAAGGTTGAAAATACAAAATAGAGAGGGATGGACGAGATTGATCAATATTTTATTCTAAATGGATACTTGAGCCCTTAGGACTTTCGAAATAAATAGGAAAGACCAACATGGCTTCTTCGCTAGTTAAAGTTTTTTTTTTTGTTTGTTTTCTTAATTTTTTTCTTTTATTTTGAAGAAAATAGAAGAAGAAATCGACAATCTTGTATAGAATATTATAAAAATATTTTTCTATAATTTGCGACCTCTTCGATGGGGAAGTTAATTGACGTCCTTTTCACAAGTTGTTTTGAAAACAACATTAGTTCTACGAATTTTTAAAGGAAGGAAGTTTACCTTCTTGGGAGTGATTTTTTTTACGAAAGGTCTTAGTTTGTTTTGTGTGTTCAAAAAGTTGTTATTATGTAGCTACATATATAAAATATTTTATGGACCTGTATTGAGAGGTTTTCTTGGGAAGTTACCATCTGGAGTTGAACATAGAAAGAACATCAGCATACCCATACCGTAATCTAGATTCTAGAACCGATTTACGAATGTTTTACTATATTAAGGATATGCTTCAATGTAGGGGTGATAGAACATTAAAACATGCTTCATTATAAGAGCAACCAGATTTTGGGGCATGTTTATACCCGGTACCACACTCTGGGGAGGGTATACTCACTTTGACATTCCATTTGTAACGAACATAATTTAAGAGCTATCAACTTGAAATTTGGTACTTAAGCTTTTATCCAACAAACTGAGGCTAAGTTCGAAGATGAGTAAGATCGGATGAAAACTACTACTACTTCCCATACAAAAATATCGGATTTATATAGCTTTTTGATGTTAAAAATTAAATTTATATAGGTACTGTAAAGATTGCAAGTTTAAACTTTGCACATATTGTTTTAATAATATTTAAAATTTTTTGACAAAAAATGAGCTTGGTCGAATAAAAACCACTCATACCTCCCATACAAATATATAATTTTTTTATTTAATACTAAAATATTTTTTTTTTTACAATAAATATAGTACATACCGGGTATTTGAGCTTCGGCATAGTCGAAGATAATTGTCTTACTGGTTTTACTTTTATTTCTACATATTTCCAAATTCTATCGTGGTTATTTTGGTCGAAATCCTACTCAGAAGATAGGATCGACACCTGCGCTTCGAAGAAGTCCTGCAAGTTTCCCTCTCACAGAACCACCTCTTTTGAGAGAATAATGGTTGTAGTCACTGCCGGCTTTAGGGTGGGTCGGCCGGGGGCGCCGAGGTGTACAGGGGCGCACAAGCAAAAATTCACTGAATTTGAATATCTATCTCTATTGATATAAAGCAAAACTAAATTCATTAATTTAATTTAATTTTATAATATTAAATTTTATGAACTTGTACGTCGTTGTTTTACTGGAGGTGCTATATCATGTCAAGGTGTTGAGCGCTTTTCATTGTTTTGATTCTGACATTTGTTTTAATTTTTTCATAAATCGAGAATTGAATTCAGCGTGATCTTGTGAAAACTCTTTTCACTTCACAGTATCACAGAACGATAAATCGATCCAGTTCGCGAATGAATGAAATAATAATAGTCCAAAACAATGTCCCAAAAAAGATTAACTAGTTTGGCCTCAATGTCAATTGCAAGAAAACCTAGATTTTGACGGTCTTATCAGAGAATTTGCGGACAAAAAAGCTGAAAAAATAAGATTTTAGCTATGTAGTTGTTTTTAATTATTTTTTTCAATGTTTCATGACTAACTGACACACCTTTTTATTAATTTAATAATCAATATGGTAGGGTACAACTATACAATAAGCCCCACTTTTTTAGAATCTTCAATAAAACAAAAAAATAAACAAAAATAGTAGTTCTTTTATTAAAAAATAATTAACTGTATTTTTTCATAGGTTTGGCAATTTCATTTGTACAAACATATGTCAGCATATATTATATATATATTTTTTTTAAAAAGTTTAAGTGGGGCGTTTTGTAACTCAAGCGTTGGGTAAAAAGCCCCGCATTAGTTACAAAACGCTCCTAAGGAAAAAGTGGGAACAAATATTATAAAGTAAAGAAAATTAAATTATTTGGATTTGTAATATGGTCTGTCGGCCTTATTTGCATTGTATTTTAAAATGTGTTTCCTCAGGGTTCTGGATGGTATGTTGAACTGCATGCTTCATTCACTCCCAAAGTTTTATTTGTTACCTTCTCTATTGCTTCCTTCATTTTTTTCGGACCATAATGCCCGCATTGTCATTGTGTAATTTCGTGGTATTTCTATAAACAATATTAAGTAATAAAATTGGTCTGATGAGTGTTATATTTCAATACAATTACTGGGGTGTATTACACTTCCTTTGTTGGGGCGTTTTGTAAATGCGTTTTGTAAATTTCTGCGTGCAAAACGCCCCAGAAAAAATAAAGCAACCCACCTGGTTTAAAAAAAATAAACAAAAACGAACTAAAAAGCCAATTTAATGTACTTTCTAAATATATATATCATTTTAATATAATGTGCATAGTTTCTGAAAAAATGAAATTTTTACTATAGGTACTCACCGCAATGTGTTTTGGCGCCAAAATAATTTTTTGTCGTTTTTTTTTCGAGAGAGCACACATAACACTGAAAGTAGTTTGAACAGGTCTGGTACTGGTCGTGATTGCATAACAACAACAGTGAGCGTGCCAGACCACTGGGGCGTTTGGTAAACTGGGGCGTTTTGTATAGTTTTGCCCTACACAATTAAAAATATATATATTTTTTTTAATTTTAATGAAATATAAATGGGCGCCGAATGCATGACTCGCCCGGGGCGCCTAGATCGTTAAAGCCGGCCCTGGTTGTAGTGCCCGGAATTCATTCATTGGACTTAAAGCTCATTTATTGTCTACATTAATCGTAAAGTCCTAGAAATATCCTGAAGTCCAGTTATCCAAATGATGACGAGATATAACACGAGAAAGAACTATCCAAGGAATTCTTATATGCTGTATACAAGTTTAGCATTATGTTGATGAACTATTTTATTTGTTTTATCAGAAGTTTAGTTCAGAAAGCTTAGAATCTTCAACTTCACTCCTGAGGGACTACGCTGTAGAGGGCGATTTTACCATAAGACAGGGCCTCTACCAACAAGGAGTGCCCAAGTGGAGTTAGGAATGTAGATAGTACTACGGCAGTGGCTGCAGGGGCGGACTGTAGAAATATCAGAAGTAAATGTATGTGTGTGAAAAAATCAGAAATTCCGCAGTTAAAAGGAACTTTGGTTATTACAAAAAAAAATCTTAGCGAAAAGTGTTCATCAAACGTAACTACTTTGTTAGGTAATGTGAGCAGTGGTCCAATCCCATCTAGCTGGAGACCTTAAGTCTGTCAGCTCTCAACTCTAAAACAAAAGTGTACTCATTTTCTATCACGGTTTTTAAGTAATGATTTTAAAAAATCAGTACTGCCTTTTTCATATTAAATGCTCTGATAATTTCCGATTGTAAGGGGTGGGCCAAATACAAGTTTCTTTTTAAAAATGCAATAAAATAAAATTAAATTTCTCCATGTATTATGGCTTTATTAGTAAGAGCAAACATTCCCATTAATTATGGAACACAGCGTTGTTCATGTGGCTTCCTCGGCTGGCTTCGCAGTAGCGCATTCTGTCACTCGAATTTTCCAAGACCTTTTTGATGGTTTCGTGCTACATCTCACGGATTGATTGGATGGTATTGGCCTAAGTGATTGAATCGTTTCCGGATTGTTGGCATAACATCGGTCCTTCACGGTTCCCCAAAAAAAAAAGGCCAAAGGGATCAAATCGCAGCTCCGAGGCGGCTAATTGACATCGCCAAGACGGCTGATAACACGATTTGGGAATTTGGTGCGCAAAAGATCGATTGTGGCATGGGGTGTGTTACATGGTGCGCCATCCTGCATGAACCTGAACCAGAGGTCGTCCAAATCTATGTCTTCAATTTCAGTAAAAAAAAAATCCGTTAACATTGTTCTGTAACGTCCACCATTGATCGAAACGTAGTTCCCAGTCTCATTTTCGAAGAAGAATGGTCCACTGATGCCACCCCCACCTGTGGACCAAACTGTCATTTTCTGTGGATGCATTCTGTGCTGCACCGTACGACGACGGAGACAGTTTTGTCCGCTAGCATACCAGTCTCACGACCTTTTTGCACAAACTTGCGTACAGAAGGCGCGGCTTCATTTTGGGAAAAACTTCTTTTCAATAAACGCACTATTTGGGCTACACAGCACTCACTTTTCAATAAGTGTAAAGCGCCTCATTTCGTTCCGCGGAGGTATGATTTTGACTTTTTGTCAAGATTTCGAGAGGGAAACAGTTGTCAGTGTCTAAATAACCTATGATTTAAAAAAAAAACACTAGATGATCTACCCTGAATTTAGACTTACTATAAACACTTTTGTAAGACTTAAAACAAAAAACTTGGCCTATTATTAAACCAGGGGACATCCAAAAGTGAAAGTCTATTACAATCTCAAATTGCAACTTTTCCATGATCAAATAGGTCTTTTATACTGTTGAATTTGTATCAAAAAGTAAACACGCTCCAATGTTTTACAAATTATAATTCAACTTTAATTCAGAAATGGAGAATGATTAACAAACTAATTATTACAATAGAAAAGAAAAAGGTTAGGCCAACCGCGTGTGCGTGATGAATAATTGAGACAGACAAGATAGTGCCAGATGTCAGCTATAAGTCATCTCTAGTTAAAATGACAATCAAAAAGTTGCCTTGGTTACAACATATACTGGCGTAGTAAATGAATTAGCTAAACATATTTTTTTTACAACTTATATATATATTCATAGCTTATAGATTTCATTCCGTCAAATGACAACGTAAGCTACCTACATAAGTCAGAGCGTTATTTTGAACTTTGTCTGCACTCTGAATCTGGTATCAAACACGGAATTATCAAAAACTAAATAAGAAAATAATACGGGAATATGTACTAATACTAAAATTAAATTGTAATATTAAAAAACATTTTTCATTTCAGTGCCACCGGACCGACCCATAATATTCGATACGAAACGTCACGAGAAAACAAATAACGTCGAAGCATACAATGAGGGCAGTGATGTGGTCCTAGTGTGTGAAGTTGGCGGTGGTATGTATACTATTTTTGATTTATCTTTATTTATGGATTATCATATCCCACAAGAGTGACCTAAATTTTACTATTTTAGTCTTCGTATAAAACTTCAATTTTAAAATTGAATTCCACAAGGAAATAATATAAGAGCCTGCATCTGCAACAAGCTTAGGAGTAGTATTTTAAGCACATACTTTCAGATAATTCAGATAGAATGAAGACTGAAGCTGTTAAGTGCAATAAACACTTCTCGAAAAAAAGTCTTTTCGATTTGCAAGAATACATTCTAACTTGATCTTAAATTAGCACTAATTTTACCACAAAGGTAGATAATGTCTATCACTTCACTAGCTATATCTTTGATGCTGGACTTTCCCGGTGAAAAACAGAACTAAGCACTCCGCCAGTGGCAAGAGTCTTTCAGGTTATTGACCATCGACTTTGAGCCATCACAGATTATTGCAGACAAAATCTTATATGCAATGTTTAGGAGACTTATGCATCTATAGTTAGTGCATATAAAGAATCTCTTTGCTTAAGGACCGGATAACCAATGCTGAGATTTTAAATACATCGGGCATAACTTTCATCGAACTAAATTTTACAGATGAGTTTATGTGTAGATACTGCCAAGCCGTTAGCTTGGGTCAGCTTTATGCCCTTTTTAACTTTTAGTAAATCTTTCGAACTTCATGCCTGTAGTGACATCTCTCTAACGGCTTAACCCCGGGCTTTTAATCATATCTCCACTTTTTTTCTTCGGAGAACTTTGTTTACTTCTTTTCTGCTTTTACTAAGGGTGTCATAAGCAACTTTTCTCTCGGCCGTTGTCTTTGTATGTAGCGTTGCGAGATATGCCTCTTACTTAGTCGCATGAGGTTCCCTAGCATTCTTGCATATTAGAATCTTCACTTTTGGTGGCTTCCTGGTAACACTGTCATTGGTCTTGCACTTGCACTTGAATCTGGCGGAAGAGAATAACAGTCTCATGTGATCGTAGGTCGTAGCTCATCGACATTGCACTACAGCACAATATTTATACCTACGAGTTATCTGCAAGCGTATTTCGCCAGATACTAGGTATTGTTCGAGTCCATGTTGGGGCCTCAGAATGTGCGGAAATCTGCAATATTGGCATGCCTTGTGTAGATTGCAATCGATCTCGTTTTGTCATTTTATTATGTTGTTGGTACAAGTTATCACCATTCAGTATTCTTGCATTCGGTTCTAGATATAAAATGAAATACGTAGAGGTTATCTACATGGTCTAATGACCCCTTGGAACAAAAACGAACTTTTCATTCGCATTTTATAATCAGTGGAATTCAATGGTCATTTTTTCCTTTGAGTATAATCACATACTTCCCTCTTATGCCCGTTAAGCACTCTTGTGTCCTGCCGTAGTAAATTATAATTGATCCTAGTTCAATAGATGCATGTTACAAAGCTATTTCACAATATTTCAAGCCCATAAGAGATTCGAATGATAACTATATCCCATCCATAGCCCTCGATTTCATCCGATTCGTTTTCAATCTGAAAGAGTCCTTTATAATTTTGCAGTTGTTTGTATTCCTTTTTTTACGGTGATATGCGCAGCTTAGATAGTAAAACGAACATTTCTCTCTAACAGTACCCTTTCACTTCTCCTACTTCCATGTATACATCTACAAACCTGTCTGGGATATGGTATGTTTCATTTCAATGCTGATGTTCGGATATCTACACACAAAACAAAACTTCAAATTCAAATCCAAGGACGCCCACGACCAAATGTAACATGGTACTTAGACAATACTGTGATTGATGAATCCTTTGAACATCGACCGGATGGGAAGACTGTTAACCACTTGTCATATCCAAATATTGGCAGACAACATTTGAATGCGAGATTGGTCTGTGTAGCTAGCAATACAAATCTAACGCCGCCCAACAACAAGGTGGTTATCCTGGATGTCAATTGTGAGTATAAACAGAAAATATTTTTTTTTTTTTTTTTTGTTATGTGTCATTTGCATACGAGGATTTTGCATCGGCGGCCTTGTTGAGTTGTATCGAGAACAAAAAAAAAATGCAAAAACGATGCAGTCCCTCCGTATTCATGTTCGTGTCCGTGCTCTCTTTTATTTGGACACACTCACTACACTAACTTGGTCCGTCCCAATTATTTATTAGCATATAAGCTTTTGTGCTCATGTATACATGCGAATGCTAGATGTCAAGAGCACCATTCAATATGTCTTCTTAATTGTGCGCCTTTGTTATGCTGATTGAGGCCACATCACCCAATCATAGAAATCGGTGAGTATTGTACGTCTGTGTTCGGCGTTCACCATCATCATCGACACACATCATGTGGCGACTGTTTGATGAGTTGTGCTTCGATGCATGCATGGATGTTTTCAAGTTATGTAATGAGGTCCTTTTGTTCAGCTAATGTTGTGCAATGCCGATTGTGTGGTAGAAACTATAGGAACCCCTTTTGACCATGTAACCTATGATTTGAAACTCGTTTGACTATATGCATTTTGTCGTTTGCCTTCTAGTGAAACCAGTCGCTGTACACATTCTGACGAAAGAGAAATTCGTGTCGGCCGATCGAACCTATGATGTGGAGTGCAGAAGTTCAGGATCGAAGCCCGCTGCCATTGTAACCTGGTGGAAGGGCAACAAGCAAATAAAACGACTGGCAAAAAATGTGAGTATAAATATACTTTTATGGAGCAGTTTTGGCTTTTGAGAATTGAGTTTAGCTATAAATGTCCTCAGTGTGTATGTATAAAATAGATTGTTGGTATGGAGGTGCTTAATGTCATCAGAAATTGAGCGGTCTCAGCTTCCATGCCCGGGTAAAATAAATTACATTTACCTACATTTTAAGGTGTTTCCTCTGTGCCACCTCTCGCCTGACATTTTTAGCTCAATTGGTTCAGTGATTTCGGAGGCCACAGCATACATACATAGTATACACACGTTTAGGTACAGTTAGTTCGTTGTACAATTTGTTTTCATTATGGACGTGGTCCTTTTTGGCCTGTCAATTTTATGCATTTAATTAAAATGATTTTTTATTTATTTATGTACGTACCTCCTACTAAATGCATTAACAAAATTGATTTTTTTTTTTGCTTTTCAGTTCTCTGAACCAGATAATCAGTCACTGAGTATACTCACGTACACCCCAACCCGTGAAGATGATGGCAAATACCTAACGTGCCGTGCTGAAAATCAATACATAACGGACAGTGTACTCGAGGACAAATGGCGTTTGGCTGTACACTGTAAGTATCTACGCCGAAAGCTCGTCATAGTCAATCTGGTTCTACTATTCCCGCACATAATCTACTGATCAAGAAACCGCTTTAAATTTTCCATGCTCCCAGAATTGAATAAGGCAATTTAAAACTAGACAACAAATTAAATTTAGAATATTGAATCCCATTTAGGCAGCCTACATTACATCCCTTCCGCGGGATCAAAGTCACATGCGAATGTAAAAATATTCAACCTCCATTCGGCTATAAAGTCTCCTCGCTCTAGCTAACCAGTTTAACGGTAAACTGAAAACTGCTTAGGCTAAAACGTTATTACTGCCCGAATGAAACTGACGAGAACGACCAACAACCGACACAACCACTCAAATTGAATGCGCCCCGCATGAGCTAGTTAAAATTTATATTGCCTTGGCTATTTGCATAAAAGTTCGCGTCCTGAACGTGTATTTGTTTTATTTTATTCCTTCAGGGTAGCGTACATATTGTGAGTGGTAACGACCTAGGAATGAAAAACAAAACAAAAAAAATGCTAAATTGACTGCGCTGATAAAAAAAGAACAAAAAAAAAGAATTTAAATGAGTAAATAAGTGAAATAAACAACAAAGCTAACCCAACCGCAAAAACGATATGTCCTTCAATGCAAGAAGTACACGGGGACAGTATCCTTGTCAGTGGAAGCATTTGATGGCATAAAATATAAAATAAATTGACCGAAAGCCTTATATAAAAAAAAAACTAACAAAATACACACTGGGTACGATTTTATTGCATTGCATTGCAGAGGTTCTGTAAAATAATCTCAATCCGCTTTTGCGACGGTCGCATGCGGATATTTAAGGCAGTATATCCTTCGCATAAAAATCGCCTATAGCATTTTCCGTAAGATAAGAATGTGAATGGTTTTATTTGAAAGTAGGTAGGGTAGATTGTATGGTGGAACGGGACAGCAAAAAATGTGGAAAAGCATTGCTATACACACATTTACTTTTTAAATAGATGGTCTGGACATTTTAATGTTTTAGCTTAAAGCATAACCAATATCAGAAAGTTTTAAGATTTAGCTTGGCAAGGTAGTCACAGTTTTGCGAAGACTTAGCATACTAATGAACATTAACATGATGATGCGATTTTGGTCAGTGCTCCTATACAATTTAGGTACTTTTACGAGAAGGAGGCTCCTGACTAGTCTGTCTCAACTAGAACTGAGAAGCTCCTGCCTAATTAAATTAAATGAACCGTAATACCTTAACATTTAGGGCTATTCGCGGATAATAAGTTCCTTTTGAATCAAATATTTTAGCTCTCAGGTCTACCAGCAGGGAATGTACTTATTCTGTTCGGGTGAGTTTATGGTATTTCAATTATAATCTTGAAAAATAGTTTCCAAATGTCTAATAAAAAAAAATAGGCGGCGCAACAGGCGGTAGACACCCAAGGCCTAGCTTCTCGCAACCATTCGTTTTGTGTGAGTTTCTATTTTTGGAAAGAATGGAAGGGTCCTACAATTTTATGCCGAGTCCGAACGGCTGAATTGAGAAGCTTTTTCAGGACATTCATACTCTCGGATGTTTGTCAGTCGTTCGCGAGAGGTGGCGCAGTAGAAAAAAACCTTAAGATGTAATTTGTGTTTTTCCGGGGATCGAACCTGGGATCCCTCGCACAGTAGTCCAACACACTAACCACTGCGCTACTGCGCCCACAAATGGTTTGATGGCTTACACAGTCCACTCTCAGTGATAATGGTCTGTCTAAAAGAAGGCAGATTATGGAGTTGCAGACGCAAGGTGACCAATTTAGGGATACTTTTTTCTCATTTCAAATAATATGCCCACTGTAACTAGTTGTTTGTAGTTGTTTAGTGGGCGTTCTGAGTAGTTTTCAATTTTGATAGACGATTGAAGGAATTAAGTGGGCGCTGAACAGGTCAATGTATTTTGGGCCACCTAAAAAGGATATTTTTAGGAATTAGAAGCAATCCCTAATAAACATAAAAACGAACCATAAAACCATTTGCAAAAATTAAAACAGGTCACACTGCACAAAGTGAAACACCGAGATCGAGTCAGCGCTCCAAACATGCTTTATGAAAATGTTTTTGTTTTATTCCGATTTCAGTTGCTGTCCAAATGTCAGAACTAAAGAGGTAGTACAGTGTGGAGTAGGTATTTGAAATTCGGAATTGTACCATCATCTGTAGGCAAAACAAGACCTATGTGCCTATGAAGCCTTCGAGAATAATGGAACATCTGTCAAAATAGTTATTCGCGATAAGGGTGATAATTAAACTGTAGGAATTTTCTTTGACTCTT
Organism: Cheilosia scutellata; assembly: GCA_955612985.1. Classification (NCBI taxonomy): domain Eukaryota; kingdom Metazoa; phylum Arthropoda; class Insecta; order Diptera; family Syrphidae; genus Cheilosia; species Cheilosia scutellata. The sequence continues at coordinate 27,509,372 of OY015312.1, read as the reverse complement.
AAAAACTCGAAAACTACTGGACAGATTTCGATGCAACTTTATTTAAAATGTTCCCCAAGACTGTGAGACTGCTATAGGCTATGTCGTTTATAACCACGTTCTTAGGAACTGTTTTTAGGAAAATGTATTTTTGAGGTGAAAATATATACAATATACACTGGTCGGCATAAGTACATATTTTGACAAAACTAAAGTTAATTCTGCTCATAATTTGAAACTTACTTCATGTAAATTTTGGCACCAATGTTAAGGTCATTTAAATTCCGTTTGAATGATACAAAACTTTCCTTAACCCATTAAGTACCCATTTAAAAATTTTAGAATTTTGAACTTTTGTGAATGTCTATTTTTTTGACTTTTTTCCTCGGTATCAAAAAAAATATTTTGATGCAAAAAGTTTCTTCAAACAATTGTAATAGTGACTGCCAAAAAATTTTTCAAAAATCTGTTCGCTAATTTTTTTTATGATTTTTTGAAAATTGCTAAAAATTACTATTTTAGCCACTTTTTCCTCCTTTTCATACAAAATTTTTCTGAGATCATCCCATTCAAAAAATCATAAAAAATATTAGCGAAGAGATTTTTGAAAAAATTTTTTTGCAGTCACTATTAGAATTGTTTGAAGAAACTTTTTGCATCAAAGCATTTTTTTTTTGGGACCGAGGAAAAAAGTAAAAAAAAGTAGACTTTTACAAAAGTTCTAAATTTTCAATGGGTAGCTACTTAATGGGTTAAGGAAAGTTGTGTATCATTCAAACGGAATTTAAATGACCTTTCCATTGGTGCCAAAATTTACATGAAGTAAGTTTGAAATTATGAGCAGATATAACTTTAGTTTTGTCAAAATACTTATGCCGACCAGTGTACATACACATACACTAGCCGTGTTTTATTATGCCCGTGATCTGAACCTGATCAGATCAGCATAATAAAACAAACCAGGATCAATTGTAATTTTGTTGACATTTGACAGTCGCTTACAAATTTTATGCGAGAAACGGAGTGGTTTGATTGGTTATTGGGTTGTCCAAATTTTGTAAGCCACTTTATTTGTATTGTGTTCATAGAACTACCAACATACACGAATAAAATTATTCGCCTAGTAGTATACATCATATTATCTATCGTGATCATGAAAAATTATCCAGATAGAAAGTTGGATCACGTGTAGTTGTTGCAAATTATAGTGTTAATTTGTGATCTGGTTCAGATCACGGGCATAATAAAATACGGCTATTGCTACAATAATGGATGTTTATACTTTTGCGATCGTGTGACACCACACTATAGCATACGTATACATACCTCGCTCTCTCATTCGAAAAGGGCTGATTTGTTTTCGCTATGAGTGCTATGGTCAGTTGTATATGTAGGTATGTATGTATATTATGAACATATGCCCGATGCCGGATGGGGATGGGGTGCGTGCTGCAGTATGGCATGGGATATTGGGGTATATTAATAATCTTCTTAAAAGAAGAGACGTATAATACAAAACAGGCTTCATTTCAGAATTTCATTCTGATATGTGGTATGGTAACAGTGTAGAGTGGGGTAGGTATAGGTAGGTAGTTGTTTGGATTCCATAAGAAGAGGGAAACAAAGGAAAGGAAATGCAGTATTATAAACAAGTGGCAAGATCATGGAGAGCGAGGACGATGCAGAGGGTGAACATTAAATCGATATCTATACTTATAATAAAACTGTAGGTTAGGTTAGGTTAAATAGGGGTATGAGAGAGATGTCTCATACGGCACTAGGCACCAAAAGGGCCCATCGCGATCCCTAGAGGGAACCAATTGCAGTGACCTACAATGGAAAAACACCTAAACACTTGCCCTTGAGAAAACCCCAATTTCCCTGCAAAAACCAAGTAGCCCCTTGTAGTTGGTATTGTCTATCTCCTCCAGATGTTGGAAGAAGTACCTGCCCAGAAATTTCCTTCTAAAAGGAAAAACTGTAGGAATTTAATTTAATTGTCCATCCTAAAAGCTCGAAACCTACTGGACAGATTTCAATGAAACTCTCAAAGTGTAATCTTAAATGGACCAAATATAAGTTTGTTTGCTAAAAGCGAGCGGAGCAAGGCGACCACGGGTCAGCTATAGTACATAATATACATATACGATATACCTTTACCTATATTGGACAATACTGACATACGTATTGTTTTGAATATAATGAGCAGTGAGTGCTAAGTATTTTACTTCAACTTTCGACTCTTGCAACGCTCATATCTTCCCAATCCCAAGTAGGCTCAAAGCAAAGTAACTTTGGACATAGAGCAAATTCGTGCATTATTGGCATTCAACTTGTCCTTTCTCCCACATTTGTTAATCCCTTATTTGTTCCATTTGCTCTTCGATTGGAAATCAGTAATAGTGTATTACATGTATGAATGTAGTCAATGACAGAAAACGGGAATGTAAAACCTATAGCAATGTCATATTATCATGTGTAATACCCACATATAGGTACTGCATACTCTCAAATATCCCAATATCAAAAAGTCTTTATTTTTGAACTCGCCGAGTGAATTTAAAAGCATCCTAGAACTCCAAAATTCCGATACAGGCAAATAAAAAATGATTTTTATAGAAATCTTTTCGGTGGACTGGACTGGACATACCTACGAGTATATCAAAATAAAAGTAGTGCAAATACGAATTTAAATCTGTCGTCCACCAGATACAAACCAGAGTACTTTCCATCCGTTTTTTTTATAGTTTATATTATTTTTTTGCTGGTTACGTTCAGCTACATTCATATTGCATGCACACAAAAAATAAATAAAAACTAAATAATAATTACTGTAGGTACCAGCTAGGTGTTTCAATTTAAATTTTCAGGAAGAAAATATCCATATAGAGTGTCGTGAATACCAAAAATATCCATTGTGTTTGGTATCCCATTTTTGTTGTTGTTTTTGTTAATTTACCTTTAGCTTCTGATTGACAATGAAGTTTGTCCTTAAAAATAGGTATACAAGTTAAATTCAGCCATCTGTGGAATATGAATAATGCTTTCTGTAAAAGTTTTGTTGCTAAATTGCTTTCGGAAAGCTTTTCAAACCGTGAAATACCTATATTGTAAAATAGGACAGGACAGGATAGGATAAAAGGCAGTGGGATTGAGAGAGACACACTCCATAATGATTTAAAACGGCCTATAAATGATGTGCAATTTCATTATGGTGTGTTTTTCTATTCAATCGAACACTGTCTTAGACGGATTGTACTATACTTACATCATACATAAATATTTGCCTTCAAGAGGTCGTTATTAAAAAAAAATCGGTTCACATAAAGAATCTTATTGTATTCATTTTATATTCACAGATCAACCGGTTGCCCTTATGAAGATGGGTTCTTCACTGAATCCTGATGACATCAAAGAAGGCGATGATGTCTACTTTGAGTGCATAATTCAATCCAACCCGAAACCGTACAAGATGTCCTGGTTCCACAATGTAAGTTTACGTATGTTTGAATAAATTGTATATGCAACTCATATTTTATACATAAATTAATATAGCTCGTTAAATCATCATTTTTCAACACACATTCTTCTTTTCCTTCAAGTTATCTGTTGTAGCTTTATTCTGATTTTGATTAGGTGTACTTCTGGGAGTGGTAGCATAATCCACATTTATTTTAAATACATTTATTCCTCTTAAGCAAACAGTCCAGTTTTTTGCTTTATTCAGAAGATGTGCAAAAAAATTTCAAAATTATGAAATGAAATTATAAAATTATTTAATTTAATAAATCAAAAAATATCAGCAACATTGTTCGTGATCATGGTTTCGTTTTGGGGTGGTGGGCGGACATCCAAAGCATATACACTTGCAGAAGCACCGTGTGTCGTATGCGGTAGCTTTGTTAATTCATCCCTTCTTAATAGAAAGTTTAAGACAAATCTTCCACTTTAATTTCACCCAACTATCGCAAAAAGTGGTTTCTTTATGTTTTAAAGAATTCAGAAGCAAAGTTCAAATAAAATTCCGTAGACATAACCCTCATTACTGCATCAACATTATCAACCATATTATGAGACTTTGACTTTAACCAATTTCACAGTTAATTCACACTAAGTGCCAACAACCTGCTCTTCCCAAAAGCTTATTCGTATTATGCACCATGAAAAAAGCGCATGCTACTGTGTGACTTCCTGTGAAGATGTGTTTTCTTCAAGGCTAAATGGTATCCTTATTCCTTAGTCATCTCTCATTTTGTCGTCAATCTCGTTGCAAGCAAATTACCCTTATTTACTTGCAACATCATCATCATTCGCTCGTCCTTTTCGTCGTGTTCATATTCTAGTCGCTTTGTGCGCCACCTCAGAGTTGTGAGTAAAAAAAAAATGTATAAAATCAAAACAATTTCAGCGCATGATGATGGCGTCAGAATGAAATAAGCTACCTTAAGAGGGATCCCAGTCCCAGCGTTTCCTTGTACTGAACCGACTCCTTTTTAGTACAAAGACTTTCTGATCTCTAATGCTCAAAAGGATACAAAGTAAATCTCATTACTTATTCATTTCGCATTATCGAAAATGAATGCATGTGGATGATATGTACGTGTACCGTACTTTTTTTTTTGTTTAGTGTTCTTTCTTTATCCTCATTATTATCCTTTACATTCGCTCAACGCCTTGTATCATCCACTACTGCTGACGTTGTTCCATCTCGCGTAGGTACCAAAGAGTCTCTCTATCTAAACAAAAAAATAAAAAAGAAATAGCGCACAAAATAAATGACAGAGGAAAGAAAAATAATCCTAATTCTCCAACCTCTATCCTTCAACGTTGGCGGTTCACACGTCACCAGCTCTTTTCACACTGCACTAAGAAAAACATCATGCGAAAAAAAATCCTTCCTGACGAGCTGCTGTAGCCTTTCTAATAACAAAAAATGAAAAAAAAAACAAAACACACCCTATAGCCTTCCAGCGTTGGCGTCTCTACTCTACTTGACTCCGATATGGTTTACAGCATCACATCACATCGGTATAAGGAAACACGAAGATTCATACCTATCATCTGTAGCAGCAGCACGTGTGCGTCTCGCAACGACACGTTGTGATAGAAACACCAAAGCCCGTTCTTGATTTTACAATCCTTGTTTTATGTAACGTTATCATTCTTCTAGAAAATGTCCTTTGTTGGATTTTTATCGTTCTAAATTGTTGTTGTTTTCCTTTATTTCTTCTCGTGGTGTTCAACACAGGGCAATGAATTACATCACAACATCTCGGCAGGAATAATCCTTTCAGATCAATCACTGGTACTACAGAGCGTGGCACGAGCATCAGCAGGTGATTACACATGTATGGCTGCCAATCCAGAGGGCAAGGGCACCAGCAATCCCGTGACACTGAGAGTTCGATGTAAGTATTTGAAATTTATTAATTTTTCTAATTCACCTGCAAATTGCAATTCACAATTTGTTGCTTATTTTTTTTTTTTTAATTATTGAACAAAGCCTCTGTGGCTCAGTTAGGGCATTTTGCAGGAACACTGTTCAATTGCACATATCTACCTCGGTATTTCTTTATTTTGTGTCACTCCTTCACGTTCCTTGAATGAGAATGTTTGTACTCTTATACCACATAGGTGCTAGAAAGAATTTATCTTTTCTTCAGGTATCTTCTGGCCAAGTGTAATCGCTGACTCACTACTCATATCCGAGTATTATAGGAGCGTAAACGTATATTACAAGAGTGTCCTTAGTTTGTCGTTATCGTTAATTGAATAAGAATCTGCTGTTGATGTATCGTTTTAAAGAAAGACGTCAGGGTGCGGAAATGGATCCTTACCTTGGATGTTAGGTGTGGGGAATAATTTGACGTTTTCTATAATTGAAAAATTTTGCTCGCAGTTATAAAAATAGTACGAATATGTTTCTCAGCTGGAAAGTTTAGAAGAGGTAAAAACACTCTTCTACATGGAGTCAGCCGTCTGATACAGGTCCAGTTTCAACACGGTTAGATGACTTACAATGATAACTTTTGAAGAGCAGAACTAAATTTCATATAAATAATATTATAAACTGATTTGACTTGGAGGACCTACCTCCTATAGGTATGTGGACATGGACATTAATGTATGCACTATGGCGTCGGATTTGGATATACAGTGACGGCAAAAACATTCCGGATTTTTTCTTGATATATGTAATATTTTTCTTAACATCAAGGAGAAATCCTTTAACTTAATACAATTAATAATTTAGAGAATTCCATTAGAAACCTTTATAGTTACCTTTAAAATATAATACCTTTACAATATACCTAATATAAGGAAAATATTATAAAAAAATCCGGAATGTTTTTGCCGTCACTGTAGGTCGTACAAATTATTATTGTTTAATTGAGGGCCGCTAGGTTTCATGAAATATTTTTAATTTTTCGTAAGCATTTTATATACGATTTTTTTATATCCGTGGTTACTCTTAAATAATTAGTACCTATTTTAAATGTGAAATACTTAATCTAACAAAAATATGGCCGCTAACCATTTTGGCCATGATTGTTTGATGATTGGTTGAACCCATGGAATGGTCCTTCCGATACGGACACCGTAGACTTCCAAGACTAAATCATGCTCATAGATCACACCATACCCAAACTTAATTGCGGACAGAGTCTAAAATTTGCTCAAACCTTTATCACTAATGCTAGCTTTATGTGTAATAGCTGAACAAATTTGTAGAAACATTTATTTAACGGCAACCGTAACAGCTGACAAACACTAAGCTACCTTTATTGATCCTTTTTTCACATTTTTCACAAACACTTTGTTTGAGAGTATTAAACCTCACCGCTAATTTATCGTCAGACTCCTTAAAATGATTATACTTCAACATTTAAAGTTTTGACAGTTAATTCACCATATCGAGACAACAAATTACAGTCCAGGGAACCCTTAAATCGATACGGGAATCGGATTTCTATAATACTGATCATCTTTTCTTTTCGACCATCTAAAGATTATACGAATGCTTCACCGAAACCAATTAATTTCGTTACTTATCCCACATCGCTATATTGTAGGTATTGCAAATTAAAAGTATTACCCCAGAAGAGGCGACTTAAAAACAACACTTCCTTTCCAAAGCTAAGGAGGTCCACCAAATTGTTTTCTGCCGCCGGGAAAAAATTGAATTTAATCGCAAATATAATTCCCTGCCAACGAAAAGGTTCTTTTTTTTTTGTTGGCTCGCTTTGGTTTTTAAACGTAATCCAAATAATGTGAAAATTGTCTTACAGGAAAATGTACCCTCTCCACACACAATGGACCACAAAAAGTACCTACTGGCAGTCGCTGTTTTTTTTTTACCCGAATCTGGATTGCATTTTTAAAAACAGTTAAAAATATAAAATCAAAAAAACAATTCCAATTCCAGCAACTGAGCTTTTCGAACACAACACCCAACAAGAAACTATTCCTTGTGTAGGTACTTTTTCGCATTACAATTGTATCGTCTTAAAAACTGTCTATTCCACTTGCAAAGTTTATATACTTAGGAATAATAATAATAATGTATTGTGTTTTTGTCTTTATTTCGCAAGCGGATTACAAAGGGATTTCTCTGTTTGCCCTTCACCCCTTCCCATTCCATTTTGTTACGGAATTTTTCTCAGTTTTGGATTTGTTTTTCTTCTGAATGGTATAGCTACATAGTTGCATTTTTCGTTTGTAGAATATGGCGTGACTACTTTTAAACTATTATCCTTGACTGGTTTTCCAAGGCGAAGAAGATTTTTTTTTGCATAAGTTTCAGTTTAATATCCTTTTCCCGAAAGAGGGTTATTTCAAGAAATCTGCTGAAGATAATACAATTTTCTATCTTGTGATGGTTGTGTTTGTGAAAATGAGACTCGTTGCCATCAAAAATATATGCGTAGCTTTAACTCATTTTGTTTTATTATTGAATAAGATATTTTTGTCGATTCAACTGTGTGTAAGTAATTTTTGACATTTAAATTTTTATTGCAGATGCACCGATTTGTTCTATGGATCATGAGGAGCTGTTGGGAGCCCTCAAGCATGAAACTTTAATGCTGAAATGTGAAGTGGATGCATCACCGCCGGCAGATACATTTCATTGGACATTCAATTCGTCGGGAGAGCAAACGGAATTACCCGCCAGGCTACATTCTACGGAAGTAAGTGAAGTCAGTCTCTTTACCAATGTGCTCATATTTTATTGAGGTATACTTCTGTGTCTGTACGCTACCGGGAAAACTGTGTTTTGTTTTGAATTCTCAATGGGATGTGATGGTATGAATGTAGGTTTTATGAGTGTTGATGTTGAGTTCACTTTAATTGCCACGATGTTGTGGACAGCTTTTGGGGCATTTAGCTTGAAGGTTACATGAGAGTTCTGATAGTGTATCTTATATATGAAACAATGAAAACGTATTGCTGTTGCAAGGTACTTGTTACAATGTCCATTATGGATTTGTGATGTTTAATAATATTCCTTTTCATGCTAAGAAGCCGATTCTTGTTCAAATGATCATGAAGTTCACATTTATCGCGATTTCGGAACGTAGATCTAAGTGTATACTTAACTAATAACACTCATTCTTCTCTAATCGCTATATCTATGAATGACCCTACCGGCGACTACCGCTTCCGGCAGTATAGTACCTAATACAGTAAAATCTCTCTTAAGCGGACAGCCACGGAACCGCATATTTTTGTCCACTCAAGAGAAAATGTTAAATTACAGAAAAATGCTAATTTTAAAAAAGAACACAAAATTATAATTGCCTCTGACAGAAATTACAACCCATATACCTAGTGAGTTGGGATTTGGTGTCAGCTGCATTTCGTCTACAGCTTTTAAAGAAAACCTTAAAATTTTTGATGGTAAGGGCTGACAAAACCATCGTGTTTTTGCTGGGAAAAATATCAATGTGATGTTGCTGAAAGTAAGATGAGGATCCGAAGTTACGTTGTTGTGCAACAAATTTAAAACAAAAATATCCATAAATCCATTTTATTGATTCCCTTTTACTAAATGGATATATATTCGTACAAGTTAGCGACTGCATTAGAGACTAAATGTCTTGGGCAGAAAGTGTCTGTTAATGTGCGCAAATTGCAATCGTGATCCCGATTTTTCTCTACGAGCTGTGGGTACATCGATACCGAACACCCTTTCGCACGCGAATGGTGTTACAGTATAGTTGATGCATATATTCTTTATGCATATGCAATAATCTTTCACACAGAGGCGAAAATATAAACAACGAACATGTACTCATTCTCATGAATTACTCAGTTCGTCAATTTAAGAGAATATTTTTACCAAATGCATGTCCGCTTAATAGAATCATCCTTGAACATACCATCAAACAATCATACTAAATCTTGTCAACTTAAGGAAATCGTCCATATAAGAATGGTGTCAATTAAGAGGGAGTTCACTGTAGTAGCACCCCATTGCGGATATCCTCTATAGTTGATACCATAACTATAGAGGATACCTATCCACGAGGATGCTCTATCTTTTACTCATTTTCTTACCAGAAACCATTTGATTATCTCATGCATGTTCGGTATTATTTTATTACCCTCAGCTGACGATGATGAAGAGAAGTATGGTTATCCAATGTCTCCTCTTTTATTATGCCGTCTTAAAAACAAAAAACGTCCGGCTAATGAGTCTTTACGACTTTGGCTGTGATGGGTCTCTTTTTCTATGCACAATAATTGCTCGCTTCTATTGCATTTAGATAAACCCAGTAGTCCGAGATATGCTGACTCTACGCCCACTTTATATAGATTGATATAGATTCTCTATCTAACTGACTTCCCCTTGTTCCCCTTTATTGAAACATGTTAACAGTCCTTAGGGATAAACAATTTTACCTAGATTCATATCATAAATGGTATCACATCATTTAAGTGTGTGGGATTTTTCTGGCAACCACCTAAACCAAACCCAACCTTTCCTAACAATCCTTCAAATTTACCCCACTTTCGTTGCTGTCTGTGCTTGTGCACAGTAAGTGAAAAAATCCTTTCTTATCATTCTTATTTACATTTTTCCAGTTCGCCTTTTTGTAACATTTCACAACTGTAACTGTCCCACAAAAACCACGCTTAACTCGTTAAAATCTAATCATTTTTTATCACCTGCTCTTTTTTTCCCATTCACAGACTGGATACTCACGTTTAAATTACACTCCAACGACCGACCTCGACTATGGTACGATATCCTGTTGGGGAAAAAACTCAATCGGAGTTCAGAAGACGCCATGCATTTTTCAAATTGTAGCTGCAGGTAATTTAACATCTTTCTCCCTAGATTACTGCTCCTCGATTTCTGGCTGGGATCGTTTTGTCCTGAAATGTATATATTTTTTTTTTGTTGGCTTAGTTATATTTTAAATGCCAAATAAAATTGACCCTACACCCGGTAACTGTATGGATGCTTATTCAGACTGAACGAGAATGAAGGTTTATGTGCATTCGTTTGTAGCAGATTCAAAGGAAATACCATGACTTGAACAAGTGTCAAAGGAATTGTCTGATACGCTTTATGAAGGACAAGTCTGTTCATCAATCTGTTGAGTGAATAAATGTGTATACGTATGTACGTCTGTATGTATGTAGGAAATGCACTTTATAAAGATTCCTAAAGTCATTGTCATTCTTGTTCACTGGCTCGAGTTTAATTGACCTAAAAGGGGTTTATGACACAATGACTTTGGCTTGTGGAAACTCCATCTGAGGATAATCAACCAAGCCAACAGACAAGAACCGAACGAACAAAATTCGTTTGATTTATTCGTTGCATTTAGAGAAGAAACGACTTGTTTTCCTGATACTCTTAACACTGTTATAGAAAAAAGGTGACAGTGCTGAATGGACCAGAAAACTAATTAACCCAGGTGCCTTTCTGGGTGATGTGATCAGCATCATTGAATTTCCTTTAACCTTGTAGACTTGTAGTTAGTTCCTTTGAGTGCTACTAACCTATCCTTTTAGTGTTCGTGTTCTTTTTGTTCAACATTCGTTTTTGGTTTTGCTATTGCAGGACGACCATTTCCACTGCAGAATTGCACGGTAACGAATCAATCGACAGATTCACTGCAAGTGGATTGTATTGAGGGTTTCGACGGTGGATTGCCACAGGGATTCATCATGGAATTAGTTGAGTTATCTACATTACGGCTGGCAAGGAATTTAAGTCTGACGGTGAGTAAAATATTTGTTCTCGCATTTAATTAAAAAAAATTAAAATTGTATACTGCATTTTGAAACATAATTAAGTCGAATGTATATGTAATATATCTAGCTACTAGCTATTGCTGTGCGGCTCCGCCCAATAATACTAAAGCTACATATGTACATATATTATACCTACAGATGGGCTTACAAGGTTGTGCTTTTTTCTGTTTAATGGTTAAGACTATAAAGACAGCGGGATTTGTTTAATTTCAAATTAAGAGGGAGGAGGTAATCCTCAGGGGCTATTATAGTAACTCTTTTCAATAGTTGGCTTCTTGTTTTTTTTATCTATTACAATGTCAACCAATGTTTGCGTTGTTGATTGACCTTCTTCTGAATGCAACTACCTGTGAGAAGTTAGGCCGAGGGATCCTATAGGGCCCCGTTGCGCCCACTATTTATTAATTTATTTTTTTACTTATATGCAAATCGCATTTTAGTTTGCCTGTGAAATTGTTCAATCTTGAAGCCACTGAAGGTTCTTGTAATTGTTGGCTATATCTCATTCTACTTAGCTGGCCGAATTGATGAGTGGAAAATAACTGCAGCTGCCATCTAGGGAGCAAATTTGCTGTCAGATATTATACGACTCAAAATTAAAAAAAAATAAAAAATAGGCCACAAATGGAAACAACTGAAAGCATTTTGTGACTATCCATAGCAATTATAAACCCTTTTCCCTAAGAATCTCCTTAAATCGCTCGCACAGAATGTTCGTAGAGGAACCACACAATGTCGCTTACAGCAATTTTGGTTGTTGCCACACCACTGCGCCACCTCTCGCGAACGTCTGACAAACATCCGAGAGTACTACTATACCGAAAAAGCTTCTCAATTCACGCATTCGGATTTCGGACTCTGCATAAAATTGTAGTAAGTCCCTTTCATTCGTCCCAAAAAATAAACTCGCAATAAAAACTTGCAAAAATTAATGTTAGTGAGAAGCTAGGACTATAAGGACCTGTTGCGCCAACTAAATATTTATTTTTACGGGATGTGGCTTATTGTTCACACAACCGATCGTCTCGACGGTGAAGGACGAACATACACCATAAAATAGGTACAACGCGCGCATCGTTGTCTCTATTGGCAACACCCATTTTGACAGTAAAGTTTTATCATTTACACGTGTTGCTTGACGTTGTATAACTACTAGCCAGGTGATTAATATTTAGTTTCTGAAAAATTTAAATCGGAAAAGTAACAGCCGTTAAAAAATAATGGATGATGAACTGCCAAAATATTCTCGTATATCTATTGGAAAACCCTTTAGCAGAAGATAGAAGAAGAATAACTCTAAAAGTACCCAAGCGTTCTTTAAAATAATTGCTACAATTGCTACAGTCAGCACAGTTAGCATCTGTTATCCTCAAAACTTTCGGAAATCCTTTTAAAAATAATATCATAAATTGGTCCTTATGATACTTTTTTATCATTTCTAAAACTCACTACCTTTAGCCTCTATCGATCGAAATTTAACAACATTATACCGCACAGAGTAAATAAACTCGACCACGACATTCCCAACCCTTTTTCTCAATTGAATTGAACTTGCATTCCCTGTAATTGCAGTCGTAATAATCCGTAGGGCAACATTGCTTATTTTAGAAAACTGCAAGCCACAATATACTTAGGTACTGCTTGTTGTACCAGGAGGTGGAAGAAGTTTTACAATAACGACAGAAAATAAGTCGCAAACAAGGAGTCTCTCGTTGAACTAGCTATAAACATTTTTCTCAATACAAACATTGATATTTTTTATAAGCAGAGAAGCAGAGCAATATTGCGCACCATGAAAATAATAATAGAGTATATCGTTGTGGCTTTCGTCGAGTGTAGGTACCTACTGTATGTTGGTAGGTTAGGACTACACTAATATGTACATATATTTACATTTCAATAAAATTAAATGAAAATTCAAACTCCATTCGATTTGTATCCCAGCTCTAGCAGACGTACCTGTTAAACTATTCAGCGTTGCAGTCCTTGGCTTACGAAACTTCTACACTTTCAATTACTTTTGAATAGAGAGCAAAGTAAGCATTGCGACAGGAAAGTTCATAGAATTTCGTTGATCCGAAAGCATTTTTTTTATTTTTACAACCTACAAGGGAATACTCCCAATCCCAAGGAGCAAGATTTTGGCAACTTAGAAATAGAGTATTTTGTTAAGGTTTGCCTTCATTCAAAATTACAGGCTTAAAATTGGATTAAAATTGAACAGCAATCTACGGGTCATGAAGATAAATACTATAGCAGTATGAGTGTGAGTGTGAGACTGAGGAGGGGCATAAGTTTGCTGTGGTCTTACTTAGTCGACATGCTATGTATAAAAAGAGGGTGGTGAAAAGTCCATAAATAATGAAGCAATTTGCCTTCAAACCAGAGAAGGACTTAATCGTTAATGTCCGATGGAGAAGAGGGCAGCTGAACATAATATTGCAGAGCTTGATGTCAAACTTATTGGTGGTATGAGATGGAAAAGACTTGTACTCTCCTAAGTTTTTAGAATGACTTGGCTACTAAATGCCTGCTGTAATAATGTTGTATATCCTCATTTCTCATTCTTCTCAATGGATACCCGTCTCCTCTCATTTTTGAACGAGAAATGCGTGGCGAAATATAGTTTTAGTTCGTATATGAAAATCATAATAACTCGAATATCAATGCCAGTTTTGTACTTGAAGTAGGAATGCGGGTGCAGTAGCACAGTGGTTAGTGTGCTGGACTACTGTGCGAGGGATCCAAGGTTCGATCCCCGGAAAAACACAAATTACATCTTATGGTTTTTTCTACTGCGCCACCTCTCGCGCACGTCTGACAAACATTCGAGAGTATGACTGTCCTGAAAAAGCTTCTCAACTCAGCCGTTCGGACTCAGCATAAGAATTGTAGGGCCCTTCCATTCGTCCCAAAAAATAGAAACTCACACAAACGAATTGTTGCGACAAGCTAGCCCTAGGGTGTCTACCTGCCTGCTGCGCCACATATATATTTAATTATTTACTTGAAGTATGTTCCTTGAAAGCTAATTTTGTAACGAGATTAACTCCGTAATATATTATTAGGTACAACTCCCAGTTTATGCGATTGCCATTTATCATCAACTAATTAGACGAAAAGAAACGAGTCTTACTTTTCTTGTAATAAAAAAATCGCTTAAATCTTGTCAGTATTGACCTTTATTTCCATTTACCATTTTACCTTATATTTCTGCCGCATTTTGTAGATTCGTCTCAATGTAGAAATTTGTAATTGTCCCTAAAACCAAGCCCTGGGGAACACCTGCGGCAATATACAGTAAATTGGACCGACTATCATTAACAAAATATGTACCTACGTTGTTACAATTTTAAAAAGAAAAATATAGAAATTAACTTCTGAAATTTTAAACAAAATCACTTCTCTATATAATCTAGGAGTAGATACAAATCATTATTTTTAATCTCTGTTACCCTCACCACCTCGCTCACCGGTGTTTGCAATAATGCAGAGGAATTTCACACAAAAATATTTTATTTTGACTTTCGGAAAGTTTTTGTTTGTATTTATTATTTTCATCATTTTGCATCGCCGCATTATGATGTCAGTCTTCCTTATTTTCAACTCCTAAATATAGGGCTAATGTAACCTTATTAGACCGATTTACTCAACTCAATAACCTTCGACTAAGAAGATAGTCCTGACTAGACAAGACACCGCCTTGGTCTAGAAGATAACTTGGACATCATAGCGCCTATTGCTTCACAAACGCTTTATATATGGTATTTCTAAATGTCGTCTCTCCTTTACAATAACTAAATAATGTTACACAACCACGGAAGATGTGACAGATAAATGTATTACGTTTTCCAATAAATTATCCTAATTACGTTTGAGTTCAATCTGTCGGATAAGTTACCTTAAACCTTTTTTTTTTTTTTTTTCATTTATTTTGCAGAGAACGCCGGTGAATTTTTTTATAGACAACCTGGAGCCGGGCACATCCTATCGGATAATACTCTTCGCTATTAATGCCAAAGGACGTTCGGAGCCAACAATAATTGATGATATTACCTTTAAGGGCGTCGCAAAGTTCACAGGTAAGTGCATTTTCCAGTAAATTAAATTGAATTAGCCTGAACCTCAACCGACCTTTGACGCTCCTCCCTAAATGGTAGAAAACCAGTAATACAAATAAATCTCTCCACTGCTCTGATCAAATGTATAAATGTAGGTATATCAGTTTGTGTATAGATATCAATACATCCTTTTGTACAAATAACTTCATATAAAACACAATACAATAGAAAACAATAAAAATAAAGCTAAATCGATATATAGTCAACACTGCTGGTCTACGCAGGATATAATACTGGAACGATATTTATCACTGGGCGAAAAATCGGATTCATAACAATAAATTTTATATAATACCGTTAGCATAATGCAATTCAAATTGATGGATTTCCACAACGAATTGTTATCTATTCATTGGTGTTATCCTTTTATCCTGCGATTCTGAGCGACTGAGACAGAGAGTGCTGGCTTGCTTGCTTCCTTCTGCACAGTTTAATATTAGCATCGTGAAGTGTTTTGTATTTTTCTTGGCACAGCATATCCTTGTACACACATTCAGCATGAGCAGGTATCTATTCATCTACATACCTCCTCAGCAGCAGCAGTATCTGTTATAAAATCCGAATTCACAAAACTTTTAGAAAAGGTACTGAAGAGCAAAGAAAGCGAAATTTATATGGCAGGAGTAATATGAAAAGTTTTCCCTTCGCTTAGAATTGTTTTTTGCTTCGAGGTTGGTAGCTATACGAATTTTGAATAGGACAGCAGGAATCCGAAATTCTATGTTTAATTCATGGGAATTTCAATTAGATTGGCTCTTTTCGTTGTTTTTTCGCCAGTCGGTGTGGCGGTGAATGAGAGAAATTTCTGGCTTTTGTGGTCGCCAGACATTCTTGTTTTGCATGAATAAATGATGTGGTGGCTTTAACGACATCCTGAGGAGAGGTATTGAAATGCAGTCGCTTGAGATGGCATTTTTGCTTTTACATGTTGCACGGGTAATTTTTTTTTTTTACAAACTGATGGCCAGGGTCACTTCAAATGTCATTGAGCACCTATATATCTACCTAAATAGTTGTGAAATTGAACTTCTTAGTTCGTAGTGAATTGCCGTATTGAATTGAATTGAATTGGATATTTTATTGCCTAACTTTCCAACCTCGACTAAAATAAAGGTAAACGTCCTGATTTCAAACTCAGCAATACTAGCATTCTTATACTACAAGTTAATAGTCATCACATAATAAGGAAGGAGTTTGTTATGGGTATGGACAAAACTGTACGAAAAGTTAGAAACATTCTATCGCATCATGAACCGCTTTCACATTACATATTTCTATGTGCTTTTTGTCTGTGTCTCCTTTTCTAATTCACTGTAAATATAGGTCGCTTTGTGCATCTGCTCCATTACCGTTATTAGTACATTGTCCGGAGTGATGTTATTCTACTGCCATTTTGAGAATTCGTTTCTGTATTTGAAATTGGCTGTGCTCGGGAGTGTCATTCACTCTCTATTTCTAGATTAGGCGAAAGTTTTCGGGTTCAACTCCCGGATAAACGCAAATAACGCTCAATTTATCCAAGCTGATATTCGTTCTCACGGTAGTGCCCCAGCCAAGTTCTCTAGTAAAAGCACTTACCCTTTTTACAGGAACAAACTCAGGCTGTTTCCGACCCCCTCTAACTTCGAAACCAATTGAGCCAGAAACTTCAAACATGAAATATTTACCAAGATCCTCATTAATAATGTCCATCTCACCAAATTTTAACTCTATAGCATTAGTGGTTCTGAACATACAAGACTTCAAAATTCGCAAAAACCGTAACTGACTTACTGACTCACTCATTTACTTAGATGATGATCATCAAAATTATGAAGCACTTCCGGCCATCCTAGAATCGTGAAATTTGGCGGAATGCTAGATCATGTGGTGCATAAACTGGAAAAGTACAAAACTTGAAATTTTCCATTCATGGGGCGTGGTATACACCCACTTTTGAAAATCGGGTATTATTTATTTATTTGGGCCACTTTCGATTGCCGTAGAATGTTGAAATTTGGTAGAGCTGTAGGACCTATATAAAAGAGATATATCAAAACTTAAAAATTGACCATTTAAGGGGCGTGCAATCTGCCCACTTCAAATAAACTAAGAACTTGGCATACATTTAGATCTCATTACTTTTCGTGACTGACTACATACTTTTTTTTCTTTATTAAAGAACTTGGCTGTTTTTTTACATATATGTTTTTGGTGTGATAGTACTTAACGCCAACTCATCACTCGGCTTCGTTTGCCAGTATAGTCCAAGGTGTTCTTCAATCATTAGGTGACGATATCTTTCTATATCAGTTTTGTTCAGAACCTTCTTGAATATGTGGGAGCGAGTTCATGTATTCAGAATTGAGGATATACAAGGAAGTTTTCTTCGATTTACTTCTCGCGGTCTGCCATTCATCGATCCCCTAAACTTCGCCTCCTTGCCAAGACCTTTTCAAACTCATTAACTTGAATAGCATCTGCTTAACCATTATCCATTCCAGGCTCACCTTCAATTCGAGTCACATTTAGTTACGTTTTAGCTTATATTGAGCCAAATAAATGGGGTTTTTAAAAAAATATGTAGAATAAGTGCTCCCAGCAGTTTAAAATTGTTAGCACGCGTCAGAATCTCTGCGTCAACTTAGCGACCTGAGTTTCCAATTCCAACTATCACATAAATTCTCCCTATACCCTTTCAATAACAAAAATAAAGTATAAATCTGAACCCCTTATCTACATATTTATGTCAATAACATTCTGTATTGGCAATCAGTGCGTTTATTTTATATTCCACAATTGATAACTTCTACTATTCATATCTAATTGCAGGTCCATCGAACGGGCTGACAGTGCCCCTATCACCATTCCTGGCTGGTCTCACATTATTTGCAGCTCTACTATTTGCCATCGCATGCATAATCCTAGCGGCCCTCTATCGGAGATACTCAAACAAGTAAGTCAATAGCCCCTTTATCTATATAGACAACAAAAATAAATAAACAACCACAAATCCACTTTATTGCGGTAATAGCCGTTATTGTGTAAATAAATAGTCCGATCCCCCCAATAATAAGCAGCAGCTCACTCTCCTGATGGCAGTGTTTCATCCCAAAAAAAAAAAAATCCAAACCACTCATCCGGTCAGGTATCAATTTCATCCCAATCGCACATCAATTTGTTTTCGTTGTCTATTTCCCTCTCACCCTCTTTTTCTATCTATCTGTGGGTAAACATTGACGTTATACGAGGGATTTAATTAAATGACACCGAATCGCAAAATGTTTGGGTTCTACATGACTGGACGAATGCTATTCCCATAGAACTAAGGGCAATTGCGAAGCACTGTCCCCAATTTATGGGCTATTTTTTGAAGCTCCTAAATTACATCCTTCCCATTCTATATCACATATTATATTCCCGCCATCCCCTGCTTCTGGGTCGTTTAACATGCATTTTACTATGCTCTTGTCAATACTAGAAACAGTGAGGCCAGTTTGAAATCTGCCAAACATACCCAGCTGTCGATAATGCCATCCGATTGTCAGCTAGATCCACTTCAAGCGAACCACCACCATCATCATCATAATCAACATCAGCAGCAGCAGCACAATCATCAGCATCATTTGAGCGGGGGCGTTGGCGGCATCGGTGGTGGAGGTGGTAGTGGTGGCCTTACAACAACGACAACAATGGCAAATACACCATTAGGCAGTACCACTACGAATCCACATGACGGCCATCATCGACAGAGTCCACAAATGATGGGTGACCCGCCCGAAGGTGATGACACAGATCCAGATGTTATTCCCAATCAATATGGTGAGTTGGCAAAAAATATATTGTTCTCTAGATATTGGTAATATTCATATTTCCAACTACTCCCATTTTAGTGACCACCGTTCGTTCGATGGGGTTCATTAAAATGTTATCGAACGATGAACATGAAAGCAATTCTGACTAATTAATCCGAAGTGTAAAAATTTAATTTAATTTTGTTTTTTGTTGCAGAAAAACGTCCAATAAAATCGATGGCCCCCACACCGTTGTTCCGAAGTCCGTCAGTACGACTGATACAGAGGGACTATTGCAATGACACCGATCGAGGGGGCAACGGAAGCGATGGTGTAGTCTCTAGTTTAGGTTCATTAGTAAGCACTGGTAATGAAGTGCTGCATTACACATTTAGGCCTAGTAAACAAATTGTAAGTACCTATTATTTTAATTTATTTGGTTATACTTTACAAATTCTGTATATCAGAAAAACTAATACAAATTAGAAATGGATATAGGACAAAACGTGGGGTTTGGGTGTATGATCAGAGAGAGGGAGTTCTGACACAGGTCATTGTGAAATATAGAACGCAAAAGTTAGCTCGATCCGGATGAAGACATTGGCCAACTTCCTAAGAGACCTAGCAACTTTTTCCTCAGGAAAGGCGAATCTGTAGCACTTTAACCGCCTTCCATGTTGCTTGTTCATAGGTATTGTGTTACAAGCATTTTTCTTAGTAAAGGTGGTAAGCTGTCCTCTTTCAGGACCTTGTCGGTTTCTTCATTTAGATAACTAACTTGCTTGTAATTCTGACAAATTATTTTAATCGGATTTCGTTGCTGCGTACAGTCCTTCGAATAAGACTTGATTAATGTTTTAGATTATCTAAAACCCTCGGGACGGTTTCCCATTAGTCACAATTATTACTCAGCCCAAGAGGAATATACTTGACTCGACATTAAGTTGCTGAAGGCGGATTCTAATCCTGCACTAGCCAGTTCGTCAATTCGTTGCCTGCAACGCATCGGTGGCTAGGTAGGTGTATCTATGCGCAAAGATTGCAATTCTTAAGACCGTCATAGAGTTCATTGGGTTTAATTAAGTACAGTTCTCAAAGAGCTTTATTACCTTTAAGATCACCTTTGGAAAGATTCACACGTTTTATATACAATGTTTGGTGTTTTGCTCAAATACGCCTGCCTTAATTGTTTACCAACATGCACAGTTTCAAATCTATAAGTAAACGAGCTATCGTGTTTTAAAAAGTTATGCGAAAACACAAAAAAATCCCTTCTAAGTAAATGCAACAATAGCAATGCGTAGATGGAGCTTTCTTTTTACAAGGACACTATACTTTTTTTGACGGTTAAGGGCATTAGGCGCCCTTCTAATCCTGGCGGTCCAACTTGCTCTACTACCCGAATTGCGATTTTGAATAACTTCTTACCTTCCTACCAGTTTAACGCAAAATTTTGTTGCCAACTTTTGTCAGGTTAGTAATATAAAAAAAAGTCAAAAGCATCAAAAAGCCACGTGCCTAGAAGGCGTCGCGTGGCAAGCATCTGACTGAACCTTCATCAAAATGCTAGGTTCATTCCTCACTTAAATTGAATAATTAAATGAATGAGTAATGTATTCAGAATATTTGGTGAAAAGAAAGTAGCCACCCACCACAAAAAGTTCAAAGGCTCGATTTATCGATTTTTTTAGTTGCCAACAACATAGAAATGCAAGATTAATCAGACAGTTCCGAACAGCTTCGCATAAGTTTTCCAATCTGAAACGTCAAAAGTGGACCTCTAAAGGTCAGAGGCTCGGCTGTTTGGTTTCATTAGAATCCACCACCTACTTGAAGTAAATCCACCTCGGATTTGCCTGGAGGAAAATTAATTTCACCCTCAAAGCTGGCCCAGACAAGACATACCACCTACCTTAATAATAAACTGAAAGAAATAATGGAATCGCTTGTTCAAAAGGTTTCTCCTTCTCGGTAGTGGTATTCTTTTGGGTTGGTGCAGGGCAGGGATGGACTGACTTAAGTCTCATACGTAATACAAGTGAAATGAAGTAAAAATCGTTGGGGGTGCTGTATCTTTGTATGCTGCAATACTCCTTGTGTTATTGTTACATTAAGGACGAAGGATTTTTTGTTTTTGTTTTGTCCATTTTCTCTCTCTTTCATTCCGGCCTTTAGTTCGTTTGCTTTTGTTATTGCTGGGCTGGGATAAGACATCTGTTAGGTTTTGCTTTTCATTGAATTTTTAATATGCCTACAGGACGATCATGGTCTCAGCAATAGTTGGCTTACTCTAACTGAATTCCGTCTTTTATTTTCGGTTAATGCCCGCAAGCCGAAAAGACTTCTAAGTGAATTAAACGGATGAAGTGAAATGAATATTTGCACTTGAGGTTAGCGATAACTTTACGCGACTCTGAATACGGATAATAATCTGAATTAATGTCACGTTCGGGACGAGTCCTTCGAGCATATATTAGTAATTATTAATTCCGAATAGGATTTAGGATATAATATTATAATTTTCACACTGACCTATTCTTAGTAACTTTATTTCCAACTAACTCCATCATTGCAGAGTTATGCAACATTAACCACAAACAACAAAGGCATAACGACGTGTAGCCCTCCGCTGGTTGGACCAGCCGTTGCACTACACAACCAACCACCCACCCCGCAGCCCATGGAGGTTAGTCTACTTAGTCCGAATAATCAATCGGTGACATCCTCACTTAGCGAATATCGGTTTCGGCCGGAAGTCGTAACAACCTCAAATCGAATACAGGAAAGTTGTATATAAAACCTACACACACACATACACCCCTGGGAATCTATAATGAGATAACAACATATCCACTATCAGTAGATGTTGATCCGTCACTGCCATGCTGAAGACGTCAACCAAACATCATATCCTCATGGTAACCTGACGAACGATGGCTCAAAGCCATTGTGTATCAAAGACTTTAAACAAAAAATATATATACAAATGTATTTTCTAGATTAAGTAATTAATTATTTATTTTATTTTTCTAAATTTATTTATTTGAAATTTTTTTTCTAACCAATGAATATTATGAATAGAATAAACACTATTATAAATACCTGTAAGTACTTAAATTCCAAAATGTAAATAAAACTTCGGCGCTTTTCTATTGTTTCAAAACTTTCTAGCCAATCAGTAATTTGTATATCTATGTGTGCATATTGACATTTTTTTTCTAGAAAATATCTTTTTTTTGGAACAGAAAAGATGAACCTATATAGTCAAACTGAGAATTTGTATACATTCATAAAAATATATCAAACTTAACTTGTACATATCGAATAATTATAATAGTAAACGTGAAATTCTTCCTTTTTGTAAAATGTAGTTAAGATGAATGAACATATGAAAACATAGATAAATTAAGACAAAAAAACATGAAGTTCTTTGTTATGGTGAAGCAGAGTATAGTGTTATCCTTGAAAACAAACAATAATAGCGCTAGAAAATAATGTGAATTTAATAATAAAAAACAATACATTTTATATCAACAGAATTCTGTGTAATAAAATATATATAGTATTATTAAATGGTCTGACTATGGTCTTTAAAGTTCTTCATTTTATAGTCGTCCATCTGATTTTAGTTAAAAATTTTTGTAATGTAAAAAAGGGATGACTATCTTTATAGCTAAAGGATAATAAGAACTAAAAATTAGATATGGAGCGAAATGATTTTTATTGTTTACTTATTGTTGTTGGCTTTAGTTTTTTTTATGTATTTATGTATGTATAACGATTATATATAAATAGTTGACTACGTTTAACTTTTATTTTCTAGTATAAAGGAGCTGAGCTGTATTTAAATTATATTATACAAAATAAAGAGAAAAGTTATATACATACCTACATTTGTATAGCAAAAAAGGAAAATCATAATAAACAAATAATTGTATTGTTAACAAAATTTAAATAATTAACTTAAGAAATTAAAAACCAAAACACTGAAAAAAGAAACAAGATAATAAAAGAAATTGTTTTTTTAAAAAAATAACCATAAATATGAGTTTTATTTGTGTGCGATATCATTTCGCAATTTAATTCTGGAAATAATGTGAGTACCTGGTGGCATGAGGCTTACGAGACAAATTCCAAAGGCGCCAAATTTCAGAAAAACTTTGTTAGCCTCTGGCAATACCTATTTTAGAAGTAGGTATGGACGTAAGCAAGACAAAATAATTTTGTCACAAGAACACTTTAAATAATTGATAAAGAACAAAAAAAAAAAATACTTAGTAGGTAAGTAAATTCGCCATTGGAACGAGGTCCCTAATTAAATGGCTTGTGCCTTGCCAAACGCAAGCACTTTATATGAAAATAAACAGTTGCAATTGATTTTAGCTTATTTTTGCTTACCAAATTCTATCTGGCTGTTTATGGCAAATCATATATAAGCAAGTAGGGTGCATGTCATAACGCCCGGTGTCATAACGCCCTCTGGGGCGCTATGCCCACTTTTAAAAGTGTCATAGCGCCCGAGGGCCTTATGACATAAAAATGTGTGTCATAGCTAGGCTTGTCACCCGTCCTCGGGGGGTCGAACCTGGGATCCCTCGCACAGTAGTCCAGCACACTAACCACTGCGCTACTGCGCCCACATAGTAGGATAGTAGGATTTTATTTTAATTATTTGTTGTCGATACATTAGAGTCAAGTTTTAATATAAATTGCAGCACCTGCAGAAGAGCAGGAGAGTTAAATCACAGATAATAGAGTTTCTGGAAATATAGTATCTGTGGTTTAATGTTTCTCTTCTCTTCAGGGACTTCAGGTTCTATTGACTTCTGCATCTGCATTGAAAGTTAAAGTCGCTGCGGAACCAAAAATCGCATAGGTACAAATATGACACACGACGAAATCATGAACGAAAAATGTCGCTCTACTTTCCGTTTTGTAGCACGCTGCTACTGCGAAATGATGCCGAAAAGTGGGCAATTGTCGTAGATTGGGCTAGATTTTACTTTACTGCACAGTGCACATTCAAAATAAACTCCAGATAACTCAGATAAACTCCAGAGTGATAATAAACCACAGATAGTTCAAATTTCAATGTAATTTATTTGAATGGAGTCGCGAAATCAGTAGAGTGCGAAATGATAAAATTCGAGCCAAATCGGCCCAGCCGTTCTTAATTTTCGATTTTTCCAATTTCCCGACTTTTCCGGAGTGTTTTCCCAAAATGTTCTTTCAGAAGAACCTTTAATATACAAAATATTAGCCCGTGCCCTTGCAATTAAGTGAAATGTAAAAAGCAAAATTTCAGTTTTTAAAATGTAGCTTTTTATGTTTTAAAAAAGTTTTATTTTTTAAGTCCTACACGAGATTTTCTAGAAGGTGGTAAGCCTAGTCATAGCGCCCCAGCCAAGCTCATTAAAAAGGTCCAGCATAACCAAATTCCATCTCTGCACCATTAGTGGACCGTAACTGACTCACTCACTCAGATAGATGGAAAAAAATTAAGTGTGCAACTAGTCAGTCACGAAAAGTAATGAGATCTAAATGTGCGCCAAATTCTTAGTTTAAGAATGTTCAATGTTAAAGAAATTGGTAGGTTTAATTGGCAAGTTTTTCGTTTATAACTACACACTTCGTAGTGCAAAATAAAAAAAATAAAAAAAAAAAAACAATTTCAAATTCATTTAAATCAGTGAAAATTCGTTTTTATTGGATTGCTCTGTGGTACCTACACAACAATTTTTACAGGAATCGTATTGCCTATATAATATCCTTGTCGATCCAGGACTATTTTGGTATGGGAGGTGCCACTCCCCATTGTCCAATTTTTCCGATATTCACAGGAACACTCCCGGGCCAATACCTAAGATTTTCTGAAAATTTGAGCTCAATCGGTTCAGTGGTTTTCGATATATATATGATTTTAAATGTTTTTTGTTTGTATGGGAGGCGCCAGGCTCCTTTCTCTTACCAATCTTCTCAGGAGCAGTTTTGGGCCAATACCTAAGATTGTATGTAAATTTAAACTCAATCGATTTGGTGGTTTTCGAGATACATATAAGTTTTTGAATGTTTTTTTGTATGGGCGGTGCCACGCCCCTGTGTCCAGTTTTGTCCAATTTTCACAGGAAGATTGACCCGTGAACCTACTACATACGTATGTGGATGGTAAATATCCACATACGTATTTACATTTCGTAAATATGTTAGAATAACAGAAGCACTGGACAGGAAATGTTTGCAAAAATTAGATGGTGTTGGCGGTTTCAAGGCGGGTCTATCATGCATCGGGCGTCACTCACAGAAGGGGGCAAAATGGTTCCCAATACAAACAAACAGTTCCGCAAAATTTTATTGAATATAACAAACCGTATAAATGAATTATTTATTATTATTTGTTTTTTAAAGTACTATCTTTATAATATAACTAGCTTTTGCCGGCGGCTTCGGTCGCGCAGTCCTCAGGATTTGGTTCACAGAGATTCCTTCACAGTCAGTTAGTTCCCTCTTTTATGTTTATATATCGCGCAGGAAACCTAGGTACCTAAAAAAGTACCTAAGGAGCAGTTAGTATCTTCCTATACTGTGCAACATATGCAACCGGAAAGATCGTGAGGATGTGTACCACTTTGTAGCTGTATAACCCCATTCTTACAGAATTCCGCTTGAATATCTTTGGAGTACGTACGATGGAGTTAGATGAAGCGATCAGCATATTCAACAGCGATGAAGTTTGGACGCATTACAAAGTTTCAAATCGATACGACGAACGGTTCGTGTGTTAAGAAAAGGCCCGCCTTAAAATGGGTCATCGCCAATAACTCAAGTCGCAGTAGGTATGAAAAAGATTGGGAACCCCTGGTTTAGACACTTAGTTGATGCAGGTTATATTAGGTATGTCTACATTAGGTCTAATATGACTAAAATGGGATCGTAAAAAGGGGTGTTATGTGTATTGCAACTAAAGTTTTTGGCCTTACAAAAATATACCGTGTGTGAATGTAGATCGGGATTTTGGTAGTCATTTTTGAGATATGTATTATATTTAAAAAAAAACGGCTATATGTATTTGAGTTTTTCGAGAAAAACTAAGTAGGTACGTGATCATTTTTAGAATGCTTATGTTGTCACAAGGTATTGTTAAGGATATAACCATTACATAGCAGTTACATTTTGATCCAAATCGAAAATCGTGTTTTCGAGATATGAGCAGTTTTTAAAGTACATTATCATTATTAGCGATTCGGATGGAAATCGAAGGCCGATGTAATGATCCGAAAAAAACTGTTTCGCAACTGTTTAGCTCACAGTGAGCTCACAAACTCTAAAAACGAAGTTTGACACAAATCCGTTTAAGTTTCAGGCCTATGGGACAAACAGACATACGGACGAACAGAATTACGAGGACCACTTTTTTGAGCTCCCCTATCATCGTAATATCAGATTTGATTAAAATCTAAAATTCGAAATTTTGTACGAAAACAATGGGTAGGTAAATTTTTTTCTTAACACGTATCTATACGAGAAAATTAAAAAAGACCTTAAAAATCGTATTTATATATTTCGAAAACCACTAAACCGATTGAGCTAACATTTTCAGGCAATCATAGGTATTGGACTGGAGGTGTTCCGGTGAAGATTAGTCCAAATTTAAAAAAAAGGGCGTGGTACCTCCCGTATAAAAAATAATTTTAAATGCTATTTCTCGACACGGGTGGGATTGAAAACGGGCCATGACCATGACACTATATCTGTGTCATCACATTGCCTCATTGAAACATTTTATAAAACTTGGCGGGATTTGGGAAAAGGGCGTAACGCCTCTCATAACAAAAAAAAATATACATTTCAAACGATTCTTCAACAGTCATGGAAAAGAATATTTATCTAAAATAGTAAATAGCAACAGGCGGGTAGACACTACCCTAGGCATAGCTTCTCGCAACCATTCGTTTGTGTGAGTTACAATTTTATACCGAGTCCGAACGGCTGAATTGAGAAGCTTTTTAAGGACAGTCATACTCTCGGATGTTTGTCAGACGTTCGCTAGAGGTGGCGCAGTAGATAAAATCTTAAGATATAATTTGTGTTTTTCCGGGTTTCGAACTGCGCTACTGCGCTCAAAAAGAATATACAAATCTAGACAATAGAATAATTCTAAAGGTAAAGGTAGGGAGTATCTCTGAGCTACTCGGCCGATTTTAAAAATTCCTTCGGCATTTCATGATGACAATGTGACATCCTCAGGATCACTAGGTACATATGTATTACTTAAGGAAAGAGAGGGGAAGGGGTGTAGAGGGGTGTAGTTCAAATAGTATTCTCTATTCGGAACCACTAAATCTCCGAAATAAGTCGTGAGGGTTCTCGTAAGTGCAGGTTAATACGGTCAACTGCATTTTAGTTTCTTTAAATCTATATCTATACGTATAGCCTTAAAGTAGATGGTGCTATGTATTTACCTCAACAGGGCTCTATTTATTTTGCTGTTGGTATTATTCAACCGGCATAAACCACTTAACAATTTACACCCCTGGAGAAGAGTTCGTATACCCTGGTGTTAGAACTCCAGACATATACTGCCGACCGTACCGACTGAAACCCCATGGTTACTTTGTAATATTTTTTTCACATGCCACCCGACTCCTAAAAAAAGAAGAAAACTGTTCCATATAACTAAAACGATACCCTCAGCCTACTGTTGTTAAAAAAGCCTCCCAGACTTTTTATCAAGGTTATCTAAAAGCTCTCCCAAGCATATTGTTTGTTGTTATGGTTTTTTTTTTCTTTGTTGTGTCGTGGTACTCAGCGTCCTAACACTTTTCGAATACCTTTCATTGGCATCCAAGTGGCTGTAGAAATTTCCCAGGATACCAATAAATCCTCGTTCAGGCCAATTGAAACCCCATTCGAAGCCCTATCAATAAATCAATGTTTCATTGCATGACAGCTTCAGCCTCAAAGCCATGTTAAGTCACATTCAGGTCCGCATCATATTCCTCAACACTATACATGAATGTACCTACTGGTGTGTGGTAGGTACTCGTTTCCAATTAAAGGGGTCGACTAAACAAGAATTCGATAAAAAGTTGAAAAAGAGGCAATGAACGAACAAAAAATAAATCAGAGGGTTGGTGAAAAAAGTCTGATCCTTTGGTCACTTGACATTCGACTTTTATGGGTCAAGTGATGTCTATCAGGCCCATTGATTATTGACGGATGACTTGATGACATGCATGAATGCAGAAGGAGAAATATGAGATGGGAGGCGAATATAGCAAAAATGTCTTTGAATCTTACAACCCCTTATATAAACGATGACTCTTAGAAATCGACACCCTTTCTATTTCTAGTGCAAAAATGCAATGCAATTTCCATCCTGAGTACTACCTACCTGGCAGAGCCTTTGTTTGATTTTGCAATAATTAAAATTGACATCATCCTTGCACCTGGAGAGAGCTGAACTGGTTGCAATCAAGGTAGTTGAAATTATATTTCTTAAAGGCTTCAGGTGAATCATAGTGGTAAATGCTTGAGTTACTCCAATTCAAATGATTGAATGATGATGCTTTCTAATGGACTCCTTTGCAAACGTACTGAAGTATACCCTCAAGTTTCATCATTATACACTCATGCACAAATGTTCAGGAGACCATTGCTAAAACAAACCTACGAGAGTAAACGGTTTTTCTTGATTTTAATGGGATTGGAGCTATTGAGTTAGTGAAGTGTCCTTGAACCAATCAAATATCCAACGAAAAGGGGTTTATTGAGAAACTATTCGATATTGTAGATACCTATGGTTATGAGCAGAATCTTATCGACAGAAACATTATGCACCGACAGTAATTTTTCGGATAAAATATAAATAGGTATACCCCTTAACAAATCCTTAAAATTCATTTTCAGTATTTGGCACGAACTATTTTAATTTTAATAATTCACATGTGCCACTTTAATTTTCATAGTAATGGAAATATTTTTAAGTAAAATTTCTCATGGCTCGTTAGACAGTAACTCCGAACTAAGATAAAATAGACGGAAACGATAACGACAATATAAATAGTGTTTCAATTTTGAAGGGTACCTAATATACACCATCAATTATCGCAAAACTCGAAAACCGTTTCAGCTCAAATTTTGAGAAATACTTTGCAATTGGACTGAAGAAGTTTGTGTATATTTTAGTCAAAATTGATGCACGTTTTAATCCGACAGACTTGCATTTGATGCAGAAGGCTGCGCTTCCAAAACCATATTCTCAACTGGAGCCGGAGCCGGTGAAAAGTTTCTCTATCATCACCATGATGATAATCTGAGTAGTGATGATATTTTATCCTTATTTAATTTAATTTTACAAATTTCACAGGATCTTATAAGCCTAGTATGTAACAAGATTACATTTTACTTTCAGACTTCTAAGCACTTCCGCATATATCCGAAACGTTTCATCAGATGAGTCTTCTTAGGAACTTCTGAACATGTGCTGTATACGTATGTTAGAGTGTGTGGCTACGTTAGGGGTAGTTGCACACTGTGCACTGTGTGTGTGTTGTGCTCCAACGATCTGGTTTGCAATGGTTTTGCATTCCTTTGTGATCAACTGGTTTGGTTGGGGTGCATCTGCTATGGTTTTGTATCCTTTTGTGATCAACTGGTTTTGTTGGTCTGGAATCAGCGTTGCCGAAGTGGCACAATTGTGCCATTTTGGCACCCTACAGTTCGATTGGCACCTTGGCACCTTCAGTTCTCATTTGGCACCTTAATGAGCTTGATACATTTTAATACATAATATTTAAAAAAAAGCGTTTCTTAAAATGTTTAAAATTGATTTAGAGTGCAAGTCATTTTCTCTTTCATCTGCGAACACTTATTTCATATTAATCGTAATGATACTAATGCGAAATTATATGTTTCTTGTGTTTTTAAATATCTCTCAGCCGTTGAAGGGCTGGTGGCACCCAGTTGGCACCTTTGGTTACCGCCAATGGCACCTAAGAAAATTTTTTTGCGGCAACGCTGTCTGGAATGGTTTTTTATTGTAGAGGGGAAATACTGGAGTCCCTCTCAATAGGCAGATCTGCGAGTGCTTGGAAACTTGATTCAGTCGATAAGTAAGAAGCCAGTCGGGAGGTCCGCCGCAGAATTGCTTTATCGATTCTTAAATAACATCAGAAGTGAGATTGCCCATGTGCTATCCCATTGCAGTGGTTTTATAATCGATTTTTATTAATTAAGGGTTAAATTGAAAAAAGAAAAAAAAAAAAAAATTTTAAAATTTGTGTCACAGAAGTTTCGAAAGTGTATAAGTGGGGTTGTTTCTGTTAGTGTGGTGCCACATGGTGCATCGGTTTCGGTTCGGATCCAGTCCAGGCGTTCGCTTGTGTGTTGGTGTGTGCGCGGTTCTATGCTATCTGTTTCCAGTAGCTATACAAGAACATAATGATGTGTGTCTTGATCGGGTTGCGCTTTGCGCATTACGATTGCGATGTAACTTTTAAAGTGGATTTTGTTTTTGTTTTCCTTGTGTCTAATGACAACGGAATTACAAATTCTTGCCCTTCTTGCCGTTGCGCTTGTGGCTGAGCCTGATGTTTTATACCTCCTATACCTAGTCTGATGCAGATTTGTGTTGTGTGTGTACAGGTGTGCTTTCTGGTTTGTCTCTGCGTTCAAGGGTAAGTTTGGTTTGAATGAAAATATAAGATGCGGAATAGCGGGAGCTGGAGATATGGCCGGTGATGTGCCTGTGCTAACAGGCACTGTCCTAGGTTGGGTACATGAATGGAATGGGTGGGTATGGTCTGCCCAGGGGGAGTGTTAAAGCTGCCCAAGATGAGCGGTGGCAATTTCCTTGAGGAGGGAATGGGTTCTGGTCGGATGAAATATGATGCTTTTTGCTTCTTTGGTGTTTCATTATTCGTAAGTGTAAAAAAAAAAAAAAAAAAAAGTGAGAAAAAAAAAACACAAAGTGAGATGCTGTTAAGTACATAGGTGTTTGTATAGGTGTGTTTTGGCTGTCATCGAGTTTCATCGATTGCCTGTTGTTGTGGCTTCAATTATTATTCAGTTGCTTATTAACGGATTAATAATTATCCAATATCCAATTTGTTGAAAATGGCTTTTGATTGTCGAATTTTAGAATTTGCATGTTGTGGGCGAGAAGTGCTTGAGCAACAAATTGATGGTCGGTGGGAGGATTCCGAAAGGATCCCTTTTTTTGAGATTGTTTTAAGGGGATTCGTGAGATGCAGCCTTCTGGTTGAATGGTGACAGTGTGAGCTTTGATGGAAACTGGTTGGTTGATTGTTACACCTAGGTATGGGAGGATCTTTTATCTAGTTACATATTCAGGAGTTTTTATTTGGAATTAAGCCTTTACTTTGCTTTTTGCGGTCCTTACGGATGGTTTATGTTGACCGATAAGTGCAGTTTCGAAAAATTTCTGAAGTTGTAGAAAGTCATCGTTACGGTGGGTCGCCGTTTTTGTGAGTCTTCGTGGGGGATGATCCTTTTTGTGTGGTTTTCGGGGCTTTGAATTGTGATGCGGTCGGTGATCGGTGCACGGTGCCGATTTGAGCGCGAAACAATGTGAGGCGCAACTGGGTATCACAGCGCTGGCTGTTTTCGGTGCCAGTACCGCATTTTCCTCCTTGAATTTTGGATGTGAAATTTGTACAGTATAATCTCGATAATTCGTACCCCGTTAATTCGTAAACCCCGCTTATTCGAAATAAACTGATGGTCCCTTGAAAAAATCCCGTTTATTCGTAAAAAACCAATGCATTTCGGTCCCCTCGGTAATTCGCAATAATTTCCGTATGACTTTGCCATTAAACGTCTTATAATTCGTAAGTCTGTGTTGACAACCCCGTTTATTCGAAAAAAAAACCTCCTTCCTCTCTTCAATACTCTGAAATACGTTTGTTAGGTACATGTTTATGTTTAATCGGAAAGACAGAATACGAATTTGGTTCTTGGAAAAGCAAGAGAGAGCGAGATGGAAAACTCTCTCACGTGAGAATGTGTATAAAATGGGACCACTACTACAATTGGGTGCTGTTTCTGTTGAAATGTTAGTCATTTTCACACAATGTATTCACAAACTGACTGTTAAAACTTATTATCCCGGTAATTCGATTTTTTATTTTTTAACTCTTCAATAATTCGTAATCTCGCTATTTCGAAAACCTCTATAATTCGTAATAAACTCTAGGTCCCTTGGTATTACGATTTATCGGGATTGTACTGTATTACGAAATGATTGTCGTGTGATTGATGTGACGAGGCCGACGTGGGCCGGTCTAGTACATCATGATGCATGGCTTTTAATTTATTTACGGAGTTTTGACTTTGAGGTCGGTTACCGGAGGGGCAAGTTTGTGCTCATCTTTTGACTTGAAAAGATGTTTGCAATTTGTTTGGGCATTGAGCGGAGGAAGGATTCGGGTGCCTGCGGTTGTGGTTTTGTGTTGAAGAGTTGTTCTGATGTGTGGATGGGGTTGCTATATCACGAACTTGATTCGTCAGGCAGGGTCCTGGTGCTCTTAGCATGTAAATTGTTTTCATTCGTCGTTTTGGAAGGGGAATGTAGTTGTGATTGGTTTCGCAGGCTGGAGGAGCGAGAGCGGTGGTTGGGGGACTGTGTGAGTTGGGTGCAGCCTATCAAAGGGTCATTGTATGCCGTTGGTTGTCGTGACGGTCAGGGTGACCCTGATGGTCGTTATTAGTTATATTACAAGGTGTGTTGCGTTGTCTTTATATTTTGCGTCGGAAGTGTGAACGGGGGTTGTTCCCTAGTTCTGTGATGCACCTTTGTGTGTTGCGGGGTGGCTTGGGGACGGAGGTGAGATTGTGGTTAGAGTGTTCTGGTTTAGAAATTTCTTTGGTTATAGACAAGCTTAAGATTGCCTCTGAGCTATGAACCTGTTAGAAATTTGTTTGGTCATAGACAAGCTTAAGATTGCCTCTGAGCTATGGACCTGTTCTAGTTTAGGAATTTCTTTGGTTATAGACAAGCTTAAGATTGCCTCTGAGCTATGAACCTGTTAGAAATTTGTTTGGTCATAGACAAGCTTAAGATTGCCTCTGAGCTATGGACCTGTTCTAGTTTAGGAATTTCTTTGGTTATAGACAAGCTTAAGATTGCCTCTGAGCTATGAACCTGTTAGAAATTTGTTTGGTCATAGACAAGCTTAAGATTGCCTCTGAGCTATGGACCTGTTCTAGTTTAGGAATTTCTTTGGTTATAGACAAGCTTAAGATTGCCTCTGAGCTATGAACTTGTTAGAAATTTGTTTGGTCATAGACAAGCTTAAGATTGCCTCTGAGCTATGGACCTGTTCTAGTTTAGGAATTTCTTTGGTTATAGACAAGCTTAAGATTGCCTCTGAGCTATTAACCTGTTAGCAATTTGTTTGGTCGTAGACAAGCTTAAGATTGCCTCTGAGCTATGGACCTGTTCTAGTTTAGGAATTTCTTTGGTTATAGACAAGCTTAAGATTGCCTCTGAGCTATGAACCTGTTAGCAATTTGTTTGGTCGTAGACAAGCTTAAGATTGCCTCTGAGCTATGGACCTGTTCCAGTTTAGGAATTTCTTTGGTTATAGACAAGCTTAAGATTGCCTCTGAGCTATGAACCTGTTAGAAATTTGTTTGGTCATAGACAAGCTTAAGATTGCCTCTGAGCTATGAACCTGTTAGCAATTTGTTTGGTCGTAGACAAGCTTAAGATTGCCACTGAGCTATGGACCTGTTCCAGTTTAGGAATTTCTTTGGTTATAGACAAGCTTAAGATTGCCTCTGAGCTATGAACCTGTTAGAAATTTGTTTGGTCATAGGCAAGCTTAAGATTGCCTCTGAGCTATGGACCTGTTCTAGTTTAGGAATTTCTTTGGTTATAGACAAGCTTAAGATTGCCTCTGAGCTATGAACCTGTTAGAAATTTGTTTGGTCATAGACAAGCTTAAGATTGCCTCTGAGCTATGGACCTGTTCTAGTTTAGGAATTTCTTTGGTTATAGACAAGCTTAAGATTGCCTCTGAGCTATGAACCTGTTAGAAATTTGTTTGGTCATAGACAAGCTTAAGATTGCCTCTGAGCTATGGACCTGTTCTAGTTTAGGAATTTCTTTGGTTATAGACAAGCTTAAGATTGCCTCTGAGCTATGAACCTGTTAGCAATTTGTTTGGTCGTAGACAAGCTTAAGATTGCCTCTGAGCTATGGACCTGTTCTAGTTTAGGAATTTCTTTGGTTATAGACAAGCTTAAGATTGCCTCTGAGCTATGAACCTGTTAGCAATTTGTTTGGTCATAGACAAGCTTAAGATTGCCTCTGAGCTATACACCTGTCTAAAGAAAGAAATTTGTTTATTCTTAGTCATGCTTGGTGTTGGTTCTGAACTGGTTCCGTTGTAGTTGGGAATTTGGAATTCAGGAGTGTTGCTGTTGCTCAGAAAATTTGCGGTATCAGATGAAAGCAGGATTATCTGCGGACCTGTCTAAAGCTGTAGGATGGTTGCGGAGGAAGTTATCGCAAGTCATTTTTTTATTATTATGGTTTTTTCTTTGTGATTGTATTGGATCGAATTGGTTTTTGTTTTTGATCCCGGTATTGTTCCTTGAATTTCCAAGGAAGGAAAGGGAGAAGGAGTGTTTTGTTTCATCGAGAGCGATGAATTCTGCAGGATGGCCGTGTTAGAGTGTGTGGCTACGTTAGGGGTAGTTGCACACTGTGCACTGTGTGTGTGTTGTGCTCCAACGATCTGGTTTGCAATGGTTTTGCATTCCTTTGTGATCAACTGGTTTTGTTGGTCTGGAACGGTTTTTTATTGTAGAGGGGAAATACTGGAGTCCCTCTCAATAGGCAGATCTGCGAGTGCTTGGAAACTTGATTCAGTCGATAAGTAAGAAGCCAGTCGGGAGGTCCGCCGCAGAATTGCTTTATCGATTCTTAAATAACACGTATCTATACCATATTGTGTCCTAAATTATTTCTAAAGCTTTCCGTCTAATAAAATTAGGGCCAAAAACAGTTTTGAAAAGTCCCCCACAATGCGTATTAAAAATAAAGCAATTAGTTGTCAGATTAATTATTGTTGGTCGGATTAAGAGCTATATTATAACCCTAATAATTTCGGAATTAGAGGGAGAAAACAAAATGCTTAAGGGTCAATCCTATTAAATTGTGAACTCGAACGTGTACAACCCGTGAATTTCATGTCCAAAACGAAAAATTAATATTCACTTGGTCCATTCGAACACATATTTCAACGCCCCCGGCTCGATTGAAATATCCTTGTATGGTGATAACACGCAAATCCTCTACAATCCTTTTTTATGCTTTGTCTTCCAGCTGGACAGGATATACATATTATACACTCCCAACTTGTGTTTACATGGCCAAGTACAATATAACACTTGACGACGATAGTGGCGGCGGCATTAAATGAGTGGCCGAGCAATCTGGTATAACCCCACTACACCACATAACTGCTTCCTTTGCAAACACATACAAATTACCTAATTAAGTTAATCGGTAAAGTGAAATTAATTCTATTTGCTCCAGTTATGCGTTGAACAAATGAGCCGAGTCCTCGCTTGGCTGGGTAAGTCTGTTTGATTATGACGATGGCTGTGTTTTTGGAGTAGGTACAGCTGGGGGCACTGTTGTTAATGAATAATCTAACACAACACTAATACCGAAATCAGGGATGAAAATTCCTTTGGGATATGAAATAGAGCTCAATGCCTATTAATTGTACTAATGAATTGTAAGGCATTGGCAGGTGGTAATGTTATGGTTAATATAAATTAAACTCGAAACAAATACAGGTGATCCCTCTACGAATGATGTAGGTGTTATATTTTGATATAGAATGTGGTATAGAAATATGAAGAGTACACTATGTCTAGTCTAGGTCCGATATCATTAGCAGGTACTCATACTCAAATCAATCCACTGCCATGGAAGTGTGAACTACATACACGTATGAGATGAGCAGAGCATACTCCCGCTGCCAGTAAATTTCGACTGACATAACTGTAGGATAACGTATTTTGGAAACGCTTACGCTATATGTAGTGATATGTTCTTGCTACCGAACGCTGGTTCTGCAAAGGCGCATTTTAAAAAAGTCGTTCGCGCGAATACCGCGGTCGACTGAATAAAACCGATCTTCGAAAAGGAAAAATGTATTGCTCGTTAGATACATTTTTCGGTTAAGAATTGGTAAGATTTATTAAGCGCTCCATGCCAAGTGCAACCGAAAAATTGTGTAATTCAATATTTTACAGAAATACTCGTCCAAATTGTCCAATTAATTCGAAAATGGGATGATACGTTTTATTTATATCATATCAATCATACGGACATTTTAATGACACTTAGGTATAGGTACTCAACGGATGATGGATGGTCGTAATGGATATCTTTATTTTATTAGTACTACGGTTACAGTGATAAAAACTATTCTCTTAATTAAAAATCATTCATCAATAGCTTCCCAAATCACTATCACTAATTTCCAATCATCTGCGCGCATTATTTCGATCCGTTTACCTATACGGCTATATGATATACAGCATGCGCATGCTGCATGGCTCATCAAAAAGAAGTGACCCAATTTAGTTCACTTAATTAATTACTTAAATATCTACTTACAGTGATTGCATCATCTACATTTATTCGCTTTAAAAAAATAAAATGTAAATTAAAATATCGCCTTACGCTTCGCCATTTATTAAATCAAAATCAGTCCTATATTTATTTTTAACTAAAATTGGAATTTTAGTGGATGAAATCCGGCCAGAAATGCTCAAGGCCTTATAGGTGAAAAGGGAGTTAAATGGCTCTCTCGTGTCATTGAAGTAACCTGAGAATTCGGCGAAACTCCCAGCGATTGGCAGATTCGGGTGATTGTGACCCTTTTCAAGAAAAAGGATTACCTACTCTAATTATAGAGATACTAGCGATAAACAGTTTTTATTGTGGTCCACAGATCACAGGGACACTCCCGGGCCAATACCTAAGATTGTCCGAAAATTTAAGCTCAATCGATTCGGCGGTTTTCGAGGTAGGTATGAGATTTTTAATATTTTTTTTTTTTTGTTTGGGCGTTGCCACTCCCCTTTGTCCTATATTGACCAATCTTCACCGAAATACTCTAATACCTAATTGCAATTTTGCGCCATTTATGTAATAGTAGTACCTACCTAGGTACAGTGATGCCAACGGAAAAAAAAAACATAACAATGTTACAGGTGACAGCTGACAGTTCAGGGTTAGTAAAAATTAAGCGCTGTACGAAAGAAACCATGGGTGGTTTAGATTCGCAATTGGACCCGGTAGGTGTCGCTGTCATCGAGTAACACGATATCCATTGTCCTAATCGTGACTCGGTAAATTGATTTCCACGCCTCCTACCAAGATTTTTACGTACCCGAATCACAGGATAAGTTTTGTGACAGCTGATTTCATCACAGAATTTCCTACTGAAATTATAAATCGAAAGTGCGCGTAAAACATTCTATTTTAAATTTATTGTACATATAATACATTAACAAATTGGATATCAGAATGCCGCTAAAAATGCCTAGGTATAGGTATAAAACAAGTAAAATGTTTGTGAAAAACTAAGAGATGTGAATAAAATCTTGCCTTAAAAAATTGTAAATTGTAAAGTACTCGTCGTTACCAATTATACAACATTTTTTTTATTGTGTTATCTGTACTGTACCCCTTTAGGATTTACATACCTATAATATATCTCATACCTATTTGGATTTAGTTTTCTCCACACGTAATACAGGATTGCGGCAGGTTTTTTGTTGGGAATGCTTAGTACAAAAGAAGATATTTTTTTCTTTTTACTTTTAAATATTTCTTCTCTTAAATTCACCAATAAACTTGGTAAATTTCAGTTTCTAATTATTAAATAAAATTTTTTTTATTTCTCGAAACACAAATTTTCATACGATTTGACAGTTAACCGAGCGACTTATCCTGTGATTAGGGTTCCGCCGAAATCCGCTAAACGCGGTATGGCCGAGTGTCAATAGACAAGAATACAATATCCAGGCAATATCATTCCTCTATTTAAAGAATACAAATTCTAAACAAAAACATCAACTATGGCACTAACGATAGGTATTGGGAGATCCCAATTGGAACAGGAAAATAGGTCCACCTGAAAAATATATAATATGTATTCAAAAGATCACATCAAATAACTGAAAATGATTTGTTAATTGTAGTTAATCAATTAATTTATTGAAATTAATGAATTGGTTGCTATTAAATAGTTAATTAATTCCATTAGCTTTGTCTTATACAAATGTAATAATCAGCAATGTTCTGTTGACTAAATTCTTAATATGACCCTGTCGCTGTGAAATAGCTATAACAAAATTTAGAGTTGTCCTTTTCTAGAGGTCAACCCAACCACTTTCTAGAACAATACAGTCAAGTACTTCGTTAATTTTTCGGAATTTATTTTTGTACTTTCTTACAGCCACTTCCACCCACTTTACTGTTCTTAGAGAAACTTTGCAGTCTGCTTGCTTAAACCAGAAAACCTCCAATGCACGTTTCACTAACCCTTCAAGAGCATGACCAGCTAAGTAGATCGCATAACTTCTTGTAGCCACAATTCTTAACCAAAAAGGAATGTTGTGGAAAATAAGCTACAGCAACAACAATCAGCACTGCAACCGATGACTGGGCGAAAAAACATAGAAATGTCATCATGTAAGCATTGTCAACGAAAATGGCTTAGTACACAATATAAATTGTTGTTTCCCACTTGTGTCTTTAACCAGGGTTAAGTCTTACCTACTCTCAGTCATCCTTTATTCCCAAACAACAGCATCCCAGAACCGAAGACAAACATCCGAATGTCTCGTGCTTAAAAGCCTTTTGTGCAGTCACCACTATGTACGAAGGACTCTTAGCCATTGTTGATATAAAACGCAAGAGTCAGAAGCAGCAGTTTCATCCGTTCAATTCCCAAAATTTTTCGTCTTCCACTCGTCGCAGTCGCATTTAAGGCAGAGACAAATTTTGCATTTCATACGCTGCTCCTCTCTGACAAATGGTTTATTTAACCAAGTTATTTACGTGATGGCAAACAGAAGCGTATATGTCATAATTAGGTCCTTCTGAGTTTACACCCAGCCCACCACCCAATCCGACATACCTACAACTATACACAATAAGCAAGCACCTACCATTGTTTGCACTACGGATTTTATTTAAGTGAACAAACAATGCATAAATATGCATTCCCCACACACTCCAGACAGCTTCACCGCACGCTTACGCATATACATACTACATCCGCTTACCCATCCGCAGAAGGGTCCCTGAGAGAATGCGAATATGAAGTAACTTTTGATCTGAGCCCAAGAACAACCACAAGTTCCATTGCCATACCATATAGTGTTTGCATACCGATACCATATAAAATATTAAATTCCCCTTTAGATTGTATTTGAAGTGCTTGGATTATTTTCATTCTCTCTGAAGTGATAGTGCAAGGACGATAGGAAGAAACTTCGCTACTTGTGCACGTGACAATAACCTCAGAGACCATGGCTCTGTGGCTTGAACGAACGACAACTTCATTGTGAGATCTCGCGACCTCACATCCGGAACATTTGTTCCAATTCGTTGAGATAATGAAAACTCACTAATGGCGGATGTGTCGTCATGCGAAATAAGATGAAGCAAATGGGGGCAATGGGATTTTGTTATTTTTCTATTGAAGGAGAGCTGAGCACATTTGCATTGCAGAGCGATACAGTCTCTGCAGCATAAAAGGAGTCCAATGTACGATGGTTTCACCAGTTCATAGTTATTAGTGGTCATGTTGGAAATATCACTGTTCATATTTGTGTATAAATGTATCTACAGAGCATAGTTGATAGTTGCCATTCACTTTGAATCATAGATAATTATGACAAGCTTGTGGTGATTTCTTGCGGAATACACTATTTGCAGTGTAGCCAGATGAACACCATCACCGCAATACAATACCTGCACTTTAAATATCCTCGGCTACCACCTACAGACTTATGTAGGTACGTGTTATATGCACAGCAACGGTATTTCGCAAAATTTCCTGTTTATTTATGACTTTCAAGTATAATTATCATTCTCGCATTATTACTTTAAATAATGGCTTTCTAATGAGACCGCTACTATTGCCGGTGTCGCTACTCTATATGCCTGGTAATTCTCGTCCTGATGCAAGGATGCACACAAGACCAAGCCGGATAGCGGATTGGACATTTCCATTTCCCCTGTTTTTAATCTTAAATCACAGACAATAATTTCGTGAGAATGTCTCTCTGGTCATACCCGTAGTACTCGTAGTTGTGAGATAATTTCGTTTTCAGAATATTTGAAGTTATCTTGCATTGTGGAGATTGGATTTTCAGATGAAGAGGTCGTCGAGGACGTTGCATGATTGCTGTTTTGCTGTTATGCAATTTTCCTTATAACGGTGAAGATATAGATTATTGTGACTTTTAAGGTAATAACATTATGCAATGGAAATTTCTTGTGGCAAGCAAATGATCAATCGGTAGATATCCTACTGCGCCCATATTTGAAAATATTTAATTTTCTGTCGTCTTCAAAGTTCAAAGTCACCATTTTATATATGTAAAAGCACTACACGATCCAACAACGGATCGATATCTTAAAAATGTATTATCAAAATAAGGGTTATGTTCCGAGTCAAAAAACTGTTCATATTCCCAATCAACTGAAAGGCGGCATTAAAGCACAGATAGAGAGCTATTCATCGGACATCAGAATTTGCTGAGCCACTGATTGTGAAAATAAAAAAACTGTATAGCTATTACCAAAAACTGTTTTCCCCATTTCCTTCTTAATTCTGCCTGGCTATTAGCAAAAATGCAATAACTTTCCTGGTCGTTGGGTTTACCAGCGATTTTAAGTTTATTTTTCTAGTCTCTGTAATTCGCCCTAAAAGATACCATATCAGGTTCCATCTTGGAACCATCGAAGAAATTGTTGGTACTTCATTTGAGGGTATGTTCCGGCCGAAATTGAATTCAAACAGATCGAGTTTTATGAGCCATTGTGGTTAATATTAATAATATTGACAGTGCTAAAGTTTTATATTTTTAAAATTTGTAAACCAGAATATCTTATGGGGTTGATTTTTATTTACGCCCTTATAGACCCACCAAATAGAAAAAATCTTATTTTATTTAATTTTTGAAAGCTTTTCGACAAACTATTTTATTGTCATCATCAGCAACAAACTGGAAAAGTTTACATTTTAAAATCGATAATAAATCTTACAATTTTCATTCAAACGAAAAAAAAACCTTTTATACAATTGAAAACATAAAGAATACTAAATTATAAACATTTAAGGTGTCGGTCGGTGGGCGGTGGCAAGTTGCGCTTAAAGAGAGGAGATATCATCGGGCTTTCATCTGAGTTCATTATGTTGTTGGTTCTTTGGATATACAAGCTCTCAAATGCATCTAGATATAGTAACGTTTGGGAACACTTTTCACTAGTTTTAGAATTGAGATGTCGAATTTGTGTCTTTTTTCGATCATGTGTTTAGCTACTGAGGATCGGTGTGGCTCATCTCTGTTCCAATGATTGTTGTGTTCGTTGAAAAGTATTTCTATAGCTCGGCATGATTGTCCTATGTATACACTTTGACAATCTTTACGCAGCTGATTGAATAGATTCCTGATTTACTAAAGTCTGGTTTTTGTCTTTAGCATTTCCGAGTAAACTCGATAGTTTTCCATCATTCCCATACCCATAGACGCAGGTGATGTTGGGTTTTCTCATTATTTTCGCTATTTGGAAAGATGTTGGTCCTATAAGTGAAAACCTACGTCTTGTTAGTAGTGGTTCATCTATTGTTTTCGTCAAAGTAGTGATGCTGATCTTGACCCCAATCTATAGTTGATAATAACAGTCTTTATTTAGGAGTTGAAATTCATTCCCAACTCGATCTTATTAATTTGTGCGCCGATGAAAATTAAATATTTAAAAAAAAACCTCAAATACCCGGTACTATAATATTGTACAAATAAAAAAATATTTTAGTATTAAAAAATTTATATTTGTATAGGAGGTATGGGTAGTTTTTATTCGACCAAGCTCATTTTTTGTCAAAAAATTTTAAATATTATTAAAACAATATGTACAAAGTTTAAACTTGCTATCTTTACTGTAGCTATTTAAATTTAATTTTTAACATCAAAAGCTAAATCCGATATTTTTGTATGGGAAGTAGTAGTAATTTTCATCCGATCTTGCTCATCTTCGAACTTAGCCTATGTTTGGTGGATAAAAGCTTACGTACCAAATTTCAAGTCACAGACAGACAGACGGACATCGCTAGATCGACTAAGAAAGTGATGCTGATCAATAATATATATAGTTTGACATACCTACAACGCCTCCTTATGTGCGTTACAAATGGAATGTCAAAGTGAATATACCCTCGCCACAGTGTGGTACCGGGTATAAAAATGCTGAGAATTTTGCACAAATTTACAAAAGTTTCAATTTCGATGACAATGTTTTAAATTATCTTCAGCAATAGATCTTGTAAAATTGTTAAAACTTAAATATGTATGTACTGTACGTACTTCAGTAAATGTGCAAATCAAACATTTTCAAAGCTTAGTAGATATGACCGATTTAAAAAATTTCACACAAATTTAGAGAAATTACAAATAATATAGTCTTCAAGGATTTGCTTGAAAATGTTGTGTTTTTCTTATAAGTTCGTCTCACACACTTCGTAGTGCAAAATATAAAAATATAAAAATCAATTTCAAATTCATTTAAATCAGTGAAAAACAGATTCTATATATTGTAATGTTCTGTGGTACACAACATTTTTGTTTTTTCCAGGATTCGTATTGCATAGAAAATATTCTTGTCTATCAGGACAATGCACATCAATTTTCCAAACTTTAGCTCCCATGACTGTCTCCTCATAGCGCCTCCTCACCCCTTTGTCTATTTTTGACCAATCTTCAGAGGAAGACAATCGATTCGGTGGTTTTCAAAATATTTTTTTTTATATGGGCGGTGCCACGCCCCTTGTATTTTTGTTTTTCGTTTTTGTTGCACACTTTTGAACCAATGAGTAATAATTAAAGACATTTTTGATATATCGATGACCCAGTCAACTTCTTTCTATCATCGTATAACAAGCATAACAAGACAAGAAAATAAAGGAGCAACGAAATGAACGAATTTTGAACCCAGACGGAGGAACGATGCACTAAAACTCATTAGAATCAGATCCGGTTGGTAAGACACCAATAGAGAGTAGTTTTGTCATTCACAGCTGGTTCAGAACATGATCTTAATTCTGAACCTCCGTCAGTGGAAGGTAATCCTAATTTTAGTTTTAACGATTCTTTATAAATCAACTTCTGTCATATGACGTCGATGAGAGAAGGTCTGATGCTAATAATAAGGATAGACCAGAATTTAAGTTTGCAAGTATGTGGTGGTCGAGTATTGAAGAAGATCAGGATCCTCTCCGCATATGTACCAAGTTGAGCCAGTATAATCCATATGGAACTGATCGATTAGCACAGAAGAAGAAGCGGATTTTGAAATAAAGTCCTACGAAGAAAGACTGTTCAAAACCGCATGCCTGCATTTAATCACTTGCAACATTTTATCTGAGGCATGCATTCTAATTTTCACTCGAACACATTATCTGCAACTTCCTTCTTTTGATAACCAATTTTTACGGCATAAGCGGAGTCCTTCCAGCTATTTGTGTTTACATATATGCACCTCATCCGTATCCTGACTGAGCGCTATATTGGAATGCATGCAATAGCAAATAATTACTTCCTGT
Organism: Cheilosia scutellata; assembly: GCA_955612985.1. Taxonomy (NCBI): domain Eukaryota; kingdom Metazoa; phylum Arthropoda; class Insecta; order Diptera; family Syrphidae; genus Cheilosia; species Cheilosia scutellata. The sequence goes on along the minus strand of OY015312.1, from coordinate 27,465,347 downwards.
TCGTCCTATCCAAATTGGTGTTGTGCGCCAATTTTGACTGCTTTTTTTCTCCTGCTGTACATAGAAAATCACTATTAACAACAACCGGCATATTACTTGAGTTAATGGCTTTTTCGTGTCCCAGTTGATGGCTATACAACCAAAGGACAGGAGCAGTTAGTTCTCAAAAGTACGGCCCCCGATACTATGAATATTTCTGCCTCTGTCTTTATTAATAATTTGTTATAACACATCAAGGAAATCCTCAGTTGAAACCATAATTTTGCAGAGGATGATGGTAATGGTGCAATGGGGTGTTCCTCATCGGATGGAGAAATCCTTGCACTTCAACGCAAGGCAGCTACATGGACACGCGATTCTAGCACGCTCTTATTATTCCATGCGAAAATTTCGCTCATCGACCTCACGATTTGTTCGCTATCGGTGCAACTCCTCGTCCTCCATTACTCTCTCGAACTTTCACCAACATCATCATCATCAGCAGCAGCACGACATAGGAATAGGCAGAGCTGCACGGAACATGGAACATAATTAAGTTATTAGCCCCGAAAACCGTAGGTATGTACACCGGATTGATGTCGAAATTATTCACGCCAATCGAATGTCAAATTGTGCACGTACATCGTACAACCCAGAGTCAAATATTCCCAGTAATGAGGCACAAGTGGCGGTTAGAGTGTGATGAGGCGGATTGGTGGAACATGGTAAGACACCAAAAGGATGTGGCGTGTGTTCTCGCACACTTGGTCTTCTATATTTCTCCCCGCCGCCGCAGTCACATCTGTTTGGATTGGCGTAAGAACGTGTATTTTTTACAATTGATGTAGCATCCGGAATGGGAATGGGTTCCGTTTCGTATGCTATTTTGGGACTTACCCCCTGGTAACATGGAATGCTAAGTACAAATGTCGGTATCTCATCCCCACATTGATCGTTGTCGATTTTTCTTCTTCGGGTGTAAAACAAAGGATAACATGTTTACTTATGATTTTACAACTGCAATTTAATTGGATGGGTGGAGGGGACTACCTATACTGTTCGTGTTTCCTCCGACATGACATAAGTCAAACGTGGCTATAGAAATAGCAAACCTTTTCACAATAAATCACCTTTGGAAATATATTGATGTCATAAAAATTGGTATAAATCTAGTTCTTATTTTTTTCTGTCTGCCGGGTCGAAGGAGTTCCGGTTCAAATCAAACTGATTGATGGGCTATACTAGCAACCCCCATTAGGTCGGTAGTTGTAGGTAGATGGGTTAGGGGTAGCGGCCGATGGCAGTGGACTTTATGATAAATGATTGGTGCTCGTGTGAAATAGATATTAGAGGGACATTACACAACGAGGACGATGTGTAATGGACACTAGAAATGCGAACCATGTTGAAGCAACCTTTTTAGTCTTGAGTATCGTTCCGCACGTATTGATTGATATGGGACATGAAGATTTCTGCAATTTTGTTGTTTTCCCTTTTTCAAGAAAGAGTTCTTTTTTTTTTTTAGATATATTGTCCTATTAATATTTGGAATGTTATACGTATACCCATGCCTGTCAATTTTTTAGTATCCTGTTTCTATGCGATGGGTTCTGTTACGTCTTAATGAAGAATGTAAATTTCGTTCTGAATTGACTGATGATTTTTGTGACTGATAGTCGTGATGGCGATTTGCAGGAGTATTCGTCTTACTCAATTCGTCTGCGTGAGTTGACAAATTTGGGGTTTCTGAGAAAGCGTGCAGAGAATTGCAACTTCTGCTGTCTACACTGATTTTGGTTTATAAAGTAGTTCTTGTCATTAAAAACCACCTGATCGCTTGTCTAACCTATATACGCAGGCAAAGAATTTGTATGTCAGCCGAAGCAAATATACATCCATTTATTAGAATCGTTTCTTTCGTGAGCGAGCTATACGTTCATGGAATCAATCGATTTTAAACGCAAAGCAAAAACAAATTCCGTCACGTATTGCTCGTTTACGAAACAAACGATTGGGCCCCAGGTTGGTCCTATATCCAGAACCGATGAGTTAAATCATCTCCTTTATAGTCACATAAGGCAAAGAGCGACTCTGGTTAACTATCGTCTAGGTACGTACAACACCATCCAACTCGTTCCCAGTGCGACCAAGTTATTCATCCCGAATTTGAGATCTACACATCACACATCACATCATACACCTGCGCTTTGAAGTCTACCATTATAACTACATTTCTTTTCGGTCACCCTACGCAAAGAAGCAACGGCGGCGGTTTGTTTCAATTCCTTACAAGTGAACTCACTTCGTGGGGGATCGTCTGCCTTTTTTGAGTAAAAAATTCAGCAACTACCTCTTTTCCAATAATTTGTCAAATGAGTTCGTTAGTGAAACGACACTCCTTCCCCTCTGTCTAAACTTTTTGCTGCTTAGGTAAAAACTGCAAATCGATTTTACATACATACATTTTCGACTAACCTTACATTTCTTCATTCTACCGTACGGTCCGTACCTCGACCGAAACTAGATCAATTTCATCCTCCCATTCAGATTATCTATGCTCTTCGGATACGCAATGAGCAAACACATGATTGTATGTGTATAGTATACCTAAACCAGGTACATATTTTGAAATTGAAAAATCCGACAATCTCATTGCGGAAAATTCAATTTCCTACCTCGTCCACGAAATCCACAGGAAAATTAAGGAAGACCCTCACGAAAATCAATTTAAAATTTGCTGACATCCTCGGGTAAGAGCAAATGAAACGTATATACATTACCTATATATAAACCAAACCCACATCCGAACATCCACATCCTAATGCCGCCCTGCTAACAAGGACTAACAACAATATTTACTAAATACATTCCGCTGGCCAAGAATTTCCTTTTCTTTATACATATACATTTTGGCCGTTTTGGACACAAACTGACTTTAACCCGTTACAACACACAATGGCATTCCATGCCACCGAGTTGGTCGAATTAAAGCAAAAGCAAAAATCGACAAAAAAAAATGGAAACAAAATAAATAATTCGGTACGAAATTCCTTTCGGCCACATTATGCCGGCAAAAGAATGACAATAAGGACTCGTCTTTTTGAGTGTGTCTGTTGCCGCCTATCGGTTTGGGGTTCGTCGGTCATGAACGAAAGACTACGTGCGGAGAAACTAAATCACATAAACACACACACAAACACACTTATGCATTGCCAAACACACGTCCTTTTGGTTGCCCTTCATGCAGCAAAAAGTTCCGTTTTATCTTTTAACTCAATTTGAAAAGTTTTAACCGGGACAAGGACAGAAAAAAATACTGGAGAAACACACGGAACCGCATCACCATCATCCAACAAAAACAAAGGATCATCCACTGTGTTAGGGAAGGGCGTCAGTGCAGTAAGGAAGACAGCTTTCTACTCGTTTTCGTATACACAAATAGCAGGCGAGTGTCCGTCGTTGCAATAATATCTTTTGCCGCTACCACAAAATCGTAGGCCACCTAGAACTGCAATGACACAGAATAGGTTCCTTTAGTCGCCATCCACCCTTTTTCCCCTCAAGAAAACGCAGAGAAAAGGATCAAAGCACAGTCAGTGGAACCAAACTTTTATTCTTTGCCTATGCGAAAAGGAATAATAATTTCGAAAGAGGAAAACGAGATCAAGGCATATCCAATCCAACTCCAAAAAACAAGCCAAAAGAACAAAAAAATCCAGAGTCCTTATAAACTGTGTTTGTTTTACTATGTATACGAATACAATATAGAGTAGCAACAATACTGTGTGCGCAAAAGGCCCAGTACCTTATACTAACCATGCTTCCCCCAAAGACAAAATTATATAAAAAATTCATGGAAGGATAAACACGAGATAAATAGAAATAGAATTTGGCCCGGGATAAGAAGAAGAATGCTGGGCCTGGTCGTTCTCGTTGATTTTCTTTTCTTCATCTCTGCATCTCTGAGGCAGATTTAGTGGCAGCTGGTGTAAGGTGCAAACTTTGGTTGTGTTGTGATGCTGTTGTTGTTGTTGTCTCCTTTGGTATTATAGACATGAAGGTGGCATTGGGATCTGGAGGCAGGAGGTAGATCAGTGGGTTTCAATAATGCAGCCTCAATGAGGAAAGTGAATGGTTTTTCCTTCCCATTTGTGCTGTGTGTGAAGATTTGTGAATGCGAATCATACCTATGGAAGTAGTAGTTATGGGTCTTTGGTCGTTTCTTCCCCGGAAGATAGATGGCCCCGTAAAGGGATAAAAATGGATTTATAGTTGTTCCAGAGAGAAATAAAAGGAGACCCCGCACAGGTGATGTACTATTTCCAATTTATCCTTGCAAGTCCCATAATTGTTGATGTTTTTTTTTTGCTTTTGTCTGTCTTTTTTTTATTCTTTCTTCCAAGCATACCTACGGTCGGTGTAGGGATGATTTTGGTATGGCTTAAGTTTGCCAAGCAGCGCAAAGACATGTTCTGAGAAGCTTTGGCTTTGGACAAAGAAGTGGTAATTGAAATTGTATTACTGAAAACGATTCGATAACCAAAGATTACAAAAATGTTCTTTCTTATTCGATTAAGGATTGCTTTGTTTTGATGCATCAAGAGCGGATATAGATGAAGTTTAAAGGGCTTTCTTAATTGTAGCGATATTGCTGAAAACAATTATTATTATGTGTAGAGGTATATAAAGTGGGTATGATGGTAAAGGAAATTATAATCCTTTTTCATTTGACACAAGCACATTGGTTATAAAAACAACCAAATTATTGGGTCCCAGCTGAGTTCCAGTAAATAATTTGATATACTGTTCAAAACTACAATAATTGAATAAAACGATGAAATTCATCAGTCCCAAAAGACTTTGCTTTATAACCTATTTTCTAGGTTCTAGTTTCTATCCGTGAAGATTTTGTTCAATCGTGTCTTGTAGATGAAAATCTGGAAGTTAGATACCTAATTGTTTCGATATTTAAGTCTTGGAATTTGGAATGTACCTAACTTATTTTTTTTTTATAGAATAGGCGTGTTCTGAAATCTCGCCAGCCAATAGTTGCGAGTTTCGCATGTTAAATATTGAAAATATTTTTAAGCTAACTAAAAATCTAAAAAAAGAACATTTTTTGGCCTTGTTTTAAGAATTTTCGAGCTTAATTTAAGGTGACCATGGTCCAAAACATAACCTTTGTATTCTTAAAATAAGAACGAACATTCTTAAAATGATCCCGAAACAGGATTGAAGTAAGATTTTTAAACTTACTAAAAATCTAAAGAGAAGATTTTTTGGTCTTGAAAAAAAGAGCTCAAAATAAGATTTTTGTAGGGTCCGCCAAATAACTTTTTTTTTTTAAAATGCTATAAAAAAAAACTACTGAATATTTTCTCAAATTTCTTTTTTTATTTGAAAGTACAATCCTTCCGGTTAATAATGGAAAATAATTTCATTCAAATGGCTGCCTCGGCTGGCCATGCAGTAGCCTACACGATCGGTCCAATTTTTAAGCACATTATCGATTGTGTGCAGCTGTATTTCACCAATGGCTTCACGAATATTGTCCTTTAAAACGTCAATTGTCTCTGGCATGTCGGCGTAACACTTATCTTTTACGGCACCCCACAAATAATAGTCCAACGGTGTCAAATCGCAGCTCCGCAGTGGCCAAACGACATCAGCTCTGCTGATAATGCGATCTTCAAAAACAGGGCGCAAAACATCGAGTGTAGCTTCGGCTGTGTGGCACGTAGCGCCGTCCTGTTGAAACCAAATGTTGCCAATATCCTCCTCTTCAATTTTTGTGAACAAAAATTCGTTCAACATGGCCCGATAAGGATCGCCATTGACTGTAACGGCCACTCCTTGCTCATTTTCGAAGAAAAATGCCCCAATTATGCTTCACGCACACTTTCTGCCACAGCAGCAGTGATTTATCGATGAGGATGCCAGTTTCTTTCACTTTTTTCACAAGATAACGAACATACGGAGCTGACGATGCTTCTCTTCTTCCAAAATCCGTACGCAATTTTCGCACACATTCTGCAACATTACCATGATTTTCAAAGTAATGTCGCAATATTTCCCAGCGTTGTTCAAGCGTATACACAACCATATTCGTTCAGCGGAAGGATAAAACTAATTATCTGTCAAATCAGTCATGAGCTAAGTGCTACCATTCGCGAAATAAGCACTAGTTAAAAAAAACGTTAGATGGCGGACCCTTTACTTGGAATAGGATTTTCCGACACTACCACACTTTCGTCAACGAACAAGCTTGAAATGACACTGATATTCTTGAATTTAGCTTGTTTTTTTTCTGAGTGTAGGAATTCACAAACAGGTGACGCAGAAAGCAACAAGTTAACAAGACAACAAGAAAACAGTTAGAGAAATTTCACTGACACCTGCACAATGGAGAACAACGCATAAGGTGCATGGTTACACCATCATGGGCATGACTGTCATTCCCATGAACGACTTGGAAAATAAACAAAATTTTATATATACATATATATACCTACAATCACTAAAATTTAATTCAGCAATGTTTTCAATTTGAATTTCGCACTTTGTTATAAACTTTTCACCAATAAATATGTGAAACCTATCCCTGGCCATATATAATTTCGATTGTTTTTCTACAGGTTTTTTAGCTGTCATTTTGTATACCTAGCTATTTTGTTTTCTCATTTGATACTGACGTTTTCACGAACTACTCTATTGCAATGAAAAATTGAAAACACAAACAAATTCTATGGTATAAAGAAGCGGACACCTGTTTTACACATCCACTCTATTAGCGCAAATATCAAATGAAGATTTGTATCGAAAGCACAATGGTGCCGAAAAGAACCTTCATGCCCATACGAGAATTATATCTGAAAGTGGATTTTCTTTGCATTTTCTGTGCCATTTACGATCTACCTCATCTTTTTACTCTCTCAAAATCTACCTACCTCGGTGGACACGACGGACGTTCATCGGAAGGCACAAAGCTTATGGGAATGAAAGTCATGCCCATGATCGTGTGTCCATGCACAAATGAAATCATTTGTACCGACTACTGGGCGATATAAAAGTTCGACTGGCTTCAGCTTGCTGGCAATTGTCCAAATGAACTGCTGGCTGGCAAGGTTTCAAAAAAATACGCCTAATATTATGAACAATATTCCTATATTGTTTTGCAAGAGAATACAATTAGAATTAACTCTAAATAATGATTAAATTAAGCGTATATTCGCGGGTTGGAATAAAAACTAAAACTTTTAAAAACTAAACCTACTCCAATTATTTTAACCTAATTTTGCGGCAGCTCTACCACGCTAACAAATTCCAACATCATAGCCAACATACAAATTATATACGCATCTGCTTATAATAGAATAAACTTTTTAAATGTTATCAATTCACAAATGGAAAAGCAATTTCTCTACCTACTGTAATATCTCTTTGCCTTGCGGTCCAATTAACTAGCTCCCTGTAGCTAGGTTGCATTTTATGTCACATACACACCCCGTTTGTAAAGCCGCGAACTTTTCTACTAGAATCAGAATGCAGTCATTTATGCGGTTACAGAGTTCATCGGGCCTGCAGACTGGATGTCGTCGTCCATTGCAATCCACCACAGCGCCATGCAGTTGAAACGTGAATGGGACTTTTGCGCGAGCAGTAGAACAGTGAACCGTCTAGCTAAAATTATATTTGGTCCCACAGGACATTAATGGTACGTAGGTCTAGGTACATATATACATCTACAACTGGCTTGAAAACCCGACATCATGTAGTACACGGTACATTGCATCGTTGGGTGCATAAAATGTAAAATTCAGATGTAATGAATTGTTAAATTTTGTTACTTCGCGGGTGTCCACTGTCCAACGCTTAGAAGAAGGGGAATGGAGAACACAGCATGCTGCATAGCATAATGACCATACAAGATTTATTTTATGACTGCTCCTATTGAAATTATGTATTATAGGAGGAATACAAATACTTTTGCGTAAGTTTCAATGTTTGGGGCAGTTGGTGGAAGGACCCGAACAGCTGAATTGAGAAGCTCTTTCTGGATACATAAATATTTCTATAGTTTCGGATGTGGCGCAATTGAAAATACTTACCTCAAGGTGTAACTGGCGTTATTTCGGGCGTTAAAGTTGCGACCACTCGCTCACTAGTCCAGCACACTAACCACGCGGCTAGAGTAACTGTCCTGAAAGAGCTTCTCAGTTCAACCGTTCTGATGCGACATAAAATTGTAATCTACTTTGCTTCGTCCCAAAAAATATGACTTACACAAAGGAACCATTGTAACCAGTTGTAGCAAGTATTCATTTACTTGGAATCTTAAACAGACCAAACAATGACATGGTGCCAAAAATGTCATTCATGTCTGACCCTTTAGGCCAACTTAAGGTATTGACTTGTTTGTTGCACCAACAGTTTAGGTACATTTATTTCTGTTTCTAATTCAAATTTATACACCCGAATCTCGATACCCATTCAATTTGTCATAAATCAATGTTAGTCTAGTGAAGTCTAAATCAATCACTTTGAGGAACTATAATATCTACATGCCATTTCCTTATTATGAAGTTGCGGATAATTTAACTACTCTTCCAAAGTCATTACGCCCTTTAATGTAGGACACTTAGTTACAACAACAGGGTTATTATTTCATCCATTACACAATTAAATGTTTCCCATTGTGCGGCTACCATTCCACAACTATATTGTAATCCTGAACAAATGTTGTCTTTAGCGGTAATTTGTCATTTTGGACAAAAACCACACTGGGCGGCCAAGGTGGCCGATGTTCGATGGTATACAATCAATGGCTACAATAGGGGTGGGCATTGAAAACAGCTTCAAGTGAAAGGTCCTTCCGCAGACTGTTTATTGGAATTTATGTAAATGGGAAGTTTACTGTATTTTCCAAATGGAAAGTTTACTGTGATGGTCGGCCGCCCGAGTGGGTGGTTCTTAAGACCGAATATTCGCAGCTATTTACATATCCGCATAGGAAACTTCTTTAATGCCTCGCATTCAAATTGATATTGGGAGCAAGCCGTGCATGGTGGCAATTAATCACGGCCCATTCCTCCAATGACCTGCAATGGGACTAGATCTAGGTAAAATCTGCATTTTCCGCCCGCAAAGGCAATGGCAACTTTCATCGTAAACTCAAACACACACGCGTACAATTAATGGCCTTTGTAGACTGGGGCGGGCGTAAGCAATGAAGAAAAACCAATTCAAAACCGCCCTCGTCGGAATTACCACCTGTCTGGATGATAAGAGAAATTACCTTATAGAGCAATTTAAATGGGTGAATGCCAATGGAAATTAAAATCGCTTGTTTTTTTTTGTTCATTCGCAGTCGTAAGTTATAATTACAGGTCGGGAATAAAGTGTGCAAATTAGAATTAAATGCTTTACTTAAATCATTGTTATCAATTTACTGAAAATTTATATTACATACTTACGCGTTTTTATGTAGTAGTTGAAATATAAAGTCTTATTTCAATAAAGAGATTAAACAATTATACCTAATAAAACCATGCGCTGTACAAATAATCATGTTTAATGTCCAGGTTATACTTATACAAACTTTTTTATATACATAACTCTTTAAAGTTACCTACAAGAAATTAAAGCTGATGCTGTGAAATTAGTTAAATTAATGTAAGTGATGCCCCATTAGTGACCAGGTTCATACTGCGATCATAATATTACAATATACTAGCTAACCCGGCAAACGTTGTTCTGCCTAAAATAGTTAGTTTAAATATTTCAAGATTTATTTTGATATTGTTGTTCAATTATTTCTTTTAATAGGAATGAAGGCGGATATCTTCAGTGGTTCAGCGGCCATTATCGGACTTACATACGCACCAACGTTTTTATATAGGTAATGTAATATAATTGTACCCATCCGGCTTTGCCCGTGAACATAAGTTGTATTGCTTAGGTCTTAGGTAATAATGTTCTATCGTAAAATGCGAAAAATGAGAATAAATCGATTTTCTGGAATTTTATTTCTGCGTAAACCTGAAATACAGCAATACGAACAAAACAAAAAAAGAATCATGAGAATCGCCCCAGCGGTTATCGAGTTACAACGTCATCGATTTTCACCCCATAGAAGATCTTTTTTGTATGGGAGGTGCCACGCCCCTTTGTCTAATGTTGACCAATCTTCAGAGAAGCACTCCTGGACCAATACCTAAGATTGTCTGTAAATTTGAGCTCAATCGATTTGGCAGTTTTCGAGATATAAGATTTTGAATGTTTTTTTTGTATGGGAGGTGCTACGCCCCTTTGTCCAATTTTGACCAATCTTCACAGGAATACTCCTGGGCCGATACCTAAGATTATCTGTAAATTTGAGCTCAATCGATTTGGCAGTTTTCGAGATATAAGATTTTGAATGTTTTTTTTGTATGGGAGGTGCCACGCCTCTTTGTCCAATTTTGACCAATCTTCACAGGAATACTCCTGGGCCGATACCTAAGATTATCTGTAAATTTGAGCTCAATCGATTTGGCAGTTTTCGAGATATAAGATTTTGAATGTTTTTTTTTGTATGGGAGGTGCCACGCCCCTTTGTCCAATTTTGACCAATCTTCACAGGAATACTCCTGGGCCGATACCTAAGATTGTATGTAAATTTGAACTCAATCGATTCAGTGGCTTTTGAGATATATGATTTTGAATGTTTTTATTGTATGGGAGGTGCCACGCCCCTTTGTCCAATTTTGACCAATCTTCACAGTAATACTCCTGGGCCGATACTTAAGATCGTATGTAAATTTTAACTCAATCGATTCAGTTGTTTTCGAGATATAAGATTTTTTTTTGTATGGGAGGTGCCACGCCCCTTTGTCCAATTTTTCTTTTTTCTAAAACCCGTACTGAGAAAATACCTTTCCAACAAAGTTTAAATCATCAAAATCGGTTTGGCCAATCTCGAGTTATGGGATTACATCGCATTTCGGACACTTTCTTTTATATAGATTCGCACTTTTCTGACTAGATCGATGTTGCTGCACAGCTCGTAGAGTTTGCTGCTAAATCTCCTTCTAAAAATCCTGTCAATACAAACGGGACCTGAAATTACTCGAAGAATGTTGCGTTCTGCCAGCATCCGTCTTCGTCTGCTCCGTATCGTTATAAAATCGACCGAGGTCATTTGTGCGAAGGACAACAGGAAAAAAAAACGACGCGTCATTAAGATTATGCATATGACACTGTAGAAAATCATGCAGTGTCACGCGTGGGACTTTGTCAATCTGTGTCATGCTGCGAAAAAACGTCGGTTGTTCAGTCCCAACAGCGTTCACAAGGCAATAAAGCAGTCAGTGAATTCAGTCATTCGTCAACCGTAACATACTACATGACCTATTTTGACCAAATACAGTCTCTGTCAAAAAAATTATTTAAATGGGGCTAATATCGTAGAAGGCACAAAAAACGAACAGTTTAACAAATAGGTTATCCAAAACTAACAACAATTATTATTAACTATTATTTAGTAATGAGTGAAATAAATTACAATTTAACTAAGGTTACAGCGCTACCTTCATGGGACTTTGGCTAACGTTGGCTCACAGAAAAATAGTCGCTGACATTATGCCACTTCTATAGGTTAAGTACTACTACTACTACTGGCAGATTTTTGCATGAACGAAATTATTCCTCGAAATGCGACAGACAACTATAATTAATGCACAAATAAAATCACCTATCAATAGGTACACCAATTGCGAAGACTTTTTCCAACACTCCTTTGTCTACAATTAATATTTGGAACTCGCTTCCTGTAAATAATTATGTATTAGATGACAAATGAGTTAGAAAGCAAAGTAAAGTAGATAAATGCTCCGTTATGAACTTTACGCAGTAACGGCAATAGGTTAGGTACCTATATTATTAGTGCAATTCCATTTTTTTGTTTTTATTGAATTCAACTTGTATTTATGAATATAAATCTATATTAATACAAGAACGGTTTTTAGGCAATCTTTCTCAGAGTATTTTTAATTATCATTTATCTTTCTGCTCTGTCCAGAGGCTGAGCAACACTAAATTCAAAGCAAATCTTAAATCAGTTTGGTTCAATACGCCGAATATTGTTAATAATTACTCGTACTATTATTTCCGCATTATAAACTGAACAAATAAATTAAATTAAAACAGAAAGCGCGACATATGATACAGTGAGCGTCAAAAGTGTGTGAACACCAATGCTCTCTTAAGTTTTCTTGGGGGTCTTGAAACATGCCTATAAAATCAACAATCTGTAAAAAGTTTGATAACAAAATAACAATAACAAACAGTATTTTATTTCGACAGAATCAAATCTATAATTATATATAAAAATTGAGCCCTAAAATGTTTGTCGTCGATTCACGCCTTAACGCATTTACCGTTTTTAACCAAACTTTCACACATCTTTAGTATTGGTCCATATACGGTTTGTGAAGTTTGGTCAAAATTGGACAAAGGGGCGTGGCACCGCCCATACAAAAAGAACATTCAAAATCGTGTATCTAGAAAACCACCAAATAGAGTGAGCTGAAACTTACAGATAATCATAGGTATTGGCCCAGGAGTGTTGCTGTAAAGATTGGACAAAATTGGACAAAGGGGCGTGGCACCACCCATACAAAAAAAACATAATCTTATATCTAGAAAACCACCAAATCGATTGAGCTGAAACTTACAGATAATCTTAGGTATTGGCTTAGGAGTGTTGCTGTAAGAATGGTAAAAATTGGATAAAAGGGCGTGTCACCGCCCATACAAAAAACATCTTCTATGGGGTGAAACTCGATGACGTTATAACTCGATAACTGCTGGGCCGATTTTCATGATTCTTTCTTTGTTTTGTTCGTATTGCTGTATTTCAGATTTATGCAGAAAGAAAATCGATTTATTCTCATTTTTCGCATTTTACGAAAGAACATTATTATCTAAGATCTATAAGCAATACAATTTCTGTGCACGGGCAAAGCCGGGCGGGTACAGCTAGTACTTTATAGATATTTAAAAAAAAATTCTTCCAAACTACCTACAAATTCAAATGAAAATATGTAGCATCGAGGAAAAGAAGCTAAGTGAGTTTCAAAGCGGATTCCGTAAAGGTTATTCTACTATCGACAACATTTTTGTTCTTCAGTCACTGGCTCATTGGAAGATTAGTCAAAATAAAAAGCTTTATCCATTTTTTGTTGATTTCAAGGCTGCCTTCGACACAATTAATAGAAATTCTCTATTCTACAAGCTCTATAATTTAGGAATCTCAACAAAATTTGTCCGAATGATGGAGAAAATGTATCAGCAAACATCGGCATGTATCTTCGATGGAATAGAAATATCGGAAAAGATAGATATAGAGCAAGGGGTAAGACAGGGATGCAATCTAAGCCCGCTCCTTTTTGCCCTTTACTTAGATGATCTGGTTGACTGGTTGCCATGTGGAGTAGAGTTTAGTAACACAAGGATAAAGGTTATTATGTATGCTGATGACATTGTTATACTAGCGGAATCACCTCATGCCCTACAGCTCATGATTAATAGACTAGCTGAATACTGTAAAATATGGAACCTAGTGGTCAACACCGAAAAATCTAAAGTCGTGGTCTTTAAAAACGGCTCCGGAAGAACGGCAAGAGAAGAACATTGGAAATACGACGGACGAGTACTAGAAGTAGTCAAATCATATTCGTACCTGGGAGTGGAATTCACATTCAATATGAAGTTGGAGAAACATATAAAAATTAAGTTAAATAATGCCAAATCTGCAATTTGAACGAACTGGAAAAAAATCTTTAACAACAATGTGATATCTCTACAAACAAAGCAAAGAGTATTTAATGCCACTGCTAAATCCATTTTGTTTTACGCAGCTCAGGGATGGGGAGGGCAGAAATACGAGCTGGTGGAATATCTGCTTCGTTTCTTTTTAAGAAAAATATTCTTTTTGCCTATCAATACACCTAAATATAATATGTATTATTTGGAAACAGGGCTCCCAACAATGTTTATTTCAACTTTAAAACTCAACGCGGATTACATTGTAAAGATTTTGCATATGGATGAAAACAGACTTCCGTTCAAGATATTGCAAGTCGCACTTCGACAAAAAATTCTCTTCGTAAAGGATTGGATACAGTTAGCAGCAAACAGTGGTATTGTTCTGAATTTATCAGCAGATAATACAGCCGAGTGGAAAAAGTCACTGTACGAAGTAATCACTTTAACTGATGAGAATGAAAGATATGCGTTCATAGAAAAAGCACGGGCATCCTCTGAAAGGCTCCTTTATTCAAAGTGTAACCTGAATCTCAACGAAAGAAATTATTTCAATAGTATCTACAACAGGAACATTATTGGATCAATTTTTAAAATTAGAGGGGAAATGGTACGGATGAACTACAGGCCTCATCAAAGCGAAGGAAGGGATATCTGCACACTTTGCAATTTGCGTGAGAGGGAAGACATGAACCATTTCATTGGGGTGTGTCCAGTTCTGAAGGAGCTACGGCGGGTTTACTTTGGAAAGAATACTTTACAAATGGAAGATATAATTACCCATCTAAATGGCCTAGATTGGATGGTCTTATACCAATATTGTAAGGAGGCCCTGTCATATAGGACAAGTATCATCAATGAACGTTTTTAACCAGTTGCAGTAATCCGTTTTACCACTATCGATGAAAACCCAAAACATCAAGAACAGCTTTATTAAAGATTTTTTAATCATAATTTTGTTTTAACTAAACTAAAAGTCAAAAGAATCCAAATTTTGTTTTAACTAAACTAAAAGTTCATCGAATTTAATTATCGCATCATTAATCTCACCTTGCAACCTTTAAACCAAAAAAATAAAAATAGCTAAATGAATTAAATTGCCTCTCTGGCAGACGACATAAATTTGTCATGCTTATGTAATTGTTTATTATTAGTAAAATAGTGAATTGTACTTATATATATATACTATGAAGCAAAGAATAAACAATCTATCTATCTATCTATCTATCTATCTATCTATCTATCTATTAAAAATGTTTAATCAAAATCGGATCATAAATACCGGAGATATAAAATAATAAAAAAAGCGCATAGTTTTTGGCGGTAAAATTAAACAAACAACATAATAAAAACTTTGCATAGACCCAACCTTGCACCCACTCCAAATCCTACAGTGACCACAAGCAGGGGGATTGCAGGGGGGCAGCATGCCCTCCATACGTATCTCACTGTTTATGCAGTTTTTGTAAGAAATAAAATGTGATAAGTCAGTAAAAAGAAGGTTTAAATACAAAATATTAGCCCGTGCCCTTGAAAGTAAGTGAAATGTCAGTACAAAAGAGCAAAAATTCAGTGGTTTAAATTTAGCTCTTTTTAATTACCTCTTCGGTCTTTAAGATCCGATTTTGATGAAACTTTTTTTATAAGATAACTGCACATTTAGGGAATATAAAAAAATTTATTTTACAAAAATTGGACACTCCGTTTTTTGAACTTTGGGGGCGTGCCACGCCCAAACGATGAGAGGCCGCCAACTTTTTTTTCAGATTTGTGTTTAGGGCACTGAAATCAATCGGACTGTTAAAAAAAAACCGTTATTTTCGAATGGGCAGTAGCTAGATAAAGTAAAATCTTGCCTGTTAATGTAATTGAGGGAGATAGGACGTTGCCCTCTCTAACCCTTGGTTAGTATATTATACCCCTGCGCGAGAGGTCTCAGTCTCAGGTTCGATCATAAATTACATCTGAGGATATTTTACCACCACGCGAACTTTCGACAACGCACGACACACATCTGAGAGTATAATTGTCTTAAAAAGGCTACCCAATTCAGCCGATCTTATTCGGCCCAATAATTGTATGTCTCTTCCATTCGTCCCAATAAAAAAATCGCACACAAAACTAAGACTGTAATGCTATACTGTTGCGCAAACTATTATTTTTAAGCCTCGGAGGAAATTTTAGGATATACCTGATGTTTGATTGGTTCAAATCTCTATGACCAGGGCACATAGTCTGATACAGATAATTACAATCTCAAATTCAACAAATAAAATAAATAAACTAAATTTGTGCTATAATGTCTTGTCGGTTAGTTAATAATAAAGTCCGTATGAGGCACGTACAATACAATAGAAAATACTTTAAAAACTCTTTAGTTGCACAACACAATATTATTACTTTTCAAAGTAGACAATTACAGGATCTTTATTTCCGTTACACATGTTTCGAATTTCTTGTTGTTGTTTGAAAACGTTGCAGATTTGCATCGTCTCTCATTTTGACCTTCTCAAATTCTTAAAAATGGACCAGTTTCAACTTTCATGCACCGCAAGTTATACAGTTCCAAATCATGCAGTTCAAGAATAGATAAAGCACACGCTGCATTATTCGATTTTATTTGTGCAAACATAGCTCCTCCAAAGTAGTTTCCCTTGCTGGCAATGAAAGTACCTACTTTACTTCGCTTCGCTTTGTATCCAGTCGACCAGGTCTTCCGAGGGAATAATTAGTCGGTGATTAAAAGTTTGCCAGTGTAAGGCAATTAAAATAGGGAAAGACGGGAATCATTTTTAACGAACCTCCGTTTCACTGGAAACACCGATCGCGTTCCTAGGAAATGCCCAACTTTGAAACTGTATATAGGTGGTGAAAGGACAGTTAAAAGAAAAAGAAAGGTCTCTGTACACACCAAGTTGAAAAGAAATTAAACCCAAAGTGAAGAAGAAAAAATTAAGATTTTCTGTTCAATTGTTTTCTTAGTTTTTGATTTTCTTCGCAATTTTTTCGTCCTGCTTAATTTTTTTTTAAAGGCATTTCTATAAGTTGCTCGCTTGAAGCGCATAACTTTGATTTTATATAGTTTATGCAATGAATATGGCATTGGCATAGAAAGAGTTTGTGTCCAAGTGCGAGTCCTAGTTGGGGACCTCGCTTCTGTGTATACCTAGATTCAAAATGCTATACGCTCGGATAAATTTATCTCTCTCTTGCGAAAAGTTTTGCGTTAGTTTCGCTTTGTTCCTTTGAGTGTTGGATCGGCCCTTTGTTGAAGTTCTAGTCATTGTTTTCAAATATTACAGCAATTTAAAGTTGAACTTTGAACGATTCAGTGGAAGACAAACAAGAGAAAAAAAATTTAAAGTTTGCGCTTTTGTATGGAGGTGTTGGAGTGACAAAAATCCGACTACGGTGGAGAGAGTACAAACATGATTCCGGCAAAAGTTGGGAGTCATCAAAAAACCATCCAAATGCATAGCGATTGGATGCATTTTAATGCCCTCTTTTGAGTTAACTTAGTGGACATGGTTATTTTATGAGAAATGATTCTGACGAAATCTAGAATTTTGAAGAACACTCTGCTCTTGGTGTTATCTGGTTTAATAAAAATAATAACACTAAAGAGGGTTCATTGCACTGAGACTTTATGAGCAATTGTGAACCGTGCTTATACCTTAAAAAGGTTCATTCCCTTATCCTTATATTACAGAAGATAGTACACCAACTTACCAACAACGTAAACAAGCATCGGTAAGATATCCCATAAAAATTAGGGAACTAATATTAGAAAAGATAAGAGCTCGCAGAAAATGGCAAATGACAAGATATCCCGGCGATAAAACTATATTCAATAGACTAAATAACATGCTTAAAAAAAGGATCGGCGAATTTAAAAATAGATCCCTAACTAAATATCTTTGCAACTTAACTGCTGACA
Source organism: Cheilosia scutellata (assembly GCA_955612985.1). Classification (NCBI taxonomy): domain Eukaryota; kingdom Metazoa; phylum Arthropoda; class Insecta; order Diptera; family Syrphidae; genus Cheilosia; species Cheilosia scutellata. Next base: position 27,447,628 of record OY015312.1, on the reverse strand, counting down.
AAGTCACAGACTACTCTCTTTGGAAGGCTGCCAAATATTTAAAGAGACCACAAGCGCAAGATCCCCCGCTAAGAACATCTGCTGGGAAATGGATAGGCGACCCAAAAGAAAACTTTTCAAACTTTTTTCGGAACATTTGACAAATGTTTTTAAACCCTTTCCACCTAATGTGGCAAACGAACAAGTTGAATTACCTGATAGAATAGATGAAGACGTAATCAATTTTGTTTCCATAAAAGAGATCAGCACATGTACCTATACAAAAGCTATCTAATAGAAAATCGCCAGTTTATGATCTAATAACTGCCCAAATCCTGAAGGAACTACCCTTCATTGCATTGGTAAAACTAAAGCTTTTAATTAATGCTTGTTTCAAGTTAAGATATGTTCCACATCACTGGAAGATAGCAGAAATCATAGTTATACCTATAAACAAGGTAAACCACTATCAGAAGTCACCTCATAGAGGCCAATCTCACTTTTACCAGTATTATCAAAACTTTTTGAGAAACTGCTTCTTAAAAGACTAGATAGAATTATAGAGCAAAGAAGGCTTATTCCCACCCACCAGTTCGGGTTTAGAAATAAGCACTCAACAATAGACCAAGTACATCGTATAACTAATATTATAGAAAAATCATTAGAAGAAAAACAAGTTTGTTCTACATTATTCTTAGACGTTGCTCAGGCTTTTGATAAAGTCTGGCATAAGGGCTTAGAGTATAAACTTCATAGGGATCTACCTAGACAGTACTATGAGATACTTAAATCTTATATTTCAAATAGATTCTTTAGAGTTCGCTATGGCTCAGCGTATTCTGAACATAAAGAATTACAAGCAGCAGTTCCACAGGGAAGTGTTCTGGGACCAACCGTGTACCTATTGTATACTAGTGATATACCACATACGAATGATACGATGATAGCTACATTCGCAGACGACACTGCTCTTCTATCAACTGATAGATGCGCTGCTAAAGCAACAGAAAAGCTACAAAACTCAGCTAACGAGATATGCGATTGGGCACAACGTTGGCGAATTAAACTTAATGAGTCAAAGTCCACCCATATCAATTTTACAAACAAAAAAATAACGAATTTTCCCGTCGTTATTAATAACCAAGTAGTTCCTTATTCTAACACAGCTAAGTATCTGGGTATGAATCTAGATGCTAAACTGAAATGGAAGGAACATGGTGAAAAAGAAAGTAGAAGAGTTGAATATTAGATATAGAAAACTTTATTGGTTGCAAGGATATAATTCGGAAATGTCCACTGAGAATAAAATTTTATTATACAATCAGATACTGAAACCCGTTTGGACATATGGTATCCAATTATGGGGCTGTACAAAGAAAACAAATGTACAAATAATACAAACATTCCAAAATAAAGTCCTTCGGGGAATAGTAAATGCCCCATGGTATATTAGAAATAATGACTTGCATCGTGATTTGCAGATTGATCTTGTAACGGAAGTAATTAAAAAGTACGCAATTCGTCACAATGAGCGTCTGCAGATGCATATTAATCCCGAGATAGAAGACGTCTTAAATGTACGATATAATATTCGTAGATTAAGAAGAACAAAACCTCACGAACTTTTAATATAAAAAAAAAAGAATACAAAATATGAGAACCTGTATTTATATTATAATACTTTCTCAATCGCAACTCAACGTTGAAACTAAAATCATTTGTCGATCTTTCTTTGATTGGTCATGATTATGGAGGTGTTTTTATTGCGGTTAGAATCCCACACTACTCTGGGTTTCTAATCCCATTGTGTCTTTCGAGATTTTCATCTTCAAAACAAAAAAAAAAAAAAAAAATAAAAAATTCCCTTATCCAGGGCCTCGTCCCATTGCGGTTCTTGTAGGTACCGTGTTTGAGGGTATTTCCTCTCAGTTTTTTTTTATCTGATGGTATCTGGTACCTGCATTTTTTTTATATTAATTTTTATTGAACTGTTATATATACAATTTGACTTAAGGCTAGTTTACAAAGTGGTTATTAATATTTTATGTGTTGGCTCAACAACAGGGGCCCAACGGTTTACATTGATTTTTTTTTAAATTCTATTTACATAAATTGTTATTGTTTTCTTAGATTCATACTCGTATAGTATTCATCGTTGTCAGGGTTGACCTCAGGGTGTTCAAATCCGGGTGTCGATGTCCTTGTGGTGGTAGAGAGGGTTGTTCATCTTATCTGGTACCTGCCCAGATGCTTAATCCTCTTAAGGATCAGTGCCAAACTGGATTTCATAATAATATAAGAATTCGAATAGGTTGCTCTGGTCTAGACTACCAATATATGCTTTGAACCTCTTTATAGGCTAAAGTTATCTAAAAATCTCTTAGATTGGCTTTGGAGGTTTTTAGAAAAACAATGTAAAATAAACAGCACAAGGAATTTTTACATTAAGTGCATTTTTTTGTTTTAAATTCGGAATGTCAAATATCGGTCACAATTTAACGATCTGGTGAATACTTTGTTCCTCCATGTAGAATAAGGTGATTAAGCTATGTACTAGATGTATTAATGTTGCGTTAAACTGCAATGGCGACTGGCCTAATGTCGTCTCCAGGAACCAATAAGTACAACAATATTTCCCTTCTCCCTTAATTGAACCATTCCACATAATTTGATGACCACAAATAAATACCGGGGAAAAACCAGCTCAAGTAAATAACATCCATCTCCATTCCGGCCTCTGCCCAGTGTCCTGTAAAAAAAATGGAAATGAAAAGTGGCCACCACTGAATGTTACTATTTGTCAAGTCCATCTCCATATTAAATACAATACAAACTACGGCAAATAACAAAAGTTCATCTGTAAAAAAAAATCAAAGCGACAACAGCATAACAGAAGAATAACAACTCCTCTTCGATAACAATTTGTAACAAGCGATGGGGTTAACACCCTATTCTCTCCATTGTATTACGTATACTACACGGAGTTTTACAGGAAGGTTCAGTGTAAATTGTATCGCGTATCGTAAAACAGGAAAATGTCTTAATTCCTTGGTATACTCAGCGGCACATCAGGATTTTTGTATTTCTGTGCTGTGGGTAAAATTGTAAACATTGCAACTAAAAACCTGCAAAGGACTACATCCATTGTCCATTCTCGTAAAATAAAGATTCGAAGCGAAATGCTACGCTCTCTGGAAAATTCATAAAAACTGTTGTTTGTAACGAAAATAAACACAATCAGGAGGAGTGGCGGCGGACACGTTGTTGTTGTCCTTATAGCATTCGCGAAAGTGCAAGGATAACAGCACAATGAAAATGCAGTAAAAATATCATCACTCTGGGTGTGAGCAACAACACCAGCAACAAAAATTCATTTACGATCAAGTTGTAAATTGGCTTTTATGAGTGCTTTATGTAAGTTTGCGATTGTCGTCCTTCCACATCTGTGGATATATGTATCTTCCTGGGTCGAGATGGTCGTCGTATAATGAAAGGGTTGTTTCTACTTCGATTCTTCATTAAAACTTGCTTAGGTGAGGGAGTGGTGCAACCACCATAACTTCCCCGAAATCAATTCAAGCGAAGACTCAGCCATTCATCTGTGCGATAAAATTTTGTATCGCACACGAGATAAACCATCCAAGTAGAGTGCACATCCTGTTACCCCGCGGTCGTATCGGAAACGTTTTCTCGCATGCACAGCAAGACAACAAAACACCGCCGTATCAGCTTCAGAAGAAGACGATGACGACAACTAACAATGAGCGGAGGAAGCCGATACAATCGTTAAATAGAAAACAGCCAAGGATATTGATGGTGGATGGCTTCCGTATGTGTGGGTGTATACATGCATGTATCCATTATGTCCTTTACTTGAACTGGTTTACGTGAGTTCCGCAGCTTCTTTCCGTATAAATGCGCCATCATCATTGTCGCTGACGAAGGTCCCAAGCCCAACGTCCTTTATCACCGTCCTGCTGATCACCTTGCAATGATGATTGAGCGAACCTTGCACAAGTCCATCGCATTCGCATCCTTTGAGACAATCTTCAAAAACCCTGTTTACAGTCTGTTTGCAGGAATAACTGCGTTTCTCTTTTTTCCAATCATCATCGTCATCGCCTGTATGATATCCACGATACTCGTGTCCGTGTACCGTGTGTCGTGTCCTATTCCTATAGCAAAAGGGCAATCAAGTCAAGTTCGGTTCGAATGTAACAAGAGGGGCGTTAAGGAGCTAGCGAAATTTGTGCTACCCTCTCTGGTAAGCGCTCCTCGCCCCTCCTCAATCTTTTATGGCTCATCTGTATTCAATAGTCGAAGTTGACTACCTATTTCGAAATCACTAAAAATAACGAGACGAAATTGGATTCGATATAAATTTTTCTCCTTTAACATTTGGCACATGTACGAGGGGATAATATCAATAGCTAACGAGTTCCAGGAGAAATGTTCTAAGGAACGCGCACCTCGAACGCAAAGTCAAACGAATTGGCGAAGGATAATGGTGTCCTTCCCATTCAATTGTATACACGCACCAAGGATGTGGTATCGTAACGGTGTGCTTGAATTTGTTTTTGCTTATAAATTAGGAATAAATTAAAATTTGCTATGCTATTAGAGCTGAAGACAGAGTATCATTGGTATCTAAATTATCCTTTGTTACTTTTTTTATTAGAGTGGCCATGTGCGGAACATGGTGGATGGAATGGAACACACAGCGGTTTCGTCAATCGATTTGGATTCTGGGAAAATTGGTATTTATTTGCGTGGTAGGTACAGACCGAAAATAGACTTCAAGAATGGAATTCGTTTAAAATCCGTTGTGGGTAGCTTTGATTTGTTGATTTCTCTGTGTTTTTCGTTTACATTAGAATAGGTATATATAATATATAAAATGGAATAATTTTTGAGAGGATTATTATTGACTTTAGTTCGTAGATATTTTCCAACTAAATTTCAATGGTAATGAAAACCTGAAGTTGAATTGGGAGCCACTGCAGTGGACCGTGGAAGATAACCCAGACTATATTATGTCAAATGGTTGATGTTGAGTGAGCGTTCGGGTTGTATCACCTTCACCGTTCCCCATAATGATGGTTGCTCGGAAGTGGGTCTTAAAATTGTACTTAATATAAATATCAATGAGCAAAGATAACAGTAATAATACCTATACATACATGACAATAAAGTCAAACGAATATCAGCGTGTTCTTACCACTACACCCAAAAAGAGGAGTCTCTGTTAGATATGAATTAGAGTCTAAGTGATACAGGACTTTTAATTCCGTTAAAAAATTAAAAAAATATATCAAAGCGGAAAAATCCATATCGTGGTATCATGTTGTGCTATTTGGGGCGACTTTCCATAAAATGAATGGTACGTTAACTTAGGTATGGTATCTTTCAACTGATAAGGAGATGGCCTATGGCCTCACAGTCATGCGTCCACCCATTTTTATTATTTATTTTCAATCAACCCTGCGACAAATGTTGTACATTCCGTCCCACTTGATTACGAACGAGACGTTTTTTGTTTTAATTTTACGATATTTTTCAAATCCTTCGCTAATCCAGGAATGCACAAGAAATGAAGGATAGGTATATTATGTTTATATTGTAGAAAATGGGATTAAGTTGATAAATGTAACTTTTGTGACGATTTTCCCAAAAAGGTCATAACATTTATTTGTTATTTTTATCTCACTTGATTCCAAACAGTAGCTTTATCTACCTGTTAGAAGCTTAAAAGTTAAAACAAGCAAAAGTGTTATCATCGGCCTGGCCGATACTTTGATACCCTCCACTGACTGCATAAAAGTCATGCAAAGTGTTTGCCATGCGAGTTAGTATGTACTGTACACGCATGTGTTTTCTGTGGCCACAAGGAAAAACCGCTAAAGTCGATTTAGATAATTTTTTAGGACAGCACTTTTAAGATTCGACGAAAAATTTTAAATTACAAATGGCTCTGGTTAATCCGCGGAAAGTCTAATTTTCCTGAAAGTTATATGTGTTCTAGTTTTACCGCGGTATGGATAATCCAAACACTAAGACTGATATAATCCAACATACGCAATTAGAGCACATTTGCGGAACAGGATATTGGAGTAAGACACAGTTGTTGTGCACGACACTATTAACTTCCCTTCGATGTGTTTTGTCTTTCGGATTTTTAAACTACACACTTGGGTTGGGAGTTTAATTTGAAACTTGTTTATTTTGTATTGTATAGCGATAGGAAGAAGATTAACACCAAAATAATTAGACTGAACTTTTAGTTGATCACAAAGTGGATTTTATTGCAAAATAATTAGAAATAAAATTCACTATTATTTTATTCTTATACGGTATAAATCAGAGACCCTTACTCCGGCGCGTTACTTTTTCAACTCCTAATTTTTAATTGTCTGCTCTGCCTCCGAACATCAAAATTTTGTGACAGTACACTGAAGGTGATAGGTGATACCTTTGAGAACGTTGGCAGTGACCAGTTCACTCAGGTAATTTGAATTAGTATAGATAAAAGGTAGACAAATATAAGATAGATAAGTGAGATATGCGAATAAGACACGATATAAAATTATTAATTCGTGGGAAGAAGAGTAAGAATGCGTAATACGATTTGCGTATGCTGGCAGTGACCAGTTCATGTAATTTGAATTAGTATAGATAAAAGGTAGACAAATATAAGATAGATAAGTGAGATATGCGAATAAGACACGATATAAAATTATTAATTCGTGGGAAGAAATATGCGATGTGAGAAGAAGTGTATGAATGTAAGATTAGGTAATTAGGATATAGGAGAGGCATATTTGCGAATGCAACAAATCCTTCCCTCTTAATAAAAGAGGATTATTCTTTGAAGAGGAATAATACTCAGAAACTAGTATGTAATAGAATTGGAATACCCGGTACAAATTTGAAGGCAGATCAGAGCAATAATTTACAACGTGTTTTTTTTTTTTAATTTTTTTTTTTTATCATTACGTATTTTATGTTTTAACGTATAGCAATTTATGATATAATAATTACTAATAGTTATATATTTAAGGTTTATGTTTACATATGTTTTTTTTTTTTTTTTTTGATTACATAATTAGTTGTGCATAGATACATACATGTAATTATTTTGGCAACAACATTTTGTTTTTATAATAGGAATCTGTGTTCATTTATTTTTATTTTTATTATCGAAACCTATTTTACATCATTAGGTATGTATGTTTATGACATATACGGGTAGTTTATTGAAACTGGATTTAAAAATTTAAAAATCTAATGATTTTGTTTGTTTGATAGTGTGTACTATGTATGTAGTTAAATCTAATATTTATTTTATGTTTATTAATATATAATGTTACATTTCTTAAATATATTTTTTATTTTTATTAAGCATTCATTTTTAGTGTAATAGTATAATGTTTGTTTTTTTTTTTTTTTGAATTACCTATATTTTTATACTAGCTGAACGGATTTTGGTAGTGTAAGTGATCGAGTTAACGGTTTCCTGGGGGTTTCACTACATGAAGGTTCATTAACCTTTGGGGGCTCTGTAGCGGGCTCTATAATCTGCATTTCTATGTCCCTTAAAGGAGTGCTTTTTTTACTCTGCCAGTTTCTTAATATGATGGGTATAGTTTTAAACACTATAGCTAGTATTAGTCCTATTATTAGTAGACTGGAAATTGAGAGGGAAGTTATGGATAGGGTGCGGTGATTAGTAGCTTTGGTAGTCTCTTTTAGTTGCTTCAATTTATCTTGTATTTCCTCCAGGGATTGAGTGCTTTTGTGAATTATTTTATTTGTATCTGAACCTATTATTAATCGCGTTCGATTCAAATTTGTAGCAGAGGGGAGAAGGGAAGTAAGGTTTAAGCTGGAAAATTCTTCACTAGCAGGGGGGAAATATTGTGGTTGTACAATTAACAAAGTGGGACTTGAATTACCTTGATAATGGATTGTTTTATCGAGAACTTGCACTTCACATGGTTCGTTTATTGTTAGGATGCCTTGTCCTGTCAGTTTTGGGGTTGATAATACCTTCGAGCAGACTATGTGGAGTATGGTAGGGTTGGTAACTGAGTACAACCAAGTATTTGGCCTAGTCATTTTGATTAGTGTATCTTGCGAAGGGTATTGTACTCGATAATGGCATTGGGTGCTATCATTAAGGGGATTAAAGAATATTTTAACGATGCATTCGTTTGTGGCTATTGCTCGTGTTATGGGAATCTCTAGTTTTCCCACATAAGTGGTAACGTTCAACCCACGGGTAATTGTGATAAAAGATTTGATTTCTTCACCCTTAATTAGGAGAAACTCTTGGGATTCTATTTGCGTAGCTATATGGGAATACTTTATATCGGGTACTAAAGAATGTCCCGCTGAAAGGTGTATCGGGAAACAAAGAATTTTAAAAAATTGCATCTTTGGTAGTGCAAAAATAGGTAGGATAATTTTAACCACTAGTTTTTCCTGTAAGAGATATGACATAACTTCTGCTGTTTGGTATACCATTGACATGCATTTGTCTTCACAAATTGGTTTCGACCTTTTATAAATATTTGAGAAAGAAGTTGGGGAAATTAATAATGGATGTATTTCATTGTTTCTGGAGGCTAGTATGATGTCAAGTAGAGTACTTTGGCGTGTTTCAATCTCGAGGACTTGTAGAAGGATACTTGTTACTATCTCCTGCCTCAACTGAATTTTAACGAAATCGTCAGTCAGGTTTATGACCTCGTTTATTTTGAGGCCAATTTGTTGTTGTCGGTCCATTAGGGTTCTTAAAGGTGTTTGAATTTGTTTAAGGGTGGTGCTAACTATGGAAATTTGTTGTTTGTTTAATTCAACTAGTTTTTGTTCGTCGCTTTGTAGTTGATCTAGTTTGCTGTAGATTTCCTCTTCATTTTCGTTATCCATCGTGCCAAAAAGGTAATGGAAAACGTTTCCTATGCCGTTGAAAAGAGACCTCGGGTGCCTGGGTTTCGGGAGTAGCTCGTGGATTATTTTGGTACGACTTTTAATCGTTTCCATTGCTGCATGAATGTGCCGTTGTTGCAGTTTGCAATAATCCGTGCTATTTTTGGTATTACAGAGCTGACTGACAAGGTGTTCCGCATGTTCGGCCAGCTGTGTTTGGTTGCTCAATTCGGATAAGTCTATTTCTGTGAAAACGGTCCATGTGTTGTGGTACACCCATAAGTCGCCTGGGCCCTCAAATACCACGCCTGTGTTATTGAGAGTATTTACCGTGTATGGTTGCGCGAAAGCTTGACCAACGGGAAGCATAATTATTAAGAAAATAATCATCAGTTCCATAATGTACTGTAGGGAGATGAAAAAAGGAGAAGTCAGAAAGTAATACTTAACGGTGGGAAAATGCGTTTAGAGCTAGTTTTATTTTGCATTATTCGTAGTAAGGCTTTAATCGATTGTTATGGATCACAATTTCTTTTCTACCAAATTTGATGGCTGTGTTTACGGGTCCTTTTATACTTATTACTGGATAAGGCCCTCTCCATATCGGTGATAATTTTCCTTTTCGATTTTCGCTTTTGACGAGTACTTTATCCCCTACATGAAATGAATGAGGTCTTATTGTTCTGTCAAAATAGTTTTTCGACCTATGTTTGCTTGCTAAGAGGTTGCGTCGGGCTATGGAATACGATTTTTGAAGTCTATATCGTAGAAGATGGCAGTAATTTTCATGATTATATATGGGTTCAGGATTTCTTTTCAGATTAGACGGTATGTCAGGAGTGAACCCATATAGGCATTCCATGGGTGTGAGTTTAGTACTATCATGGATACTATTATTATAAACAAACGTCGCTGTTCGCAAAAACTGATCCCATGACTTGGGGTTTTCATCAGTTATGCTGCGCAAATATTCCACTATTGGCCGGTGTGCTCGTTCAAGTGCACCATTAGACTGGGGATGGTAAGCTGTTGTCTGTAATTTTTTTATCTTAAGTAATTTGCAGAGCCCTTTAAATAAGTCACTGAGAAAGTTTGTCCCCTGATCAGTTACAATCCGTTTAGGAATACCGAAACGTGTAATTATGTTATCGAAAACCACTTGCGCCACTGTTTGGGCCTCTGCATTTTGCATGGCATGGCAATCAACAATTTTCGTCAAATTATCCTGAAAAGTTAGAATATACAAATTTCCAGACTCTGACTGTTCTAATGGGCCTACGATATCTAAATAGACCTTATCGAAAGGTTTTTCGGCGATATCAGTGATCATCATTGGCATTCGTATCAAAGGTGTTGCTTTCATGGTCTGACATTTTTTACATTTTTTAATGTAATTTTTTATGTCTCTGAGCATGTGCCGCCACCAATATTTTTTTCGAATTCGTTTATACGTTTTTACTACGCCTTGATGACCGCCAAAAATCGAGTCATGATAGTCCTTGAGAATGGTTTGTATCTCCTCGGGGCTACTGATTACTTCTATGGGTTTTGCATTTACGGGTGGCAATTCCGTTGCGCTCGGTGTTATGGCAGCTTTTGATTTTTCAGTTGGTTTGGTTTGATTGCTTTGAATAACCGTATGTGCTGGGTCAGGAGCTGTACTCTTTTTTTGTAATTGTAACCGCGTTACAGCATTACATGCTGCTGTATTTATCGGTACAATGTTGATTAGCTCGTTTGGTGGTTGGTGCACCTCGGCTTGTACTGTCATTGAAAAAGGCTCCGTAGTTTCTTGTGTATTTGACGGAGATGCTTTTAAATTCGCACACATTGTGCACTCTACAGGTTCTTTAATTGTTTGCTTCGTTTTTTCGGCTTCGTACTCATCATATGTTAGGATTTTGTCTGCAAAAGTACACTGTTTGGGTTCTTGTGCAGATTTTGCCACCTTAAATTGTGGAATTCTGCTAAGGGCATCAGCATTAGTATTGTATTTGCCTGGCTTATATTCTATTTTATAATCAAATTCCGACAATTTATGATGAAATCGAACGAGGCGAGTTTTAGGGTCTTTTACATTAAATACGCCCTTTAAAGGCTTATGATCTGTATATACAGTAAATTTGCGTCCTTGAAGGTAGCATCGGAAATTTCTGGTAGCCCATACAATCGCTAATAACTTTTCAATAGTAGAGTAGTTACGTTCGGCTTTGTTTAAAGTGCGGCTAGCATATGCAATGGGATGGTCTTTTCCTACGTCGCCTTGGGAAAGTACAGCCCCGATGGCTTCGCCACTGGCATCCGTCGTCAGATTAAAAGGCTTTGAAAAATCAGGGTAGATCAAGAGAGGGGGTGAGACTAAAAGTTCTTTAATTTTTTGAAATGCTATCTGACATTTGTCGGTCCAGTTGAATCTTACATCCTTACGGAGTAAGTTAGTCAGAGGTCGAACTATTTTAGAAAACTGGGGTATAAATTTACGATAGTAGTTGGCGAGTCCCAAGAAAGATTGGACGTGCCTAACTGTACGTGGAGGTGGAAAATTTTGAACAGTGGCAGTTGTGCTGGGATTCGGAAGTGCTCCTTTTTCTGAACATATATGTCCCAAATATATTACTTCCTTTTGTAGGAACCTGCACTTTTCCGGCTGCAACTTTAAATTATTTTCTCTTAGTCTGTTAAAGACCTTTTTCAGTTTGTTGTTATGATCTGTGAGATTTTTTCCGTATATGACGATGTCATCCAGGTATACAAAGCATTCTATGCCTTGTAACCCGGTAAGGACATAGTTCATCAAGCGTTGAAACGTAGCCGGCGCTCCTTTTAAGCCGAAAGGCATGCGCTTAAACTCATAATGTCCGTAGTTGGTGCTGAAAGCGGTTTTTGGTTGATCTTTGGGATCTACCAGAACCTGGTGGTAGCCACTGGCTAGATCGAGCGTGGAGAAATAACGGGAATGACCGAGTTGATCAAGTATGTCTTCAATTCGAGGAATAGGGTAAGCGTCACCTATGGTGCAATCATTTAGCTTGCGAAAATCAACCACAACTCGCCACCTATTTTCACCATCCGGACCCGGCTTTTTGGGAACTACCAGGAGGGGTGAGTTCCAAGGACTCTTGCTAGGTTGGACAACGTCATTTTCCAACATTTCCTTCATTTGTTCGTTGATTATTTGCCTTTTTGTCTCGGGCAGTCTGTACATTCTCTGGTTTATCGGTGCCTGATTCTGAACTAATGGTATTTCATGTGTGATAGCTGTTGTGTGTGAGAGGCGATCGCCTCTTAAATGAAAAATATCACAATACTCATTGCAGAGGTTTATTATAGCGGCCTTTTCTTCAGAAGAAAGGTTTTTTCCTACGTTGAGCTCGTTTTTGAGTTTTTTAATTCTCAAGTTATATTGTGTGTGTTCCGGAATCTCGTTGTCCGGTGGGTAGCATTTTACATGATGAATTGAATGTTTCGTCTCTAGAGGGTGGTCCTTTTCGGTTTCCAGAGGGATTATTTTATAGTTTTGCGCTGGACTTAGTTGCAGCTTTAATTTTTGTATAGCTACTGGTTTGTTATTAGTATTGAGGGCACTTATTAAAGATCTATTATGGCCTGAAGGGAAAAGAGAGTTAGATAGGAAGACTCCATCGCCTACCTTATCGGGTAAGCAGAGCATTTCTTCCGACCATTCCAAAGGAACTGTTATAAGTTTTTGTGACCGTTCAGGCAGCCAGATAGGCTTATCTAATACTACTTCTATAATAGTGGTACTAGAGTCTGCTCCGCTATAGGAAGAGGTTAGTATGTTTGACTGTTTGATACCAGGGCCGCCTTCGCTATAGGGAGAGATTAGTACATTTGCACTATTGTTATTTGTAGTTTGCCTATTTTCTGCAATATTTCGGATTGAGCTACCTTTGTTAGTTGAGCTGAGAGGTAAGCTAAACAGCTCGGGATTAGTTTTCGTTTGAGGGAATTTAAGATGTTGGTTAGGTCCTTCCACGTTACAATTTTTTGACAAAAAATCGTTTCCAAGTATCCCGTCGCCTGGAAACGTGGGCGTATTACCCACAACTTGGAAGGTGCATGGAATTTTAGTATTGAGCTCAAAATGTCCCTGACAAGCTCCGATGCTCTTCCCGTTCCCGAATGGTGTTTGTAGGAGGCATGACTTATCGGTTTCTAGTTTTATATCTGGCTTAAGTGAATTTTGTTTTATTAAACTAACTTCGGAGCCGGTATCCACGATTAGTTTTGCATGACCGTTTAGGCCTATGTCAAGAGGAAGAACTATTGTGGGGACACCGTGTTCGGGCTTCCGGAAATACCTTTTGTCTTTTTTGTTGGAAGTTAATGTCGAGCCGGGGGTTTTGGGCTCGACAGTTGGGAGTTTCCCTGGTTCTCCGATTCCCATTTAACCTTTTGTCTACATTGGGTGACTTCATGACCAGGTCGACCACAGAAATCACATTTTTTTTGTATGTTATAAACCCTAGAGATGTTTTGCGGCGAGTTGTTGGTCGTCTGGTTTGAGGGGGAATTTTCGTAAACTCTTGTAGGGGTTCGATGGTTGAAGTCCTTTTTCCTATTATTGGAAAACTTGTTGTTATTTGGCCTGTTAGCTCGTCGGCAGTCTCTAATATCGTGGTTATATAGCCTACAATTTGTGCAGAAAGGTGTATTCTTTCTACTTAGGCAATCACTGTAAGTATGCCCAGTCTTTCCGCAGAAACTACAAATTATGCTGTGGTTGAATTTATTATGTTGTGAATCGAACGGTGTGGCTTGCGGATTTAATTGCGGTTGAGAAAAACTACTATTGTTCCCGAACAATAACGGTGGATTTGCGAAACTATTATTGTAGGGTGTATTAGTAGGAACTTGGGTAGTGGAATGGGGAATTTGTTGTGGTGGAAAGACAGTTTGTTGTAACCTTTCCATGTCTAACGCTTTCTGCACTAATTGATCTAGGGTTCCATCTCCTATCGTTAATAGATACTGGCAGAGATGGGGGTTAGAGACCCCAGTTTTTAAAGCGTTTTTGGCAAAATCTTCTAGCTGTGTTTTCACAGCGGGAGCTGCCGTAGAACCATACTTGTGGTCCGCCGCCTCCTTGCAAAGCTGCAGCATCTGCTTTATCCTTCCGGTAAAAGCGATGAGAGCTTCCAAGGGGTACTGTCTCATTGTTATTAGTTTATTTACCACTTCTTGGTAAGTTTCCCTTGGTAAATAAGTGCGGTTGAGGAGCTTTTCTGCTTCCTCGAAGGACGTTATTTGGTTACTTGCGACTAACAAATACGCTTCCCCTCGCAGTCTTGTAGGGAATATTTGAACAAAAGCTTGGTGTTCTCCCTCAGGTAGGCAATCAAGTACCTTCCTACAGCAGCCTAGAAACGTCTGTAGTTCGGTACTCAATGCAGGGTTTTGTTCACCCGAAAATATTGGAACTAACTGCGCAGTTAACTTGGCGATTTTACAGTAGTCGACATCGACAGACATTTTTAAATTTTTTTTTGTTTTATGTTCAATGAAAAATTCCTGTTCAGACTCAGGAATCGAAATATCTAACCAGTTTAAAGAAATGTCGTTATCCCTCGAATCACTCGCACTACTATCTACTCGAGTCAACTTATTTTCTAAAGCGAGAGATTGCGCTTGACCTTGAAAACCGAACAGTTCCCTTTTAAAATGTGCAGTAGCTTCCTTTAAATTGCTAATTTTACTGAGTCTCTGCTCACGAATTTTTTCTAACTCTCTGTTTAAATGGTCACACTGCAGAACTGTTAGGTCTTCACTGTTTCGGGCTTTCTCTAACACTAGTTTTAAATAATCACTTAGACTTACACTATTATTGGTCTGCAATATCGTTCCTGATCGCAGCTTTCTCGGGGATAGAACTGGTTGGGGTGATTGCGGTGGTTGTCCTCGTGATATTTGGGGTAGTTGCGGTGGTGGTCCTCGTGATATTTGGGGTAGTTGCGGTGGTGGTCCTCGTGATGGTTGGGGTAGTTGCGGTGGTTGATTGTTGGATGTTCCTGGTTGGTCTTCTGGATAATCTTGTTCGGGAGTGGTGTTACTCATACCCTCGAAACCAGACTCAGTTTCGAGTTAAAAGGTAAAGTAGTCTTGCCCAGTATGAGATGTTCAGATTAAGGCTTTTCAAGCTATTACCAGTGTAAAACTGTTGCTTCCTTAATCCTACCGGCTGCGCCAAATTGTTCTAGTTTTACGGTATGGATAATCCAAACACTAAGACTGATATAATCCAACATACGCAATTAGAGCACATTTGCGGAACAGGATATTGGAGTAAGACACAGTTGTTGTGCACGACACTATTAACTTCCCTTCGATGTGTTTTGTCTTTCGGATTTTTAAACTACACACTTGGGTTGGGAGTTTAATTTGAAACTTGTTTATTTTGTATTGTATAGCGATAGGAAGAAGATTAACACCAAAATAATTAGACTGAACTTTTAGTTGATCACAAAGTGGATTTTATTGCAAAATAATTAGAAATAAAATTCACTATTATTTTATTCTTATACGGTATAAATCAGAGACCCTTACTCCGGCGCGTTACTTTTTCAACTCCTAATTTTTAATTGTCTGCTCTGCCTCCGAACATCAAAATTTTGTGACAATACACTGAAGGTGATAGGTGATACCTTTGAGAACGTTGGCAGTGACCAGTTCACTCAGGTAATTTGAATTAGTATAGATAAAAGGTAGACAAATATAAGATAGATAAGTGAGATATGCGAATAAGACACGATATAAAATTATTAATTCGTGGGAAGAAGAGTAAGAATGCGTAATACGATTTGCGTATGCTGGCAGTGACCAGTTCATGTAATTTGAATTAGTATAGATAAAAGGTAGACAAATATAAGATAGATAAGTGAGATATGCGAATAAGACACGATATAAAATTATTAATTCGTGGGAAGAAATATGCGATGTGAGAAGAAGTGTATGAATGTAAGATTAGGTAATTAGGATATAGGAGAGGCATATTTGCGAATGCAACATATGTAAATAAAGGTAATTTAAGCCTCTGTCGGCCTAACGTTTCATTATCTATTGATCATTCTTATTTCGAGCATGGTGAGCAAAATAAACACTTAAGCTGTTATGGCCTAACACCACTTTAAGGCAAACAAATCTTAAGTCGAGTTTAGCTGACTTTAGCTGATATTCCTTGATATTCCGACAACCAAACTCGACTTTAGACATTTTTTTAACTATAAAATCAAAAAAAAGGGAAGAAATATCACGCGGAAAAATAACCAAACTCAACTTTAGCTGTTATCACTTGTGATAAAACAAAAATGCGTTCCTCTTAAGTCGACTTAAGACTTGGTTTTGTATAGTTAAGTTGGTTTGCCTTAACGGCGTTGTAAAAATCGGACTTTAGCTGTTTTATTTTCGGGACATTATACCTTCAAAATTGAAGATAAAAATCTAAAAAAAAAGGCTTATAGATTTGGACATGCTTAATCTAATGGCATCAAAAACTCAATTTCGTCTAAACTCGACTTTAGTTGTTTCTGTTTGTGTCCACAATTTTATGTTGGTTTTGTATGGGAGGTAAAAGAACTACTTGATCGACATGGACCATTTTTAATACCAACCTGGGGACCGTAAAAGGAAGATCTATAGCAAAATTTCATTCACCTAAGTCGATTCCTTTGGACGCTATCGTGATTCCAACAGACAGAGATACACATGGGGGTAATAGTGGTTTTGTATGGGAGGTACTAGAACTACTTGACCGACATAGCCCATTTTCAAAACCAACCTGACGACGCGACGGTAAAAAGAAATCCTCTCACAAAATTTCATTCGCCTAGGTCGATTCTTTTGGACGCTATCGTGCTTTCAACAGACAGATAGACAGACGGACATGTCTAAATCGATTCAGATTGTGATCCTGATTCAGAATATACCTACTTTATGGGGTTTCCGGTGACTCCTTCTTTGCCTTACAAATGTAATGACAAAATGAATATACCTTCCCGTAGAGGGTACGTATAAAAAAAAATACAAAAATTTGTTTGTGTAACCCTCACATGGACGGAAATTTTAATGTACTTACATGGACAGTATCTACCCGAGTAGATAAACAAAATCTCACACATTCTGTATGAGTTTTTTCCATTGGGTTCTAGTTTTTCTTTCAATATTAGCCTTTTGCATTCATTCTCTTTATTTTTTTTACGTTTGATTGTGCCTATCTTCCAGATAACAGCTTTTCTTTCAAGCTGAGCGCTTCCTTGTATCGAGCAACGATATCGGTGAGGCGCTTCAAAGCAATTTCGCAATAAATCGTATTTTATTATTTTCTTTGCTACGCATATTTGTATGTCTTATATAATATACTTTAGATTACTTTTAAGCTCTACTTGGTGCAATCATGTATTTTTGCATCGACATTTTGCATGCAAATTCAACGAATATCTACCTGGCTAGATACTGTCCATGTAAGACAAAAAAAAGACAAAACTTAAAAAATAGTAAGAAAGGACATTCTCACACAATGTTTTTCATAATTATCTTCAATAAAACAATAATTTAGTCACTGATTCGAAACTGCATTAAAATCTAATAAAAAACCGAAGAGATATTTAGAGTTGAAAATTCAAATATCTACCCAGGTAGATACTTTCCATGTGAGGGATAAATAAATAATGCTTTTATTCAAAGAGTAGCTATAGTTTTTAGTAAAGGGGACAACCTACTGATCGCTAAATCACTTCAAGTAGCCTGTTGTGTAGAGATTCATAGAGTGCTGTCAAATAATCTAGCGAATCTTCGGACCAGGCTCGTTTTATGGCTCCATAATTTACTCCGTTTCAGGATATTGCTTTTCTCCTTCGTAGACTTTTCTTGAAAGCCAACCCCACATGTTTTCCATTGATGCTCAGGTCAGGTGAATATGGGGGCCATGCAAGTAGATTTACAATTTGGTTCTGAATCCAGGGGTGGGATTTTGTAAAAATTGAAACGAAACACACTTTCGCATATTAACAAACGAAAGAAATCACGCGAAAGCGAACATTTGCTTCATGTAACTCCTAACGTTTTCTTTTTCACATTCGTTTAGGTTTAAGAAACTGCGTGACAACAAAATTATAGTTTGGCAGTCTCGGTATGTCGTTTTCGTTAATTTTCGGGAAGTTATTTTGAAAATTAACAGGTGACAATTAAAAATATTTTGTTTGTGGAATTTGATTGTGCACGAAGGCGGACGTTTGGGATAAAAATGTAAGTTAAATAAATAAATAACAATTTGTAAGCTGTTAGATTTCAATTAATTATTTTTCAATGTGGGTTTCTTTTATTCATCAATGTAGGTGCATAAGCATAAATATGTATAAATAGGACGGCAACAACAACAGAAACACAGCAAAAACTGTTGATTGAATGCATGGAGAAGCGAGAAGTACCCTTCATGGTCAAAAATTCGACAGATAAATCCCAAATTTTCCATTCGATTAACAGCTTCGTGTAGTATTTTCGACAATGTACTCCGTGCGAGAGGAGAAGCAAAATCGTTACCAATCATCCACTGGTAACCACCTCCAGCCAGTACCTCAAGCGTGGAACATAGCCTTAAAATAGGAGGGACGTATGTGTTTCGCGTTCCTGTAGGAAGACAAATGTTGTCCAGCACATACCTATAAGCGCTTTTATTCAACCGAAAACGTTGAAGAAAACTAAATAAAAAAATAAGAACATGTAAACTTACAATTCAATATACATCAATAAAACAAATCTTTCATCGGACAGCGTAAGAGGATTGGAATATTCCCTATCACTATCACTTGCTATTAACAAATAATTCGCCAGCATATTTTGTATGGAATAAATATTAAACACAACCACCAATTTAGAAATCAAAGAAAATGATAAACGTCAAGAAAATAGCAGTCGTTTGTTTTCTTTCGTGGAGACGATAAAATCTGTTCGTTTTTAAGGTTACATGAAGCAAAAAATACGAAAACGTCAAAGAAAATGTGTTCGTTCTATTTCATTCGCGGCCACGAAAATTTCTTTCGTTTTTGATGTTACATGAAGCAAACCGTTCGTGCGCACGAAAACGTTTAATCGTTTTCGCCTTACAGAATCCCACCCCGCTTTCGTTTTCACTAAACCTGTCTCTATCATATCTGTGGCAATAGACAGAGACTGCTATTGTCGAAACGAAAACGTTCGATCGTTTTCGTCTTACATAATCTGGCCCCAGGCTTTTGTGGTCCGTGCGGTATGTATCGGTGCATTGTCTTGTTGGAAAGTCCATCGCTGACCACCAAATATCTCCGAAAACTGCGGAAAAGCTCTTTCCAGTATCGATTTGTAAGTGATTACCGTCATTTTGGAGCTTTGGAAATCCAGGTCCACAGTTCCGTAGTGGCTTATTGCTTCCCATACCATTACACCACCTCCATTGCAGTGCCGCCTTTGAAGATGTATTCCTTCTTTTCTCAAATAATGAAAATAACAACTGTATCCATCAGGCTCACAATATCGTTCGCCTTTCTTGACATGTTGTTGCTTTGCTGACTCTTCTTTTGCGATTTTTTCATACTTCTCCAGGTCTTTAATAAAGTTGTGTAGAACAGTGGCGCCTATTCCAATATTGCTGGCTATAAAACGGATCGATTTTCCTTATGCCCGGTAAGCTCGAATTTGGCTTATTTCCTCCATGGTTAATGTCTTTCCTTTACCTATAGTTGTGAATTATATGAAGTTGTTTCATGAACTAAGCTCCCTAATACTCCAAGGTCCAAGTATCCTTTTATTTGATTTAAAACACGGTAACAGATTAAGCCACTGTCCGTAATCAAGTGAGACAAAAATAACAGGTAAATTTTATGACTTTTTTGGGAAAAGCTTCATAAAAGTTACATTTATCAACTTGATCCCATTTTTTTTATTACAATTTAAACACAATATATCCTTCATTCCTTGTGCATTTGATTTTTCTCGGATTAGCAAAGGATTTGAAAAATATCGTAAAATTAAAACAAAAAAATTCCTTTTCGTAATCAAGTGAGACGGAGTGTATAACAATCATCATCATCATTTTCAATGTCTCGCATAGACGCCTATACTCTTACTCAAGCGGTCCATCGCTATACTTGTCGATCATCCACCACTGGTTGTAAATCATCATTCCACATGGACAACTGAATTGACAAGCAAAAATTATATCCTTGAATATTTGTTAGGCAT
This sequence comes from Cheilosia scutellata, assembly GCA_955612985.1. NCBI lineage: Eukaryota > Metazoa > Arthropoda > Insecta > Diptera > Syrphidae > Cheilosia > Cheilosia scutellata. The sequence goes on along the minus strand of OY015312.1, from coordinate 27,427,489 downwards.
TCACGAGAGAGGGCTATAGTTACTGGGCAACTGTGACGTGTGACTTCCACTCCGGAAATATTTTACACTCTGCTCAAAACGATGGATCTACCATCCACTTTAAAGTTACCCATTAGTATATAAGGATCTACAACATATATCTGATGCAACCTTTTCATGGGCTGGTATCAATTTCAACAAAGGCAGATGAATACCTCGGGTCCAGATTTGGTATTTGATGTCTTTAAGTCTTATTACTTCAGGGTCTGCTTCCAAACGGTCTCCACTCTAATACTTTGCCTGTCCGGTCGGAAGTATTGGTTATACCCACTCCCATCAAACAAACCAGGCTGACCTAACTTCATTAACTCTACACGTAATACACCAAAAAACTTAAGAGCTTTTCCCGCGAGTGAAGTGATGTTATACGTGCCTATGCTGTAAGAAAAAAATGTTATGTCCATATGGTGTAGCACATATACCCTGATCTGACCCATAATGGCTTGAATTAGAATGAACTCATAAATAGATAAACATTTCCAGATATAGTTCAAGCATAATACAGTTATCACTCGGCTAGGTCAAAATTTAACAATAGTTCTTTTGGGTGGATGTGATAAAAACTTAAACTAGTTGGTACAAGTTCCCTTTTGAAATAGAATAAGCGTTCGTTGTACAAACATAAGCTAAACAACGGTACTTACCACTACAAATCCATTTAAAATGTCCGCAAAAAAGAGGGAACAAAAATTATCTACTTTTTAGTTCAGCAAGCAAAACCATTAACACTTTTTTTCAAAATATATTCCACACCATTTACATCTAATCCTGTTATCATAATTACCAACCCTTGTAGCAATCATAATCATAAGTCATTATTCCATAACCCATTTAGAGCACCCTACCCGGCTAGCGTTGCCTGTGCCGTCATCGACCGCAGTATTATGTACATGAGTCCTAAATGAAACTGTCAGCCACGAAAAAGAATATTTCTGTCCATTTCCTGCTCCATTAAATACTCTGCAAACAAATCATTTTCTAATTATTTTTCCACGCTACCCATAAAAGGACTTCATTCGAAAAAGAAGAAAAATCCTTCGTCCAAACGTCAGAACTTAAAAAAAAAAAGTAGCACAACGAGCGAAAAAAGTCCTCCGCGTGCGCAAAAAAAGAACTAACACCGAATGGAAAACCCCATTCTTTCTCTTGACTGCAATCTCAACAGAATTGTGTGGCATAGTGGTTAGTTAGTCAGTGAATGCCACCTTACCTACCTTCAATTAAGCAAACAAAAACAGACCGGGCCCGCTCTCTCCGCTAGCTAGCTAATTGCCACCATATAATCAGTTCTAAATCGGACACCAACCTGCGTTCAGGTAGACCACCGATTTTTTGAAGATTTTCCCTCTTTTCATACTTTTGACCGACCGTGACTTTTTAGAATTACCTAGGTACCGAGGGCAGGCGGTCCAACCGAAAGGGAAAAGTACCAGGATAACGCCAAAGCCGATGATAGAAAACACTTTCTCGACCGCGATTTAATGAAAAGAGAATAGGGTTGGGATATGCGTGTGTTTTTTCCCTACCTCACCTTAGGTGAGCATAATTGAAAGGGAGTTGCGCCAAGCTTTTCTGACACCTGAACGTCATGGCAAGGTTAACCTTCGTCGTTAACTATTTCAATAGCCTTATCTTGGAATCGTTATGTCCTCGAACTATGGTCGTTTGTTGGTGCTGCTGCTGCATGCGGAGTGGGATGGCCATAATCATCACTGCAGCAGAATCAACGAATGATGCTTTTATTTTTCTTCTCACCAAACTGTACCGGTTTGTGTGGCTGTGTGTTATGTCCTGTCCATAGTTTTGCTGAAAGCCAACAAATGCCTCCAAGCAATGTGCAGTTGCAATTATGTGGTATTTTCGTAATAAGTGATTATGACGGTCTCATAGTTGTGTGGATTTCATTGCACGGAGTATCGTTCTTTGACTTGGCCAGGGCTGCAAGCTTTCACAGAAGAATGTGTCTAATGGATGTTTGGCAGAGGGCAGTGTTGAATGACCCTCATCTGGAGTTTAAACGAGAATACTACATGTTGGGGGTTATAGTTGGGGTTTCAGCATTTGGTGTATATTGGACTGTGTGTGGCATGTTGCTTGAATTGGTATGCAGTGGTCAAGCTATCTATGTCGTGAATATAGCACTGTTAAGTTAAGTGCATACTGGACAATCGGGTATGTTGACTTTTGTACGTACTGTTATCAGTGGCATTGGCATTGATGAGCTGAGCTACTGTTGGCCAGATGCTGGGGGCCAGACGAACAATGAATGTCATGTTTCAGGATTTTAGTGACGGTGGTGCACTACAAAGCAGGCCATAATGAGAGGGGACTAACGTTAACACTTCGAGTGCGGCATTCTAGATTGGTCTTCGTGTTGGGTGGGGATAAATGCAATTTTTATTTTGAATGATTGAAACAATTTTAAGCACGTTTCATAAAACGAAATTATGAAAGTTCCAACAAGAGTGTTGGGTCCCATAATTTCAACCGTCCAGTTCATTGGTCTTTTGCTGCAGAAAAAGTGTGTATACAAGTTTTTTAAAGCATATTCATCAAGTGTATTTACATACATACCAAAAGACATACCGACGATATTGCCAAAAATCACTACATGAAATTTGGCCCCAATGAACAATTGCCCCAAACTGAAAATGAAAAATCACCGCCAGCGAATAAATGCCCGGTGGTTCACTTTACAGAATTAAGATAAACTTAATCCAAAACTACAAGCCAGACAAAGATTCTGGTAAACGTATAGACACTTTTATCTACTATACTAGAATCTGTAGACAAGCATACAATTACCTTCACACAAAGCAAATAGCTTTTTTAAATCAAAATCATCCTAAGTACACATCCGCTCTTGAACTCATGGCTGCCAAAAAATAACTTACACTCAAAGAAGAGAATCCAATTCCTATTCATATTCCTTATTAACGTTATGGGATTATCACTTCATAAATAAATAAATTAATGACCACCACTCAAACAAGAGAAGATTCCATAAACTCATTTTTAAATTAACCCTCTTTTACTTGGCTAATAGAGTCTCAAATCCTGCAAAACAGGACACAGCCAGTTAGAGAGTAAGAAAAATAATTAAATTTCTATTATACACGCATAACCATAATCATAAAAAAGAAAAGATAATTCTTCTTATAAAGGACCAGAATGCGGCGACGACCGACGCCCTTAATCGGGACTGAACTTCAGAAGGCGATTTGATGGTACAGTATACTGGTTAAATGTTTTCGCAGCTGTTAACAACAACCGTTAATTCTTCAAGCAAAAAGAACAAAAAAATACTCCCAACAAAAGGGGCAATTTTAAATTATGATAAGCATCACCTTCTCAACCCCCTCACACTATGGACAATGCGTAGGAATAATTTTCCGCCCAACAACAAAGGAATCAGCCTAACAACTTGATTAGTGACCCACCGTTTACCCAACAAAATTACACAGAAAGGGTTTCCTAATTCATCTCCATCATTGAGTCGTCGCTCTCTGTCAGAATAAAAGTCTTTGGTGGCGGCAATGACGATGGTAGTAGTAATTAAGTAATACCGACTGGATCTGTCAGCCCTTCACTCTTGACGCGTTCAGTTCAAGAATCTATTGTTAAAAGTTTCCCAAGACATTCTCATAGGAACAGAGATAATTTTTCAGATGTTATTAAAATGTGGATGTAGACGCTTCTGAAAATACAAAAATGTCCTTTAACATTGTAGACACTTTTCTTTTTAACCAACCAGTTTAGGAATATAAATCGTTTTTAATCGAATTAAACAAATTACCTGTAGAAACAATATTTAAAATTAAAATATATCTTGCTGTTTTTTTTTTCAATGAAAAAGTGAAACATTTTTTTGAAATCGTTGTTGGTACCTTGATTCTTAATACGACTGGTTAATTTTAACTGAACAGATTTTTTCAATATTGCTACTAAATGTTTTTCAAAATAAGGAGAGGGCCACCTGTTGGTTTATTTTTGAAATTGCAATACAAAATTCATTATTTTATATTTTTTTTTACAAAGTTTTTTTTTTATATATTTTTAAAGATTTATTCCAACTCCTCAGTTATTTATTTATGAAAATTCATTCCTCTAAATCCAACTCTAAATCTTCGTTACTTTTATCTTCTTCAGGGAAATCTATTAGGTACTATTATTTTCTTGGAGTTTTATATTCCATATACAATACATTATTCTTTCTATAATATTTTATTAAAAATAAAAAAATCCAATCTATCTATTCTATATCTATAATAATATATTTATACTAGCAGTCCCGGCAAATGTTGTTTTGCCTGCTCGTACATTTTCATTGTTCGTCAATTGTTCTGCGGCTGTTTTATTTAACCGATGGGTCTGGACTGATTCTGTACTCCGTGTGCTTCCAACTTTATTTCCTCAGGCATATGCCCAGGAATCCCACCGACACTTTGCGCAATTGTTGGTTTGGACAATTGACATCAATGTCTACAATTTTACAATTTTATCTCCCACGGGTGTCGAGAAATTTATGAGCTTCTTGCTTTTTAATTTTTTGTTGTTGAGTGTTTATTATTTGAAATTTTATTCATGATTTTTTTTCGGAGTGTTTATTATTTGAAATTTCATTCATGAGCTTTTTGGTTTTTAATGTTTTTATTTATTGTTGAGTGGTTATTATTTGAACTTTTGTGGAATCGCATCGCAGCGTCACCTACCGGATCCAATTGTGAATCTAAACCATTCTTAGATCCACTCAAACACACACACACAATTTCATTAAAATCGGTCCAGCCGTTTAGGAGGAGTTCGGTTACAAAAACGTAAAGAAGATTTCAAGATAAAAATTGAGCCTTAAAACGTTTGTCGTCGATTCACGCCTTAAAGCATTTATTTTTTCTTAACTAAACTTTCACACATCTTTGGTATTGTTCCACATATGGTTTCTGTGAAGTTTGGTCAAAATTGGACAAAGGGGCATGGCACTTCACATACAAAAAAAAAAACAATCAAAATCTTCTACCTCCTATACAAAAAATATTCTGTGATCACCCAGAGTAAAAGAAAGATATTGTTTTCGTACAAAATTTCGAACTCGAGATTTTGATCAATTCTGATATTACGATGATAGGGGAACTCAAAAAGGTGGGTCTCGCAATTTTTTGAGTTCCCCTAATTCGTCCTATCGAGCGCATAGCAAAGTACACAGAGTATAGATATATTTGTAACGGGAGCGAAGATGCGGATAAATGGTAGTATTGTCCGTATATGTTAAGAACTAACAAAAAGACTTCGACTGCAATCAATGCAGCTCACTGACCACTTTCGAGATCTCCTACCTCCAGACCCGAACCAAAAACTTATTTCTTTTATACTCCCCAACCTATATCGATAAATTATAACAATTTTTTTTTATATGTAAAATGACCTTTACTTTGCACCTATTCTCCAAAACAAAATAGTTTATTTATGTTTTTTAGACCATTTGAAGGCAGAATAAATTAAAATGAAAACTTTACGAAATATCCTAGTGGATACATATATGCATGCAAACCCATCCCAATGCTTTATGTATAGAGGAAAAAGAAAAGTTGTACCTACGTATTTTTTGTGGACCTCAAAGCGCCTGCCATACAAGCCAGCAGCGGTAGGCATATCGTCAAAAATTATCAGAATCTACGAGCAACTTCTTCCAAATACGTCTCTAGTTGTATGGAACGGTAAACTAAATTCAATCCAAAGAAGCTGATGCTCCACAAATTCTTGTATTCAGAGCACAAAATCGCGGTGAGAATGAACATTGAACATGTCTGGGCTCTGGGATGGTGATCGAATTGGGGTTGTAGCAAATGAATGTAGCGGATCCGCTAGAGATCGCTTAAATTATCAAAATTTTGTTCAATATAAAACCATCTTTGTTCCGCTCGCGCCTTCTTATTGAAATATGCAAAAGTCAAAACTGTTGTAGATATGTGTTCACTGTCATTTTAAAGAATAACTTATCCAACGGTTTTATCAAAGGACTCCTCACATTCGACAAAACCAAATTGTTTACGGTATCAGATCTAAGAAAAAATTAGCTACATATTTCATGCCCCTATTTAAGCATCTAGTACAACTATCAACTAACTAAATATTTTGCATGCCAATTTAATGAAATGGTTCCAAAACTTCATATAGGTACACAAAAGCAACTATGCTATTCAGTTGTGAATTGCCTGCAAGTTAATTTTGCATCCTTGTCCACTTTTTTTTGTTAACTTTTGACATATTTTATACTGTCAACCGGATTTGTGAAGTAGCTAAATGGAGTGCCCTACCAACCTACACTGACCACTGGAATATGTTATTCAAAGTACGTATGGATATAATTCCCTTCTCATGCTGTTAATATGGACATGTTCGCAATTGAAATTATATATAGCTAATTTAAGTCTGCGGAGAATGTAAAAGTTATGTCAATAGAAGCATGACAGTGGCACTACCTACATAAAAGTTTCGTTTGTTGTTTTTTTTATTTCATTTGTCAAAGTTGCTTATATGTAAGTTCACCCACAGGGCGATTTTTTTTTGTAGGTGCATATTATGTATTAACTATTCAAAAAGGATCTTCTCCTGTGTCCTGTGTGCCATGAAGAGGCGATACTTGAAACTTTAAACTGGGTAGGTGCGGACAATTTAAGTTGTTGTACATTATGACGTTCCTTCAAGTACTTCAGTTAGGTATGTTGCTTCACAGCTGAACTTTTTTTTGAGAAGCAATCTCAAGATATGAAGAAAAAAAAAAAAAACAATTTTATATTTGCGGAAAAATTGTCGAAAAATATAAGCATATGTACACTCTGCAGTGAGCGTCAAAAGTGACTGAACACCAATGAGGTTCACTTATCTTTGGAGTTTGGATACCACTTTTTTAAATATTTATAAAGTAATATTTGTTGTTGCCATGAAAATGAAATATGTTTAATTATTGTTATTTCGTAATCAAAGAAGCATCGGCGTTTAGTCACTTTTGACGCTCACTGTATATACATAGATATTATAATGGCGGAGAATGTTTGAAAAGACAAATTTAATTAATATCTAACATTAGGTACTCCAAATCTGTTTTAGTATATATACATAAGTCGAAATTTGTCATTTTTGAGTTTAGTACTTAGCTATACAGAAATGACGATAATAAAAAAATTTTTTTTCTTCCTAATCTGCTCAATTTGAATATTCTTTTTTTTCTACATTATGGAAGAGTGTTGTTTCAAATTTCCAGTGAAGTCCTCGTCATTTTTCGTACCTTAGATAATGTAATTTTTTTTTTTTTTGATTATCACATTTTGCTTTTAAAATTTACATTTGTATGATAGAACGGCATTTTTGAATTGTGTCGTTTTACCACTCAGTACCAGAAATACTATACTGACTTGTTTTATGTCGAAGTACCTATTACGTGGGCGCAGTAGCGCAGTGGTTAGTGTGCTGGACTACTGTGCGAGAGATCCCAGGTTCGATCCCCGAAAAATACAAATTACATCTTAATTTTTTTTCTACAGCGCCACCGAACGTCTGACAAACATCCGAGAGTATGACTGTCCTGAAAAAGCTTCTCAATTCAGCCGTTCGGACTCGGCATAAAATTGTAGCTGTAGTTCCCTTCCATTCGTGCCAAAAATAGAAACTCGCACAAACGAATGGTTGCGAGAAGCTAGGCCTTTGGGTGTCTACCGCCTGTTGCGCCACCTATTTATTTATTACCTATTACAAACGTTCATTTAAAAATGAGTGATTTATTTTTTCGATTGCAGCGAAAATCATGCCATAATTTGCTTTGTTTTTTATAGCTTTTCTGAAGCACAAAAGTGTCAGCCTCTTCGTTGAAAATTATCATTTATCATTTTCTCTACATTTTATAATTCATATAAATTAATAAATAGACTTTAAGGTAATATTTTTTTCAACTTTATTTTGAATAGTTTGATTTCGAGGCAAAGCGACACTCATGCAATTAGAAAAAAAAAAAAAAAAAAACATTTAAAAAGTACCTATCACTTTTTCCGTCACAAGTGCGAAGAATATTGCTTTAAATATTGATTTAAAAAAAAAAAAATATTATATACTAGGTATTTTAAAGGAGCAGATGGCCTAACCGCCGAGCTATTCAAAGCGGCAGGCGATGACTTGGCTAGGAGCATACATCTACTCATCTGTAAAATATATGGTCGGAGGAAAGTATGCCCGATGAATGGAACCTCTCAGCATTGTTTGCCCGATCCTCAAGAAAGCAGACCCTCTGAACTGCGCCAACTGCAACTGCAGAGGTATTATAGTCTTCTTCACATCGCGTACAAGTTATTATCTGCCGTATTTTGTGAACGCCTAAAGCCTTTCGTCAACAACCTCTTTGGTCCCTATCAGTGTGGCTTCAGGCAAGGAAAGTCCATCATCGATCAAATTTTCTTACTGCGGCAGATCTTGGAGAAAACCCAGGAAGTCCAAGTCGGTACCCACCACCTTTTCATCGATTTTAAGGCCGCCTACGACAGCAGTCGATCTATACAAAGCAATGTCTAGTTTTGGCACCCCTGCCAAACTCGTCCGTTTGTGCAAGATAACAATGGAGAATGCACGGAGCGGCATCAAGGTCGGTAAGGAACACACGGAGACCTTCGATGTGAAAAAAGGATTTAGACAAGGCGATATGCTGTCATGTGAATAGTGCAAAAATCAAACGCTAACACCAGAGGCACTATCTTTCAAAAGTCCGTCCATCTACTCGCCGACGACATCGACATGTCACTGGCGCATTCGTGAGCATTGAGGCGGAGGCGGCGAAGGTGGGTTTGGAGGTCAATGAGGGCAAGACAAAGTATATTATATGCTGTCATCAAGAAAGGACACCCAACACCGACGTCTCGGACATAATGTTACTATAGATAGACATTACTTTGAGGTGGTTAAGGACTTCGTCTACCTAGGATCCGCTATAAACTGAGACAATAACACCAGCGCTGAGATTAAACGAAGGATAACCCTTGCCAATCTCTGTTTCTTTGAGCTAAGAAAGCAACTAAGTAGCAAAACCCTCTCGAGAACAACTAAAGTGACCCTTTATAAGACCTTAAATCATCCCAGTTCTCCTACTTTATGGTGTTTTCTTCGTGAGGACAATTCTTCGAGTAATTTACGGTCCCGTCTGCATAGATGGTGATTGAAAGAGGAGATCCAACGACGAACTGTACAGCGACATCGACATCGACCTAGCCAGAAGAGTGAAGGTCCAACGACTGTTGTGGATGGGTCATGTAGAGCGAATGGACGTTAATGCTCCGGCCCGGAAGACCGCGCCTCAGGTGGCACACGCAAATGGAATGGGGCCTTAACCAACTTAGCGTGCGAAACTGGAGACATCTGGCCAAAGATCGTGATGACTGAAGACGCTTTTTGGTTGAGGCCCAGGTCCACCTGGGACTGTAGCGCCTCTACTGAAAAGCATGCAACTTCGACTTATTTACCCTATTTTTTTTTTGTGAAGTGTTAATACATACCATTTTCGGACTTAGATTCGGATATGCTTTACAGAGTTATTGTTGATTGTAATATTATAAGTGAAGTAAATGTAGAATGTACCGATGAGCCACATATTGGGGAAAAACTCATTTTAACACCAACATTAGAAAGGAGGGCATTTCCCTTAACCAAATCATGCAATACGTGAGTACAGTAGGTACCTTGAATGTCCGAATTTTCCAAGCGGCCAACATAGACTCGTACCGCTTAGTATAGTAGCCATTGTATGAATTTTGATATCTCAGCACCTAACAGAAGCTGTAAAAGGATTTGAAATTGGGAGTGTACTATCGCAAGCGATCGCCGAAATTGCACTAAGCAAGCATTACCTAAGTGCAGAACCCCAGAGTGGTAACCCTACCTATACCTACGGGATCATGACGTAATATCGAATGACAAAAATCTCGAAAAGTTTTTTTTTATCTCCAAATGTACAAAAATCTCGAATGTACACAAATCTCGAAAGACTATATCTCGAAAAAATCTCGAAAACAAAAAGTAAATTCGAGATTTTTTTTTTTTGCACCCACCCCATATCCAAACAGTAAACACAAGCAGGGGAGTTTAAAAACGAGATTTTTTTTTCGAGATTTTTACATTCGAGATTTTTGCTTTTGATATTTTTTTTCGAGATATCGGGGTAGACCCATACCTACCCACTATTAAAAATTCCGCCACCGATGTTCTTAATGGGTCTTAACTTGCGACCAAAGCGAAACAAAACTTCTGTTTTGATAAAGAGCGCGGACTTGCACATGCAGATGCAGTCATAAACAAGGACTCACAATCTAACTGATAGAGATGCCACATTGCAACCTACCGCTGTCCGCTACTAGAAAACGTGAATGAGAAAACATCAATCCTTAAGAAGAAAAAGGAAATAGCACGAGGACAAAACCAGATCCTTCTTAGGAAGCTCTCTCAATCCATCGACGATGCATGCAAATTGTCACAATCACAATGGATGTCACATTGAAGTAAGCTGCCTGGGTTCTAAATAAAAATAAAAAATAAATAGTTGGCGTAACAGGCGTGTAGACACCCTAGGCCTAGCTTCTCACAACCATTCGTTTTGTGTGAGTTTTTATTTTTGGGACGAATGGAAGGGACCTACAATTTTATGCCGAGTCCGAACGGCTGAATTGAGAAGCTTATTCAGGTCAGTTATACTCTCGGATGTTTGTCAGCCGTTCGCGAGAGGTGGCGCAGTAGAAAAAACCTTAAGATGTAATTTGTGTTTTTCCGGGGATCGAACCTGGGACCCCTCGCACAGTAGTCCAGCACACTAACCACTTCGTCTGCCTGGGTTCTACCCGCAGAAAAATAACAGCGGTACAGAGATTAGAAGAAAAATCACTTTATTGAGAATCTAAGTACACATCTAAGAGGTAAATCCCTTTCTCATAGAACCAAGTAGATATTGTATACAAGATCATAGGTACCCGTTTTAAAGTATGGGACGTTTTGAGAGAAAGATACCGAAATTTGTTACATCGTGTCTATATCGAAGTTAAGGTAATCAAAAGGTAAAAATATAATAAAATATAATGCCTGATGACTAGGTTACTTGGAGGACAATAGCGGCTTGACAAGTCATTGAGTCCACCCCTCCTTGTAGATAGTGCTGTGGGCACAATTATTAGAGGCCGACCTCAATCAAATATATGTGGGTAAATGGAAGCAGTCAAATAGGGACCGAGCTTTTTTGAAGGTGCTTGTTGGATGAGATCTAAGGAAATAAGAAGCACTTAAGTGATGATTCAAAGGTTACCAATTGGAATGTTTCACGCAATTCCTATCAACAACGGCACACTAGAACTCAATTTATACCTAAAGGTATCAGCCAGCATATTAATTGAAGTAGGAATGCGCGTCTAATTAAATTAATAAGTTAGAAAGGCTTCTACCAAAACCAGGCGATATTTCCCTTTATTCAAAATAAGCACACATTCAATTCAAGCTTATAGTATAGCAGCTCCTTCTGGTATAGCTCACTTGAAGAAGTGTTGCAAAAGCTATTCAATGTCACACACAATGAAGTGAAACAAAATTGAAACCCTCGCATTGATTCAGGAATACAAGGATTTTTTTCTGATTCCTCCTTAGTAGAAACATCTCTACACAATTGTGTGCCCTCCTTGTAACTTCGACGATACCGCTTTCATTCGTTTGAAATTCGAAACTTTTTAATATTTATTCGCCTCCTTATCTATTGTGTTCCCTTGGTTGAATTTTAAATATATTACTAATGGCGTCTAGCCAAAAATGCTCATTCATGTCGAAACGAATGCATCCGCATTCGTGGCAACGGCAAGGCGAAAAAGAAAAACACGAATTGAGAAACTTTCTGCTGCTCGTTCGCTCACGAGGAGCTAGCTATATCATATACACAAAGAATGCTTTCCTCTGCTATCGCTATGTAGAGATGGCTTGGCTTTAAGGATGCCGATGTATATAGTGAAGACGAACGTTTAACATTCCCATGGAAACCCATGTGAATTCTTCCCCAATACTCTCCTCCCATTCACATATGAGCCATGTTCAATTTCAACTAATATCCGTGTATACACATGAGTTGGAATGGAATTTATTTTGTTGTAAAGGCAGTTATATATACATTTGATATCACTGTAAGAAGGTTTTGATTGTACTCTCCCATATATACTATAGGTATACGTATCCTGATTCGTGACACAGCACCCATAGCTATAGCTAGCTTCCTTTTCAATTTAAAGTTCAGTGGAGTGAAGCTGGAAGACATCTAGACGAATGGTAATATAATCATAATAAATTTGAAGAGATTTTGATAATAATAGCGGAGGACATTCTGAAAGAGAAAAGTAATTTACAATGCGAACAAAGAAGATAGGTACGCAAAATAAAACCAAGCAAACAAGTCGTACCTTGGAGTCAGCTAGTTGAAGTAAAGGGATGAAATTTAGTATATAAATTGTGTTGTGCTATATTGTCACAAGCTAATATGATGAATATTTTCCTTATGTTATAGGTACTTCGCTTCCTCCACCCAACATGCAAAAGGCAAACAGTTTAATTCACTCAAGTTACTTGAAAGAAATATACCAACAGCAGTTCTTTTTTACTAGAATATGACTTAAGAGAAGTAACCAATCTGTCACATAATTGGAACGTAAATCTTTAATACATATGTACATACGTTATACGTACTTATACTTATAGTCCTGGGTGGACCTGCGCATCAACAAACACGCCTCTCCAGTTAGCCCGATCTTTTCAGCGCTGACTGCAATCTGTGGGTTTGAACACAAAACAAAAGCACGTGCTAACTGCTAATCAGTAGGTACTAGGAAATAGAGGGAAACAATCACTCTTTCGGTAGGCCACCAGATTACATCAGGCGTCATGATCATTGATACAAGACTTACTTTTACCGAATAGTGCACTAATGCGCATCATGCCAAACCACATAGCTAAAGTAGTGACATCTGTGATACTGTACGGGTCACCGATATGGGCTGAAGCTTTATGACTTCAAGTCATAATAGCCGTAAATTTGAATCCACATAACGACTCTGCGCAATTAGAGAATGCAGTGCACAATATCAGATTACTCTCAATAGACTAGTCTGTGTTAACCAATACCGAATCTAATGCTTCTGCCACATAGAGCCGGACTGGTATGATGAGAGTGTCCATAATGTTTCTTAACAAGGCGTTGCCTTTTTATAGTCAGTTCCTAAGGCAACAGCGGTTAGAAAGTATAACTCTTTCGTTTGATTTCTGGTATGGTGTCAGTGTCAGAGTGGAGCGGAGCCGAGGTTGACAAAGTCCCTAACCACGTCAAAGTTGTAGCTGTTTATCATGACGTTTTGTCCGAATCGTCGGTGTTATGTGTGCCCCTTCTTGTTGACAGCATGTATTTTGTTTTGCCCTCATTCACCTCTTAACCAATTTTTGACACTTCTGTATAGCTTTGTATAGCTCGTCTCAATCAAATTCTCTCAGCCTTCAAATCGATTTGGACTTCTTGTGTTTTTTCCAGAATCTGCCATAGTGTGAATATTTGGTCGGTTGTAATATCCATAAAATTAGAAGAGCCACGTATAAAACCTTATGATGTTGTGATGTAGTATGGTACCTTTTGTAACGATGGATCATCCAATTCTGCAAAATAAATAAAATCGTCTTATTATAAATACATAATATCAACTCTTATACGCACCTTTGACAAACAACAAGGTTAATCAGCGTTTAATTTCCAAATGATTCGAATCGAAATATTTGTCGGTAATGGATAAGGATATCTATCTATGTCTCTGTGAAGTCTTTTTCAAATCGATTAGCTACGCCCTTATAGCAAATCACGCTAATATTCATTGGTATTGGTGTCTGCTGTATAAAACTCTTTGATAAGCACTTGGGCAGCAGGGGTTTTAAATATTATCTCCTGCGGCACTAGTACTTAGAAAAGAATTTCTGGTTCACTTAAGTTAAATGTGTTTCTTCTTTTCTTTTCGCCATCAGCTTTGATGTTCTTTAATACATATTTCCAATAGACGGATAGTATAAAACAAATACTTAGCTAACTAGTCTAAAGAATTCCTTTATAAATTCCAATATAACAAAGGAACGTTAACATGGTGATGAGAAATTGTATTGTGGCTAAAAATATTCAACTTAAATTTGAATTACAACATCTGCCTGAGGATAAGTTTGATTTATACCTACCTATGTACAGTATTTACATACTTACCATCTTGCCAATGTTTTCTAGTTTGCTGCATTTTTGTCCGAAAATAACCAATATGTTTTGGAAAATTTGAGTAATAAATTGTTCAAATGTTCGCCCTCATAACTCCTGTAAATAAAGAGATAAACCATTCGTTAGCTTTATATTAATAGAAAAGAAATAGAGATATGTTTATGTATTCCTCTTTTAGAAGATAATAATTACTATACATTTTTATAAAAAAGTGTAAAGCCTTCTTATTGGAACACTCTGTAATAGGACACCACTCAATCCGCACGAAATGTGTTCGCTGCTATTTTTACACAGTTTTATCAAATTTCTTCATACTTGCTATTCGGAGCATTCCTCAAATACTGGCTTTTAAGTCAAGAAAATGTCAATTCGAAAACCGTCAGGAGTCTTATTGCGAAGACTTACATGTCGCAGAGGATATAACTCATCTTTTCTGTGAATGTCAAGCTATTGCTCGGTACAGGAGGAAATACTTTGGAAGGTACTTCTTCGACAATTTGGAGCAGGTTGGCCTCGCTAACAAAATTGAAACAATTTTCAAGTTTTGTAGGGAAAATTAATTGTTTGGGCGAAGTGGTTTAGGTTTTTGACCGTTAAGGTTCCCCAAGGATGGTGCCTAGTCCAATGTGATGAACTCACATCCTATTCAACCTAACCTAACCTAATGAACTCCATTTTGGCTTATTAGTTATTAGTATTACTCGTAGCAGTATTATTCTACTAGATACTAGATGTCAAAAGATTTGAAAATATTTTAGTCCACCTGATCAAAATCGTCTATAAGTACAGTTTAGATAGAAAGAAAAGAATAAACGGCCCAGCCCCTCTTAAATTGTACCTACTACGCTGACTTTTATAAATATGTACAAGTACATAATAACTTATATCACTTAATAATGGGACCAAGTTTTGTTTTGCTCTAATGGTGGTCAAATTTCGCTGGTTTAACATTTGCATAGTTCCCAATTATTATGTTTATACGTATTATATTTCAATAATAATAATGCCACCATTCTTTTGCATTATTCCGGGGTTAAACTAGTTTAAATCTCCGATATAAAATTAGATATCTATTATCACAATAAAAATGCTCAAGTTAAATATTAAAAATGATTGTTGGTAAAAATGAGATTAACTTTGCTTAGCTTTCCTCAACCAAGAATATCTGGCGTATGGAAGAAAAGAGTATAGGTAGATGGAATAAAAATATCTCGACATTATATGGCTAAAGATCGTCCTTCAAAGTTCTACAAAGTGTATGTGCTGTCTATACGCTACATATATCACTCGCCAAGCTATAAGGATCCGAGCAGATTAATATTCACCATGACGATATTCTACATAATGTAACAGACGAGGCAGGGAAAAAAGGTGAAGTATTTGCAATTTACGTAGTACGAATTCGTTTTCAAGGCTCAACGGACACATACATCGGATGAAAAATGCAAATTTTCAAAAACCTCTATCCCGCAATCATTTTAACCCAATCATCTCCAAAACTAGAGCCGGTAGGATATTTTAAAAAATTCAGCATACATATTGTAGGTATATGTATGTATACATTGCAATGTGTGTCATAGGCATAGCAGAATTTTAGGAACTTGGCTCCCACTCGGTATTTTTGAAAACATTCTCGTGGGCTATCGAAGTGCAGTTGACAGTACAAAATGATACCATCGAACCCCTCAAATAAAACTCTATTCATAACGTATACTGACACAGCCAACCCACTGTGTCAAAAAAAAAAAAAAGGAGATTAACCCATCCATCCTGACAATTAACCAAAGAGGAGCTCTGTCATCACATCGTCCTCTGTACAAAATAACAAAGGAAACGCGGTACAGCAAAAGTCCCTGACGACGATATAAATCCTAGAAAAATCCCAAAACTCCACTCCATTGATGGCTATCAACGCGATGACGAGTTCCACCTAAATATATACCAATACAGCAACTATCCAAATCAGTTCGATACCGTAACAACTCGCAGCAGCATAACATAACATAAGGTAAAATGGTACCTACCTAAAGGCACGGTATTTACAAGCAGCCAACTGGCTATACTGTTCTTTCTCCCATTGTGCTGCGAAATAGCCTCCCCCTTCGTACGAACCTACTATGTAACTGGGAATAACAAATCTCTATAGACCATTGATTTTTTACCGCATCACAAACATCGGCTCAGTCATGGCGTAGCAGAGTTATCCTTCAAGCACGCATACCAACCCGCCACACTATCACTGATACTGATTCTCATCATTGTGTTCATTATTTAAGTCCATCGTTCAGGGAGGAACAGGAATCAGGAACAGGATCCTAACGACAACGCACACATTCTCTGCTCGGTGCATCAAAAAAAAAAAAAAAAAAAAAACAAATTCCAGTCAGTTGAGTTCGCCGCATCTCAAGTGGGTCATAACCACACGGTCTGCGAATGTCATATATGCAAATGGATGACAAACGCTGGATTACCATGGCTTGGACAGACATTATTCAACGCAAATTATGAAGCGGGTGGGTGAGGTTGGTGCTGTGGTAGTGGATTACTAAAGATTGACTCTTATATGGCATGGCGAATGTGGTTCCTTCCGCATATCATGCCACGTCGCATCTTTTCTTCTATGAGACAAATTTGCGCTACACACATACGGACAAATCAACGCTAGCGACCACCGACCTACCGACGTTAGACCCACAGCGAACAACGACATGGAGCCAACAAGGGGTCAATTAAGCCAATTTAAATTTAATAAATTAGACATCTATTAAGTAATTTACATGTTCAATTAATTCATTTGTTTCTTCGTGCCGTTCCGTGTCGGTCCGAGAAACGGCGGGATTTAATCGCTGTCTCCATGTGTGATGTGCGGTGATCTCGGATGGGATGGCATACGAGTACTTACTGTCCTCGTTGTTTGTAAATCGGTCCACTCGACTGTCGACCGTCTATTGTTGTCCACTTGGTTGGTTTGGAGTTTTTTTTTTTTGTGGATGTTGTCGAGTGACAATGAAGTGATGTGGGTACAAAGGGTTTCCTTTGGCCAGAGTCGTATATATGTTTATATCCGGGTGTGGTTGAAATACCAGAGATTGCATGGATAGGATAGTGTCCAGGCTTCGACTATCAATATCTTCGTCATGTGGGATTCTTTCTTCTGTTGGAATTTGTGACAAGAGGAAATGTTGCATTGCTGGAAGCGACACTTCATACAGTGGCATTGTGTATTAAGAAATGCTGCTTTATAGAATTTGAAGTATCGGCTCTTTTTATTAGATTGACAGCTACGACTGTTGATGATCCTATAATATTTCCGCCATAACATTTTTGTGTTTACAACGAATACTTCTGTTGATATCTGTGACTATGTGATATCGACGAGACAAGTTGCATTACGTGCGATTTGTATTTACTTGAAATCATTGAAGGCTATCTGACTTTCTTCAGAATAGTATTATTCACAATGTCAAAGTTTTTTAATTTGTTAGAGTTATTGTCAGTTGCTTTGTTGTAATTTCAGAATAGGTATCTTTATGCTCTTTTGTTTGTCGGCTCGTCAACGCAAACGGTACCAAATATCACTTGAAGAACTTTGCGTTCAAAACGACTAAGGATATCCTCATATACCTTCACTAATATGCATGCTTCTGAGGCATATATCAGGATTGGGATGATAGGGATTTTATATAAAATTTCCTTAGTGTTTGTTGTCAAGGTCTTCATACTCTTTACCTTTGATAAAACTTTAGGACATTGTATAGCATCTACTACGTCTCATTTTGGGCCCCTTCGAACTAAGTCCAAAATGGACCTAACTCCCACTAGCCAAAATAAACTAAGTCCCCCAAAATATGTAGGTAGTCGTTTCTAGTTCATATGTTGGGAGGATAGTACATGAACTATAGCAACGAAGTAAGTCCACAATGCATAAACAGTGCAATAGGTATGAGGGGCATGTTGCCCCTTCAACCCCCATGCTTGGGGTCTACCCCGATATCTCGAAAAAAAAAATCTCGAAAAAGAAATTTTGAATTTAAAAAATCTCGAAAAAAAAATCTAGAAAGTATAATCTCGAATGACAAAAATCTCGATGCGTATGGGGGGGCATGTTGCCCCCCTGCAACCCCCCTGCTTGGGTTTACTGTCTGGCTATGGGATGGGTGCAAAGAAAAAATCTCGAATTTACTTTTTGTTTTCGAGATTTTTTTCGAGATAGAGTCTTTCGAGATTTTTGTACTTTCTAGATTTTGACCCATTCGAGGTTTTTGCATTCGAGATTTATCAAATTCATTTTCGAGATTTCGACCATTCTAGATTTTAGTCGTTCTAGTTAACGTCATGATCCCCCATGCTTGGGGTCACTGTTGAATTTGGAGTAGGTGCGAAGTTGGGTGAAAATGTTCGCATGGACTTAAACTCTCATCTACTCCAAATTCAACAGTGTCCCCAAGCAGGGCGGTTGCAGGGCTCACCATGCGCGTTTTTATATTTAAGTATGTATTCTCGTATTGGAACTTAGTTCATTCTAGAGTTGGGTTATATTTCCTGAATATCTTGGGAATTAGTTTATATGAATTTAATCCCTAATTATGTGGCAGTTAGTTTCATTTCGGACTTAGTTCGTAGGGTCCTCAATTTCTTATATCGGGCGCTTCGCATGCCCTTTATTTTTCTTAATGAGCAGCCGATTCTCAAGTCACGAGAATATCTAGTGCTCTTCGCAACGTGCGTCGCTTTATACACTGCAATTAAAGCGTTTGCTAATCGACAATGTTCATCAAACCAGGTCAAATGAAACGCATCACCGGCGAAGATTCTGGCAGCTTCTTGTGATTGAAGCTTTTCGATGTCAGAAAGTCTCACATTATTTCTTTGTTGAGGTATGTTTTATATCCGCATTCTTACCTTGGTGTCAACAATGTGGTAATGCGAGTCAATGCTGGGCGCTCGAAATTTTCGGAAATGCAGATGACTTGGGACGTGCCTTGAGTCTTTCGCAATGTGGTACATTTGGGCGGTGACGGCTGTGTCATTAACATTAACATTAAAATATGGAAACCTAGTATACATACCCCGCAACGAAGTCTTTTAGTTAGTCGATTAATATAGAAAGAAGTTTTCCTTGCCTTGAATTTAACTTCGTATATTGGGTAGGTCTGGGGCCGAATCGACTCATCCTTAAATGAGCAATACGTGACGGAATTTGTTTTTGCTTTGCGTGCAAAATCGGTTGATTTCGTGAACGTATAGGTAGTTCACGGATGCGGCAATTTGATTTGATTAGAAGCTGTCTTTGATAGCGTCATCCTTTTCTCCAGTGATTACCTGAGCGCATATAGGGCTGATCTTTGAGAATTTAGCGAGCTTGAAGCGGATTTCCATAAAACGTCCACTGACTATAACCAGCCAATTTGTTCGTTCTGTACTATACACAGTACTGCTTTTGATTTTTTCTAGCCTTAGGTCTTAGCGAGGGCTTTCATGCGAAATTACATCTATACAAAGCTATAATCTATCGTTAATTCAGAATAGCAAATAAAACATTGATTTGAACCTTAAATTAGAAAATGCTGGTAGGAACCGAAGGCTGAAATTCGCGAACTGCCGCGACGAAGAAAAGTGTTCATATGAAAGGAACATCGTTCGTAGATAGTCTCCTCTTTACCCTTTATTGCGAGTACCTTGATAGTCATGGCACCATCTCATTCCGATGTCTATACTTTTTTGCATTTAAAAAACAAAAGATCTAACAAATCGCAATATCTTTTCAAACTATGCATCCTGCAATTCAAACGATATCAAGTCATTATCATGGCGAAGATGTATAAAGACCAAGGCCTTAACAAAATATAAGAAAAAATCCTTCCCCATTTGCAAATGACAATTCTTTTGCTATCTCTTTCGTTTTCGGTTTCTGATGTGAAATTACATCACTGAAGGCAACTTCTTTTGACGTTACAAAGAAGACGAAAAAACGTTGCTGCCGTTATTAAAATGTCACACCTTTTGGCTTTGTTCCTTTGTGTGGACATGCCTTATTCTGACGACTACTGTTTGAAACTCAAAGCACAAGGTGACAGAAGCAGGTCCCGAATCTAGAATTTCATTGCAGAAAATTGTGAAGTAAATTCAGAGGGTGGGTTTTTATGATGGTACGAACCGCATATTCATCAATCGTTCGTTTTTGTATAGCGGTTATAGGTGTGAATGGTGATACCATAATAATATGGGATCAAAAGCAATTCTTCTTCATATAGCTATGATTTCCAGCACATCAGTATGCCAAACAAGAAAGTTCTATCTTCAGTGAGAGAGTTTGGATCTATCTTACTTAACACAAACTACATGATAATATCCATTTTTGTTATGATTGCAGTGCACATGGTGTACAGTTAAAAGCTATAGCCCCCGCGCTTTATATGTTTTAATAAAAGTACTAATCTTTGCCAAAAGCCAAAAGAGTTAGAAAATAAAAGCGAATGGTCTGAATTGAATATTATGTAGAAATACCACTCAAAGAGTCGTAGTGTTTCTCTTGTGTAGGGGTCAATTACGAACCTTTTTTGATTTAACGCTTGATGATGACACTGGCTATGTTGGTAGCGCTATCAAAATACGTGTCCTATTACCGGTTGCTCATAAGGGCTTTATATACACCATCCCGCGACTACCCTATTTCTTTAAGGCAACTCTTTATCACACTACACAAGTTTTTAATCGGTTTTTATAACATTCCGCACGTTTATTCCATAAAATAGGGTTAAAAAAAACTAAATTTCTTAAATTTTCTTCTTATTTCATTTAACATTATCAACGACGGCGCGGCGCGACAAAAATCAAACTTGTTTGATTTGAAGCGACCAAACTACTTTTTATAGCGTTGGTATGAAAAGCTTTTGTGATGTAGCTTCAGCGATCTCGAAACAAACATGTGCGACCGTGCTACCACATCGCGCAACCACGTTTATGTTTTAATAAGGACACATAATAGAATTATTACAGTTTGATGATTTTATCGTCCGATGTAGCGACCATCGGTCGTTGCTTGGTCGCACGATGGCTGCCAATAAGGACGTAGGGTTAGGCTCATCATTGGCCGTAGACGTAGGTTCAAAAATGATGAAAAATTTATTTTTATTTCGCACGAAATATGTGACTTCGCGGAAAAAGTACCTACATCTATAGGATTGCCGGAGATTTGCCAAAACTTACGCGGAAGAACAAAACAACGAATTAATATAAAAAAAAAATATATATATATAAATAGGTGGCGCAACAGGCGGTAGACACCCAAGGCCTAGCTTCTCGCAACCATTCGTTTGTGTGAGTTTCAATTTTTAGGACGAATGTAAGGGACCTACAATTTTATGCCGAGACCGAACGGCTGAATTGAGAAGCTTTTTCAGGACAGTCATACTCTCGGATGTTTGTCAGACGTTCGCGAGAGGTGGCGCAGTAGAAAAAACCTTAAATTGTAATTTGTGTTTTTCCGGGGATCGAACCTGGGATCCCTCGCACAGTAGTCCAGCACACTTAACCACTGCGCTACTGCGCCCAGCGAATTAATATAGAGGAGAACAATCTTGCCAACTTGATGTGGAAGAATATGCGCCACATCACTATATTTGTCTGCAAGGATTTTGAATGTTGGTCAGTTTCTTGGTTTCCCAGATTAATTTGTGTTTACACAATAATATTACTGACATCTACTTTCACAAAATGAGCATAATTATCGCTTCTTTCTTGTCAATCACACTGTATGTTGGTTAGTTTTACTATCACCTACACCAATATTATGTGCCGCGCATTGTAAATTCTTCAAACAGAGAGTTGAAAATATTTATGATGAAAACTGCACACTTCCGGTCCAATTTACTCGGTGGCGGCGTCGTCGGTGAACATTCTCGTTCATCTGTCATGGCAATAATCACCTCCTTTTGAAATGGCCATCCGCAGCCGTTGTCTCCGTCATTGTCATCGTGGCGTACTTGTCGTTAAAATGAATGGACGTTGACAATAAAAATATTGCCCAGGCGGAGGAGGAGAAGGATATAAGTTTTCCTTTCAGTCTCTTAATGGATTAAAATCTAGACAAATGAAAAGAGCACTATACACTATTTTTAAAGAGATGACAGTTAGTCTATACTATAAGAACTTTCTGTGAGGGAAGTGTCCACTACATTGCCATCAATTTCACTTAAAACCCTCTAGATGTCTATATAAAGCCACTTGTACAAGTATGGAGCAAAATGCTAGTACGGCCTATGCATTTTGCTGCTACCGGTTGATAGACGACAATGATGACGACCGACGCCGCGCCGCCCCACTCTTCATTGTGTATGATGTGTATTATGGTAGATACAACTCGGCAAAATTAGTTTAAATGATGCAACAATAGATTTATATAGAATAACTAGGTACGAGTACATAGGTACTAGGTACAATTTGTATTCATCCCGACCGACACGGCGACGTTGAGTGTATTCTGACTCACTCTCTCACTCACTGATCTCGCCTGATCAGATGATGACAAAGTTAGAATTAGATTTTTATTTTTTCCTGAGGTCGTTGTTGCACTGTTACGGCCAAAGGTCTATGGGGGTCAAATTAATTTATATTAAATTTGTGCTCCTTTGCTACAGTTCATTTGACCATACGGAGAGAGAGTCTCTAATTTAATAAAGTGACGATGGCTTTTGTATAGTTAGTAGATATAGGAACAACATGACATATTCCCTTAGATTGTTTTGTGAATAATGTGCCAGTTGATTGCCAGAACAGGACGAGGGGGAAAAAATATAATATATTTTTTTGTATTTTTGTTTTCTTGTTCTGAAGTGCCGGCAATGACAATAGACACATTTAGCTTGTGAATTAGTTTAGTGCGCACAGTATGGTGAGCTAATAGTGGTGCTGATGCTGAATGCTATGTTCTTGACGATTTAAATGATGATATTATTGTTGATTAATGGCGTTTTGGGTTGTAGGTTGAAATGTGCATGACTATCTGAATGTGGTGTGAGTGCTATTCCAATTTACTTTGATTTACACTAATCAAGGGGGTGGTTGGGATTTAATTCCTTCTTATTCACTTGATAGGGTAGGTAATTGGTTTACGTTCACATATGGTCGTTTTACATATATAGGTATGTATATAGATGGAATTATTGTGAATCACTTTGAAGCGGTAGAATGGATGGGGCTTAGTCTAAATTAGTAAATTGTTTGATTTAAACGATTGACCAGTCAAAATATTATGTGCACAATTACGGGTTATATATCATAAATAGGAGTATGAGGCGTGTGTTGTAGGTAATCGGGATTCTGCTTTATATTCTTGTTTGACATTATTTGTCATATTATATAGGATGGGAATTTTGTTCAAGGTTCATTAAATTGGTTTTAAAATGGTCTTAAGAATGTTTGTGTGTATGTATGTACCTATATTAAAGTAGGAAGCGACTGCAACCCACCCGCTCATTTTCAAATTGACCTCATTATAAGATTAGGTACCGTGTCCGTGTCTTATTTTTATTACTGTAATATTTACAAAAAAGGACTTTGTTGAGGAGAAACTAAGGTTAAGTTGTACAAAATTTATCCCGGTGCAAAAAAATGCATCCCGTATAGCGAATAAACGACTAAAATCACTCTGACTGTTTTATCCGCTTGACGAGAATGTGCTATAACACGGAATAGAGTGCACGACTGGGTCGCTTGAAACTTTGTGGTTTATTAAAAGTTACCCTGAATAAGGAATATCCCATTATTATTAAAAGTTAACCCAGAATGGAGTTTTGAGGATAGATACGGACAGTTTTGATTCCTTTGCTTGTGTTCCAGATGTTGTTTTTGGGTCTGAAATTTGGATCTATGACTTTGAGAAAAAAGACTATTTTATTCCCGGGTTCAACTTTTTTGCCAATACGAATGAAAATTATGCTGCAGGTGGAGTTGGGTGTTTTGTAAAAGAGAACTGCAAGATTCTTGATGTCTTGAGTGTTTATTTTGTTAGTGCTGACGTCTTGAGAGTCTCTATTGAAATTAACAATGAAGTTTTTGTTTTGTTATGTGTCTATAGACTGCATATGTTCAATGTTTCGATGTTTGTAAAAGAATTTTCTGATCTCTTGGCTAAGGAAAAATCTAAAAACTTAATTTTTGTCGGCGATTTTAATATTAACATGTTGGATGATAGTGAAAACGTTTCAAGCTTCCTGGCCCTACTAGCATCACATGGTCTAACATGTTTTATCAATGAGCCCACTAGGCCTGTTGCGGGAAGCTGTTTAGATCATATCTATGGCCGATTCAAAAATGTTGGGTTTAATAAGTGCGAAAAATGTATTTTCGGTCTGATGATTACTGATCACTCTATGACAGGACTCATAACAAACGTTTCTGATGGCAGTGTATGTAAAAATCCAGATTTATCCCAAAGAAGAATGAAAATTGATTTTTGTAAGCTTAAACGCAATCTGTTCTATGAGTTCTGGGAAGAGGTATATGATTGTAGTGATTCATCAACTGCTTATACATTATTATTTATTGTCTCTCTTAACAATCACATTCTAAGTTGTTCCTCATCTCTGCCCCCCAAAAAGTGTGTAAAAAGACTGAAACCTTGGATATCTAGCTTCTTATTAAACAAAGTTTTAGGTAAAAATAAACTTAGATTAAAATGCAAAAAGTATCCTAATAATTTGGGTTTAAAAAGGAAATATAAGAAATTGTGCACCGAACTTAAAAATGAGATTCCTATTCCAGCTCTGCAAAGGGAAATTTAAAAAATGAATGGAAAGTAGTTAACAACATTCTAAATAAAAATAACCTTTCGAAAAATCCAACTGTTATACGTGTTGATGGCTGTGATGTGTCTGACAATCTTGTTATTGCTGACGCATTTAATTGCTATTTTGCCAAAATAGGCTGCAGCTTACAACCTTGTCCAGTCCAATCGATTTGTACTCGATGTCCGACTATTTGTGAATGTGCTGAACCGCTGTAAAGTAGTAGTTTTGTTTATCAGTCCATAACTCCTCTTGAAATCCTTAAAGCCATTGGTACTTTAAATAAATCGAATTCTTGTGGTGCTGATGGCATCTCGAGTTTTGCCCTAAAACAAATTGCATGTTTCATTGTGGATGTATTGGCAGATATTTATAATCGTTGCGTGTTTGCTGGGGTCTTTCCTGATGATCTAAAATGTGCTGATGTTATTCCATTGCTCAAAAAAGGTTCTTCTGCTGAAATCTGCAATTATAGGCCAATTTCACTTCTTCCAGTCTTCAGCAAAATTTTCGAAAAGCTAATGAAAAATAGGATAGTGGCCTTTCTAACTAAAACCAAGTTCTTTAATCCAGTTCAATTTGGATTTCAAAAAGGAAAGTCGACGGAAGATGCACTGTTACAGTTTTGTTCTCAAATAATGTCACATCTTGATGAAAAAAAATGGACGGCGGGTTTATTTATTGATGTAACCAAAGCTTTTGATATGGTTTTAGAAGAACCTTTTATTCGTTATTCAAGCGAAAACCCGATGACGAAGTCTATTTTATAAATATACATACGTCTAATCGGAGATTTATATTCATTAAGAGCCGTACAATTGTAATGATATACTTAAGAGAAATGAACATTCTAATTTAGAGAAAAACAGAATTTTTCACCGGATTGGTTTGAGTTTGACGCGATCTTCAATTAGGTACAAAAGTAGGTAGGTGCATTGTAGGTCATTGTAGTAGGAATTTTGTATACTGTATGCTGTAAAGTTTCGCAAATGCAAGTAGGTGCATGTCTTGAACATGCCTTTCTTTTGCGAAATTACGTCTGCTCTTTCCCATCCTTGAAGGTACCTACTACAGAAAAAGTGGTTTATTGTTCTCAAAGTGTTTAAAGAACAGTTTCGTTTGAACAAAACGTGAAGCTAATTTTGAAGCTAGGAAGCTGAAATTTCGAACATATAACTCCAGATAAAGCAGACAAATATTTTAAAGAATAGGTAGGGTTTGCTCAATTAGGATTTATAAAATTGTTTAATATGCATCAATACTTATAATTCACCATCGAATGATATGATTTTAAATGAAAATCATATTTTATTATAAAAAATAGGTTTTTTCAAGATCCACTTAAGTTAGAAGTCGCTATTCCATTGCACAAATAATACGAAATTGTCACTTTATTTAACTTTTTTAAGTCTTATCTATAAAGTCTACGAAAAACATATGAAATCGAGAATGTTGTACTTTTAGTGGTTCCTAAACATAATGTTTTTTTTTTTTTGTTTCAGAAAACGTAGATCGACAGAAGAAACTGTTTACAAAATTGTTGATGCAATTTCATGAATCTTTTATGACTTGAAAATAGTTTAATAAGCCAGGCCAAGGTTAAAAATAAATCATTTCGACAATAGTCTTTGAACCAAGGATTCGTAATCATAAATCGAGCAAACAGTGCGAATAGATCAGATGTTGTGGTCGTTTACTGATGAGCCCACACCCTACATGACAACGGATCGAAAAGCAATTTTGGAGTGAAGGCCACTCAAATTTAAATTTTATAATACCCTGAATAAATATGTGATTGCTGCTTTATATTATTTTTTTGGAATGACGAAGATTTCCGATATGGTAGACCATGCTTTGTTACCCCAAATAATTGTTATTTTCACGAAATGATGAGCGATTTCTTAATTATCATCCTAGCAGAGAATATCCTAATTAGGGTACCTACAATAGACTTATTAATCCAAACTGTAAAGATGGCTGGGAAAAGCTACAAAGCATTACTTGAATTCGCATTCATTCAAAATCAGTGATATTTGTTGACCAATTTTAGTCTTTACTATGGCGTCCTAAAAACGATTATTCTCTTTGACAAAATAACAAGAAAAATATCTTAATCCCAGTAGAGTAAAGCATCGAGGTTATCGAGTTTGAAAAATAAAAAAAATTGGCAAAATATTGTCCCTTCATAATAATTTAGATACAATTAAATGAAACACTTTAATGCCAATTAAAATTAAATAGATTGAATTTCACAAGCAACCCCAAAGGGGCAAACGAAATAAAAACCTAGATAGGTACACCACTACTATGTCAACAGCTTTATTTGCATGTCCTCACGTTTCATTCAGTCAGCACTTTTCTCGACAGTCAAACAGAGGATAAATGCTATTTGCCTACCTTCATGAGCATTTCTACCCGACTCATTATACGACCATCCTCCTGCGGGGATTCTTAAATATTTGCACAGAGGTGAAGACGTCTGAGATGTACAAACAGTAAGCCCTGTCGTTAGAAGTCACACCCCTTTTGATGAAGAAAACCCAGCGTCACTCAAAGTACTCTCTGTGCAAGAGAGTATACCTAGTATTGGTTGGTGTAAATCCACTTTGTAATGAGATTCTAAAAATAAAAAACCAATATGTAATCGAAGAAAACAACAAGAGTGAATAAAAAAACACATTCAACGTCAATCATTTCAATCAATTCAACCCCTAATCCAGCCCACCGGCTGTGTTTGTCACCCCCTATCTACTCGTCTAATCATGTCATGATATTATTATTTTTTTGTTCCGCGTAATACAGGAATTGAAAGC
Source organism: Cheilosia scutellata (assembly GCA_955612985.1). Classification (NCBI taxonomy): domain Eukaryota; kingdom Metazoa; phylum Arthropoda; class Insecta; order Diptera; family Syrphidae; genus Cheilosia; species Cheilosia scutellata. The sequence continues at coordinate 27,399,554 of OY015312.1, read as the reverse complement.
TTTAGGCGACAATATTGCAAATTACAAATTGCCATTGAATTGGGTTTTCCTTTGAGCCCGCTCTAAAGGCAGCACCGCGGCGTCGACGAAGTCATTACTCCTTACTGAGGTGATGGTGAATTTTACATATTCAACCAAGATTTATAAGGCAGTATGTGGTGTGTGGGTGGTAATAAAGTTGACGAACCTCCAACATGAATAAATTGGTCACATTACCTGACATATCAGGGAAATAACATATCCTTGTAAGTGGCAGTATTGCCTTAAGCCACATATACAGGTTTATCCACGCATACCGTTTTTTTGTTGAAAAGCCAATCTTGCAAATTTCATCACTAAAACTAGATGGAAACTTATTTAAAAATCGATTTGTAAAGTTATTTTTTCCCTTACCTTATTTAATGGCTGCAAGTCAGGTTATATTATGTCAGGGTGTTATTTTGATTGCGGTGTTTGTGAAATAATATTGAAAAGAACAAGGAAACTCCGGTGAAAGTTAGTGGCAGTGAGTTAAATTATATTGCGCGCACAGTGGAATATGGCCTCAGTGACAGGGAATGTCCTTGTCGAAGGTAGTGTTATATTTAAATTGGTATACAACAATTTGCATGAAAGAGTAAATGCCAAAGTTAGATGATAAAAATGTGCATGCCAGCGGGTGTAACTGTTTGAACACGAAGATTACTTTACATTTTTAACGAGCATTCTGTCAAGAATGTCTTGTATCTATACCTAGGTCATGGTGAGCATGAAAATATCCCAGAAAAAAATAAAACTATCGAAACACATGACCTTTTTTAGTGAATGTACAATTACGTCCGTAGTTGCATGCCTTACGGATCTATGAGAAGCTCAATGCCCTTTATTTGTCATAGAGAGGATACAAAATTAAACTTATTCTTTGTAGCCTGAAAGAGGAGAACTTTTACTTGTCTTTAATTCAACCCAAAATGAAATAAAATGTTTCAGAAAAATTCATAGACAACAAAATAAAAAGACCGAACTATATGGCCAGTGCAGAGAATGCAGAGTTTTGCATTGAATTTCACACCATCCATAACAGTGGCGTGGCTTAATGTATGTCGGCACAAAATAAACATTTTTCTGACAGGTAAGTCCTACCATCAAAATTGTATTTTATATTTTAGGAATCATCCAATTTTCCATACAATTATTTTTGCGGGTACCTACTATCCTTTTGAAGACAATCCTTGTCGCCTGAATTTTATCGGTTGTTTATTTTCACCTAACATTTATACACCTATTTTTATATAAGAATGTTGGATATAATCACTGAGGTTGATCGATATATTATGTAGGTAGATAGCTACTTTTACATTTTTGTCGAAGAATTTTTAACTGTTTTTCATTCCGCTGAAAATGATTGCCTAAAGCCTAAGCTAAAAACATTTTGGATGACTTATTGGCAAAAACCTTAGAAGAAGCATCAAATTCTGATGAAATTCTTTTTCAATGTCCGAAATTGGTTGTCAGAATATTTTGTACAGCCTTAAAAATCTTTGAGTTCCGTCCCTTAAATTGAGTATATAAATATAGTAAAAAAAATAAATAAATAAATAAATAGGCGGCGCAACAGGCGGTAGACACCCAAGGCCTAGCTTCTCGCAACCATTCGTTTTGTGTGAGTTTCTATTTTTGGAACGAATGGAATAATATAAATAAATATAGTAGGCAATAGATTGTTTCTATATCCCGTTTTTTTTGTTAATTACGTTACGCCCAATCGTCTTCTATAAATGGCTTAACTCTTGTTATTATAAAGATCGTGTGGCATTAATTGACATTATGTGTCAATATCCTTTATCGAAAACATAAGTAGCTAAGTTTCACTCAAATTCTTTTGCTCAATGTTTTTAATTACAGTTGACACTGCTAATGAATTATATGTCTAGGGTTGCATTAGTCCGTTTTGTATCCTGTTTTTGACAGGAACTAACAATCGCATAGAAAAACTACCTACATGTCGTGTACTTAGAGGCATTTGTTGACATCGAAAAGGTGACACTCATACCAGATGAATATCCAGCACGGCTGATCTTTTGGCGATCTTTAGTATTGGTCAGCAAAAAGATGAAAATAAGAAAACTATTTTGCAAGAAATCGATTATCTAAGACGAAGCTTACTTTCACCCCAATGGCTTGTGAAGGCATTTGCTTTGCACATTTCGACTAAGAATCGTTCTTCCGTCCCTCCGTGAGGTTTCAACAATATGGCGATACTGACTATCATTTTATAGCTTTGGCGGTTGATTCTAAATTCCGCAACTGATTAGTTGGATTCCTGATCAAGAGGGTCACGCACACACTGTTTCGAAGATTCTCATGCAGACATGCATCTATAAAACCATCATTAAAGAGAACCAAGGAGTACCCCAGATGAACCACCTCAATGTAGCAAGTAGCAAGGTGCTGCTGCTGATGGCTCAATAACACAATGCTACACACACAGCTATCCTAGAGATAGCACGAAAGAATATCATAGCTAGGCCCGACGAGAATCGCTGCACATAGCATATCGCGAGATATCATTATGTAATTGTGAATAATGACTAATCTTCGAGAATTATTTCCAGGGCGAATAATCTCAACAATGATTGTCTGGGTTCCTTTCAAATACGAATACCTAACAGAATTCTTCCTGTGGAGTTATCTGAAAGCAAATGTTTTGCGAAGATTATCCCTATTTTATCTTGCAGACATTAAAGGCCCATACGTTGGCCTTGAATAGACAAAATTATTATTATTATAGCAATCAGAAGAAGAAAAGGAAACCCTGTTTCTTCAATCAAGAACTAAATCCTCCTGCCTGAGGGCTTTGCTATCGAAAAGGTGTTCGTTCAAGTGTCATTTCAGTTTAAAAGGATCTGCCAAATAAACGATTCTAACTCTATCTGTGGCGTAAGTGTCCAATAGAAGTAATTCGGAAAATAATCATTACACAAAGTTTAGAGACTGTCATTACCCACAGCCATATTATTATCATGATATTATTGCGAGCATTTAAGCGCAACGTCACCTATTTATAAATAGATTCAGACAAGTCACAGCGAATACTTCCAGAAGTTTTGGAATGTGTCTTATACCCAGACGCAAAACTTGTATACCCGAAATATAGGAAACAGATTGGCTTTTGAATGGTATAAAACAAAACAAACCGAGACTTTGGTGATTCATTTACCTATATAATATGCAAAATATATCATTGTTAAAGGAAATTCAATTCTTCGGGATAGAGACGAACTCTTAAAAAAAGATTACAGATAACAGATCGATTATTTTTTTAGGTTTCATTATTCCTTAAATACCAAATTAAATATTATTCAGTACAAACACTTACCAATTTCTGTGTTCGTATCCACCATCAGTAGCTTGTCATTTGCGGAATACAGAACCGCACATTATCACAAACACACAAAAACTAGAGGATTGGCATAGGCGCCTCTATATAATATCGTTATCCGATAAAATGTATAAAATGTGCACTTCCTTATTGAAGAATAATAATTGTATTTTTACAGAATTTCTGAACTAAAAACACTATTTTTTTTTTTGTAAAACCACGTTCGTTGAATTTCTCCGACCCAGCAGCCGCAGTTCGTTTGTGGGATGTAGGCGACGCACGATAATGGTGATATGATAACATTATCGCACTAAGGTCTTAACCCGAGCTGTACACTCTTAGTGCTGAGCTATTTTCGTAAACGGTTGTCCATTTAAATTCATTTTCACACTTATTCCACTCAACATACGATAGTACGAGTATGTGCATCATGAACTTAACAAATGCAATTTTTCACTTTGTTTTTGGAATTTTTTTTATGTTTTTTTTTCATTTCCTTCAGATAAAGAAGCGAATTTGTTTGGAGAACGAGATGAATTCTTGACGACTGCTCCCAGTTTACTGAACGACATTAATTCCATGACTGACCATTAGAACGGATCTTCACTGCGATGTCATTTTATTTTCTGATAGTGATACGCTGCATCCCCCATTGAGATGTGGCCAGCATGTACACGACATCACGATCATATCATCCCCTCCAAGTATGCACTATATGATTTGTACTATGTATTTGACAGTATATGTGAGATCGTTCATATAGCAACGATCGTTTAATTAATAAATTTCAAAAAAATGACATTTTAATGGACCGCTATAAAAGAAGAAAATTGCTACTAGTGTGTCCTCTCTCTCTCTCTCTCTCTGTCTGGCTTTGCAAACGGCCTGCTGTATTAGCATTATACGGGTCTCTTTATCATTGCCGTGGTGGACCTCTTGTAATTTATTTTGCCATTATTATGGTGGTCATCTTGTGGATTAGAAATACTGAGGTTGTTTTGTGTGAATGAATTATTTTCGAATTGGTTTTCCAATTTAAGAATTGCTTTGAATAAAATGTGATGTTGCGGTTTGACTGCGTGTGGAACAATCTAATCTTGCGAAACAGAATCAACCCTCATTTTGGTGAGTGCAGCATTATACAGCTGACCGATTAGAGTGTGACAATCTGGATGCATTGATTCGTGTTCAAGAGATTTTATGAGTGACCCTTATGGTTGGTTAATGATTTCTGGGCTTGTTAGGTACATTGTTTGGGTTGGGGTTTTTACACACATTGTAATGCGAATGTTACGATTTAAGAAATCCATTCGACTAGGTATACACATGCATATTTTTCGTATACCTACTTATCTGTAGATTATTGACCACTTATTGTTGTTTGTCATATCTACACAAAAAATAAAATTAAAAATTGAATAGCTACCTACTCTACGATGTAAAATATTGTTGGCCCTTGAGAATTTAGATTTTAATTTTCAACTCTACGTGTCCAGATAGGCTTTCTAGAATTTCATAGTATAGGTAGATTACACTTTAAGCAAAATAAGCACAACTTTGTGAATTCGTTTTCTTATTTCACCATTGTGAACTTCTATTGATTGCATTTGACAGATGGCAGAAAACTGTCATTCATCACTTTCATAATTTACGTTCACAGTCTCATCAGTTTATACAAATTTTAGGTACGCAAACTTCACGATAAAGAAAATAAAAACCTAACGGAGTTAAAAGTGTAGGTAGGTACTATATCACTATCTAGGTATACTATTGTTTTTGTCAACTGATTAGATACTTCATTTAAATATGTACTTAACTTACCTTATGTACCTTCTCCGAATTTCGATTTTAAAATGGACGATCGGCAATTTCCGACTGAACTCCTTAAAATTTACCGAATTTCGATTCGATTTTAAAAAGGACGGTCGGCATTTCTAATATGGGGTTAAATTTGAACGAATGTTTTATTCGCTAGTTTGTGGAGCTTGGCTTAATTATGTGGATTGCGAATAAACTTTCGTTTCGTTCACGGAAAAAAGTTTGCAAAACGAAATTTCGTTATTGCAACTGTTTATAAACTTGTTTTCTTTATACATTTTGAATTTTAATGAGATAATTAATTCAAAGGACTTTAAAGGGTCATTCAAATGAGAGCGAACGAACGAATTGATGAAATGCGAAAAAAACACATTTTAAGCATTTTTAAACAGAAAATTACACATTTTATTATTCCATGAGTAGGATAATTGAATTATCCCATCAAAACAAGTTTATAAAAAGAAAACAAGTTTAAATTCCTAATGAAATTTCGAATTCTATGGAAAATTCGATGACGTTATCACTCGTTAGCTGCTGGGCCGATTTTAGTGATTTCTATACAGTCCTAAAATAAGTCTGCATTATAATGTAAGTCACCCCCCTCCCCATGGCTCGAACCCTCGATACACCCTGATCGAGAGTTATCGAGAGTAGGTATCTCAGACCAATTAATGATATAGAGAGTAGAGTATTTAAACGGGCTTTGGTTTATTAATTTTTTACTGCTATAATGGGCTTTTTAATTTCACGTTGAAAATAAATAAATATTAACCGTTGGCTTTAAAAAAAAAAAAGAGTAGGTAGCTAAATATTAAATCTTGTTATAGATGCATTTGTTTGTACTTTTAACCGACACCTAGGTACGTAGGTAGTGCATGCGTAAATCTACTCTGCAGACATTTTCTTTAAACATTGCTTAACCTAACTAAAGTTGGCATGTATACCTATGTTATGTAGTCCAATGTACATATTTATTTTCATAAATTTATGTTTTTATTAAATTATATCTTTAGTTTTGAGAAAATACACTAAAAGATTAAATATTTTTTTAACAAAAAAAAAAGATGGGAAACAAAAAAGCGAATTAACTATTCTAAGAAATATTTCCAAGTACAGATAACAATAGCAGCTATTATAAAAAAATCATTAAACGATATTTTGTTAAATTTTTTTTAATTAAGATAAGATAAGATAAGAAAGTAAAAATGATGTTAATTATGTTGAAAATTCCTCCTCGGCACTCAATTCGTTTTCATTAGGCTCAGTAAGTGAATCATTTAGGTACTGTACATCGCTGAGGCAAATTAATAAACTCATGATGCAGATGGGTAGGAATTGCTGCTTTCAAACAGAGACCCACAAGATCTTGGTACTTTGCCTCTGCAATTGGCTTATCAGAGAAGTAAAGCTGAAGCGGAGCTGCTGATTACGAAGCAACACTTAATTTCAGTAGGCTCACCCTCGAGCATTTTTTAAACACTGGTTTATGAACTTTACTTATTTTTATTTTATTTCATGTTTATATGTAATCGGAGTTTTCTTTTCTAAAAATCTCTTCAAGTCCTTAAAATTATTTGAATATAACATAATTAGATTGTATGAAAAGGGGTCAATCCAGGTATTATAGAAACAATTTTTTTATTGAACGCTCAATAACACTGTGGATTGAGCCTAATGTCATCGAATGTTCATCAGCGCCCCTAGCGCGAGGGGCGGTCACCTTGTCGTTGCGTCAAATTGACGTTGGTGCGCAGGCTTAAGTTGCAATGATTCAACAGGCTATGCTGTCGGAGGCGGTAGTCGTCTGAAGGGTCACCCATGACAGACAGGCTGCTTTGAAGAGTAACGAACTAAGAACTGCCCAACCCCCCTAATCCAGGGTGTTATGCGTCACCGTGCCCATTGGAAGATTTGCAGCCTGGGGGTATATCGGCTGTATTCTAACGGCGCCTCCTTGAAACCAGGCCGCATCAGGGTGTAAGTAGTGGCCTTACCATGTTATGCGGGGCTCTGGCATGGCGGACGGTTCTTTCCCTAGCTACTCGTGGGACCAAAATTAGAAACAAAAATTACACCAACAAAAAACAACAAAAACAAACAAACAACATCTTCGGGAAGTACTTCCCAGACAGGACCGACCAAACAAACTGACAAGACAGGACATGAAACAAAAACGGACAAAGTTGAGAGGAAGTTGAGGAGGATGCAAATCGTGAACGAAAGGCACTCTGACTCTTCTCTCTCTCTAACTGATGATACCGACGGTAGCGCGTCAAATGCTCCAGCGATGCTTCCTCCTAGGAAACACGTTAGAGCGAGCACAATAGCTTACAGAAAAAGAAGGAATGCATTCCTATGTCTTAGCCGACTTGAACAAAAGGGCAAGGACAAATGGGATGACAAAGATAAAGCTTCCTATGAATGGGCAACTAAAGTGGTGGAGGAAAGCAAGAGTCGACCTATTAAGGGACCCTCCACAAGCAATGAAACAAAGAGGGAACTTGCATCCAAGAGGCAGCGGTCTCAAGATGATGCCCCCACCACCTAAAAGAAAAGTAAGGGCACCGTTTCGGAACCCAGACTCATAACTGAGGTCGTGAGGGATCATCTGATCATGGCGATCATAGACCGCGGCCATGAGGAGTGCAAAATCAGCCGCGAAAACTGGGAGAAGGTGGAGACGAAGATCAATCTTTATCTCCTCTCTCAGTGCAAAACTGACCCCTCAAAACCGATGCCGTCGTATAGGGATAGGGGCTGGCATCATGGAGGCTATAGGCTGATTGCCTGCGACGAGGATAATGCGGTTACTTTTATCAAGGCTGCAGTCGCCGGCGCGGGTGATCTATGGCAGGGCGCTAAGCTGGAGGCCGTGAGAAAGGACGAAATTCACCCAAGTGACCCACAAGACATTTTGCTTCTGATACAGAGCCAAAATCGGGACATCCCAACACAGAAGTGGAAAGTGGTGAAATCAGAGGTGGTGAAAGACTCAGGAAGGTCCATCACAATTCTCTTGGACAAGGAATCCATTCCGCTACTCAAAACGAGAAATTATGAGGTCATAGGTATACCAGCAAGATGGGAGGTAGGCATTGGGCGCTAGCCCCGCTGTCTCTTCGTCTTTCACAAAATGGCAGAGAACCGAACACGGACTGTCTTCTGATTTGGAGGACACGGACACCACTGTGATAGAGGTTTCCGGTTTATCTAGTAGCCACAAAGCTGCGGATAATCCAGATAAACCTACATCAGAGTAAGGTGGCCTCAGCCAACCTTATTCTCCACCTGCAAACGAGTGGAGACGACATAGTCCTCATCCAAGAACCGTGGCTCATTGGCAACAGCGTAGCGGGGTTGAGGACACCTAATTATAAAATTTTTCATGCTGACTGTGAAGGTAAAATAAGAGCATGCATTTTAGCAAAAACTAACTTAAAACTTTTCCTTTCACAGAGCTTCAGTAACCCTGATTTATATTTGCTTGCATAAAAATGCAAAATACTACCGCAAGGAGTATTTAATACTTTTTGCAGATCAAAAGAGCAAGAAATGAAAGATTTGCATGTCCGACAATTGTCTGTGCCCTGTCCTAATCGGCAGAACACTTGTCTTTTTTTTTATAGCCTATAGGTATTGCTATATTTTTAGTTTTAAAAATTTGTTTGAAAATAAAATCAAAAACTGGCTTTATTGCAGTTTCCTGGTTTTGGTATTCTCGGTAAATATTAAACTCAGAAGTATATATTCCTGCGGTAGGTACCTACATATTTATACCCGGTACCACACTGTGGTGAGGGTATATTCACTTTGACATTCCATTTGTAACGCCCATAAGGAGGCGTTGTAGGTATGACAAACTATATATATTATTGATCAGCATCACTTTCTTAGTCGATCTAGCGATGTCCGTCAGTCTGTCCGTCCGCACGATTACGGCCGTAATTTAAGAGCTATCGACTAGAAATTTGGTACGTAAGCTTTTATCCACCAAACTGAGGCTAAGTTCGAAGATGAGCAAGATCGGATAAAAACTACTACTAAATTGTTTTCATAATTGGTCGAATAAAAACTACCCATACCTCCCATACAAATATATAATTTTTTAATACTAAACTATTTTTTTAATTTTTACAATAATATAGTACCGGGTATTTGAGCTTCGGCATAGTCGAAGATAATTGTGTTATGCCTCGTTCACAATGTGGACGTGATAACTAGACGAGAGCGAGGCGAGAATCGCTCTCGCCTCGTTCTCGCTTTAACCTCGTCCGGCAATTCACAATGAAACGTGGTACGTCGGCGAGTTTTTCTGACAACGAATAGAGGGACCACTGAAACTACAAAACCATATTGCCACTTCGATTTTTTCTACAAAACAGAGCTGCACTTTTATTGCTTTTTTACCACTATTGCATGCAGTTTGAATATTTTAAAAGCAACCAATTCGCAGTTCTTACTCGTCGCTTATATAGCTATCAGTAAAATGCAACCGAAATAAAAATGCTGTTGCTTTTTTGGATCACTTAAACTTAATGACTGAACTCAATCTTGGTTTTAAAATGTTGCTTAGTTAGTTAAAATTGTTGTCTAAGGTTGATAACTCACCGGATAAAGCAAAACGTGTTTCTTTGTTTCGTGAAACAAGAGCACATTGTTTCTTATGAGCCAACACACACCAAAGCAAATGAAACAAAACACATGTTTTTGTTTTTAAGTGTTTCGGTGGTGGTTGTCGAAAATACACCGAATGCAACAAAACTGTTTCGAACCAGCGTCGTTGACGCTAATTGCAACACACGCCAAAGAAAACAAAACATAAAAACCAAAGCAAAACAGAAAAACATGTTTCGTTGCCGATAGTTAACCTTGTTGTTTTTGCGAAACAAAATTTAATTTTCGTTGTTTTTAAAATGTAAATAAGATTTGCACAACTTCATCGTCTAAGTCCGACCATCACTAAAAGCAAATCGCAAATACCACACCAAACGAAACAAGAAAACAAAATGTTTTGTTACATTCTGTTTCGCTTGGTGTGTGTCCAAATAAAAAAAGTGTTATTTGATCTGGTGTGTTTTCAGCCTAAATTTTCTAGAAAACGAATTTATTAATTTCTTTGTACGTACAACTTTTTCTGTTCAACTTCTTAGTCAATTCCAGAACAGGTTTCAATGAATTCCTATGAAAAGCTTACTCTCTTACATTCTAATAAAATTTGCTCAAGAAAATAACCCCCAATAACCAAGAAATCAAAAAGAAACACACTCAAAACATATATATTTTCGGGGCAATGTTTGTGTAAAGAAATACGAAATTCCCCTTTTCACCATCATTCATTATTATGGGAAAATAAGTTCTAACATTATCGCTGACTTATTTAAAAATTTCTCAGAATAATCAAACCTTATCAAAATAATAACAAAAAACGAGAAAAGTGCCGCCCTGTTTGCTTGAGAAAATACAAGTGGCAACCTTAAGTACATTTCTATGAAAATGGCGTCGCTTCCCACTCAGAGAGTAAATGTCATCGGTGTCTCGGGCGAGATTTTTCCAAATTTCCGAAATGGTCGCGAGACGAGCCAACGAGTCTCGCGCCATTGTGTATTGCTGCATGCATTTCCATTGATTGGAAATAATTTGACAACTCGCGCTAGACTCGATCTCGCTCTCGTCTCGCTCTCTCGCTGTATTGTGAATCGGCCATTACTGGTTTTTAGTTGTACTGCTACGGCAGGAGTGCAATTTCACAGCTGGGAGATTTTCAATAAAATTTCGGACGTTGTGTATTGTAGCAACTGCGCTCTTTAAAGTAAAATTTAACCGAACATCATGAGGGGACGTATTAAGGTAGGGTTTCTATTTCCACATGATTTTCGACCGTAAATCTTAATTAAATTCGTCATCGGACTTATGTTATGTGCGATATTCGGCTGTAAATGTTAATAGAGTTCATCCCAACTGGGGAGACGTATTGAATCCGGATAGATAAGAATACGCAATACAATTCCTGGGCACGAGCAAAGCCGGCCGGATACGCTAGTAGCACTAGTAGGTAACTAAAACTCATGAAAAAAGAGACGTTTTCGTATGTGTAAATGAGTGCCATATAAAACGCACTTAATCTTAAATATAATATAGATTATCTTCGACAATCTCGGCGAACTCGCTAATGTAAGAATGAGTTGCCTCCAACGCTTCATTCTTAGGTCCTGCTGGTTCAACAGGTAGTTGTGAGATCATTAGATCCTGTGGTATCACAATGAGCCTCCTCTGACCTAAGTGAGGCTGCTGTTGTTGCGGCCTGCCGTCTTAACCTAAATTAGATAAAGATGTGGCCAAAGTTTCGCTTTAGTATCTAAATATAATATGTACCTATACTTACATATCTGGTTGTCCCTCGGCGCTCTCCAAGATTTACTTAAATTTTACTGCTGTGAATAAGTATGAGAAGTAGATATACTTAGGTGTTAGTAGGACAGCTTTTGTACTTACAGCTTTAATAAAATCAAAGACACTTGTCATATCAATTGCCATATTGACATGCCATGGAGAAGGCTCCTCTGCTGATGTAGGAGGTGCCGAAGATTTTCATACAGATGTTCACTCCAATTTAATTGAAAATTATGCACCCAAAGACATTTTCAAAGCCCTGCCGACATCACCTCTTAATCGAAAAGGACATCAAATAAGTTATTTACAACTAGCGAACCTCCTGCACACCTCGTAGTGCAAAATAGAAAAACGCCTCTTTGCCTAATTTTTCCGATATTCACAGGAATACTTCCGGGCCAATACCTATGATTTTCTGTAATTTTGAACTTGTCGATTCGGGGGTTCTCGAGATATAAGATTTGCCTTTGTCTAATTTTGACTTCACAATAACCATCTCGGTCCAATATCAAAGGTTTGAGCTGAATCGGAGCAAAACTTTTCGAGTTTTTGATGCGTACATAAACGAACATTGTTCGTGTTCTTCAGTTTTTAGTTTGAACATGCTAATAAAAACGCTTTATTGCGTTTTCGAGGGTTTCTTTATTGCGTCGACAACGCATACTTAAGCGGGATTCTCATAAGTGCGTTCCTCGGATAAATACGTTAAAAATCGTACATTTTCCCCGACGCAACAATCCCGCGACTACTGTATCTACTAACAATCGTTTTGCATGGTAGGTAAATTTCGCAATTTTAAGTTTAGTGTTTGCCATACTGCCATTATACAAAAAACTAGAGCTTAGCTTTAGCGATATAATTGATTAGTACCTAGTTAAAAAAACACAATTCCATAAAAACATGTATGCAACAATCTCGACAGAATCATTGTCGGACCAAAACTATTTTTCTCATCGATATTGGTTCAAGCTTTGCACTCAAGTAATCACTCAAATTTGTCCTCAATTGCTTACAATCAATCAAAGGTTACATTTGCATCACCGATTCGCAAGTAACCCTTTCAATCGTATATTCGAAATATGTACCATATTGTGTACCTAACATACTCGTATCCAACATCGTGAGTCAACGTAGGTATAGCTATATGGGTATAACGATCACGACCACATGTCAAACGAGAAACACACATATGTACATAATATCCAAAGCTGCATAATCAATATGTAGAGCTTGTTTCCTATACTCCACAATCATATCCGCCAGTGAGACATGCGGTTTACCTTCGGTTTATGGAGCATAATTCTGATATACATAACATACATCTATGTTACATCGAAACTGCTTCAAAATATATATGTACCATCGAAGTTGCTTTTGAAATAACTTTGCAAACATCGAAACATAACAAGGGGTTCAGAATTCAGATGGATACATATGTTCAGGGACAGGGATAGATTTGCGCTACGGCTGTTTTTGAAATTAATTTCTACCCGCGAATGGATTGGTTGTAATTAAAATTAACAGGTGTTTCGCCGCAATACTCATATGACGACTTCTTTTGCAGCGCGAAATGTGTTTCTTGATTAAAAATTGTTTCAGTCACATTACAATACAAAGGTCTTATGGTGTGGGTTTTGAATTGCTTTGAAATGTTCGTCGAATGAAGCCACCGAACCAGGGGCGTAGCGAGGGGGAGGCGTGGGGGGGTGTCGCACCCCCCACGCTTTTCAAGAGTCGGCAAATCAACGATCAATTTTCAAAAATTAGATCTTAAGTTGGATTTCCATTAGGTATAGGTTTTTAAACTTGTAAATGTATACAAAAGTCGGCATTTTCAAAGGTTCCACATGAAGTCCTTAAAATCGGTGAATCGGTGAATTTGCCGACTGAAATCCTTAAAATTTAGCGCGTTTAGGCGAGTTTAGATTCGATTTAAAAAAAATTCTTAAAATTTAGCGAGTTTAGATTCGATTTTAAAAAGGGCGGTCGGCATCGGTGAATTTGCCGACTGAAATCCTTAAAATTTAGCGAGTTTCCATTCGATTTTAGAAAGGACGGTCGGCATCGGTGAGATTGCCGACTGAAATCCTTAAAATTTAGCGAGTTTAGGCGAGTTTAGATTCGATTTAAAAAAAATTCTTAAAATTTAGCGAGTTTAGATTCGATTTTAAAAAGGGCGGTCGGCATCGGTGAATTTGCCGACTGAAATCCTTAAAATTTAGCGAGTTTCCATTCGATTTTAGAAAGGACGGCCGGCATCGGTGAATTTGCCGACTGAAATCCTTAAAATTTAGCGAGTTTAGATTCGATTTTAAAAGGACGGTTGGCATTTCAAATTTGAGGTTAAATTCGAAGGAATGTGTTATTCACTAGTTCGCGGCTTATTGATGTAGATTGCGAACTTTAACAATTCGTGGCAAACGTGTGTTTTGGGCCAAGAGGAGGATAATTAATTATCCCATCAAAATGTATTAAGAAAATAAGTTTATAAACAGTTTAAATAACGAAATTTCGAATTACAAACTTTTTGCCGTGAACGAAAACACCTTTGGCGCGAATTGTCAAAGTTTATTCGCAATCCAGGGGAGAGTACGATAACTACGGCGCCAAAAATTGATAACGGTATTTTGTAGAGGGGTTAAATACAAGCACTTTTTACTATGGGAGGGGGGGGGTCTATCTTACTCCGTTTAGGCGGGAGGGGTAATTTAAAGAAAATAATACTTTATATGGAAAAAAATACATTAAAAAACAATGGCAACACTTATAATAAAAGACTATGACATTTTAGAAAGCCCAGAATCTGTTCTTTTATATTATTTTTAAATCAAGTTATTCCCTTGAATGGTTTTTGAAAAAAAACAATTTCAAATTTGAAATTTTAGGACAAAAATTGGGGTGAGTAAAATAATTTTGGCGATGAAAACTAATGACGGATTTATGTAGAGGAGTCAAATACAAACATTTTTTACTATTGGAGGGGGGGTAATTAAAAAAAAAATTATAAATAAAATTAAAATAAAATATTAAAAAAGAATGGCAACACTTACCACAAAGAACTATAGTATTTTTCAAAGCCAGGAATTCGTTCTAAATTGTCTAAAATGCAAATCAGCAAAATTTTGTCTACCAATGTGAAATTTCTGGCCAGAGATTGTATCTGAAGAATGTTGTTGATATTGGGTAAACTAATATAATTAAAAGAAAGTTTGCATATACTCAGCCTTGCACCCATCCCAAAATCCAACAGTGACCCCAAGCAGGGGGGATGCAGTACGTACGCATTTCAAGGCGCAAGAGTAGCAATTTGTACTCTAAGCGGAGCAACATATAAAAGTAATTTTCAATTTTCTCAAAAATTATAAGACATAAATCAAACTGGTTTTGAGTGTTCGATTAAGAATTGATTTAGACAGTAAAAACTACAAACAAATTAAGTATCTATTTGCTCAACATTGAAAAAAATCAGCATAAAACATTTTTTTTTAATTTTTTTCCTTAAATTTCAAGTTTGAAAGTATTTTTTTCAAAAACTATTAACAGCTATAACTTGATTTAAAAATAATATCAAAGAACAGATTCCTGGCTTACAAAATTCATAAAGTTCTTTATTGTAAGTGTTGCCATTGTTTCTCAATTAATTTTTTTTCATTTTAAGTATTATTTAAGTATTATTTTAAATTGCCCCTCCCGCCTAAACGAAGCCAGATAGACCCCCCCCCCTCCCATAGTAAAAAATGCTTGTATTTACCCCCTCTACAAAATACCGTTATCAATTTTTGGCGCCGTAGTTATCGTACTCGTGCCGCAATCCACATCATTTAATTAGGGTTCCACAAACTAGCGGATAAAACATTCGTTCGAACTTAACCTCAAACTAGACATTGAGGGTAAAAACTGATGGCTGGAATTCGCGAAATGCCGCGACCTATAAAAGTGTTCATGCTGTCAAAACTTGCGAATAGTCGTTCGATCGTAGGTAGTTGGTCGCTCTTATGTGAATGGTCCTTTAGGTATTAGCCCAGGGGTGTTCCTGTTAAGATTGGTCAAAATTGGACAAAGGAGCGTGGCATCTCCCATACAAAGAAACATCTTCTATGGAGTGAATAATCGCTGGGCCGATTTTCATGATTTCTATACAGTCGGCAAGTTCCTGAAATAAGTCGGCATTTCAATGAAATTCACCCCCCCACGGCTCGAACCCTCGCTACGCCCCTGCACCGAACCATTGGCGAAGGACCTAGATTTCAAATTTAATTATAAGGTAGCTAAAGAGGTTCATCGTACACAAATGGCGTTGCGGTGTGGAATGTGGTTTGAAGGACAAATGAAAACAAATGCCAATGCTTTTGACAATATTAGGGATTCTGATGGTTGAATAAGTTATCGTTATTATCTTCTACTCCAAATATTTGTGTAGGACAAATTTTTATTGTGGTATATGTACTTACATAATCTACTCCCGCAACAGGTGAAGGTATGTGTAGATACTCTACTCATCGTATAGCTTAGCTATATTTATTATTCTATTTCAATTAAAACCTAGACACTTCGTGTTAGACTTGAATTTAATGCTGTTACCATGCTCGCTAAACTGTCATAATTAAATTATATAAATGTATTGTTGAATAACTGCGAGAGTAGATATAATGTACAGCTAGTCGCCGTCGCCAACCCTCATCGAAATAAGTGTATACCCACTGAACTCTTAACCGAATTAAATTCAAATTGAAATCAATCAACGAGCTCCTTGTGTGCGGCAAACGACGGTGACTGCGGGGTCGGGGTTAACGCATTCTAGCACTAGGGTCATACGATGTACACTCTCGTTTTTGCTGTCAGAAGCCAACAATGTCAAATAATTAATATAAAATAAGAGGGGCTATCATTTGTGCTGGTCACAGCTTTCGAAAATTTGTATCAGTATAAAGAATAATATTATTCATTCCTTATAATTCTTGTACATTATGTATAAAGTATTATGTATGTGGTGTCCGAAGAATGCCTTTCAGCATCTTTAAGTGGATAAAATTGAAGAACGAATCGGAAATACATAATTAACGATGCCCACATGGAAATCTCAAAAAAAGGAAGTGACATACAGATACAGTATAAATGTTCGCAGTACAGAATGCAGTTGTTGCTAGCTTCGTTTTCGGCTTTGCGTCTGTTAGTTTATTTGAGTTTCTTAATTAACAGGTCTGAGCTGAGGAAGCGTGATGTTCAGTTCTTATGCGAAAAGAGTGTTGATGCCGAAGACGATAAAGATAACTAGTTTGTAATGCATTTTCTTGATTATGTAATTATTTGAATCCCTATTGAAAATGAGTATGCATTGTAGCTATGTCAAAAAAATATTTAGACACAAATTAGACACATTTCAGATATAAGATTTGAATGTTTTTTTGTATGGGCAGTGCCACGTCCCTTTGTCCAACAGCTGACCAATCTTCACACCAACACTCCAGGGCCAATACCTAGGATTGTCTGTAAATTTCAACCCAATCGATTCAGCGGTTTTCGAGATATAAGATTTTGAATGTTTTCTTTGTCCAATTTTGACCAAATAAAGCCTATATGTTGCCCATTGTTAAGGCCTACCTTTTTCAAAAAGACCATACCAATCGGGTTAGTAGTTCTTAAGTTATTGTGGAACAAAGAAAAATTTACAATTTTATTATATGTATAGATGCATATTGCTATTACAAGAGTGCGTCCCCTTTCTTTCAGCATTGCTTTCAGACAGAGCAGTCTTGGTGATCCTAAGGTTCCCCCCAGACTAAACCTCAGACCCACTTGGTAGGTTTGTAGCCGTCTGTTTTGATGGTGGAATGCAAGTAGTGAATGTGAACAAATCTGAAGTGATGATCGTCTTCGTCTACGGTTATTTTTTAGTAGGTAGGTAAGTATATCTATCGTGGTCAGGCCAGTAAAGTTTTTAGACAGGTAGATCATTCTGTTAGCAGGAGGACCAAAGTTGGTGTCAAAGCTAATTACGGTGTTTATTGCTACTCTTAGCTATATGATTATAACATTTTGGGTTAATAACCCAAGGAATAGGATTGTGTATAGCTTCCAAAATGAGATTCTGTCATTGTATTGTTGGTCTGATTCGATCGTATAAGGACTACCAGAATACGTGGGGTACTAAATGTCGAGGAGCTGATTTTCTGGGCGCAGCGGGCCATATGATTCGGTATTGGTAGTTTGGTCACTTTATAGCCATGTCGCTTACTCGGATTCAAAGCTTGGCGTTAGTTAATAACGTTCAAGGAAATAACGTTTAAATCTATTTGGACATTTTTTACCTATGGAATTTGAGACAGGCAGGGGGTGACCTACATATGAGTTGGTTAGATTAATTCCGAAATCTGTTGTTTTTCTATATGGGAATTGTGCTTGATGATTTAGAGAAGGTGAGAGTTGTGGTTGGTCCGTTTAAACATGCTACACTATACCTAGCGAAGCGACCTTTTTAGTCGATAAGCAAGATATTGTCAAGTGTAAGGATACCAGATTTACAGAACGGGCTTTTTTTCCAAACTGGTCAAAAATCGGTTCGAAAATTGGTATGTATAGAAGACGGTGTAGACGGATTCTGCAGATGCTATACATCTACAACTATTCGTTTTGTAATCGACACGGCAATACCTAATGCCTACAAGAAGGGGGCGGACTACTATCATCAAAGAGTTATGGACAACTGTCTTGAACAAATAAACAATAATTATTAGTTGGTGCAACAAGACCGTAAGGCACCCTAGGCCTAGCTTTTCACAACCATTCCTGTGCGTACGTCTTTTTATTTTTGGGACGAATGGAAGGAACCTACCTACAATTTAATGCTGAATGGCTAAATTGAGAAGCTTTTTCAGGACATTCAAACACTCGGATGTTTGTCAAGATGTATTTTAAGATGTATTTTGTGTTTTTCCGGGGATCGAAACTGGGACCCCTCTCAGTAGTCCATCACACTAACCACTGAGCCACGCGCCCATTGTGAACTATCTTGCTTGTCAACAAAATATTGATATAGTGTTAAAACAAAATAACATTGAGCATAAGTAACAAGAGCTAGATAATGGCAAAACTAAAAGGAGGATTGTGATGTGCTTTTTCTGAGGCCGAGGTTTTGCTCGCCGTATCCAGGATTTGCCCAAAGAATCACCAAACTTTGGTTAAGAGGTCCTCTTTATTTCAGTAGCCAACTTGTAAACTACTGTCTTATGATTATATACAGTATAGGCTATACAATATGCGGCCCATCGAGAAGCGTTGCTCCGTATTATAAGAAGCGGCCCACCGACAAGCGTGGCTCCGTATTACAGAATGCGGCCCAGCGACCAGCGTGGCTCCGATATGCGGCCCGCTCCGATCTGCAGCCCAGCGACAAGTGTGGTTGCGATCTGCGGCCCAACGACAAGCGTGGCTCCGATCTGTGGCCCAGCGACAAGCGTGATCTGCTGCTGATTCAAGCTTCCCCAAAGGAAACTTAGCCACCAAAAATTTAGAACACTGACCGAGGTCAGCTTCTATGCGGGAGCCGGATTGGGGACACGATCCCGAAAACCAAAATCCCGAAAATCTAAAATCCCGAAAATCCAAAATCCCGAAAACCCAAAATCCCGAAAATCCAAAATCCCGAAAAAACAAAATCCCGAAAAACTAATATCCCGAAAACCCACAATCCCGAAAAGCCAAAATCCTGAAAAAAGAATCCCGAAAAAGAGATCCCGAAAAATTATATAAAATGAAAAATTTGCGCAAATTTTTAATTTTATATAATTTTTCGGGATCTCTTTTTCGGGATTCTTTATTTTGTTTTGAATGTAAAATAGACAAGTGTTTGTCCATTCCATTTACCATAATAATGTTTTGTAATGTTGCGCTGCAATTCGCAATGTACATTCAGTTGTGCTGATCTCATATAGTGTGATAGCTGACCGACTAGATTTTTGTTAGCCAGTGAACATCGTAATACAAAGTGAGTAGAAAAAGAAAACGTTACGGACTTGTAGGTACCTAGTCCTGCATACTCCCCTAATATTTGGTCGATTTGTAACTTTTTGAAACAAAATCTACCGCGGACACAGAACAACGTAGAGGCGTGGCACAGCCGCCGCCGGCTGAAAGTTCTCGCAGGGCATTCACTTTCACACATTGGTGTATATTCTCTTTTATGTGAAGAGCAAATCCGTGTGAAAACATGTTTGGCTAAAATAATTGCCGGTGAGACGCAACAACTAAGAAATCGTTATGTAACAATTTGACGAAGGGACAAAAAATGTACGCGGAACGTAACGAGCGTTCTGAAATAAGTTTTCTAACAGGAATTGCGTACAATATGAACTTGCATTAGATATTGTTTTGTCAAGGATCGTTTTTTATAATGTTTTTGTTAATAAGACTTGAACTGTTTTTGTTATGATCTATTTATTTGAAGTTTGTTATTTTGTTTATTTTGGCTTATATTTTTGTTGCTACAATAAAATTTTTAGTTTCACTTTCGGGATTTTGGCCTTTCGGAATTTTGGATTTTCCGGATTGTGGATTTTCAGGATTGTGGCTTTTCGGTATTGTGGTTTTTCGGGATTGTGGGTTTTCGGGATTTTCGATTTTCGGGATTTTGGGCTTTCGGGATTTTGGGCTTTCGGGATTACATTTTTCGGGATTCTGTCCGACTCCCGCGGGAGCCTTATCTGGTACACTAGATTGGTACGATTCAAATTCAAATTCAAATTCAAATTCATGTACTCATGCAATTTCCTCCATTTAGTCAGTGTGACTTATAAGTGACGAATGAAAATTTCTTGGATTGGGGACACGATCCCGAAAACCAAAATCCCGAAAATCCAAAATCCCGAAAATCCAAAATACCGAAAATCCAAAATACCCAAAAAACCAAAATCCGGAAAAGCCAAAACCCTGAAAAAAGAATCCCAAAAAATTATATAAAATGAAAAATCTTACGGATCCCCAAAAATTATATAAAATGAAAAATTTGCGGATTCTTTTGCGGATTCTTTTTTCGGGATTCTTTATTTTGTTTTGAATGTAAAATAAACAAGTGTTTGTCCGTTCCATTTACCGTAATAATGTTTTGTAATGTTGCGCTGCAATTCGCAATGAGCATTCAGTTGTGCTGATCTCATATACTGTGATAGCTGACCGACTATAGATTTTTGTTAGCCAGTGAACATCGTAATACAGAGTAAGTAGAAAAATAAAACGTTACGGACTTGTATATGTAGTCCTGCATACTCCCCTAATTTTTGGTCGGTTTGTAACCTTTTGAAACAAAATCTGCCGCGGGCACATATCAACACATTGGTGTATATTCTCTTTTATGTGAAGAGCAAATCCGTGTGAAAACATGTTTGGCTAAAATAATTGCCGATGAGACGCAGCAACTAAGAAAACGTTATGTGACGAAGGAAAAAATTTTTTTTTTAAATTTACGCGGAACGTAACGAGCGTTCTGAAATAAGTTTTCTAACAGGAATTGCGTACAGTATGAACTTGTATTAGATATTGTTTTGTCATGGATCATTTTTAATATTTTTTTGTTAATAAGACTTGAACTGTTTTTGTTATGTTTTATTTATTTGAAGTTTGTTATTTTGTTTATTTTGACTTATATTTTTGTTGCTACATTAAAATGTTTAGTTTCACTTTCGGGATTTTGGCGTTTTAAAATTTTAGATTTTCCGGATTGTGGATTTTCGGGATTGTGGCTTTTCGGGATTGTGGGTTTTCGGGATTTTGGGCTTTCGGGATTCCATTTTTCGGGATTCTGTCCGACTCCCAAATTTCTTTTCACAAATGATGGTTGGTTGGACAGTCTATGTTATTTGTGCAATAGCAGTGGGTGGTGTGCCTGCGGTTGGCTGTGCTGTGCTGTATGTCGTTATACCATTTATTTAAAAGGAAATAAACCCTTTGATGGTAAGATCAATAATAATATATAATTTGTATGACGCAATAAGTGTCATAAGAGCCATAACTATAGGTAGGTATTCATGAGATAAATTTCAATATGTATGTGTGCAAATCAAGATTTTCTAAAACATCTGTTAAAGAGGAAAAAGTTGAATCTAAAAAGATTAACACCAAACTTTTGCGGTTCATGTGAGGAAGTAATTTTTAACTTACAAACGACATATACGGGACTTAACAGCCGACATCCACAACCCAGCTGGGTTTTCTGTCACGCTCACATGTACAACTTTTAATCCCGCTGCCATTTTCTGCTCAAACAAGTGAAAGCACAGAATGATTTGTGAACATCTCACCAGCCAGTCGGGCGCCAAACAATGAACTCAGTGAGGACCTCCACACCCAGCACACTCTCCAAAAGCGTTTTGTTTGTATGTGCCATTCTGCCATTCCATGAATGAACTGTGTGCGGTTTCAGCTGTGAAACTTGAGCATTTTGTCGTTGTCACACCCACCACAAACAGACACTAAATTACGCCACCGAAAAGATCCTTTTGCGAAATTAAAACCATTACTTAGCATCTCAGTGTAATTATTGTCACACAGTGCCAGCGAATGGCTCCAACGTGCGCTGTTGAGAAACGAGAACATCTGGAAAATTGAATCCAAGATGATGATATTCCGCAGCATGCAGGGAAACGTAATCATCGACTAAACAAAAGTAATAGTTGAAAGCAGCCACACTAGGCACTACCTACCGCCCAAGCATCATGAGATGGCAATTTGAGCGTTAATTTCCATATTAAGGCATTTACACGTTTTATTAACCCACTGTAGTCATTTATCCAGCCAAAACGCTGGATGGTTCCACTAACGTGGAACAATCTATACAAGGGAATACAATTCCCCACTGTGTCTGTGTGTGAGATCGACGTCTCGTCATCGTCAGTCGTCACCGCTCACCGATGCCTTTCGAGAGGACATTAAAGAATTAAGTCATTGAGATTATAGAGAGCCCCACAGATGGGATATAATGATATGCATACCGTAGAGCAGGCAAAAGTTTCCCATGGAATGTTAAGTTCTCTTGCTACTTGAACGCCAGTGTGGGTGTGCATTGCGTATATGTGGAAGGATACTTAAATATTTCTCGCACATATAACACGACCGACAAAAGAACATAACAGCCCCTTTGGAAAATGACTTTATTATGACATTAAAGAACAAAACGGGACATTTCTCATGGTGTTGGGTGGCATATGTTTTGACAGATTGGCACACATGACTTTTGGCAAAGAACGTCTCTCTATATCATGTGTTGTGGTGGGTAGATAACGTTTGCATATGAAAACTCAAACTTTTAACTAACTTTCGAAAAAGGAATATACATGTATGTACATACCTACTAATGAAGTGCTTGAGGATTTAATTTAAATTTTATCTAAATTCTCAATAGCTGTGTATGCAACGAGTTGTAGGTATACGAAGTTAGCCGAATGAATATTTAGTGGGATTTCAAGTGTGAGTTTTTGGGAAACCATTTGGGGAATAAAATTCATTGAGGTTGATAAATTATGTAGTTATAACGTTTCTTTGGTCAAGTTCAGTAGGACATCATAATATGTATCAACACACAACTTTTTAGTTCTTTAAAACCCAGAATATCCCATCGGGTGGTTGGGTGACGTACGAATAGGTTAGACACTAGCGTCGACAAATAAAACAATTTGTCGGTCGGTTTGAAGCAAATTTCCTTTTATGGTCTTCGCACTTCGCACTTCAAAGCGATTTGTGCAAATTCGAAGTCGAATCTCAAAAAAGGGAAAGGCGGGTCAACATTTTTATGAAAAAATTCTCATTTTTCGTCTGACGGATCTTAAACTTGGTTACTCCCAGTTTCACACTGGAAATTTAAACTATAGTTCAACTGAACCTGAACGTGAGTTAAGTTAACTCAACTTAACTTAAACTACAGAATGAACTCTGTTCAAGGCTTAAACGAACCTATGAAACCGAATCAATTGTTGAACTAAGGTTTAAACAGGAGACAGCAGGCATTCCAAGACTATCATCAATTGGAGGGTATCGCCAGATAGCACTTTGTCAGATCACAGATACCTACATCGAATTTCAAATCTACTGTGAAGTTTCACCTTCGCAAGAGAGGAGAAATCCGAGAAAAACGAATTGGGCACGGTTTAAGGAGGAACTTGGCAATTCTGTTAAAGCTCCACTTAAATTAAGGTCAATACAAGGGGTAGAGAGGTCTGCTCAGGATCTGAACAGCGTCCTTATCCTTTGTTTTGAACAAGCGTGTCCGGTTACAAAAAACTCCTGCAGAAAACCGGTACCTTGGTGGAATACTGAACTGCAGTGTATTCGCAGAGAAACCAGGAAGCTCCTAAATCGGTCTTTAAAAACCAACTTAGAAGAAGACTGGAATCTGTATCGATCGAAGCAAAAAGAATTTAAGAGACTGATTCGTAAATCGAAAAATGACTCTTATAGGAAATTTTGTGAGGTCGAATCACTAAGTGCAACCAGTAGACTTGTTAAAGTCCTCAAAAGGGACAGACCAAGTAAACTGGAATCGCTCCAAAAATCGAATGGCACCTACACTGAGACAAAGGCGGAGACTTTCAGTCTTCTGTTGGAGACTCATTTCCCGGGAAATCAGATCACTACGCGCTCTTCAGTGGTACCGGAAACGGTGGCCACTACGGAACTGACAAACACCACGCGGCGTAGCTGGTATATTGCATCCAGAGTGGTGACGGATGACGCTATCAAATATGCAATTGCATCGTTTGAGAGTTTCAAGGCACCTGGTCCGGATGGAATTTACCCGGCTATGCTGAAACAAGGTTTTAGTCAGCTGATGCCGACGTTGAAAAGAATTTTCACCGCTAGCTTGGCCTTGGCCTACATACCTTCTCTTTGGCGTATGGTTAAAGTCGTGTTCATACCAAAAATCGGTAAGACTGACTACACTCTCGCCAAAAGTTTCAGACCCATAAGTCTGTCTTCCTTCCTGCTGAAAAGTTTGGAAAGACTGGTTGAGCTGCACGTGCGCAATGTTGCTCTTCGATCGCATCCTCTTTCTGAGATGCAACATGCTTATCAGCGCGGAAAATCCTGTGAAACTGCGCTTCAGAAACTTGTTGGTAGGATCGAAAGCGCTCTTGATCGGAAGGAGTACGCGTTGGGTATTTTCGTCGATATTGAGGGTGCTTTTGATAATGCGACTTTTGACAGCATGTGTAACGCAGCTAGACATCACGGTATAGATGAAACATTGGTGTTGTGGATTAAAGCAATGCTAATGTACAGGACGTTGATTGCGGAGGCGGACTGTGGCAAATGCGTCATGACAGGGGTAAACAGGGGCTGCCCACAAGGTGGTGTTCTGTTTCCCCTTTTATGGTGTATGGTAGTAGACTCTCTGCTAACGTTACTCAATCTTCCTGGAACCTACACACAAGCCTACGCGGACGATGTCGCCGTTCTGTCTGTCGGCTCGAACCTAAGGACTGTCTGCTCTCAGGCGCAGAGATCCTTGGGCTTGATCGATGATTGGTGCACAAGAAATGGGCATTCAGTGAATCCTCTTAAAACTACGGTTGTTGTCTTCACGAGAAGGAGGAACTTCAACTTGTGCTAAAAGGTGTCACTATCCCGATCTCTGACGAAGTCAAATATCTTGGAGTAATCCTCGATAGAAAACTTCTTTGGTCCAAGCATGTTGAATTGAAAACCGATAAAGCGCTGTCGACTTTCTGGCAGTACAAAGGCGCTTTTGGTAAGACATGGGGCTTATCTCCGAAAAGGGTCCTTTGGATCTATACGGCAATGGTAAGACCACTTCTCTCATATGCATCGGTTGTGTGGTGGAACAGGCTTTCGCGGAAACGTGTTACTGCCTCTTTCGCCAAACTCCAAAGAACAGTTTGCCTTGGCTGCACAGGGGCCTTCCCCAGCACTCCGGGTTCTGCTCTAGATGCTATGATGAACCTCCCCCCCCTTGATATTTTTATCATGGGGTGTACACTGAAAACGATCTCCCGTTTAAAGAGAGGTGGCTTTTGGTACCACGCGCATTGGAATTTTAATGAACTTGTGCGAGAATTATCCTTTGACCCCTGTCTTATGGATATGCCGTCTGATGCAATGACACCAGAAATCCTACTGCGACAAAACTACCACGTCAACTTTCCTCAGGCAACGGAATGGCTTGGGCCGGACTCTGAGCCAGGGAAAGAATGCCATCGTGTATTCACGGATGGCTCTAAAACCGGACAGGGGTCTGGTTCTGGAGTCTTCGTGGAATGCGAGAACATTAGACTACACTACCCTTTAGGTAACCACGCGACTGTCTTCCAGGCGGAGATTTTCGCTATCCTTATGGCTATGCGCTATATTGTGACAAACAGGTGGAGGGCTAGAAGTATATGCGTTTGCAGTGACAGCCAGGCTGCACTAAAAGCGCTGCTTAACCCTCTCACCTCGTCCAAGCTAGTGCTCGAACTCAAGCTTGCTTTGAACTTGGTCGGTAGGCTAAACACGGTCAAACTTGTTTGGGTCCCAGGTCACACTGGTATCCAGGGAAATGAGATCGCTGATGGGCTTGCCAGGCTGGGTTCAGAAGAAGCTCTTTCAGGACCTGAACCCGCGCTGGGTCTGCCTGCATCTGTGGTTAGGTCATCCATCGATATTTGGGTTTCTCGCAAACACGAGCGTCGGTGGCGTGATTGTGCTGGGTGCAGACAGGCCAAGCGACTGCTTCCGGACATCTGCAAAGACGGGAAAACTAAGTACAGCAATGTAAGGTGTCTGTTTGGCCCCAATGAGTTAAATTATAGGTACCAAGATTCTGATCATGTAAAAATATCACACAGAAATCACAAGAAACATTTCATCAGACACAGAACAACACTCACCTTATCAAACATTTTTCAGTACAATTTTCAATACAAAAAAATATTTTACTCATAAAATTCTTGATTCCTTTTAACCACGTTATAAATTGGCAGGCGAATTACTATGAGGGCAAACAACATCGTCAAACTGCATGTCTAGACATTTTTGGCAGAACTGTGGCGCCTATAGTGATGGCACGATTAATCGAAAATTGTATATTAATAGATTATTTTCTTTCGATTAACGATTTAATTGTATCGATTTTTCCCTTTCGATTAATCGACAAAATAATCGATTAATTCAAAAAATAATCGAAAGAGAACCATCATTGCTAAAGCAATACTGTCTAGAACAATACAGCGCAGATCATTGCGGAAACACCAGCAATAAAATATCTGCGAGCACGAGTAATCAGTATCTATTAGATAGAATCCGATTAACCGCTGATGATAACAACCACAACTAAAGAGGAAATTGTGGATATGCTTACCTTATTGAGACCATTGGAAGCTATGACTAATACAATACAAATATATTGAACCAGTTTGACCGCTTTAAACAATTAGAACATTCGTTTCTATTATAGCAGCATCATCACTCTTAGGCCCACGTTTAAAAAAATATCATTTTCAGGATCCCATAGCTTTGTCCAAAGTTATGAGAACCATCAGAAGCGAAATGGCTGAAATTGGACGTGCAGACGACAACATTGGGAGTGAAAGTGAATCGTCTTCCACTGGTGATAATGAGGATTTATGGGCTCACCATAAGACTTTGGCCCGCACAAACGACGAAGAACAGAAAATGAATCAGCAAAGTAGGTGCAACTGCTACGGAAAAACGGAATCGTTTAACGATGAAACGCCTTTCAAAACTCTTGTTTTTGAATTCTGTTTTTAATAAATAATGTATTTTCTTTCTTTATGTATAATTTAGTAAATTATTTTCAAACTCAACAAACTCGAAACTCGAATTTCGTTGCAATTAATCGCAATTAATAATCGATCCCTTCGATTAATCATATAATCGATTAATCGATTAATAATTTTATTTTTCCATCACTAGGCGCATATGTATAAAGAGGAATTGCAAGTGCTGATAATCCCTTAAATCCCTTATTGGACATAGTATCTCATTTCCCCCCCCCCCCCCCTATGCATACACCCAACCTTGCACGTTCTCCAAATCCTACAGTGACAACAAGCAGGGGGGTTGCAGGGGGGCAGCATACCCCCCACACGATGACACGATAACACAATTTTTAGGTGTCGCGACGACAGAATTAATAATACCAAATCTAAAAGTGGGGAATTTTGTCTCTAGGAATTTTCTCTTAGGGTCTTTTGGAGTAAGGGATCTAAGTACAGGGGATTTTGGAAAGGGGGTTTTGCAAAAGTTATTTTGGAAAAGGAGATTTCATCATCAACCGGTCATCTTAAGCATAATTGCCCTACATACAGAACTCCCACAGTTTGTTTGAATTTGAAAGTAATTATAGCTTCTCTCAACTAGCACTTGAAAGCTTATGAAATGTTATACATACTTCTGTTATGTGTGGCCATATAATAAATATGCGTTGCTGAATTTAGGAATTATTAGAGTGAGAGAGTGAGTCCCCTAGTTTTAAGTTTTAGTTTGTAAGTAACCTATGCAGATGCCTTGATCTTTTATTTCTTCCTCCCCTCGAAAAATAACATTTTAATTTATTTATTCAGATTTACAACAATCGTTAAGTATGACGCCATGAAAATACTATTTTATTTTTAATTTCCAGACATTTTCAAACGAAGTATGTATATAATAATAGAAAGAAATAAAATAGGGACATAGGGACAATTCTACACCCACTAACCGCCGACCCATTGCTCCCATTATTTTGTACACGACCGTAATATGATTATTTAACATTTTTCTGTCATGGCCTCAATATCAATTTTAGACGCAACTGGAAGATGTGCTAAAAATTGTATATACATTATGTAATCTAGGCGATTTAAAACAAATTTAACTGAAAACTAAGATCCACTTTATTTGCGAAGCTCTTTATTTACAGTGTCAGCATATTTTATGTAGAAGATCGACACAAGTTAATATCATTCATATAGATATGTTAAAATATGCGGACCATACCCTTACCGTCTATGTAGATACTCTCATAAACGTTAATATGCCGAAAAGACTGTACAATTAAATAAAAATTGCATAGCAATTATTATTTGAGCATAATTTTTGGCCTCATTAAAATATTTAAAATGTCTAGAGAATAAAATCCCTGATCACAACCCACACTAACCCTTTCACTGCAATCATGCTTGTTTTATTTTTAGACTATATACAAACAGCTGTCAGATAGATAAAACTAAAGTTTATTTTAGAGCAGAGATAGGATTGGTTGTTGGTAGGTAGTGTTGGTTGAACGGACAAACTGACGGAAAGAGGTACAACCACACCACCAGAAAAATAACAAACTTTTCCTTGGTTAAAATTATTTGTTTGTGTCGCTGGAGGGATGATTTTTTTTTTTTTTTTTTGTTAGTCCTTAATCCCACTCCCAGTATCTTGTTATAAAATATTTTTGCGACATCAGCATTAAAAAAATCAAATGAGGTTGTAAACTTTGTGACTTAGATAGCAGAAGAGGGAACAAAACACAGCGTATAACAACGAATTTATGATATATAAAATTTAAAGGACATCTGCAGGATTTGCATATGCGTAGTATATGAATTATTATAAATATATATATAACATAATGCCAGCGCAAGACTTTATATCTTTTATGCTTAAATCGCGATGTTTCTTTCACAGAAATACGCAAAATAATAAAAAATTATTCCATGAAATTAATAATTTTATTATGTTCTTCAAATTGAATTCATTTATTTGTGCGGAATGCGCGTTTTGCCTTTTTGGTGAGGTTGAACTGCATTCATTTTGTTTTTATTGTCATTCAAGTGGATAATAATAATAAACCTCGCGATACAAATCCGTTTACGCAACTACTGAAGATATTAATGTTTCGCTTCTCTTAAATATAATAAGACCTTTGTGTTATTTTTTATTTTTTTTGCAATAAGTACCTAATAGCTACTCACACCACTTGCGCATTCGAAGTCAGGCTTTCAGATTGTTGAAGTCCACACAGTTCTTTTTAGATATTTCTTTAATCGATTTAATGGTATATTCAACTCTAAAAGCTCTTACATTCTCGTTTCTCAAATGCTAAAACCGTTCTTAGAAAATATGTTTTTTTTTTCAATCTGATAAAATGGCCTCAGTTTCCCGATTGAGAACTTGTGGAACAATATTGAACCCAAATTGACGGCAAAAATCATAAAAACGTGTACGAATTGTAGTAAAAAATCCCAATGCAACAAAAATTTAAATCTCGCACTAAAGTATTACAATAAAATGTGTGCTCTCTATATCAATGACGTAGGCAAGTTCTCCCCAATTAATTTCAATAAATTAATGCCTTGAGTTAATTCTTGAACTGAACACAGACCCATAAGTTGTTCTCTTGTTCTATCGGTTTCCACCTCTAAATTTGCTTCAATTATTACCGCAATAACACGACGCGCTTTCAAGTACATGTCATTATTTATTCATTGTTTTAGTACTGATTGTTCATTATTATTAGCGGTGTATTGAGCGTACATTGGCACTCTGTGTCTCGACTACAGTATAGTGAGTGAAAATATCAATAATTTTTCAGAACCAAATACTTCCTGGACAGGTCCTTACATTTCAGACGAGCCTGTTTCTATGTGCAATAAGTCATCAGTACGTTAGGGTGGTGCTTTTAAATAATAATGACATGGGAGGTCCTGTGCCTAAGTGGTCATTAGCAGTGATAACTCCATTAGATTTATTAGTATGCGAGAAGGAAATCCCTATTTTATGAGGACTCTATGCGAGCAACGCCAAAGCACTTCCTCATTCATGTTTGTCATGATGCGATTGTTTGTTTATTAGTCCCTCATTATAGCAGTCCTGTAAACAGAGCTTGCACTGAAATGGATGTTGATGTGCCATCCTGACATTTGACTAATGTTTGGCTTTGGTCAAATAGCAAATCGGTGTTAAGCTGACGAGCCTAATAGTTCAGTCGGAGGTATAGTATGTAGACAAATTCGCATAGAAAATGAGTACTTAGGCGAGTGACACTGCAATGAATTATTAATTTATTTGCATTGCTCAAACTTTTCATGTGTCGTGTTGTTCCACGACGTGTCGTTTTCAATAGTGTAGTATTGACAATCGTGTCGTTAGTGTCGTCAATACCGTTATTTTTGTCTTTAATGAAGACAATATCTTGAAGTTAGTTAGCCCTTTCGGTACATCTTTTTGCTCTAGTTAAAAAAAAAATATTCTTTTTCTTTTTGTTGCTACGGAGACCCCTACTAAAAACATTGTATAACATTATTTTTGGTAAATATTGTTGGGGACATTGCCATATGGCATCAATTGTCTCAATTGGCAGCAAAATAAAGGACAAAATTAATATATTTGTTCTAATTTCTTATTTTTACAAATTAATTTTTAAACAAAATTAAAAAGAAAAAAGTATAATTATTTTTTTTAATTTAAATGTATTGTAAAAGATAAGGATTTTTGGAAATATTTAAAAAAAAAAAACTAAAAAAAAAAAAATAATAAATTTTTACATTTGTACTCGGTTTTCTTTGTTTACTTCAAACATTACAAGCATATTCCAAGATAAACACGGATAAAAAATTATTAAAAAATAAAAATCTATGTATTTTTTTTTTAATTCCAACTAAATTAAAAAGTAATGCTATTCAAGACTATTAATAAATAAAAATACATTTATTTGTACCATATGTAGGTATATACAGGGTGTCCCAGTTAAGTAAGAAGATTTCTGAAGTTCTACCGAACAAAAAATTATCTGACAGGGGGGTCTATTTTCATTTCCCGTTCTAGCCCTTCAAAGCATGTGACCTCTAATCTGGAGTTGTTACCACTTAAAATGCTATAACTTCGAAACTATTAGAGGTACAAAATGGTTTTGTGTGTTTTGAAAATACAATTAATAATATAATTTTTTGTTCGGCAGAACTTCAGGAACCATCCCTTAAAGGATTATACTTCTTAACTGAGACACCCTGTATAATTTTATTCATAGAAATGATGCCTTAAAATGCAGCTCTAAACAATATTGATGCCATATGGCAACACTTGTGCTAAATTGAATAGATGGAACTTATAGGTTTATTTTAGTTTTTTAATTACGCGCCTGATATTGATTATTCAAATAAAATCAAAATTGATAATGTGTTTGACAATTATTGTCAATGTAAAAAGTAAAAAATAAAAATAGTCTTCCGACGAAAAAATTGGAACTCTAGTTTTTTTGCTTCTAATGATTAAGCAGATACTTTAAGAAGTTAATCAGAAAAAAATGGGAAAAATATACTCAGACAGAGAATTGGGGTTGTTATGAATATTCGTGTTGCCATATGGCATCAAAATACCGAAATGGGGTACATAGGTACATATTATTTGTTCATGTTTATCTAATGAACGCCATATTAACAAATTTTACATTTCTGTGGCGTGTAAGATAGCAATAGGCTAGCTAAATATAGCCGATGCATATTAGGCGCGTTTTTTTTGCAATCCTATATAGGCTTAGATAAATTTCGATAACTGTTCGATTGTACTGTGACTTGGCAGCACTATCCTAATTGACAAATGACATTTGACAATTGACATTTCAGCTGTTTTTTTTTCTGTCTTGACAAATGTGCCGTACGGAAAATTTATTATTTGATTATTTGTCTAATTTGTGCTAATATAATGATAAACAGCGCGAACACACGGGTATTTTGAAAGTGAAGTGTATCAGGAGTCGCAAATAGGGTTTTGGATATGTTGGGTATGGAACAGATTGGTTTCAAATGGCGGCCTCTCTAGTGATATTTACCGACTCGGTTTATAATTTCCGTTTGGCTTCGACAATTGTTTCTAACTCTCAAAATGTAAGGGTTTACACATACAGAACCGAACTCACCGGTAGACTAAGGTATGTACAAGCATTCTTTTACCGACCCACGACTTTGGAGAAAGCAGCGATGAAGACGGTAGTGGGTAAATATTCGCGAATTAAAACAAAACATTTAATGCACCGAAACCGAAATGTCAAATGACACATGCGGCCGATGTCATTTATGACACAATCGATAGCACTTTCGATAGCAATTTCGATAACATTTAAAGCAATTGTAGATTGGTAGCACAGTTTTTATCTGGGCTAAGGCATAAGCCCCGATGATTATCCGGGCTAACGATTTGTATGGAAAACTTGCTAAGCCCATATAGGATTGCAAAAAAAAACGCGCCTATTATTACTTTCAGTGGTTTTTTGTAATACCGGACTAACAACTAAATATTGAAGAACAAGTAATTGACGAGTGCGCAGTGGCTCACTGGTTAGTGTGCTCTGTACTACTGGTCGAGGCGTCTCAGGTTCGGACTCGGCATAAAAACTATAGGTCCTTTCCATTTGTCGGAAATCGTCCATTGCATCCATCATCAAGAACAAGGTAGCCTTGCGCTTTAATCGATATCCCATTCCCATCGACAAACTTTGGCAACTCGATCTCTCGTTTCTATGTAACTTAAGAGGGAATTAAAATAAATCAATTGAGAACTAAGTATTTTATATTCCCTAATAAATAAAAACTCACACAAACGAATGCTTGTGAGAAGCTAGGCCTAGGGTGCGCCTATACGGACCCGTTGCGCCACAACCTTTATAGTACTGTCTACTACGCTGCAGTTGCCAAAAGTTACAGCAAAAGAGAAGATAAAAATGTCTAAGTATAGGTCCATGGCTTCTTACAACCATTCCTGAAATTTTATTTACTTTGGCGGATGTAAGGGGCGTTAGAATTTCGGAGCAACTGAATTCAGAAGCTGTCTCTGCACATCACTGTTTATTTGGCTCTAAGGACGTTAAGAGTTAAATTTGGCATTATTTTGTATGTAGTCACGATTATGAGATGAGCTGTGCGGTTTTCGTCTCGGCAGAAGCACAACCGACCAATTATTCACTCTCAGAATGGTACTTGAGAAGGGTTGGGAGTATGCTACACCTATTTACGGATGCTTCGTAGATTTGGAGAAAGCATTCGACCGAGTCTCTCGAGGTTAACTCTGAAGTTTTTAACAGGAATATGGAATTGACGGTTCTCTCTTGAGAGTCATTCAATCTCTTTACACAAACTGTAAAATTGTGTTCGGGTAAACGGCGTTAAATCAATACCTTTCACCGTGGGCGTTATACTTCGCTAGAGGGGCGTCTTTGTCTCCTCTCCTTTTCATTTCTTATATGGACTGGATTTTATAGCGCAGTCTTGGCGAAGAACGTTTCAAATTGGCAAATTTGAGGATAAGTCATTTGCTCTTCGTTGATGACTTGGTCATCCTTGGGACCTCCCAGACTGAACTTCAGCGCGCACTCGACCGGTTTGTAGCCGTTTGTGTTGAAGCTGAGGTGAAGATTAACGTGAACAAATCTGAAGTGATGGTCGTCTCCAGAACGCCTGTTCAATGCACTCTGCATGTTAGTGGTGTCCCATTGAAACAGGTGGAGAAGTTTAAGTATCTCGGGGTCTAATGCTGGAGTAATGCTGAGTTTTCCTGTAGGATTGGTCAGGCTGAGTCAATTTTGAGACAGCTTGGTCATTCTGTTATTAGGAGGACTGAACTTGGTGTCAAAGCTATAAGCTTTCAGTCTTTAATTCGGTGTTTGTTCCAACTCTTACTCTATGGTCATGATCATGAGGTTTGGGTGATGACCCAAAGAATAAGATCGCGGATACAAGCTGCCGAAATGAGATTCCTGCGTTGTATTGCTGGTGTGACCCGTAGAGACATCGCATTAGAAATATCAGAATACGTGAGGAACTCAGTGTCGAGATGTAGCTTCTCCGGACGGAGTGGTTCATGCTTCGGTAGTTTGGTCATGTTAAACGCATGTCCCCAACCAGGATCCCACGACGTGCTATAGAATCCATACCATCGGGCAGACGTCCTCTAGGTAGACCCAGGATGAGATGGTTATAGATCAAGTTCATAATCTCTCCTCTACCCGTATGGGGATTGCCCTTGATGATTTAGAGTCGATGGCGATGAATCGAGATCTATGGAGGGTCCAGTTGCGCAACCTATACCCGCGACCTACTTAATGGGCAAAATTGGCTTTATTTCGTTTCGTTTCTTGCTGCCTTCTACAAACTCTTTGCTGGCGAGTGAAATGATTCCAAATTAGAAATTTGGTATTTTCTCGCTTGGTTTTATTTCACGTCATCTGGACACCTAGAATACTTAAAAAGTATGCCTTAAGTCAACGCCAGTATGATAAATTTGGTTGACGGTTTGATGGTCTTGTCCATATTTAGTTAAGATTATTGAGGTGAGGAATCTGTGTGCCAGTTATATCAGTTTCACCGTAACAAAGTCAAAACACTTAACTTATTTTCCAGACGTGGAATTGCGTAGGATGTTAAGCTTTCCAAATGAATTGCTATTTTTGTAGATCTCCTTTCCTATTTTGGACTATAAAATCCAAAATAAATATAGAATGGTTTTAACGTCATGTATATTTAGAAACAGCGCATATGTCTTATCGAGAAATTCGTCGAATTACTATTTGATAACATAGTCCTTTCTTTTGTTAGGACGTGAGCATTTGAGGAATATCAAGCTGATATTCGAAAACAGGTGGTAGTGCTAGGTATTTTTTCTCTCAAACAGTTCTCCATTGTAGGTAGTGCTAGTGTGACTCTTCGTAGTTCGAATTCACAGATATAAGCAAACATAAATAAATATTAGCTACAACCATTCAAAAGAATGTAAGTTAATGACAACTCCAAACCTAAGTTGAGTTGAATGGGTGCTATTCAGTGCTTGAATTGAATCTGTATACAATAATGATTTTCCCGAAGCAATTCAATTGAATTCCAATTCCAAGTGTCTGAAGTATTAAACAACCATTATTCACCAAAACAATATAGCTAGGCAACAATAAAAAAAATTAATCGTTCTAAGAAGATAATTTCAAAAACCGCACTACATAAACCACGTTCATTCTGTCTCATAAGAAGATTAAGTAAAGCCAATTGATGGCGATTGAGTACAGCAGATTGCGATACAATGGGTAGTCACTGAACGACCGCACAACCAACTCCCTCACCGCCACCCTTACCATCACCATAGGAATTTATTTCATCAGTTTGTTGGAGTATTTCTTTCTAGTGGTGGTTTCGCAGTAACCAGGGTACGTATACCTATTTCAATGGAATCACACCAAAATGAGGCGTATAAGAGCTTACCTATTAGGCTTAGGTTACATGAGGAAGTGTGATTTCAATCAAATGTACAAATGCTCAAGTTCGTGACCACCCCAGATACGCCTATATGACATATAGTACACACTACGATTCTGATGCACATATTATCATAGCAAGCATTTTAAAAATAATACAAAACCAATTTGGAAGTAATCACACCCAAGGAACAATTAAATTTAAGATTTCATGCACCAAGGTGAGTTTGAATGCAGAACCACTATACCAACAACCGCCGCTATCATTGCGAAAACCGCACATAACACCTACACCACTATATGCACATGCAGAGCTACATCAGTATGGTCATCATCATTGCCATTGCCACTGCCATGAATTTGGGCATTTGGATTTTTAGCGCACCAATATTGCATGTATATTTTTCGACCAGTGGTGTGCATTCTGCTACATGTCCTGCCAACGGATGAATGCATATGCGATATGCAATGGTGCACAGATAAAGGTGTTGTAGGTGGTCGGTCGATGGCGGTCGGCGAGCAGTTTCTATACCTCAACACTACAGTGGATAGTGCATCTGGATTGCATTATTTTGATGCAGTTCGGTTAAAAGTACACTCTGATTGTAGTTTATGGATTAGGGCACAGATGGAAATCCCAAGCACATGGTGGTGGACACACAGAGAGCACACAGCTTTTTGATGTGGTTTTACACGGCAATTGTATATCCCATACTGGCCGGACTTAAGTGAAGGGGTTTTTGTGTTAGCCAGCACTCACGAAAACAGCTTTGACGGAATTTTCAATTGTACTAAGCAGGGAATGGTGAAATAGGTCTCGGCACGGCTATACCCTCGGGTCGACTGCAGGTGCAGGTATATATGGAATGATCGAGTAGGATTTTTGTATTACGCTCGAAAGTATAATCAGTAGTCCAAGTGTGCTTAGAAGGATTTAGTAGTTGATTTGTTTTTGACTTCTGCCCGCGATATTGCTGTGGAGATATTTTTGATCTATTAAGCGGACCACCGTTGGAATTATGAAGAGCTAATGGTTTTCGGTAGTGATTAGAATGTTGTGGTGTCATTTTCTATTTGGGCAATAATATATCTGCTATCTAGGCTCACCCAGTGGTCGAAATTCGACCACCATACATTTAAACACAAAGCAACGCAACATGCATGCAGAACGACAAAAAAAAAATGAGTATGTGCCTCACCTACATTATGTACATAAGCACTCTACTTATAAATAAATAATATTCCTGGAACTCGATTGCAGCGCCACCTACCGGGAAATTAACCATCCAGGGATCCCCTCAAACACATACACCAAATTTCAGCAAAATCGGTCCAGGAGTTTAGAAGGAAAAAAATAAAATTCCTGGAACTCGATTGCAGTGCCACCTACCGGGTCCTTAACCATCCAAGGATCCCCTCAAACACACACACCAAATTTCAGCAAAATCGGTCCAGGCGTTTAGAAGGAAATAAATAAAATTCCTGGAACTCGATTCCAGCGCCACCTACCGGGTCCTTAACCATCCAGGGATCCCCTCAAACACACACACCAAATTTCAGCAAAATCGGTCCAGGCGTTTAGAAGAAAATAAATAAAATTCCTGGAACTCGATTGCAGCGCCACCTACCGGGTCCTTAACCATCTAGGGATCCCCTCAAACACACACACCAAATTTCAGCAAAATCGGTCCAGGCGTTTAGAAGGAAATAAATAAAATTCCTGGAACTCGATTGCAACGCCACCTACCGAGTCCTTAACCATCCAGGGATCCCCTCAAACACACACACCAATTTCAGCAAAATCGGTCCAGGCGTTTAGAAAGAAATAAATAAAATTCCTGTAATTGCAGCGCCACCTACCGGGTCCAATTGTGAATCTAAAGTTAAACCATCCAGGGAACGTGCAAGTCCGTACGCGTGAAAGAAGTGAAACTTCTTAAAAAGTATCGGATCGCCATATACCTACGCCAATGGAGAATGGAAGACAACAAATATAATGTGCACCGCCCTCCCTTTCCATGGCCATGGTACTTGTTCATACAATACTGCTTCTCATTTCCTTTGTTTCTGTCTTCATATGAAATCCAAACAACTACCCCAACCCAACCTTACCCTGTTACCTGGGGCCAGATTATGTAAGACGAAAACGATCGAACGCTATCGTTTCGACAATAGCAGTCTCTGTCTATTGCCACAGATATGATAGAGACAGGTTTAGTGAAAACGAAAGCGGTTTTCGTTTCGTTTTTTACAGAATCCCACCCCTGGTTTGTACGTCTCTTCTCTTATGAAGATTATTAATAAGCGTATTTTTTTGAGAATCTATACCCAGCTCACTTTTACTTTTACATGCAAAACTGTTATACTCACTTTTGGTTTTGTTATAAGGCGTATTTTTTTGAGAATCTGTAGCTAGCTCACTTTTACTTTTACATGCAAAACTGTTATACTCACTTTTGGTTATGTTATACTCACTTTTGGTTTTACATACAAAATTGTTATACTCACTTTTGGTTTTGTTATACTCACTTCCCAAAAAATACGCCTATACTCACTTTTGGTTTTGCATGTAAAAGTAAAAGTGAGCTAGCTATAGATTCTCAAAAAAATACGCCTAATATTATACCTACCCCATGCTATACTGCAGCACGCACCCCATCCTGCATTGGACATACGATCACTATGTACATACAGCTGCTCCTGCTGACCATAGCACTCACTGAGAAAACAAATCAACCCTTTTCGAATGAGGTACACAGACACACCACCCCCACTTATGACGATGTGGTTTTGTTTTTGTTTGTCCTGTCGCACGATCGCAAAAAGTAGAATTTCGACTGAGGGAAGGGGAAATATTAATTTTCTTTGTTTGTTGTTGTTGTAACCAATGCAATTAAAAAAATTTAATTTACCTATTTTACAAATGTTTTTTTCAAATTATTATTCTTCATAACACATCTATGAGTGGTAAGCTTCAATTTGGTAAAAAGAAAAATGGATTTTGGATTCTTTAAGTAGGGTAAATGACTGTCACAAGAAATCTGGTCGGCTTTTAATATTATAAAATAGATAATAGATTTGAACACGGACAGTATTGGGGTTCATATTGAATCATAAACCGAAAACAATGAACAGAAAATAATGAAGAACAACTTCAGTGTAGATTGGAAAAACGAGTATTTGCGAGTCATCCCTTAAGCCTCATTTGAAGAGACTATAGCTACTGTCTCTGTTCGATAACCCTTTTTGTCCTTTGGTCAAACCATTTCTTCCTTCTTTCAGCAATATAAAAATATCCTCTTTCTGATCGGATTTCTTTTATAATTTTTCAAATCGAATGAATTTCAAAACTGCACAAGGCATTTTTCTCAAACAAACAAAACCAACATAAAAACTAAATCTTAACTAAAGTATAAAGTTGTTATTTTACCCAGTCTCTTAGGTTAGGTTAGGTTGAAGTGGCTGCCGACAAAAGGCCGACACACTTAGACCAATTAGGTCCCTTGTGATACCTACGCTGACCATCCGTCCTTTATTTAAAAGGACAGTCCTTTCTTTTTAACCTCTGTCCTGTATTTTTTTATTTCCAATAAAGGACGGATTTTGTCCTTTATTTTTGAAACTGTCCTTTAAAAACTGACAAAAAAATCTTATGCATAGCATAGAGAATTAATTTTTGGACAATTGAACTCTACTAGGTATCGAAACATATACTGTAATGTTATGAAATTCATGTCAACAATACATTTGCCAATAGAATTCTATATTTTTGGACATAAAAGTCCTTGAGAGGGTCTTATTTCGTGAAACACCGGATTGGCCAAGTATTGAGAAAATCTACCATTTATTTCTCAGAAAAAACAGGCTTATTTTTAAATGGCGTACAACTTTTCGATATCATATATTTGTCCTGACTTTTGGTGATCAACGCCCAACCCAAACGGTAAGAACTAGGAAGCAAACATTTTGAAACAAATTTCCTTGTATGGCCAAAGTAATCACTAGAAACGATTTGAAGAAATTCGAACTCCAAAAGGGGAAAAGTTTGTATCGGAAAATTCATATTTTTCATGCGATTGACTTCAAACTCGTTTGTGTACCTACTCAATGTATATAAGAAATACCAATATAAAATAGTTTTCCTGATTTTGGAAATTTTGCCTAGGGCCCGAGTTATTAGTGACTGGAAAATGAGGATTCAGTCTGCATAAGGAACATTTTTGTTCATCATATCAAGCGAGTATTATATTATTATTATATAGATTTCGAGGGATATTCGAATCAGACCACCATTGTCGAGTCTCACTTCGTATCTCTACCACTATAAACCTTACCCAGAGAGACTCTCTGGACTTCTCCAGAGTTCTTCCCTGGGTTCGATTCCTAGTGTTGATGTTAACGCTAGCAACTGTTTATGTGAAATCTGTTTAATCCAGTGGGTCTCTATTCAATGTTGTCCCAAGATCCTTATTCTTTTGTCAGCCAAAGCTGTGCCGCTGTCTCAGATTACTCCAGGCATAGCTTACAATTATCATCCTTTCTAAGTCACATCTTCCTTAAATTATACCCGAAATTACCATGACCTGTAGTTAACCCCACCACCCATTTCAATGTTCCTCGACTCATGCTTGGAACCCTTCCTTGAGTGGAGCAGGTCTGCCATTTTATTGCGATTTTAGCTTGTCTATTGTTTGTTCCACTGTTCACCACCTTTTCAAGTGTTTCGCTGTGATTTACTTGTGAATCAGGTGTACTACCATTCCTCTACCAATTGAAGAGAATGGTTCTGGTCCCAGGAACTTTCCTGTTTTGCAAGGGAGTGCGCCTTTTCGTTGCCGTCGATCCCTATGTGTCCTCGTGCCCAAGACAGTGTTACCTGATTTTTAGATGAACACTTATTGAGCTTGAATACACATTCCAGTGCCAATGATGTTGTGATGGTTGTCTATTCCATGCATCTAGTCACCGCCTGATTGTCCAGTGCCATAAGGATATTTCTTTCATCCACCTGACTCTCAAGCAAGTAGTCCAACGCATGCAGCAAAGCAATCATTTCAGCCTGGTATACTGAAGTGTGTTTCCCGAGGCTAATGTGACGGCCTAGTTCGAGATCTTCTGAAAAGATACCGGTCCCTGCTCCGCCATCCACCATGGATCCATCTGTGAAACTCACGGTCTCACCAGTCCTCTTTTCTGGAAGTAATTCATTCTCAATACGAGTTTTGTGCTAAAAATGTCAGGCAATAATGTTGCTTCGATGTGAAAATAGGTTAAAATAAAGCTGCTTATTGATAGTTCCTAGTTGGTTAGTTGCTAATATATACGGCTATATAAGTGAATGTCAATCCAATATTTTTTTTTATATAACTATTTACTATGTATAAGTTATGTTCATGTTTTTTGCTATCTTATTATGTATTATTAATTTGTTTTTTCTTTTTTTCAATAAATACCAACAGTTTGTAAGTAGAAAAATGATTGTCCTTTATTTTCCTTTGACAAATATGGTCACCGTAGTGATACCACATGAATCTATTAAAAATTTCGTCCTACTCGTTGAACCAGTTTGAGCTTCTGATGAAGCAAAGGAGACTACGAATGTCTAGGTTTGTTAGATCGTTTAGATCATTGTAGTAGGAGGCTCCCAAATGGAGTTTCCGTTTTCGGGTGAGTGCCGGACAAGTGCAGAGGAAGCTGAATGGTTTCCTCCTCCTCTTCGTCCAAGCAGCTTCTACAAAAATCGTTTGAGAGTACGCCAAGCCTTATTGTATGCCTACCTATAAGGCAGTGTCCCGTAATGACACCTATTGTAGCGCCGATATGCCTCCTGTCAAGAGAAATCAAATTCTTAGAACGTTTGCGATCTAGCTTTGGCCAGATCTGTTTTGTCGCTAGACATGTCTTGCCACATGTCCACCTAAGGTTTGTTCTTTGGATGGCATCCTGCTTTATTTTAAGTTTACACGTAGCGATTGGGATACCTAAAGTACATTTGCTTGGTACGATAGGTACTAGGTAGTGTAGTTCCCAGCTTGGCAAGTTCTCCTTATTATACTCCTACAACATCGGACGTTTTCGATCCATCTGTGAAGAATTGAACCGCCTCATCATCAAAGAACGTACCCTCCTCCCAGAATGACCTATTGGGGATGGAGACTTGGAAGTTTTTATCAAACTGTAGTTGTGGTATGGTGTAGTCGATGTTTTTCGGGAGAGTCTTAAATGTATTTAAGATAGCAGCATGGCCATTTGGTTTGCTGGTCCACTATGAAATTGCTTTCAAACGAACTGCTGAAGATGCTGCCGTTTGTTTGCTGAAGATATCGATGGGAGTCAGGTGGAACAGGATGTCAAGTGCAGCAGAAGGTGTGGTGCGAAGAGCTCCACTGATACACAAGCAAGCGGTTCTTTGGACTTTGCCTAGTTTATTGCGATTTGTCGCTTTATCTAAGGCAGTCCACCAGACAGCCACACCGTACGTAAGTATCGGCCTTATGACCGAGATGTATAGCCAGTGGGTGATGCGAGGTTGTAGGCCCCATTTATTTCCTATTGCTTTTTTGCAAGAGAAGAGAGCTATGGTTGCTTTTTTAACTCTTTCTTGTATGTTAGACTTCCAGCTAAGCTTTCTGTCTAGAATAAGACCCAAGTACTTGGCTTCATTGGAGAAAGTCAGGCTTATGCCATTTATAGATGGAGGGTCAATGTGCGGAATTGATTCGCGCATTTTACTAGCGTGTGGAGAGCGTGTTGTAGAAGTTCTTTTAAGGTATTTGGATACTTTCCTGACACGGCAATAGCAATATCATCCGCATATGCAATCACTTTGTAGCCCTCCGCTTCCAGGCAAGTCAGCAGTTGATTGACCACTAAGTTCCAGAGAAGGGGAGACTGGACACCACCTTGTGGGGTTCCTTTACTGACAGATCTTCTGGCAGATGCCCCGCTCAGACTAGAGTTGATGATCCGGCTATTGAGCATCAGATTAATCAACTCCCTGAGCGAGGTGTCCACGTTCAGAGCTGACAGTGCTCGCGCGATTGCAGATGCATCAACGTTGTTAAAAGCGCCTTCAATGTCAAGGAATGCAACCATAGTATACTTACTCATTGTGACGGAGGGAATCCTCGATGGAACATTTCAGCGTATGCAGAGCTGTCTCTTAAGACTGGTTACAGAAAAACCTAATAAATCGATCTTGAAATTAAAACAAATTGAAAATCGGTGAAGTATTTTAAAATGGCGAAACATGACCAATCGTTTGAAGGTTTTATGATCAAATCATGTGCTGTCTATAATGACGTTTCGTCACGCACATTATCCAATGAATTGGATGGACATAAAATCTTATAATAATGTCTATAGTCACAATTTAAGGGCATCACAAGGAGTCCAC
The DNA here is from genome assembly GCA_955612985.1 of Cheilosia scutellata. Taxonomy (NCBI): domain Eukaryota; kingdom Metazoa; phylum Arthropoda; class Insecta; order Diptera; family Syrphidae; genus Cheilosia; species Cheilosia scutellata. The sequence continues at coordinate 27,356,381 of OY015312.1, read as the reverse complement.
TAAGAAGGGCACTCTACTTCACGAATCCGGAAACCTGACCTAGCATACACGCGTCGATAGCGCGAATTTAATGTTGTACTCAATTTTCCAAAATTCTGGGGTATTCAAATTTGAAACGATTTTGGTGCTTTGTGTGTCGTCAACATTAAACACATTCGTCACCGCTACCTACATGATAATCTAAAAGCAATCATTTACAAACATTTTTTTATCTTACCTTTCAAGAAAAAAAGCGCGATTGGTATTCAAAGGAATTGCATTTCTTTTTTTAAGATTATTCTTGTTACTTGTATGATGCGTGATTTCAGGGCCATCAATGATCACATTCACGTCAAACATACACTGATATCGCATAGACATTGCGACTATATCGCCCTTATATGAATACGTATAAATAATAATAACTTCCATCGTGATTTTGATTTACCATTCATTTCCATTCATCCTTTCATGACCACTCATAATAAGGAAATCGATTACATTAAAGCGCCAGCAAAGAAAGAAAAAAAGGAACAAAATGGGAGACTCAAGCTGAGCATTTGTAGAAAGAAGAAAACCAAACTGTTTGTTTTATACCCCCTCATCCTTCCGCCAGCACTATCTCGTAAGACTCCAATACCGGAAGGAATCCGCACATATCCTTATTGATTGAGATGGCGAAGCTTGGGTTGCCTCATTCGCCGGATAACGGGAAATATGAAAATTGCCAGAAAAGGATTACCAACATACCATCACCCTTCAATGTAAATTGACGGTGAATTGCGATAGTCATGGCTTGGTATATGATAAGAAAGTCAACTATGCCTCTGGCCACTCTACCGAAACCCTCACCCACCATACATGCAGATAACAATTGATTTGCCTACACCGGCGCGGCGCTCCGCTGCTAGGAGCGATATCCTTTACCGGATAATTTGCATAAACTCGAATCGCATAAATTTCCGGCCACTCATATGTGAACACTGAACACACTTGTCCCCGGCGCGTATTCCAAGGACATCTGGAAGGGAAACACTTATGCATATACAAATGTATATCCCCCTAAAAGAGTGTTATGAAAATTCCCGCTTACTCGTCGCCATGGCATTGTCCTCTTCGATAATATTCACGACGAAAAAAAAAGGAACGAAAAATTCACACAAGGACAATATTTGTGAACGTTTCGTATGCAGAACATGTCTGTTAAAGAAATTCCATATCGGATGTTATGTGCCACTCTGTCGCTAACGTTCTCTAATGCTTAGGTATATCCCGCCATTACCACTGTACAGGAGTATAAGCCATTCAAATCATAACTGTAATGCGTCGCTATGTGGAGGACGTGCTTTGAACTTTGCACTTGCGGCAAACTGATTGAATTGCTCTTCCAAAGAAATACATTTTACTCGGATTTGATTTGGTTCGATATCGTATGGAATGACTAGAAACTTGCCAGTTCGCACCATAATCTGCAAGACCTACCTACTATACACTCTTTATATGGTGTGAATGCAAACGAAAATTCCTTTGTCGACAATGGTGGGCGAGGAGCACTATTTTCAAAACCAAATCAGGAGATAGTTGTGCCACGTGACATCTCGGCCACATTGATATTATGGTAATTTTTTTTTTTTTTTGATAAAGGTATGGGCGTGGGTCGGTCGATAATGTATGATTACATTTATAGATGAACTTTATAGGGGATGGTGGGAAATTGATTCCATTCGAGTGGAGTAATAAAGAGAGTTGTATAGTCTGGTTACAGGTCGGCTGTTGAGAATCTTTTCTTTAACGGTTTTGCAGTGTATATGAATAGGTACTGAAAGAATTTTTTTTGTACGTCAATAAATAGAACGTCTCGTTGCTATACTGAAAATATTTGTACGCACGTGCTAGGTCACCTATTCACTGCCCAGCCCATTTGTGGCTTTAGCTGGATGGCACTACAGCCCTTAAAATTTGATTCAACCTCATCCTCATGCCTTAAATTGTCATAGCATTTTTGGTACACACCACGCAATGTCGTCAGCATTGCTGGGGTTAATATAAAGACTTTCTTTTCTACACCAGTCTATCTTAAGGACGTTTTTAATACGTGTTGTTACCTCGTTTGGTTCTATGCCCTATAATGGTGACTAGGTCATCGACGTATCCAATTATATTAAAACCTGCATTACATAGTAGGGGTTGCTGTTGCTGATACTGAGGTCAGTTCTGACGAAGCAGTTATTTTCCGACTTTCAAGCTTCGCTTTGATCCATTTAATAGTGGGATGATCTATGCCTCTACGAATCAAAGCATTTGATATGGAGTCATACCCACTATTGTCAAAAGCACCATCTATGACAAAGAAGGCGTATAGTACAACTTCTTTGTTGTGGTATGCACTTTTAATTTGAGAGCTGTTTAATTTATAAGAGCTCCTTCCGTAGATTTGCCTTTCTGGTAGGGGAATTGACAGGGGTGCAGAGGTGTGCTTTCATTTAAGCATTCTCCAATGTGCACGTCTATTATTCTTTCCATTGTTTTCAGAAAACCGATGTCAAGCTTATTGGACGGTATGATTTAGGTAGGTAGTTCTATTGGTTTGTGGGCGTAGTAGCCCAGTGGTTAGTGTGCTGGACTGCTGTGCGAGGGATACCAGGTTCGATCCCCGGAAAAGCGCAAATTACATCTTAGTGTTTTTTTCTACTGCGCCACCTCTCGCGAACGTCTAACAAACATCCGAGAGTATAACTGTCCTGAAAAAGCTTCTCAACTCAGCCGTTTGGAATCGGCATAAAATTGTAGATTCGTCCCAAAAATAGAAACTCACACAAACGAATGGTTGCGAGAAGCTAGGCCTAGGGTGTCTACCGCCTGTTGCGCCATCTATTTATTTATTTATTTTTTTATTGGTTTGCTTGGTTTGGGGATAAATACCACGTTTACCTCCCTGCAGGTTTTTGGTATAATATAGCCCCTATTGAAGCTGAACCTAAATAAGGCAATCATAGTGGGTAAGAAAAAGTCCAAACCCTTTTATATAAGAGCATGGAAGATTCCGCCTGCCCCTGGTGCCTTGAATGGTTTAAATGAGTTGATCGCCCATTTAACCTTATCCGGAGTGAAAAGTTTGCCGGATAAACTGTTAAGGGCCCAACCCACAGAATCCGTGGCATCCGTTGCGTCGGCAGATTGACATACTTGACGGAACGAACCGTCCCATAGAATCCGTCGTGATTGTACCATCAGATTTGACTAGCAATCCCGCATGCAGTTAGTTTTATCTTTCGAAAGTGCCATCTGAAGGCGCGCTACTGCAGGGGGCTCTTCGAGTTCCTTACAGTAGCTAGTTACGCCAATACGCTTTTTTAGATTTTCGCAACTCTGTGTTGTATTGGGTAAGGAGTGATCGGTATTCTTCCCACTTACCGGTGCGTTTGGCTTTGTTGAAAAGTTTTCTCACTCTTTTACGGAGACTTTCTAGGTTGTCGGTGCACCTCTTTACCACAGTTTTTTACCTTACAACTATGTATTTGTAAACGATGACATAATTATTTTATTTCCACATCTTCCACATCGCTCATGCCGTTATGCGTGAAGGTTGTTCTGGAAGCATGTCACATTTGATGGCTAGGTTTTCGCGATCTTGTAAGTTTTTTGTTGTATCGGACCGGCGCGGCGCGGCGCATGTTCGGTGTTGCATCTTAGTTGGAATCTTATATGCATATGATCCGATAAAGATGCCTCACCGGACACTTGACAATTTTCAACGATGTTTTGTACAAAAAGAGACGAACGGCTAAGGTCTAAAACATCATCTCTTAAAACGTTTCTAAACGTGGGCTTACTGCCCTTATTTAGTACAACTAAATTGTTGCTATGCAGGTATTCTAATAAAGACTCACCTCTTTTATTTGTATCTCGGCTGCCCCAAACTTCGTTCTGCGCGTTGGCATCGCAACCGATGATGAATTGTAGTTGGTGGGTATGGCACTGGTAGTACTGGACGAGTTCCTGTACTAGTCAAGATGGTAATCTTTATTTTACGGGGCTAGTCCGGTTATTATGGCAATTATTTGTTGACGCGCAAATATGTATGAGCATATAGAAGAAAAATTAGCTTATGTAGAGCTATTGTGCAAATAAGTCAGGCTGTGTTTTAGAATTTTATTAGTTAGTCTATGCAACACGTAAATTTGGTGTACCGCGTAATAATAATTGTATAACAAGCAGGTTATAGTGCGCTTCGGCTAACTAACGCAGGGTTCTTCAAAACCAGACAGGTAGGTAGCTCCATACTAAGGGAATCCTCCAACAACCCTGTTAAAACGGATGAAAGTTTGGGTGAAATTGACTTCGACACACCGTACGAAGTACTATGGGTATAGTATAGGGAGGACTGGCAAAAGAATGAGGATTCCAATGATAATGAAATTTCGGTTTATACGGATGGTTCCAAAACTAAGGAGGGTATACAGGCTTCGGTAACCATCCTTAAAACCTCTAAAAAATTAAATGCCATTTGAGAAACTATTCGTTTTACGGTCCAACAAATATGTATCTACACACAGCCCAACTAGAACTTTTTTTTAAGCAGCTGCATTGTAAAAATATCACATATAGGTAAGTAGGTATATGTACAATGTTCTCATGTTATAATGGTTCCAAATAAATTTCCACACCACAGGACTATAGAGGTTCAAAATCTATAGCCCAATGTAACTAGCAAACCAAAAATATAAACGATACACGAACATTGTATATAAGCTTCGATATAGTCGTGCATCGTTTTTGTGTTCATTTAGAGAACAGAAATCCTAGCCACCTAACAAATATTGAATTGCCAATTATATGTATGGTCAAAACATATTCGAGCGGAACGTCGAAAAGATAACGATTTATACGAATTGATATCCATATTCGCTTAGATACTATTGTTTCCAATTCGATGTGTGTATGTGTGATGAAGGTGGACACTACTAATGCATAATGCAGACAAGGCATCCCTGAAAAGTTAATTCAGTTCCACCTGTCTGTATTGAATATGGAAGAGAATTAATTTGCCTATGGTCAGGTGAAATTAAACAACGCAGTGGGTAACGTGAAATTCGCTTTTCTGTTCGATTGCAAAGCGAGTAGGCTTCTATTTCGATTGCAAGCACGATTTAGTTATTAAAAGCATCGAGAAAAGTGTAGTTATTTCACTGTACATACTATGAACATGTTTCGAGTTTTCGTAGTTGCCTGAATCGTAGCAATTTCGGTTAAGGGTTTCGATTTAAAGTGATATACCTAATTGCCAGGCGTGAGATTGTCATAAATTGTATATCGATATCATTCAATAACTTTAACTATTCTTTCTGAAGAATAGCTATCCAGTTTCTTTCTTCTAAGCGGTCTTATTGTTTAATACTTTACTTTCGCTGGTCCGAATTTGGAATTACTTACATAACATAGTATGTATATAATGCAGTTTTAGTTAAAACTAATTTAAAGATTAGTCGAAAATATAAACGAATATACGTACAATCCGTTTATGTCCCTTTCCTATAAAAATATGATAACATACCTAGTTAAACGTTTGCTTTTAAATCATTAAAAATAAACCCTAATGTTTCACAGACTTATAATTTTACTACATAATACTATACTAATATCGCTCAAGCCATGTGAACAGGCTCAGTGATTATAGGGTGCTACTAACCAAAAAAAAAAAAAAAAAAATCTTTTACACCTTAAGGTTTGTTCCACTGCGTCACCTCTCGCGAAAGTCTGTCGGCATCTGAAACTGTAATACGTACTCCCCGGATAATAGCACATGCGGATGGGTATGAAATTATAGTGCTTATAGCCGGGTTTTCAATTAAATTCTTATTAAGCGGGGACCCTTGTTATAGCACATAAATGTGTTTATATGAGGGTGTTTTCTAAAATGTATAAATAATTGAATTTAGTTACAAGTAGCTACATTAAATCTCCCATTTATTAATGCAGACAAAATTAAAAATAGAATAAAATATACATACATATCTAAGTACCTATAACAATTTAGAAAAAAAAAAAAAAAAACCAAAAAAACATGTAACAAAACACAAAAATATTGTACTGGACAATATGTGTGCAAATTAAATATGCTTTGAATACATTTAATTAAACAACATTTTAAATTTTTATTTGAATCATTAATTTTTCAGTAGTTTTCTTAAAATTATCCTTTAATTCATCCAGAGATTTTATACTTAGGCCCTGTTTTAATTGGCCTAAATAACTATCCTGGGGTAATTTTCTGGCGCTATCGTGGTGGGAAACGTTTCAGCTGCCAAAAAATAATTAATAGTGTGAAATTTGATAAATACCTATCTGTTCTAAGATTAAGGTTCGCTGAACTTTTCTTTTCAACACTTTGATAAGTGTCAGAAAATTTGCCGAAGTTATTTATTTAGCGCATGGGCGCAGTAGCGCAGTGGTTAGTGTGCTGGACTACTGTGCGAGGGATCCCAGGTTCGATCCCCGGAAAAACACAAACCGAGAGTATGTCTGTCTTGAAAAAGCTTCTCAATTCAGCCGTTCGGGCTCGGCATAAAATTGTAGGTCCCTTCCATTTCGTCCCAAATATAGAAACTCACACAAAACGAATGGTTGCGAGAAGCTAGGCCTAGGGTGTCTACCTGCCTGTTGCGCCACCTATTTATTTATTTATTTTTAATTATTTAGCGCAAATGACATCAGCGTGGCTAAGCTTTGTGTGCATCTTTTCTTGAAGGAATTTCAACCACATTCTCGGGTATCTTCCCCACCGGTTACTAAACATTTTTGTAACTTTACGCCAGCAAACAATTTGTGGCAATATGCATTGTCAACAAACAAAATTATTTGCCTATTCAGTCCACTTTCGACCGCATTAAAAATATCATTTTCAGAAAATTGTTTAATAATATGTATCGAAAAAATATTTTCGGTCCATTGCTGAAACATCAGCATCATTTCTTTCACCGTGAATTTTCTTGAAACTAATGTTTGCCAACTCGAAAGCCAGCCATTACTTGGTTCAAAATCAGTGCATCCCGAAATTATCTTCCTTCGTGAAATTTTATTTTATTTAAAAACCAGTAAGACAATTATCTTCGACTATGCCGAAGCTCAAATACCCGGTACTATATTAGGCGTATTTTTTGGGAAGTGAGTATAACAAAATCAAAAGTGAGTATAACCGTTTTGCATGTAATGTAAAACCAAAAGTGGGTATAACAAAACCAAAAGTGAGTATACCAGTTTTGCATGTAAAAGTAAAAGTGAACTAGCTATAGATTTCCAAAAAATACGCCTATTATTGTAAAATAAACCAGTAAGACAATTATCTTCAACTATGCCGAAGCTCAAATACCCGGTACTATATTATTGTAAAATAAAAAAAATATTTTAGTATTAAAAAATTATATATTTGTATTCGACCAAGCTCATTTTTTGTCAAAAATTTTTAATTATTATTAAAACAATATGTGCAAAGTTTAAACTTGCTATCTTTACTGTAGCTATTTAAATTTAATTTTTAACATAAAAAGCTATATAAATCTGATATTTTTGTATGGGAGGTAATAGTAGTTTTCATCCGATCTTGCTCATCTTCGAACTTAGCCTCAGTTTGGTGGATAAAAGCTTACATACCAAATTTCAAGTCGATAGCTCTTAAATTACGGCGGTAAGCGTGCGGACAGACGGACAGACGGACAGACGGACAGACAGACGGACAGACAGACGGACATCGCTAGATCGACTAAGAAAGTGATGCTGATCAATAATATATATAGTTTGTCATACCTACAACGCCTCCTTATGGGCGTTACAAATGGAATGACAAAGTGAATATACCCTCACCACAGTGTGGTACCGGGTATAAAAAATCAAATGTGCTTATAAAAAGATAAAATACCAGGTAAAATAAAATGTTTGTTCAGATTTTTATTTGATAATAAGAGGGGTTTGCTTAAAACCGGGTTGGTATAAAGCGGGTACAATTGCATAGAATGGCGCTTGTGAGTCCTAACACTGAATAATTTGTTGCTATAAAAAGGGTTTTGCTATTAAGAGGGTTGCTTTTATCCGGGGAGTACTGAGTATTTTATATAACTGAACTTTGAATTCGTATGAAAAAGTAAAACAAAGGGAAGCACGCGATAAATAAAAGAGAGAGGCGCTGTTTCAGGAACGAAGTTCAAATGTTTTAACAAAAAAAAAAACTAACTTTATCAATGCTAAGACTCGAACTTGAATAGGAACCTGTAGAGATCCAGCAAGGAAACCTTGTAATGAAGTCACTGTTGTTGTGGAAGATATGCAAAACTAACCTCCCCTGAGTGACGAAAAGGACCATTTTGCTTTCAGAAAGACGGAACTATTTAGTCTAGACTCTAGATGATGAACGCCAAGATTTCCCAATGATCCCTACCAGTGTGGTTTTTTGTTTAAATACTTCTCCCAGGAAAGGCGAACTTATACAGAAGGAGAAAAATTGGAAAATTGATTTCCTCGCAGTTGTCAAGTGTATATGGTCATGAGCATTAGCAGCCTGTCTTGTGGGGCGCCCAAAAGTTGCATTTCGAGGGATAATGTCTTTGAATTCCTCGGAACATCTATAGAACAAGCAAAAGTCAACGACTTGTCTTCTGTGCACCAAAGGTTGTAGATTTGATGTGAGAGTAGGGTCACGTAAGTCGAACTGCTCGTCTCTGTATGCTGTCAAGTAGGTTAAGTGAACGTTTTGGGGCCGAATTCCATATATGGGAACAATATTCCAGGCCTGGTATAACATGTGCTTTGTAGAGAAGGAGAAGTTGCTTGGGGCTAAAGTACCTCTTTGCTCTAAATAGGTAGCTCAACCTAGCGGACGCCGATCTTGCGATATAGGATATGTGGTCCTGCCGTGGATTCCTGAATTGTCTGTGACTCCTAGAAGGTGCAGAAGGAAGGAGTCGTTGGGATGGATTGGAAGGTCATCCATTTGGATCTGAGGAACTCTTGATGCATTTTTCCTAGAAAATGATGTGAGCTGTGTCTTGTTTGCATTAAATACAACCAAGTTATCTTTTCCCCCTTCAAGATTTTGTCCAGATCATGATTTAGAGAACTAATTTGTTCACATCTCTGACTGCGTGATGTAACCGCATTCACAGGCCCATTGTTCGAGATGGAGGATATAAGCGTGCTGTCATCAGCAAAGCTGTAGATATTATTAGTTGTCGATCCAAGCAAATTGTTAATATGGAGAAGAAATAGAGTTGGAGAAAGCATAGATCCTTGGGGCACTCCTGCATTTATAGCAAATGGATTAGTTGATAAACCATCTACAACAACTTGGATCGATCCCAGAAGACAATTTTGCATCCATCTGCGTTGTTGTGGTAATCCATAAGACACCAACTTGCCTTAGGGCTCTATGCCAGACTCGGTCAAGTGCCTTTGATATGTCCAAGGCTACGGCTCTGGATTCGCCGTGTTGTTCAATTGCTTTTGCGTCCATAGGTGCGTTACGTAGCTTAACAGGTCTCCAGTGGAACGACGGTTCCGGAATCCGTATTGCCTGTCGCTTATTAATAGGTGGTCTTCTAGATATTTGAGTAACGCTATTTTACGACAGTTTTGTGGCAGACATTTCCTCTCTTTCTTTGGTATAGGTTGAATGCGAGCGGTCTTCCAACAAGAAGAAAACGTCTTCTGGGATTAGGTACGATATGCTAAACAGCTTACATACCTAGTAGGTACAGGTGCTGGGGCTGCTGAGCTCTTGAGTACTATAGCCGGGATTCCGTCCGGAACTGGGACCATTTGCCTTACTGCGATCTAGTTCTTTAAGGATGCGTTGAATTTATTAGACGAATGTGGCCAGTCAAACTTCTTATTGCTATTCTCACGAGAAGAAGTCGTTTGAAAATTATGTTGTAGCTATTTTCCTAATTAAAAAAATACATTTTATTGCGAGGAGATGATTTTCAAAACACAAAACTCTGTCAAAGATAACAATTTGAGTATCTATGTATTCCCAAATTCTCTAAAACAATGTGAAACAAATTTTTAAAGTATGTATGTAATATCAAAAACACATAAAACGGTGGATACACATAAACGGCTACTATAGTTGGTATTCTTTAACGAAACATGTTAGATACACATGTGTTACCAAAATGTTCTCTATCATACCATAATATAACCGCAATATTCCTTGAGTAATGCAGCACCTGTAAAGTTATCTAAGTACTAAGTCTGGCATAACATAGGTTGTGCATGTACCTATGCAAACAACCCCATAAGAAAAACAACACCTAATTATGCAATCTTCATACAATTTTCATTCGCTGAATCCTTTTTAAAAATTCGCGTTACAGATGTGCGCAAAATACACGCGGATCTACTCTCCTTGAAAAAGCGAGCCGCCCTAGCCTCACACAATGACTAATATCTCTTATACACCTCCGCACTTCATGGACTGACATTGAAAAATATTTAGGTTATGATATTCACTTTCAACTCGAGAATGCGGTTCCTACCGTGAGTGAGTAAGTGTGAGCCCTGAGACAACTTTAATGAGAGTTCTCACAAAAACCAAATATATAAGGATAAGGATATGAGGTAGAGAGTTGATAGGGAAGGCAGCAGCAGAATGAGAACAAAATTTATTACATCTTTCATGCAGAGTGTGTACGTACACAGGTTTGCATATGCAAGTGGCATCAGGCTATACGCAGCAGCAGAATCCCAAAAAGGATGAGAACTAGAATGTAGAAGACGAACGGCTGTCGCAACTCGTAACGCTGATGCAAAGTGGAAATCTTGTGTAATTGTAAATTCCACACTTGCGGAAAGTTCAAATCCTTTTCAGTTAATGAGATGCAGAACAAAAGGAAATCCCGAGCACATAAAATCTACATACGTGTTTAAGTGACAAAATGTGCACCCTCGTTCCATAGCCAAACACCAAATGCCACCCCTAACCATAATGTGTGTGCGCCACATTTGTGCACCGCCTCGCATTGCCTGACACATCATATATTGCCATCTTGTGTGCCAGCGTTAATGTGGCAGGATGGGGGGAGGTTAGGCTTACTCATTTTGTATGGAGTCTCATACTCTCATAATGTCAGTCGACACCGCATCCTGCGTCGCTCTGCCCTAAGAGGAGTGTATCAGCAACATCAGTCGACACCAAAGAGGGATTCATGTGAAATGTTGATTTGAAAAGCTCTCGAAAACTTATTTGCCTAGAGGAGCTATGTTTGAGTCGAATACAACGTTGACGACTACGTCTTCTTTATGTTTTTTCTTTTTTTTTTTTTGTTAAAGTAAAACACATGGACTAAAGTGAAGATCCACAACAGCAGACATGGTGTTGGTGTGCCATGATGAGGTAATTAGAAACGTAATGAAATAGTACGAGAGAGTTTTTCGTTTTGTTTCCTTTTCAAGTGGAAGCATTCGTTGGGGCCTGCTGATTCGATTTGGAAAGGATTTTGGATTTGGCCTCATTAAAATTACATTTCTACGGTCATATAGCTAGTTGAAGGTGAAAAACGGGGTCGGTAGTTGTCATCACATTTGCCACTATGACTTTTGGACCACTACAACTAGAAATATTGCGGGACAGGTTTTAGAAATTCAACTTGTTACCGGAAATCTATCACCCCTATCGTGGAATCCGCCGGGGGGAATTATTCACGGAAAAGAATATTTTGGTATCGTCAAAATCGCAAAATGAACGCAAAGTGAATCGCCCGGCGCACAGTGGGGCGCTTTGTATGGGGGAGCGGAAAAAAATCTATAAAATCTGAACTAATCAGCCCTATCGAGGTATCCGATCGGAACGGAAAATTCTCCGATTTCATAAAGTAAAATCTACCACGTATGGCTGAATGCTGCGGCTCACCGCCCTCTACCTCAAAAACGGTTGGGCGCATGAAAAAATGATTATAATAAAATTTGTTGAAAATGTTATGCTCTACAATTTTGTAGTATATGTTAATATCATTGAAGCAATAGAAACTGATATAATCGCGAAAAACAGATTTTGTTGACCTTTGACCTCGAATAACTTACGACGCAGACACGAGATTTTATGAGACTTTTGAGAGAACATTTAGAACGCCAAAATTAAAGTATATACAAAAATTCTGCTTATTATCTCTCATTCCGAGATTTACCCCTTTTTTATAATAAAATGACTGGACTAATAGGGGTGTTGTATATATATATATAAAAGAAAGTGTCCGAAGTGCGATGTAATCCTATAACTCGAGTTTGGGCAAACCGATTTTGATGATTTATACTTTGTTGGAAAGGTATTTTCTCAGTACGGGTTTTAGAAAAAAGAAAAATTGAACAAAGGGGCGTGGCACCTCCCATACAAAAAAAATCGTATATCTCGAAAACAACTGAATCGATTGAGTTCAAATTTGCATACGATCTTAGATATCGGCCCAGGAGTATTCCTGTGAAGATTAATTGGACAAAGGGGCGTGGCACCTCCCATACAAAAAAAACATTCAAAATCTTATATCTCAAAAGCCACTGAATCGATTGAGTTCAAATTTACATACAATCTTAGGTATCCGCCCAGGAGTATTCCTGTGAATATTGGTCAAAATTGGAAAAAAGGGGCGTGGCACCTCCCATACAAAAAAAAAACATTCAAAATCTTATATCTCAAAAGCCACTGAATCGATTGAGTTCAAATTTACATACAATCGTAGGTATCGTCCCAGGAGTATTCCTGTGAAGATTGGTCAAAATTGGACAAAGGGGAGTGGCACAGCCCATACAAAAAAACATTCAAAATCCTATATCTCAAAAACGCTCAAATTTATAGATAATCTTAGGTATTGGCCCAGGAGTGCACCTAAGAAGTATATCTCGAAAACAACTGAATCGATTGAGTTCAAATTTACAAACGATCTTAGATATCGGCCCAGGAGTATTCCTGTGAAGATTGGTCAAAATCGGACAAAGGGGCTTGGCACCTCCCATACAAAAAAAAAAACATTCAAAATCTTATATATCAAACGCCACTGAATCGATTGAGTTCAAATTTACATACAATCTTAAGTATCGGCCTATGAGTATTCCTGTGAAGAATGGTCAAAATTGGACAAAGGGGAGTGGCACAGCCCATACAAAAAAAACATTCAAAATCCTATATCTCAAAAACGCTCAAATTTATAGATTATCTTAGGTATTGGCCCAGGAGTGCACCTAAGAAGATTGGTCAAAATTGGACAAAGGGGCGTGGCACCTCCCATACAAAAAAACATTCAAAATCTTATATCTCGAAAACCGCGCAATCAATTGAGTTGAAACTTACAGACAATCCTAGGTATTGGCCAAGGAGTGTTGCTGTGAAGATTGGTCATAATTGGACAAAGGGGCGTGGCACCTCCGATACAAAAAAAAAACATTCAAAATTTTATGTCTCGAAAACTGTCAAATCGATTGAGCTCAAATTTACAGATAATCTTAGGTATTGTTTCAGAAGTGCACCTAAGAAGATTGGTCAAAATTGGACAAAGGGGCGTGGCACCGCCGATACAAAAAATCTTCTATGGTGTGAAAATCGATGACGTTGTAAATCGATAACCGCTGGGGCGATTCTCATGATTCTTTTTTTGTTTTGTTCGTATTGCTGTATTTCAGGTTTACGCAGAAATAAAATTCCAGAAAACGATTTATTCTCATTTTTCGCATTTTACGATAGAACATTATTATCTAAGACCTAAGTAATACAACTTATGTGCACGGGCAAAGCCGGGCGGGTACAGTTATATTACATTACCTATATAAAAACGTTGGTGCGTATGTAAGTCCGATAATGGCCGCTGAAGCTATCCGCCTTCATTCCTATTAAAAGAAATAATTGAACAAAAATATCAAAATAAATCTTGAAATATTTAAAATAACTATTTTAGGCAGAACAACGTTTGCCGGGTCAGCTAGTGTTTTATAAAATATCCTGCACTTCTACGTTAAAATTACAATGTTTTTTGAAGAGTTGGATATATGAGTAGGGGCTGAGTAAGGCCAAGATTATATACTCAATAGTCGTGTGACAGAAGGGAGGTCCTCTTTGCGCATATCCGACTGCGGTAGTTCTGGTAGCCGATTGGTACTCTGCCCTAAATGACAACAATGCCGCAAATCCGAGATTGCTTAAGGTGATACCACACGGTATGTAGCAAGCCACATATACGTATGTAGCACTGACGTCATTTTTACGTCAGCGTATGATCCGTATGAACCCTTATAAATCAGCGTCGGCAGGCAAAGTCATCCCAATAATGATAATATATGGGACAAGTAAGTTAGCGCCACATTATAAGATAACTTCAATAACAACTGCTTAGAATATTTACCTACTTAGGTCGTAATTTCATCACCAACACTTCGATCGCAGAATTTGCATCCGTATATTAAAAAAAAAAAATCAATCAAACATTGTTAGACCACCGGGTGCTATTCCACATGAGTGAGGAGCCAAAATATTCTCTCATAAATAAATGGTTCGTTTTATCAGTTTAGACGTCTAGTGTAAAAGAATTCTAAGCCAAACGATGGAAAATAACCTTCACCTGAAAGGCTGCGATTTCAAAACATGAAACGCTAAACCAATATTACCCACCTCAAGAGCACCTGTCAGAAACAAGGAAAAATATAAATAAACGAAACCAAAACCGAAAATTCTCAAATATACTTGGGAAGAAATGAAATTTTACACTCACCTTTTACCCCATTCCAGAAAAATGCCACCATCCGTATTTCGTAACATGGGTAGGTACCAACGGAACCATGACCACCACCAAAGTTCGCATTAAGCAACCGATAAGATAAATCTTTATCCATTAAGAACAAGACCAAGATGTATATGTGTGTAGGTACTAAGGAAAACCTGAACTAACCGAATGGAAAAACCATCTCAACACGACTTTGATTTATGTGCTGACCTCAACGTAATGAAGTTGTGTACTGTCTCACCAGAAACAGGGGGCCGGATAGTGCAAAAAGATACACAGAGAAAGGAATGCCTTGCTCCATACGTATGCTGCAAAACAACCATGAATCCGTACGCTGTACAGCACCCAGCAATAAAGAAGTAAATAAATTCCCTGTGAAAGAGGAAGAATAGTCAACCAGGAGTTGAGCTTGATTCCGGAATGCGAACATTGGAGTACAAGCCTCAACCCTAAAGCGCTGCTCGCCCGCACCCGTATTGTGCAGACTTGGAACTTAAGTAATTAGTCTTACACTGGAATACCGTTCAAGATATTGCCCACTGAAAGCAATCAATTTACAAGCACTAAATAAAACATTGAAAACAGAATCAATTGTTTGTGCTTCTCGCACACAAACACACAACACACGCTTCTACCTGCAAACCGAGAAGGATTCTGAAAATTTCGGTTCATGAAGAATTTCAGAAAATAATATTACTGACGGTTTCTACTTCGATACTTCTATGCATTGGACGATTAGGACTAATGGCTGGCTATACTATAGCTATAGTGGTATCCTAAGAATCACAGTGACGAGAAAGGTATGGCAAGTCGGCGAAGGAATTTTTGAAGAAGTGCAAAATTATGGTTGCTCGATAAATACAAACTATATAGCTGGGTCATAGACAAGTATGCATCGATTATTTTTAGGTAGCTATACGAATGTACGAATGTGGGCACAGTAGGGCAGTGGATAGTGTGCTGGACTAGATACTGTGCGAGGGATCCCAGGTTTGATCCACGGAAAAACACAAATTACATCTTAAGGATTTTTCTACTGCGCCGAACGTCTGACAAACATCCGATAGTACGACTGTCCTGAAAAAGGTTCTCAATTCAGCCGTTCGGACTCGGCATAAAATTGGCCTAGGTATCTACCGCCTGTTGCGTCATCTATTTTGTTTTTTTTTTTTTTACGAATGTACCTGGTGCAGTTATGCAAATTGTGCTTGCAGTGGCGGCGTTGCACAACATTTTTCAGAGAATCCCGCATTCCATTCCATGGTTATGAGAAGCCAATTGGCCCAGTGCATTTATTGCAATTTGCACCTTTTATAATGCAAGCAAACTGTGTACGGCACTTTATAGTTCTTGAGTATTCTGCACTCTGGAAAAATGTTCATCGCGAAGAAGATTTATATTCGTACTATCTAGCTTTGGAAAAGGGTTTCCAATAGGGATTTCTGAACTTTTGACAGGTGATTGCGGCCATATTGTTGAAGAAACATCTGTATGTCATTTATTTAGTCTATCTTGCCAAATCAATTAGTCTAAGAGCCCGCAGTAAATTTTGGACGTGAAAGGCAACCGGATGAATTTTACATAAATACGTTGCTCTGATGCCCAAGATTTCAAATATGCCCGTCTGGCAGCGCTTAATGGCAGCTAAAGCATGCAACTGCATATTAAAAATGCGCTATGATTCACAAAAGGAGTAAATTGGTGCAACCGCTTGAATCTACTACCAAATAATAGAGAATGGTCCCCTCAGTACAAATACATATATCCAAGACGTTTTAGGTGTCGCCAAAGCCCTGCCAGACGCAGTGTGTTCCGAATATGAGTTTTATTGTAACCGAGCAGTCAAGAAAATGCCGTTATTTTAGGAAATTCATTTATAGTCGACATTTTCGCTGGACAGAAAATTAGAAACGACAAAAGAATTAGTGAATTTGTTTTAAAAAGAGCTTATTATCTACTGTGAGTTGATTGTTTTCATTTTACTTTAATTATTTTTGTATATTAATATTGATTAATCTATACATACCTATAATAAAACTGTAGGACTTTTCTTTGTCAGCTAAAAACTCAAAAACTACTGGACAGATTTCGATGAAACTTTTTTTTAAATGTTCCTTAAGACTGTAAGACTGCTATAGGCTATGTCGTTTATAGCTACGTCCTTAGGAACAGTTTTTAGCCAAAATGTATTTTCTGAAGTGAAAATATATACATACCTACACATATACCTTGCTACAAATGGATGTTTATACTTTTGCGATCGTCAAACAAAAACAATACGTATACTATACATTCGAAAAGGGTTGATTTGTTTTCGCAGTGAGTGCTATGGTCAGTTATATATGTAGGTATGTATATTATGATCGAGAGACGTATAATACAAAACAGGTTTCATTTCAGAATTTCATTCGATAAGTGGTATGGTAACAGTGTAGGGTTGGGGTAGGTAGTTGTTTGGATTCCTGAGGAAGAGGGAAACAAAAGAAAAGGAAATGCAGTATTATAAACAAGTAGCAAGATCATGGAGAGGGAGGGCGATGCAGAGGGTGCACATTATGTATCCAATATATTACATCCATAATCCATTATCGCATATCTCCACGCAACGCAGTAGGAATTTCATTCTGATATGACGTATCTATTTTTTGAAGTGAAAATATATATGTACATACACATATACCTTGCTACAAATGGATATTTGTACTTTTACGATCGTGCGATGCGACAGGAACAGGACAAACAAAACAACACTATTTGTTTTCGCAGTGGTCAGTTTGTATATGTAGGTATGTATGGGATGGGATGTATGGGATGGGGTGCGTGCGGCAGTATGGCATGGGCATTGACTTATTATATATGGACTGCTAGTCGACGTCTCACGTTGGTTCCAACATAACCACTAGCCCTCTTGGTTCGGAGCGGAATAATTTGGAAATTCACACTTTTTTGTAGTGGCATCTATTGTTAACAATGACACAACAATTTGAATTTCCACAGTTTTACTTGCCAAATTCACTAACGCCCAATAGGTGTCTCTAGCATTCTATGGAGAAATCAAAGATGGTTGTGATCATTGGCTTCGTTTTCCAATGCCATCTACTTTAAACAGTGACGCAACAATTCGAATTTACCTCATAAATTCTCTCACGCCCAATAGGTGCCTCTAGCATTCTATGGAAAAATCCAAGATGGTTCGTCATTTTGTTTCACTTATTTTTCGCTCCGAACCAAGAGCGCTAGTTTATGTTGGCGTCATTTTCTGGGCAAAATTTGTATGAACTGACATTTCACTAGCAGTCCATATATAATAAGTCAATGGGCATGGGGTATAGTATTAAAATCTTCATAACAGAAGAGACGTACATATAATGCAAAACAGGTTTCATTTCAGAATTCCATTCGATATGGTGTATGGTAACAGTGTAGGGTTGGGGTAGGTAGTTGTTCGGATTCCATAGGATGAGGGAAACAAAGGAAAGGAAATACAGTAGGCGTATTTTTTTGGGAAGTGAGTATAACAAAACCAAAAGTGAGTATAACAATTTTGCATGTAAAACCAAAAGTGAGTATAACATAACCAAAAGTGAGTATAACAGTTTTGCATGTAAAAGTAAAAGTGAGCTAGCTATAGATTCTCAAAAAAATACGCCTAGTATTACAAACAAGTAGCATGATCATGGAGAGGGAGGGCGATGAAGAGGGTGCACATTACGATGCAATACATTACATCCATTATCGATATCGCCACGCCAAAATTGGACAAACAAAAAACATCTTATATATGATTTTCATGATTCTTTTTTTGTTTTTTTCGTATTGCTGTATATTTCAGGTTTAGGCAGAAAGAAAATTCCAGAAAATAGATTTATTCTCATTTTACGCATTTTACAAAAGAACATTATTATCTAAGACCTAAGCAATACAATTGCTGTGCACGGGCAAAGCTGGGCGGGTACAGCTAGTTTATAATATAAAGTGACAAAAACGGGTAAAAAAAAGTCTTGCACTCCAGAACTCCGAAGACTCATTGTGCAGTGCTATCAAAATGAAAATGAGTCAATGGATACCATATCTAAAAGATTTGGTTGTTCGAAAAAAATGGTCTTTGGTGCAATTCAGGTCTATAAAAAGACTGGCAGCTTTGAAACCCCTAGAAGGAAGCCAGTAGGTCGTAAAACGACGCCAAAAAAGACAGACTGATATGCCGAATTAGCAAAGCCGATCCTTTTTTGACTTCTAAAAAAATTAGGGAGATTGTTTCGCCTCAAATCAATCACAGACTATCAGCTAGAACCATAAGGCGTCGACTCTTAGAACATGGTCTACGTGGATGTATTTCAAGGAAAAAACCATTTGTTTCCAAAAAGAATCTAAAGAGGCGTTTGGTTTTTGCGAAGCTTCATAGAAATAAAGCATTAGGATTTTGGAAAAACATACTATGGAGTGATGAATATAAGTTCAACTTGTTTGGATCAAATGGTAAAGTTTACGTTAGACGTCCTCAGAACAAAGAATATGATCCAAGATACACTCTGAAGACTGTTAAGCATGGAGGAGGAAACGTAATGGTTTGGGGTGCATTCTCATGGCATGGTGTTGGCCCGTTATTAAGGATAAACGGTCGAATGGACCAACACGTTTATAAAGGCATCATGGAAGATGTTATGGAGCCTTATTCATTTGCACACATGCCCATAAGTTATGTATTCCAGCACGATAACGATCCAAAACATACCTCACGGATTGTTAAGCAGTGGTTTGCAGATACCAGTACTAATGTTTTGGATTGGCCCGCTCAAAGTCCGGACTTGAATCCTATCGAGAACTTGTGGGCATACGTCGAGAGAGGATTGAAGTCCAAGAAATCAAAAAATTCGGAGGAACTTTTCCAAAACATTATGGAGGTCTGGGAAGGTATACCACTATCAAGATGCCGCGCCTCGGTCCAAAATATGCAAAGAAGATTGGATGCAGTTATTAAAAATAAGGGCTTCACTACAAAATATTAATATGAAAAGTATCTTATACCTATCGAAGATTTTTAATGAAATGTTAACTTTTCGTTTCTGTTTCTAATTGTATGGCCAGGTGCAATTTGGATTAAATAAATGTGCATTTCTTTTCTAATGTTATTGTCACGCTTATATTTTGTATAAATATCCAAAAGTGTACTTTAGGTCATGAGATATCAATAGAATCACTAATCAACCTCAACAGATTTCTTAGAAAAAAGATATGCAATGTAACATTGCTATAAAATTGTCGTTTCTAATTGATTGGCCACCACGTATTTCTTCCTGTTTATTTATACTCTACAGAAATTGTCAGGGGCAATACCAACAAAATGTGTGTCATAGCGGCCCAGGGCGTTACGTCACGTTTTGGACCTTTTTGCATAAGATTTTATTTCATGTCACCTTCGCTTCCACGCACACTCGTAGTTTTAGCTGCGGCACACACATTCGCATAGAGTCACTAGGCTTGTATATTCCTGATAAATGGTTCACAATGACACTCAATTAGTGGCTTAGCTAAACCCAGCTTAAAGTCATCAATATTTGGATCATGCATATCCGAGGCTTGTTGTCGTATCGTAACAGGTGCTGTTTTCCGTGGTAAGGAAGTTACCCAGGCGCATAACCCCCAACCTGGAGGGCCAGGTCCTTTGTTGGGCCCATTGATGAACAAAGGGGCCGGATATTCCGGTGTCAGTAACTCACTTTGTTGCCACATAAAGGGTTTATCTGCCACCATCTCTATTTTAGCACCCTAACTAGCGCTGAAAATTCTTCACTGACCCTAAGGTACCTATCTATCATGCCGGCAACAGGTCACCCTTGATTCAGTCTAGTGAATTCATCCGCCGCCGTATGTCCTCTTTCTGAGGGGCTCATGTTAAGACTTCTGATCTGAGATTCGATCAGGCAGTCTTTCCGATTTCGACAGAGCATTATATTGTTTATATTTTCTTCGTGTTTCAACACCCATGCTTAAAAGTTTAGCAGGGCACCGCCAAAAAGACGAGCTCGCTTACTAGTATTGCTTGGATGACTGACGTCTTATAAATTTTACGCAATGAGTACCACATAGCACATACCCAGGCCAGCTCAACTATCAGATTTTATCGAACATCACTTTTTGTCTCGCTCGTGTCCCTCGTGCGTGACAAAGCTTTTAAAAAGTTTGGTGAACTGTATAGTGTATATGCATGAAATGATCGGGGACGACGGCTATGACTTTCATGTAGAAGAATATACATATGTATATAGATAACCATGTACTAAGTATTACACAGTGCAGCAGTGTTGTTGTTATAGTTCGCACCAAAACATTAGGGTAGGCAATATTTGCCAAACCTATCATTAAATTTTGTTAAATGTAGGTACATCTTTCGACACCAGTTTTTATTCCATGATTTGATATAATGATGATTAAATTGCCGTACCTAACTGTTGGTTCCCAACAAACCGCGGAAAAACAGAACAGGAGCTCTCGATCCTAGACGACTGCTGGAGGTGTTGTTCGTGCATGTGACTAGTGATTGGAATATGATCAATCGACTTCCTTGAAAGTCAACAATATTCTCAATCACTAGGACAGATGCACGGAACACACGAAGGGGCATTTAAACAACTATTAAGGGTTAAATTACACAAAAAACACCGCACAAACCCGAACCAACAAATAAACCCAACCGACGCGAACGAGGAAAGCAACACAATTCCAAATTTCCAAGCCGAACTGTCAAATAATCGACGACACAGCTACGAGCCTATAGTCGGTCCCCTCTCTCAGCAGACGAAGTCAACGAAAGCAAGTGCATCCGAACTAGTCGCACCGATATTCTAGCAGTGTGGGAGCAGCAAGCAGAGCACATAAAATTATCTCGCCATCTCACTCGCGCACAGGAGTAGAGATGTGAATGGTCTAATTAAGGGTGTATTAGAAAATAATTGTTAATGTAAATGTTTAAATGTAATGTGTAAAAATGTAAACTAATACAAATGGAATAATTTCACGGTCAAGGGCAAAGACCATTTAATAGCACAGCTGATTGTGTACATAAGGACACCGAGGCTTCCCAATGAGTTGCACGATCAGTTCAAACTCAATTCAAATTTGGCAGTTATAACTCAAACACCGAATAAAGAATTTTTATAACGTTTAACGAATTCGTATTGTGTCTTTTTCTCGACCTAGTCTTAAGGTGAATCATCAATTTCACTTCATGCTGAGAAGCCTTCTCCAGCAAATAATTTTCTATAGTCGCCTACTATAGAACACTAACACCAAACCGAGAAAGCATAATTAATTATACTCGTACAACTCGGTTATATAACAAAATTTACTGCACCCTTTACAGCTTGATTTGTAAAGCTGTCCTAAATTATGTCAGGAATATTATTTAAGTTTCTTATTTTCTAATTATCATTTCTGACAAACTCAATGAGTCAATGGAACGATCCGATAAGTTGAATTTGGTTTCTCTTTCTCATCAAAATGTTTAGTTGACTTAACAACACCTACAACACCAATTAGTTTCGTATAATACATTAATACCTCAATAGAATCTATTAAATTGGGTCTATGATCAACCACTTAATAATCCGAATCCTATTCAAAGCTCTCACACGTCAATATGCTTAGAGAATTTAATCTTCAAACAAACATTTCTGTGGCTATCTTATAGCACAAAGCGTGTGTCAATGATGGTATTATAATATATAGTGACCCCCAAAAGAGGACAAAAGGCCATCCGTACCCGGAAGCATCTGTATCCTGCTTGCAATAAATGACACTGTCGCCCCTTTTGACAGAGGTCAGTTTGTGAAATTCAATTCGGAACTATGCCATTTCCTTTTATCAGCTTGCCTTGTTATTATCCCTTTTGGCTTCGAGTAATGTGACGGATGTATGTATGTATTGTATAATACCTGTTCGCCTACAAATCGCTAAGAACATGCGATAGAAAATTGCCAATCAGAGGTGTGGGAAATATGGGTTTGGGTAATTAATATTTTATGATAAGCGCTTTGAGGTTATACCTATACCTACCTGCCTACATTTTCCTTACAGCCAACATTGATAAAACTAGAGTTGTTTATCTCGCATTTTGTTATCGTTAGGTCCATAAATGGTTCCCGTCAATAGATTTGACACGTGAGCAGAGCATGAAGTTGGATTGGACATTTTGTATGTAGTTATATTCCAGTAGATAATAATTATCAATAAACCAGCCGTAAGAGTGTTTTAATTTTGTTTATTTTAAATACTACAAGATTTTTGTGAAATTTATTTAGAAACTTTGTATTTACCGATTTAAGTTAGACCATTTTATTTTTATTTTTAACTAGCTACGAAATTCGATAGAACAACTTTTAATTTATTTTGAATCATTTTCTAGCTAGGTATTTCCTTTTGGTAATTTTCATTGAAACAATTCTAAAATTTAACGTTTCGTTTACCTAATTCTGGCTGTTGAAATCTCTGTAGGTATACTTATTATATAAAACAAAGTGGCAAAAAGTGTATGTTTCCCTCTGTCGCCCGTAATTTTCAACCAATTTAGTTGATGATTTTTTTGAAATGTCTGTAATTACGGCCAAAAAAATTGAAATTTTTTTTGTCTGGCGATGCCGGTGGCGGTTCAGCTAGTTATTTTATACACAACTAGCGTAGCCCGTGCACACTTCTATAGTGCAAAATAGTTAAATAGATAAACTGTTTTTATTGTAATGCTCTGTGGTACACAACATTTTTTGTTTTCCCAGAAATCTTATTGCCTAGATAATATTCTTGACTTTCAGGAGAATGCACTGTTCATATCAATGTTTCAAATTTTAGAAACTTTGCCTTCCAATTCCAAGACTGTCGAAGAAGCTATATTCGCAAGGAATTGTATTGCCTTAGATAACCCGTATGTGCCCAAGTTTATTTTTCCGCGTTATTAAACTTTTTTTTTTTTTTGTATTTTCGCACTCTGGAGGACTAACTGAAAAGGTTTCAGCAAGAAACTGAAGGAAAAAATTAAGAATATGGAAAATAAGGACCGCCCCAAAGGTGATAGTGATACCGCACTAAGGTGATATTTGAATTTGTATCAGTAATTTGGTGGTAACTACCTCGCGGTTCTTTTTTCATTACTAACAACGATTGTAATGGAGCATTTTCAACGCGGTTAGCTCGAATTGTTCCGGTGGCTTAATGATTAGCGACTTTCAAAGCAGTTAGCAGACGAATTGAGGTAAAAAAATTGTCAATGTAAACATGAGCACGAATATGTTCTGGCAACTTTGAGACTAAGTTCATCACTACTGATCCTCCAACTCCCAAATCAGGAATCGTATTGCCGGTACTTGCACCTTGGTATGGTTCAGCTTGGAGAAGATACCCAAGTCGCGTAGCCATACTCCAGCACTTAAAACCAAACCGAATTGGTTTACCATGCAAGTGCTGTTTTGTGCCATGGTGGCCATAATATGGAATCATAGACTCATCTATGCTCACTTCTTCATAGTTGGGTGAATACTTCATCCATTTTTTATTTAGTTGCTGCCATAAAGGTCGAACCTTTGGCATCAAGTGCTCCAAAATTTGTTCAAATCGCGATCTGGATATGGAATTAGCAACACCAGGATGAAACGTGTCAGAGCCAGTATCCCAATACATTCGATTTCTAGCATACACACAATAGCCACTCAATAGCAATATGCCGAATACCAGACGCACATCCTCCCTTGAAATATCGACCTGGCTATTACCGTGGAAAACTGCATACTTTTTTGAATTTTCGATGAATAGGTCTATTATTTCATCGTCGTAGAACAATTCAAACCATTCAACGGGGGACCTATCCATGCTCAAAAAGTCAGGCGCTGTCCATTCCCCTCTTCTATCGCCTGCAATATCTTCCTCTTTCCATTCCCTTACCGGTACAGTTTTTTTCTTCTTCAGTGTTGCCTGGGAACTTTCTACAATCTTAGAGAGCGGAACGTCTTCCTCGCTACTGTCGTCGCCAGTGTTGCCCCCCCAACTGGTTGAAAATGTAGCGTGGCGGATTTAAAGTGTAGTAATACAATAGGCGTGTATTACTGGAAATCTATCTTAGCAAAGTAAAGTAAAGTAGAATCTTCAACACGCAATTACAACAACTACGGAAGTGTCAAGTAGAGTGTGAGTTGTTGTAGTTGCTAAAATTGCTAAAAATTACTATTTTAGATACTTTTTCCTCCTTTTCATACAAAATTTTTCTGAAATCGTCCCATTCAAAAAATCATAAAAAATATTAGCGAAGAGATTTTTGAAAAAATTTGTTTGCAGTCACTATTAGAATTGTTTGAAGAAACTTTTTGCATCAAAACATTTTTTTTTTTGACCGAGGAAAAATGTCAAAAAGTAGACTTTTACAAAAGTTCTAAATTTTCAATGGGTACTTAATGGGTTAAGGATGCCAAAATTTACATGAAGTAAGTTCAAATTATGAGCAGAATTAACTTTAGTTTTGTCAAAATACTTATGCCGGCCACTGTAGAAAAAAGTATTAGCGTAGGTTATTAATGATGAGGGTGGGTCAAAAACTCCTTCTACATGCCTTACAAATTCCTTCGATTGCATAATTGCATCCACAGTAGAAATATCTAAATTATTTCGTAAGTCGTCTTTAATTATTTAAGTTTGAAAAGCATCGTTCTACAGTTTCACTACTATGAGGCAAACTACATAACGTTAGCATGTAATTACATAAGTTTGTAAATGATGGCTTTCCTTTGAAATTCTTGGCGCTTTTCAAATTTACCCAAAATTGCACAATATCTTCATTATAATATTCCTTTGGAAATATAATGTTCCGCGTTTGCATCAAAATCAAAAGTGCTTCGCAAGTGCTTAAGGGTCAAACACAATATTCGATATTATAGTTTTAATTTTTTTTCTTTTAGATTTTTATTTTCTGAAATTTTGAAATTGTAGTGTTTTGTGAATATTTTACGAATTTTCGTAGTGACTTTTTAAGGGCGAAAAATGTAGTGAAAACGCTACAATTGTAGTAGGGGGGCAACGCTGGTCGTCGCTTTCGCCATTACCCTGTCCGATTATTTCTGATCGCAAGCCTTGCGCTGACTTCCTAATACACTGAAGCTCACCTCCAGCCCTAAGCTGATTGCCAGTTAGCCTATTTATATCTCCTTCTAGAGCATCTTCCTCATCGCTGTCCTCATCACTCATCAGATGGTTATTGGGTGGGAGTGTGTAAATGGTACCTTCTATTATATCGTCTTCTGTTTCCAAGATGTCTAGGATTTCAGCCACTGTTATTCTAAAACAACAATCATAAAAAAAAAGCAATACAAAAATACGAACAAAAAAATTGAATTCAATGGGCACTACCGTGCTCACCGCCCCAATAATGGGGCATTACATGAAATGGTACATAAAATTTGTTCGTTACTAATTTATGCAAAACGAACATATTTATTTCATTGTAATAAACATTTTCAAATTGACAATTTGAAAAAAAGTGTATTTTTCTACAGATAAATATGTTTACTTACACGTTTTTGCCAGCCATTGCAACAAAATCAAAATTGCGCACTTCACCAAACGAAATTGACAGTCAAAGTAATGAATAGTTGTCTAATTTTTTCAAATAAGCATTTTCACACATTTTAGTCTAGCTACTATGATGAGCAAAAAAATCTCGACTACCGTAGGTCGTTTTTTATTATCTTGTAAATGTTTTAAAAATGGGGCGTTGAGCTCATACGGGATAATAAATTCCTTAGATAAATGAAAATAAATCGATTTTCTGGAACTTCCTCTCTGACTAAACACTGAAATACAGCAATATGAACTAAAGAAAAAAATAATAATGAAAATCGGCCCAGCGGTTATTGAGATATAAGTCAATTGAGTTTCACCCCATAGAAGATGTTTTTTGTATAGCAGTTATAAGATTTTGAATGTTTTTTTGTGTGAGCGGTGCCACGCCCCTTTGTCCAATTCACAGAAATTATATATGGACCAACATCAAAGATGTGTGAAAGTTTGGTTAAAATCGGTAAATGTGTTTAGGCGTGATTCGACGACAAACATTTTAAGGCTCAATTTTTATATACATATATAGATAAATCAGAATGTAAGTATAGAGACGCGTAATAGGCACATATGCAGTTATGCACAGCCGTTCATCTGCGAAGCGTGGATTTTCCATATCAAGTCCACAGAGGCTTGCAGTCATGGTCATTGCTAAGGCAAGTTCTGACGGAAACTGCAAATATTTAAACTCGAATAACATACCTCTCAGAATCATTTAAAATTGTAGTTTTGATGAGATTGTTCATTATTTTTTCCATTCAAAGTGTCACGTGCGAAGGCCACTTTTCCAATCCTGCCACCATCAAGTCAGAAACCTTTGCTCTCGTGCTCAACTGCCCACAAAATCTCACTAAAATTTCATCAAAATCCGACGAATCATTTAAAAGAGCATAGAAGACAATAATAAGCAAATAATTCACATTTAGACTTGCAATCCTAGTCTTGTCTTAGACTTTAAGAAAAAGTGCCAAAATATGCTCCTGCGTCATCTATGACCCGAGTATCTATACCTACCTATTTATGAGATCACAGCTCCTTTGAACTAAAGGCAGGGACGTAGCGAGGGTTGGAGCCTTAGGGGGGGGGGGGTGACTTTCATTGAAATGCCGACTTATTTCAGGAACTTTCCGACTGTATAGAAATCATGAAAATCGGCCCAGAGGTTATCGAGTTATATCTAACGTCATCGAATTTCACCCCATAGAAGATGTTTCTTGTATAGGATGTCCCACGCCCCTTGGTCCAATTTTGACCAATTTTCACAAGAAATATACCGGGCCAATACTTAAAATCCTGTAAATTTAAAGTCAATCGATTCGGTGATCTTCGGGATATAAGATTTTGATTGTTTTTGTTTCTATGGGAGGCGACATACAGGAACACCACTGCGCCAATACCTAAAGGACCATTCACATGAGAATATTCGCAAGTTTTGACACTCCGATCACATGAACACTTTTCTAAGGTCGCGGCAGTTCGTGAATTTCAGCCATCAGCTGTAAACAAGTTTATTAACAGTTTAAATGACGAAATTTCGTTCGTTCGTTAAATGACGAAATTTCGATTTCAGTCGGCATATTCACCGATGACGACCGTCCTTTTTAAAATCGAATCGAAACTAGCTAAATTTTAATTAGTTCATGTGGAACCGTTGAAAATGCCTACTCGTAGGTATACATTTACAAGTTTAAAACCTCTACCTAATAAAAATCCAAACCTAAGACCTAATTTTTGAAAATTGCTCGTTGATTTGCCGATTCTAGAACAGCCTAATGAAAATCCAAACTCACTTTTTCTATTTTAACATTTTGTTCTGGGCTAATTTTTAAAAATTGCTCGTTGATTTGCCAACTCTTGAAAAGCGTGTGGGGTACGACACCCCCCTCGCCCCCCACTCGCTACGCCCCTGCCTAAAGGTTTCGAAAAGAGCTGAGAGATAACTATTAGTATCTAATGTCGTTTTCGATTGGTAACCCAGAACCGACCGGAAGCAATGCGAACGCTTCTGAAAGCATTCAGTTGGCACTCAAATGACGGTTCTTCTCCTGAGAAGAAGAGAATTTTGCTTCTGGATTTGAATTCAGAATCGAAACCAGAAGCACTAATATATTCATACACTATAAACGCCAAAATCGTTGAATGTAAATTTTTTGTGTCGCATTTGATATTTTTGCATTTTAAATCCCATAAAAGTAATTAATTCGAAAAATAATATTGAAATGGAGGATGGAGTTTTGTAATAATTCAATCGTCTTCAGCATCTTGTAGTATATAGTCTATAGTGATGATGATAATAGGCATGTTTTTTGAAACCTCGCCAGCCAGCCGTTCATTTGGACAGTTGCCAGCACGATGAAGCCAGCCGAATGACTTGGTAGAAATATATGATAAATTCTGACATTTTTCTCTTGAATGTTGTGTGCATGAGATAAGAACGCCATAATAATTTAAGCAAATTGTACGGAAATTCTAAGCCACCTGTTGCTTTCAGCGCCACCTGTTTGTTCATTGTGAATTGAATTTAGCCAGCTGCCAGCCAGCCGCTCTCCAACTGGGGAGGAAATCAAGAGTTGTTGCCAGCAGTTGCCAGCAGGTTGTTGTTTTAATTAGCATGTGAAATGTGCCTCAACTGGCAACTACTAGGCATGTTTTTTTGACGCCAGCCAGCCGTTCATTTGGACAGTTGCCAGCAAGATGAAGCCAGCCAGCCGAGTTTTAATATAAAATTATGCATTTGGTTGAAATATGTGATAAATTCTGACATTTTTCTCTGGAATGTTGTGTGCATGAGATAAGAACGCCATATGATTTAAGCAAATTGTACGGAAATTCTAAGCCACTTGTTGCTTTCAGCGCCACCTGTTTGTTCATTGTGAATTGAATTTAGCCAGCTGCCAGCCAGCCGCTCTCCAACTGGGGAGGAAATCAAGAGTTGTTGCCAGCAGTTGCCAGTAGGTTGTTGTTGTAATTAGCATGTGAAATGTGCCTCAAATGGCAACTACTGGCAACTACTGGCAACCACTGGCTGGCGAGGTTTCATAAAAACGCACCTACTGGCAACCACTGGCTGCGGAGGTTTCATAAAAACGCAACTAATGATGCAATAATTGCGCTTGAATTTCACAAATACAACGATACATCGACTTCAATCTCAAATAAGATCTATTTGCTTGTTCGATTGGCATTCCGAATCGGAGAGTTCTTCCGGACGATTCTGGACGACCAACCGAAAACGACATAATATAAAGGCAACTGTCATTAAACTTTTCAAAAACATTATTAATAGCAAAACATTGTAATGTTCATACCTACCTCTATCAACACATACCTACACATTCCATACAAATTGCACCTACAAGGATTTTGAGCATTTCTCCTTTATCGCCAATAGATTGTTAGGCACCTACCTACCTAATGGTGAAAGTTATTTTAAGTTTTCATCCAAAAATTAAAACGTTGTTCTATTTTGGAAAATGAATTTGGCTGCCTAATTTTACCAAAAACCAATCGCAAAATGTTGTCGGTGACTGTCAAATTGAAACCTTTGAAAGCAGCTGATTTCTAAAATCAATTCCATTTTACTGTAATCGTATGTTATGATCCAGATCAGATTGAGAATAATAAAATACCTACCTCTAGTGCCGACATATTTTGGCGTAGATCCGCCATAATTTTTAAATAATGTCAACTTAGGGCCAGTCTCGGATAGCCTATCCGGAATTTCTATGTCATTTCGAATAGTGATATCTGACAGATAAAGTCTCGGATAGTCTATCAGCCAGTTCAAGTGGCTGTTAAAGCCTCTATCCGGAAGATAAACAAAATATTTATTTGAAGTGGCTGGAAAAAATATAGCTTCAGAGCATTCTTTCGTTGACGGGCGTAGATAGCAGTCAGAAGTGTCCTATTATGGAATTATTTGAGTTCTTAGACGACAAATTTGATGAATATCATAACCAAATAACACGCCCTCTAATGAACAGAGTAGATGACCGAAAGAATCGGAGCTACTTCTCCGGACGGATCGGTCCATGCTTCGGAGGTTTGGTTATGTTAAACGCATGTCCCCAACTAGGATTCCAATACGTACTATAGAATCCGTACCATCAGGCAGGCGTCCTCTAGGTAGACCCAAAATGAGATGGTTAGATCAAGTTCATAATACCTATCTCCTCTACCCGTAGAACCGTAGGTATAGGGATTGCCCTTTATTAGAGTCGATGGCGGAGAATCGAGATTATGAAGGGTCCACCTCCACCATCAAAAATGAATTGTAGTGTGGATTGAAAAGTACTACCAGTGTTGTTCCTCTACATGTCGACTTTAATTGTCGACTTTTCAACGTAGACAATATCGTCAACAATGTCGACAATGTCGAAGATGTCAACAATATGTCGACAATGTCATCAATACCTTTCAGATCTGTCATTCATCTGTAAACTTCAATCGAGAAAGTACACTTTTAAGAATTAATTAAGAATTTCTTTTCTTAAAAATTAAAATCCTGTGTATCATAAATATAAAACTTTAAATATATCTGGTCGACTAAAAAACAAGGCTTTTGAGGAGCTAGGTTTTGTTTTGGTGACAACATTGCACAGAACATTGCACAGTTTGCAGGAAAAATCTTCAAAATACTGCTGAAACCCGTCTTCGCAGACACAGTTAAAATAATAGTGTATTTAAATTTCCATTGATTTACCAAAAAATTAATGACCAACACAAACTATTCTTTTAGATGTCTGTTTCTGTTACAAATT
Source organism: Cheilosia scutellata (assembly GCA_955612985.1). Taxonomy (NCBI): domain Eukaryota; kingdom Metazoa; phylum Arthropoda; class Insecta; order Diptera; family Syrphidae; genus Cheilosia; species Cheilosia scutellata. The sequence continues at coordinate 27,325,297 of OY015312.1, read as the reverse complement.
TTGGTGAAGGTGGCAGTCAGAACGCAATGGTTATCAATACCTACTCCTGTGAGTATTTTCTGGTATAATAAATTTTAGTTTGAATTAATTCTAAATTTGTACCTAAAGGAAGAAGACGCATTGAGAAGTAATTCAATTCAAGCATTATCAACAGCTCCAAGAACGCTTTCGGTTGGGTTCTTATATCTTATTGGCAATTCTTCTAAAATAATGAAGTTTGATATTAAGCTTATTAAAAATTAATATAAAGTTGTTCTGTTTTTTTTTTTTTTTTAATCATAATATAGATGGAGGTGAACATGTCTAGAGCTGAACAATTTTTTTTTTAAACATCATAAACTTACTTTGTTTTGTTTTTAAATAAATATATACGATATTGAATTAAAAGTTTAATACAAAACTTGCTTCTGTTTTAATGATTTATTAGGAAACTTTACAGGAAAAATTAATAAAAAACTTGTTCTAATAATTATCTACATTGTCTTCGTTGTTAACATGGACATGTCGACAATTGAGAATTGTTTACGTTGAGTCGTCTACACGTAGACAATCGTGTAGTCTACATGGCACAACACTGAGTACTACTCATTGACCATAACGCCATCTAATGGAAAGTAGACGAACAGAAGCAAAAGTTGGATTCTTGAATCGACGCCCCCAGGACCACAATTCAAGTTTCCCAGACCAAACGAGGTAACAAGAGTTTAACAGTGGAAGCCCATATCGGACTTTATGAAGGCGCATGATGTAGTAGTTGTACTGGACATCGGCTTGCAAGTACTAAAGTACAGGAACTTCGAGATTCCCATGATCTACGGGGACGAGCATGTCACAGCTCTAAGGACAGTCATGAGTGAAGACGAGATGTTACCACCTTCTTCAGAAACACTTATTTGGACAAAACTGGAAGATAATCCTGGGAGCCACCGATTCTACCTAGTTGAGCCAGATCCAGAAAATCATTATCAAAACTACGTCGTTGAAAAGATGCTTGTAGAACCTAAAAACAACATGGTTCCCGTACAAGTTCTAAATGTTGAACATAGAAGCATGAAACTGTAGCAAGGGGAAGTGATCGGTAAGTGCGTACCAATTACTGCGGTCACAAAATTATCCAATGAGGGTCCTACCAAACCTCTTACATCCACGGAAATGACGGCGATAGAAAGGAGTATATTTGGACAGTGTGAGTTGAATCAGGAGTTCGCTGATATATTTGCTTCGCAGAGATATGGTCGGACACTTCTCGTATAACACCGAATCGACACAGGAGACGCAAGACCTATTCGTCAGCCTCCCAGACGACTACCATTGGCTAAGCAGACGGAGGTTGCAGAAATGGTGTCGACGATGGAAAAGGAAGGACTGATTGAAAGTTCGAAAAGTCCATTGGCGTCACCGGTTGTACTGGTCAAGAAAAAAGACGACAGCTTCTGCGTCGGCTATCGTCAGCTGAACAACGTCACCAAAAAGGATAGCTACCAAGAAACGGGCTCTGGCAATTCACTGTAATGCCATTTGGACTGTGCAATGCTCCAGCCACCTTTGAGCGGCTAATGGAACGCGTTCTGCTGGGACTAACGTGGAAAACCTGTTTGGTGTACCTAGACGATGTCATCGTGGTAGGAAAAACATTCGAAGAACATCGAGATAACTTGAAGGAAGTGTTCCAGAGGCTGCGAAGCGCGCAATTGAAGCTGAACCCGAAAAAGTGTGCTCTTTTTAGACCAGAAGTAAAATATCTCGGGCACATCATCTCTTCCGAAGGAGTCAGGACTGATCCAGAGAAAGTCGAAGCAGTGAAAAACTGGACGGTTCCCAAAGACAAACATCAACTGAGGGGCTTCCTGGGACTTGCGACATACTACAGACGGTTTGTGAAGGACTTTGCCGGGATTGCGAAGAGCTTGCATCAATTGACGGAAATTTAAATGGTCAGGTGAGTGCGAAAAGAGCTTTGAAAAACTAAAGCAGCAACTGTGTGACGCCCCCATACTACCGTACCCCACTCCTGGAAAGACATTTATTGTGGACGCAGACGCTAGTAATGTGGGAGTTGGAGCCGTCCTTTCGCAACTGCATGATGGCCAAGAGAAAGTAGTTTCCTACTTCAGCAAAGTTCTCTCCAAGCCAGAAAGGAACTACTGTGTAACCCGACGTGAACTTCTCGCTTTAGTTCTGGCGACAAAACACTTCCACAAGTACCTTTATGGGAGCAAATTTATTCTTCGCACCGGTCATGCGTCTTTAAAGTGGCTACTGCAGCTAGTACTAAGGAACTGCATGATGGAGTATCTGGGGGCCACTTGGGAATAAATAAGACGCTCGAAAAGGTGCGAGAGCGATTTTACTGTATCCACTCAAGGGATGATGTTGAAAACTGGTGCAGAAAGTGCGTAACGTGTGCGGCCAGCAAAGGCCCGAGAGTGAAAACTCAAGGCAAAATGCACCAATAGGTACAATGCTGGAGCCCCTTTCGAAAGAATTGCAGTTGATATTAGGCGTGTTTTTTTTTTGCAATCCTATATAACCTTAGATAAAACGTGACTTGGCAGCACTATGCTAGTTAACAAAAAAAAAAAAAAAAAAAAAAAAACAAAATGCTAGTTGACATTTGACTTTTCAGTTGTTTTTTTTTTTTTTTTTTTTTTTTTTTTTCAGTCTTCACCAAAAAAATTTCCAGGCAGTCAATTAGTTTTTAAATTGATAAAAGACGAGAAGAGAAAAAGTTTGCTATATGCATAATAAAATAATTTACAAGTGATAAGAAATACATTTTAGTTTCAGATGCTTTGTTTATTGTTGGCAAGCTCTGCAGAAACAGCAAGTTCCAGCCGTAAGAGCGGTTTGCAGGACGTAGTGGATGTGCTTGCCCTTTTAGTGGATGATTCAGGACGATTCAAGTTCCAGCGGCGAATCAGTGGCAGTGCACAACTCCTTACATGCACTGTAGCATTTCAGCAGTCCCACTCTGGTCCCAGTGTCTCTTCCTAAATTCAAATTTTGAGTTGCAATCTTTCTTGTCCATATTTTGATTGTTGATGTTTTTTTTTCTCTTTTTTAGGAGAGACTGGGACACCGTGGTTTACATGCTGAGCAGTTTTGAACTAGGCTGGGTCACTTATGAACGGCAGTATTTGTAATTGCTTTTGGCAGCTAATACGCTACTACGAGCTTTGTAATTTTTTAATAAAATAAATTAACTTTATTTTTTTAAATAAAAGAATCAAAAACGACTTAACAGAAGCAAACTGAAATTCATAAATTACGAAATATTTTACAAATGACTGAAGAACCTTTATAAAAACAAAAGTTACATGTTCAGGAATTTAGGTGTTCTCGATGTTCCTGGAGCGTTGATTGGTGGTGGTAGCTTTTATTTCAATGCCACTTACAGACCACTTGTTCAAACGTTCCCCAATAGGCCAAGCGACAGAAAAATGTGCAAAAAAACATACCTTTATACGGTTCCAAATGAAGCTGTGCCTTAAAGATAAATTTTAAACAAAAAGAAAAACTCACCATAAAATCGTTTTATGTAATTATGACCATTCACATGAGAGCGACAAACTACCTACGAACGAACAAATATTCGCAAGTTTTGACAGTCCGTTCACATGAACACTTTTCTAGGTCGAGGCAGTTCGCGAATTTCAGCCATCAGTTTCTACCCGCAATGTCTAATTTGAATTAAATGATGTGGATTGCGAATAAACTTTGACAATTCGCGTCAAAGGTCTTTTTATTCGCGGCAAAAAGTTTTGAATTCGAAATTTCGTTATTTAAACTGTTTATAAACTTGTTTTCTTAATACATTTTGATTGGATAATTAGTTTATTACCAATATTCAAATGGCCAACGTTCAAAGGTGCCCCAGTCTCCCCTATTCATTTTGGTTGACAAATTAACGTCATTTATGACACAATCGATAGCACTTTCGATAACATTTAAAACAATCGTAGATTGGTAGCACAGTTTTTATCTGGGCTAAGTCATAAGCCCCGATGATTATCCGGGCTAACGATTTGTATGGAAAACCTGCTAAGCCCATATAGGATTGCAAAAAAAACGCGACTACTGTAGTTTGGATTGAAAAGCACTACTTATTGACCACAACGCCATCTAATGGAAAGTAGACGAACTTATTCAACGAAACTTCGAAACTACGAAACTTCGAATCTCAACGAATGGTGAATGGTCTAAAACGAAACTAGTACATTCTCGATTGTTCCGGTTGGAGTATAGAATATTCGAGAAGCTTTAGTGGGGTGTATAAAAAGGGATGCGCAATCCGACGAGAAGACAGTTGATTTTTAATCCGTTGTAAAGTAGGTAAAGTTTGAAAAGTATCGGTAGTGATATAAAATAAGTGGAAAGATTGTAATAAGTGGAAAAGTTGATTTTAAGTGATATTTAGGCCTATTCCGCAAAATCTGTTATTCTGTTATGAATTTTCTGTTATGAATCATAAAAGATCTCAACCATAAAAGATCTTTTATAAATCGTATTCAGGATTTCGAACTTTTATGAAAATCTTTTATGGAAGTTCGAAACTTGAAAATCTGTTACGAAGCTGTCAAAAAAAACCGCAGTTATTTTTTATACATAGACGGTAGGCACCTGATCAAATTTGTGCAAAAAACATATTAAAATGCAGGCTGAAAAGAGTATGTTTTGAATTATTACAAACTAAATAATTGTGTAATAAATACTGGAACATCTTTTTAGGAAAAAGACAACAAAAAACCACGGCAAGGCAAAAAGAAATATATTGCTCTTACATGGAGCAAAATGCAATCAGAAAACTCTATTTTAAATTAGTAATGAATCGATCTCGATATACTGGGCTGCGATAAACCAAAAATGTGTTCCTATTGATGCCTGATATGAACTGTATCCGTAAAAATGTAGTGTCGCGAGAAACTTCAAATAAATATCCAACTTTATATCGTCATTAGAAATACAATTTACATGCATTTGAAATGAAATGGTTGTGTTCGTGTTTTGTAAATTGTTCCAATTTGTTCATTATAATTCTAGCATACACCTTATCCAATCTAAAGGGCTGAGTAAAACGCACATTAGGAAGATCAAATGGATTACTATTTAATCTTAGTTCCAGCTAAAGTGATCGGTGTCTTCGTCTAACCCAAAATATTCATTCAATTTCAATCATTTTCAATGGTCCGCTTATCCATTAAGTGGGTTGCGGGTGTAGGTTGCTCAAGTAGACCCTCCATCATAGCTCTCGATTCTCCGCCATCGTCTCTAAATCATCAAGGGCAGTCCCCTTACGGGTAGAGGAGGGATTATGAACTTGATATAACCATCTCATACTGGGTCTACCTAGAGGACGCCTGCCTGGATAATGGTACGGATTCCATAGGACGTCGTGGGGGTGGGATCCTGGTTGGGGACATGCGTTCAACATGACCAAACCGCATGGGCCGCCCCGTCCGTAGAAGTAGCTACTCGACATTGAGTTCCTCGCGAATTAAAGCAAAAATATAAATTTCCAAATTATTTTCGATTACATACCTACCCACTAGTTTTACATTACATTTGTCTTCTTTTGTAAACATTTCGTTGACGATAAATTATATAGATTATCCCTTTCAATCCAAAATCTTCTAATAAATTAATAAAAATCTTTTATGATAAAAGTCACAAAATTCTGTCTTTTATTCTGTTATGATATATAACAGAATTCATAAAAGATTTTTGCATGCATCTGGAGATCGTAAAAGATTTTTTGACAGTTCGAACTCTTGTATAGAAATTCATAACAGAATAACAGGAAAAATGGATAAAAAATTTTTGAATAGGCCTAATTGTCTTAATAAAAGTGATTTATTAAATTTTAGTAAACAGAATAGTGTTTTATCTTTCCGAATCCCAGCCGAATGTAACAGAATGAATGAATTTGTCCATGCTAAATTACCAAAAATAGAACAACAACACAATTCATAAAAATGTGATAGGTAAACGATAAAAACATCATTGCCATTCCTGTCAAACATTTAGTGCCTGATAAATTTTTCTACCGGATAGTTTATCAGAGACTTTGAAGATGAAAGAGTAGCAGCAGTAGCGCAGTGGTTAGTGTGCTGGACTACTGTGCGAGGGATCCCAGGTTCGATCCCCGGAAAAACACAAATTACATCTTAAGGTTTTTTTCTACTGACTGTCCTGAAAAAGCGTCTCAATTCAGCCGTTCGGACTCGGCATAAAATTGTAGGTCCCTTCCATTCGTTCCAAAAATAGAAACTCACACAAAAACGAATGGTTGCGAGAAGCTAGGCCTTGGGTGTCTACCTCCTGTTGCGCCGCCTATTTATTTATTTATTTTTTAGAAAAAATATATCAACAACTTTTATCTGGTGGATAGCGTTATGTGTCGGCTAACTATCCAAAACTTTATCCGGAACATTTGAAACTGCCCTAAATTTTAATAATTCGAATACGTTTTTTTTTAATTTCCCATAATTTCTTAAGTGACTAGCTGAACCTACTGTAGTGTGGATTGAAAAGTACTACTTATTGACCACAACGCCATCTAATGGAAAGTAGACGAACTTATTCAACGGAACTTCGAATCGTCGAAACTCAACGAATGGTGAATGGTCTAAAACGAAACTAGTACATTCTCGATTGTTCCGGTTGGAGTATAGAATATTCGAGAAGCTTTAGTGGGGAGTATAAAAAGGGTTGCGAAATCCGACGAGAAGACAGTTTATTTTTAAACCGTGCAAAGCAAAGTTCGAATAGTATCGGTAGTGATTTAAAATAAGTGGAAAAGATTGGAATAAGTGGAAAAGATTGAAATAAGCGGAAAAGTTGATTTTAAGTGATACTGTCTTGTAATAAAAAGTGATTTATTAAAGTTTAGTAAACAGAATAGTGTTTTATCTTTTCGAATCCCAGCCGAATATAACATTGGTGTCAGAAGTGGGATAAAACGTATTCTGTGTTGAAACTGTGTGTTGTAAAAAAAAAAAGAGAAAAACGGTAATAAATTGTGAATTTGTGAATTAAAAAAAAAAACAATAAATAAATAAAAAAAAAAAAAATTAAAATAAAAAAAAAAGTGAATTAATTTGCAGTACAGAAACAAATTTAAATAAAGTGAAGTGAATTTGAATTCAGCGAAAGTGTAATAAAAAAAAAAAAAAAACAAGTGAATTAGTAAACATGGTTCGCACATTGGCATTACTACAACTCACTATACCTCAGTTAAAAACTGAGCTGGAAAAACGGAATCTCTCCACAGCTGGGGGAAAAAGTGACCTCATACTTCGTCTGCAGGAAGCTGTCGAAAGCGAGGGAGGAGATCCAAAATCCATGATATTCGAAGTGCCAGAAGAAAAAGAAGAACAAGTAAGTACAGGCGTTGACATGGCCGCTATGATGGCATTAATTCTTGCCAAGCTCGAAGAACAGAAGAATTCTCTAGATGAACATAAGAATTCCCTAGAAGAACAGAAAAATTCTATGGAATCTAAGTTCGCGGAACAGAAGAATTCTCTAGATGAACATAAGAATTCTCTAGAAGAACAGAAGAATTCTATTGAATCTAAATTTGCAGAACAAAAGAATTCTCTAGAAGAACAGAAGAATTCTCTAGAAGAACAGAAGAATTCCATTGTCGCTGCACAAAAAGGTGCCGTGGAAGAGTTCAAGAATGTTCTAGAAGTAAAATTTGACGCGATTGATAACAAACTAAGCCAGCATGAGACACAATTTGATGAAATCAATCAAACATTACAAAAGCATGAGACAAGCGTCGAGAACTTGGCTAGAGAACTGGACAAAGTAAAGAAACAGAAAGCTCGAGAATATTCTGCTGATGGCCCAAGAAGGAAGGAGATGCAACCGCCTGTTTTCGATGGTCAAACATCATGGCCAATTTATAAGCGGCAGTTCGAAGCAGCTGCAATGACCAACAGTTGGGACGACGAGGAAAAGTCCATCGCACTAACGCTAGCACTACGAGGCACAGCTGCAGAGTTGCTTCAAACTATTTCTGAAGAAAAGCAACGCAACTACGACGCATTGGTGAAGGCTATCGAAATGCGCTTTGGTGATGACCACATGCAGCAAGTATACAGGGTGCAACTGCGCAGTAGAATCCAGAAGCGGGGAGAAACGCTCCAACAGTTGCAAGCGGATATCGAACGCCTGGCGCATTTGTCGTATCCCAATGCCGGCGAAGATGTCATCAATGAAATGGCTGTGGAGTCGTTTACCCAAGCCATAGAGGACAGACAACTGCAAATGGCTGTACGAATGGCTGGAAAGAAAACTCTCCCTGAGGCACTGGCCTTTGCCCTGACAATGAAAGCTGCTGACCAAGCATCACAAGGTTTTCACCGCGTGAGGGAGTTAACATCCGTCGAATGCTCATGCCAAAGGGCAGACGTCGTAGAACGAAACATTGTTCGCAGGGGACCGATCAGATGCTGGAACTGCAACAAAGTTAGACACCTACAACGACAGTGCAGAGCTCCACCCAGACAGGCTAGTTGTCCGCACTGCAGTGCTAGGAGTCGCAATGAAGGGGCATCTGAGTGTCCAGCGGATGACTCTTCCCAAAATTATCAGTCGGGAAACGTGTAAGAACCAACTTCGCGGGGCAGAAGTTGGATTCTGGAATCGACGCCCCCAGGACCACAATTCAAGTTTCCCAGACCAAACGAGGTAACAAGAGTTTGATAGTGGAAGCTCACATCGGCCAGAGAAAGTATGTGGCCACCATCGACACCGGTGCCACCGCTTCCATCATAAGGAGGGACATTGTCCGCCAATCATGGCTGCACAACACCAGCAGCTACTGTCTGAAAACAGCAACTGGGGCAACGGCAAAAGTGTATGGAGAAGTACTGCTAACAATAAATCTTGCGGGATTAGTCTTCTCCCATACCTTCCTAGTGGCCGATATATGTGACGAATGCATCATTGGAATCGACTTTATGAAGGCGCATGATGTAGTACTGGACATCGGCTTGCAAGTACTAAAGTACAGGAACGTCGAGATTCCCATGATTTACGGGGACGAGCATGTCACAGCTCTAAGGACAGTCATGAGTGAAGATGAGATATTACCACCTTCTTCAGAAACACTTATTTGGACAAAGCTGGAAGGTGATCCTGGGAGCCACCGATTCTATTTAGTTGAGCCAGATCCAGAAAACCATTATCAAAACTACGTCGTTGGAAAGATGCTTGTAGAACCTAAAAACAACATGGTTCCCGTACGAGTCCTAAATGTTGGTCGGTAAGTGCGTACCAATTACTGCGGTCACAAAATTATCCAATGAGGGTCCTACCAAACCTCTTACATCCACGGAAATGACGGAGATAAAAAGGAGTATATTTGGACAGTGTGAGTTGAATCAGGAGCAGCAAGAAATGGCGGGGGAACTAATCAACGAGTTCGCTGATATATTTGCTTCGAAGAGCGGCGAGTATGGTCGGACACATCTCGTACAACACCGAATCGACACAGGAGACGCAAGACCTATTCGTCAGCCTCCCAGACGACTACCATTGGCTAAGCAGACGGAGGTTGCAGAAATGGTGTCGACGATGGAAATGGAAGGGCTGATTGAAAGTTCAAAAAGTCCATGGGCGTCACCGGTTGTACTGGTCAAGAAGAAAGATGGCAGCACGAGATTCTGCGTGGACTATAGTCAGCTGAACAACGTCACCAAAAAGGATAGCTACCCTCTGCCAAGGATTGACGATACCCTGGATACCCTGGATATCCGGTGCCACATGGTTTTCCACCATCGATTTGAAGAGTGGCTACTGGCAAGTGCAGATCCATCCCGAAGACCGCGAGAAAACAGCTTTTACAGCAGGAAACGGGCTCTGGCAATTCACAGTAATGCCATTTGGACTGTGCAATGCTCCAGCCACCTTTGAACGGCTAATGGAGCGGGTTTTGCTGGGACTAACGTGGAAAACCTGTTTGGTGTACCTAGATGATGTCATCGTGGTGGGCAAAACGTTTGAAGAACATCGAGACAACTTAAAGGAAGTGTTCCAGAGGCTGCGAAGCGCTCAATTGAAGCTGAACCCGAAAAAGTATACTCTTTTTAGACCAGAAGTAAAGTATCTCGGGCACATCATCTCTTCCGAAGGAGTCAGGACGGATCCAGAGAAGGTCAATGCAGTGAAAAACTGGCCGGTTCCCAAAGACAAACATCAACTGAGGAGCTTCCTGGGACTTGCGACCTACTACAGACGGTTTGTGAAGGACTTTGCCGGGATTGCCAAGAGCTTGCATCAACTGACAGAAAAAGGAAAACAATTCAAATGGTCAGGTGAGTGCGAAAAGAGCTTTAAAAAACTTAAGCAGCAACTGTGTGACGCCCCCATACTAGCGTACCCCACTCCTGGGAAAACATTTATTGTGGATGCAGACGCTAGTAATGTGGGAGTTGGAGCCGTCCTTTCGCAAGTGCATGATGGTGAAGAGAAAGTAGTTTCCTACTTCAGTAAAGTTCTCTCCAAGCCAGAAAGGAACTACTGTGTGACCAGACGGGAACTTCTCGCTTTAGTCCTGGCGACAAAACACTTCCAGGGAGCAAATTTATTCTTCGCACCGATCATGCGTCTTTAAAGTGGCTGCTGCAGTTTAAGAATCCTGAGGGACAAGTCGCGAGGTGGATCGAACGGCTGCAGATGTATGACTACGAGATACAGCATCGAAAGGGAACTCTTTACTCTAATGCAGATGCTCTCTCACGCCGGCCTTGCAAAGCCGATTGCAAACATTGCGTGCGTCAGGAGGAAAAAGATGCCGTTTCCGTACAGAGGCTGAGAGCTGAGCCGATTGGTGGCTGGACTGTGAGAGAGATCCGGGAGGCTCAAAGGGAAGATCCGGATATCGAGCCGATTCTCGCCTGGAAGGAGCATGAGGGAAAACCAGACTGGCAGGAGATATCCAATAGGAGCCCCGAGCTGAAGGCATACTGGGCGCAATGGGACTCTCTTGATGTGCAGGACGGCATTTTGAGAAGAAGATGGGAAAGCTCTGATGGAAAAACGTTCGTGATGCAGCTTATTGTTCCCAGGTCGAAAGTAAGTGAAGTACTAAATGAACTGCATGATGGAGTATCTGGGGGCCACTTGGGAATAAATAAGACGCTCGAAAAGGTGCGAGAGCGATTTTACTGGATTCACTCAAGGGATGATGTAGAAACCTGGTGCAGAAAGTGCGTAACGTGTGCGGCCAGCAAGGGCCCGAGAGTGAAAACTCAAGGCAAAATGCACCAATACAATGCTGGAGCCCCTTTCGAAAGAATTGCAGTTGATATTGCCGGACCGTTTCCGGAAACGATAAATGGAAATCGTTATATCCTCGTGGTTATGAATTACTTCAATAAGTGGCCAAAAGCATTTGCTATCCCTAATCAAGAAGCGAAAACCGTGATAGAGCAGATTGTTTTCAACTGGGTGAGCAGATTTGGTGTACCGTTGGAATTGCACTCCGACCAAGGGCGAAACTTCGAGTCCAGGATTTTTCAAGGTGTTTGCCAGTTACTTGGGATTTAAAAGACGAGAACAACTCCGCTTCATCCGCAATCCGATGGGATGGTAGAACGCTTCAACAGAACCTTGAATGAACACCTATCTAAGGTTGTAGGCGACGACCAGAGGGACTGGGATAAACAGATTCCAATGTTTCTACTAGCCTATCGCAATGCTGTGCATAACACTACGGGACATACGCCATCTGAAATCCTGTTTGGTCGAACAGTCCGGCTACCTAGTGAGTTGATGTTCGGATCTCCCACTGAGGAACCCAAAAATGAGGACGATTATGTTGCGGACCTCAGAGAAACCATCAGGGACGTGCATCGAAAAACTAGGGATAAGATCAAGATAGCCAGCGACCGCATGAAGACGAGGTACGATGTCAAAGCAACAACTACAGGATTCGAGGAAGGAGATCTGGTATGGCTGTACAATCCCCATAGAAGAAAAGGTATGTCGCCTAAGTTGCAACAAGATTGGGAGGGGCCCTATAGAGTAGTCAAGCGAATCAACGACGTGGTCTATCGAATCCAACGAGTTAGAGGTAAACTTAAAGTTGTCCATGTGGATCGTCTTCACCGTTACATTGGGGAAAATGTTGACGCATTTGTTCGGGACGAACAAGTTTAAGAGGGGGATATTGTAGTGTGGATTGAAAAGTACTACTTATTGACCACAACGCCATCTAATGGAAAGTAGACGAACTTATTCAACGGAACTTCGAATCGTCGAAACTCAACGAATGGTGAATGGTCTAAAACGAAACTAGTACATTCTCGATTGTTCCGGTTGGAGTATAGAATATTCGAGAAGCTTTAGTGAGGAGTATAAAAAGGGTTGCGAAATCCGACGAGAAGACAGTTTATTTTTAAACCGTGCAAAGCAAAGTTCGAATAGTATCGGTAGTGATTTAAAATAAGTGGAAAAGATTGGAATAAGTGGAAAAGATTGAAATAAGCGGAAAAGTTGATTTTAAGTGATATTGTCTTGTAATAAAAAGTGATTTATTAAAGTTTAGTAAACAGAATAGTGTTTTATCTTTTCGAATCCCAGCCGAATGTAACACTACATTAAAAAGAATAGAAACATCAAAAGTTTTCTTCTTCATCGCAGTAGCGCCATCTAGGTCTAAATCATAGATTATATTCAGTGCTAGTTGGTACAAACACCATGCCGATTAAAAGTTTCAAATAGTTATAGCTATGGACGAACATTTTGCAATGCAAAAGCTTCGGTAACTAATGTCGTTTTCGATTGGTAATCCAGAACCGTCCGGAAACAATCCGAACGCTTTTGAAAGCGTTCGATTGTCACTTAAATGACAGTTCTTCTCCTGAGAAGAAGAGAATTTTGCTTCTGGATTTGAATTCAGAATCGAAACCAGAAGCACTAATACATTCATACACTATAAACGCCAAAATCGTTGAATGTAAATTTTTTGTGTCGCATTTGATATTTTTGCATTTTAAATCCAATAAAAGTAATTAATTCGAAATATAATATTAAAATGGAATATCCATAGAGGAAGGAGTTTTGTAATTAAATTTTATCGTCTTCAGCATCTTGTAGTGTGGTGATGATGATGATGATGATGCAATAATTGTGCTTCAATTTCACAAATACAACGATACATCGATTTCAAACTCAAATAAGATCTATTTGCTTGTTCGATTGGCATCCGGAATGGGAGAGTTCTTCCGGACGTTTCTGGACGACCAACCGAAAACGACATAACTAAACCGAAATGTTTTCTATTGATTGATACCTTACCCTCTACAGAGAATTTCAGACGACTTGCATGAATGGTTTGTGTAGAAACTGCAAGAAAACTGCCTTACCGTAGTAGTATTTAAATAGTGTAACAATAAGTCACACAAAGATGGCCATTAGTGTCTTTAATAATTTCCCTGTGGCAATTTCCTTAAATATAACAGATTCAATTTAGCACTAAATAAACAGATTTTGGTTTAATGGTATGGTAGAATAGGTACATAATGTATTAACTTAGCTTAGATTGTAACCGATTGCCAATCTTCTTTCAGTTAAGATTGAAACCACTTCGAAAATATTTTACTATGATTTCGAAAAGAATCAATCGTTAGATACTACATTGCATATTTGTAGGGTTGCTCTGTTTTCTTTAGCTAGTCTTAAAACCAGCCCGTGAAGTTAGCATATGATATTATCTATTATTCGCATTAAAATTCGAAGTAGGTACCTTCCTACCAGGGTTCCCAGGTCTTAAGAAAAAAAAAATCCCCTTTTCTTAACACCAAAATGACTTTTTTTCCCCTTTGAAAATCAAAAAAAATCCCTTTTTTGTCCTCGAAGAAAAAAATCTTTGCGTAACCAGCTTTTATGAACTCGGGCAATGCTTCCTATTGCGTGAGATATTGTTATTTTTTTTGTTGGTTCTTCCTTCATTTCAAAATCCTAAATAAAATGAGAATTATTTTCACTTACCCATTATGTTGTGCCACCGTTGTTTAGAAATTCGCGTAATATTTTGAATCTAGACCTAGTGCAAGGACACACTATGTGATGGGCCACGCATGCCTTCCCATGAAAGTCGCGTCGTTAGGTTAGTTGAGAAAATCGCTTCTCTCTTTTCTACTCACTTAACACATTGACTGCCAAGGCAATTTTGGAAAAATTTCTTGGGTTGCCAACACAATTGAGTTATTTTTTCCAAAATTATAATTATTTTTAGTTTTCGCTAAACTGTGGGCATAAAACATTAAATATTCCAAATTTGCTCGAACCACAAACGTTTATCTCATCGTATGGTGCCAAGCAATTTTTTCTCATACGGATTTATTCGTAGTGGCTATCGTTTTTGCACGCCACAGCCCAAAATGAAAATATACCTACCTGGCTATCATATTTGATAGCCATGGCACCCACGGAACTACCACTGGCTATCACATATGATAGCCATGGCAGTCAATGTGTTAAAATCGATCTGTCTCGCCCAAAACGACTTTCGTAGGAAGGAATGTGTGGCCCAGTACACGGACATGACTTTCATTCACATGAACGACTTGGCTATACTCAAAAACAACAGGCCTCATTGCAATGAAATAAAGTTTTACAGAAATAATGTAATCGAAAATACACAAATTTTATGGTAAAGCCAAAGCGGACTCCCGCTTTTTACGTTCTCACTCTACCAACGCAAATACCAAAGGAAGATTTGTATCGAAAGCGCTATGGTTTCGAAAAAGAACCTTCATGCCCATGTGAGAACTATTTCTGAAAGTGGATTTTTGGTCCATTTTCTGTATGATCTACCTATCTCCTTTCTATACTCACTCAAAATCTACCTGTCTCTGACACGTTGTTCATGGTAAGGAGTGTATGGCCAGGCCATGGTAATAGTTTTATGAAATGTCAAAAGAATGAATGCATTCAGAAAACAAACAAAAAAGTGAGATGTTGCATAGACACGTTTCTTGAGCATGGTTGTTTTTGTAGGTTGTTAACATTTATTTATTCTAAAAAATTCCCTTACAAACTGTTTTTGATAGGATTTTAAGATTTTTCCCCTTTTTGGATTTGTTTCCCCGTTTTTATCCCTGTCCTCTTTTTTCCCCTTTCGTAACAAAAAATCGGCAAAAATGGCGATTTTCCCCTCCACCTGGGAACACTGCTTCCTACATTTAGGCCTATTCGGTAAAATCTTTTATCCATTTTTCCTGTTATTTTGTTATGAATTTCCATAAAAAAGTTCGAACTTTCAAAAAATCTTTTACGATCTCCAGAATTGGTATTCTGCGTGCCAAAATCTTTTATGAATTCTGTTATAAATCATAACAGAATAAAAGACAGAATTTTGTGACTTTTATCATAAAAGATTTTTATTAATTTATTAGAAGATTTTGGATTGAAAGGGATAATCTATATAATTTATCGTCAACGAAATGTTTACAAAAGAAGACAAATGTAATCATTGTGCATAAACTAGAGGGTAATCGAAAATAATTTGGAAATTTATATTTTTGCTTTAATTCGCGAGGAACTCAATGTCGAGTAGCTACTTCTCCGGACGGAGCGGCCCATGCTTCGGTGGTTTGGTCATGTTAAACGCATGTCCCCAACCAGGATCCCACGAGCTATGTCGCATTTTAAAACGATATTATCTCCGCGCGGAGATTATGTCGCTTTAAAAAGTCATAATATCCAACTGTGAATCATTTATATTAAACATAATATGCAAAAGGTAGGTAATAATTTTTTTATTTGTTTGTTCTGAATAAGTCTATACCAAAAACTGTCAGATAGGCGTCTGTAAGAGAGTTTGGTGTGTTTAAAGTATGCGGTGGGTGGCTCGCTTCGTTCGCTGACAGGATTTTAACCCTTTTTTTCGCAGGGTTTAGCTTTGTCGCTCCGCTAAGGGTATGTCAATAACTGTCTGGCAGGCGCCTGGAGCTAAAGTTTAATTATATTTACTCTGGGGTATTTAGCAGTAGGTTGTAGCTTGTAGGTATTATATTTTCAGTCAATAAAAATATGTACATGCACTTTTCTGTGTTTTGAAAACGTCATATCACTTTATATTGCTCGTGTGACTCGTAGAGATCGCATTAGAAATACCAGAATACGTGAGAAACTCAATGTCGCTTGAGCTACTTCTCCGGACGACGCAACGGTGCGGTCCATGCTTCGGTGGTTTGGTTATGTTAAACGCATGCCCCCGACCAGGATTCCACGACGTGCTATGGAATCCGTAGCATCAGGCAGGCGTCCTCTAGGTAGACCTAGGATGAGATGGTTGGATCAAGTCCGTAATCTCTCCTCTACCCGTAGAGGGTTGCCCTTGTTGATTTGGATTCGATATTTGGATCGAGAGAGAGAGGAGGGTCCACTTGAGCAATGGCGCGACTTATTCTGGGATTAAGGTTCTGCCGAAAACCCGCTTAGAACCGGTATGAGTGTATGACAGATTGTCAATATAACTTATACCTATAGGTAATGGTACTTTGGTGGTATTTGGATGGTAGTCTAATTTTAAAAGGTAACTAATTTCATAGAACTTGTAGATTGTAGAAGCATTACGACTATGCCGTTCTTATGCAAAACAACTTGAATGTTACCTTACGCGGATCAACAAAGGATCCGCTATTTTTGGGTTCATAAAGTCATCGGAAGTGAATAATTCTCTTGGGAAGACGGCAAGTTTCAATCCGAAATAAAACACCTAAACGCACACTTTATAAGTGAATCCTGCTGCAGGTTTGCAATATAAATCTACTTATAATGCAGCCCTTAAATAAAAGTCTTGGTATATATTTTTGTTCATTCTTTAATTTGTAATTTTTTATCACAAATAATTTGAAGCTTTTTATACAATAACATAGTTTCGTCGTTCGTTTTTTTCTCTTTTGGAAATGATAACTTAAGAGTAGTTTACGCAAATGTATATTTTAATTTTTATTTTTTTCAATGTACACAAATACTTATTGTATTTTTAAATTTTTTATTAAATCAAACATTTGATACAGCTCAAAATTTCGCTAAATAGTTTTATCAATTCATTAACATTTTCAGCTTTAAAAAAAAATTAAACATTATCTAAATATATTACATACCAATATATTTACAAAAAATAAAATCGGTAATTTAACATTTTGTCCTTCTAATTGTTATGTGCAAACAATAAATGCTTGCTTAATGTCCTACACACATTTTCCTACTATTATGTATCCTCATCATAATTTTATATTTTTGTTTAGTACCTAATCAAAAAATATACTAGGTATTTACTGTACACACAACACTATTAAAACATAACATACTCTTAAAAATTAATTGTTTTTTTTTCCTATTTTGTTATTCACTAATAAGTTTAACAATATCTAACCATCGTACTACGAAAACAAATGCATTTCATAATACATACATACATATTATTTATTTTTTTCCTATTTTCGTTTTATTTTTACAAAATTATTTATGGAAGAGAAGTAATTGTAGGTAATTTATTTTACATTTCACTTTCATTTATTGTAAAAAAGATATGTGAAATTTATAAAGACTTTTTGGATATGTTTGGGTATAATTGAAGATAAATTTGAAGTCTTTGCAAATCGAGGAGTTGGCGAAGTTATCTGGCCGGTTTGTCAAAAGTTTGTCCAGGTAAACAAACCACAGTGTTTGAAAAAGAAATGTGTTTTAGGGGGTCTACCCCGATATCTCAAAAAAAAAAAAAAAAATCTCGAAAGCAAAAATCTCGAATGTAAAAATCTCGAAAAAAAAAATCTCGAATTTAAAAAATCTGGAATTTAAAAAAACTAGAAAAAAAAATCTAGAAAGCATAATCTCGAATAACAAAAATCTCGATACATATGGGGGGGCATGCTGCCCCCCTGCAACCCCCCTGCTTGGGTTTACTGTTTGGTTATGGGGTGGGTGCAAAAAAAAAAACTCGAATTTACTTTTTATTTTCGAGATTTTTTTCGAGATAGAGTCTTTCGAGATTTTTGTGCTTTCTAGATTTTGACCCATTCTAGATTTTTGCATTCGAGATTTATCAAATTCATTTTCGAGATTTTGAACATTCTAGATTTTAGTCGTTCTAGTTAACGTCATGATCCCGTTTTAGGACAAAGGGACAGGTCCACATAGCTCGATGTGATTCTTCGCTATTGTGTTTTTTTCTCCAGGAAATAAAATAGAAATTTAAAACAGTGTTTATAAACTTATCATTGGATGAAAAGTTATGATTTGGTCCTTAAAAAGCTTGTATCCTTAACTTTCATTATCTGAGAACTAGACTTTATATTTGCAAATATTTGTTCCTAGTTCAAAAGATGCACATATTCGAACTAGATTATGAACTATTACAACTGCAGATGGCATCCCATAAAATGCGTTTTTGTTGATCAACTTTAGTTACAGAGATTTAAATTAAGGCCCATTATGGTTAGAAATGAATGCGAAAATGCTGTTTCTCAGCACAAAACTTCAGTCGTTTTCATTAAAGAAAAAAATTGATCTCAAAAATAAAACTCCGAAATAAATGATTGATGAAGCTGGGACTACCTCCTCATGGATATGTTGAAAATATGAGAAAAAGAAAGAATGGATGAGACATTCGATTAAATATCGCCCCACTTACCAAGTACTAGAAATATACAAAATGGGAAAAGAAGAAAGAAAAAAAGAAAGAAGAAAAAAGCAAGGCTTGAATGTCTTTCAGGCGATCGGAAGTGAAGTGAGACTTAAAACCGAACATTATTAATTGATGTTGTACCGCAACCGTGTTGTATACTCTCCAAATAGAGGATTGTTTGGGGCACAGAGGATTGTTTGCTTGGGTTTTACGGGTTCTCTAAAATGAAAAAAAAAAAAAAAAAACGCTAAAACGCTGCTATATACCATATTATGTTGAAACACTCTTCAACCTAAGCAAATATAGCTTTTGACGAAAAACTTGGCAGTCACTAACAAATTAATTGGATGTCCTAACGGCTCACGCGCATTCTGGTCCATGGCAAAGGCAATCAGTAATAACTTCAGTTGCTCTTCCTTTCCATCTCTAATAAAAGAAGACGGCACGCTAGCAACAACGCCTATAGAATAGGCAGATCTTTTCGCTAGCATGTTTTCAGAGAATTCCACCCTAGATTCTGCACCTAGAGCCACCAAATATCCCGAGGGTGCAGACATCGATGGCAGAAGTGAAACTTCGGACTCGAATAGTTCAACGCATCCTTAAAGAACTAGATCGCAATAAGGCAACTGGACCCGACGGAATCCCGGCTATAGTACTCAAGAGCTCTGCCCCAGCACCTGTACCTACTATGTAAGCTGTTTAGCATATCGCACCTACTCCCAGAAGACGTTTTCTTCTTGTTGGAAGGCCGCTCCCATTCAACCTATTCCAAAGAAAGAGAGAAAATGTCTGCCACAAAACTGTCGTAAAATAGCGTTACTTTCAATGCTCTCAAAAGTAATGAAAAATGCAATAAATGTCGAAATAATCAAATATCTACAGCTCTGCAGATGACAGTACACAGTACTCTTATATCCTCCAGATCGAACAGTGGGCCTGTGAATGCGGCTACATCACACAGTCAGAGAAAAGACAACTTGGTTGTATTTAATGCAAACAAGACACAGCTCACAACATTTTCTAGAAAAAATGCATCAACAGTTCCTCAGATCCAAATGGATGACCATCCAATTCATCCCAAGGACTCAATGCACCTTCTAGATGTCACAGTCAATTCACGAATCACATGGCAGGGCCACATATCCTATATCGCAAGATCGGCGACCACTACGTTAAGCTGTCAATTTAGAGCAAAGAGGTAGATACTTTTGCCCCAAGCAACTTCTCCTTCTCTACAAGGCACAGGTTAGACCAGGCCTGGAATATTTTTCCCACATATGCAGCTCGGCCCCAAAACATGCACTTAACCTACTGGACAGCATACAGAGACGAGCAGTTCGACTTATTGGAGACCCAACACTCACATGGAATCTACAACCGTTGGTGCACAGAAGACAGATCACTGACCTTTGCTTTTTCTATATAGGTACTTCCATGGTAGATGTTCCGAGGAACTCAAGAAAGACATTATCCCTCGAACTTTTGGGCGCCCCACACGACAGGTGCTAATGCTCATGACCATACACTATACACTTGACAACCGCGAGGACACCAACTTTCCAAAACTCCTTCTGTTACAGGACAAGCAAACTTTGGAACTCGCTTCCTCTTGATATATTTCCAGAAGACTACAATTTGCAGCAATTTAAGTGCAGATCTAACATACATCTGCAAGAATCTCGGGGCGCTGTTGAAGCATTATAGGCTCGCCTTTCCCGGAAGAAGTATTTAAAAAGAAACCAAATGTGCCTTACAAATTCGGCACAAGGTATCTATCGTTGGCAAAATGAATAAAAGATTGTGCACTTCTGCAGAAGGGACAAGGATTAAGGGAAAATAGAATCTGTAGAACATCTCCCATGAGACTGGAGGATTGGAATCCAGAACGTCAATAATCTTTATTGGGATTATAAACCCTTAAAAGTTAAAAGCATGGGCGTCCTTCCTGCTCCCCAAAATACGCAGATGTAAGACAATATTTTGCCATTAATTCAATTAGCAATGACAATACAAAAGATTTAGAAATGGCAGTGTAATGCATCAATTTCAATAACGCCATTCCCCAAGTCCCCAGCTTGGATTTTAGTTGCACTCACATTTTCTTTTCGAGATTAGGAAGTGTCGGTTTGATTCTAAAATTGAACTTTAGTGCGAACCAGCCTCATAAACCAACCAACAATAGGAGGAAATTAGACAATAAATTTTTCAAATTGAAACATAAACTCGCTGATGTCAGTCTGATTATGTAATGAAAATTGGGAGTAGGTATTTTAAAAAAATAATTTTCTTAAAATTGTGAGTAATGATTTAAATTCGGAATAAAGGAACATCGTAGAATCGTAGTTCTTGTATTAATGGAAATTAGTTTATGGAAAATAGTAATTAAAAACAAGTAAAAGTGTTATCATCGACCTGGCCGATGCTTTAATACCCTCCACTGCATAAAAATCAAGCAAAATGTTCGCCATGCGAGCTAGTATGTACTGTACACGCATGGGTCTAATAATACTTTACCGACATAGACAATTTTCAATATCAACCTGACGACGCACGCACGGTAAAAATAAGTCTTCTCACAAAATTTCATTCACCTAAGTCGATTCGTTTGGACGCTATCGTGATTTCAACAGACAGAGAGACACATGGGTCTAATTGTGGTTTTGTATGGGAGGCACCAGAACTACTTTACCGACATAGACAATTTTCAATACCAACCTGACGACGGTAAAAAGAAGTTCTCTCACAAAATTTCATTCGCCTAGGTCGTTTCGTTTGGACGCTAGCGTGATTTCAACAGACAGAGAGACACATGGGTCTAATAGTGGTTTTGTATGGGAGGCACCAGAACTACTTGACCGACATAGCCCATTTTCAATACCAACCTGACGACGGTAAAAAGAAGTTCTCTCACAAAATTTCATTCGCCTAGATCGATTCGTTTGGGCGCTATCGTAATTTCAACAGACAGAGAGACACATGGGTTTAATAGTGGTTTTGTATGGGAGGTACCAGAACTACTTGACCGACATAGCCCATTTTCAACACCAACCTGACGACGGTAAAAAGAAGTCCTCTCACAAAATTTCATTCGCCTAGGTCGATTCGTTTGGACGCTGGCGTGTTTTCAACAGACATACGGACAGACAGACAGACGGACGGACATGGCTAGATCGATTCAGAATGTGATCCTGATTCAGAATATATATACTTTATAGGGTCTCCGGTGAATCCTTTTTGGCGTTACAAATGTAATGACAAAGTGAATAGGTATACCTTCCTGTGGAGGGTATAAAAAGTCCTCCGCTGAGCGAGCAGAGGTTTATTGATTATGTGTATGCAATGGTCTTAGAACACCCTAAGTGTAGTCTAGTATATCTTAGGAGCTATTTAAACGCGTTAACGATGTGGAACAAAATTGAAGAAAAAAAAATGAAGGTTGGCAGTTAAAAACGATTGCAAGACTTCGAGAGAAGGAAGGTATAAAAAAGAGAGGATATGCATCTATGTTGTATATGTACTCGTAATATGGTATATCTATTATATCCTATGGAAAACATGTTTTGTTTGTCTTTGTCGTTTTTTTTTTATAATAATTACAATTGTCGATCTTTATTTATTACTATAAGGAACAGCAGTTCACTGCTCCATTAAATTGTTTTATATATTCTTACCTTTTATTACAAACACAGAAGTTTTTTTTTTTTTCTTTTAATTACTTTACAAGTATGTATACCTACATTAGTGTCAATTATTGTTGTAAATTACCTACTTAAAAATAGATAGTTTACATTTTTTTTATTTTGCTGTTAAAATTTTATTCGATATTATTAAAAAAAATTGTGGACCAGTCTTATTTCGATACATTTTCTCTTATACTTTTTTTTATCGCTATTTTCTATTTCATTTGCTATTTTACTATTTTAAAATTATTTGCTATTTCTGTTTTCAGTTTAAATTGTCCGATTCGATGCGATGATGTGCTGATATCCTTGAAAAAAAAAAAAAAAAAACTAAAAAAACTAAAAATCAATACACAAAAAGAAACAATAACTAAAAATCGCCCTAAACACAACTTTCAGGGCCGGGCAATGTGTCCGTAATTATATGATTTCGACTTGAGTTCGTTTTACTCGTTATCGACGATGTTGAAGGATTCGAATTCACCGAAGAGGCACCACCTAGTGATTTGGGCAGTGTACCCGTTGTCGCTGAGTTGGTTAGATTATAGTCAATTATACTGCTGGCTGATAGGTATTCAGCTATTGAAAGTTCGGCTTGCTTGTGATGACTGCCTATGCTATTGGGCAGGGAAGGTTGAGCACTGCTAGGAAGGCCGCTACAACTGCTATTGAGTGTACTATTACTACCACCACTTGGGCCACTACCAATGCCACCACCACTGCAATTGGTGTAGTTTATGGTATTAGCAAGCGGATGATCATATCTCGTGCTAATGTCGTGGCGTGAATTATGTAGATTGGTTGGAGCGCAGACTATATTATCTGGAAGCGGTTTGATAGGAAGTGCATCGTAGAGTAGTTGTTGATTTTGGTAGGCTTTTCGTGCTTCTGCAGTCAGTTTTAGGGTGTTTTGCCTGCTCGAAGCAGTGCTGTGTTGATCGAGCTCGTTGTAGTTCATTGATGGCAGTTCCTGGAAGTTAAAAAAAATGAGTTCCATAAAATAGAGTTGGGAAAAGAGTTATTTTAAGTAGATATTTCATAGAGTCTACATTTCTTTTTATTAAAAATAGTAACATCTATCTATAGAAAAGTGAAAAGTCAAAGTATCTATGTAATCTAAAATGGACAAGAGGTCTTTGACATCAAAAGGGCAAACTGGAAAATTCTTCGCTAATAGTATGTTTACACCGCACCTAAATTCATCATTTCGACTAAATGCAGCATTTCAGGCCAAATGTAGGTACAGCATTTCGCCATAGGTATATTTTCCGGCATTTCGAAATGTTGAATTTCAGCGAAATGTCGAATTTCATCGCTGCATTTGCAAGTATGTCAAATCGAACAAACCTCATTTTGATGACTTCTGGGCTCACTGACAAAAAAAACGCTGTAAAAAAATCCGATGAGGAATTTTTTGTTGTATTTAATTATAATTATATATATAATATAATTTATAAGATTGTATTTAATACGTCTGAATTATCACTTATATTCATGTTTAGATTAATAATTAAAAAATGAATTCTTTAGGTACAAACAACTTCTGATTTCGAAACATAAAAAATATCAGTGAGTAATCATAATTCTAATACTAGCTGTCATTTGAAATGTTGAAGTTTCAGTGGGAACGCAAAATTGGATTTCGAAATGTTGTCTGCTGAAATGTTGAATTTAGGTGCGGTGTAAATGTACTATAAGATAATTATGGCATGCCTACAAAAGAAAACACAGTCTGCATCAGTGCACTCTGTACATTATGGTGGTACAGCGTTTCTATTCAATAGGTATCGACAAAAATAACTAACAACAAAATTTAACATTAAATGAAACAAAATTATTAACATTAAAGAATCAGAAAACTTTGTCTGTACCAACATAATGAAAAACAACCTCTCCGAACAGAAGAAGATTTGCCTCCTCATAATACTATATGATGCCCCTGTTGCCTAATCTTTAATCTTGTATTTTACTGTAAATGGTGCTTCATCAACGAGTCCCTACAGCAAGCTCGGTTACTAGCTATAGCTGTCTGAATTTTTTCAGAGCCTAGATGTAAGAGTCTTGTATATCTAATATTTCCTTGGACCTATTGCACAGGACTTTTCTTCTTAGACTTTTTCTAAGACCCAATGGTGCGGTATGATGCAGGCGTGCCGGACTCAATTTACATAGGTTGAGATGGTAATATGGCATTTACCAGTTCCCTATTATTGAAAATGCCTTTCGTTAGTTCCAAAAGTGTAAACTTATACAAACGATTGCTTGCATGAATCTTAAATGATGTCCTAATCATGCGCTGCAGTATCTGCTTGTCTGATTTCAATATTAAAACAATAATCTCTTGTAAATGAGTAACAGAAAAGTACCATAGAAATCAGGAAAAATAACAACACCTAATCATTGCAACCTCTTTATTAGGAGCTGTTGTGCTCCATCAATATTGCATCTTTAGAATCGCTAAATTCCTTTCTATATTGTAACACGCGTCAACACAGTAAAGATACAGGGGCTACGTATGCTTTAACGTGCCTAAACTCAAAAACAATCCAAACAACTGGAACTCCAAACAATACTTTGAAAGAAAACAGAGAACAAAAAAGTTCACAAAAAAAATAAGGATATACTCACATAATCGGCAGATGAGAAATTTGGTTTTCCTATACACAGAGCATTCGGCCTATTGCCCATTGGCGACGATGAAGCACTTCCTGTTTTTTGTGCACTCAAAATATCCGGTTGTTTTTCAATGCCTTGTTTCAACGTATAAGCAACGACAAGCCTTTGGTGTCCGGCTCCGGTCTCTAATGGTGCCGTCACTGTAACATCCATTCCTGCAGAGGACACAAATTAAAAAAAAATTCAAAATTTCGTTGGATTCCATTCGCTGCTAAAAGATGCTGTCGTACCTAAATGTTTATCCTTGTCATCACATATACTGCGGCTACCCTGTTCTCGACGTTTTCGCACCGCAATAACAACAACAAAGAGCACACCTATTCCAACGGTGAACAAGGTTCCGGTTAGTAGTGCGGCCAATGGAAGTATCGAGAGTCCTATCCGGCCATCTGAAAAAAAAAGTATGTCTTATTAAAAAATATATTTTTTTATTTCACCTATAAGGGGGGCTTTTGCGAAGGTTCTTGAGTTAGTAAGGGGGAAAGGGCCAAATAATCCAACCGTGATTAATAGCTTGCCATGAAAAACATTATATTAACGGTGGGACATGTGGGCAGTAAGAACTTTGATTAACTTTATTGCTGACTCCTCGCTAACCTCTCTTTAACTTCAACAGTGTTGTTGGAAGAGTAAACTCAATAGCACTCTAAGTACCTACTTTATAAACTGCTACTAAAATTCGAGTACACACATTTAGCACTGACATACACTACACGGCCATTAAATTCACTGTTCAGTGCATTTTTCCTTTCATTTAAAAAAAAAAAAACAATTTAAATACCCTATTGCACGCTCTAAATGAACTTCCGCCAAAATGGCCAAACAACCGCTAATTTACACAAATTACGTCCAAATTACGCAAATCACACACAAATGCGTTATGCTATGCCTTCCATTCGTCCATTGCCCAGCTTGGTTCTATGACCTACTAATACCAGCGATAATGCCACACCATATATCGCCACAACCGACACAATCGAAATACCGCCCTCAGCAAAATACATCTATGCGACTATTAAGGTTGTTCGCTCGTTGTTAGCCTTATTGTAGCAAACAAACCCGGCGGACTCTTACACGCAAAAAATATGTATGTTTATGCTACGCATACCTTTGCCCTGGTAAGTAGGTATACAAGCAATTATACTCACATTAATTAGACCAACAAGTTAGACAACATTGTGAGGTCTATATAAACCCATACTCTCCATCGCCTAGCAGGATATGAAAATGGGAAAAGGAAAAACAAACAGAAACTTATGCCCTGAAAAAAGTGGAAATGAAAACCGCACCTATTAGGAATAGGTCCAAAGGTCCAAATTTGGGCACCGAGCTATTTGTATAAATTCATCATATAATTAAATCAAAATAATTCATATACAAATGTGTGTCCATTTGGACAGAGCAATTAATGGGCATGGTGTTATTCAGATTTGCACAGTCTGTTATACAAATAAAAATTCGAATATTTAATACAAGGAGATACTGAGAAAGATCCTATGTAGTTATCCCGGTTCTTCTCCGTGATACAAAAGCTTGGGGTTTGCGGGGGATGAAAATCTCTCTCTATGTTTTGGGGAAAAGTTTCTATGTGTGATATATGGTCTGATGGAGTGTGGATAAATAGATTAAACTGTCTCCAAATCCTTGAATTTGAGTGCGAACAAAATACATATCCCTACCCTATTGAAATGTCCCTTTATCTGACTTACAGGCTTCAAAAAGTCTCTCTTTTCGTTATTAAATTTAAGTAGATGTCGCATAGCAACCAAGCCTTCCCTAATCCGTCTTAAAGAAAATCATAAATCCTCCGTTTAAACAAAAATAAATGAAAACATCAAATAAGATCATTTTTAACAGCCTGTAGTCAAACGATTTTTCGACGAGCTAATTGTTTATTATGCATGAAATTAATTTTTCACCCCTAATTGATTATGGCTTTTAGCAACTCAAAAGTACCAAGATTAGCATACAAACACCTACGCTCTACATACAGCTTCTTTTATTTTTTAATCCACCTAATTATGAAGTATAAAGCAAAACAACAGAATCAAAAAGAAAAAAAAAAAACTCAAATCACCATATCCTCCATAATATACCTACACACCACATTTGCTCGTACACTTCAGAGCTATGCAAGGATGAAACAAAAAAAATTTAAGAACTCTGCAAAAAAAAAACTCCCTGGAATAATGTACTCCAAATAGATCCATAAAAACGCCTCCCCCAGGTCACAGGTGTGGATTATTCAAGTTGCCTAATTAAAAAATCATTTGCACACAACAGCTGCTCTGCGTCACCCTCAGCCAATTCACAAACTAATATTCAGCGAATCCGACGCAGTATGGGTGGTTTTGGTAGCTAGGTAGCCAGTTCCGCTTAATTTGTGCCTTAAATTAATTTTTAATTTGCCTTCAATGGTAATTCCACCCCCAGCCGAAAGCCATAATCGACAATAGCTAATCCAATAATTATAAATCCAAACGCCATCAACTGCTACAGCTACCATCAAGGTGGGGTTCTTTGTTTTTCAATTCCAACTTTCGACGCTAATACTCGTAATGTGAAACAATTGCTCGTTCAGCAAAGTATTAGCTTTCAGAAATCAGGCCATATCGTTTCGAATGGTGTGCTGTTAAGTTTTTCCCCTTTTGACTTCGACTCGGAACTTTCTTGTTGATTATTTATTCGTTTATTATTGTTTCAATGAGTTTATTGTTTTTTTTTTTATACTGAACATTTTCACAGAAACGGGTGTAGTAAGGACTTAAAATTTTGAATTACTGCAAAATGATGGATGAAAGGTCAGAATCGAAATTACGGTTTGAAAGTTACGATGGAGTGAAATATAGGATGAATTGATGACATTGTGTACCTAGTTGTATGGTAGGGTGTCCCGTAAAGTTTTTTTTCGTATCTTAACAAAAGCCCCCGCAAAAGTTGCGTATTGTGGAGCTTATTACGGGAAAAATAAAAAGAAAATATTCAAGCGTACTTTTGGGCCTCTACCGGCCGTCGACATTTCGAAAAAACCATTGTTCCATTTTTTTTTCTTTTTAATCTTT
Source organism: Cheilosia scutellata (assembly GCA_955612985.1). Lineage (NCBI taxonomy): Eukaryota > Metazoa > Arthropoda > Insecta > Diptera > Syrphidae > Cheilosia > Cheilosia scutellata. Next base: position 27,297,224 of record OY015312.1, on the reverse strand, counting down.
TTTTTAATAATATAGTAAAATTAATACAGTAAAATTTTTAAAGTTAGCGTATTTTACCAAAACGTTTTTTCATCACAAACTTTTAAATTTGAGGTTGCCTCGACTCCAGGAATGCGTTTCGCCCCGATGTGGGGGTGGGCTCATCAGTAGACGAGCACCACATCTGATCTAGACGCACTGTTTGTGAAAATCGAAAGGAACGTTGTGCATTGAATAATCTTGCCCGCCGAAGTTTAGTCGAGAGAGAGTATAGGGCCAATCGAAAGAGTAGAGTCAATGGAAACGGATGAAACAGTGGAACCAGTCGAAACAGTAAGGTCTCTACTTTGTTCATCAGAACCTTCAACGTCATCTTCAGATCATTTCCACGTTTTCAGATAAGCGCAATTTGCTCGTTCTACCGTCTCATAGAGTGTCCAATTTATATGAAAAGTTGGCAAAAATTATTTGTTTAATTTTTATTTATGGAAATGATACCTTCAATAGAGACAAACGAAAAATTGTATGGGGGTACTAAGGATTCCCAATGATTATCAAGTTATAAGGTTTTTAAACTTTTTTGTTCGGATTTCCTTTTTTTTGTCACATTTATCTTTTTAATATTTTATTTTTTTATTAATTCAAATTGCGAAAAAAATATTTTAATCAATACACAAACATTCCATTGAAAATTAAGACAGAACAAAATTTATATTTCTACGTTTTAAAAGAATTTCATATATTCCTTGTTTGAAAACAAAAAAATTAAATATCAGTTTATTAATTCAATTCACTAATTCTAGAGTAATGTATACCTTTTAGCAACATATTTAATACAAAAAAATGAAAAAATACTCATAATTCATAACATAACTTTTGGATTTAGGGCAGTTTGTGCGTTTTTTTTAAATAATTCCTCAAAAATAAAACACTGTCAATCAGCTTTGGTGCACCTGACTCATTCATTTTTTCAAATAAAAAAATCATTGACAAAAAAAATGTCAGAGCTGCCTGATGAACTATAGGTGGTTAGATTAACATGTTTTTGAAAAGTTTTTCACATAAACAAAACACTTCAAGATATATTTAGTTTTCTTAAAATAAAGGCCACATGCACCTGTATATCTAATTAATACCACTCTATCGCTCTTGCATAGCATTGCATCATTTGGGTATAATTTGAATTTTCCTATTTTTGCCAACTTTATGAGTTATCGGCCACTCTGTGGCGTATGTAGCAAGAATTTGTGACCGATATGGGCTATCAGTATTATCTGCCGCAGCAGTCGCTACTGCGGTTCTACGTGCAGGATGTTAGAATCGTAAACCGCAATGACACGAGACTTGTAATTGACAAAAATAAAATACACCGAGCTTTGTCAAAGTCGAGAAAACGTCTAAGAAGCCATTATAATGATGTCATTCTCAAGAGTATTTACTTCGAAGGACGGAAAGACAAAACAAAAAAACGGGCTTCATTTTCGAAAGGAGGTTCTGGAAGTACATTTATAACAATTCTTCCAGAACCAGAGTCTATCTACTTGGGTCATATTGATATTACTCCGAAATGTGGTACAGGAAAGGAAATATGAAATTCAATGATCGATTTTTTTTCAAAAGTAAGGACTTTGATTTGCACTATTTTTCTGATGATTGGATTGGAAATGTACCCGAATTTGAAATCAATAATCGATACAGTCATTGAATGAAACGCCTTTTTCACACATCCCGAAAATGTTTTAGTTGCAATGGTCTCCAATTAAAATATGTCTTACGTTAGAGAGCTTGCGCTTTAAAACGAATCATTAAATCAAGAAAAAATTATGTTTCGAACGGAATATTCAAGCCCCTGAAAATTAAATTTAATGCTTCTGACTTCATAGACATTATCAAATAACTCCTCCACCTATCTTAAAAGATTTGTCTGATGAAAAACTTTCATTGATTGTAAATGCAACAGAGCATTTCAGAATACCAGATTTCCCTTGTCATACAAAAAGTGTCGAAAGGTGCAAACTGTGACTGAAGCGAGTGAGTCATTGGAGAAAACTCAAGAGATGGAGTTATTTGAAAAAAAATTTAATCCAGAAATCGGAAGCCATCTTTTAATTACAAAAGCAAATTTACAATCTAAATTTTTTTTTTGTTCTGAACCCTTAATAACTTCATTTAAATTAATTATTTGGTTATACGTTTATGTTAATTTTTACTATTTTTATGAAATACCAAATAATTTGTATTTATGTGTGTATTTATAAAATAATAACAATATTTATTTGAATAATAGAACAATTAGCAAATATTAGTACCTTACTTACTTTTCCCTTTCCTTTAATCGTCAGTAGAGGCCCAAAACTTATACCCTAATCAAAAAGTAAGAACACATTTGAATTCTCGTCAATACGCAATTTTAGATACTCCTTTCGACGAAATATTAAAAAATAAAATTGGTCATACGCTGACGAGACACCCTAATGTATAATAAATTGAGTAATCCGATTTAAGCAAGGATTTTAACTAAAAATATTTTGGAAAATGAATATGGGCGGTCAAAACTACCGGGGTTGAGGATATTCCACTATCATGCAACTCGATCCATTGATTTATGGACGGAGAAAGGCACGATAGGCCTAGATTCGGTCTGATGAAAGTATGCTTTATGGAAAATAGAACCTCAGCATCGGTTACCCGGTCCACAGGAAAGTGCGCCAATTAAAGAGGTCACAATATGTTCTTAGAAAATTTCACCATTCTGTATTTGTAAAATTAGTCTTAATACTAAAAGTGATTATTACTATCGTCCAATACGTGGATATTTATGGTGGTGCAGCTAATTTGAATATATTTTTTGGAACGATTTTAAGTGATTATTATGTTCGTTCGATTGTCATTGACACACAGTCACCCCTACTGTCGTCGTCGTTTACGACTCTAAAAAAAAGCGACACGACTGTTTGGTATTGGCGACTGAAAATAAACGACTTTTGTCGTGGCGACGATCGACAAATGGCGTCTGAAATGTCAAAAAATGTGGATTGTATTTTTCGACGACGATCGTCGGTATTGCGTGAGGCGTTTTGTGACGACGTTTGTCGTGGAAATGATACATTTCTGTCGTCGACTATTTTGCGGACGACTGTGTGATAATGTGTTAAAAAAAAGTATGTGTACTTAATTTTTAGTTAACAAAAAGACAATTATAGTTATTTTGCAGAATGGAGATAACAAAAAAAAGGCAATTTCTACATTTTAGTGAACGAAATGCAGAAAAATATTCCTTTGGCAAAATCATTCACGAAGGCCTAACAAAAGTGAGGTTAATCGGCAATGGGACGACATAGCCTTATCTCTGAATTGTCTTGGACCATATAAATCTACGCGCTCAAGTAATGAGTTATTACACGATGACCCTAATTAAGGCCATAAAATCATTAATATGATTGAAAACACAGAAAGCGGAAGGATGCAGTACCTGGGTATCGTATTTTTGTATCCTTGCGGATGTGCCACAGGGGTATAAAAAGAGCTGCAACTGATATAGTTTGCAATAACTTTTAACAACTGCGTGATCAAGTGTTAAAGAAAAGTTTGTGTATTTAATATTTAACTAACGAAAAGATAGTTACATATTCTTTAAAATGAAAATCACAAATAAAAGACAATTTCAACATTTAGTGAAAGAAATGGAGAAAAGGGACTAACAACAAGTGATTTTAATCGGCATATCCTTATCTCTGAATTGTCTTGGACCACCTTCGACTTCGATAGTCTAAAATACATTTAAAATCTGAAAATAATTGTTATTAACACAATGTATGCAATTTAAATTATTTCTACCACCCACTTAATGTCGGGCAAAATGTGCTGGTGTCATAGTTTGTGGAATGTATGTGGGATGTGAGAGTTCAGAGAGTCGAGTCGTTTCAGTTACGCAATACCAAATTCCAAATGACTCGACACGACAAACGTCGCCAGTCGTTTGCGACAGACGACGACGACAATAGGGGTGAGTATTTATAATTGAACCAAAATGTAAAATGGTTTGTAACGTTGTAAAATTGAATTTATTTGTCTATTATTGCTAATTTTGTTTTGCATTTTTGGTCATCAGTTTTGATGAGTGTCATCCAATTGGGTACATGTCATAACGCCCAGTGTCATAACGCCCTGGGGCGCTATGACACACATTTTTGTGTCATAAAGCCCTCGGGCGCTATGACACTCTGAAAAGTGTCTTATCGCCCGCGGGGCTTTAAATCACTTTTTTGTGGACTTTATGACGCTATAAGAAGTGCATTAACGCCCCAAATGAAAAAATACCCGAAACGTATGGGGGGCATGCTGCCCCCTTGCAACCCCCCTGCTTGGGTTTACTGTCAGATGAAGGTTTGGGGTGTTATTTCCGAGGGCGGTATGACACATTGAGAGTGGGCGATATGACACTTTTAAAAGTGCCCTAGCGCCCGAGGGCCTTTAGCGCCCCAGGGCGTTATGACATGCACCCCATCCAATTTAATATACAGAAAAAATGCATCGAAATGGAACCAAGATGACAAGAATTTGGTAGCATACTTAGTTCGAAATAGATAGCTTCATAATTATGCAGTTTCTAAGACTGTTGCTTTCTAATCATCGCATTCATCATTACATTTTGTAATGTTCACTTAGGCTGTAGTGAACTTGTACTAAAGCCAGTATTAGACGATATGTTGAATCAGCATACGTATGCTGAAAATTGTGTTCCAATCACAACATATCGTGCAAACTTGATGACAGAAATTTATTTTTTACACGATATGTTGTGATTGGAACACAATTTTCAGCATACGTATGCTGATTCAACATATCGTCTAATACTAGCTTAAGCATTCCTCTCAAAGCCAACTGGATCGCCCTAGCTAACTACATACTTTCTGATACGAATAATTTGAGGGTTTGCCTTCCTCATCCTTCCGCATTCTTCAAGAAAAAATCTAAGATTGTCCACATTGAAGTGATTCATCAATCATCACATACATAAAACTATAGGTCTTAAAATGTCGATTTTCAATTTTCATTCAAAGGACCAAATTTCTAACTACGTCAAAATCGCTTACAACGACATCGGTTATAACGACGAATCGGTTATAACGACCAAATTCTTAGGTCCTGACTGAGCTCCATAATAATCCCATTGAATAACAAATCGGTAACAACGACCGATTTTTTCCTGTTTTTGAATTAAAATATTGGTTACAACGACTAAAATCGACGCAGCTGTGGGCGCGACCGAATTTTTTTCTAAAACTGTAAACTGTTTATGTATCTTTAGCTGCAATGTATCTGTTACCGTTTGTTGACATGTTATTCTTTTATTTTTGTGTTTATTAGTGGTTTTGAGTTTGTTCAACAGTAGGTTGGAAAATTACTTAGTGAACATTTTTCAGTGTGTCGTGACGAGTGGTTGTAGAAATTTAATTTTATTCGGTTCGCATTATATACTCGCATGTAGGTATGTATGTCAAGAACAAATAAGAATTATGAAAAAAAGGACCTCTACTTGAAAACAGATTAATTTACATGTGTATACCTTGATATCGGTTACAGCGACCTATCGCTTATAACGACCAAATTCGCTGGTCCCTTGAAGGTCGTTATAACCGATTTTGACTGTAATTGGTTTATATTTAGTGCGAACATCCGGTCTTGAATCTATTCCCTTCATTGTTTGCTATCCACATACCAATCTGTTTTGTTTTGCAGTTCAACATGAAACGTTGAATTAACTTTTTTTCTATTCTCAAGACATCCGTTTACCATTTCCCTAAACAAATCAGTCAAATTCACGGCAAATATACCCAACTTGAAAATTTCCATCTCAGCAATTCAAACTTTGCCTTCGTGTGCAAAATACGAATAAAGTCTCAAAAAATCACTCCCAATTGACACTTTATTTGTCCATTCTACTCCGGCCCCCAATTACGAATCCATGTGAAATCTCAATATTTACCAAGTAGTTAACACCCATCCAAGACGAATTTTAAACACTTGACGCAAATAAACAGACTCGCACAAATATTTGAAGGCCACATGTCCCTGTGTCCCCAAAGAAATCTTCGTCCTAATTTGCATTGGTAAATTTGAACATTTGTCCTCTCCACCTCCTCCTACCCATCCATAGCTATCTATCTATGATCATTGCCGTTACACTTGCTTTTTCTTTATCCCCACTGTCGTCGGTCACCCACACAAGAAATTGTATGATAAGGAAAAACAACATACCAGCACGAAACATTGTTTTCTTGGCAATAAAAGTTTACGACAATCCCAATGGAGTCATTATTGCCTTAAAAATTTGTAAAATCGAAGAACAGCAAAACAAAGGCAAAACACTGCAAAAGACTTATTCACATACACACACATACACACACACATCCACGCAAATACACCTAAAAATTGGCGAGGATAATGCTTGAGATGGTTCCAATCGAAATAACTGAAGAGCGAAAAACTGTTTATAAAATCGAATAAAATTCAGGAAACCTACCAACACCTAAACACACATATACCTACAGTAATAACAAAAAACATAAAAAAGTCAAACCAGTTTTTGGGGTCAATAAATTTGTTCGTCTGTAGGACTCATCGCAACCTACTTGCCACACGAACCAACCACCCCTTGAAGTGAATATTCGTTTTGTTCGTTGTTCGTACAGCCCCCGCTCACGTTTACTTTTGAACCGAGATATTATTTTCCCCTCGGATATTGAATATAATAATCGGAAGCCACACGTGGATTTCCTTTTTCCCATTTACATTTCGCACATTTCAAAGATCGCTTGGGGTGGGCTTCGTGTTTATTGTCTTGCTGGTATGGTATGTGGTTGACTAAAAAGCTGCAGCAGGGGTGATTAGCTCAGTGTTCTGTATTCTATGAGAGATATCTCCAGTGATATATTTTGGGTTGCATGGAGAAGGGTCACCGTTTAATGATGGTTTATATCCCATCGGAGGCAAAAAAGGTTTTCTGGAATTGGAACTAGCGACATTGGTAGTAAGTGCGGTAGTATCTTTTATTTGCTGCTCTGCTTCAGCTATCCGCACACATATCTTTACCTAATTCGTATCGCTGTATGTCACATATCAAACACTTATTTTACATATATCCTCTAGCTGTGTCCTAGAAGGTAGATCAGCTGATCTATGCTTAACTGTCCACCATTCTAATACCAATCACTTCATCCGGGTGTTGTTCAAGTGGAGTTAAGAAATTTGAAATTTGTTGGATATTTCGGAGGAGCTGGTATTGGCTGGTATCTGCTAGAAGATACATTATAAAGACGAAGTCGTGGAGCTTTCGCAGTTCTGTTTTGACACACATAGAGGCAGCTTTGGCGAGAATGATTTTGCCATTGACTATTGTTCTGTTGAAGGATCCTTAAGTTGCCTTGGCATATGCCTACACGAACAAAATCGTTCGTGTTTTGCACATTGACATTTGACCTGTCAAAGTGGTGAATTATTTTAGAAAGAGGTCCTACAAAAAGTCAATGAAATATAGAAAAAGCGCACGAAAAATTAAAAGAAAAACTGTCTTGAAAACTTGCTTATTGTCAATTTCATCTGAGCAATCAAATTCCCGAGTAAGTCTTAGCAGTTAAGAGAAATAGATATCGGATAGGTTTTGACCTTAAAGCCATAACCTCAATAAATGCATAAGAGGGGTTTGCTTGAAACCTCGCCTGAACAACTTCAAGAAGTAAAACGCAGAACCATTGTAGAACCAGAGCTTACCCCATCATTAACACCTTTTGATCGCACGGGCACGATGGAGTCAACGTCAACAATTACCATTGAGATTTTAAAACATGTGCTGGATGATAGCAACAAAAAACTCGTCGAAGAACTACCCTCAAAAGCCGACTTCCAAAGCAACGCAGAGCTTTCTGGATTGAAAACAAAGTATGAGGAAATCTGTGCTAAAGTTTCTTATCTGGAACATAGAAACACTGTACTGGAGGACCAAATGGATAAATTGCTGCTGAAAATTTTGAAGTCAAATGTTGTTGTTCACATGCCTATAGAACCCAATGCGAATATGAAGGAAAAAGCAAAATTTGTTTGCGCCGGCCTGTTGGGTGCTGCCTATTCCACATCCATGATTGATCAAGCGCACTTGGTATCTGCTACCGACACACGTTCTGCAGTGATTGTAGTCAGAATGAAGTCCCGAAATGATGCTTGGACTATACTTCGAAATACAAAGAATCTACGAGGCACGCAAATTCATATTCATAAAGACCTCTTGTTCAACACACGTAGTAGAAAAGACAAACTGCTGCCGATTGCCAAATTCCTCCGTGACAGGTTTCCACTTGTAAAAGTCCAGCTAAAAGATGACAAGCTTCACACTGGTAACAACATTTTTTCTTGGCATCTAACACAAGGTTTGAAATTAGCGATCCTGTGGTAGTGCTACGCTCAATTTTTGGGGATCTTAATTTATTTTCTAATCTTCAACATTTTATGAATGAGGTGCAACGAGGTAACAAAAACGTAAAAAATGTCAAAAACAAAACGTCAAAAGTGACATCCGAAAATGGAAACGTTCAAATGCAGCAATTGAGAGGAACAGCTTCTGTAAAAGATTTAGGGTATTTTGGTGCACGCACAAGTAAGAATCCGAGGGAACCAATAAGAGAGCATCCAAATGGTGCAATGGAATGCGTCGAACAGCGTTGTGCTGAAGTACCCAATTGGGTAATTTGGCTCAAGTATTTCAACTTTGGCTCGATGCTCCGAGCCAAAGAGAAATGGCTCACATTTGTCTTAAAAATTAAACTTAGTTTTTAAAATAAAATTAAATTTAGGTACTCAAATGAACCCCGTCACAAAACAATCGCTGGTACTTCTTAACCATGTTACCAAAGATAATATGTAATCAGGAGATAAAGGTGTAAAACCTCTTGATCTATAAAAGTTAGCTAAGACCAAGAAAGTAGGTCATATTTTCAATCAAAAAAGTATAGAAATCCGACAAACGGCGGTTTTATCTTCTCAATTTTTTAAAATAAATTGCCTATTAGTCGAACGACTATGTAGGTGTAATCCAATCCAATCCAGGATGACGAACTCCCTTCTGGATTTTTTTTTAGATGCGTTTAAGGTAGCGTTGCCATCCGTCCGGGTTTTCCCGGACATGTACTCCTTTTCGCCTATGCGGGGAACATCTGGGATAGTTTTTCTAGACTGTCCGGGTTTTTAATTTTTTCATCATCAAGAGAAAAGGAAATTCGAAATTACCAGAGCTTGAAAGTGCCAGGTGAATTCTGAAACATATTCACCCTTATTCCCGTTGGCGTTTATCGTATATGTATACGACCTATGTGTCGTGTCGTTGTAAAAACGATATTCAGATTTTTTTCGAACGTTTGTTAACGAATTTACTTCATTTTCTATGTGTTCACTGTAATTTCACTTAAAAAAGTTACAAACACTGACTTAAAACCGAAATGAAATAGGCGATTACGACAAACGCCAACGGAAATAGGAGTGATTATTGTAATATACCAACTTTGGTTATCGACAAAAGAAAGGTTCGAAAATACTGAATGAAAAAATTACTGGTGTTGTATGTCCACCACAGTATGCGATCTTACCTATTGAAGCCGATGTAATCAGTTTAAAAGTAGAAACTGGTAGAATACCAGGCACTTTTATACCATTCAAAGAGGTGATGGCTTTCTCTTCACCCGGCAGTGGAACGAAGATAGTTTGAAACCCTAAAATAATATTTCGAAGACGCCACAAATCCACCGAAAATATACATTTGTTTTTGTTCTTTTGGGTTGTTTAATGCGGCAATCTTTTTGTTTGTAAAATACGAAACATATTTTGTCGCCAAAAACTCGGGTTCCAAGCTAAATTTTCAAAATCCCAGACATTGATTTTCTTTATCTCTTCCCCTTTCCCATCAATTGGGATTTGCAAAAATATGGAGTATCTGACTATGGAAATATTTCTGTTTTAAGATTCGAGTTTAGTCAACTTCTTTTTTCAATACTTTCATATGTGTCAGAAAATCAGCCGAGAATAATTATTCAGCGCAAATGACACATGGTATTTTGGTCCTAGTTTTGTACTTTTTTATAAATCTTATTTTGTCCGGGAAAGTCCGGGATTTTCATGCTCGATAACTACTTTCTTCAAATTATTTCTGGCAACCCTAGTTTAAGGTCCCTCACTGTTGCATAAGCATCCATCGCGTATAGCTCAGCAATGTCTTTCGATGATTTTTCCTTCCAGCGAACTTCGAATTTTTTTTTTAAAGAAATCTCAACAAAAAAAGAACATTCCCCCCCCCCCTTCTCTTTAACTAAGGTGGCTCAAACTTTTGTGAAATGGCTCGGAGAATGGCTCAACTCCAAAATGTTTGCGGAACAACGCTGGCGTCGAACCCGTCTACCAGAGCCAAATTAAGCGTATAGATATAAGAATATTAGGATATAATGTCGCAAGACTTAAAAATAAAATTTTTGTTATGAATTTTTTTAACTATATAAAAAGTTTTGATATATTTGTATTATTGGAAACACATGTTTTAGAAGGGGAGAAAGATAAATTTAAAAGTATATTTATAAATTTCGAACTGAAATGGATTCCTGCATTGAAAGTCAATACATTTGGAAGAGGAAGTGGAGGCGTATTACTGGGCTATCTTAAAGGCCTCGAAGCAGTTGATCCGAAATTCAAGCGAGTTGAAGAATTTGATATCTTGGAGGTAAAAATCGATAACTCGGACCTTTTCATCATCCCCATCTACCTGAATTGTAACAATTGGACGAAGGATTACGATAAACTTTGCGATGCTCTACAGGTCTTAGGGTCAATTGATCTATCTAATTCTTCTTGGCGACTTTAATGCAAGGATTGGAATATCTCAAAATAACTTTGTCAGTGGCTCCGCACCAGCAATAATCAACACAACCCTCAGATCAAAAGATGAAGTGAGTGATGGAAAACGTGTTAAGATCCTGGAAATTGCTGATACCGTGGATGCTAAAATCTTAAACAAACAGTGGGAGTAGTTGGGGTCTGTCTTGGGTTTAAATGTGCGCATCTCAGCCGATATAAATATTACTGATTTAAGGAATCTGTTTAACTTAATATTAGAGAAAGCCAGCCACTGCACTTACGAAGAATATAAAATAGAGGCCCAATCCTCACAGCATAGAGCAATATACAGCCGACTAAATTACGATCTTATGGATAGTACGTAGAGTAAGTGCGGCAATGTGGCCCAGGTCGGTAATGGCCCACCATTATTATATCCTGAATCAAAAAGCGCAGGTAGATAAAAACTAATACATTTCAAACAAGTTAAGACCGGTTTTGTCTCTGTCGATTATGGTAGGCGTAGCTCGACGGATCTGTAAAATATAGACCATAGTAGCTTTTTTTCGTTTTCGATGTAGGTAATTTTTTGGGAACTTTTGTTAATTTTTTTTGCATTGAATTTTGCTTAAATTTGATAATCTCTAAGAGTGAATAATGTTAAATCTTTTCTTATTTTGTGTGGCATCAGAAGTTAAAAAAAGTTTATCAGTTGTATTAAAAATAAAAATGAGTGAAAAAATCACGGTGTGTTTAATATGGCCTACCCATGTAACCCAGTAGGCCATATTTGATACCTAATATTAATTGAACGTTTGACAGATAAAATGGCTTCTTGCTCCAACAAGAGCACAAAACAATAATAGACCAGAGTCAAAGAAGAAATAATTCTAGCAAACCAAACTCAATTTTCTTGAAAACGATAATGTTAAATATGGCCCACCATGGGCTAATAGTAGATAGCCACCCTGGGCCATATTTAACACAGGGTGGGCCATATTACCCGCATTTCTTTTAAAATTGAAAAATTGAGTTCCTTTACGTTTTTGTTTATATCTTTTTGTTACGTTTTTTTTTTATTATTTTAGATAATAAAGACTGAAGTACCTACAAATATTTTGTAAAACTGTTTAAAAAAAACAGAAATGAATTCGACTTAAATTCATGGTTTTATTCTAAAAAATGTTAAGGCTGGGCCACATTTGCCGCACTTACTCTACTTCCAAAACCGCTTTCCTGTTAACAAGATGAGTATACTATTTAAAGTAAGAGGAGAACTATAATCAAGCTAAACTACATGCCACATCGACCTGACCTGCCAATTTTCTGCGACCTTTGCAACCTCAAGGAGAGGGAGGATTTATACCATTTCATTGCTAGATGCCCCATCCTAAAGGAGTTGCGTGGGAGGCACTTTGGTGTATCTTCGATGGAAATGAAGGAAGTTCTGTACGTTCTGAATGGCAACCTTGGATGGGAAACGCTATACCAATACACAAAAAACGCAATGAGCTACAGACAACGAATCATAGAAGGAGACTTTTAAAATTATTTGTATTGAAAAAAAAATGTCAATCTGGTAGACGGCCTTCGGCCAAACCTAAAACTAAAGATAAATTACAAAATTGTGAGTTTTAAAGTTATGATTTAAATAAAGTTATTTCGACTACTTCTACTACAACGAACAAAACCGCCTTACCCTTTTCTAAAACAATTTTATTGATAATTATGTTATACCCAAATCCTTCCTTTGTGTTAGTGTCAGAGACTGTCATCGGGGAACACAAATTCCATGCCATAAATTACCCATGAGCATATTTTATTTTGCTTCCATATTCAATGTCACAAATTAATTTAAATTTTCAAAAATCTCCATTGGATATACGGTACCTACCTATCTAGCTACCTAAGTACTGATATCTTATTTATATAGATATAGTAGTTCCTCCAAGCACTGCGTACTCTTGTATCACCCAAGCGAGCGTAAACTTCTCAACACTTGATCAACTCTACACATAATTCTCCCAGACTAGCTACTCAATCATTTAATTTTATGCAGATTTTCCGGTCCCGCCCATCTTGTGAGTTCATTGTGCTTCCCATAAACTTTATGATCCATCTTTCGAGGAATGCCATAAGAGCCCCCCCCCCCTCGCGTCTATTATCCTCAGGAGTGTATTATCTAACCTGCTTTCACTCTAACAGTTTCTGTCCGCCGCCCATCCATTCGATTATTCTCATTTCACTACCATTCCCAGTTGCATGATTGGGTGGAGGCGGGACTGGGCTAACTTCCTCAAGAAAACACTGCAGAATGTGCGTTATCGCGCGTTAAGTTCAGACAGAAGGCCGCGCCGCACATTTTATAATACTCAAAGTAAACTTAGAAACCTGAATTATCCTGGCGAAATTGTTCCGTCAGAGGAGGCAAACAATATACGAGAGTAACACAAGTAGGTACATCACACGGAGCGATGTAAAGATGGAAAGCTATCACCTTTTTTTGCCAGATAGATTTGCATGGATATTGTTATCCCGTTTTCTGTATCTTTTTTTTCATGCATATATGTTATCAAGCCAAAGGGAGGATGAAATCGGTGCTTATAGCTCTTTGGGTAAGTTTCAGAACCAATTGTTTTGTTTTCCTTAACTGTTCGTCCTTTTACGCTATGATGCCGGTTGTAGCTACCTGAACCCTGAATACTTTTGATACAATACAATATGATAAAATATCTATCGTCTTACTTTTCTGTTGATTTCCCCCATTCAATTGCTTTTTCCAAGTAACTTCAATTTCTTATCTGGATGGCGGATTTTGCAAACGTCGAACAATGTTTTACAGTGATGCCGGAAAGAATAGACGATCAAACAATGGGAGTTCCTTTTCCTTGCTGTGTTGTGTAGTCTGAGGCGTTTGTTGTTCTTCTTGAATATTTTTCACTTTTCTGTGTTTTTGTTCTATTTTTTTTACATCACTTTGCCGAGTTATCCTTATTTATATGAAAACAACACCAAAGAAGGCATGTTGAAAGAAAAAGGCAAATGCAAATGCAAATAGAATCTTATAGCCTGTGTTGGTGCCGTTTTATTGTTCATTCTTTTCTTTTGAATAAAATAAGAGAGTGGGTTACAAACGGGCGGGCGATGTGATGTGAGGGAGCGAGAACAAAAGTAAAAATATTTCTTGTCCTCGTTTCTCCATATTTATCCTTTCGTAGAGATTTTCTTAGCAATTCTCCAAGCAACGTTGTCCAAGGATTATTGTAGGGTTCAGAACGTGTAGAAAGTATATGCAGCATGAGAAGTAGGTGTACTCTACTCATCCAAGTGCTTTGCAGTAATAAATTGTATTTAACTTTAGCAATTGTTCGCCACCTAGCGCCACCCTATCTTGTTTGCCTTTCTGCCATGGTCTGACCATTTCAGGAGCATTGTGCTTTTTTTTTTGTTTTTTGTTTGTTATATAGAGTGCTACGCTTCTGAGTGTGTACAGTTTGACTTATTTACGTTTCCCCGGTGAATACGGGGGTTAAAAAGAAAAATAGGGACACAAAAAATCCCTTAAAGCTATGCAGGTGACTACTGTGACTATTAGCTTTGTGTGTGTGCTGCGATTTTATTTTTGTATGTTTGCATTTTGCCGTCAGCAATTTTTCACGCAGCTGCAATATTTAGAAAAGGGATAAAGATGCAGTCAGCAAACGGATCAGGGCTTGATTAACGTACCTAAGCTAATGGCTGAGGATAGGGTTGTGATTCCGCTATGTTGTATTTCATACGCAGTATGCTATTTCGGATTAAAATAAAATAAATTGGAGTTATTTATTGATGGAGTAAAAACGGGGAGAAAAGATGCCAGCAGCAAATAAAGGGCATTACTCTTACCTCTTGTTGTAGGGCAATTAGTTTGAAAGTGTTCTGATTTGTAGTGGATAGAGGTACATGGTGGTATACGGAAATTGGTGGAAAATGTGATCCACCAGTTACAGGAATCAATCGGTAGAAATATGTGCTGTCGATCAATATTCCTAAAACTGATATTTACAAAGTCAGACTTAATTTAAAATTAGATTTATACGATCCACTGTTTTAAGGAGAGATATAATGCTCTATAAGGAACAGACGGCACCGACGAAATATATGGGTCGCTATCGCTACAATGACAGGTTGGATGCGCTTTGAGCCGTTGCCCTTGAACTTTTATGAGATACATACTTTGAAATTGTACTCAATATGGAATTAAACTAAAATTTGTGACTTTTGTTTGATTCTGAAGTTAGGAAGAGCTTGCCCATTTTTCTAACTCCTGTTTGCAGTTATATTATTTATTGTCCTTTCTGTCTACTGTCTACAAGTGGTGGTAAGATAAGCATTGTGCTTGTAACTTTGGGCGTCATAAATATACAAGTCGTAGAAATTCACATATATTAAAACTGCTTGTAATTTTATATTATATGTAGATATAACTTTGTCGAAAAACTGCAGAAGGGACAGAACGAATCAACCATTTGACTGGGGGATATTCTTAATCTGCTATATGAAACAGCTGCCAAGAGTGCTTCAGGAATCAACTAAAGAAACAACTAGAACTCAAAGCACTATGTGTACTATAAACATATTTTAAAGATTACCTAAGAAACTATGCCACTTCCGACTACATGATTCCAGGACTTTGGTGAACAATTATTGTTCCTTGCCGAAGACTTTTCTTGGCTTGCGGTACAATAATACAGACACTGGGACTACGGAACGAAACAAGCAATAGAAAAGTTGACAAGAAATTTTATTCAGTAGACACTTCAATCGATCAAGCGAATACTCTGTAATCTCAGCGAACGAGTGGAAAAGAAAGCCAGGATTACATAAAAACAAATTGTAAAATATTACCTAAGTTTAGGCCAAAGTTTATGTAGACCAACTAACTCTTACAGTACGACATACTGTAAGAGTTAGTTGGTTGTGTAAGTTGATAGGTGCTAATTACCAGTAAAGCTTTGTAAGAAACTATATAATTGTACACTGTACAGATACCAACGGAAAAAAAGATAACAATGTGATAGCTGACAGTTCGGGGTTATCAAAAATGGAGCATTGTTGAGCAATATTTTAAAAATAATGAAGATCTGTACGCTACAGTCAGCAATTTGTCAACAAAATCATCTTCAGTGATGAAGCTCATTTTCATCTTGATGGCTTCGTTAATCATTAAAATTGTCGCATTTGGGGTTTAGAAAACCCACCAGTAATTGTTGAGAAACAAATGCATCCACATCACCTGACTGTTTGGTGCGGATTTTGGGCTGGAGGCATTATCGGACCACTCTCCTTCGAAAATGCGGCTGGGCAGGCAGTAACAATTAATGGTGTTCGTTATCGTGACATGATAACCCCAACAAGACAATGCCCTACATACCTACGCTGACCATCCGTCCTTTATTTAAAAGGACAGTCCTTTCTTTTTAACCTCTGTCCTGTATTTTTTTATTTTCAATAAAGGACGGAATTTGTCCTTTATTTTTGAAACTGTCCTTTAAAAGCTGACAAAAAAATTGTATGCAAAGCATAGAGAATTAATTTTTGGGCAATTGAACTCTACGAGGTATCGAAACATATACTGTAATGTTATGAAATTCATGTCAACAATACATTTGTCAATAGAATTCTATATTTTTGGCCATAGAAGTTCTTGAGAGGGTCTTATTTCGTTAAACACCGGATTGGCCAAGTATTGAGAAAATCTACTATTTATTTCTCAGAAAAAACAGGCTTATTTTTAAATGGCGTACAACTTTTCGATATCATATATGTCCTGACTTTTGGTGATCAACGCCCAACCCAAACGGTAAGAACTAGGAAGCAAACTTTGAAACAAATTTCCTTGTATAGCCAAAGTAAGCACTAGAAGCGATTTGGAGAAATTCGAACTCCAAAAGGGGAAAAGTCATATTTTTCATGCGATTGACTTCAAACTCGTTTGTGTACCTACTCTATGTATATAAGAAATATCAATATAAAATAGTTTTCCTGATTTTGGAAATTTTGCCTAGGGCCCGAGTTATTAGTGACTGGAAAAGGAGGATTCATTCTGCATAAGGAACATTTTTGTTCATCATATCAAACGAGTATTATATTATTATTATATAGACTTCGAGGGATATTCGAATCAGACCACCATTGTCGAGTCTCTTTTTGTCTCTCTACCACTATAAACCTTACCCAGAGAGACTCTCTGGAATTCTCCAGAGTTCTTCCCTGGGTTCGATTCCTAGTGTTAATGTTAACGCTAGCAACTGTTTATGTGAAATCTGTTTAATCCAATGGGTCTCTACCCAATGTTGTCCCAAGATCCTTATTCTTTTGTCAGCCAACGCTGTGCCGCTGTCTCAGATTCCTCCAGGCATATGTAGCTTACAGGTATCATCCTCTCTAAGTCACATCTTCCTTAAATTATACCCGAAATTACCATGACCTGTAGTTAACCCCACCACCCATTTCAATGTTCCTCGACTCATGCTTAGAACACTTCCTTGAGTGGAGCAGGTCGCCCATTTAATTGCCATTTTAGCTTGTCTATTGTTTGTTCCACTGTTTCCCACCTTCTCAAGTGGTTTGCCGTGATCTACTTGTGAATCAGGTGTTCTACCATTCCTCTACCAATTGAAGAGAATGGTTCTGGTCCCTGAAACTTTCCTGTTTTGCAAGGGAGTCCGCCTTTTCGTTGCCGTCGATCCCTATGTGTCCTCGTACCCAAGACAGTGTTACCTGATTTTTAGATGAACACTTATTGAGCTTGAATACACATTCCAGTGCCAATGATGTTGTGATGGTTGTCTGTTCCATGCATCTAGTCACCGCCTGATTGTCCAGTGCTATGAGGATATTTCTTCCATCCACCTGACTCTCAAGTAAGTAGTCCAATGCATGCAGCAAAGCAATCATCTCAGCCTGGTATACTGAAGTGTGTTTCCCGAGGAAAATGTGACGGGCTAGTTCCAGATCTTCTGAAAAGATACCGGTTCCCGCTCCGCCATCTACCATGGATCCATCTGGGAAACTCACGGTTTCACCATTCCTCTTTTCTGGAAGTAATCCATTCTCAATACGAGTTTTGTTCTAAAAATGTCAGGCAATAATGTTGCTTCGATGTGGAAATCGGTTAAAATAAAGTTGCGTATTGTTTATTGACAGTTCCTAGTTGATTAGTTGCTAATATATACGGCTATATAAGTGAATGTCAATCCAATATTTTTTTTTAGAACTATTTACTATGTATTAGTAATGTTCATGTTTTTTGCTATCTTATTATTATTAATTTTTTATTTTTTTTTTTAATAAATACCAACAGTTTGTAAGTAGAAAAATTATTGTCCTTTATTTTCCTTTGACAAATATGGTCACCGTATACATACCATACAGCGAAATAATTCAATGAGTCATTTCCTAATCGTATATAATCCAGATTTTGCGATTTAACGCCATTGGACTTCTTTCTTTGGGGTATTTGAAGTCAAAGGTCTATGCAAACAGACCACCAACGCCTTGAAAGAGGAAATTAGGACGTATATTAATGAAATTCAGCCACATTTATGCGAAACGGTCATAGAAAATTTCAATAAAAGAGTACGTACTTCCCACGTACGGCCATTTATCAGATGTGTATAACCCCAAATTGTATACTCTCTGAATTAATAAAAAAATTAAGCTTTCTAATTAAAAACCAGTATTTTCTATCAGAATTATATTTTGCGTGAAATATGGGACACCCTCTACAAACAATCAAATTAAACCTCATGATGAGTGCTTATGTAGATGGAGAAATCTTCGATGGCGAAACGACGACTTTCTAGATATTTAAAAACTTTTCGATGTCTTAATATTTTGATCTTTACAGGATTCTGAGGACATCAGCATGGCTGGTAGGGTATACAAATAGGAAAGGCTACAAGTTAAATGAGAAGCTGTATTTTTTTTAGTATGTAGCACCTTTGGAGCAATTTGCAGATCGTATCGTAGTGTATGTAACTACACTTTACAGCATTAGTGTATTTGATTTTATGTTATATTTATTACTCTCTGAACGTGAATACTCGGAAAGTTAGTTGTCATTCCCAGATCCAGATTCTCACCAAAGTCCACGTGGTGGCAACGACAGCTGCAAGATGTAAACCCATGCCTCCGAGGGGACTAGTCCATATCAAATCGGCCTCTAATGGCTTAACTTCCACCAGCATCCCCCCAGTACAATTACTTAATGTACAATTGTAGTGTATTTTGGATGCTAAGTTGCGTTTGCCTTCGCAATCTAGCCTTTGTGTAATTTTACTGGCATATTAGAAATAACCTGACAATGTCTGCTCTGTTGAGATGAGATGATTACCATTAACATGATTCACAATATAACTTTTATTTAGAGGTAAAGCTGCAATCCCAATTACAGCGGAAGACAGGCGCATATTCTTGTTTATCTAACGAATCAAAGCCCGCAGAATGTAAAAATCATTGGCATCAATTATCTTTTTCAAGGTCAAGGTTGTCGTCATACATAGGTACTATACACCAACGCACGCCTGCGTTAAATTACATATCAATGATTTAATGATCCTTAAACATTATTATATTAAATAGGTTACATGTTTTTTGGTCGACCCGATTAAATAGCTAATTCAAAATTGATTTTTTAAGTGTGGCCCAAATAAATGGCGAACTTCCCTAAATGCTTTTCCGCATGTATTTTTTGGGCACAAACAATTAAAATTAACAAAACTTAAAAAAGGACGACGAATATAAAATTAAAATGATATTTAATTTTAAAATTATTATGTTTTTATGTATTTGTCATTTCGCTGAAATGCGAATCCTAGTTATCATTTTATCGTACTTCTAAAATCTGCTAACACCATCAAATTCTCGCAATATGAAATGATTATAAATATTTGATTTAGGCTAATGTAGGTATCCTATATGTCTAGACAGAATCATAATTTTGGAAAAAGGATGCCTTATTTATTCATGAAATCCCAGTAAAAAAAGGACAACACATTCACTATTGATGGACTCGGAGACAAAATCGCACCATCCTGTGAAACTTCAACAATTTAATGTGGATACATCATAAGCAAGTCCGAATGAATTAAGGATATCCCTGCAAAAAAGAAGACGCTGAACTGTATTGTCCTCACATCATTATGCCAGATAATATCAATAAGTGGGTACTGTACAATAAGAAAAAACACAACGTCAGAGAAAAAGGTCGTGCAACTCAGCATTTGCCGTTTTCTACCCACGAACACATCAAAACCGACGATGACGACGACGACGATAGTTTAACAAAATTGTATCTCTTTTGTAGTGGCAATCCGATTCAGTTTTAGTGGGTGCTAGTATGCTACAACTCCACTACTGCTGAATAAACATCATTCAGATATAGTAACGGATTCCATTTGTTGTTCTCTCCTCTTCGTGAAATATACGAGTATAGTTTGCACACTATAAGCATCTATAGTGGAGTGATTTACAAAATTACACCAGGCTGCCGCTATAAAATGCAGGATCACATCCTCGCCGTATGTCTAACCATACAGAGAGAGAGACTACATATATCTACAAAAAAGTAACAGATATCTGCTTAGTACGCATTTTCCTTTTCTGTCAGCATTTGTTTTTCATACTCTCTTCGCTCCTCTCAACCGAGGGTATTCAGGAGGGCGGAACGTAGGAACTCCCCAAGCCAAGGATATGCATGATGACTTCATAAGAAATGCTATAAAATTCCTGGACTAAAATTTTAAGCTCAATCGTAGCAATCAATCGCTTCGATCATAATTTAGTAGATTAATAGTTATGGGATCTGATTTTCATTTTTGTGTCCCTTTTATCGTTCTCCCATTGGGCGCCCATGTACGTGGGGAGAGACTATCCGACACAATTTCTTGTGGCGAAAACCACACCCTCTAATCGTCTATTGTTCAGCACTTAACGATACTCTGGTGTGTGCTCATTATTGATAAGACACAACGGCTGGGACTGGAAACGAACAGGATCATTAATCGATTGGGATTCCTATGAACGCGCACAGCTCTCATCGCTTCCTTTCTGCTGGCAAACCATTATGACTGTGAATTGTTGAGGGACGATGATATATTGGTTTTATATTTGCCTGCATTTGTAGAGTATCTTTTGGGTATTTCTTTTAAGGATGTGCTTTATGTTCGTTTTAATATTGGTTAAGATATCAGTAGTTCGTAAGGATGTCGGAAAAAGACACAGACCTTCCATTCTTCCTCTGTTTTATGGCAGTGTTGCAAACGATGGCACTGACATTGCAGGACATTAGTAGACAAAGTTATGTTCGCTCGTCCCACTTTTTCTTTTGGGGTACTATCTGTGAGGGGAATCTAACCAACAAATGGCGATTTATTTATATCACACATTGATACGATGGGAAAATGACATTTAAATGATTATGACATAGTCGTGATAAGAATGTTTTGCGTGGTGTGCGCGTTAGAGTTGCTTGCTGCTTCAGCATGCCATGCAGCGACAATGAATTATTAATTTCGGCGTTTATGTTCCCCCTATAAAGGATATTTGATTGGCAATTATTTTGTGTGATAATTTTTTTTATTGGTCACGATGTTAGCTGAATGAATTGGCTTATGGTGCTTGGGTGGTGATGATGCATTAGGGGATAGTGGGTTTTAATATTTGATGAGATATTTTTTCTTCGATGTTGATTGAAAATTCGTGGATATTCGGGTAAATTTGTGTTTACTTTATGTACACGGTGGGTGACACTTATTTGGGATAGTTGATTGATTATCTTCGTTATTTTTCGTTGTGTTTTTTAGTGTGGCGGCGTTAGCACGAATGTGTGTAGTTAATGTGTTTTATGGAATCGTTTTACTATCGGGTAATAACAGGAGAGCTATTTGGGAGCTATGTTGAACATGATGGAATCAATGGCTTCCATGTTTTCTTCGGTTTCCTATAGGGGTTATGTGATTAATAACAAATAGTTTGCATGTCTGTAGATCTGCCTATTAAATATATTCTCTGTTGGGTCGTAACTGAATACGTTAATCGCCTAAAGGAAGCGATGAGGGAATTGGATAGGAAAATAACTCACCTAAAATGAATACCGGTAAGCTAAAGATACATACTGTAAAACGCAATAATCATTCTAGTCCTAATAAAAATAGTTCGGATTCTGGACATGTTTTAGTGTCTTCGAGAGAACAGTTCTTTGTACGACTTTTGGTGACATCTACCTTGATGATACATAGATAACATAATACTCGAACAGGAATTATACGAACTGTACAGACACTGACAGGAGCTCATAACCACAGAAGAGTGGTTGAAGTCCTTTTCTTCTTTTCCGCACAAACTCTGAGGACCGAAGTGTTGATTTTACTTCGCTCTATATGTATATTCTATTCTGTGCATATAGTTAGACATTTTCAACGTTAATAAGAATTTGATGTTGCAAATGTTGTCATATGGAATTTTTTTGGACGAAAGTTGATGTCCCTTCGAGTTCGTTTTAAGCAGGCATTGTGTATAATATTCATTATTATTGTAGGTATAGGATTTGATCAAAATGTCGCCAATTGTAGGGAAAATATAATAATTATGCTCTGGTGAACATAAGTACTCGTGTTAAAAAAAAACTGTTGCAAGAGACCGTCGATGTATGTAGGTAAGATATATCTACTTTTTGGTAAACTGTTGTTTTTTTTAGCAAGAGAAATCTACTCTTCAACAGTTCCACTTAATGTCTGTTCTTGAAATTCAATTAACTCATTTCATTTAATATTACATTTGCCTGTACTGCTTTTTGGGACATCGGGGCGTATACGTACTTTATTGTCGATGTCGTATTTAAAACGTTTTTATTTGTTGCTGTTTGTTTGTCTTGGCTATGACAATAAATGGTGCGGAGTATTTTTATAATCCCATTCCATATCCTGATTGAACATTTTTCGATGAAACAGAATTGTATGTACAGGGTGGCCAAATACAAGTTTCTTTTTAAAAAGGCAATTAAATGTTAAAAATACATTTTTTCAATGTATTGTGGATTTATTAGTAAGAGCATACATTCCCATTAATTATGGAACACAACGTCGTTCAAATGGCTGGTTTGGATGGTTTCGCAGTAGCGCATTCTGTCACTCCAATTTTCCAAGACCTTGTTGATGGTTTCGGGCTGTAGCTCACGGATTGCTTGAATGATATTGGTCTGAGGTGCTTGAATCATTTCCGGATTGTTGGCATAACATCGGTCCTTCACGGTTCCCCATAAAAAAAAAGTCCAAAGAGGTCAAATCGCAGCTCCGAGGCGGCCAATTGACATCGCCAAGACGGCTGATAACACAATTTGGGAATTTGTGGCAGGGGTTGTGTGGTATGGCGCACCATCCTGTATGAACCAGAGGTTATCCAAATCCATGTCTTCAATTTCAGTAAAACAAAGTCGGTTAACATGGCTTTGTAACGCCCACCATTGACCGAAACGTTGTTCCCAGCCTCATTTTCGAGAAATATGGTCCAATGATGCCACCACTGCACATTCTCGCCTGTGCGCACCGTACGACGACGGGGACCATGAGTGTTGTCCACTAGCATACCACACCAGTCTCACGAATATTTTGCACAAACTTGCGTACAGCAGGCACACACAGCTGCTTCATTTCGGCCAATATTTATTTGCAAAAAACGCACAGCACTCAATTTGGAAATAAGTTTTCAATATTTCTCAACGTTATTCAAGCGTAAAGCGATTCATTTCGTTCCGCGGAGATATAATACTGACTTTCTGTCAAGATTTCGAGCGGGAAACAGCTGTCAGAGCCAAAATAACCTATGATTTAAAAAGAAACCACTAGATGGCCCACCCTTTATATTTATAACTCTATTTTATTTATTGAATAATCAGTAGACATACTTATACATTCATGATATTTGTATCGAGTGCGCTCATGGAATCAGTTTTTTTGGTTATGACAAAAATCGGGAGATATGGAAGGTCCACTTGATCATCAAACAGGTTCGAATGTTCTTCGGGAAATTAAAAATGAAAATGATGTTCAGAGCTTTCATAGATTATCTGATACCATAATAGTCCAAGATGAATAATTAATATAAACACAAAAAAAACATTACTCATATCTTAACATGCATAGAGTAGGAACACGAAATTGCGCCTACTCCCAATCCGACCAAATGGATACATGATCTAAATAGGTAGGTCAATTATGAAATTGAAATCATTAAAATGTACAAACTTTGTTTTCACTTCCTTTCATTGATGGGCCTACTCTCTCAAATGCAAGATACATGACAGCGAGGAGAAAAAAGAAAACAGCAGCAATAATTGTATATCGTTCCCAAGCGACTCACTGAAAGAAAATGGATGAATTCATTTCGACACCTGCAACCGGCAGAGCAAGTTTACCATCTACACCGATAGCTAAGCCAGCACAGTTACCCAGCACTTCACTTAAGTGAAACTGATGAGGGAGAGAGAAGACAATCGCCCGAGCACGCTAATGTGATAACCTAAAATATGTTCGGGGGAGGAAAAAAATGCTAAGTGACATTGGATGATTTCCTTAAGGTATTCCAGTGAGGGAATGTAGTAGTGGAATAAGCGCGCAGGATAGCAGAAGGTGTACACATAAATAACGGATTACAATTCGTTTTTCAAGGGATTTCCACTTCTGGTTTCTATCTGCAATAATAATTGCTCTATGCACGAAAACACTTACCTGTACGCTTTTCCGCTTCGTTTATGGGAATATTCTCCAAGACAATCGGTTCAGAACGCCCTTTCTGGTTTACACTATAGACTACAAGATGAAGCGCCGGATTGGGATCAGGATAATATTCCATTGGCGATAAATCTGCAAGGATATTTTAAGATACTCATTAGTAGGGTTGCTTATAATTGTATGATTATATTCGAGTCTGATGCAAAGACAGTATAGGGAGTGCTTTAGAATTCATCCTGATGAGTTTAACCTCATATGTGGCAAATAATTTTCACTCCAACTGCCATACAAAGTGTAAGTATAAAATCAATTCATTCGAGTCTTAGCCGATTAATCAAGATCTTCTTTAAGAGGTGGTTTTGTACGTTTCCATGGATTAAGGGGCAGAGACATTTGTGGCTTTGATAAAACTCTATAATATACCAAAAGATTAATGGAGACACAGGGATAATAATATGCCGATGTTTCGTTTCAACAGAAAGTGTACCTGTGAGTACAAGAGTACACTTTAGCATGCATTTTTAATATTTCTAAGTGGTGTAATATTTTTTAAGTTTAATGATACTGACCACTTGCAAGGGTTGGAGCCAACGTGGATGGTGGTAAAGTATGATTGAAAATACTGTTGATTTTGATGAGTTGAGTTTAATGATATTAAGCAGCATCGATAGTCGAATAATTAAAGCTTAATTTAGTTTTTTAGTATATGGGCATCACTATTTACACACTCCATACAATTGGAATCTACCCACACAATTTAGGGGTACATATTTTGTTTCTCTTCGCATATGAAAAAAAGAAAATACGGCTTTGTCACTTTCCACTGTATTTAAGATGTTTAAAAAAACAGAATTATTTGTTCTTTGCGGAATTGGGAATACACACATTTTGGAAATCCTCTTTCATTTTTCTAATTCATTCAAGATGATGCATATCACCTAAGACATCGCAAATAACCCGTTATTACGGTGGAATTCCTTTCATGTTTTTAATGTAGGTACTTCTTGCCCAGTTTTAAATATCTGAAAGGCAAACAGACTATTTCAAATGGTAAGTCCTGGCACACTGCACAATAGGAGCGATCAAGTTTGGCATGTAAATTAACCAAAGGCGTAGACAAGAAACAATGCGAAGGGGATGATCGATTTTCAATGGAGTTAAATGTGCAGCCGAAAAAAATATTGAGCTTTAGCGAATTTTTAATTTTCACACCCCAAATCAAATCAACTGTATTAATTTATTTATGGACGGTTACCAGATGGATATTGGTGTTCTAAAATTCTTGGACTATCAAGCTAACTAAGACTGTATGACGTTTTACAACTGCAATTTATGCAATAATGACAGTTTCTATGCAGGTTGCAAATACGCTACTTCAGATACTGATAGTATTATTTTTTATTTTATTGATAGTTCGCAGCAATAAAAGGCGATTAGTTGAAATATCTGAAAATTTAGCTAAGTGATAAAAAACTTCTAATGTTATCCAAACGCTCGAATTCTGCTCTTTCAATAATTCAATTTCACGATTTCATTTTCAACTTCCATTTGCTAGATGCGCAAAGGATAGTAAATATTATTTTTCCTTTTTTTACCAGCTGTGTTAATTTTCCAATTTAACTGGATTCTGGCCGAAATAACTTGGTGTTGATTTTTAAGGGTAGGTATCAGCTAAAAGCATTTTCGTTTCAAATGTTTGGAATGGATAATCAAATATTCTTCCACTTTCAACAATTGACATAGAAATCACTTTGAACAGCATACATAAGGTGACCACTTAAAGTGGATCGAATTTCGGTACAGAAAAATAAAATTTCAGAAATCAGAAATTTAAAATGTTTCGGTATATTTATGTAAATGTGTTTAAATTATCGAATGACACACTCAAGGCATGGCATTTTTATGAAGTACCTGAAGGTTTTTCAATGGTCCAATACTTAACCGGGTGTTATTGGTGGATCCTCCTCTGTGATTCTGATGAAAATTAAAAAATTACGAAGTAACTAGCGGTGTGCCACAATGCTACATTATTTGTCCCTTTGCTTTGGAACGTCATACAAAATTCTACACCTATCGATTCAAACAGACGATATTGCCGTGGTTATTCTTGTGAAACTTATAGAAGATCTCAAACGGCAAAATCTTCATACACAATCTACTTAATTAATGCAGAAAGTCGTCGTCAAAAATTGTTAGTGCATAGGTGGGTTAATTCCAAATAAGAAGTAGAAATATAGGCCAAGTGGCACATTTGAGCTGTTGCGAACAATTTCTAGTCGTATACATACTCCTCCTCGTCGTATCTTCAATGCTACGTATCTATTTGTTCGATGAAAAAATTGAAAATCTAAGAATTGAGTGAGTCCGTAATAGCTGAAAAGACAACAAGAACGGTAATTGATTTTATAGAAAGCGGACATGAAACCATAGCAACTCTTCACATTACGAAAACTTTTCCGAAAACGCTGAATACGTTTTCTTTTAATGTCCTCTATATGAAACCGATCAGATCGACAACGAGGCGTGACACCGCCCATACAAAAAAAAAACATTCAAAATCGTATATCTCGAAAACCACCAATTCGATTGATGTCAAACTTACAGATAGTCATAGTTAGTGACCCTTGGAGTGCTCCTGTGAAGATTAATCAATCTCAATAGGTATCTCGAAAACCACCCAAATCGATTGAGCTCAAACTTACAGATAATCTTAGTTATTGGCCATGGAGTCCTCCTGTGAAGATTGGACAAAATTGGACAAAGGAGCGTGGTCCTATACAAAAAACATATTCTATAGGGTGAAATTCGATGACGATGACCGCTGGGCCGATTTGCATGATTCTTTTATGTTTTGTTCGAATTGCTGTATTTCAGGTTTAGGCAGTAAGAATATTGCAGCAAATCGATTCGGAACATTATTATCTAATACGTACCTAAGCAATACAATTCCTGTGTACGGGCAAATCCGGGCGGGTATAGCTATCTCTATAATTTCATACGAAGAGAAGAGACGTTCTGTTGGGAAAAGTGTTTTGGTTGCATTTTTAATAAATCGGTTGTGAAGTAATAAAGTTTGGCGCTTAAATTGAAATTCCTAAAATGAAACCTCTGTTGAATTGGATATGCTGCCACTACTGCGTTTATAATATGCTATTAGATCTCCCCTGGTTTCTTAAAGCACTTATTCCCTAGTCAGTTGACGACAGTTTATCACTCTCTAACCAGAGAAATTTCGCCACGTCCTATATCACTAGAGTGGGATAGAAATTCTGAGCATTTTAACAAAAATATACAACATTTCTATAGACTTCAAATAAATTTAAATTTTCTCCAACACGACTGACTATTATAATGCGGAATCCCCTTTTCACATTTGAATTGGATTTAAAGTACCAGAAATCAAAAAACTAATCTGGTAAAAGGAAGATTTCCTTTCATCTAAGCGTCAATCCTTTTACAAGATTCGTCTACCCCTAAACTCACTCACAAAATGTGTTAAGAGAATAACAGAAAACAGAAATCCCAACTGACATAGGCAACCTCCAAGAAAAATTATGAAGCATCGCACAAACTCTAGCATATAACTATAAATCGCCTGCCACTCGCTCCTTCGTCATGACAAAATAGAAGCGGCAAGGGAATATCCCCTGCCCGGGCCGGGTAACAGAATCAAGGAGATCCACAGCAGTACCAGTGAAGAAGGCACTTGGTTAGTATAAACATGAAAAACTAAGACACCGGCAACAAACCAACAACCAATATTCCTTGAACTTATCTACGACAACGACGAAGATGACGATGAAACAAACGACATAATAGGAGAAGTAAGTCCCTTTTGCCAGTACCAGCATTGGGGATTTGTGTAATGTTACTCCACCACTTTGATGGAGTAAACACATTAAGAGCAATAATTGCTCCCCAAGGGATAGACTAACGACACAGCCAAGACACCCGTTGTGAACGGTGCACGCTCCAGAGTCAGGTAGAGAACTGTGTTTCATTTATTTCTGCTCATTCGCCGCCCCCACAACCGTTGTTGTCATCGTCGTCGTCATGCATCATCAAAGGATTTTGATTTTTCGTGTGGTTCTTTTCTTCTCGTTCTTTGGCGTGCTTTTATCATTCTTCAAGTGGTGAGTGCAGACGGTATTGGTAGGATGGCGTAAGCAGTCCTTCAACGACAATCCGAAATTCGTATACTACAGAGTAGAGACTACAAGACGATATAGTTGCAGGAGCTGATGTTGATAATGATGTTGTTTATACTAATGTTGGCGTTGCCGATGTTATTGGAGAAGCGATACGGTGGTGACGACACCCAGCACAACCATTCGAAAGGTGTTCATTTGCTTTGCCAGGGCACACAGGTATAGGTTGTTTTCCTTTTTTCTTAATTCAGGGTAAAACTTTCTAATTGCTGTTTCCACGTCAGTATTACAGGTAACGGAAGGAGCGATAATGTGTGCACTGCCACCCGCCAATTAATTAGTTGAAATGGATTTGTGGATGTATGGAGAGTTTTTTTTCTGCTTTCCATTCGGGTTTCTTTGCCTTCTTACTAAGGACGAAGATTGATGAGACATACTACTTGGTTGTCTGTAGAGGTAGCTTCTTAGTTGAGCGAACGATATAGACTCGAATCCATAAATGCAATACTGGTGTAAACGCAGTCAAGGACTGAGGGGGAGGCTCGTAAGAGTGATGAAACGTTAATAAGTCGGGATTTGTTATTAAAGAAACTTTGTGCGACTTACGGTAATTAGGAGAGAAAAGTTTTGCTGAAATGTCGTAATCAAATGTAGCAGCGTGGAAATGTGTCTTGAATTAGTGAAGTACCTAGCTGCTTCGTGTGTTGACTTTTGGATTGATGATGGTATTTTGCATGGTGTTTTATTTTGGCTATCCATATTTCTCAACTAAACAGCCTTTCATATATTTAGGGGGTTGGTGGTGGAGGTACACTTGAACCCTTTGGGTAAAAAAGAATATTGTATCCGAAAAGAAATGCTAAGCAAAGTAATATAACGGATCAATCAAGTAACATATGCGCCTGCAGTGACACCCAAGCTACACCTACGGCGAGCTGCTTAATGTCCTTAAACCCGATATAAGACCCTTGAATCTCATATATAAAAATGAAAATTGTGACTCCCTCACTGACTCATCAGCACCCAGCCCAAACCCTTTGTCCTAGATAGCAAAGGAATATACAAGGAATAAGGAAGGATATTTAGAAATATAAACAATAAACTTACTTCATTAAACTTGCAATAATAGTCATAAATCTAAATCAATACAATAAAAACTTGAAACAATTCCTACGCAATATGCCAGCGTTGCACTTAAAAATCGGTCTTATAAATTTCGACCCATTTTATTAAATTAAATATATTTTCCAAATATACTAACTGCTCCTTAGGTACTTCTTAGGTAGGTTTATAAAAGAGGAATCTAACTGACAATCTCTAGCAAATCCTGAGGATTGCGGGAGCTAAGAAGCGGGCAAAGGCTAGTTCCAATATATTTCTTTGAAAGATTAAATTATATGGTGGGCCATTTGTTGGTTTCTTTTTAAAATGCTCTACAAAAAAACACTTGACTATTTTTCAATGATTTCTTTATTAAAATTTTTCAATACGTTTACCTTAGTTTCAAACCCTGTTTCACGAATCTTGAGTGCCAATATTGACTACATTGTGAATTTTCCGAACCCCCAATATGCCTAATCTTAAAATAACATTTTTCAAACAAAATTGTCATTAATTTCGAGAAGCTCTAAAGCCCAAACAGAGAAGCGATAACGAAGAAGGGGGAAATTTCGCCTCAATTCCTTTAATCAGTTGGACCTTGTAAGCGAATAATACGGCACCTTAATGCCAAATTCTTTCCAGGCTAGTGCGACTAATTCAGTTCAATTGTTGAGATGCTTCGCGCATTGAGGTTCAAGGGCTTGGGCACTCACTTTCGGCTAAATCTATATATATAAAAATCAATTGGTGTGCGTTAGTCTCGCAAAAATTCAAGAACGGATAGACCGATTTGGATAATTATTTTTTAGTTTAGTTCGCCTAGAAGAAGTGAAAGAAAATTTGGAAAACAACAAAGTAGAAGCCGGAAAATTGAAAAAAAAAAATTGTATGGGAATATACACCACCAAACCCATTTAGCTCAAATTTTGAGAAATGCTTTGTAATTGGCCCAATTGAGATTCTGTGAAGTTTGGTCAAAATTAAAAAAATTTTAAAAAAATTTTAAAACATTAAAAAATCTTATATCTCGAAAACCACAGAATAGATTGTGCTCACATTTTGAGAGAGACTGTGTTGTTGGCGCAAATGCGTTTCTGTGAAGTTTGGACAAAATTAGACATAGATTAAAAATTGTATATCTCGAAAACCACCGAAACCATTGAGGGATTGAGCTAAAAAATTTAGGCATTATTGGCTCAAGAGTATTCCTGTGGAGTTTGTACAAAAAGGCGTTCATTCATTTGAATTACGAAAGAGTTTCATTTAATCACAACACATTTCTTAAACTGTACGCAGGAAGGAAGATTGATTGGGATTCATAATCGCTTATGAAGAGTTAGATACAAATAAATCAATTTTAAGTGGCACGAATCACCGGGTCATCTAGTCCGCGATATTTTAATTTGAAACTTGTGTGTCTTCCAGGTCACACCTATGTGTATCTAAAGGAAAAAACTTGTAGTCTTTCAAAGCAAGTTATAGTCAAGATATTTAGAAAGCATATAACCAACAAACCCACTATATCTGCGGTTAGAAGCTCAATTGACGAGTGGGTTTTCCCTTCGTCCGTCGATGGCGCGACTCTGGCGGATGCATAGACATGAGCTTAACAGATGCCTTAGGAAGAAAAAAGAAAAACGGTGATACAGCGGAGTACTTCCTCAGCTTGCTTTCTGCATTTCTTGGTGACGAATCTTTAATGGTGATGGGGTAAGTACTGATTTCATAAGGGGTTCATTGCTTCTTTAACAAATACAAAAAGGTAGGTATCACTCTGGAACTGCATTTAGAGCTACAGATCTAGAGACATTCAACAAAAACAGCACTGTAGGAATTCGTTCAACCGTTTGCTTTCAGGAAGTGTTGGAAATTATTTTTGGAAAATCGATATTATGTTCAAATTTGTTTAAAAATTAAAAAGTTTAATTCGAGAGAAATATTCGAATGACTCAACTGGTTGGCGTTTGTTTGCAAAGTTCGAGCATACTATTACTAGGTTAGTTTCTGGAGTGCATAATACAAAACGTCATCGTTCGATGAGTGTTGCGAAGTAGAAGTACCCTAACTCTACAATCTCCGATCTAGATCTAGATCTGCATAAGCCTGCAAGCAGGTATAGTTGACATAACTTCCATAAGAGATTTGGCAAAATGCAGAACTTTCGCCTATTATTTCACTTTGTTGTGATGAAATGAGGTTTTATAAAATGTTCTCCACTATTTCACATTTTGCTATTGCAAATGCAACTATTTGACTACCAGAAGTTTGCAAAATTTGTGCTGTACGGAGAGACTTATTTTTGGAGGCCCTCTGGCCCTGTTTCACCCCGGTCGGTGCCATCATAAGTGAGTAGAGTATAGATAAATTTTATTTCAATGGGGCTGCCAATAGCAGGTATTTTTTAGAACAATACTCAACAATTTCCAAAACTGTTTCTATAAAATACAATAAAAGCGGTTCTTCAAAATAGCCAACTCACCTGTCAAGTCGATGCGAAATATCGGCACATCCGAGTACGTGCTGGTCGTGTTTAACCGCAGTTTCTTGGTCTTTGAGTCATAAGCCTCTAAGAAGAACTGCTGCTGCAAGCCCCCATCGTACCCAGGCAAACATTCCAGTTCCATTGTTGAATAAATTATATTATCATAGTTCTCCAAATGCATTCCATTGCTATTCGATGTACCGTAACCATTGTAGAAGTTCTCCATGCGTGAGTATGCATACTTCGGTTGATATTCATCATTCTGACCAGCTTCGCCCTCCTCCTCGTCATCTTCGTCATCATTATCATCGTCTTCTGCACCACCAGAAGCACTAATCTTCATTGTATTGTTATGGCCAACCAATGGACCATTTGGCTTAACATTACTTATACCACCATCATCATGAGTGCTACTACTACTTGCTGCCGCCGCAAATGCCGGTGGAGTAATTTTATAGTTTTTCATCATGTTGTTAGTCGAGTGCTGTTGTTGCATAGCCCCAAGTGATTTTCGTATCCGAATCTTATCTAATTTATCAATGTCTTTCCTACCAGTGTCAGAGAACTCTTGATGCTCTTGTTCGTGCTGCAGACGATGCTGCTGATAATGGTGGATCGGTTGCATCGGAACATTACCCGAGGTTACACTTTGGGGCGATGCCACACGATGATGAGTATCACCACTCGGATGCGGTAAGGTAGCTTGCCGTTTTGTGAGATGAATTGATGGTGTGCCGCTGGTTCGCTTCATCTTCTTCGTCCTTGGCTTGGTTATTTCTCGCCTTGCTTTCGTCGTGGCCCTTGTGTAATGAGAAATGTTACCCACGTCCTGATTCGATTTGGATATTTTTTTATATGACTTCGAATTTTTAAGACGATCCTTGCTACTGGCACTCCTGGTCCTTATGTTCCGTGGAACAATGGCACCAGTAGAAGATGCTACTGCTGCTACTTCGTCATGTTTCGTGTCACGTTTCGTTCTTCGATAATATATTTCACTTTTATTATTTATGTTCTGGCCGAAGATTCCTGATGTGGAACGTTGTTTTTGCTTCTGCTGCTGCTGTTGATGGTGCTCCTGGTCCTGATGTGAAATTGATGCATCAGCCTCGTCCTTGTCCAACGGCATCACATTCGACGGGGTGAAGGATGTTCGCTTTTTTATTTTCAATTTTTTCGTGACCGTCTTTTTTGCTACGGTGTTGGCTTTTTTACTAAAACTGCTGCCACTAGTGATACCAGTGGCCCGATTTCGATTGATTCGGTTGTCACGTAAAAATTCCATGTGGGGATAATTTGATTCTCGTCCGTATGCGGGTGGCATTTGATTAGGATGTATTGTCGTTTGATTCGATGAATTCAATGAGGCCGATGTGACAACGTACGGTCGTAGTGTGCAATTCCTTGGCGATCCAGGCTTGGCTGTAATAAAATAATAATAATACATAAATAATGTAATTCTTTATTGGGAATCTGTTGCACAATCATGAAATTCATCCTTCTCTGTACATTCACAGCACAATCACACATTCAATAGAATTTCATCAATTCACAAAAGGATAATAGAAGTGAATTTTGTATGTGGTATTGTGTCTCTGATGTTTTGGGAGAAAATTATTATTTATTGTAGATATTTACCTGCAGGTACAACTTGAAATAGGCAGGGCTCCGTTTGTTTGCCAATTGAATTTCTACCCCAACAGGCTAGCGTACCATAGTCTCGTTCGCCTTTGGGTGTATAAATTAATTCGCTGACAGTTTCAACTGGAAGAAAATTAAAAAAAAAAAAATGTACTGAAAAAATATTGCAATATTTATTCGATTTGTAAAATGAATGATGTAAAAATTAAAGTTGAATTTAATTAAACTAGCTAGCTATATGCCTATATGGTCTTAAATTTAATTGGTGAACGTTCTTACATAGAGTCGGTAATTTAGTGACCAAGAGTGATTCAGTTTTCTGGTGCTGGACTTCTTAAATACTCATGGTTTATAAAATGATTGACATTTTAGTCAGCAACTAAAACTAATCTAATCTCTACCAAAATACATATGGACCGATGGAGCGAGATTATAATCCCATGGCAGGTATGTGCCCCGATTACACGTTGCTGCCGTAATTTCAAGATATAAAACAATACATTCTTAGGGATACACCAGTACAACAACAAGAAAGTAGCCCACTGAAAACGGGGCTGTATATCAATTCCGATTTCCGATGGTCGCGATCAAAAATAGCCGCAATTTAAGTCGTTTGTAGGCACTCTGCAAACAACAATTAAGAGGCAGTGCTAATAGTGGTGGGTATTAAAGAGCATACATACTTACAAGTAAGTATATAGAGCTATCAGAAGTATCAAACTGTATCAGGAAATAGCTAACCAGTAGTCAAAGCACATGCTTTAGCCAAGAAACGGCGAATGACTAAGATGATTTTTTCTTATTTCAAAGGAAAAAGAAAGTTAACTAGCAAATCCCCCGTACTCTTTTGATTTAAGAAAGAATACAACAGGGTTCCTGTTTCTGTATAGTAAATAGACTGAGTTCAGTTTTCGTGGTTTTGAATAAGTTTTTCACTAGATGTTTGGTCGCATGTTGCATTACAATATCCACTTTTATTTTTTCGACCAGCATTGTTTAAACATTTGATCAATGTATGTACATCTTTTCTGTTTAAATTTCTCAAACCGAAGTGATAATCTTGTATTTTGAAATCTTCAAGATATTTTTTGCAGATGTAATCCTCTAGAACAGCGGTTCCCAATTTTTTTAGGTTGCGGAGCACTTTTCTGGAGAGAAATTCCTCGCGGAGCACTTCGTTGTCCGTACGTATCACCTTTTTCGTATTTATGGAAAACGCAATTACTATTTTCCGATTTTTTTTTTTAATTTTATTAAATTGAAGAAATAAGTAACATGTATGTAATGTGTCCTTTGGCATTTTATAAAATATTTAAATCTAGTCGACATTAAAACAAGCAAAAGTGTTAACATCGGCCTGGCCGATGCTTTAATACCCTCCTCTGCATAAAAGTCATGCAAAATGTTTGCCATGCCGTATTGGTTTGGTATAGGAGGTACCAGAACTACTTGACCGGCATAGACAATTTTCAATACCAATCTGAAGACGAGACGGTAAAAATAAGACCTCTCATAAAATTTTATTCGCCTAAGTCGATTCGTTTGGACGCTATCGTGATTTCAACAGAGAGGTACATTGCGTTCGTTATTCATGCCATATTTTGTTGTTGAAACTTTCAAGGCAATATATTTATATGTTTTCTGAAAAACAGAAGTTATCCAAACGCGTGATATAATTTTTCGGGTAAGTCGTTACATTATGTCAATCGTCGAAATTCTGTCTGTTGGTCTGTCTGTTTAGTGGACTTAATTCTTCTTTTTTAAACAGGAAAGTGCACAAGGTCTTAATAAATCGTTTTTTATATACAACCAACAAACGTATACACTTTCCTGATATTTAATAAATGTTTCATCTTCTGTTGTTATATTATAAGCAAGTAGGTACGTAAAAAGTGCCATATTTTATTTTATTTATTGTAATATAGATTGGGGTAGTCCTTCGGGAAAATGTTTTCTCCCACGGGCAACTATATGTGGCAATATCGCGCGTGGGTTCAAGATCTAATCAATACCTTCTTCTTCCGGATAATAACAAGACTCTAAGGGCCAGTTTCAAAACTAGCTGATAAAGTCTCGGATAGACTATCCGGAACTTATATGACAGCTAAACTTCAACTTTTGGTTTCAAATGTTTTGGATAGTGATATCTGACATATATAGTCTCGGATAGAGTATCAGCCGGTTCAAGTGGCTGTTAAATGCTTTATCCGGAACATAAACAAAATATTTATTTGAAGAGTCTGGAAAAAATATACAGCCCTATTATGGCTATCAAATATCAACACGATATTTGATAATAATGATACGTATCAACAAAATGAATGAATCGGTATTATGGTTATCAACCTATCAACATTTTTGATGAATTGTGAATTGTATTAGATTTAAGATTTATTGTGAATAGTTTTATCGATAAACTTGGTATTACGGTTATCAAAAAATTTGATATTCATCAAATTTTCTATCAACCACAAATTTCTCGTTGATACGTATCAAATATTCGGGCGCATCAAATTAAAATATGTGTATCCTCGTTTTTAATGTAAAATAACGACTTTAGAGCGAAATGTCAGCGGTAGACATCCCAAATGTAGGTACTTAAACTACGAGTAGCGGCGATTTTAAAATTATTTGCAAAAAGGAGACTATCAACTGAGCGTTGGGAATAACTTCAATATTGGCATTGCACAATCAACAGTGTTGGTCGTTCTTTTGAATTGCGAAAAAAGCGACTTTTGTTTAATAAAAACAACTAACATTATTCAACGAAAACTAGTCGTCAGCCATAAAACAAAAACCAACTACAAATCAGAAACGTCAAACGTCAAAACAGAACCCATGATATTTGATAAAATTTGATGATATTTTGATAAGTATTCACAATGGGGAAAATTTATCAATTGATACTCATAATACCAAATGATCAATGAATTGATAGATCTTATCAAGTATCAAATAATTGATATTTGATAGCCATAATAGGGCCGATAGTTTCAGAGCATTTTTCCATTCACAAGCGTAGACAGCAGTCACAGGTGTCCTAACATGGATTTGTTTGTGAAGAATATATAATATTGAAGAATATTACGATCATATTACACGACCCCGTAGTATTTCGCCCACGGCCAAATTATCTTGAAATACTCGACAATGAAGATTTCAGAATTCGATTCCGACTTACCAGAACGGCCGAAAACGCGACTGTGAAAGGAAAATTTTATTCACTTTTCTCATAAACCTTCCTACCACGAAGGGGCCGGCCGGTCACCTTGCCATTGCGTCCTTTTCTCGACGTTGTTGGTGTGGAGGCTTAAGTTGTAATGATTCAACAGGCTATGCTGTCGGCGGCTTTAGCCGCCAGTATAGGGTCACCCATGACAGACAGGATGTTTTAATGAACAACGAACTGATAACTTCCCAAAAACTCTTAAACTCCTGGAGAGCTTATCTACTTCCCCCCTCTTCACCCACACGGGTCATACGACCCGTGCCGATAGTCAGCCTGGTTGGGGGCCCTGAGTAAAAAATATCTCAGCCAAACGAAGTATCCGGATACCGCCTCCAGCTTCTGTTAGAATTCTTTTTGAAATTTTGCTGGCTCAATTTTTTCTTTCGTTAATTTATCAAAGGTCTTTTTTCTTTTGGCTTTCCTAAAAGAACAAAAAATATTGGAAAACACGAAACAAACAAAGACAAAACAAATGACATGGTGTATCGAAACAAACTTAGTGGCTGATAAATTTTTGCACAAGTTAGTTTATCAGAGACTTTGACGATGAAACAAAAAAAATATCAGCAGCTTTTATCTGGTGGATACCGTTGTGTGTCGGAACCTTTGAAACGGACCAAATATAAGTTTATTTCTTTGCTAAAAGCGAGCGACGCAAGGCGAGCACGGGTCAGCTAGTAATATATATTGCAACAAATTTGTAACGTTATAGAGCAAAAAATAAGAATGTACTACAATAATTGCCTGACAACAATTAAAAGGTGTTCTCTTTTCAATAAAGTGACAATCACTAACAAATATATGTATGTTTATATGTCCGCTAAGTTCAGCTACATATTTATAGCAAAGAGGTACTTTAGCCCCAAGCAACTTCTCCTTTTCTACAAAGCTCAGGTTAGACCAGCCCTGGAAGATTGTTCCCATAGATGGAGCTCGGCCCCAAAACATTCACTTAACCTACTTGATACAGAGACGAGCAGTTCGACTTATTGGAGACCCTACACTCACATCGAATCTATAACCGTTGGTGCACAGAAGACAAGTCGCTGACCTATGCTTGTTCTATGGTAGATGTTCCGAGGAACTCAAAGACATTATCCCTCGAAATGCAACTTTTGGGCGCCCCACAAGACAGGCTGCTAATGCTCATGATCATTACCATACAGTACACTTGACAAGCGCGAGGACATTAACTTCCCAAAACTCCTTCTGTTATAGGACAAGCAAACTTTGGAACTCGCTTCCTGGGGATATATTTCCAGAAGTATACAATTTGCAGCAATTTAAGTGCAGAACTAACATACATCTGCAAGCATCTCGGGGCGCTGTTGCAGCGTTATAGGTTCGCCTTTCCCGAGAGAAGTATTTAAAAAAAAAAACAAGTAAAAGTGTTATCATCGGCCTGGCCGATGCTTTGATACCCTCCACTGCATAAAAGGCAAGCAAAATGTTTGCCATGCGAGTTAGTATGTATTGTACATGCATGTGTCTAATGTGGGTTTTGTATGGGAGGTACCAGAACTACTTGACCGACATAGACAATTTTCAATACGAACCTGACGACGATAAAAAGAAGTCCTCTCACAAAATTGTATTCACCTATGTCGATTCCTTTGGACACTATCGTGTTTTCAACAGACAGAGAGACACATGGGTCTAATAGTGGTTTTGTATGGGAGGTACCAGAACTACTTGACCGACATAGCCCATTTTCAATACCAACCTAACGACGGTAAAAACAAGTCCTCTAACAAAATTTCATTCGCCTAGGTGGGTTCGTTTGGACGCTATCGTGTTTTCAACGGACAGACAGACGGACATGGCTAAATCAATTCAGAATGTGATCCTGATTCAGAATATATATACTTTATGGGGTCTCCGGTGACTCCTTCTTGGCGTTACAAATGTAATGGCAAAGTGAATATACCTTCCTGTGGAGGGTATAAAAAAGATGATGAAGTTTTAATATAACGTTCCAATGGTCGTTCCAATTTAATTTGCAACTACACTTTGTGTAGGTTGTACTTATGTAGATATTACAAAACATGTAGATTAAAGTCCTTGGACGAAATTAATTTTGCAAAACATTTTTTGCTTAATCAAATAGTATTTTCCAAATAGAGTATACACTATACAGCAACAATTTCTCTTTGCCAAGGCTAGTGGATACTAACTGCCAATTGAAAAAGTTGAAATCAAATTTATGTGTCTCTGTATTTATAAAGTTCCAGGAATTTTGCAACGAAACCTAACTGAGTAAGAAAATATACAAAAAAAAAAATACTCTGGCTATATCTCGTATAAGCATTCCAAATATAATTTTCCTTAGAAATTGTCTAATGAGTAAAAACAATTTCTCTTCCGAATTTTATTAAAAATACCTTGTCAGTAGACAAGGACAACTTACCGTACGTCTCGATGTGGGTGTCATTTGATGCGATTATTGTGCGATGTATGTCACCAGTTGTTGTGGTAGTTGCTTCTTGAATTGTCGCATAATGTCCAGATGGTACTTCAAAATGCTCACCACTGCTCGAAAATGTCCATTCAAATTCAATTTCCGGTGGATCTGAATTCACTCGACATGGTATCGGTACGGATTCCTCAATCGATGCACCAACTACAGTCACTGTTGTTGTACTGCAAACTGGAGCATCTGTATATATAGGAAAATACGAGAAGGATATACGAGAATAAGTATTTTAAATATTGAATTAGGATTAGTGTCCCTGTCCAGAGTAGATATCAAAGTGTGTTGTGTAAGTGTATATTTAAATTCAAGGAGATTTCAAATGAATTTAAAATCTCTCCCCTGAAGTCATAGTAGTTAGGTAGTTTTTTATTTGCACCTCTGTGGATTTGTTGAAAACGAAAATTCATTTCATGATGCACAATATAATGAAAATATATCTTTTCAAATGTTTTCACTTAATTGGGGTATTTAGCTTTGCAATTTGTATAATGACGAGCTGTTCATTGATACAGCACGCATATACACATTACACACGCTGCAAATTTGAGCCCTGCTCGAAAAGAGGACAAAACTTTTCTGCTTTAGAAAAATTTTACGTATGTATCAAATCAAGCAGACGATTCGATATAGTAAAGGAGGAGCAAAAATCCTTGATGAAAAATTCAAAACAAATTTTCCATTTTATGGCCGGTACTTGTGGTAAATCGTTCGGAAATAATTTTGAATATCAAACGATTTCTTTTGTCCTTGCATGTGTTCGCCTGTTGTTGGATTGTTATGGCGAGGACAAACTCTCCTTCTGAATTGAATACGCAGTCAATTTTAAAGAATTACCTATCCAATCCATACAGAAAAGTACATGTCTTAAAGTTTTTTTTTTTCTGCTTGTACTTCGACAACGATGGTGGTGGTATGTTGTTTTCACATCATTGGCAGTGAAGGACTCTGATTTTCTGTTTGTGGCATGTGAGGGGTTTCGTCTTGCTTTTCTATTTCTCCGTTATTGTGTGTGTATGTCGTCTGTATTATGGAGGGAAAAGCGGTTTTGTTTACCGCAGGCGGGCGTAATAAATTTTAATGTTATTTTTCGAAATTGAATTTATTATGAGGTAGGACATTTTTCAATCTGCATGCGGGATATAAAGAAAAGAACTTGTGAAATGATTTCGACGTTCATAGAAATGTGAATATTTGTCAAGTAATTTGAATTTGAGTGTTTTGAGGTCGTAATTGAATGCAAGGACGGACTGAGTAGCAGCTGATGTTTGGAATTTAATTTATGATTACGGAATATGCAGTCACTTGCGGTTTATTTGTACAATTTTTAAATTTGAAGCAGAGTTATAATTATACTAGAAATTAAAAAGAAACATTTTTTATTTCCTGTGCAAAGATTAACTTTCTATCTGGGTGCACATATTAGGTACATATCTTGGAAAGACTCCACTCACTTTGCAACATTTGCCCTCGAATTCCACTAAAAACGTATTAAACAAATGAGATTAAGCCTTGAGTTAGTTATTTAGTGAGTTTTAAGAAAATGCGGGGACAGCGTAAATTCGTTAATTGAAGTGCTCACTTTTTTGGTGTTTTCGAGGCACTGCTGATAGTATGAAATATTTGTTCCTATAAAGCCCAAGCTGTGGATTTTTTTCAGACGGTTATAAGTTGCAAGATACAACATAAATAGGGTAGTCCCGACCATATTTTGTGAGGAGATTGATACATACATCAATATGCCAAGTATCCAACTGCAGCTGCCATAAATATCAATGTCTATAGTGTTTGGTAAATAAGCACTAACTTCCATACTGCAAATTTTGCTGCTATAGTTGCCATGCACATATTAATTATTTTTGTTGCATGCAAGGTGCCAGCATTATTTATTATTGAAAGGATTTACTCCCCCCCTGCATTCACGAATCTCGAATGAATTAATGAGATGACCGAGAAGTGAGACGACACTGAGAAATAATTTTGAATATCAAAATATCGACGGGTTAAGCAGCTTGGCTATCACTGCAAACGCATATATATGAATCTAGCTCTCCACCTGTTTGTCACAATATAGCGCATAGCCATAAAAGATAAGCTGGATAGAAACCGTACTAGTCTTTAATTACCATTCGCATTTTATCACAGATGCACAATTGCCTCCAAATAAATTCGAAAATCTCATAAATGAAACAAGGATTTGAAATTACAAATACAAAAAACAAAGGAAATACTTTCGCCGCCCATGCAGTGGTGCAAAATGGTGGAAAATTAAATTCACTTCATTCATTTCGCTCACTCGTTGCCAATGAATCGATGTAAAATTATCGAAATTAAAAACAAACAAGATAATATTTTCCCAGCTATATTAATGGTGTGCGTAAATATATAGGTACAATCGACTGTAATGGTACGAGTGCTGTATAATGAATCAATAAATAACGACACAATAAGTGGCAAATTGAATTGTATAAAGCGAAATATCGCACAAGGATATTATTTTAGTCCGTCTTTTGCTGGAACTGAGCACGGAAGAATTAATAGTATGCAGATTAAATGCAGCTATTGAAGTATGTTTCCATTAATGTGGACAATCAATAGAGTCATGTACATAAAAGAGGAAGGTATGCACTTGAGCATGTGCATTACTGAATTATGCTTAATCAATGGAACTTAATCAGAGATTAAAGGCGTTTGTCCAAATATATTTTGTTATTATAAATAAATTTCAAATTAATCCTCCCAAAAATTCCAGGAAGATAATATTTCAGATATTATTGAGTATAAGTAGCTAGTTCATACACTGAGAGAATAAATGCAGTTAAATACAAGCCAAATCTCATTTAGCTATTTATTTATTTAGTACAAATGAATTCATATTTATTTTAATTTCTGAAATCTAATCCCTATTCAAACTTATCAGAAGACACTTTGAATAAATCTTAAATCTGTTTCTATGAAACTTTTTTCGAAATAGTTCTTAATATTACGGGAAAGCTATAGGTTAATCTTTCGTTCATATGCCTCCTTTTATTTTTAGCAGGGACCGAACCCAATTGACCTATTTGTTGAAAAAGGTCTGATGAAACAGGTATTTGTGGCCCAATTTAATTAGTGGTGCATAGTGCTTTTTTTCTCTATACAATCTATTTTTTTTGGGCACAGTAAATGGGTCCATTCGACCCAATTTTTTTTTTTGGGCCAATGAAACCTGGTTCATAAAATATAATGTACATTTTTGCTTGACAAATGGGTTAGTTTGACCCAATAATTTTTCGGGGTTAAAATATTGGGTACAATCAACACAATATTTTTTTGGGTTAAGCCCCAAGTTTATTCTATTAGAATAGCCTGAATTATTAGTTTTATCCACATTATGTAACATTATACAATGTACATTCATACGCCTTATCATCTCTTCAGTTTCCATTCTTTCTAATTCAATCGAGAAAAGCGAAATAAAGAAACAAATGAATGCAAGTCATAAAAATAGTTAACGGCAAATTAAGCTGCATAGATAACAAAAAAGTAATCAAGGGCACGATTGGGTCAAACGTACTTGCACATACATGTATGTAGATAATATATTTGTAGTTAAATGTGAATTAAGATACGAGTACACCACATGCCAATGCCAAACACGACATACGCATTCCATTCCAGTCTGACGTCAATTCGACGTCAGAATATTTCATAAAAGGGTGCATGTCGTGTCGTGTACTCGGCATATTATTGACGCTTACATTATTATGTTGGCATGCGTCTGTCAACTGGCACCCATATGTCCGACTCAGAATGGCATGCAAATTTCGGAGAATAAAAAAAATCGTTTGAATTGAAGATTTCTGGAAGTTTTTTAATCCATTGACATCGTAGCCATCCTTTGATGGAATTTGTTACTTTATGCCTTGATTGAAATAAGACGAACCATATTTTGGGATATATACTATATTTGGAAAAATTAAGATTTTAGGGCTTTCTGGTGACATTTCGAAATAAATATAGTATATATCCTAAAATATGGTTCGTCTTCTTTCTATCAATGCATAAAGTAACAAATTCCATCAAAGGATGGCTACGATGTCAATGGATTAAAAAACGTCTAAGAAATCTTCAATTGAGGCAATTTTTTGCTCTCCGAAATAGCCAATAGCGATGGAATTGCGTC
Source organism: Cheilosia scutellata (assembly GCA_955612985.1). NCBI lineage: Eukaryota > Metazoa > Arthropoda > Insecta > Diptera > Syrphidae > Cheilosia > Cheilosia scutellata. The sequence goes on along the minus strand of OY015312.1, from coordinate 27,253,365 downwards.
ACATTTACTGACGCTTTAATATCAGTTAAATAATATTTTTGTTCAACACCTTACATATTATAACATATTACATGAATCTCCGCTGCGGCAAAACACATGCCAGTCACCGTCGACATACGAATATGCCAACTTTGAGACAAAACGTGCATGCCGTGTACTCGGCATACTTTTCGCACATGCCACAATGTATAAAACGTGGCATATTCTACAATATGTCGCATATGTCGTGTTTGGCAGCTTTAGTATTACATTTTTTAATTTTTTTTAATTGTCAAAACGTAAATTCTTTCCTTGTTCCCTCTACCAGGCACTGAAGTGTAAAATACCCTTTTATACAACCTAAAATATGTATTATACATGTGTGATGTACTTAGCAGATGAAAATTTGTATATCATCATAATAATAAGAGACCTAATATTTCACCCAAAAAAATTAAAAGCCTCTATTACCCATTTTCTATGGCCCAAAAAAATATTGGGTCTAATAAATCAATTTATTTTCACTAGAAATAATATTGGGTCAAATAAACTTTTTTGTTTCGGCTAGAAAAAATAAATGGTTGAAATAACTGGTTCATTTGGCCACTTATGTTATGTGGCCAAAAATACTAATTTTATGTGGCCCATTTTCAAAATGTTCTTAAAGGCATAACAGGAATCGACAGGCAGCTTCATCAGCATCAACCAGATGTACTTCTTTTTATTTTACAACCTTAACTACTACTGGCCTTTTTTGCAGAAAAAAATCAAAATACCCGGTATTTTCGATCCCTGATTTTTAGCGTTTTTGAACAACATTTTGTGTACCTACTGTAATTTTTTAATTTGAACTAGCGTATGACAAGTAGTTGGTATTGGTAATAGCCGCAATTATGTATATTTTATTTTATTTTATTCTCAATCAACTTTTCCAACCAGAACTACAGCAAAAAAAAAAAAATATGAGCGCATTTCAAACAACAAACATACCCCTGCTTGCAAAGACATATCGCTCGATCGACGATCGAGGATCGAGCTATGATCCATGATTGATTGTCAACACAGCACCGTCGTTGGCGTATGCAAAATATACACATTTACCCACCCCAAAGAAGAGGGAAATTTTCTGCGTGCTGCACTTCTCAAATATGTGTTTAGTAATGAAAGCCAGAGTGTTGAGTAACTTTATTATAACAGCGGAAGTAACTTTATTATAAAAGGGTTGAAATGGAATTTTCGTTATACTTTATCACAGTAGAGAAAAGCATTAACAATTCCATGTGATCAAAAATACCTTAAGGGAAAAATTTCCCTTAAATAAAGTGATACTGCGCATGTTGGGATCTTTCTTTTGCTATGGGACGAACTATACTAAGCAGACACGACGTTAGACGCAATCTTAGATTTTATTTAGTAGTGATCAGAATTCCATAATGGGAATGAAAAATTTCGAGAAGTGGGTTCTAGTTGGATCCTGAAAATTCATGTGAGGTCGGTCATAGATATCCTCACCAATGGACATATCACTCCCATACAAATTATCAGTGAGACAACTGAACTTCCGGCCAACTCTTACTGAACGTAATCATCCTATGTGGATCGCTTCGTTAGCGGTTTGAACTTTAAACTATAATACGAGTACCTATATAATTTTTGAACATCATCCTGTACGATTCGAAAACACATTTTCCCTTTAAAATCTATCCCTATGGAAAAGTATGTGTTTTAAGATGGACGATTGTTTTTTGGGGATAATGAATGCCTGGCTCTTTTCAGGGTGCATATGGGATCGTTGATGGCAATGCCTCCCTATACTATCAGTATTTCATTTATTCATTAAGGAAGTTTTAGCCCCTGTTCCATCTCTGGCAAACGTCTGACAAATATCAAAGAGTATTACTATTCTAAAGAGCTTCTCTGTTGTGAATCTGCGGGTGAAATAAAATGTAGGCCTTTCGTCATAAATATTGAAACTCATACACGAATGGTAGCGCTAAAGCATTTCTAGCGGACCCTACCTATTTTTTTGTATCCTTTTCTTTACAAAATTGCTATTATCTTTTCTTGTTATGATTTGTTCGGTAAGTTTATATTAAAATGTTTTCATTATAGTGTATGATTAACTTATAGCACTTCCTTAAAAAAACTTCCTTAAAAAACGCAAACTAAACATTTGCATATCTACACGCCTTATGCCATCAAACATTCAAACATGAAAATAATCTGATTAAAAATGCCTATAGCATACACTCATTATTTCCGCAAAATGATGACTTTCAGCATGTCCATATTGTCCAATTATATTTAGCTATCACGCGATAGCACCCATTTTTGAACCAATTTGCGGCGGATTGAAATCCAGTGCAAATATCAAATTAGGCTTCATCGATTTTTTAAAATAGATAATAGTATCTAATCTATCCATAAAAAGAGAGAAAAATATTTCGAAACATCATGATGATATTTTAGGGTTATTAAAAATACAACATTATGTGTTTGTAAACTATGTAAACAAACCGCTTGTGCAGAGCTTACAAAATTACTTAAAAACTCGCCATCGAAATCCAAACAGTTTCAAATGCACATATAATTACTTTATATTTGTTGTGGATATTCAATTTTAGTCCTAATTGAAGCAACATGTTCCTACTCCCAACAATACAAATTACTGCAAACAAGACTACATCCAGTTGTGTTCGTGTTACGTTACTGTGTGGAGCTTTGTTTTTATTAATTAGGTAGAGGTACACATGCACGAAATGGAAATTCTATGTTTAAATCCGTTTGTTATTATTCAGGACTCATTCGTAATCAATCATTTTGGGAGACCCAGCAAATAAACCATTCGCACGTTCGTGCATCATGAATGCAGGAGATGAATTGTATGCAATTCAACATTGTGATGTAAGTAATGATAGCTTCATTTAGAGGGGCAATGGAGGAGGAGGTCCAATCAAAAGGACTAATACATGCCTGTCACAGATTCTGGACATTTATTATACGTTACAGACTACAGAGCGACTGCTATACAATGTGGCTCCTACATAAGGATAATAATATGGGTCTACTTTTAATATAAGTTTTGTCGAATTGTTAGTTATGCAATTTAGTTGTTACGAGACTTTGACTTTTTGAATTTTAAATTATACGAGACTATATCAGGCTTGATGGACATATTAAATGTTTTTTCTTCGACGACTGTACTATGATATGATGGCGTTAAAGAGATGACCTTAAATACGCTCTAGTTTCGGTATTATTTATCTACCTATTGCCTCATTATGTAAAGTAGGTTGACGATGAAAGATAGTAGCTTTGTTAGTAATGGAAAAAACAATAGAATTAGTCATTCTTATAGGCAGTTTTATCAACATTGTTCACAGGAAAGTTGAGGAATTTTGAAGAAAATTTCTTCGTTTGATTGATAAAAATATTCTTAGTAAAGGCATGACTGGACCGTACGAAACTTTCTAGTTCTTTGCAAGTTTGGAAGCGGTTTTGTTTTAGGTACCTTAAATCTCAGACGCCTAAACTAAACCTTACTTAAATTATGGGGTGTATGGTAGTTTATATCTTTTTTCAAGTTTTCACATATTTTAGTTGTAATAACTTCTGTACAATAATAACACTTTACTTAATATGTATTTTTATATTGGCAACAAAATCTACTTGCCGATCCAAAAAGAAAGAGATTATTACAAATGGGTAATTTAATCGAAATTGTTAGAGCGGTTTTTGTAAAATTATTATTGAAATGTTTGGTTATCTGTCTATATCTTTAGACATTTAATTTTTTATGTTATATAAATAAGCAAGCTCATATTTAGCCGAAAGAATAAAATAAAGGATGGGCCAAGTACAAGTTTCTTTTTAAAAATGCAATAAAGTGAACGAAATTAAAATTTTCGCCATGTGCATTGTGCAAACCATTCTTTAAACCTTTGTGGAGTTCACTCTTTGGGAAGCACTCCTTCAAGTATGTACAACGTTTTTTGGGACAGTGGAAAGACTTTACAAATTTTCTCTGCATCCACGCATCGTTGGGATATTCTCATAAAAAATGTAGGTGTGCCAGTCAAGAGACTTGTAGACATTAGATGAAGTGCTCATCACGAGGCTGTTAAGCAGAAGGAAAATTTCGTGAAGATAGTTTAAACTCTTGAACTCCTTTGTGATCCTCAAAAGGAAAATTTGGATACAAGAGGTACTGCAACCATAACTGCCGTTTCAGATTTTTGTTGGGGAGTATAATTCGATTCCTTTGCGCAGTACCGGGCAGTACTCTTTAAGAATGAAAGAGTTTTTTTTTTATTTAATTTTCCTTATCAGTTGTTGTGACGGTTCCCATTTTTCGAAATCTTTACCTTCTTTCTTTCTTCTTTTGATATAAGAATTGAATCTACGGTAGCCGCCATTAAAGCATTTCTTTTCTTATCTTTTATTAGATTTAGCTCCAAAAACTTCCTTTCAGCAGTCGCGCTGATATGTGGAAATGTTAGGACCGAACCAATAAAATCTGTTATTAATGGAAACATGTTTTTACCCAACGCGTTTTTTTGTTTGAAAATGTGGTTACAGAATTGCTGTAGCTTTAAGTCTTTTGAAATATCTTCTACTTACATTAGATATCGCCATTCTTCATCTAATGACTCCTTATCTATACCTACCTTGCAGAAAATTAAGAAATTTTACTGAAATTAGGGCAAGAGAGAATTTTTCTAAAAAAAAAAAAACTATTACATATTTTGGGTTGAGCAGAGCAGTATAACTTGCTTTTGGGAAGTACGCAGTTTTGCATGAAAAAATCGCAGTATAATACTGCTATTGCAGTACTTTCGGCAGCCCTGACTGCAACCATACTCATATCTGCTGTATGCGACTTTACGTTTTCATGTTATCTCTCATTCTGGTGCGATCTTAGTTCATGCAGCACAGAAATACTTGCAAAAATACGGGCTACTCTCTAGAAAGAAGTGTAATAAAATATAGGTTAGGTTAGGTTAGATGCAGGGTTGTGAGGAGAACCTTCACAAAATACTAGGCACCATAATGGTCCATCCCTGTTTTTTTTTTTTTTTTTTTTTTTGTTAAGGCACTCGCGAGTTTTTTTTATGAACATCGTGATGAAACCGTGAAAAGGGCCATAATATTTATACGCAAGAGAGCAATGTACTGAGTTAGAAAGAAGAAAATTATGTCAAGGGACAAGGCTCAAGATACTGGTTTGAGGTTTGAAGAGGAAACACGAAGATCCTTGTTAGAATGTCAGGATACATTTTACACTAAACTTAATAATCGGTCTAAGGCCATGGAAGATATTCCGTCAGTTTTCTCAGCTTTTCAACCGAAAACATTGCTGTATGGAACGGAAGAGGAACTACGTGCTGTTGTTCCAATGCTTACCTCGACATTTACATAACTATGAGCCAATAGTATCATTTTGGAAATTAGGCAAATATGGCGTCACATGGTAGATGCCAAAAATAAATTTAAAAGATGGAAAAATTTGGACAGCCTTTGAATTTTTAAGCTTCATTGTTAAGTGGGACTTTTCAGATTCATTACCGAGCCTGTCATTGGAAACGAGAAAAATAGGTTGAATTATCTGGCTACACTTTCAATCGAAAAGGAGCACATATAAAATAAAGATAATTTTAATCATCATACATTATACTGAATTCTAATTTGCTACAAATTGTAAATAATAATAAAAGATTAAATCGTTTTTAATAAAATGTCTTATAGTATGTAGTTCTAAATCGACACAATCTCTACCAATTACACACAGTGCGTGATTAACCTTATTACGTTTGAAAATAATGTATTTTTAAAAGCTTTGTGTGTAAACTTCTAATTTCCTATTCGACACGAACTATAATTAAAGAGCGGAAATATTATCACCCATTCAAAATGTGCGTGTAGTAGTCAATAGGATTTCATTTGATTTTTTAACAATGTGATTGCTTATTTCTGTTGCCTATCAAATTCGATAAAATTACGTCTTTTATAGGTTCGAGAGATCCATTTATATTTTGCAAAAAATATTTTGACATTGGGTGTGGTAAGCTATATTAATTAGCAAAGGAGCTTCATAAGATGCTTGCATCAGCATTAAATTATGGTTCTCAATGTTATTTCCTTTTCAAACTATTTTTACTTGAATTATTGAAAATAAATGGTAACCCAACTAATCTAACTAATCTAACTATTCTACAATAGTCCATAGAATTAAGTATCCATCAGTTATACTCTTTGTTGTCCGAGGTGATACAGGAAAAAAAAAAACCTTAAAGTGCAATTTCTGTTTTCCGGGGTTGAACTTTAAACCCATTTCTCAGTAATCCACCGCGGACACAATCATTTTAATAAAAAATGTAAGTATTTGGTAAAAGAAACCCTAAAATTTTGAATCAGATTTAACGAGGTACAAATAGGCAAAGAAATAAACATAATAAGGGTATTTACTTAATCTGCTTACACATACCTGAACAGACATACAAAATTTTAATGGAATTTCTGTCCTTTCCCCACAACTACAATCTGTACGTAGTAAACACAATGTCAAACGACACTTTAACGAAACCCCATCCACAAGCTCGCAGATCCATGCTTCAGATTTGAATATGTCATTTAGCCTGCATTTTAATATTCATTCGACGTGTAACAATATATGAAACGCTTCCGGGGCGAAATACTGGCCACCCTCCAATTTTGAAACAATGACAGTGAAAATCCCTTCGATAACTGGTTTTCATAAAATTTTAACTGAAATTTGTTACCATTGTGCGTTAAGTGTGTTGTTATGTGGCGGAGCTGATTGGGGACATTCAAAATTGTAAATTCGTGGCCACGTATATAATCCATAAAAATTATTCAAATGTCTATGATGTATTCAAAGCACGCGTTTCAAAACACAGGAGGAAAAGAATGCTTTCAATTATTTAACGCGCCTTGTTATTTGGAACTGAAAAAGGTATTGGTATTTATTATGTAGTTGAAATCACAGGTTTATGTTGGTTACTCGATACAACAACGCTGTTTAGATACCTATCTGTTTTTGCTTTAAGGGCTAAAATTAAATATCATCAAAACGACTAACAGGTGAGTTAATATTTTTTTATAAAAGGGTGACAGGAATACTGTTAGAAGTATGATATACTTTTAAATATAAAAATGGAATTTTGCAAAAACTGTCAACTCTATTTCACTACACAACACCATTAAAAAGTATGCAATCAGAATAAGGGTATGGGTCAGGCAATATACCTACTCGATAAATATATTGTTACGGATGTAGCAGAATATAAAAAAAAATCGCACACGTTCCGTAAAGAAGAAGAAGCGTTCTACGATCTTCTCGAGAAGACGTACGACAAGTTACCAAAGTACGATGTCAAGATTGTTCGTAGCGACTTTAACGCCAGGATAGGAAAGGATCAATATACACAAGGGGACATGACTACGATCGCAAGAGACCGTCAGAACCTTTGCTGACCGCGTCTCCCTTAACTTCTTAGCAAACGAATCTCCAGAACTAAGTGCAGAGAAGCAGTGGCAACACTGTCAACGCGCCATCCGATCTGCCGCCACCGAAGTGCTGGGTTTCATTAAGCGACCACAACGAAAGCCCTGGTTCGATGAGGAGTGCCGGATAGCACATGCAGCCAAGACCGCAGCCTATATCAGTCGATGTTACAAACCAAAACCAGAGCTGCTTCAAGAGCTGCCCGCGAGCCTTACGGGCAAAAAAGAAGGGAGGAACATCGACTCCTCAGAAGGAAAAAGAAAAAGCACGAGAATCAAGCGGTCGAGTCTATTGAGGGAAGTTATTGCAGGAGTTCGGAAAGTCAACATCGACCAAATCTTCACACTCCGGCAGATCTTAGACAAAATGCAGGCATTCCAGATCGATACACACCACCTCTTTATCGACTTCAAGGTCGCCTATGCGATAGCGTATGTAGGGACGCATTATACAAAGCCATGTTAAATTTCTGCATCCCTGGAAAACTCGTCCGTCTGTGCAGGATGACGATGGAGGAATCTCGCTGTTCGGTCAAAGTGGGAAAGAAAACCTCGGAATCATTTGATGTCGAAAAAGGTTTAAGACAAGGTGACGCGCTATCATGTAGCTTCTTTAACATCATTCTTGAAGCAATTGTATACGGAACTCGCAAATCAACATCAGAGGTACCATTTTTCAAAAGTCCATTCAAGTACTTGCATATGCAGATGATGCTGATATTATTGGAAGAACTCATAGCGAGCTGACAAAGGCGCGTTTGCAAGCTTTGAAACGGAGGCGGCGAAGATGGGTCTGGTTGTTAATGAGGACAAAACGAAGTATATGCAACATCGGCCGGCGACTCGGACAAAACGTCACGGTGGATAGATAAAGACTTTGTCTACCTTGGCTCTACAATTACCTTGCAAAACCACATCGGCGTAGAAAGAAATCAAACGAAGAATCACTCTTGCCAATCGCTCTTTCTTCAGGCTAAGAAGGCATCTAAGAAATAAAGCTAAAGCCCTCTCTCGCAGAACCAAGGAAATATTGTACAAGACCTTTATCATCCCGGTCCTGTTGTATGGTGCAGAAGCATGGACCTTATCGAAAGCTGATGAAAACCTCCTGGCACACTTTGAGAGAAAGATTCTTCGAGTGATTTTCGGTCCAGTTTGTATCGACGCCGACGGAGTATGGAGGAGGAGATTCAACGCCGAACTTTACGGGCTATATAGCGACGTTGACCTAGTCATTCACTTAACCTACTTTACAGCGTACAAAGAGGAGCAGTTCGACTTATTGGATGCATTCACATCGAATCTACAGCCGTTTGTGCACAGAAGACAAGTCGCTGATCTATGCTTGTTCTATATCTATAGGTACTTCCATGCTAGATGTTCCGAGGAACTCAAAGACATTATCCCTCGAAATGCAACTTTTGGGCGCCCCACAAGGCAGACTGCTAATGCTCATGACCATACAGTACACTTGACAAGCGCGAGGATATCAACTTTCCAAAACTCCTTCTGTTACAGGACAAGCAAACTTATGAACTCGTTTTCTGTTGATATATTTGCAGAAGACTACAATTGTGCAGAACTAACATACATATGCAAGCATCTCGGGGCGCTGTTGATGCGTTCGCGTTTCCTTTGAGAAAAAGTCAAGTCTGGGTCACTTGGAGCGTATGAACAGCAACACACCAGCCCGACGAGGTTTTGAGTCCACCACTGAGGGACAACGAAGCAGAGGAAGACCCCACCTCAGGTGGCGCGCACAATTGGAGAGTGACCTCAACCAACTTGGTGTGCGTAACTTGAGGCAGCTAGCTAACGACCGAGTTGGATGGAAAGGCTTGTCGGTTGAGGCCGTGTTCCACCTCGGACTGTGAGCGCCATATAAAGTAAAGTAAAGTCACACGTTCCGTAACATTATATATATGTTATATGTATTTATAACCTGAAACCTATAGCTACCCTTTTTTGAACACAACAAAATAAAAAACTACTATAGGTTCAATAGGTTCACTTCGGTCCCCAAGCATAGCTTCTCAAAAGTTTAAATTTGTGAGTAATTTTAATTTTGCTTCAGTTACAATTTGTAGTTTTCTAGGGATCTCAACATGGAACGCCTCGCCCAGTAGTCCGAGACAGAAACCTTATCTAAAAGCACATTGATGATTTACAATAAAACTTCTTTTTCTTTTCAAAAAAGGTATTGCCACAACCTGTTACTGCTAACACTATACACACACACGGAGAGCTGAAAATTAAAACTTTCAGAACCTCAACATGTTGCCTGCACGAGGCTTCCTTTCGAACTAATCGCACATGACCGGAGTTCTAAAACAACGTCAAAACTGAATAAAATAACTTGCACTTATTCCGTGATTTCAAATCTAATTAAACTGCATTCATGCTGCTTCTGTGTTTCATCTCGTACAACATCAAAAATAAAGTTCAACAAAAAAGCAACATGGCCCAAGAAAAATACCAGGTTTGTTAATTTACTAAGCATTCAAAATTCTCGCTATCATTCGCACTCCTGCCCTCTGGCAATATATCACACACCAATGCACGAGCGGAGTCTGCTTCCATTCTACGACTAATGGCAAGGATATAGTCGGCAACAAAAAAAACGTAACATTAGCAAGCAGGAAAAAAAACATTGTAAGCTTAATTAGACGGAAAGCTCATCAAACGTCAGAACAAAAGCAAGGACCAAGGATATGAACCACCATCAAAATGTATCCTTCTACTGCTTTTCTTTTGCTTTGCTATTTTGTTGTGTATGTTGGGGGTTTTTTTTTGTTTGCGGTATGCTCGTTCTTCTACACATCACTATGTCGGATGCTTTCACTAATAGCTTACATATCCTGGTCCAGGTTGATTTGTTTGTTTGTATACACCCAACACTGTACCATCTCACGGGAATCACGAAACATAAAGTAATAAATATCATAATCATTTGGTTTTGTCGTCAAAGGGAAAATTAAACATTGCACACACTTCGGGCACATTCACATGACTTGCTCACCAACCGACCGACGACAAGGACGAAAAAGGCATCCATATACACGAGCAAGAGTTGCTCATTTTTGTGTATCTTATTAAGGAAGGATGAAGAAGGATCCTTAGTATTATGTTTAAGTCATAATAATTAAATCATGTGCCAAGGTGTACATAGTCTTTCTGTGGTGGTTGTGGGAAGAAACGACTGTATCCCAAGGACTATGTGACTCTGTGTATGGTCACGTGCACGGGGCTGCTTTATTTTATAGAAATGAAAGGTTATGTTAGACTTGAAACATTAACACACCCACACACACACACACACACACACACACACACACGGTATTAATGCATTGCTGTATAGTGTATATATTGTTGTGTTTTGTATATGATATATCCATTTTATACTTACATCTTATTCGTAAATTAACTAAGGCACTTTGTGTTTCCCCTCTATCGTTAGCAGCCGAACATGCATAGAGTCCAGCATGTAAGCGAGCAACTCTCTGAAGGACCAAGGATCTTGTTGAAATGATTACTCCCCAGGAAACATTTTGAGTAACAGGCACACCCTAAGGATAGATACAAAGTACAAAATTAGTGAGTGAATAAATGAAAATAAGATATATGAGATGGAGTAGATGTGTCAGTATATGCCCATAGGTTGGATATTCTGTGAAATGGTTTATGGAAAATAATCAGAAAATATCCTGAAAATGTTTGCATCACTTTTGGGCAAAACCATCTAAATGCATTCGAGCTTAACGTTATTGTTTTCACATGGTCGGCACACGGACCTGTTAAAGTGTTTAAATCGGACAATGTGCAGCTTTCAGTTAGTTAGGCAGAGCTATTGTGTTGGATGTGCTGCTGACAGGAGTGTAGGTATTAAGGATTTTTGTATGTTCGGACAGATTTGGTAAAACCAATATTGGGTTAAGAACTTAAGTTGTAGTGAACTCTCTTTCATGCAGATTGGGGCAGGAGGTCGAAATGTGATTACGAGAAGTGATTGAAGCTTTTTTTCAATCAGGATATCTCCGGAGTCAGAAGATATAATTAAAATATTTTCTACGTGTGTGAATCCGACTCAAGGGTGGAAGAGATTATAAACACTAGAATAGTGAGCATCCGAAGATATCGTGTAGCTTTTCCGCGTAAATGATAGTTTATTTTACAGTTTCTGAGATAAACAGATAAGGGGAAATCTGGAACTGAAACTTAGCTGGTCGGTCAACCAATGTCTCCAGCTACATTTACTTGATGCCTATCATTCAGTTTGAGAAAATATCAAATTTAGTTGCCAAAGTATCGGTAAGTGTAGTTAAATGTTAATGTTAATGTTAATGAACGCTGCGCGCTCACCGCCCTCTATCTCAAAAACGGTTGAGCGCATGAAAAAATGGTAATAATAAAATTTATTGCAAATTTTATGCTCTACAATTTTATAGTACATGTTAACATCATTGGAGCAACAGGAACTGAGATAATCGAGAAAAACTGATTTTGTTGACCTTTGACCTTGAATAACTTACGACGCAGACACGAGATTTTATGAGACTTTTGACAGAACATTTAGAACATTTTAAAATAAAGGTATATGCAAAAATGCAGCTTTCTATCTCTCATTCCGAGGTTAAACGCTAAAATGACTGGACTACTAGTCAACAGCTTCTGATTGGTCGAACTGCTTGCAAATCTAGGAAAGTTTCATGTGTTAGGCAAGATTTTCTGTCTAAGTTCTATGATAAACTGTCACCTGAATATTTAGGTGCTCCTCCTTTTTTTTGAATAGGTATTAAAAGAAAATAGGTATCTACCCTGATAAGTTGACCACCTCTCTAAGTTCGCCAAAAATACCTGCACCACAGGTGGCCAACTTACGCAGGTTTCACTGTACAAACAATAGGTAGTTTATAGAATGTGCGGATTGCTTATATACCTTATATTTGATTTGCAGCTAGGTTCCAGAAATCGAAATTGCAAATCGAGCGAATTCGTTTTCGGTGTTCTGCATTTCGAGCGATTCGGAAACTCCGAAATATTTTCGAAATCGCAATTTCACATTGTCTCAATTCCGAAAATTTTGAAATCGAAATCGAATACAGTGAAATGTAGAACACACAAATTCATTTCCGATTTCATTTCGAGTGAAAGTGAAATGTCGAACATAGCAGTTGGTGTCGCTTTTATTCCGAAAGTTCAAAAATGGAGTCAACAACATGCTAGATTCATATTATGGTATTTTATATAACAGTGTGATTTTTTTGTTAATGTAAATTATTTTCACATATTCATGTGAAGTTTCAGTAGCTTTTCTATTTGTTACATTGTAATTGTGATTTGTAGACTACAAACAAATTTCGTTCTGTATCATTAGCCTACGAATAATTAAAAAGCGGTGTTCTTATTATTCTTCAATCATCTGAAATGAATTTTATTACAACTGCTCTCAATTTTCGAAATAAATACAAAAGTACAAATGCATAGGAAGACGTATTGTAAATAGTACCGAAAATATATCTGAATTGGCAGTACTAATTTTCGTATAAATTTGAGAAAACAAACTGAGAATTCGTAGATTTCCTAATTCGTGTTCCGGTTTTTTGATTTTAATAAGCGTTTTAAAGCATTTGGGATGAATCTGATGGGCGAATTTAATTGTAATTTGGGTGTAAATGCGTTTAGAATAATTTATTCGGCATAAAAATGATCAGTGATCTTGTTACAGCGAAACGGAAAATGTAATAGATCCTAATAAAGTTCACTAGAAAATATGAAGATCAAATTGTGTATTGGTACCATTTCAATAGAGCTATACATATGAGGTAAACCTGGCAGCCAACTAATAGTCGGAATTAGGGTTATTATTACTCCTTGTGAACGTTTTCTAGCGAGTGTTAACGATTAGACTGCCAGACAGATGCATACGCAAAAGGTTGCCATACCTATAGGCAAGCGTAGAATCACGCTCCTAATATTGTTATATACCACCGAACGAGTATCATGTCGCTGTCAAGTGATACTTATCCACATCAATGCAAATCCGTCTAATTAAAATCGAAATAAATGGATACCAAAGGATTTAAAATCGAATAAGAAGTGCATGTATAATCTCCTGTGACCTATTTCGCTAAATATCTTGCTCAACATTTTTCGCATCAGCACAAAAACCAATTAAAAGAATATTTCCTCTCGCTATTCTGAATAAGTGGCAGCACATATGCTATGCATTAGTGCTACTGTTAGCTGCTGGTGTTGAACGTAATTGGTTGCTATTCATAGTTTATTGCAAGGAAGGTATCTAGGGAGTGTGCAAAACCACACCGATTACCACACTTCTCAACTTTTGCTTCTGTTTTCTGTTGCTGGTACCGGTGCTGCTATTGCTGCTGTTGCTTCCACCGCAAACTATCATAGAAATTGCATCCAAATTTATTTGTATTCTACTTTTGCTTTTCTGCTCGCAATTTGTACGAGCACAGGAGTGCTATAACGGTAAAGTGGTTGTGACTCTCACACTCAGCACACACAACTGCTTAACAAAGTCCTGTATTCATCATCATGTTACCTGGATATATTCATCTCTGGCTCTAGAACTAGTTCTATACTTCCAACTTTAGTTTCAATTTTCCCAACTATCGCATCACAGTTCAGCAATTGCTGGAGAAAAAAAACGACCCAAAGTGGTGGAAACACACTTAAGCAAATGTGTGGATGTATGTTCTTTTTTCAGAACAGAGAACAGTGCTCCTTTGAGCAATTATCCTGATGAGTGAAGTCTTTTTTTCTATTTGTTTTTTTTTTTTACCCACACTCTGGGTAGATATTCAAAATGTCCTTTTACAGCTCTGGCAATTCTCGGTATGATGGTGGCTGGTTAGGTATGTTGTGTGGAAAAATAGAAATTGTCCTATTTACATATACATACCTACATTCGTATACGAGTGTTCACTTTGTGTAATTTGAGTGATGCGGCTCTTGGCTGATACTCCAATAGCTACTGCTACTACTATCAGTAATGCTTAGATTTGTGCGGATAATAGTGCAGCCATTCTTTGGCTCTCTTGGAAAATGTTCGTATGCAGCACATGATACTCGTATGCACATTTGGAGTATGCGAAATGAGCTTTTAGCATATCATTCCATCCGTGTTCTGACGGCGCAGTAGAGATATTCGAGGTGATTTTCCTTCCATCCGTTGTCGTAGGGATGTATTTTATTTTTTCAACCTCTTTTTCAATGTACTGACACTTGTGCGAAGCATACATTTTAATATGAAATAATATCTGACATTCGAATAGCGGGATGATACGTGGGTCATGCCTTGGATTGGTTCATGGATACTTTGGTTCCAACTTCCAAGTATGAGTAGATTGAAAGAGAGAAAAACGATCATTGGGAGTGAATGAGGAGTTGACACTTGACAGGTCTAAATTATAGAACAGACTTATGGGGACAGGTATGATATAATGTGGCTAATTTTGCACATGGTAAGCGTAGATTGCTTAATGGGGGAACGCTAACAACAAAATTTCTTAATTTTTGAAGACATTTTTTACGAATTCAATCAAAAAATAAAACATAATAAGTACCTACAAATTTTATAGGTTGAGGGCTTAGAATTTCCAGTCCGTGTTCATATATCCATTTATCCAAGAGAACCAATGACCTTTTTTATTATATTTAAGAAATAAAATGTGGGATTTGTTTAGAAGCTGCTACTGTGGCTTATTAAAGGCAAAGGTCGGCAAATTAAAAAGATACAAGCTTTACTAAAAATCATGAGTTGATCAGTTTCATTTTCCGAGAGCACATCAACCTGAATTCTCGCACGACGAAGATATTATTCCGTTCTAAACCTTTGTGAAACAAGATTCATTAAAAGGCATCACATTATTATTTCCTTTGTAGAGCTCTTCAAATGCATCTCAATAAGTCTTGAAGAAATAACCAGCAGAACGTGGGCGATGTCTTCGAAAGCATCAACACTTTTGGCAGCGATCCAAAAAAGTGATTTCCTATTAAGCCTCATTGTATGCGAAAAACTATTCAGTTTAACGCTACCCTCATCAGTTTTCCTACAGACCAAATCCTTAGATTTCTTTTCTGCTATCGACCGCACAAAAGAAGTTCTGAATTCTCTTAAGAGAGGCTTTTCAATCCGAATCCCAACTTGCCGAGGACTTATTTGAAGTT
This sequence comes from Cheilosia scutellata, assembly GCA_955612985.1. NCBI lineage: Eukaryota > Metazoa > Arthropoda > Insecta > Diptera > Syrphidae > Cheilosia > Cheilosia scutellata. The sequence goes on along the minus strand of OY015312.1, from coordinate 27,237,669 downwards.
CAATTAAGAGCCCCAAGAACTTCATTGAAACAAACAACGCGTTTCTATCCACAAACCTCTTCTACTGAAGCCTATTTTAGAGTGTCTATACTGATTCCTTGTATAGATTCGTTAACACAAAATCTTACGGACAGATTCATGGTCAACGCAGATGTTCTACCATCATGTCATGTCCAAAAAAAAATCAAGACGTCTTCTGCTTTGAAAAAAATAATTTTAGTATGTTCGTTTAGGCACATACGATTTAAAAACTAATAAAAATCAATGAATTGGAATATACAGGGTGTCCCAGTTAAGCAGTATAATCCTTTAAGGGAAGATTCCTGAAGTTCCGCTGAACAAAAAAATGTATGGCAGGGGGGGTCTATTTTCACCATATTTCCCGTTTTTTTTATGAAATTTTTATCCTTGAGAATTTTTTTAAAAATTACGAAGCAACTTTTTTACATACGATCAACAGAATTTGTAGTAAAAACCGTTTTTTTGTCAGACAAAAATTGTCAAAAAGAGACTCGATATTTCTCTAAAATCAATTTTTTTCTTTCACAGCACCCCAGAATTAAAAATCCATGGGTGTTAGGTAAGGAGATCTGGATGGCCAAGGATCGAACCAAATCGACCAGTTCACTGTTCATTAAAAGTAAGGTTAAGGAATGGATTTACCCCGCTGCTATTGTCACAAGGTGCTCCATCTTGTTGAAAGAACATCGCTCTTCTCTGAAAAAGAAGAACACCTTCAAGTTCAAGGAACTTCGGCAATCGTTCTCTAAGAAATTCAAGGGAATTAACTGTTTGTGGAAGAACATGCGGGCCTACTAAAGTATTTTCAAACATTGAACCATTAGCCGCATTAACTTGAAACTTTGTATGTTTCTAGATATATAAGTCAAAAATATTAGATGCCTAATTAATCGTTTTTCAAAATTCGTCCTATAGGGGTTGAAAAAGGGGTGCAAACTTTTCTATTTCGACCTTACTACGCTCATCATTACTTGCCATTATACTCATACATTTATGTAGGTTAACTCAAGATATCTAATGCTTTTTATTGGGCAATACATCGCCGAGAATTTTGGCTAACATTCATCTTTCTGGTCCATCCATAGAGTGAGATATTATAATAAATTGAAAATAGATCTTATTCCACCAAATGCGGAAAGAAATTACTTTCTAGATTGCAGTTGTGCTTATGGGTAGTTTTATTTTGGGCTCTAAAAATAGAATTGTCACTCGTGTCGTGCGGGCATTCAGAATGTACGTATTCTGCTCATACATATACATATGTATAATGGCGTACTTTAATTTTATGTAGGTAATGGACATGATAAAACAAACTATGTAAGTATGTACGTACATTATAATGAGCTTCTGATGAGTAAGTAATGGGCAATGCACAATTGCCCAATTGTACACATACATATAAATGTATATATATCTACAACAAAACCATACCTGAATTTTCATTTATGTGCAATATGTGTTATGTCCATTAACTTCGGACCTTGAAATTGTACATGCTGGTTCAATTTTGATGACAATACAGTAAAATAATATTAAAAATAAAAAACAGAGTTTTGTGAGTAGGTAGATATTAAACTGCACTAAAGAAAAAAAATAATGGTTTAATAAACTAATGAAATTTTATAAATACTACTCTAAAAAACAAAAAAAAAATTAACCTAACCTAGCTATTTTTAAGGTTTATCCTGGAAGGGGCTTAGTGTAAGCTGTAAGCCATTTTTGTAATTATATATTATACTAGCTGGAGCCCCTGACGCGTCGGCTGGCTTCGTGAGGCCGTTTTTTGCTTTTTTAATTTTTATTTTTTTTTTATTTTTTGGCCTATCAATTGATCACCGTAATTACCGTCAAAAAAGAAACACACAGTTTTTGCTACTTTGTTTTATAGAGATTATTTGAATGTAGGTAAACTACACAAACATGGCTTAGGTACTCTAAGACCCTTCCAGGATAAACATTAAAAAATGAATTGGTAAATTTTAATTTGTGTGGTTTTTAGTGCAGAACTTATAAAAGCGTTTTTTTAGTTTTTTAAACTATTATTTTATTTACACCAGTTCTCCTTCTCATCTATGATAGTTGGTACAATTACGGGAGACTGCGATTTGGAGGACTACATTGATTCAGAGGTCCTATCCTAAAACGATGCTCTATAAGAGCACAGCAATAAAAAAATAATTCTAATCGGACAATTAATAATATATATAGCCCACAGTTATTTCAATATTTATCCAATATTTTAATAGATAATAATAATATGCATCAGTTTTCCTCAAATAATTTAAATAATTTTTCAGTGGTTTTTATTGAATATTACTTTTTATAGTAGGTATATTGCCCAAAAAGGTACTCACAACGTTCAAGGACAGTCTTTCTTGAACGAAAATTCTCGAGACGTCTTCAGTTGTTTAAAAATGAAAACCAATTTCTTTCCCTTTTCGGAGCAGCCTTTTACTAGAGCATACATTCCATTTTCGCTCATCTGTCTCAAATTTAGGTAGGTACTCCATCATTCAGTAGAAGAATTATTTATTCTCAAACATCTCCAGGGCAAATCAATTATCCATTAAAAGCGAACCAATAATTTGCTGTTACAGTAAATGACGCTTATAAGAAACACGCTTATAAGGAAAGCACGTTTATAAGAAACCTGAACAAAAGCACCGTGTACGAGCACATTTACACCAATGTAAAAAACATACCTTATAAGAAACACGCTTATAAGAAAAACACTGATATAATGAATTGTTTTTACAACACCGAATCTCAGTTTTTCTCTGAAATATGATGTGTATAAGAAACTTTTGTATGACACAAAAAAAGCCCCATTTAAATGTTCCTTAAATATGAAATGTAAATGCCTTTAGGAAGTAGATGCATTTCTGAACTCTCAAAGAAAAGCCATAAATGTCAGTTCAGTTGTGCTTGTGTTCATTTGTGAAATTGAAATAAAGAATTAAAAATAAATTTTACAAAATAATATTTCAATTAAAACAAAACTTATACACTCCGCGCCACTTGAATAGCACACCACCTAAGGTCGGTTTTCTATCGCCCACTGGTCCACTGGTGAATAGAACACTTAAATAAAAAAAAAACATTTTAGAGAATTCTGCTTCTTTTTAACACAAATATTACTTAAATTTAAGGTAATTGGAGTATTTTAGATTTAAAAAAAATTATTCAATTGTGTTTTGAGCCACTTTTCTGCTCCAAAATTCACACATCCGGTTTGGAAGGGATGCATATACAAATTGGCCAAATAGTTTAGCGAAATCGAGCTCCAAGCTAATTCGATGGCTTGGACCAGTTTAAATACAATCGAATATTATTGTCCCGATCCATAAACTTGACGTGTCAACCATTGCCAAACATTTTCGATGATATTCAAATCCGGTGAGTAGGCCGGTCAGCTTAATATCTCCACAATACGTTTTAACAACCCGGGCTGTATGTATTGACGCATTATCATGTTGATAAATCCAAGGCAGAGGTCCAAAAAGGTCATGAAAGTATGGAAAGGCCTCTTTAAATATACCATTGTTAAAAAACGCACTCATTGTGGTTGACAAAAATTGTAATTTGCAGGTGCCATAATACGAAACGGCCCCCCATACCAACACACCTTCAACAGCTGCTATGCAAATGATTAGTCTCTTTGCGGGGGTTATGGAAATAGTAGCTATGGCCATCCGGGGCTTCCAAATTAAATTCTTTTCGTCTGAGAAGACCACACAGTGATTCTACTAAGTCCAGGTCACATGTGCGTGACAAAAACGGAGGCTTTGCGCTTTTCGAACCGGGTTAAGAGGTGACTTCTTTTGGAAAAGAGTCGTGAGAATTTGACGCTTTTTTTAATATAAGTCGCCTTTCCGCATTATGTATTTGGCCTTTCATTTTTATATTTATAGTTAGACTCATTACTTAAAAATATGGATATAACGTGTCGGCTCCTCTCGAGTTTCTTCGCTAATTTGGCAAGGCGAGCATCCTTTAAGCTTTGATTTGTCCTCTTTCGATCAAAGAAAAATATATGAGTCCACTAATGCTAAAATAAAGTGTAAAAAACATATAACGGCTCTTTTCCAGGACTTGCAATTTGTCACAGAGAAAGAAGAAGAGTTTACCAAAAATACCAAAAATATAGAAAAAATATAACGTTTTCTATCTGAAAGAACATTTTTTATAAGAAACTTCTGTTTCTTATATTCGTGTATTTCTCATAAGAAACTTTTTTCTTATACCCGTGTTTAGGATATAAGAAACACACGCTTATAAGAAACAAAAATGGTGGCATTGTGGAGTTTCTTATAAGCGTCATTTACTTTACATGGAAAAATCTCAGAAATATAAATTTGAAATGAAAATGGTTGACTAAGTGCAAAGTTTTCGTAAAACTTACACGTAACAATGAAAATATATAGAAAAACTTGAAATTTGAGAGAGGAAACAACTTTTCGAGGCACACCTACATAAAACGTTATCCTATCTGCATGCTCTCACACTCGCCAGAGGCGTTCGAACAAGAACATGCATACTTTACACCGCCATCAACAACATTCATCCCTATCTGCTCGAAGGTGAAAAGTAGATCCATCCAAGGAGAATCAAAATTAAATTAACAAACAACATTTTCAGCGACGACAACGATTGTACCTCCTATAGTATGCGATACAAGTTGACAAGATTTCACTGCTGATGGCAGCGGACGGCGAGCGATCTGTAAAAAGAGAAGAGTTTGCCAAGATGTGCTGACGATGAGTAGAAAAAAATTTCAAAACAAAATGGAAAAGAATAAATAAAAAATATATACAAGTAGAAATGTCCTTCAGAAGAAAGTTTTCTTCTTGTCGTATTCGTCTGAGCTTAATTGTGCTATCATTATGAAAATTTAAACTCACAACTCTCAGCGACCATGTTGTCTGCTTCTTTTGAGCGAAAACTCTTCTCAAGAGTATTCTAAGGTAGGTATGTTACCGAGTCGCAGGGAATGTACTTTCGAGGGAATACACAAAAGTTTGTTCATCTTGTAGTCCGAAGCGATGTCGAGAACTCCCTACATGTATATTTCATTAAGTGGAGCTGAGGAAAAAAAAAAAACACAAAAACACCAGAACTCTAAGACTTCATACAAATTTCTTCCACCTTGCTTGAGTGAGACTTTTTTTTTAAGTATGTCCGCCTAAGGATAATAACATACATGCGAATGATGAGTTCATACCTTTAACAATGAGTTTTTATGTTTGTTCAAAACAAAAAAAAAACGTATTTGCTTAAAAGGGCGCTCTCGGCACTCACACTCTTCAATCCGTTTCGAGCAGAAGTTTGCTGTTTTTTAAGCGCGCCGTTTGTTTGCATGCTTGCCATTCATATTGAAATATGTTTACAGTGAAAGGGTTGAGCATTCAAAACAACTTGGCCTTTTTCGTCCTTAAATTAACGCTGAAATGTGTTTTTTTTTTATTCTGCACAGGATAAAACGTGTTAGTTAACTTTATAAGAAGGGGGAGTCGTTATTCTTTTGTGTTCTTCATCACGATGGCGTAGTATGCTTAGATTCTTGGTCGGTGAGTTAACAAATAATGGAAGGATAGTCACATACGCTCAGTGCACAGGCAAACACATGTCGGAAGTATTTGTAGGTTGTATATTGAAACTTTTTGTTTCAGCGTTGATGATGAATAATAAAGCAATTTCTTAAGAAACTGAAATGTCAGAAATGTCAGTTTATAACAGAAAGTGGCGGGCGGGTGGACTTCTGTGTTCAGCATTTATGTGAAGGCTCAGATTACGAGGCGACCGACGTCATGGGAATAGTGGTTTAGAATAAGAAAACATTCAAAAAAGGACTAAAGTTTTATTTACAAACTCTTGGCAATTAGACATAATTGTATATATAGACTATACAGTTACGTGATCTGTTTTGTAGTTACTTCCAATTAGTTCGTCTCTAAATACTATTTCAAGTGAGGCCTTAAGTTTCATAGTAATCACCCGATAACGATAATTCTGCAATCCGAATTCAGTACAGATTGCAGAATATAGCAGTCGGATTGTCGAAAGACGGCCAGATCTAGGGAAATTGGAGATCACAATAGTGGCGTTAAAGTTATGTAACCCTTCATTCTACCTTAGAAAAAGTCCATTAGACTCATCAGTTTCGCAGTACATCAGACTAATCAAATCAGTTGATTCAAAAGTAATACACAGAAAGTGCTATTCAATAGTAGAGGTCACCGCCCTTTTAAAAAATAGCAAAACACATCTTCTGTGTAAATTAAACGGTAGGACCTGTCAAGGTGCATTTTTTTTTAATAAGACGTCAGCTTCTCACGATCATTTACTTTCTATTGCGCTACTATCCATCCAGGGTACACCTGGGTGTCAACCAATATGCCTCTACAGATAGCACTATCTATGGCTTGCTTCTTCTATATTTCTGTAATGCTGTACGTGTACACTGGACAATAGTTGGGCAATTTATTATAAAATTTAGTTCATTTGAGTGATTGATCAATTTAGTTAAAATCACGCTACTGAACTAGTTCGCTCATTTTAGTTCAGTTTAGTTCATGGGGTTGTTGGATGCGCAGAGTATAAACTACTCAAAGAAGTCCTCTGGGAAGAGGTCGCCGACGCGATTCACATTCAAAAGCCATCTCGACAAATACAGAAAAAAGTTGAAACCGTATCGATTTCTTGGGCACTTATTCCGTAAGTCAATAATCGCATGACGATACTGTTTCGACAATCCAACATTTACTTCTTGTAGCTCAATAATCGACAGAGCAATATCGTCCAGACGATAGCGTTTGCACGATAGTTAATTAAATTAGCTTTCGTCTTGCATTGATTTGTTTATTTTGAAGACAAGTTTAAGCTTTTTACAGGGATTCATAAAGGAAAATGGAGACTAGTAGGCTTTGCAAAATAAAGAAGTTTATAAAATCAAAAATAAAAAAAAAATAAGAAAAAAATTAAACAAAAAGAAAATTATCAAATCAATTTAATAAATACTTAAATAGTTGTTAATATTTGCCAGTCCCTTTAGTATACTGAAGATAGTCACAAAATTAGAACGAATTAGCGAAGAGCCAAGTTGGCAGAACAGTGCAAAGTTCGAACTGTTGGTGAACGATCAAGATGTAACCATTATAAAATTACAGATTCAAGAAGAGTGCATTTTTATGAAATATCTGTACGAAGCTACTAAAAAGGTAATTTAGTTAGACATGTTTATTTTAAGTTTAGAAACGTAACCGAAAATGTGTAACATCGTCACATCGGTTCGCGAACGACTCGGCTTCAAGAGTATTTCGCCAACACAATGGGAATCAGATCCACGACAATTGGATTACATCTGGGTGCCACCAGGTAATAACATCGTCAAAGGTCCAGCGTTACTTTGATAAGATCCCTCAGGAGAAAGTACCAAAACTCAGTTCAAACGGTAATATGTAAGAACCTTGAATATTTTCGTCTCTGTAATTATTCAATCAGCTTATTTACGGGTTTAGTTTGTCCATTTGTATTGGCGCTATTCTACGATACCCGGAGGCCCAGAGCTTAGCTTCAATGAGGGCCGAGGCCTGTGCTAATGTCTCTAATACATACATACATACATACAAGTTTAAGCTTTTTACAGGAATTTTAAAGCGAGCAATTGAATTCAGATTTTTTTACGATTTAAATTACATTATAACTCATCCGACATTATAAATCATCAATTAGAATCAAAATAAATGAGCAAGATTTTGTGGGTGACTGTAATTTAAATACATATTCCGTAAGCACAAAGTAGGCCACTGTAATTTGTCAAATGTCATTTATGACAATAACGATTACCTCTAGGCTCTAGTCCTTATTTCAACAACAGTTTGTGAAAGGTACCGAAAGTTCTCAAACTTTGTGCAAAATAAACGATGGATGACACGATGGTGGTAGAGTTACGTGAAGCAATAAAAGACAATATCGTGCACTACTATCGCTTGGACGACTGTCGTCTTAAATTTTACGGAATGAGTACCCTGAATGCTCGCGCATACTGGCATCTTGATGTGTGGAGACACCAAAGCTAGAATTCCATCGAATTGCGTTGAGTCCATTCGCAAAAAATTGCGATAAAGTTCCGTCTCGTCAGTTTGGAATTTGGGGTAGAATAATTCATGCCTTCGTTCAAACACTACGTTCGTTTTTGTGTCAATCCATCATCCTCGCAGTCTTCTAACACGTAGAGTTAAAATAGCAATATTTTGTTCCATTATCCTACTGCAAAAACCAAGGAACATAAATTTTAATTTGTATGTCAATGTCTGACAACCTGACGACATTTTCAGACCATTATCACACTTTTATCTGGGACAAAATCTTACCACCGTGTGAACGGACAATTTTGTATTGTAAGATAGTTGGCTATAGTAAGCTTATTGTCAGTCATTGTCAGAGGATTGACAGATCTGACAATAGGTTCGTTCGGGTACTTTTTTGCAAATGTAAAATTATTAAAAATTTGCTAAGAAACTGTGCGAATGCGACCACGTACTGAGTAAATTGAAAAAAATGAGAGAGAAATCTATTTCCCCTCTTTTCATTTTTTCGTAATTTTCTACTCGCCGAATTTCGACTTCCTGAAGAATTAAAACTGTCATCTAAGTGACAGCTCAAAAGTTTGACAAATAAAACTATATTTTTTCATCTTCAACGATGTCGGAGGAAGAAGTTGTAATTGAATGTTCTCCTAGAACTTATCAGCGCATTCAAAATGTTAGGTTTAATACTTATTTTAGCTTATAAAAAATTCAAATCCAACTTATTTTGTAGATTCTGTCATTAACGTTTATTTTACGAATGTCGAAATGACATTTCTTAAACTTTTTGTAAGAAAACCGGTCACGTACTTTTCTGTAAATTGAGAAATTTCTCTCTCGATTTTTGAGATTTGACATTTTTCATTTTTCTATGCTGAAAGTACACGAACGAACCTAATATTGTAAGATCTGACAATCGTGTGTGCTTAGTTTTAGTTTATTCCGTTTGTATGAAAAGCATTGCTCGGTACTAATAATCATTTTTAGTGTTCAAGCTAAAATTTACAAAGTCAAGAAAATTTCCATATAAAATTATCTATTGTGACCGTCAAAATGTAATTTAATATAATAATTTAAAGGTTAAAAATATGGTTATTGGTAAGGCCAATTGAAAATAATAACCGTGAACTAAATGAACTAGTGAACTAAGTGTGTAATTGAACTAGTTCGTTCGTGAACTACACAAGCCTACTGTACAGCCTAGATTTCGTCGTACAAATTAGAAGATCACTGAGCTCAGACTGTTATTACCCGCATTTCGCATTGTCCATGCTTTGGGTCCTATAGTGGGATGCGAATGATATACGGATTAAGGTTGCTTGTACCTTTCCAGATCAATCATTTCTCTGGCAATGACGATGCCTTGGCTTTTATAACTCATGTACGGTCTTTATTCTCGACTCGAAAATGGGATTCTAAAATCCTCTTGATATAGCTGGGCCAATATAATCGACCTTTTTTGCCTTTTAGACTATATTCGCGGCTCTTGAAGTTCAGGGTCGTGTCTTTCCTACATTCGCCCTATTCAACACAAATCGGAAAGTTATCTTTACAAAGGAGATCTGCATAGCTTATTTCTATTTAAATATATCTACACTATCAAAATCGATGAATATATTGCACTAAATGTCGATTTGGAGATACTGATGGCTTTTCAAGATCTACTGGAGTGTTATACTTTTTGCTCGATGGTAAACTTACCCGGCTTAAGATCACACCAAGTTGGTGAAGATTGGCTTAGGAGGTTAAATGTTAAAAAAGATTGGTAGGTTCGCTGGTCAAGTTTTCAAATTCTTTTCTCTTGTATAATGAAGTTATAAATGAAAAACTTTCCAAGTAAACCTACCAATTTTTTTTAACATTTAACTTTCTTAAACTAAGAACTTGGCGTACATTTAAATCTCATTACTTTAAGTGGCTTACTAGTTACACACTTTTTTTTTTTTAATATATAACAACTTGGCTCTTTTTTTACATTTATGTTTTTGGTGTGATTTCACTACTTTTTGCGAAGTTTTTTTTATTACATTTCGCAAACATCGTTGAAACGTTTTCGCTTTTTAGTATGTCATCACTTTGGCTTTCTTTCTCATAAACTATTCATTAAAATTATATTCAGCAGGTATATTAACTTCTATTCATATTTTAAGTCAGCAGATTCCAGGCCTCTTAAATGGACAATTTTTAATTTTTGATATTTCTCCTTTCGTAGGTACACTGCAAGTCATATCGCTCTACCAAATTTAAGCATTCTAAGGCGATGCCGATCCGATTGTGGGCGGATACCACGCCTCCTGATAAGAGAATTTAAATTTTAGAATTTTCTCTTTCTGTACACTGCAAGTCCTATCGCTCTACCAAATTTCAGCATTCTACGGCAATTAGAAGTGGCCCAAATAAATATTAACCGATTTTCAAAAGTGGGCGGATAACACGCCTCCTGAATGGAGAATATAAAATTTTTGATTTTTGTCTGTCTTTCTGTACACTGCAAGTCCTACTGCTCTACCAAATTTCAACATTCTACGGTAATGGGAAGTGGCCCAAATAAATAATAACCAATTTTCAAATGTGGGAGTATACCACGCCCCCTGAATGGGGGCACCACAGGATCTAGCATTCTCCCAAATTTCACGATTCTAGGATTGCTGGAAGTTCTTCATAATTTTGATGATCATCATCTAAGTGAGTGAGTGAGTCAGTTACGGTTTTTGCGATTTTTGAAGTCTTGTATGTTGAGAACCACTAATGCTATAGAAATGAAATTTGGTGAGGTAGACCTTTTTAATAAGCATAGTAAATATTTAAAGTTTGAAGTTTTTGGCTTAATTGGTTCCGAAGTTAGAGGGGGGTCGAAAACAGCCTGAGTTTGTTCCTGTAAAAAGGGTAAGTGCCTTTGCTAGAGAACTTGGCTGGGGCACTAGCGTGCCCTTTGATTAGAAAAATGAAAAAGGGTCCCCAAAATGTTAATATTGCAATCAGTGGCCGAATATGAATTAAAACGATATAAACAAGTTTTTGTTACGAAAAAAAGCATTTTGGTCTCATGTCTCAAAATAATTTGGTCTTATGTCGCTTTCAAAAGCGTCTGAAAGTCAAATTTTAAATTTTGGCTTTATGTCACGGCACCCATTTATGATACCAATAAAATTGTGGACCATTTTAAAAAAATAAATTATGTGGCAAATGCCTCCTTGAGATCGCAACTATTATACATCGAACTTTCTTCTTTCTCGCCCGTCGCTGGATCAGGCATCAGGGTATAGGCTACCAAGTAGTGGTCTGAGTAAATGTCGTTAAATTACTGGATAACATGTCTTCCATATATCGCAATTGAATAAATCTGGGTTTTTATGTTGGGATCATTTTACTTGTGTACATCGAGATGATTTGGGAAACGTGTGTTTCCACCGCGAGATCAAATTAGGATCAGAAACAGAACACTTTATTAAAATATAATTTAATACGCAAAAAGATCAATACTCAATGGGATATATTATTTTCAGGACATTTTCTAATGCACATTAAAATTTCAGTTGTATGTATAGATACGAATATATATAAACACTTTTAACTTACATTATGCGACCACGTTATTCTATGTTCCTTGGGATTGGCTTTAATATGACATTCAAAGTACACATCGTCACCCTCTTTAATGTCATCTGGTTTCAGTGTGGATCCAAGCGATAACGCTACTTGTGGTGGATCTGAAAAACAAGAACAATTCGAGAATAAATACACAAAAAAAAGTAAGCCCGCCTTCGTTTAGTATTGGGCGTATTATCAAGGCAATTTGAAATTATAATGTCCTTCTCTAATGTTAAAACGCCTGAAGACGAAAAAGATTTGTCGTCGCTGTTGTTCAAATTACTCATGAATGGAGCTGACTTCGTAGAAATATTTCCAAGGATATTGTGTATTTATTGGTGTCTGGGATGTTATTTTTGAGTTTGATAGGACAATTACAGTTCTATTTATGGGTTGATTGGCATTAAGGGACATGGTCTTGTTTATGCGGATATAAATGTTTTTTTATTAACCCACTTTAATTTATTGAACATTAAAAAATTCGTTAAAACTTGTGTGGCGTACATTGGACGGCACGGCTGCGGTGGTTTAAATTATATAACGTATATTCCTTACTTTGAGTTATATGGCATTGCGTAAGGAAGTGTAAATGTTGGGAATTTTACTGGTGTTTTATTGTTTGGTTTTTATTTGGGGGCGAATATTTTCAAAGGTGAGTTCTGTGTCTTTTGGTAGGTAATTGTTAATTTTTAAAATAATTTGGCATCCAATAAGAATGGAGTTGTAAATTTGGTGATTGTTTTTTTTAAACAAGAGGAAACTTGTCTACTAACCTTTGAATGTATAGGGACAATTATTATAGTACCAACTGGTAGAGGTAAATATGATGGCGAAGGAGAAGATGGCGAGACAGGTCAAGCAGAATCAGATATGCGAGAGGAACAAAAGGCAACAGATTTGGAGGGGAGAGTACGGTAACTACGGCGGATAACGGTATTTTGTAGAGGGGTTAAATACAAGCACTTTTTACTATGGGAGGGGGGTCTATCTTACTCCGTTTAGGCGGGAAGGGTAATTTAAAGAAAATGATACTTTAAATGAAAAAAATACATTAAAAAACAATGGCAACACTTATAATAAAAAACTATAACATTTTAGAAAGCCCAGAATCTGTTCTTTCATATTATTTTTAAATCAAGTTATTCCCTTAAATAGTTTTTGAAAAAAAAAAAACAATTTCAAACTTGAAATTTTAGGACAAAAATTGGGGTGAGTAAAATAATTTTGGCGATGAAAACTAATGGCGGATTTATGTAGAGGAGTTAAATACAAACATTTTTTACTATGGGAGGGGGGTCTATCTCGCTCCGGTTAGGCGGGAGGGGTAATTAAAAAAAAATTATAAATAAAATTAAAATAAAATATTAAAAAACAATGGCAACACTTACCACAAAGAACTATAGTATTTTTCAAAACGAGGAATCCGTTCTAAATTGTGTAAAATGCAAATCAGCAAAATTTTGTCTACCAATGTGAAATTTCTGGCCAGAGACTGTAGGTATCTGAAGAATGTTGTTGACATTGGGTAAACTTATATAATTTAAAGAAAGTTAGCATATACTCAGCCTTGCACCCATCCCAAAATCCAACAGTGACCCCAAGCAGGGGGGTTGCAGGGGGGCAGCATGCGCCCCCATACGCATTTCAAGGCGCAAGGGTAGCAATTTGTACCCTAAGCGGAGCGACATATAAAAGTAATTTTCAATTTTCTCAAAAATTAGAAGACATAACTCAATCTGGTTTTGAGTGTTCGATTAAGAATTGATTTAGGCAGTAAAAACTACAAACAAATTAAGTATCTATTTGCTCAATATTGAAAAAAATCAGCATAAAACTTTTTTTTTAATTTTTTTCCTTAAATTTCAAGTTTGAAAGTATTTTTTTCAAAAACTATTAACAGTTATAACTTGATTTAAAAATAATATCAAAGAACAGATTCCTGGCTTACAAAATTCATAAAGTCCTTTATTGTAAGTGTTGCCATTGTTTCTCAATTTATTTATTTATTTTTTATTTTTTTTTTTCATTTTAAGTATTATTTTTTTTAAATTGCCCCTCCCGCCTAAACGAAGCCAGATAGACCCCCCCCTCCCATAGTAAAACCCCTGCTTGTATTTAACCCCTCTACAAAATACCGTTATCAATTTTTGGCGCCGTAGTTATCGTACTCGTGCCGATTTGGAGTAGGGAACAAAAACAGGAGTGTAGCACGAGTTGTGGGTCACTAAATCGGACGAAATGTGCCATGAAAGGTAATGGAGGTGTCATGGGTGAACAACACCATCAGCATCGTCATTACCTTATTTTAAAAAAACCTTTGAGATGGAATAAGCATCCTGATGTTAACATCGAGTTACATCAAGTTTCACCTCTATTAAGGTAAATTCCGTCCTGGAACATTTCTCCTTAAAGTATATGTAAGTGATTGAAGGACCAGTGTTGTATTTTCCTGATGTAGTACTGGTCACACTGGGTCAATTTTAAGACAGCTATATATTTCATTTTGTTAACATAATGACCGAATTTGCAGATGAAATCAGACTCATTCGTTGAATTGTTAGTGTGATCACTGTGATCTTATCAAGAACTCGACTTGCTATAGAATCCGTGCATTCGGGCATTCGTCCTCTGGGCAAACCCAGGATGAAATGGTTAGATATAATCTCTCCTCTACCAGTTTAAAAACTGCCCTTGAAAATTTAGAAAGAGAATTATAAAAAGTCCATTTAGGCAACCTATACCCGAGACCTTTTATTGGATAAGCGGAACATTGAAAATGAATGAAAAAAAAAGTCAGTTAAACTTTTGCTGTGTGAGCAGTAGCTCCATCTTAATGGATCCATATTAATTGCAAAGCTTCGACAGGCGGCAAACAATAATTTATTGTGGGCAAATATGGCAATATAGGGAGATTGAAGAATGGATGCTGTAACTCATTCACTACCTTACTACTAACTTTTCTTCTAACTATAACAACATTCTCCTGATTCTGTTCATTCTGTGCACATTTCCCAATTTCAATTCCCTTGTCAATCCGATCCTAATGAAAAATGGTTCACTAAAATAAAAATATTATTATTTTCAACTTTCCCTACCAACATTACATGAAATTCCTTTATCACTCATTCATTACTCCTTGCGCGATATAATTAAAATTCATTAGTAAAACTTTGCTGCGAAATTAAAAAAAAACTCGATCTCATCTGGTTGTAATCTTACTGCTAACATTTCTATGAATATGTGAACGAAGTAAATTCTCCCTCTTGGGCGTTGGGGTGCGAACTAGTGTGAACATTTCCTGTGTGCAGAAAAAGGCTTTACATTGCAGTCAACTCTGGCGCACACAAACATAGGATCTCATACAGTCAATGAGTATGAACCTCCTGCACTTGGAAGTGAAGTAAAGTACTTATGTAATTACAATGTAATAAGAGCGCTGTTAAGCGCATAATATTCCCAAGTGGATGAAGGGGTTTTTCCACGAAGAAAAGTTGATGTAAACGAAAGTCTGGTTGACTTCAACAAATGCAGGTAACTGCATTTGTATATGTATGCGAAGTGTTGGTTTATGTTTATGTACGAAATATCCAAGTGCAGCACTCTTCTATGAAGTACGAAGAACATTTTAGCGTATCCAGCAATTCCAAGTAACACTCTCTCACATCCTCTCTGTGTATGGTCTTCTATTTCTATGACAACGCAGTGAGATGTGAATTTAATGTTATAATATGTACACATATGTATAAAACAAATTTAATTACGCAAATGGAAGCAGGTAGAGTAGCTACCGAAAGAACATCCATTATTATTTCCTTCTCATAGAATGCAGGGGGGAAAAGTGAATGAATCAAATTCTTTTTTCTTTGGGAAAGAGCATCAAATATGTCTCTTTCTTCAAATCATTATTGGCTGATAATTTAATTCACTGGGACGTTTAATCTTTTTTTCTCGCAATGAATCAACTAAAACGCAGTTTATATTATATTTATATTATGTATGTATAATATTATGAGTATCTGCAGACAACTTTTTATCCATATCCATTAAAATGTTAACCCTCATCTACACAGCGTGTGCTAATTTTATAATAAAAACCGTGAATCACCCACATAATGATTTTCACTTCCCTATCAATGTGCAAAGTTTTAATTTAATTCGATTCCAGATCAATGAGTTATAAACAAAGTCCCGCTTAAAAGTTCAGATTGTCACATACCTATATATAAAAAAAAATTACCTTGTTAGTTTACGTCTACGCAGCTAGTTGTATACATACTCTAAGTTTCATAACTCTACGATTAGCTGTTTAGACTGTAAGTTGTCTCACAATCAAGGACCCAGTCCTGCTTTATGGCGTTGAAGTTTGGACTCTATCTAAAGTGGATGAAGATATATTTCGTCGATTCATAAAATCGACTCTTTTCCCGTTTACATTGACGGGCTTTGGAGAAGGGTCTACATTCTACAATGACGAACTATATATATATACGAGCTTTACATCGTCATAGGGTAAGTAAAGTTCAAGGTGAATATTAAACTGCTCTGCCACATCTAAGAGAGCGAACGTGCTTCAAATTATTATATAAATATTGCAAGGACTTGAAAGACGTTTGGCTATTTTAAAAGATACAGATATCTTTAGATACCAGATACCACGTTCTTCTTCAACAAAATATGAATTCTTTAATCGCTTTTTATTCCGCCTTTAATAATCTGCAACTTGGAAGGAGGATAGACTTGGACATTCATTTTATTATAGAAATTACCTCCAACCACCCTGTCGTTAGTTGACCCCTCTGTATAAAAATGTGAACTGACGTTTACTCCACAAATAACCCATTATTCCTGCGTCCGACAATTTGTCAACCTACGATACACAGTACCTCTACCGTTTCCAAGCACACCTAACGGAAAAGTTACAATAGAATCTTCTCAATCACTAGGCCAATTTAATAATTCAAGATGGCAAAAGTAAAAGAGCGACCAATGCTGCCATATCTGTAAATTATTTGTCTGTCTATATGAACAATACTTAACCTATACTCTTGTACCTACTCTTTGTCGAGAGTTTATTAGCGTGACCCGCAGACAATTTAAATCAATATCCAGTCCATAATTTAAAATAAATGTCTCTAAATCAAGAAACATTTAAAGTCTAATAAATTCCAATAAAATAACTTCCAAGTTTTCCAACTACAGGTCATCATCTTCATTTATGTGCGTTGTTTTTTTCGTACAGATTGTTTACCGCCATAAATCAACGACAAACAAATTATTTCATGACAGTTTTGCTTTTCCAAAACTCGGCTGTATCTTGCATCCTTTTGTATCTACAAAAACACCGACAAATTATATTAAAACCCCAAAACAATCAGAAGACTGACACAAATCCGCTCTAAAGGCGGTGGAAAATTCAGGAAAAAACTGAAAACAAAAATTATACTTCCCACAAACCATCTAAAGTGATAAAAATCCAACATTTCATATATTTCTGCATTAAAACCACAATTCATACTTTTGCGAATATATCATACTTAAATCTGTTCCCTCCGCGAAGGCGTTCGTGCGGGCGACAAGAACAACGACAACGGGGCGATATATTGTAATAAAAAAATATTATATGTAGGTACGCTCTGGTGAAGTGTATTTCACAAAAATAACAGACAAAGCACGACCCACAAAAAAAAAGGAAGAAGAGCCAACAGCATCATAACGTAAACTTTTCGCATTAAATTATATTCACGAGTTTTAGGGAAGATGGTTAAGGGATGAGCGATCTCGCAAGGGTTACAACGCTCGAGAATGGAAAATATTTTCCAACAGAGTTTTGAATGGTCGATGACGACAAAGACAACGACAACGACAACGGAGAAGAATAAGCAGAGAACACTTTGATTTTTCTCCATTCCGAGCGAGAAGAAACTCTACGAAGAGCAACTTTCAACAAGAAGTAGGTATACCTACGCGTGGAAAGTACGCAAAACTTTTTTAACAGGACGGATGGGAACAAATTTTCGTGCACCATGACCCTCGTTCCATCTCTGTACACCTATTTTATTCATTTCCTTTCCGAATGCCGTTGGAAAGCACAAAAAAATTAGAACACTCCGAGAATGGGGGTGCAGGCACAAAGAAATGTATGCACGTCATCCTATTGTAAACTTTAATCGTTGAGAAAGTTTTCCCTTTCTTCCTTTTTTTTTTTGTTCAATTGTTCTGCATTCACCATTCTCTGGTATTTTTTGATGCGTGAACCTATGAATATATAGGACGACAAAATGTGGGTACAGTCGAGTCCGCATATCTGAAATACGCTTAACTGAAAAATTCGGTTATTTGAAACACAAAATTTGTCACACAGCAGTTTTTCACAACTTTCATACAAACTAACTTAACTGAAACCCGCTTAATTGAAAGATTCGGTTAAATGAAAAAATAATTACGGGAAAAATCATTCATTTATGCTGATACTGCTCCGCATAACTGAAATAAAAAAGCTGAGTACGCCCACCACTTATGTGGTTTTCCATTGGGCAAAAAAATCAATTTTTTTTGATCCGGATCACTGTTTGCAGATCTCGATATTTTTTGAGATTTACACATATACTCTTACTAATCCCAATATACCTTGCACAGCTGTTTTACGTCATTCAGAATTTATTTTCAAAACAAAATTAGCAAAAACCTCTTGAAAAGCAATTATTCAGAACAAAAACGTAAATAATGGACATGGACATGCGATTCCATTGACGACCTTGAAGACAAAATATCTTTAACCAATATCCGGAACCAGAAGCAAACGCAGATATGCGACTTTTATAAGCCGTCTGAGTAAACGGTTAGTGCAATAAATCCATTTTTAAGTACTGAAATACATATTAAAAACTGAGCTGTGAATTACCATTTATTTTTTTTTCTTTATTTATAGCGTAACGGGTACAGTAGTTGGCACCCATAAGGAATTGACTTTAAACAAGCGTAGATTTTTGTTATTTTAAATGCGATTTGAAAATATTATGCATTTATATATTCCTTAAGGAATTTTCTTTTTACTAAAAATTTTTAAGTTCATAGGGTTTCAATTTGTAATTAAATGGATTATAAAAAACGCCTCTCAAAACCTACAGTAGTTGGCACCCACAAATTATGATGGAATAATATCTACCGATTTATTAAAATGCATTTAGTGTTCCTTTATTTGAAATTAATAAAAATGAAATTAATAAAAATGCGGCACTTTGATAACTTATTATTAAAAATATAAAAAAAAAGTAAATATTCCGACCGGGTTTCTTAAAAATAGCACAAGTCGATATTGAATAGCTGATTTTAGTATGCTGCAAACTTCCGAAGCTCCCTTCTTTGAAATCGGTATTTTTTTATTGCCGAAAGTGCTATTTGATACCGATCCGCATCATAAGTTTTCTTCTCTTATTTAATATATTAGCAGATAATATGAATATTTAAACTTAAGTTAATAATATTTAACATATTGCTGTTTAAAATAGCTAAAGTTTTTGTACTTATTTTAAGGATTTGAGAAAAAATCTGTACCTACCTACCAAATTAGAAGTCCTACCTACTTGGATTCTAGGTTGGATTGGTGAAATTGTATTTTAGTTATCTAAACTCCGGTAAAGCGTGTTTTTTTTTTCAGTTATTCGAAGATCGCTTAAGTGAAAATACCGCTTAACTGAAAAAAAAAGTTATGGCAAATTGGTGTTTCAATTAAGCGGACTCGACTGTATATGGCAGATGATTTTCGTGAAGGTCAGCCAATTTAAATAACCCGCATTGCAATGAAAGAATTTCGTTGTTAGAAAAGTGCACGGGAAAGAGTAAATCAACTGAATTCTGAATTCCTTTTTTCAAATATAATTAAGTTGAAAAACAATTGGGAGCTTCTTCCGTATACTAAATTAAATGTCATGTGGCGAAACGTGATGTACCTAACAACTACTGTACTATGGACTTATTTAATTTGTTTAATACAATTTTTATGTGTGTGTGTGGGAGGGCCCCCCCCCCTCCCTATGACTATGACTAAACACTAAGATGACTAAACACTAAGATGCAAAACTGGGGCTTAAAGCTACATGCAATGGTGAAGAAATTTGAGTTTATCGGAGGAAATCCTGCGGTTAAAATCTTAAAAGGTAACCTTTGGATTCACCTTTTGAACTATATACAGAAGATTGGTTCGTTAAGGCCAGACATCCGGTGCATTGGAAGATAAAAGCGACTGGGACATCGTTAATAACAAGGAATAGTTTTTAAGAAAATAAAAGTCGATGAATGAAGGAGTTTGAGGTGCAAAATATGCCGAGAGGTCCGACTCAAATCAGCTACAAATAAGCTGTGATCTGCTCTTCTATGATCGGCACTAACACATTAAGACCAGAGTTGGTGTATTGTGATAAGATCAGCTTAACAGGTACACCGCAAAGAAGTGCTTTCGATTGTTTTCTTTTTGTTTGTGTTAACTGATAAGGCCTTTCAATTTCAATTATGAAGGGTTCAGATGTTCAATGGTTTCAAACCATGGTTTTCAAACCACCTATATTCTATACCATTAGACACTTAGTATATGCAGCGGCATCACATGCTTGCATTCAAGCGGAGAGTTGTAAGCTGAAGCACGGAATTCTTATACTGAAGTGCCCCTCGCAGCAAACCATTGAATGGCTGGGCAAATATGTAGATGCCGAAAATCCCATACCCATAGGGGCCACTTCCTTTGTGGTCTTTATGCCTTCAAAGAGAGGAAGACCGGGGATCTATGCTATGCGGGGTCGGAGTATCTGCGACTGTAGCGACAGTCAAGCTTCGCTCAAAGCCTTGCTCACCATGTTACCCGTTCCAAAATAGTTCGGGAATGCAAGAACTCTTTGAACTCGGTCGCAAGACTGAACTTGTGTCTTGAATCTTGTGCTGGTCTGGGTCGCAGGTCACACTGGGATTGACGGAAATGAGATGATGAGATTGCTAAGCAAGGCTCAGATGATAATTTCTCAGGACCAGAACCTGTGCTGTGTATTCCTGCGTTCTCGGTCAGGGCTTCCATTGACGATTGGGTCTCAAACGAACACAATTGTTTATGGCAAGGATCTACAGGATGTGGCACACTAAACGCATGCTCCCGAAAGTCAATAAGAAGTCTGCAGCATTTCTGCTGTCTCTCAGCAGAAATGACTGCTGAAAACTTATTGGCATTCTTACGGGACACTTCGCTTTTGCTAAGCAAGTATCTTAGTGTGTTAGGCTAACGTGATACCATGGCCTGCGACGCTTGTGGAGAGGGCGACGATACGGATCATTTCCTTTGTTATTGTCCTGCCTTTGCTCGGATCAAATCGGTAGCAAATTTTTTGCGCTGATGTGGTGAGTGCTGGTACTGTATATGCGAAGAAATTCCAGTAAAATTCCAGTACAATAGACCAGTTGCGTCTGAGTGCTCCAGTGAGGTGTTTCCTAATCCAAAAAAAAAAAAAAAAAAAATAGTATCTATCTATATACATGAAACTAGAATCATTGAAGGTTCATTGAGCTACGAAGAACCAGAACCAAACTATGAATATACGAATACGGCAGTTCTTATATTATTGCGGACGTTACAATTCTCGAATTCACTTTGAGTTGAACTTAAGGTGTTGGAGGGACAGAATTTTGCACTCATTTGGGACAAAGTGAGGAATTAATCCTCACAACTAAGTAAAGATGAGCCCAAGCACTAACAAAGCAGTCTATTGGTAAACATTTTCTTGTGATATTATTAGCTACTTAAAAAAAAATTAAAACAGTTTTTTTACTTACACATGACATTCAATGGAAGAGTATCCTCTAGAGCAGAGTTTGGAAGACGTGGATTCGAACCATCACATCTAAGCATAGTACCATCATCTTCAGGCATGGGATTAAATGACAGAACTGAGGTTACTTTGCGACCATTTTGTGTTGTTTGTATCTGTAACAATTAAATTTAATATTAAGCTTACCTTACATCGATAACAGTACAATTATAAAACTTACCGTTCCTCGTTTAAATGGCCTATTATTTTGAGTCCATTTCACGTCAGTATCTGGCACAGATCCATCCACTATACAAGTCAGATTGTATAGTGTCGCAGACGAAAGAACCTTTGGTTTAGTAGTCAAGTTCACTGTTATCGGTCGCACTAGAAAAATGTGCAATTATTAATTAAGCTCTGCCCTGCAGGAGTTCTATCAATTAAATGAAGATATTCTCTATTGCACTCTTAATTGAAGATTAATATGCGTACCGTTTAAATAATTCATATATTGATATACATCAAACCAATTAAAAGCATTGTTCTCTCTCTGCGTGTTTGGTATCACGAGTATAGGTATTCGAAATATCGATCGACTGTATGTACTTCGTTTTAATTGCGAACAATATAAACTGGTTGAAAAAATTGTGCATGGATGCTGGTTGTCGGAAATATAGGTCAGACGTCTGTTAATCACTAAGTGACTTTTCCTAATTTGTATTCTCTTATCATTGTTTCCCTTTGATGTGCATTGGAAGTGGGTTTCAGTTTTATTCTCCCTTTTGCAGAGAGGCTTGCTCATATCGAGGTCAGAAGCATCATTGCAAGGGGACAGATGATTTCTTTGAATGTTCCAACATTCAATGTGAAACTTGATGTCTTTTAGCATCCTTACTATGGAATCTTGGAAATTTCTAAATGGGTAGTGTGGCTGTCTGCACGTAAATGGGGATGTGAAGAAATACATTTTTTTTTTATATAAGAGAGGGGATAATGTGGAGTACATTTTACTCTGTTCTACTTATCCACAGTTGTCAGAGTGGGCATATATAATGAGATCTGAGGAAGGAAGAATGGTATATGAAGACGGGTCGATTACTAATGGTGATGTATATTTAGATCGATAAATTACTTGATCTATTTATTGACATGACAGATAGGTACTTTGAGATCGTCTTCGAAAAGGTTGCCATTTTTAATGAATCATTATCCGAATTACGCAGAAGATTACGTAAATCGAAAGCATTTTGCTCGGGCTAATATAATGAAAGAGCACAAATTGTAAATTATACGGTGAAAACTTGGTCAGAAAAGAGGGAATATCCCAAGAGGCCTATTGTCCCTGAAGCTACGATTACACGGCCATTTTTTCGGGTCATTTCAATGGCGCTTTGTCGTAAAAATCGCGTCACAAAGCCGTCATTTCAATGTCGTCCTGTGTGATCGCCATTTTTGGGATAACATTTTCGGCGTCATTTAAATGACATGAATTTTGTGTCTTAAAATGACGGTAAAAATGGTCGTGCGATCGCTCTTTAATGACTAAACTTTTCGGCTGTTGCGTCATTCAAATGGCAGTCCCCAAAAAATGACAAGGCACGAAATTCATGCCATGCCATTTTTCTACGCAAATGACAAATGACGCAGCATTTAATACTATATCTGTGCTTTCATTTGGATTTTTTTCTCGTGGCGAAATAATTAATAAAAGGTTTTTGTTGTGGTTGTGTTGTTCGGTACCTATTGAGAGAAATGGAATACGAACCGAGACTATTCAGTTGTGAATGTGAATGTTGTGAATTTGAATATTGCACAAGGTACAACGAAGTCGAAAAAATTACCCAAAACGCAGAAAGCAGTAGTGAATCGGGATACGAAAATTAGCCATTCGCGGAGCGACAAAGAGTTCCAGAATACAAACTTCAGCATGCCAAAACCGATTCTTGGGAAATTGTTGTACTAGAGCTGGCCATCGATTTAACCGAAGCCAGAAAGAAGTGGAATAGCATGCACAGCAACTTCAAGGCGTTCGTGATGAAACGCTTTTTGATGTGGGGCTTCAACCTCAAAAAATAATCCAATTGATTGGCTGACATACGAAGGACATTGCGATATAGTTTAGGTTCTTCCTCGCGAAATTCGAGTAGTAATCCAACACAAAATTCACTCTTCTCGCGGCGGCTCAACCACTTCTTTTGCCAAATACTCCGCTTTCGTCGCGTTGGCTCGTAACCAAGATCGTCTTCACAGCTTTCCACCGCACACGCTGCTAAATACGCCGTCTCCGCAATTTCCACCATCATCGCAAAAGTTATTTTTGAGATTTTTTATTTATTATAATAATTTTTTTACTTTTCACTGCTATTTAATTTAATCCAACAAGTCGCACATATGCGTTTTCGGCGAGAAAAAAAAACTAAATGACAGTAGCTATATTTTTCTCATTGGTCATTACCGTCTGATCGCAAAACAGATAAATGACGCGAAATCGAAATAATAGGAGAGGTGACATTTGTCATTTTGATGAAGCAAATCATTACCAAGTGATCGTCATCTTTTCGCTCGTCATTTAATGGCATCCCAACGAAAAATTATAAATGACTCCCAGTGTTCGTCATTTGATTTTGGGACAAAAATGACGATGATAGTTATTTCGTGTGATCGTCATTTTTTCGCAAATGACCAATGCCGAATTGTAGCTTAAATGTCACTCTAATGCGTCATTTTTTCCTGACGTCACAGCGCCATTTAAATGACTCGAAAAAATGGCCGTGTAATCGTAGGTATACCTTAACAATCCCTATTGCATTTCTGTAGTCTAAAGAGAAAGTATCGAAACAAATGTAGCATAGCAGAAAAGGTCGATCTCGACATCAATAATTCAAAATGTTGAATTCTTTAAAGCTCATTTGAAGGCTGAGAGAAACATCACGCACTACAGCTAATCCCTATAAGTACCCTGTGGGAAATAAATGTATTATGTACATTAAAACCCAAACAAAAGAGAGCGGGAAATCTCGGCACTGTAAATAGCAGCGGAGGCTTATCGCTCCATAAAAAGATGTGATATGATGATATGTGATATCGTATTCAGTAGTTCCCATTTTATGGTCTATAAGTGTACATCTGAGTTAAAGCAGAGGGAAGAACATAACCTTGCACCCTCTTAAATCCGAACTGTGGTGACGAATTATTCCTAGAACTTATTTAAAACAAAATAAAACACCATAGCTACTTACATAACATCTCGATTCGTATGCTCCTCTCGACTGGTGGTACAAGCTTAGTGTTAGACGCCTGACATCTGTATGTATTGTTTAAAGCCGATCTCGTAATTTGTGGTACCTCCAAGCGGTTACCTGTCACGTGCCGTCCCATTGATACACCAGATCCGGCTTGCAGCAGTTGTGTGCCATTGAACCACATTACTGTCGGCTCAGGACGTCCTAAACAAAAGGAAGAAACAAACAGACACACACAAAGGATTACTCACAAGGTATATTTTCATCGTGGTTTGACTTTTGTTTGATGATTGCATTAGCACTTGCGACAGGCGAACTAAAACTACCACTATAAGCTATATTGTCGCCACTGTCATCTCACAGTGAGAGTCAGTGGAAATTGAAAGTGTCACTGGGCATTTAGCACGCGGCTGACATGCAAAATATTAATTAATCAAGTCATGACATCCCCCCATATAGTAGTTGCTGGCATCTACAAGGAACACAAAGACTGTACGTTCGCCTCTTTCAAGAATAACAGGGAGGCTTCGCACGAATTCCGCCTTCGTTCCAGGCGAATGACAAACTTTGCGGCAGGAGCTTAATGCGAATATAATTCGAAATGACACGAAACGGAAGAATAAGACGACCAACTACACGACGAACCATGACGATGATGATGATGATGATTATGGTGATGTCCTTTTTTTTGTGTTCGCCTAATGCGCCGCTTTTTCTCCTGCTAATGGTCGTCTGCAATTTGCTATCACTTGTTGTTGCCTGCCCCCATTTTGAATAGCGGGGTTTGGATATCTTCTCGTTTTATAACTTCCCCTCACCATTTAACATCGATTTATACGTCCACTGTGTCTTCATTTCATCATTGGTATGGGCCGGAGTAAAACCCCAAGCAGGAAGAATGTTAAAAGGATTTCATTCCTGCAGTCGTTCTATAATATAATGTCAAACCTCTAATGCTGTGAAACCCCCTCTATGGTGAATATGTGATGCTTCGGTTCTTTATGGAAGGACTGTTGGTATTTACTCGTCGTAATATCAGTCACTCAGCGCGCGAGGAAAAGGCAAAGAATTCCGAAGAACTCTCCTGTTCCTGTTATATTGGGATGTGTACGTTAAATGTGGGTCCCGTATGTATCAGTGTGTGTGTGTGCTATGGACCAGCGTGAATGCTTTTATTGAGTCATCACGGGGAGCATTAATGGCTTTGCTTATTGGATTCGACAGGGTGAATGTAATGCAATAAACTGATGATGCCAATATTATTATTACTATTATCATTCTCTGTTGTCTTTTTTCTCTCTTTCAGTCGATTGTAAGATTACCTCCATTGGACTGAGGTGGAGACATTTTTCCTCCGTTTGCTCTGTTGGGTATATAGTTAGTAGCGACGACTGAATGGTAGGTGGGCCGTCTACTTTGGGCCATTATAGATGAATCTACTGAAGAGGATAATGGAAGCACAGGAAGCCATTTGAATATGCCATTTTAATATGAACGGATGTTTTGTGGCACTGAAATGTTCGTGTTTAGCACCCAATAAAGGTGGCGGTGACGAAGGAAAAAAAAAAACATATCCTATACAAATGTGGGAGGTGCGAATGCACGGTCGTCGTGGTATTTCGGCATTGTAAACGACTTTATGTCTTGTCCGTGACAGACACAGATAAGGCAGATTTAATGGCCTATTAATGAATTTGATTGTAATTGATGTTATGGCGTGAGTCTTATGTTTCATTGCTTTTGCGAAGGAGGCGATCAGTTTTCAATTTTAATGGCTGATTAATGACATCTTGACAAGAGAAAAGGAGAAAAGGTATTTTTAATAGACTTCGAATATGATGGGTAATAGCATTATAGGTACAAATACTGAATATTCCCAGTCCGCTGTTTACCCATCAGGCCATAACAAGCAAACGTTACCAGTTTAACATTCGTTCTTTGTAAAATTAGCTGATATACGTACTTTTCTGAAGACCTTATGCTGATCGCATATATTTGTAAGAATATTTGGGCTCAAAAACACCTTCGAATTCTTTACTACGCTCTGCCCTGGTCTGTCGGCAGGTGATTTTTCAAATTGACCAATGATTTCAATTTGTGTAACTACAAGGTTCCGAACTTTTTTTTGTCTTTCGAAAGTCTAAAGAAATCAAATCGTTCCTCGTCAAATAGTTGCGAGGTAAAGGAACATTTTTTCGGAAGTAATCCAGCTTAAGCAAATGCGTGCCACTATATTGAAATTGAATGTCGTGGCCAAAATGACATTAGGTAGCGTCCGTTATATAGACGCATAAGCTTTAGACTGAACATTCCTATTATCGTTGATGTTTAATTGTTGCAAACAAGTGTCTACGCACTAAGCCACTTCCTCTTGCTTCAGGCGTCAGCGAATGAATTCCTCACTTGGAATCAACGCTCCAGTCAGATTCAACTATTAAATATAATCCCTATAGATTATATTATATAGATAAAGATTTTTAATAGCTACTGAGCCAGGGTGTTGAAAAGAGTTGGTGACGGACTCAAGGGCTCGATGGGTCAACGGCAGCGTTCATATCCCAAAATCGGGTCACTGACACCGGAATGTCCGCCCGCTGTCCTAGGGTCGAAATAAGGGCCTAGCCATCCACGTCGGGTGTTGTGCCGTCGTGACGGGGTAACTTCCCGACCATGGAAAAAAACTACTATTTATGAGAGAGACCCAACCATCCTCTGATAATGGAACTCCTCAGATTGCAACCATAATGTCAATGGACATTACATCAGAGTATGTATCTGGAATGTGCGAACAGTCTACACCCCAGGTGCTGCTCAAAACCTTGAGCCTGTCCTAATACGGTAAAATGAAGATATTAACGATATGCTGGAGATACAATGGATAAAATCAGATATGATGAAAACAAGAGATTGTGATATTAATTACAGCTGCAACAAAAGACTGCATGTATTGGGATGCGGACTCGTCGCGGGAAATCGGCTTAGGACAAAAATTATTAACTTCAAGCCGATAAGTGATCGCCTGGCTGTGATCCGCAGCAAACTAATTATGAAAAGAGACGATCTGTTTGAAATGTACTTAGCGAATGAACATTTGTAACAAAACATCGGTTATTAACAATTCAAGTAAATAATTTAATAATGTAAATTTAAGTAATTGAATTCAGTTATAACATTATACTTAGAGTTGCAGTTCATTTCAACATAAATGTCAAAGAAAAAGACTAACAATATTGCTAGTAGTGAATGCTGATGAATAAATTTCAACACTTATTTTCCAAAAATTACCCTAATATGTGCGCACACCCCTACCGACGAGGCTGAAGAGAGGATTATTATGACCTTCTGGATAGAGCCTATATACGGAGCCTGTTCGGAGTGTGATGTAAACGTTGTACTCGTGGACTTCAATGCTAAATTCGGAAAGGAAGACGTCTTTGGCGGGATACAGAATCCACGAAATGATAACAGACAACGGCTACCGACAAATCGATTTAGCAGAAGTTCGTAATGTGGTGATAAGTAGGGTTTCCTAGGTTAAGGATCTACACAGTAGCCTGGCGCTGTGGTCGAACCGCAAACCCAATCGACCATGTGCTAATCGATGCGAATCATACATCTTACATCTTCGGCGTTTCGTAGATATGTTTAAACAGCATTTCCAGCAGCAGCAGAGAGAATGATAGGACAAGAAGAGAAGCCACGTCCAGGCAATGAAAAACCAGTTCCACCACCTGGTAAAAGATCTTAAGAACAACAAGGCCGCAGGGTCTGATGGTTTACCAGCGGAGCTCTTTAAATACGGTGGTGATGTTTTGGTAAGGAGCATCCACCGAATCATTAAGTATGGGTGGAAGAAAACATGCCCGACGACTGGACTATCATCTCTATATTCCCCATCTACAAAAAAGGCGATCCTATGTCTTGCAAGTACTATCGAGGCATGTCCCTGCTTAGTGTCGCATACAAGATCCATACAAGATCTATCCAACGTACTGTGTGAACGTCTATCTTAAACGGTTTTGCAACAAACTAATCGGCACATTTTCAAAGACCAACGAATTTCAAGTCGAAACTCACCACCTATTCATGGACTTCAAAGCCACGTATGAGAGCATACATCTCTATATGACGATGGCCGAATTCGGAAACCCAGCCTGCCGTGGTAGAAGCGTTCACGGCGAATTAAGTACGGGCGGAATCCGTTGGCCTTGAAGTAAATGAGAACAAGACTAAGTACGTATATACATGCTATCAACAAACAAACATGTATCTGTCCACCGACTTGAACTAAACGTCACTATTGATAGGAACAATTTCGAGGTACATATTTAGGAAGTTCACCTACCTTGGAGTAAACATGAACATCACGAATTACACCCTGGTGGAGATCCGGCCAAGAATTACCCTAGGAAACCGTTTCGATTTCGATTTTGATCGAGACTCGGAATACCAACATCTAAAATAGATGATCATTTCAAAAATATTATATATCATTTCTGCCAGAAGCCGACGGGCTAGATACATTCAGTTAAAAAGGTAACATAAAATATAGACTCTGCACATTTGAGGATACCTATGGCAATCTCATCCACAGAAAACGTAAGTTGGACACCGAGAACAAGCCATTTAACCCCGTTAGACTGTTTCTTGGGGGATTTTCTTAAGTCTCTAAGTCAACATGAGTAGAAATATTGTCACCGTCAGTCTCCCCCTTAGGTTAGCATTCACTGTTTATAATTTCCCATCTTCATGTCAACATTCAGCTACATGCCAGTACCTTTTGAAACAGAATTTCAAAAATTTCAACTTGTGCACAAAATAGTCTGTGGACTTCGCAAATAGCTACAGCTAGCTCAGATATCCTTAAACAATTTGCGAAACTCAAACAGGGACCAACTCATACAGTTGAAAAAGTTTCTTCCTTTTAGACTCCTGAATGGGAGCACACTCTCTTGAAACATAATTCCCACCTAAGGAATAAATCTGCCAACTCTAAGAAAACCACTTAAGAACTCACATTAAATGCCATCTGACGAAAACTATTTGGAAAGCCTCGAAAACAGTTAAAGCAACCGACTGCATTACAAAAGTTAATTAGCGTAGATAAAACTTTTCCACTTTCCGGTGAAAAAACTGCAGTTATGCATGAAAAAAAATGTTTTAATGTTCATTGTGCGCTTAAAAGTTAAGTCAGTGTTATGTGAGTGAATAAAGTGTCCTAGTACTACACATTTCCTTAAAATACTTTTTTTTGTTAATTTTGTTCTTTCTACGTAAAAGGAACATTCATGCTAAGCCACAATAAGGATCATGTTTGTGTTTACATAAAAGTTTCACCGAAGAAGACTGGATGTAAAAATCCTGTCGAAATACTATTCTATCATTCCAGGAAATGAATTGAGTTACCATGTCGCGTGTCACAGGGTTCTTATGCTTTAAGAACTGAGTTTGTCCTTTCACTGATGGTCATTGATACTTTGTAGTTTATGTCGGGCTTGTGTTTGTCGTTAATGTCGTAAGTCTGTTTGTGGTTGGAAATAAATGTTGGTAAGAAGCCGAAAATTCCTGAAATGCACCATTGATGGAGAGAACCATACCGTGGTGCAATCAAAATGGAGAAAGACTATTAAAAGTTGTAAATTTCACAACCATAATACTTCGGATAGCTACCTCTGTAAGTACGTTGCGAAGAGAGGTACCGCCTCCTAGAACTTTGCAGGTACATATTTATTAGTTTTTAAGTGTATTTGCGGTTTGGGCTGAGGTGCGAATGAGGTAGTAATTGTTTAGATCACAAGCCATTCGCTTCGGGTTCTGGTAGGTATTTACTTAACTTTAATTATAGACGATTAAAATAAATAACTGTGAATTCATTTTGTTTGGAACTTCAAATTGAAAGGCTATCCTTAGAAATAAGTACCTTGCAAGGTAAGTTAAGTTAACAAATTTTCAGTTAATGAGATGAGGCATTTTTTTGGAAGCAAGTTAAAGTTTTTCATTTATACAAGTTCTGTGGACGTATTGAGCAAGAAAGAATCTAAGTATATCATATTATAAGATCCTTTTAGTCCATGCTTTGCTATATTAAGATGTCAAAGTGTGGAAACAGATACAGTAGACAAGAAAATATTCTTCCTAATGATATTTTGTACACAAGTATTACACCAGTTGTAGACAATTTTAACAGAGCCATAAGACATTCGAAAATGGCCTATGTCGCTTTCTCTAACAAAGGCTCTTAGTACTTACTACAAGGGTTACTTTTGCAAAGCCGTATCCTAAAAGCAGATGAACTAAATTTAAGAAACCCCCGTGGTGGATTTTAGAGCTAAGCTAACTTAGAAAAGTAGGTAAAAACTTCTTAAAGAAAGCAAAGAGAACAAGGTCACCCAAGGCTTTAGATAAAAGAGAAACTAAAGATTTATGATAATGAAATTCCCCACAAGAATGATCTGATTATTTTTTTTTTTTTTACAGCAAACGGTTTAGACAAAAATATGCTTGATATAGTTCTATAGGCGATAAACGCTGATGAGGTAAGATAAGCCTAATACTAGATGTACCCGCTCGGATTTTCCCCTGACCAGGAACTGTATTGCTTAAATATGTTATTTTTTAACAGGACAATGTACATCAATGTTCTACATTTAAATAGCCCCTTTGGCCGATCCCGCCCATAGTTTGTTAGATATTTTATAAAGAAAATAATTTTCAATAGTAGATAATACCAACTTTCAAGGCTAAATCTGTCATAAATGTCAAGACATATTGCAATTTTGCAATTTAAATGTTCAGCGCCATCTATCGAAAAACTTGAAAACTAATTATCAATGTGCACTTTTCTCTTATATGTAGTATATTGTGTAGGTTTCAGCTTAATCGATCGATATATTTTCGAAGTGTCACCAAAAAGCGTTTGCAATGTCGTTTGTATGGGAGGTGCCACGCCCCTTTGTCCAATTTTGACGAAATCTCACAGGTACACTTCCGGATCCGGACAAATACCTTAAAGTCTTAGATGGTTTAAAAATTTGAACTCAATCCGTTCAGTGGTTTTTAAGATTCTATGTATAGATATGATTTTGAACATTTTTTTCTGTATGTAATGTGCCACGGCCCTTAAATATCCAATTTTCTGCTCCATAGAGTATTAACCTGGTTCACTACGAATCCAACAAAAAAATGTCAATGATAAAAACTGTCATGAGCTGGGGTTACTGGCCCAGATATCTATTCGTAGCCATTTCTTTCACTGGCATACGACAACTCTGTCCCGTTATGCAACGTCCTCGTTTCATGCATTGCAATCATATTGCAACACTTTACAACGTATGTAACATACCAACTCTCATCGGGTGTCTCATTGTATATATGTGTTGTGCTGTATTGTAATAGTAACGACAACTGTAGATTGCACTACCACCATACCAGAGCGATTAACCAAAATGGCGATACATCTCTAAGTTTCTCCCCAAAATTTGCACCTCAATTCGACCTCAAAACAGTTAAAAACTAGGCTTCTATAACGACACCGTCTTCCACATACCTGTTCCAGCAGTATTCCAGGGCAACATTTTCGAAATACCAAAAACACATCCTTGAGTGTGTCCTCATGCATAGTATTAAATTTTGAAAAGGTGCACATGCAAAAAGATTCGCCCCCTGCATCTTTTCAAATTCCAAGCAGTTCACAATGTCCTCCGGTATACATAATATACCTACACTTATATCTCTATCTCTCTCTCTTTGTGGCATAAATACTGCATGACCAGGAAGCACATGCATAGCACGCCATCGAAGTCATATCTCTGTGAAAGCATCGGACGTAGCACTTCCTTGTTCGTTGTGATGGTGCCAGTATCAGTGCTGGAAAGCCGGCGATTTGTGGAGCAATTACAAATTGTTCCAAAAGTATGTTTGACTTGCTTTCTTTTCGTGTTGCTGGTAGTGCATGTATCTGCTTTGTGTACATGTCTTTTGGAATTGGAACTATTCACATGCTGGTTAAGAGATAGAGAAAGAGAGAGCGAGATAGAGAACTAACAAGAATGGAGCTGCTTGCTTGCTGGTGCGGGTATCTACTTTTAATAGCAATGCTCTATATTCGATTTGGTATTTGAATACTCACCTGCAGTTGTGTGTCGTAGTTGCTGGGAGCAGTTTTTTAATACCGACCCGTTTCGCTTGTTGTGTAGGTTGTGGATTGCAAAATTATTCCGAAAAGCATAAAAGGAAAATGAGGGCGTGAGCAAAGGAGGAAAATTGCAGTTTCTTGATTCCACCTCACCATAGAATGATACACAGCTCTCACATCTGTGTGCGATGATAATTTCTTTACCATAGAGTATGTGCGTCTGTAAAATTGTGAAACACCGAACACAGATGTTTAATCAGAGACATTTGAAATTAATCAAGAATACGAGTGGGTTTTGGTAAAGGGGACCAACACAAAATGTCTATTAAGCGCAAAAGAAGTCGGCTGTGTTGCGAGGGCGGTAGAAAGGATACCGAAATTATTACCTTTTTCCAGAAATTGAAACTTTTTGTTGAGCTTTTTAATTCTGATCACGTGAGATACTTTTTGAGGGTAAACTAGGTGAGAAGAATATACATACATACCTATATAAATGGGTTCCTATGAGAAAATTCTTTTATTCTTTTATTTTATGTGCGTCTTTCCATGGGAAATTTCACAGGGATTCTGGGAACCGGAAGCCTCAATGCATAGAAATTGGTATTTCAATTAAAATGACTTCTTCCTGTAGGTATAGCCGATTCTTATTGTGTATTGACAAGGCAAAATCGTCTGATTTAACCGTTCCAGAATTATTTTTGTGGGATTTTAGACTTTTGAAGCCCTCAAAAAGAATATCCGCCAAGATTGCGAGGCCTTATCGCCGGAAGTTCTGGCAAGAGTGATGGTTGGGTCTTCAACGTCGTGAAGAACAACCATAAGCTGCGATCGGAAGATCAACGCAATGCAGTCAAAATGTTTCGACTTTTGGATTGGTATATCTATACTCTGTCCAACAAAAATTGTCAGTACAGTCCTTATGAGGGAGCTTTTTTTCTAACAATGGTGCCTGTAGATACTCTCACGGCACTGACATACCAATGAATAATTGTTGTTGTCATTTTCCTAAAATTCGCATACAGCCCACCACAACCTGTCTGCCACAGCACACAACCGCGGGCAGAATGTGCATGATCCATGATCGTTTTGTGTTCGCTTGCTATTGTTATTATCATCCACGAAAATAAGCAGTGTGTGTGTGTGTGAGGGAAACACATCAGCAGAGTGTTCAGTGTTACCCTTACGATGCATTACAATGAAAACATATCATTGAGGGTGTTTCTATGGATTTTGTCAAAGAACTTTCGGCTTTGGTGCTTTTGAGAACAGATTATTATGTGGGGTGTTGCCATACAATTTTTGCTGCTTTAATTTATTTTTATTTCTGAAGGATTCGTTAATATGAAGTTAGAGGTTGCAAAATAAAAAAGATTCCGATTCATGCCCAAGAAGGTTTTTTGGGAGGTCGTATTAAAAATTTTAATATACAGAAATAATGTGTTTTATACGTATTTTGATCCCTATTCGTTAGGGCATATTTGTGCATATTTTGGTATAAATGCATATTTCACTTTGTAGAGCATATTTTTTGCATATTCTGTGGCCACAAAGAAAAACCGCTAAAGTCGATTTTGATAATTTTTCAGGAGAGCACTTTTAAGATTCGACGAAAAAATTTAAATTACAAATGGCTCCGGTTAATCCGCGGAAAGTCTGATTTTCCTGAAAGTTATATGTATGTAAATAAAGGTAATTTAAGTCTCTTTCGGTCTAACGTTTAATAATCTATTGATCATTCTTATTTCGAGCGTGGTAAGCAAAATAAACACTTAAGCTGTTATGGCCTAACACCACTTTAAGGCAAACAAATCTTAAGTCGAGTTTAGCTGACTTTAGGTGATATTCCTTGATATTCCGACAACCAAACTCGACCTTAGATATTTTCTAACTATAAAATCAAAGAAAGGGAAGAAATATCACGCGGAAAAACAACCAAACTCAACTTTAGCTGTTATTACTTGAGATAAAACAAAAATGAGTTCCTCTTAAGACTTGTTTTTGTGTAGTTAAGTTGTTTTGCCCTAACGGCGTTGTAAAAATCTGACTTTAGTTGTTTTGTTTTCGGGACATTATACCTTCAAATTTGAAGATAAAAATCTAAAAAAAAAAAACAGCTTATAGATTTGGACATGCTTAATCTAATGGCATTAAAAACTCAATTTCGTCTAAACTCGACTTTAGTTGTTTCTGCTTGTGGCCACAGTTTCAGCATTTTTGTTATACACATATTTGCTAATTTGTCTTTTGTTCATCAAACAGTTTTTTAGATTGAAATATCAAAATAACGGCAGGTATACTGCTTCATGTCGCTCGCTGGGTTTTTACCACATCCGGTCACTCGTCCCAGGTAATCATAACGCCTTGAAAGGATTTTATGACCCTTTTTTTGTTATTGTTTCTGCGACTGTTGGGTCATACTTTTTTAACAAATATGTAATCTAGGTATAGGTATATACAAAATTGCATGTACCTACCTATGAATATGTTCTTATGAATATATACCTATGTATGTTTCTATATTTTATGCTACGAGAGGTCTCATCCCATCGTGGTTACATAATTTTGTATTCTTATTGCCTGTCTTTGTTAAAAAAAATCTAAAAAGCGATTAGACCTACTGGGGATACTCTTAAAAATACGCTCCTATTATCTTACCGCTTGATGCTGAGGAAAAATTAAATGCAATTTATTTCGGTCAACAATATTTTTGTTTTAAATTGGAAGATGGCAACCCTAATGGTAATGCTCTCTGATTTATGGTGATTTATCATACAAACTTTGGTAACCCTATGAGAGTGAATTCATTGCAACCAGACTGAGAGACAAACATCCTATCTTCCCTGTACTGACAATTTTTGTTGGACAGAGTTTAGTTGTAGTAGGTCTTAAGAGGCCTCTACCCATAAATCGAGCAAAAGTGCGAAAAATGGCATTTCGTTTCCTTCCTAGAGAAGTAAATACTGAAGCGATACAGCGTTTTTCCTGTATATATTGATTTATATTTGATGCAATTTTTACTCAAAACAACAAAGCATCATACCAGCTATCGGATACAAATAAAAAAATTATGTATTTACATGTATTTTGTTGCAAAATACTGAGTTTAAATGTTATATATTTTTCAAGAAAAATACCCTGTATGTGTCACATTCTCAGAAAAAAGTTCCAAGTTTCTCATTTAGATGGCGGTAGTTCTGTCGTCTGAATTGAATAGCCAATCAGAATGACTCCCAAGTTATAAGGGATAAATGTGTAGTTTATTGTCAACTGCATAGACCATAGAGGCGTGTTATAAATGAAACAGGTTTGGCATGAAGTCTGAAGTGTGATCTAAATGGAATCAAGGATGCGTGTGGTGATATGTGTGTAAGCAGGTGGGGATTCTTTATTCAAAGTGATTTTTGCTTCATGGGGATTCAAAGCTTCGCAAATCAAAAATAGATGGCGCTTTGAGTTCCACTTTATGTTCTACAATATGGATAGAGGCCTCTTAAGTACACATATCAAAAATCAGTATATCAAAATTTTTGATTTATTTGACGATAATATCAATTTAAGATAACCACAGAAGTCGACGCCATAACGCAATTAAAAATTAAAAATTAAATTAAAAATTAAAAATTAAAAATTAAAAATTAAAAATTAAAAATTAAAAATTAAAAATTAAAAATTAAAAATTAAAAATTAAAAATTAAAAATTAAAAATTAAAAATTAAAAATTAAAAATTAAAAATTAAAAATTAAAAATTAAAAATTAAAAATTAAAAATTAAAAATTAAAAATTAAAAATTAAAAATTAAAAATTAAAATTCTTTTTAATTCTGATCACGTGAGATACTTTTTGAGGGTAAACTAGGTGAGAAGAATATACATACATACCTATATAAATGGGTTCCTATGAGAAAATTCTTTTATTCTTTTATTTTATGTGCGTCTTTCCATGGGAAATTTCACAGGGATTCTGGGAACCGGAAGCCTCAATGCATAGAAATTGGTATTTCAATTAAAATGACTTCTTCCTGTAGGTATAGCCGATTCTTATTGTGTATTGACAAGGCAAAATCGTCTGATTTAACCGTTCCAGAATTATTTTTGTGGGATTTTAGACTTTTGAAGCCCTCAAAAAGAATATCCGCCAAGATTGCGAGGCCTTATCGCCGGAAGTTCTGGCAAGAGTGATGGTTGGGTCTTCAACGTCGTGAAGAACAACCATAAGCTGCGATCGGAAGATCAACGCAATGCAGTCAAAATGTTTCGACTTTTGGATTGGTATATCTATACTCTGTCCAACAAAAATTGTCAGTACAGTCCTTATGAGGGAGCTTTTTTTCTAACAATGGTGCCTGTAGATACTCTCACGGCACTGACATACCAATGAATAATTGTTGTTGTCATTTTCCTAAAATTCGCATACAGCCCACCACAACCTGTCTGCCACAGCACACAACCGCGGGCAGAATGTGCATGATCCATGATCGTTTTGTGTTCGCTTGCTATTGTTATTATCATCCACGAAAATAAGCAGTGTGTGTGTGTGTGAGGGAAACACATCAGCAGAGTGTTCAGTGTTACCCTTACGATGCATTACAATGAAAACATATCATTGAGGGTGTTTCTATGGATTTTGTCAAAGAACTTTCGGCTTTGGTGCTTTTGAGAACAGATTATTATGTGGGGTGTTGCCATACAATTTTTGCTGCTTTAATTTATTTTTATTTCTGAAGGATTCGTTAATATGAAGTTAGAGGTTGCAAAATAAAAAAGATTCCGATTCATGCCCAAGAAGGTTTTTTGGGAGGTCGTATTAAAAATTTTAATATACAGAAATAATGTGTTTTATACGTATTTTGATCCCTATTCGTTAGGGCATATTTGTGCATATTTTGGTATAAATGCATATTTCACTTTGTAGAGCATATTTTTTGCATATTCTGTGGCCACAAAGAAAAACCGCTAAAGTCGATTTTGATAATTTTTCAGGAGAGCACTTTTAAGATTCGACGAAAAAATTTAAATTACAAATGGCTCCGGTTAATCCGCGGAAAGTCTGATTTTCCTGAAAGTTATATGTATGTAAATAAAGGTAATTTAAGTCTCTTTCGGTCTAACGTTTAATAATCTATTGATCATTCTTATTTCGAGCGTGGTAAGCAAAATAAACACTTAAGCTGTTATGGCCTAACACCACTTTAAGGCAAACAAATCTTAAGTCGAGTTTAGCTGACTTTAGGTGATATTCCTTGATATTCCGACAACCAAACTCGACCTTAGATATTTTCTAACTATAAAATCAAAGAAAGGGAAGAAATATCACGCGGAAAAACAACCAAACTCAACTTTAGCTGTTATTACTTGAGATAAAACAAAAATGAGTTCCTCTTAAGACTTGTTTTTGTGTAGTTAAGTTGTTTTGCCCTAACGGCGTTGTAAAAATCTGACTTTAGTTGTTTTGTTTTCGGGACATTATACCTTCAAATTTGAAGATAAAAATCTAAAAAAAAAAAACAGCTTATAGATTTGGACATGCTTAATCTAATGGCATTAAAAACTCAATTTCGTCTAAACTCGACTTTAGTTGTTTCTGCTTGTGGCCACAGTTTCAGCATTTTTGTTATACACATATTTGCTAATTTGTCTTTTGTTCATCAAACAGTTTTTTAGATTGAAATATCAAAATAACGGCAGGTATACTGCTTCATGTCGCTCGCTGGGTTTTTACCACATCCGGTCACTCGTCCCAGGTAATCATAACGCCTTGAAAGGATTTTATGACCCTTTTTTTGTTATTGTTTCTGCGACTGTTGGGTCATACTTTTTTAACAAATATGTAATCTAGGTATAGGTATATACAAAATTGCATGTACCTACCTATGAATATGTTCTTATGAATATATACCTATGTATGTTTCTATATTTTATGCTACGAGAGGTCTCATCCCATCGTGGTTACATAATTTTGTATTCTTATTGCCTGTCTTTGTTAAAAAAAATCTAAAAAGCGATTAGACCTACTGGGGATACTCTTAAAAATACGCTCCTATTATCTTACCGCTTGATGCTGAGGAAAAATTAAATGCAATTTATTTCGGTCAACAATATTTTTGTTTTAAATTGGAAGATGGCAACCCTAATGGTAATGCTCTCTGATTTATGGTGATTTATCATACAAACTTTGGTAACCCTATGAGAGTGAATTCATTGCAACCAGACTGAGAGACAAACATCCTATCTTCCCTGTACTGACAATTTTTGTTGGACAGAGTTTAGTTGTAGTAGGTCTTAAGAGGCCTCTACCCATAAATCGAGCAAAAGTGCGAAAAATGGCATTTCGTTTCCTTCCTAGAGAAGTAAATACTGAAGCGATACAGCGTTTTTCCTGTATATATTGATTTATATTTGATGCAATTTTTACTCAAAACAACAAAGCATCATACCAGCTATCGGATACAAATAAAAAAATTATGTATTTACATGTATTTTGTTGCAAAATACTGAGTTTAAATGTTATATATTTTTCAAGAAAAATACCCTGTATGTGTCACATTCTCAGAAAAAAGTTCCAAGTTTCTCATTTAGATGGCGGTAGTTCTGTCGTCTGAATTGAATAGCCAATCAGAATGACTCCCAAGTTATAAGGGATAAATGTGTAGTTTATTGTCAACTGCATAGACCATAGAGGCGTGTTATAAATGAAACAGGTTTGGCATGAAGTCTGAAGTGTGATCTAAATGGAATCAAGGATGCGTGTGGTGATATGTGTGTAAGCAGGTGGGGATTCTTTATTCAAAGTGATTTTTGCTTCATGGGGATTCAAAGCTTCGCAAATCAAAAATAGATGGCGCTTTGAGTTCCACTTTATGTTCTACAATATGGATAGAGGCCTCTTAAGTACACATATCAAAAATCAGTATATCAAAATTTTTGATTTATTTGACGATAATATCAATTTAAGATAACCACAGAAGTCGACGCCATAACGCAATTAAAAATTAAAAATTAAAAATTAAAAATTAAAAATTAAAAATTAAAAATTAAAAATTAAAAATTAAAAATTAAAAATTAAAAATTGAAAATTAAAAATTAAAAATTAAAAATTAAAAATTAAAAATTAAAAATTAAAAATTAAAAATTAAAAATTAAAAATTAAAAATTAAAAATTAAAAATTAAAAATTAAAAATTAAAAATTAAAAATTAAAAATTAAAAATTAAAAATTAAAAATTAAAAATTAAAAATTAAAAATTAAAAATTAAAAATTAAAAATTAAAAATTAAAAATTAAAAATTAAAAATTAAAAATTAAAAATTAAAAATTAAAAATTAAAAATTAAAAATTAAAAATTAAAAATTAAAAATTAAAAATTAAAAATTAAAAATTAAAAATTAAAAATTAAAAATTAAAAATTAAAAATTAAAAATTAAAATTAAGACGGATGACCAATGGCAGATGGACTTCAATTGACGGGAACTGTTTGCTCAGCTCTTCTGCTGAAGCTACTAGGTACTATAGGAACAAATCAAAATCACTAGTTTCTTCGTCTTTATTCAAAAACTTTTTCTTTTTTTGAAAATAATGTCAAGAAGTAAAATTGCAACGTTAGACTTAAAAAAAATCCCCCGGCAACTGAGACCTCCTGTGGACTACATCCACATCCAACTCAGCTATAGACACTGAACAGAAAATTAACTATCACACAATAGAACTGTCGTTTCCAATCAGCTTCATTAGCAGAGAAAACCAATTAACTTCGAAGAAATTGCAACCCAAATGGCTACGTTGTAAATACCGTCGTTTCTACTCAGTTTCCAAGAATTCCCGCGGAGATTCATTCACATTAGCAGCGTGCAACATCCCCATCGACAAGGTAGCAAATCCTGCAGAAATGAAATGAAAATTCCTTTGAAGACTGAGATTGATCGAACACCAGAAGAAGTCGAAGAAACTTCCAATCTGGTTTCAAATACTTTTCACAATCTCCATGGGAATCTATCTGTACAGAGGGTGGAATGAGTTTAACCCACGTGACTTACCCCTGATGGCATGGCTC
Organism: Cheilosia scutellata; assembly: GCA_955612985.1. Classification (NCBI taxonomy): domain Eukaryota; kingdom Metazoa; phylum Arthropoda; class Insecta; order Diptera; family Syrphidae; genus Cheilosia; species Cheilosia scutellata. The sequence continues at coordinate 27,196,760 of OY015312.1, read as the reverse complement.
CGAATGAAGTTAATTAAAATCAAATTTGTGTTCGCCTTGGGTTACATTCGCTTAGGTACTCGCAGTGACAGTACAAATCAAATCGCATTCTCTGCTATTTTAAGTTCCTTATTCCGGTTTGGCCAAATTGGCATCCAAATTAGTTTGACTTAGAGCAGATGCTTATCAATTTTGAAAGTATCTTAATGCACCTTATCAGGTTTTGTTACGTAAGTATTTTTTTTTTAATAATCTCCCTAGGTTAGGTATAGTGCTACTCAAAGTTCATCCCTTGGTGGCAGAACGAATTGAGAATAAGAATCGCAATTTGTTATTATTTAACGGACTGCCTTACCTTTTGTGTCAAATTTGAAAGGGTAGGTTCAAGCCAACTAACACAAATGGGCGGACAGGTATAACAGCAAAAATGGGTAAAGATTTAATGTTGTGTTGGTATATGGTGATGTGCAACTATGGGCACACGGCACAGTAAGCGATAGAGTTGGATGTTGGAAATTGTGAACCCTTCACGTTTTTGACAGGGAATAATTTCGATACCATTTATTTTTGGTAATTAACGCTATGTGGTCGCCTTTGATGCCCGGAAATTGTTTTCCGTCCATCTCTCTGGAACGTATTCAAATGAGGAATTTACAAAATCTCTAATATTTTCAGCACGAGCAAATTGCTGAAGAATTTATTGTCCTGACAACGAGAAAAGACGGCGTTTGGTAAAGGTGTTGGCAGTTGTTTTTTTTTATTTCCTTATATTTTTATCAAATATGTATTCATTTTTGTTTTGAATGGGTAGGAGCACCGACTTTAATAAGGATGCCATTTTATTGTGTTAGATAGAATCATCCCGTAATGAACGCACACAAGCGCGGGAAAGTAAGTACTAAAGAGTGGGGGGTAAGGCTCCTCAGTTATTGAGAAGTAGCTCTAACTTTTAAATAAAAGTTTAAAGAAGTGTTTTGGGGAACTGTCACTACTACTTAAATTGAAGTTCATAATGAGCAATATTTTGTATCGCAATATTTAGTAGTAAATGAAAGCCCTACCTTAAATAATAAGTCAAGAAGTGACAAAGGCTTAAGTTCGTTGTACATAATTATTTTATGCTTATGCTATTATTATGATAATGAATTTAAAAAACCCACCCACCACATCAGGGCGAAACGCATTACTGGAGTCGAGGCCAACACAAATTGTGATGACAATCGTACACTCCACCAATTTATTCAATGCATAACCCACCCACCCACAATTTAAAAGATACCTACAATTTAAATGATACCTACGAATATGAAGGGGTCACACCTTTCCAAAATATATCAAGAATTAGGAGCATTGGCAGTAGTAAAAATTGTTTTCAGTGGTTAATTTAAATTACCTACTTTCTCTAATTTCAAATTTTGAATATTTGCTTAAGGCTTTGGGACAGAGGTTATTGTCAGGCGATTGCTATGTACCAACGTAATTAGTTTTTATGGTTCATTAAGATAATGTATGTTTTTTTTCCATGGTATGCAGTTAGTTTAAATGAAAAAGGGCACATTACAATCCTTAGGTAAGTGCTGAGATAATTAGGTATAGATAGATAGGACGCAAAAATAGCAGCATATTTCAGTGGAACATAAAATAAAATAAAAACTAGCCTCTGGACGGTGGGTGAAATCGCATCGTCACCACCACGCGGTGCCCGCTGGATAGCCGAAAGGTGAACTAACGACGAGCGTTGGGTCCATCGGATCCATGGGTTTTTACTACAGGAATTGCCACCTCGATGGAAAGTTGCGCTTGTTTGGGTGCGGATTCGCTGTCAGAGGGAGACTTAGGCAAAGTTTCTTGAGCTTTCGCGATGTCAGCGAGAGAGTGACGACGATACGTATCAAGGCCAAATTTCACCATCTTAGCCTTATAAGCGCCCATGCCCCAACAGAAGAGAAAGACGACGCCACCAAGGAAAGCTTCTACGAGCTCCTTGCCAAAACATACGAGTAATGCCCCAAGCATGGCATTCTTTTGGGAGACTTTAACGCCAAAATTGGGAGAGGGGACATCTTTGGCAGGACGATCGGAAGGCACAACCTACCAGTGGCGTGGCGTCCATATAACCCGATTCCTACCGGGTTACCTTTTAAAAGTTTCAGTTTCAGCTACACAACAATGTTTACTTAAAAACGAGCAACATAAAACCCACGGGATAAACTTAATAATATGTATCTATTCATCTGCGCAAGCTACATACCCCGACCCCACCAACTCAATTGAACTTTATACACACGGAAACACACACCCTTCGGGCCTTCTTCGCCTTCATTATTATTAGTATTATAACTGCCCACACTCTCTGAGCATAACCCAAATCTAAAATAACCCGAAATATGACGGGTTATAAAATCTCTCACTGAATAGAACAAATTTGTCTCCTTTCTCTTTTGTACACTTGCGTTTATCTGAGTTTAGTCCTCTCTGTTCAACGCCCGCTTTCTTATGCAAAAAAATAACCCGCTTTTCTTCGGGTTATTTGGTGGGTTTTGTGTGTATCTTTTACCGCTGCGCTGTGGTGTAATTCACAGTTGAGTATATGTATCTGGAAAATAACACGCTTTTCTCCGACATATTATTTGGTGAATTTGAATTGTGTGTGTATCTCCTACCGCTGCGCTGTGAACTGTGATGTAGTCATTCATAGGAGCTCATAGTCAGTTCACTTTTTTACCTAAAAATTTTCTGATTTTTTCTGAGGGGAGTATCCTCTATTCATAGGCCGCTTTCTTATGCAATAAAATAACACGCTTTTTTCCGAGTTATTTGGTGAATTTTGTAAGTATCTTTTAAAAAATAAACATACTGATGTGCTTATAAAGTTTATAAACAAGTCGCTAAGTGAGAAATCAAGTGTTTTGAGTCTTGGCTATGATCTTCGTACCTAAATACGTTTGAAGAAATGTTTCAAAGAGTAAGTAGATGATTGTACTGAAGCTCCACAAAAACCCCAAATGCTCGATTTAAACACTCATTTAAAGAACCTTTATGTAGAAATAAAGGACAATATTATAAGACATGATATAAATCATGTTTACACGAAATACATATGAAAGTTTTGCACTCAAGATGGAAAAATATCTTCATTAATTTAATTTCTTCCTGGAGTTTTCGATTGTATGGCTTTAAAAAATAACTGAAGGTTTTGTATACATAGATAGGTACTACCTACCCACATCTTCCCTTCGACAATTTGATATTTTTCGACTTCGACTTACCATTTAAAATTATTCACGCCACGCCACTGCAACCTACACGACACTACCTCCGGCAACGGACTCAGGCTAATCGATTTTGTAGCGGGAAAAAACATGATGGTGGGTGAGCAGCACACGATTCCCACGTCTTGACATCCATAAGGGCACATGGCGGTCACCAGATGGGCGAAACTGCAACCAAATCGATCATGTCGCGATTGACGGAAGACACTCCTCTAGTATTCTGAATGTCCGTACATTCCGAGGAGCCAACATCGACTCGGATCACTATCTAGTTGGTGCCAAACTTCGAGTACAGATATCCAGCGAAGCTGTTAGGCGAACAACAACCACGCAGAGGAAGTTCAATGTTGGACGACTTCAATCGGAAGAGACCGCTACAGCCTATGCCGACCGCATATCCCTTGAGCTTGCTTTGAAAAAAGATCATCAGCAACGTGAAGTCGAGGAGATGCAGAGATGCTTTAACAGGAAAAAGGTGCGAAATTTCTATAGAAGAGTGAAAAAATCTACTTCAGGATTCACGAGCCGCCATGGGCCCTGCAAAAATGGGGATGGAAACACTGTAGTGGATACACAGTCGATGTTAGCCATCTGGAGAGACTATTTTTTAGCCAGTTGTTGAATGGTGAGGACAGCCAAGATCCCGCCAATCACCGACCTGTACCAGTCGATCTAGATGACAACCAAGAGTTACATCCGCCGGACCAAAATGATATCAAGGTAGCCATCAGCAGACTAAAAACGAACAAAGCAGCTGGAGCTGTTGGGCTACAAGCGGAACTTTTAAAACACGCTGGAGATGACCTGGTCAGGAGTATACACCAACTCATTTGCAAAATATGGTCGGAGGAAAGTATGCCCGACGATACCATCTGCCCGATCCACAAAAAAAGAGATCGCCTACGTTGCACCAACTATAGAGGCATAAGCCTTTTAAACATCGCCTATAAGATCCTGTCGAGGGTATTATGTGAACGTCTTAAGCAGTTTGCTGACGATCTAATAGGTCCTTATCAATGCGGCTTTAGACCTGGAAAATCTACGACCGACCAAATCTTCACATTACGCCAGATCCTGGAGAAAACCCAAGAATTTACTATCGATACCCACCACCTGTTCATCGATTTTAAAGCAGCCTACGACAGTGTAAATAGGGATGAACTATATCGTGCCATGACCAGCTTTGGAATTCCTGCTAAACTGATACGGGTTATCAGGATGACGTTGGAGAATGCTCGCTGCTCCGTTAAAATTGGTAGGGATTATACCGAAACCTTCGATACCACCAGAGGGTTAAGACAAGGTGACGCACTGTCATGCAGTTGTTTCAACATTGTGCTTGAAAAGGTAATACGCAACACCCAGGCCAGTACATCAGGCACTATCTTTAATAAATCAACACAATTACTTGGGTTTGCTGACGACATTGATGTGATAGGAAGAACAAGGCGAGCAGTAACCGGTGCTTTCACTACAATGGAGTCAGCAGCAAGCAGAATGGGACTGACTATAAACGAGGACAAGACGAAGTATATGCTTTCATCAACAAAAGTCCAATCCCACCGCCGACTTGGTCAGAACGTGACAATTGATAGGTTCTATAACTTCGAGGTAGTCCGTGAATTTGTCTACCTAGGCACTGCTGTAAATGCGGAAAACAACATCAGCGCGGAAATAAAACGTAGAATAACTCTTGCTAATCGCTGTTTCTTTGGGCTAAGTAAGCAATTGAGGAATAAAGCCGTATCGAGAAGAACCAAGGAGACGCTATACAAAACACTCATCATCCCGGTCATGCTGTATGGTGCAGAAGCATGGACCCTTACCCGGTCGGATGAAGGCTCCCTTGCTGTATTCGAGAGAAAAGTCCTACGAACGATTTATGGTTCTGTTTGCGTCGACCAAGAAAACAATGTTTGGCGAAGAAGATACAACAATGAGCTATACGTGCTGTACAGCGACATGAGCCTAGTAAAAAAATCCGTATCCAGCGGTTAAGATGGCTGGGCCATGTAGAGCGGATGAACATCGAAGCTCCAGCGCGTAAGGTCTTCAACAGTGGAATAAGTAGGAGGGGGCATGCTGCCCCTCTGCAACCCCTCTGGTTGGGTTTTCTGCTGGATTTTGGAGTAGGTGGGAGTTCGTACTGTAAAATAAACCTTCAATTTGCACATACAGTGATCCCCGGATAAGTGACCCTCGTTTAATTGCGTTCCTCGTTTAATTCAGCCGAAATCTGAGCAAATAAAGCATTCCATAACAAATGTGCCTAACTTTTCCCCGTTTAAATGCGTACCGCTTAAATGCGTTACCCGGTTAATTACGCTACTTAAATAGTAAAGCTTCTAGTAAAACTTCATACAAAATCTCCCGGTTAAATGAACACACACAAAAAAGCATGGACATTTTGTACTTACAGCTTTAATTAAATCAAAGACACTTGTCAAAACAATTGACATGTCATTGAGAAGGCTCCTCTGCTGATGTAGGAGGTGCCGAAGATTTTCATACAGATGGTCTCTACAATTTAATTAAAAACTATGCACCCAAAGACATTTTTAATGTCGATGAAAGGGGGCTATTTTACAAAGCCCTGCCGACATCATCTCTTAATCGAAAATAACCTCAAATAAGTTATTTACAACTAGCGAACCCCATTCCAGGATAATATCAATATTACAAATTTTTAAAACCTTGGCCTCCATTACTATCGAAAAATAGAGTTTGCAATGTTTTTTCTTTGTATGGGATGCGCCACGCCCCTTTGCCTAATTTTTCCGATATTCACAGAAATACAGGTATACTCCCGTGCCAATGCCTATGATTATCTGTAATTTGGAACTTATCGATTCGGTGCGGTTTTCGAGAATTTGAATTTTTTTTTGTATAGACCACGCCCCTTTGTCTAATTTTTACCAAACTTCACAATAAACATCTCGGTCCAATATCAAAGGTTTGGGCTGAATTGGAGCAAAACTTTTCAAGTTTTTGAAGCGTACACAAACGACCATTGTTCGCGTTCTTCAGTTTTTAATTTGAACATGCGAATAAAAACGCTTTATTGCGTTTTCAAGGCAATAAAGCGGGTGTTTCCTTATTGCGTCGACAACGCACTTAAGCGGAATTCTCGTAAGTGCGTTCCTCGGATAAATGTGTTGAAAATTGTACATTTTCCCTGACGCAACAATCCGGGGACTACTGTACTCCAAATCTGACAGTAACCCCAAGCAGGGGGTTGCAGGTGGGCAGCATGGCCTGGCCACCCATACGTATTAAACTGCCAATTTTTTTTTGGGCTTTATTTCCATCTTGTTGTTTATTTTTGGGCGCTATGCAATTTTTTGGGCGTTATTGCCTAACGCCGCTTTGAGCACACAGCCAACGTCGCAGAATTTGAAGGTTTTAGATCCAAGGATGTAGTCTTGTGTGTGATTTCTAGATTTTCGATTTGCTTAAGTTAGGACTGGTCCTTCAATGTTTAAACAAAAATGCAATAAAAATTCAAGAAATATAAATTTAAGGTCCTTATACATTTTTGTTTTTATATTTTATTTTTGATTTCTGAACAAGTGGATAAAAACCGGCCAAGCGCGAATATCACTGGCGCACCGAAGGTTCCGTACTTGTCCAGAGTTGGCGTCTTGAAAACGTTACCAAGTCACTAATTACTCCAAAACCAGTCAATCTATCTCTATCATTGGTATTTGTCACTAAGGGATAACTAGCGGTAATACCTAATGTTGTGTGCAAATTTCAGCCTTTTATGTCTGTTAGTTCTTGAGATAGAGCTAGGAACAAAATTGTCTTAGTGGGTTCGGAGCATCGGACAGACGGGCAGACATCGAAGCGAAAATAATAAGCTTGCGTTTTGTCCCTATGGGAAGGAAATGGAACCTTAAAAACCAGGCCATCTTAAGGCCCAGATATAGCCATCAGTAAAATGCATCTGTAAAAACACGAAACAGAACAAAACTGAAATATTTAACCATAGCACATCATAGGAATTCGGTGGAAAATGTTGTGGAATTGACTGAGAAATTGAACAACATCAAAAAACACCTAAAGTCATTCGGCCTACATGCAATTCTATCTGTATTTACATGACCCCAATATATTTTTTTTACCGTATATGATAGACTGCTAAAGGGAATACTTATACTAATCATCTCCTGCAAAAAAAAAAACTTCAATGCAACAATTGGCCTTGAACATATAAAAAGCTGGCTATTTCGTTGATCAATGAATAAATGAATGCATTCATCATCTGTAACTATTTCGAGTGGTAGATGGTTCAATTGAAAATGGATTTATCTGACCTGTAGTTCAACAAAAAAAATATGTATGCACTTGTATAGATAGTTAAATCAAAATGAAACAATTTGCCGAATGCTTTAATGCCTTGCTCTCACAGGACTATTTCACTAGATATACGAAATAAAATCTAAACCATTGATTGGCACTGATACTACGAGTGCATTGATTTTTTCGTAATCCTTTTGACCAAATGTTTTGGTCAGTGTCTGATGGATAGACACTGGGTGATTGTGCAAATGATTAAAAAAAAACCTTTTTCATTCTCGTTTGTGGGAGATTGCAGATCCGGGTTTTGGGTTATCGGACATTTTAATGAAGGTAAGGTACATACCTTACCTACTTGCAATGGTGGCAATGCTTTGTAATAGAAAATGTATATACCTACGCAGTAATATTTATTTATTACAGTTATCAACTATTTGTGTCAATTATGCGGATGATTAAGACTTGCAGAAGGAGGACCCTCTAATGGATGGTTTTCCTAAGAGTCTAAAATTTACCATGTAGGTAATCTATTTAATAACAATAACGAATTTATAGTATCTAATATCATTCTAATAGAATGTCACTCAAGGTATAATGTTAAATGAAAATCAAAACCAAAATCTAACCTTACAGTACCTAGGTATAAACATTAGAAAAGAAAATGTCAACATCTTCAAGAATCAAGTTGAATTGAAGGAATCCCAACTGACAACGGTCAAACTTTTAATTACAGAATGCGAAGGCACAAAACAACAATCCTATTTATTTTCTAGTTCTCTTCTTGTATATTCCACTTTTGATCAAAAGAAGTTGGCCAATGTTTCTGACAAACGAAAAAAACCGGTTTCTTGTTGATGGTATTTAAATGCTATACCAATTCCATTTTATTTATTCCGTTTTGCGTTCGCCAGAAATACCCCAGATGTCCTTCTTGACATTCTCCTGTCCGCTTTTTCTTTCGCCTTTGGTTTTTGTTTCTCCGCTTATGTGGTCATTGCATATGCTGGTGTAAAGGTCCATATTCTTTGTTCAAAACACTGCAGCGATATAGAAGGACATATAGAATATTGTTTTGGCCGGCGACACTATTAAACGGGAATTTCATAAGACCTTTATAGAAACCAGCCGGAACTTGTTTTTGCCGCTTTGAGTTATGACAAAAGTAGGTGCTTTTCATAGTAAGGACATAGGAAAATAACAAGGTTCTTATATAGAGTGCATTTGAATGCATTTATATATCGGGTGCGAAGTGAGCACTTAAAGCTCACTTTGGTTAGGTGTGAGGAGAAATTTATTATTATATGGTGTTTATCAGATAGAAATGCGTGGCTCCTTTATAATTTGTCAAGGGATTGTGTTTTTCGTTTTGCACTGAATGAATGATTGCAACAAAATATAAGTGTTTTGTACATGTAGGTATCCTTTTGTGCAAAGTCGACTTTAAACTCAATTCAATTAATTTTTTTTTTCCTTATTCGAATATGTATAATATATATAGATAAAAATAAGGAAATATTATGTAAAGAAGTTAAGACTTATAAACAAAAAAAAAATAGGAAGAGTTAAGTAATTTTTAAACAAAGAAGAGAGACTACAAAAATATAAATAATATTCTAATAATAATTACGGCTGCATAGATGCAAATCATTTTTTATGTAGTATATCGCAACAGGGTTTCGATTGTTAAAACTAGGACGCCAATATACGTTACTTTTGTAAGAATGCAGAAATTCAATATTAATCGGTTTTCCAAGGACAGAATGTTAAAAAAGTTTGTGTTAAACAATGGAGTATGGGTTTCTGTAACTTGTAAAGCGAAAAAAGGCATGTTTAAAACATAGTTTCAATTGGGTTTGTAAGCAGCAAGGTCAGAAATTCAAAATATCCAAATCTCATTAAAAAGACCTTCAGAGTTTTGAAATGAAATAAATGTCGCAGAGGTAGAATTTTCAATGGCATAGACAGGTTTATTGTGTGAGCTGAACGGTGAGAGCTATGCAATTTTCTTATAGCAGATTTTAGAGTGAAAGTTAATAGCTGCAGTGCAGCTGACCCAAATAGACGTGAGACCAATCTCCAGAGTCCATATTTCAATATTGACTGGAATAAGCGAAAATAAACCATTTTCATTGTACAGTAGTCCCTCGATAATGTGAATTTCTCTAAAATGTGAATCGGCAAAACTTTACATTGTCATCTCTATAATGTGAACTTCCGAAATTTTCAACCTCTAAAATGTGAATTTTTTGTAAAAGTTTTTATATTCCTTTGTTTCTCTTGCTCGTTTTGCTTGCGATATTAGGAACTAAATAACTGTTATTTGTCTTAAGTTGTAAATGCAGCTGCAGGCTATAGAGAGACAACAACTTGTGTAAGTATGGATGTTATATGATCACTTCGCTGTTATATTTTTTCAGTTAGTTGTGCTTGTGTGAATCATGTTAAATTTTTCGTTTTGTGTATAAAATAAGCTCAATTAGTACCTAATGGCATCTAAACAAAAATTGCATCGATTTTTATCGAATAAATATAAGTGCAAAATTTTACCCGAACTATATGCTGGATGTCCTGGATTTGCATTAGCTGAAAAGTGTGGTGTGTCAAAGTCAATAATTACAGGAATAAAATTAAATTCAAAGAAGCTGTTGGACCATTTCAAACAAACCGAATTTGAACTAATTGAGAACGAATAAAATTATTTTATTTTCGTTTTTCTTCTGAATTAATTAATATTGAAACTGAGCTTTAAAAAATCATGTTGTGTTGTTTTTAATAGATTTGAAAATCGTTTCAATCAGTTTAGTAAGAGCTGAAAACAAATTCCAGTAATGTGAATCCCTCTAAAATCCGAAAACGCCTTGTTTAAATTAGTTCACATTATCGAGGGACTACTGTATTAGGAGAGCAAAACATTCTAAGGCGAAAAGTAACGAGTTCAGAATAGAAGATATTTTTATAAGAAATGCAATTAAACCAGGTAATATTTTGGTCAATAGTAACACCAAGATATTTAAAACTATCAGTACCTTTAATTCTAAAGCAGTTAATACATGCAATAGTCAGCATTTCTATTGAATGTTGCACCCTTTGCTCCTGCTCAGAAAGACTCAAATACATCAACATCAGTATAGTGTTGCTACTAGCAATAAGCCTGTATTCCCCAAAGATATGCCGGATTCAGATTTCGAATTGTAAAAAAACAGATATGTATCCACATTTTGTAAATTTTCTTAACTTGATTGAATTGTTGTCAATTAGGCAGACGTCAAAGCCATGTTCACTGATTTTTTTAATATTTTAGATAAATATTGATGTATATTAATAAAATTCTATCTAATATAATCTATTTATCTAGTAACAGGTTTGGTGCAAAAATTGCATGAAGTTTTCCAATGGAAGTAATTAATAATTCGTTGACTAATTTTTGGAATTTTAGTATGTTGATACGGGGTACTGTTTATACGAACGATAGGATCTGTGTTAGTACAAGCTTTCGATTACCTATACTGTTTACAACTTGCCACTAATTTTTAAGATTCCCACTAGATATTTTTGCAATTAAGAATGAAACTACCTACCTATCCGGGCCAATTGTAAACTTCTTAAAAAAAGTGTTATAATATAAATGACTTTTTTGCTGTTATTCAACGGATGTTAGATTTATTTTTTAATAAGGAACGAGGTATCCAAAGTTTGAGGCGATATCACGATTTTATCCGTGCGATAAAGTGAAAGTAGATGAACCAAGTTTAAATTTCTAAAAATATGCTATAAAAGCAAATTGTTCAAAATAAACACTGTCATATTTTATTATTTTATGTTTTCAAAAAGTATTGCCGTCATAATACAATAGTCGGTTATATTTAGATCCATGTTAAATTCTCAAGATAAGCAAAAACATTTGCAAATTTTGAGTTCCTAGCATGCAAATTAACACCACGGTCACACGTTTATACATGGTTACCATCTCCCTATACAACCTATCCATACTCGTTCAATAATAAATAGCATTTTTATTGGGTAGCTCTAGAAAATATCTTACCAGTTGTATCACCGTTTAGAAATCATTCCTTTGAATAATGCTACAACACTACGGCAAAGGGCTATAGGACAATTAAAATTTATAAATACATATCCCTCACCATTTGTCCATTTATGCGTCCGTCAGACACCAGTCGAACCAAATTAAACTCGCATATGCATTCTACAAAATATGTCGGCAAGAACAATGAGCGCTAGAACATGGTGCAAATCTATATGTAGTGCTACACATGGGATTGAGCAAGATAGGGTGTAGAATGTAGGGTGTAAAGGAATGATACTTTTACCCCCACGAAGCCGACGCCGACGGCTAGTGTGACTATGCATTACGGCACAGTTACCAGATATATATATACGTTCTGTGCCAGTAAAGGTATGCGAAAAATATGTAATAGGTCTACCATAGTCTACTGCATGTCCGTTTCAAAGTTTCCACTGCCACTAGTGTCAGCATACCCTCCATTCAAGCGGATTAAAGGTATTTAAGTTTCACAGAGCCCCATAGCCTCCACGTGTGTTCTACTATTTCAGTAGAGTTGTCCATCCGACACAGTGTATTAGCCCAGTCCCTGTGTAATATGCCCTCAACAAAAAAAAAAAAAAAAAAAAAAAACAGACTGAAAGGAAACAATTTTTCACGATGACATTTACAAGTTTTGAGTAATAGGTGTTGGCATGTTTTTTTCACTCTTTTTGTCTACACGCTTTTCACAGCTGGTAAAGTCTGGTTTCTGGTATTACCCGTATAGTTATAGGAAGGACTAATGCCAACATGGAATGTTGAAAGAACCTGATGCGTCGAGGAAAAACAAAACTGATTTTTTTGCTCCTTCCCTCTCTAAGCCCTTCAACAAAAAAATGGAATCATTTTTCATGCACAGGTGAATATTTTCACCCTGGCCAGCACGGCAACCGTTCGGTAGGTAGTAGGTTTATTTGTTGTCGTGTCCTGGAATTCTAACTAACCGAGTAAGTAATGACATTGATAATTACATGTTAACTGCCCACTTGTTGGGGCATCACACAGTTGCGCTACATGCGGGTGGTGCAGTATTAGCAGAACATACCACGTATAAAGTGATTATCACCCCTTAATTAGTATAGTCATTGTAAGAATGTAGTATATGGAAAGGAAGAAAGCAGGATGTGACATTTTCCCAGTCGGTTGTTAGTTGCCTGTAATGGAAACCATTTAAAAGGGCTTGTTGTAGGAAATCTGTTTGGGTATTACAATAGTTTAAAAACTATTTCCTCCGCTTTGAAGGGGTTCAATGGAACGTTAAGTTTGTTGCAATTATGAGCGGTATTTAAGGTAATGGTGCCGTATTAAAGGTTAGAAATATTCCTGACAGTATGGTAAGTATATCTATGCATTGCCGGAATAGACTTGGCATTGTTGGTGAGTGGGCTAAAATTTTATGGGGACATTCATTTCCATGCGATTTTTAAAAAGGAAAAGTTATTTAAATCAAGCAAGCATTAGAGATTTACTTCAATTCGATGTGGAATGCATGAAAGACCCTCGACTTCAATAAGGATGGTTCTTCGCCTACAGGCTAATATTGGCTATATCTACCTACACTTCAAAAATAAATAATAAAAAAACAACAAACATAAAAAATATCCGACATTAGAAAATGTAACGAAACGTAACAAAGTTTCCCTCACTATTTAAAACGCTTAAGACAACTTTCTAAACCAGAATTACTGGCGTATTGTAATGACTTCCAGTGACAGATAAAAAATTGAAGTAGCAAACAAAACGGCATAAATGTAAAAAGTCCGAGAGTCAAAAATGAGCGGTTTCAGTATGTAGGTACATAACATACCAATAGTGTTATCTAAAGCCTCTGAACTCGACATGCTCAAAAACACTTTGTTGTTTAAAAAAAAAATAATCAATACTAAACGAGCTATATTTGTCAAACATTAAGTCAAACTTTCCGACCGAAAGTCTACGGATCGGCTGAGACTCAATAAATATCGGCTAGTATCAGCAAAGAGCATGTCATTGAGCTCCTATTGCGTTGCGGATAGAAAAGTTAAGGAAGGGAATAGAAGTCGAAAAAGATTATAAACCTTAGATCAATATAAGTTCTGTTGATTGCAATATTTCAACTAATACATATCTACTACTAAGGAGTGGCGTAGCGTAGTGGGGCTTGGGGTGCGGCCCGCCCCGGCCGGCACTATTAGGGAAAATTTCACAATAAATAATAATAATAATATCTTGTAAATATTTGAACCACTTCACATTTTTGTCGCACCTACATGAGCATGAGCATTTTTCATTAGGTACTTATACAGCTTATACTGCTCGGGCAGTCCCCTTTCTTTAAATGAATGTAGGTATAATAATGACAGCTTCCTCATGTAGCGACTGGCAACACTATCTGTACTGACCTGTAGGGATTCCCCGTATTTTATTTTGTGCTTGGATTGTTTATGATTACCTAAGTCCTACTGGCCGCGTAGCTTCGCTCCATACGCACGTTTTAATCATTTGCAGCTTGTCATTCGCTTGCTTGCAGCTTTCATATAAACAAACAAAGCTCTATCCACGGAGCGGCAAAGTCGCTATCAATCCTCATGCAGTCTGAGCTGCAGCTGGCCATTACTCAAGCGTATTGTAACTTGCAAGACGCATTGGCATTACCTACTTTTTTTTATTTTGATTTCGACTAAATGAAAGGACCTATACCTATTATTTATACATAGCTTGAATTAGCTTGTATGACGTTTCGTGGACAGTGCTTAGATGAAAATTACGTTTGTTGCCATTTCCGACTTGCATGAATCCTGAAAATGAAGCTGTCGTGGATAAGGAATATTGGCATTTACGACGATTTAAAATACGCCAATTTGAATTTAGGCCTACTGTCTGCCTACTGTCCAAGCGTCATTTTGCACCTAAGCAATGTCTACGAAACGTTATTGACAGAGGCCTTAGAATTAATAGTGACGTTTTTCGTCGTTGAATCTTTACTTTGAAACTTTAAAGCATTTTTTGTAGTAGCTACCCTCAGTCAATCGCACAGTCGCAGTAAGTTATATCGCCATGTAGGTACTTTCCACAAGCTCTAATAAACACTTTGAATTCGAAAATAAATTATTTTCATTTGAGTTTTTCAAATGTCTGATATCTGGTAGATGAAATGGATTGGATTTTGTCGTTATCTGTTCCCAGATGCGAATGAGATCAGTTTGTCTTATGACCTCGCCTTCATCACTACTCCAAGACATTGATATAAACCGAGAATTTCTTTCGAAAAAGATAAACAACAAAAAACTGATACAACCATTTCTCTGGTTTGGATAGTACATATGTGAAATGTGAACTACTTACCGACGACGTCTTACCCTGTCGTTGAAGTTATGGAATAAGTCTTGTAAAAAGAAATGCCTAACGACAAACGTCGTGATCGTGAACACCTGCAAATTAGATTACAGTTCGGGATGGTCCCTTCAAAGATGGCCGTGAGTGAAGCCGGAACCAGACTTGTGAGGTGTGTTGTGAGTACAGTAGAAATCGGTCATAACAATACCTGATATAGCGATGAACCGGATATAACGATATATTTTGAAAGTCCCGGCAAAACTCCGTTTAATTCAAAGTAATTTTCAACCGGTTAGAACGATGCCGCATATAACGATGAAATTGGTTATAGCGATGAAAATGTACCAGATTTAAGTCTAAAAACTGTTTATAACGATAGTAAAAACTGTTTTTACAGTCTACGGATTGTTATTTTCATACTTTTTTTAAAGCCGTATATTAATTGCGCTAAATAATTATCCTCGGATAATTTTCTGACACTATCGTGGTGAAAAACGAATTTTCAGATGTCAAAAAATGATCCTGCTCGGGGAGCAAGATAATAAATTATCCTATAGGCTAATTTTTTTAAGTTTACTTGAGTTTTGCTAGAATGTTGAAGAGAAAATAAAATGCCGAGGATGAATTTAGTGCAATTGATGGTATGTGAATTTCCCGAGATCGCAGTCACCGGTCCTAGGATGTTTTCACAGGTCGTTAAAGTTATTTGAATTTTCGATTTCCATATTTGTGGAGTTTGGTAAATGTTGTTTTTTTGTTTGCAACAAGTACATCATTTTGTTTATATTTTTTTATTGTACCGGATATAACGATGAACCGGTTATAACGATGAAATTCTAAGGTCCCTTCGACATCGTTATAAACGATTTCTACTGTACATACTTTAAGGCTATCCAACCTGGCTTATTGTCTATTGAGCAAGAGGTGTGTGATGCTATAGACATTTTGTAACCTGTACAGTGTACAATACACAACAACGATGACTGTTCTTGCCGAAAAGTTCTTTAGAATTATTGTACTTATATTATAGTATTTTAAATGGAAATACCTGAATGAGGGCGGCAAAATGTTCTACCGCCCCAGGCGGCTGACACCCATGCTACGCCGCGCCGGCCGCTGGTACTAAAACTACCCGTTTATGTTAAAGCGAGCATCAGAATGAGTGAAAAACCATAGACCCCTTTCTCTACGCTTAATACAGTGACTATGCCTACAAAAAAGGAAAGAAAACTTTCATACACACACTAAAATATATATCAACTCCAGGCAGTCCAGCAGCTGTTAACGGGCGAACTATTTCCATGGAGCGCACTTGAAAACATCAATTTAATTAATTTTTCCATAAATTTCCTAGTCTATTGTTTTCGGCATATTTAATAAATGGCAAAAATGGAGGAGGTAAAATCTCTTCGTAACGGTCCAAAAGAAATAATGCTCCACACAGAGAGTGGGCGTACGATGTACGTTAGGTACATATAAGCAACTATGAAGCTTGAACTGACAAAGAGGACAAAAAATCTAAGCGTGCTGCTGGTACCTGCTATAATAGAAGTGCAAAAGAGTGGCAACAAAAAAAAAGGAGCAAAAAATGTAAGCGGACCAACCACAGAGTTGTATGATGGCGATACTTGGCGACGATAAATTATATTGAAAGGCTTTTATGTGACTTTGCTATGCCAGAGTTTGGGGGAAGCGTTTTTTTTTTCGTTAAAGGACATTCTCTATATAAAAGTAAAATCAAAGGTGATGGAATTTTGGGTTGGGCGGGAAGCCAAAACTAATTTTATTATTCTGGTATGCCGTTATGATGTTCAATGTAAAAGAAGAAATAGGAGGGTATATTCACAGCAGCGTCCGTCGTCGTTTTGCAGTAAATGACAAAAATTATGAGAAAATAAAGCAAAATAAATTTATAACAGTATGTGTTACAGTAAAGGGATGTAAGAAAAGTTTTTTTTTTTTCTTATAAACCGTTTGTTAAGTTTGTCTTATTTTTTGACTATATACAGCATATAGTAAAAAAATAAGACAAACTTGTAAATAATGACACAAATGTTTAAAGAAAATACAAGGCTTTTAAATTTGAAGATATAAACTTATGATTTTTTTTTTGTGTTGCAAGTATGCGTACTTCTGCTAATTATGTTGGCTTTATGCTAGCTTTTCCCAGTTCTATAAGTCTATATAATATAGACTATATAATAAAATATAATATAATATAGCCTTATATTGTAAGTTCTACTTTAAATGTCAAGATATACACCATAATTCTATTTCAGCCAATTGAAATTCCAACTTTCGTATTTTGTTTATGCCTCCCTACATTCTAATAGGATCGAGTTAAATGTCAATGTGGTCGAAAGATGTATTTAAAAATGCAAGTTCGATTGTTTGTGCATAAATCGAAAGATAATGTTTGTTACTTTTATCTCAAAATGTACATGAAACATATAGAATTAAATAGGAACCAACATTTTTATTCGTTTTATGAAAAAAAAAAAAATAAATAAATAAAAATCAAAATGTAAATAGTAATCGCAGGATGTAATCAAAATGAATACAACACGTATTTAAAAGCTGCCTTGTTATGCCGCGCCATATATTATATATAAACTTGAAAGCTTTAGAGTTACGTGGCCTTACTTCATAGCAGATTCCGTACGTTTCAACTCACTCGACGGAGTACTTTTCGAACTATCGAGGAAAAGCCTTTGAAATGTTTTCTTTGTATGGAAGGTGCCACGCCCCTTTGCCGAATTTTGACCAAACTCAATTTAGCTTCATAATAAACCAATGAACCGCATCCATGCGATAGGAACAGTTTCCCATATTGGCATCGGTCTTATATGTCTGGCCAGTTGTGTCCCTTCTTTCCACGACCCACTGTCTACATAATAATGTTGAGCAATTTTTCGGTTGGACGGCAGGGTTGAATGAAAACGAAAAATACAACACACATAATACAACAATAAATTGCATTGAAGAAACCATACTCCAACAGAACCAAGAGTTGAGGCCACAGACCCTTTTAAGAGAGTTCGCCGTCATATCGGGGGGTTGGACAGAATGTGATTTATTCGATGTGAAAGAATTTTCCGCTCATTTCGAGCAGACTGAGAAAATATCGGGTGGCAAAATGAAAAAAAGAAAAAAAAAAAAAAAACAATTCAATATGATTTACGATAAACACGACACACAAAAGAGGAAGGAGAATGAGAAAATAATCCTTAAGCGCCTGGCTTGACGCTTAGTCGGCGTATAGCAAAATATAACAACCCACATCGCAAGTGCTCACATAGTGCTATGTTGGTGTCTTTCTAATATACAAAGTGGAATGTTTATTTATTTTTTTTTCCAAGTACTTACCCCCACGAACTTCACAAGTCAAGACGATGTTGTCACCCTCGAGAAGGGGACCAACTGCACCAGAAACATCTCGCCCAGATGCGTCGTAAACGAGAATCTGATGGGGAGGAACTGTGTTGTTTTAGGTTTTGATAATGATGAGATCCGAGGTAAAGACAAAGAACAAGAAAAGAAAACAGGGGTTGTTTCAAAAGTGAATTAGTACTCGTCGAGTCATACATATATACAATAAGTAGTGATGACAGAAGCATGCTTGTTGTCAACAATGTCGCTGCATTGAATATGTATGTTGTACTTACCAATAACCGTTAAATTAATTCTATGATTACGTGTGGGGGAATTTTGAAAATCTACTCGACATCTGTACACCTAAAGAAAAAGGAGAAATAATCAATTATTAGAAAGTCAATTGGGTAAAGTTTTTGGGTCGACTTACTCCTTCATCGTCCAGTTGAATGTTGTCAACCGTTAATTTGGCAGGTTGTTTATTTGTAACGAAATATGCTCGCGGTCCAAATGAGTTGGTATCAGACCAATAAAGAGCCTTTTCGAACGGTCTCCCCCGTACATCAAAACTGCAAAGATGAAAAGAAAAATATAGATATAGATAACAAAACATAGACACGATGACAACGATAACTTGACAAGTTTGAAAATGTGTTGGCTAGCAATTTACTAGAACATAAGGCAAGTGATAGTGATAAAAAGACCTTACATCAAACAGAGGTGATATAATGGGAAGCAAAAAGGCTGACTATGAAATCGCTAGTTTCACTTCGGTAGGTACCTACTGTGCGTACGTAGGTACATACCTATACTATTTGTTTGATAATCTTCGAAAGACCACTTTTCACTGTAGAGAGGTTTTCTGACTTACTTTTAAAGATTAGAATCAGATGCATGCATACGGGGATTGACTCCTATATACCACCACCGATTGGCACAATGTATGGGATTATAAACGACATATGTAATGAAAAAAAAGATAAACATCATCTGATCCTCAAAAATAGATTGCATTACTGCTCGATCCCAGTATATACACTCGAAGAAAAAATCGTGTAATTTTACTATCATTAAGCGAGGAATCTACTTGCCTACCATAATTGCAGTATTTTTACGCACGTATCAATTTTAAATATTTAATGCGTAAATCTTAAACCTTTGTTGTGTAAATTCAAACATAGATTTTAAATATAAATGCGTATTTCTACACTTAGGATGTTCAAATTAAATGTACATTTACATAATTAATGTTTAAAATCCAACAGAATTTCAGAAAGAAATGTATATAAATCAACATAAAATGTGTAGGTAAATTCAAAACTTTTATGTTCAAATTTGTAGCAAAATTCGACATATAATGTGTAAAATCCAACAAAATTGTGTATGAAGACGCTTAAAATTAGACTTTTTTGTGTAATTTTGTTTAAAAAGCTTAAAAATGGTATAGAGATTCAATATTTAATGTGTACAATTACACAAAATTGTACATGGATCAGAAAGTCTATTCAAAACAAGTAAAAGTGTTATCATCGGACTGGCCGATGCTTTGATCCCCTCCACTGCAGTGAAACTGTCTAAATGAAATAAAACAATCCAAAAATGTTTAAGATATTTATTAAAAATATTTATAATATTTATTATTTATATTAAAAACGCCAAAAAGACTTCAGAAACCGTACACGCACAAAACGATGCGATGGAACTTGGGAGCGCAAGAGGTTCAACTGCTACAGTCAAAGGTCTGATCATGTATGAATTCGCAAATGAATCGTCACAATCGAGTTGCAAATTTTCACACACAAAATGTGTAACTTTTATCAGATGGGTGTAAATATAAGCATTGGTTGTTGGTCTTCAAACACTGTGTGTTTTCATAAGGTGTTTATATTCATAAGGTGTTTATATTTAAACAAAATTTGTTTATTTATAAACATTTTGAGAGTAATGTTTAAACAATAATAGGTTACTATTGAACAATAGTTGTTGAAAGGTACACAAAATGTGTATATTTGCAACAAATGTTTGTAATATCTAACATTATGTGTTTAAATATTTTTTTAGATAGATAGATAGATAGATAGATAAATAGATAGATATTTATTTCTTATAATTATAAAATACAAAGGCTTTCTTTTCTTAATTTATACAAGTATGTACTTAGAAAAAACTATAAGAAAAATTAGTGACATTTTTATTTTTATATACAAATAAATAAATAAATAAATAAATAGGTGGCGCAACAGGCGGTAGACACCCTAGGCCTAGCTTCTCGCAACCATACGTTTGTGTGAGTTTCTATTTTTGGGACGTATGGAAGGGACCTACAATTTTATGCCGATTCCGAACGGCTGAATTGAGATGAGAAGCTTTTTCAGGACAGTTATACTCTCGGATGTTTGTCAGACGTTCGCGAGAGGTGGCGCAGTAGAAAAAAACACTAAGATGTAATTTGTGTTTTTCCGGGGATCGAACCTGGTATCCCTCGCACAGCAGTCCAGCACACTAACCACTGCGCTACTGCGCCACAGGTGTAATAAAATAGAGTTAAATGCCACTTCGATTGGCGTATACAATACAAATTAAATTTATATGGGTGGGGTGACCCATTAAGAAAAACTTTCGTAAAAAACTTAAATGGATTAAGAGCTAAAAAATAAATAAATAATTATAAACCAAAGATACTGAAACCAAAAGCAATATACACAAATATAAGAAGCAAATAAAAATTAAATTGAACTAAGGTTAAACCAGAATATCGGAAATGATAGATTCTAAACCGGTATAGTCAAATCGGGAGATCCAAATTTTAACTTCCTTTATAACTTCCTTTTTTACCTATTGTCGTGTGTATAAAAACGCAACTTGCCTATTTTTACATTAAAAATTACATACACTTTCATACTGGTAACAAAAATGCTTACGACTGTAGACAAGAGCACAAATCGCATGCTGAGGGAAATCATCTCAAGTCGGTTTTCACGATCTATACAGAAACTTGCGAAGACGATGAAGAAGCATAGATGATTTAAAAATGTCCTATGACATTGGCACGCCTTTTTGGAACAACGACTCTCAACTCTGGGGTCTAGGTTCAAATTTGTCAAAAGGACTAATAATTGGTTATAAGAAAGACGAAAACCCAGTATAAAATTTTCATCCTACTGCTTTATTTCAAATACCTCGTTTCAATTTCCTCTCTATGCCCACAGAAATCAAAAGCTCTCAACTGACATCCCACAGTATCATTATTAAATACACAGTGTTTGTGTTATAATCATAATAATAACTCTCACTCCTCCTGACAGAAAGTTGAAATTCAAATTCGAGTAGCTAGAAATTAAAAAAGAAAACATCATCGGACATATTTTTTTGAGGCTCACCTGCGGCCACAAACATGGAAAATGTACGCAAATGTCTTTCATTTAGGCTCGTGGACAACTTCCGACAGCGGTACAGGATACACCACTTCATTGCCGGAGTAGCAATCATCCACAGCAAACACATCAACATCATCAAGCATCTGATGACCTTTTCCGCAAAGGCAAACTGTCATAAACATTTACAACATTGTGGTAGTTACTTAAACGCGCTCAAAAAGAGGCCACCCATTGTTGGCGTGAATGGCGACCGGACGTAGTCACCATAATGATAAGGGATTTCAGTTCTTCTTCATTTTTAATTTTCTGAGGTTGTTTTTTTGTTGTACGGCATTGCGCTTATTTACCATTATCTTGTCGTTGGCGTTTCTCCAAAGAGAAACACATATTGTCCTTGTGCAAGAAATAGATGAACGAGGGTTTGACATCTTCGCCTCCTGCTTGCTTGGATATGGTTGTGGTGCGGGTGAAAGTGCGAAGAAAATATTATTAATTTTTCTTTCAATAATTTTTACCGTTGCGCAACGTCGTCGTCGTGTTGATAAGAATTATTAATGAGCGAATAATGGGAAATAATCTCACGGAAGGGAACACTAAATTCAAGGATCTTTTGTTAGACACCCTCTAGCGGGTTGCCTTGCCAATGATTACCCACCAGCCCACCATCCATTGCGAAGGAAAGCAGAGAGAATGAAAATAAAATTTGTATGTTGCTTTTTTTTCATATTTCAAAGTCCCTTAGCAGATTCTTAGATTCTTAACTTTTTTTCTTTCCTACAAAGAAAATGTATCTAGTCATGGGTTTCTTTCGTGCAATGCAAAATGCGAAAAGAATTCTTTCACATTTTTTTTCTCTGTTATCGATGACCCTGGTCGGGTGCTATATTAGCACCCATCTAAGCGCTTTTAGATGGATTTAAATTCAACGATGTTCTACAATCTTAAGCATGAGCCATGAAAGTAATTCTAACCGCATTTCTGCTACACTGACTAATTAGCATGATTAAACATTACGCACCTAGGACTCTGCGGAGGGTAGACGACGTGTCGGTCGGACAATTCACACATTTGTCAAAACATTAAATGAACACTTTTCAGAGAGAGAAAATTACCGCACACCGTATCGGATGAATAAGTGCTTCCTTTCTTCGCTAACCACCCACATCGGATAGCAGACTAATGTGAGGGATATTTTTTTTCCTCAGTCGACCTCCCATAAATAACCATTGGACCGTTGGGAGCCATTTAAAATTTCCGTTGATAAATTACAAGATGGCGCAGCAACCACAGGTCTTTGGTAAAAATATGATGACTGGGCTACTATCCAATACAATTGATTCCCCGTCACAATTTCACTGGGCCCCTTTAAATTAGTTAGGGATATTACAGGCGCTTAAACACACATAATTGCCCTGGCCCCAGAAAGGACACTCATTTCTCTAAAAACGAAAATGTTTGCTGGCAATAAATAATCTGCCAATTGACTGAAGACAAAACTTTTGGACGCTATTATTCTCCCATAATTACTAACTTACGCACCAGCTATCGTATTTCCTGTGGGATAAGGGAACATTTCCGAATTCTCTTCTACTGAAAGCAACAGTAAATCGTAATGCTGTGCTATATATAGACAGTTGGGTGTATCGTGTATTTATGCGGACCGCGGTGTTTGTGGAGTTCCATCGAACGAAGAAACCATTCGAAAGTGATTTCGATTCCATTTCCTCATCGTTATGGAATGTATCGGTGGATACGAGTCGTGTAGGTGTAAAAGAAGAATCGAAAAACCATAGAGAGGACGAACTAAATTATGTTCCGGTTTCACAGGGTTCACGAAAAAAGAAAAATTACCCACGTTATGGTCCCCTGCCAAGGACGACTATATGTAGGTGGTACTCAAACTCATCCACTCGTGGAGTATCTGGCACACGACTTGAACAGTAGGGTCGAGAACGTATGTCTATTAGATTTCGATATTTCATCGGAAAGCAATAAAAATTGGAAAAAAGAGAATTATTGCCAATTTCGCAGAGGTCCAAGGGAGTATTTCAATTTTTTCTGTGGTTTTTGGTCAAAGATACTTATTGGTATTTTGAGATCCCAGTTTTTAAGCTCCTTTTAGCAGGTAGCTAGTATAGTAGTGTATGTATATGGCAGGCGACTAAGGCAATCAATGTTGATTTGAATGTTTAACTGAGGGGAAGAGCGGGGATATAGCAATTCTGTATCGTTAAAATTTATAGCTTAATTACTTTGAAGTCTATATTATGATGTAGGTAGGATTTTACTTATAAGTAGTGAAAGAAGTGTACACGTACAGTCTTCTGTCTCTACCTTTCAAAAAAATGGCATAGCTTTCTGTTTTCTCTACAACATTAAGAATGATATATTTTTACTTAGTTTGCTTGATGGATTTGTTTTATATTTACTTGAAATTAGTAAAGGGGGGGGGGGGGGGGCTTGCTTCCAAATCTTACGAGGAATTCTTTAAACAAAAACTAGGTATACATACTATATGTAGTATATTCCAATTCATTGATTTTTATTAGTTTTTAAATCGTGTGTATCTACTTAAAAGAACATACTTAAATTATCTTTTTACACACATTTTTTTCAAAGCATCTTGTCTTGTTTTTTTTTACATGAGATCCATCACCTTATCTGGATATAGATACATTAATATCCGAATGAACAGATATCCTAGCAAGTAAGCTTAATCTTGCATTCTCCATAACGCATCCGGACACTGTTTTAATCCTTTTCATATGGCTCTGCGAAATAAGGCCCCAATGAAATAAGGCCCCAACAAATTATACGGGAAACAACAACAACGATTTTTAATAAAATTTGGGGTGTTATTTCCTTTTTGGGGCCTTATTTCCTAATGAAAATTGGGGTCTTATTTCATTATGAAATAAGGCCCCAAAAGATGAAATGAAATAAGACCCCAAACGAAAAACGAAAAGGTAAACCCCCTGCTTGGGTTTACTGTCAGATTTGGGGCCTTATTTTATTTTTTTGGGACCTTATTTCATCAAATTTGAAGCTCTTTGGGACTGGGCCATGTATATAAATGGAAAGATTTACTATAACCCATATGTACCTAGTCTCAACAAAATCCATCTACTTCATTCAATACAAAAACATCGGCCAACAACATATTTTATCAACAAATTTAATCCGGAATCCAAACGATAGCTATACTCTCAGATGTTTGTCAGACGTTCGCGAGAAGTAGCACAGTGGAAAAACATCCTTAAGTTGTAATTTCTTGTTTCGTGTGTTTGGTCCAGCACACAAATAAATGAACCCACTGCGTTGCATTGTAAATTCCGAGAAGTAAAAACGCCTGTTTACCACGATGATGATCCGGTCCTTCGCTTTGCGAAATTAATTAGCATACGTCCCTTGCCGGACTAGGTGCCTTGTCGGCTATTCTTGCTCACGATTTTAAAACGCGATTTTAATATCTTACTTGGGACAGCTTTTATACGTCCTCTTTAAGAGCTTGCTTCTGATAATTTGTTTATACTATACTGCTATTCATGCTCATTTTCCAATTGAATTATTTGACACTTTATAAAATTTACTTATCAAAATCAATGGCACGAGTACGATAACTTAGGAGTTAAATAAATATAAGCGTTTTTAACTATGGGAGGGGGGTCTATCTGGCTTCGTTTATGCGGGAGGGGTAATTTAAAACAAACGAAAGGTAAAATGAAAATGAAATATTAAAAAAAACAATGGCCACACCTACAATAAAGGAATTTAGGATTTTTGAAATCCAAGAGTATGTTCTTTTAAATTACTTTTAAATCAAGTTATTTTTAGTTTTTGAAAAAAATGCTTTCAAACTTGAAATTTAAGAAAAAAAAATTAAAAAAAAAATGTATGCTGATTTTTTTTAATATGGAGAATATAGATAGGTACCTACTTAATTTATTTGTAGTTTTTACTGCCTAAATCAATTCTTAATCGAACACTACTAAAAAAACCTTGATTAAAACTAGATTGATTTATGTCTCCTAATTTTTAAGAAAATGGAAAATTACTTTTATATGTCATAACGCTTAGAGTACAAATTGCACCTTAAATTGGGTATGGGAGGGCATGCTGCCCCCTGCAACCCCCTGCTTGGGGTCACTGTTTGATTTTGGGACGGGTGCAAGGTTGAGTATATGCAAACTTTCTTTAAATTATATTAGTTTTCACAGTGTCAACAAGATTCTTCAGTATAACAGTCTCTGGCCTAAAAGATCACATTATAGACAACATTTTGCTGCAAAAATTATTTGCTATTGTTTTTTAATAATTTTTTTTTGTTCATTTTAAGTATTGCTTTTTTTAAATTTCCCCTCCCGCCTAAACGAAGCGTTATAGACCACCTCCCGTATAGTAAAAAAATGCTTATATTTAACCCCTCTACAAAAAACCGTTATCATTTTTTGGCGCCTAATTTATCGTACTCTCCCCAAAACAATATAAGGTCAGGTCTATCAAAATTGTAAGGCCGATATTTCAAATAACGAGGATTTTATTTGACTTAATTTGAACTTTATAAAATATGTATCTTCTTTCATTTATATCTTTTTCAATATAGCCGACACCGGCCTGAAGTTGGTTGTCGTTTGTTTTTTTTATTTGACTCCTTTCACAATTTTATCCGAAGCGGGAGTTCAACAAGAATATTTTTCTTCTGTCGCTTAATCTACCACAAAATATTATGTAAAAAAAATATATAACCAAAAAACCCCCATTTATCACCGTAAAAACATCAATAATTTAGTTCAACACAAACAAACTGAATTAAAAATAATCACACGGAAAATAAATTCTAAATGAACAAGTTTACATCCACTTTTCCTTTACATACAACTTCTTGCAAATAATTGAAAACCTTTCAATAACTAACGACTTAGTTGTTCCCCATTGGCATTTTACCCCTGCAAAATACAAGAACTCAATAAAGAACTTTGCAATAAGTGACCACATATTAAACAAAAAAAAAACAAATAGAGTTGCTCCTTTCCATCAGCACCTGCTAACCATAGAATGACAAACAACACAATCATCTAGTTCAGAACATCAATTTTCTTTAAAATCCCATACCAACATACACACACATACCAACTCTCAGAGAACAAACAAGAACATCAACAAGATAGTCGACAAGCAAAAGAAACACTTGGCACAGCTTGCAGTCCGATGACAACAAGGACCAAACGACTATTCGATCCAAGGCTAAAAACTAATTAAACTTTTATTGTGATTTAAATGAAATTCCACCAAGAGCGAACGGGGATAAATACAATCTATTACACAGAAAAACACAAACCCATCATCAGGACGAAAGACAACGACCGACGACAAGGAGCAACAGAGATAGAAAGAACAAACCGAATTGACTTAAAACAAAAAAAAAAAAAAAAACCATCACAATACCACGAACCAAAAAGGTCATGGTTATTAACTTGCACATTTCCAGCTTAAAGGGTGGAATGCTCTTTCATCTACGGGAAGACTATCGAACGAGACAGAGGCAAACCAAGCGAACTTGCAAAAAGGACTTTACTCCGAAGAAGACATGAAGCAGCTAGAAGGGCAATAAAATTAGTTTCTTTACGCTTTTTACCACAAGAACAAATCCACAGGATCCGAAAAGGATGAGAGCGAGTGCAGAATGTCCTCTCCTCTTCCTCGGTGGGAGCAAATGGACAGGAAAAACCATAAGACAAAGATTTCAGATCGAAATTGGTAGTGGAAATGGTCGTCTTTTGTGGCCTTTTTTTTCCTCTGGTTTGTTCATTTTACAATCCCAAAAGGGGTTAATTTGAAAACTTGAATAGAACGCGGTGGGTGCGATAGTGGTGGTTCTGATCCTTGGCAGCATGAGAAAATTAAAAAGATGGAAAACCGCTGTGGCAGAATGTAGCGCCAAAATAAAAGAACACCGCTCTAGCCGTGATAAACCACGTACTTTGACTTGAGTACTACTTCTTAGGAGCATTTGAGTAAAAGTTCTACGATTTCAACTCTACGAGTATACACTACGAGGCATAACTTTGTTTTCCCGCTTTTATATGGATAGAAAGGATTTTTGTTTTTTTATACTATCACTCTTTTTGTTGCATCCTGCGTTGATCAATACAAGAGAAAACTTCTGTTGAAGTTCAAATAAGCAACCAGAGATAAACTAACGACAAAGTTTTCTAAAAATAAAAAAATTTAGAACGACGGAAATGCATCGTAGATAGATTAAAATCTGTGGTGGTGTTACGAAGAAGATTTACTATTCCTCTTTTCTATGGAAATCCTTTGCAATTTTGCGGTCCCCGATGAGAGTGTCTGGCTGTGCTAAAATGCATTTTTTCTTTAATAGACATTGTCACAGGATATTCTGTGGTTTTAGAAATTCGCCACAAAGCTTAAGGTCTGGTAGCGTGTGAATATGGTTTCGAAGCACGTTCCCGGAATCCGCACACGAAACAAAAATAGGTTTATCCCCGCACATTACGTTATATCTATTTGTGGCATGTAATCAATTTAAGGAGATTGCAAATGGATTTTCAGAAAGTGTGAATGCGTTCATTTTATTTTCATTTCGTTTGAATGATTTATGAGGTCAAACTCGAAAGATATTTCTTGTTGCTACACTTTTCCAAGAATTTGATATAATCCTGAATTCGTATAGGTAAGATAAACGATTGTTTTTCAAATTCCCGCTAAAGGAATACATTTTAGAAAGTCAGTGTTTTGTATATATAAATTTTCGGAAATAATTTTCACTTCATTAAAGTGTCAATACTGTCATTCTCAGTGTCAATCCACTCCCGTGAACATTCGTATAATTGGCGTTCTTAGTTCTTACATACAATTCTATTTTAAGGAACGCATCCCACGCGTTAATGGGGTATATTAGGTACGACACGAAAATAGCCTTATCAATTTATAGTAGGGACAACAGATCCGTATAGTCACTCTATGCCTAACTTCTCATAACCATGCGTTTGTTTGAGTATCCATTTTTTGGGACGAATGGAAGGGACCATACGATTTTATGCCAAGTAAGAATGGCTGCATTGAAAAACAATATTTTCCGCAAAGTACTATCGGATGTTTGTCAGGCGTTTGCGGGAAATGACGCAGTGTAAGAAACCTTAAGATAAAAGATCGTACGTGAGACCTCTCTCACGTTGTTGTCCAGCTCTGTGCCCACACCTTAAGGGCCCCAACCTAAGTACTATGAATTGTAATAAATTCTTTAAATTACAAAGGACTGAAATTGCTTTGTCACTCAAGATATAACTTTCGCACCATCACCTGTCGCACAATGTTCATTGTCTATTGTCCATTTTTGAACACATCTCATATAGGTAATAATTGTAATTACATTATATATATTTTTTCTTTAAAATGCACCCTCATTTATTTTGAAACACAAAAGAAAATAATGCCTACGTGTTTCCTTCATATAGGCGAAAACATAATAGCAAAAAAAAAATTCTAAATGGGAATCATATGTTTCTGTAGGACAATATTTTTTTCTTCCCTTTTTTATAACACTTTGTCACACTTTTGGAATTGGCAATAAAAATTTCATTTTCTGCAAAGGATGTGCTTTACCTTTGATATTTTATGTATTACTGTTGAATCGACTATTTGCAAGGGTTTTTCTCTCTAGGTGGCAAAAGTCAATGTATCTATTGTAGAAGAGAAAAATAGTTATACGCTATAGCTGACAATTTTCTTTTTATATAATATAGGGCACTTCTAAAAGGTTTGGGGTTGAATGTGCACATAGCTATGGGTGAGCTGTAAGTTATCAGAATCTGTTCGATATGGATTAGAGATCAATGAAGTGAAAAATGTGTAACATATGCGACCATGGGGGCAGCAAAGATAACCAGATGCACAGTATGTCTGACAGGGTACAAACTCAAAAATCAAATTAAATTTAAAATCTAATTCAAATATTTTTCCATTTTAAAGACAGTTTTTGAATAGTTCCTTAATTATTGAATTAAATTTCTCCGTACGATGAAAGAAATTCTTTCTAAGCTAAGGCAAAATTAGATAAATCAAGAAAATAAATTACGGTCCGTGGTTCATTAGAAAACATGACAAAATCGAGTCATTAGCTAGGGTTGGGTACGAAAACTCCAAAATTAAAATCACTAAACTGAAATCCTCAAGTCAATATCCCCAAAATACCCAAATAGATTTCAAGTGGGGTGGGTACGAAAACTACAAAATTAAAATCCCCAAGTCAATATCCGCAAACCCAAAATCCCCAAATCCAAAATACCGAAATAGATTTCGAGTGTATTCATAATGCATTAAAATAGGTATGGGGGGGCATGCGCTACCCCCTGCTTGGGGTCACTGTTGGATTTGGAGTAGGCGCAATTTCTTTAAATATTTTGAATTAAGATTTTGGGGATTTTTGATTTGGTGGATTTTGAACTTCAGGATTTTGTATTTGGGGAAAATCAATTTGAGGATTTTTCAAACAGTGGGGATTTTGGGGTTTGGGGATTTTGCACTTGTGTATTATGTAGGTATCCCCATTTGCTAAGTGGAGCCAGCACTCTAACTCTCCGCTTTTTCGAAAAGATGCAAGACCAGCCTTTTACTCAGATTATGTCTATAGGCATGTTTTTTTGAAATCTCGCCAGCCAGCCGTTCATTTGGACAATTGCCAGCAAGATGAAGCCAGCCAGCCGAGTTTTAGTATAAAATTATGCATTTGGTAGAAATATTTGCTGACATTTTTCTCTGAAATGTTGTGTTCATGAGATAAGAACGCCATATGATTTAAGCAAATTGTACGGAAATTCTAAGCCACTTGTTGCTTTCAGCGCCACCTGTCTGTTCATTGTGAATTGAATTTAGCCAGCTGCCAGCCAGCCGCTCTCCAACTGGGGAGGAAATCAAGAGTTGTTGCCAGCAGTTGCCAGCAGGTTGTTGTTTTAATTACCATGTGAAATGTGCCTCAACTGGCAACTACTGGTAACTACTGCCAACCACTGGCTGGGGAGGTTTCATAAAAACGCAACTTATGTCAATTGGAATTAAAACTGAGTGTTTAATGCATGTTTTTCTTCTCTGCCTATCTAAAGTAAAAGAATACTAAACATGATGCCTCACCTGTTAAGTATACTGTATTTAAAGGTTACACAATAAATTCAAAGAATAACATTGTATCATCCCATATAAGAAGTACAAAAAATCATAGAGTAAATACTCCCACCACTTTAACAAAGTATTACCGATTTAGGTCAGGTCGACACCAGGGATGGAACATTTCCTCGTCATTTTACCAAAATTATATTATGACCATGGTCGTATACCTACATTGAATGCTTGCTCCATTTTAACATAGAGGATAGAGGTAATTTTCCAGAAAATAAACTCATATGAAAAACTCCCAAACCCTGGTGGTGTTGGTGTCAAGGCGCGTGTGAGCGTAAATAATTTTTGCAATTTTACTGGAATGTGACAAAAATCAACAGTCAAGCGTAAATACACTGTGTACATCTAGAACAATAACAACAACAAAAAGGAACCCAACACGAACCCTTATAATTTAAAAAAAAAAATACATTTGACTCACCGCTACAGCGAGAAATTCTAACTCCTTCCCCATGCCCCATCTATGGAATTGAACATTTTTGAAAGGACAGTTTGTAGAGTGCAGCGTAACGCCACCAACAATGGATGTAATGAAATTGAATTTTCAGACGCTTCTCCCTTCTTCGTTTCTATTGCCTTTGACATAGACAGTTTATTGCCGCTCATAACGTTGTTGATATAATGAAAGTGTATAGGTAGGCGTATTGAGGCGTTTTCTCAATCTATGTTACAGCTACCCATGTGTATAGGGAAATAGTCCCTAAGTGCTGCCACGTTTGCCTTTTTTTTCATTGGAATTTTTTAATTTCGCTTGAAACTTTAACTTTATATATTGGCAACAACCACATGAAAGATACCGGTAGTCAAAAGGGGATACGTGTGTGCAAGTTTCGATATTCAGAGCAAACCACATCAAATTTGGTCAGAGAGAATGGTAGGTATACCAAATGGCATATTGTTGGTTCGTATTGAATTGGAATAAACACGATACTATATTCGTACTATACATTTTGTAGAATGTCACTGCGCTGATGTATCTGAAGGACGACCAAAGTTTAAAGTGAAATTTTAATTAAAAGGCAAAACTAT
The DNA here is from genome assembly GCA_955612985.1 of Cheilosia scutellata. Lineage (NCBI taxonomy): Eukaryota > Metazoa > Arthropoda > Insecta > Diptera > Syrphidae > Cheilosia > Cheilosia scutellata. Next base: position 27,164,859 of record OY015312.1, on the reverse strand, counting down.
CTTCAAACAGCAAACGTCGTCGTTCAATCGTTGATATGAATGTGTATATTTTTCCAGAGTTTTGTTTGGCAATGTTCTGACGAGCCTGCAAGGTATGCCTAAATTAAATTGGTAAAGCAATTATTGGCTACACAAATGCTCTTTTTAACATGCTTTTAACATTTCTTGACATTCATGCATTTATCGAGTATTAGCTTTGAGAAGAAATTTAGAATTTTGAGTCAAAATGCTTTCAAACACCACAGAAACCTTAAAGGCATAGACGTCTGGAACACTGGCACTCATCAAGAAATTACGAACAAAGCAATTAAGCTCACTTTCAGAGTTTGGCTTATTTTTTTTTTTTTTAGAAATTAAAACTTCGGTTCACAAGTTTATATTTGTAGATATCTACTTGTGAACTTAATAAATAAATAAAATATTTTTAGCACAAACCATTGCCACTGAAAGTCCTTCAGTAGAAGCAAGGTATGATCACACTCCTCTTGTCTCTCCCCCCTATTTATTTCGCAGTTTTTATTTCGCAAAATTGCATTTAACATTGTAATTATTTCGCCATAAGATATATTTTATTAACATAAAATTAAACTGAAATACAAGGGAAAAGGAATTCAAAAAAAAAAAAAAACTTTTCTATAAAGCTTTATAATAACATAATAAATATTTAAAAATTAAAAAAAAAAAGTTAAATGGGTCAATATTTCAAAACATTAATATTCTGCGGTCAGGCATTTATAAGCTAAAAAACATTATTTTTTTTTAAATATTCGCCTAAGACACGTTTCTGCAGAAACTCTTTTAACATGTACACATAAAAAATTAAAATAAAAATGCATAGTAATGCCGAAATTTTAACTTAAACATCCAAAATGTCATTACCATGGCATGTCCTAAGTTGTACCTTCATTCAACAAATGTATTTTATTTGTAAAATGTAAGCCGGTTTGCAATTTTTATTGATGAAGCCTTGAAGAAGAAAGGACAATGAGGACTGGGGCCCAGTCAATTTATTTTAAGGAAATTTAAAAAATTACGTGGAAGGTATTTAGTGATTGTCCCCAAAAAAATGGTCATTCCCGTGACAAAAAGTAAATATTTAAAAAAATTTAATTAACGGCCGCAAACTAGGCGGCGGATTTCACATTAATAACGGGACATATTGATTGTTTTTGGAACATTTCGCAATAAGCCCATATCAGAAGTGACTTTTCTTTCATGTGGTTAAGGCGTTTCATGTTTTCGTTATCCAAAGTTGTCATTACCGTGGTTAGTGTTTTTGAATGTAATACTGAAATAATTAAATCAAATATTTTTTCCAATGCATGCCTTTTTTATGTACTTAATTAATTGTATGCGTTTTTAGGACAATATTCAGTAAAGTTCGGTTTTATTTTAGAGATATACCTTTCGATGTCATTTCCATGTCGTCATTTCCATGGTTCCCGTGGCATACACGGTAATGACAATTTGGACACGGAAATGACATACTCAATCATATTGCAAAAAATGTTCAAATATTTTCACTTTTTATTTCAAATTGATATAAAAGGTCATCTGTGCTTATCATGGCGCCTCGCAAAAGTGTAAATAAAAAAACCGAAAATGTCTCGTCGTTACCAAGATAGGATTTTGTCATTTCCATGTTAGTTCTGTCATTCCCGTGAAAAAAAATATTTAAAATTAACAAAATTTGGTGGCCCATTGGCTTAAAATATTTAATAATGTTTCTTAAATACAGAGTAACCAAAAAAATATTAAATTTGATTATTTTAGTAAATGTCCATTTCGAGGTCCAAAATATTAATGTTTTGAAATATTGACCCAAATACATTATTATGTAGGTATGTACTTATTTACATATTTCATAAAATAACAAAACAAGAAAGTATCGGTAACAAACTAAAGTAGTTTTATGTTTATAGTGCCTTTAACAGACAAATTTCTGAATAATCTTTTTCTTTTTCTAAAATAATAATTATTATTCTTGCGTCTTTATCTAAGAATTTTTTTTTTGTTGGTATAGAATCTCCTATAAATATTATATCAATAGCAACTTCGATGTTTTTTTTTTTTTTCTTTTTCAATTCAAAAATTAACTTAAAAAAAACCAATATTTGCACTCCCAACAATAGAATTTATATGTCGGTAAAACCATTCTGCGTAATTTTGTTTGGTTGGCATTTTTAAGTTAAACTGAAAATATACTCCAAAATGAAAGTGGATAAATGTGTGTTTTTCCAGTTTTTTCCTCGACGTAAAACTCACTAATCCAAATCCAATCCATCTTATTGGAGACAAAAAAAAAAGTGCGACAATCTGCCGAATTTTTAATGAATATTCAGCGTCAGAGCCATACTTTCTTTGTAAGCCGGATTTCTGGACATATCGGTATGGCGAACACTATTTATAGCAGATTTTGCAAAGTCCGTTGTACATAGGCTGACCAGACGTCCTCTTTTTATCCAAAAAGAAAATGTCCGGTATCTTTTTGAAAAAATATGCAATTTGTCCTCTTTTTTGGTTTTCTCAATTTACGGAATTTCTCGACACAACAAAACTACAACAAAACTTTTTTTCAGCACTAATTCCGACAGTGTCTGCTGTCTTTCTGGTATGAACATGGCATAAACTTTGTAGTTAAATGTGCAAATGAAAATTATGCCTTAAACGTGGAAATGTATTAGAGGTTAATTCAATGTGTTTAATTTTGAGCGAATATTTTCTTTGATAACGAACCAATGGACTGAAGAACGGAATAGACTTAATGTCGAAATTGTAAAAGCGATTATTTTTTGTAAATATAATTTTAGAAATATGTGCTGCTCAGAATTTTACGACCATATTCCAAAAAAAAAAAACAGATATTGAAAAAAAAAATATAGCGACACACGACAAATTTAATCAGAGTCAATAATTTAATCAGTGTCATTATTTTAGTTTTATTTTATACTTAAAGTTAGAATTGAGTTTTATTTTTATTTATTTCATTGAATTTGTTAAGATTGATGCTTTTTGTTTGTTTTAATGAATTAAAAAAATATGTATATGTATTTTGTTATTTTTGTTGTTTTTTGTTCTTTAATTTTTCATTTGACATTTTTGAAGGTGTCCTCTTTTTGGCGGGCATGGATCTGGTCACCCTAGTTATACATAGTTTTGGGCTTAAATTAACTCCTTGTGTCCGTGCATATTTAATGAGGCTTTTAAATATAATATCGTATAATTTTGTGCTATTTCCCGTTATTAAAACATACACCATAGCGTATGCCTTTAAAATTTCATCGTCATCACAATATAACTATATACTATAGTTGATAAAACAAAGAGGGAACCATTTTAAATGTACCATCCATCATCCAAAACTTACTTCTTCCCAATACTTTAAATTATTTTCAGTGGTCACTATTATAATTCTATATCCCTTTCAAGGGGTTTTATGTCGTCTACAATAAAATTATTCTTATCTAAATACCAAACTTCGTCTGGTATTGTGAAGTCAATAGATGTTGGCTCTGTCATCAAGTCCGTTATCTTCTTACCTTCTTCCTCTCATGCTTAATGAGTTGCTGTAGGGATGTCTTTGAAGGGAGATTAACACTTACTTCAGAGATACATGTTGCAATTGCGTTTTGAATTATTTTTCCACTTTTTTCCACATTTCTTTCGTAAGGCAGAGGGTTCATGGTTTTGTTCAGGTTCACTAATTAAAGATTGTACAATATTCAACTTACGTATCATTTTTTAGTTATTAAACGCACTTTACACTTATAATCTCTGTGTTTTCGAAGTTTTCAACTCCATTTGTAGATTTCATCTTTTTCAAATTTCTCAAAGTCATAAGAAAACCATTCAACATTTTACTTTGTCTACCCTAATGGATTTAAATACACTGTACACTTTTTCTGCATTTTGGGTATCATCCATTGTTTGTATATTTTATCAAAACGCGCTTTAAACCGCTCTTGTAGGCAATCACAAGAACACTGCATGTAAAATCAGTGAAAAATTGATTGCTGAAATAAACAAGCGGCAAAAGACGGTTTATCATAGGTATAACTTCTGCAAAATAGTGGAAATATATTCAAACCGTCGCGGCCGGCCTCTAGATAATAGTTTGCAAAATGAAAACCACGAATTAATATAGGCACCCAGCATACTATATTATGTACAATAATCATAAATGATTCTTTTAAATAATTTCAATCTTTAACACATACCTAGTGAGATCGAATTTCTGAGGCTTTGCAAACTATTTTGTGAATACGAATTTCCATGAAGCAATAGCATTTATCTTTTCAAGAAAGTAGTCTTAAAGCATCTATCTACCTATTTTTTCTCTTATATTGAACTACTTTGATGACAATAATTACATTCACGAAACCAAAAAAATATTTTACTGTTCAAGTCGCTTGCCTACTACTAATGAGTAGATACATATTAATTTAAATACTTCTACTCTACTTGTTAAAACATTCTTAGCTTCAACTCGACTACTAATAGATACTCGTTCCTTTGAAGTATAGGTAGGAATTTTCCCTTTTGTCCTTTTGAAGTTCTTTGAATTTATTTACAAAACTGTTTCAGCAAAAAACACACGGAATGCAAGCATTTCCGTTTGCTGCACATTTAAGGAATTCCCACTACACTGTCAACATATCAACAAATAAATTACACCTTTGTGCTGAAATGTTGGAATTTCTGTAGGGAAGCTTCAAAACACTGCAAAAAAAAAAATAAATAACAAAACTGAAAAGAAAAGAATATAACTAAATTGAAGTTCCCGGTATCTTAATGTTCCCACCATCACGAAATGGCAGTAAACTAACCAAGTATGGTCGGGGTGGGTGCGAGGAGATAAGGTGACCCACCTATTAGTGTTACCCACTACTTGCGTGACTAAATGTAATTTATTCTCGCAAATGATTTCAAGAGTCACACCAACAATTTCTATCCCTATATCATGCCGCCGCAAAACTTTGCTTTTGCATCATCGGCGGTGGCGGCAGCATGGCAGAAAGGTGAAGAAAAATGTTTCAAATCTGAATCCTTTCCGGCAACTGCTTCATTAAAAGCTCCTCAAAGAAAATTGATTTCGTTTGTTTTGGTTGTTCTCCTTTTTTTGTTTGTATGTAAACACATTTTATATATAGCACTGTTAAGGTGGGCTGACACTGACAGTGTAGGTATATATTTAATTCCTGTGTACAGGTAGGAAAGTGTGATTGTTGATATATGTACGACGTTCGTACATACCTATGGCAATATTTTCAGGATAATATCCACTTAGACCTTGACTAATTAGGCGAGTGATATTCAATTTCACGTAGACGGTAGTTATAAAACTTTCTGGTGGTAATCTTTTTCGGGAGTTCATTTTCATCCTAATTAAACAGACGAATATGGGCAATTTACCGGAAAGTTTCTGAGATTGTTGGTATACTGTATAAACAATAATTGTGAAGCTGAAAGTTGTATTATAAGCATTTGAAGGTGTCTCAAAAATGAAATTATATATGGGTTTGTTTATTTTGGGATTAGGTCTGCATGTGGAGTGCTGTAGAGCGTAGAGTACGGTGAACAAAGAGATGTAGCTAGGCCAAAACATTACCAACTAACTTAAGCAACTAAGTAAGCATAGTGTTCTATTACTACAAAATAATATAATTATAGCAGCTAGAGAGTCGAGAGTATATAACGATGATGCAGATCTTTAAAAACATTGTGATGCTCTCATACGTACATATTCATTTATCAAAGCTATTTCAGAAATGAAATTTCATTCTACAACTAAACTCGATATCTGAATATCTACAGAGGGGAATCAGTTTTTCCGGGATCCCAACTCAGTCAGTCAGGCGATGAATATTATCATAGGGGTCTGAAGGATCACGAAAAATTGCCCGTCTCGAAATTCTTCGGTATTTCCAACAAAATTGCCTCAGAGTTTAAATTTGGTCTACTGGACTACTGGTATATTTCACTACTACGTGTTGAAAAGGGGGTATTTTCAGTAGGGGTTTAAACGTAAATATGTATACCTAGTGCATTGGATAGGAGCGACTACTATACCGTTTTGAAATGCTACAAATTGGTAGAATTTGTGTGAATTAAGTCTCTGGAAGCCATCGGTCAACTAAATACAATGGCACTACCTCAACTCATAATAGGTTATTCAAAGCAATGAGAATTCTTATAGTTCTAGATGGTGAAGTGGACTTAAGTTCAGTAAAACCCCGGAAGTTGGCCATCTAAAGACATATCAATGCAACTACAATTTTGACTTAAAGAAAATATCTACCTACTCTTACAATCCGATAATGTTTCTTCCTTTAATATAGTAACGTTTGAATATTTTTTTCTTGTATGGGCGGTGCCACACCGCTTTGTTCAATTTTGACAAAACCATCATAACAATCATCTCGAGCCAATATCAAAGTTAATAAATAATTAAATAAATAGGTGGCGCAACAGGCGGTAGACAACACCCTAGGCCTAGGCCGGGGATCGAACCTGGGATCCCTCGCACAGTAGTCCAACACACTAACCACTGCGCCCACATTATGGGTGGTATGCATAAAAGACAGTAAATGCTTTTACTGAGGATTTTCGAAGTAAATACTATTTTTGGCATGCATAAAATGAAGTAAACACTAAAATTAGGTGCATATTTACTTCAAGTAAAAGCATTTACTTATCTCTTCGCATGCATTTTTGTAGTAAATACTTTTTTGGAATGCAGAAAAACTAGTATGTGCTTGTTTTTCTGCAGTAATTACTGGAAATTTTTCAAGTTGCTATCGACCAACTTGAAAATTTCATAGCATCTACTAAAAAAAATAAGTATTTACTATGATATCCGGCGAATTCTAAGTACCTTTTTACTTGAATAAATTCAGTATTTACTTAAAGTATTTGCAATCAAGTAAAAACTTTTTTTTTTCAGCAAATGAAACGAAGTAAATACTGAAAATCGGAGCTTCTACTTCAAATTCTACTACTACTTCCACTTCTACTTTTCAGTATTTACTTAAACCTTTTACTTGAAGTAAATACTTTTTTTTCTGGCGAGAACATATAAAATGAAAATCTTTCTGTTGGTCCATCCCTAACTCAAAAACCATTTATCCGATTTTCATAATTTTCTAATTTACTATAGATTTACTAGATGGACCCGGCTTTGTCCGTGCACAGGAATTGTATTGCTTTGGTTTTAGATAATAATTTTCTTTCGTAAAATGCCAAAAATGACAATAAATCGTTTTTCTGGAATTTTCTTTCTACCTAAACCTGAAATACAGCAATACGAACAAAACAAAAAAGAATCATGACAATCGGCCCAGCGGTTATCGGGTTATAACGTCATCGAGTTTCACCACATAGAAGAAAACTTTTGTATGGGAGGTGCCACGCCCTTTTGTCAAATTTTGACCAATCTTCACAGGAGAGCACTCCTCGGCCAATAACCAAGATTATCTGCAAATTTGAGCTGAATCAAGTCGGTGGATTTCAAGTTTTAAGCGGCCGAATACAAATCATGATCCATTTTTTATAATAAAGACTAGCGGACCCGGCAAACGTTGTTTTGCCTGCTCGTACATTTTCATTTCATTTTTATTTAACCGATGTGTCCAGACTGATTCTGTACTCCGTGTGCTTTGACCGATATTTCCTCGGACGTTTGTATTGTATAGACAAATTTTTTCCCATGACTGTCGAAGAATAACGTTAGATATTTTTTTTTTTTTGTTATGAGAGGTGTCACGCCCTTTTGTCCAGTCCCGCCAGGTTTTGTAAAATGCTTCAATCAGGCAATGTTCAGATATCGTGATTTAAATAACTTTGTTGTAAGGTGGTGCCATGGCCCGTTCCAATCCCACCCACTTTAGCTCCCATGGGTGTCGAGAAATAGGATTTAAAATGTATATTTTTTTATACGGTAGGTACCACGCTCCTTTGTCCAATTTTGATCAAACAGTTTTTCACAGTTTTCACAGTTTTTTTAGTATGGAGGTGCCACGCCCCTTTGTCCAGGAGGAGCACTCCTGGGCAAATACCTAGGATTGTCTGTAAGTTTCAACTCCATCGATTCGGTGGTTTTCGAGATAAAAGATTTTGAATTTTTTTTTCGTATGGGCGGTGCCACGCCCTTTGTCCAATTTTGATTAATCTCCAGAGGAGCACTCCTGGGCCAATACCTAAGATTATCTGTAAATTTGAGCTCAATCGATTTGGCAGTTTTCGAGATATAAGATTTTGAATGTTTTTTTTGTATGGGCGGTGCCGCGCCCTTTGTCCAATTTTGACCAATCTCCAGAGGAGCACTCCTGGGCCAATACCTAAGATTATTTGTAAATTTGAGCTTAATCTATTAGGCAGTTTTCGAGATATACGATTTTGAGTGTTTTTTTTGTATGGCAGGTGCCACGCCCCTTTGTCCAATTTTGACCAATCTCCTTCAGTGCACTCCTGGGCTAATACCTAAGATTATCTGTAAATATGGGATCAATAGAGTCGGTGGTTTTCAAGTTATACGTATCCGAACACATTTTAGAACTCATTTTTATATATATAGATTTATAAAATAAGATTTAAAATTTCCCATTTAGGTTGAGAGATTGACCAAAAAAATAAAAATCTCAAATCAATTAAAGTATAAATGGGCAATTTAGAGCAATCTGAAATACCAAATAAAATCGCCCACAAAGACTCTAGTGTTTTTTGACGTTTTTCTGCTTTTTTTCATTTTAGGGCACTATAGGTCTGGAGCGATTGGAAACAGGGCTGTTAATTAATTCTATCAAACTTTCTTGGTCTGTTTTTTTTCTTTCTTTTTTTTTAATTTTAGGGCAACCTAGTGTAATGCCAAATCGCCCAACATTTTGGGCAAAGTCAATTTTTTTTTTTTTTTTTGATTTGATGATGATAATGACGCAGGGGCTGAAAAATGATTTCAAGGCTTACTAACACTTATTTCCATAGCCTCATTTAGTATGTACTATTAACAAAAAAACATTTTCTATAGGCGAACTATATCATCAGATGAGCTTTCACCGAATTGGACAACTAAGTGGGTATTTTCATTAAACAAATCCTCCAATGGAACTACCACCACAACTACATAGCTTTGGCACTATTTTATACAAGGACTCCCGCTGAAGAGAACAATTATATAAAATACATACCTACCACGTATGTATATCCCTACACAAATAGTCATGATGACACTGACTATCCTCATTCTACCCATATCAGAAAAAAAACTCTAACTCCAGCTTGACATTTTGTTTCGGTTGACCACTTGGAGAGAGTTCGCCAACCATGGCATTTATCATTAGCCTGTTGTATCCATTCGACCACTGTCAGTGGCCAGACACAACCTCCTCTGCTTCGCTGGTCGGACTGAAATTGTTGCCTCTGATGATGATTAAGTCTCCATATGGTTCTCAAATAGGCAAAAGTTATTCCCTTGGCCCCATATATGATTTGCTACGTCTACTCATAGGTAAACCTGCCGACTACACACATACAACCAGTGCTATCAGCTGTGAAGTTGACTCGTCCTTCTAACAACTGTGAACCGTATTTTTGCACAACGTCAGCGTGAAATTAAAAGAAAGCGTGGAAAGTTGCCGTTGCAAAACGAGGACATATCCTCACACCACACATCATCACCGCACATGCATTGCTATTATACGAGTACGACGATGGTAGAGGACACCCACAAGGTCCCCTTTGGGACAAAATAACCAGAAAACCTCATGCTAAATTGAAATTTTTCTAATTTACCTGTAAAGTGGTTTCCCAGCGCTTTCCCTAAACCACAAAACCATATAAACTCTATCATCCTTTGCTTCTGGCTCGATGTCACATGGCAGGGATGCTGTCCGACCCAGTACGGCTTCCACAGCAACTGTAGACACTAAAAGCACGAAAAAAGAGAACAGAAAATTTATGGAAATGTTAGTGCGGGCTTAATATGAAATGCAAAAAAAAAAATAAAAATAAAAAAAAAATGTTTGGTAATCCTTTCGAAGTGAGAAGAGATCTCCTTTTATGCTTTGCCTGTGCTTTATTTCGAAATGGAATGGAAAATGCTGAAAAAAGGACAAACGAAAAAAAAGCTCAATTGGCAGAAAAACGTGTTCTGGTACATGTGAGCCTGTGGTTAGATTTTTCCTATTTTTTTATTTCAGAGATATAGAGTCGATTAGGATGACCGGAGAGGGGACTTTTTGAAATCGGGAGGCAATTAATGTTTTTTAAATATTTTTTTTCTTTTCGTTGGCTTCGGCTAGGTTGGATTTACAAGTGGGAAAGTGTGCATATTTGGAGGGTGTATTTGTGGTAGGACGATAAGAAGACAGATTACCATAAATAAGCAATTTTTGATCTATGTTCGAATTAAATGGCGAGCAATTTTATCCAGGTTGGGAATGAAAGAAGAAAATATATGGACTTAAGTAGCCGAATGTGAGAGATATTTCCTGTGTCAGAAGGTTTGTTATTATCTAATTTATTATTGTGAAGCCTTGAATATTTATAACTACCGGCAGGGATATCTGCTGGTTTATTTTCATCAATGACAATTTAATGACTTAAATTGAACTCCAACAAATTATTTTTATTTCCTGATTTTTTCACGATATGATAGTCATTAAAAAATAAATAAACAGGTGGCGCAGCAGGCAGGTAGACACCCTAGGCCTAGCTTCTCGCAACCATTCGTTTGTGTGAGTTTCTATTTTTGGGACGAATGGAAGGGACCTACAATTGTATGCCGAGTCCGAACGGCTGAATTGAGAAGCTTTTTCAGGACAGTCATACTCTCTGATGTTTGTCAGACGTTCGCGAGAGGTGGCGCAGTAGAAAAAACCTTAAGATGTAATTTGTGTTTTTCCGGGGATCGAACCTGGGATCCCTCCCACAGTAGTCCAGCACACTAACCACTGCGCTACTGCGCCCACTAATATGATAGTCATTATTGAGCACAAATGTTATTGAACAATTTTTCACAAAAAGGTAATATTTACCTATAATGGCTCAGTCGATTGAACTACGTCTCCAAATACATGTTGCAAACTTGTTTCCAATTTGCTGTGTTTGTGTTGCCGAAACAGTGTGAATTTTTCATGATATCGGCATGCTAATTGTTGATTGATAACATTTTGGCTATCCTCGTGCTTATTTTTCACAGTTTGACTATTTATTGTAGAGTAAAACTGGTGGACCCGGCTGACTTCATCCTACCTGGTACTAGAGTATCCGGACTATTTCTGTATTCCGTGTACGCCAACCAATACTTATTTCCTCCTCGAAGACGTGACATTCTTCGAAATCGGTCCAGCCGTTTAGGAGAAGTTCAGTGACAACACACGTATACAGAAATTGAGTCCCATTGGAACATTGCTATAAGACATCATTTTAAAAAAATATTTAAAAGTACATATTAACCAAAATTTAAACTTGGTAATACCGTCTTTCTCTATTCTTCAACGCCTTTCGGAGTCGCGTGTCGCCTGGAAGCAGCCGCATGAGACGGTTTTTATGTTTAAATTGCATATTTTAATTTTTCTATTTGTAAAGGATCATTCACATGGGGGGCGAACGAACGAATAGATGAAATGTGAACAAAACATTTTTATGCATTTAGAAACAGAAAATTGCTCATTTTATTATTCCAAGAGTATGATCATTAATTATCCCATCAAAATGTATAAAGACAACAAGTTTAAAAACAGTTTAAATAACGAAATTTCGAATTCCAAACTTTTTGCCGCGAAAAAACATTCTCGGCGCGAATTGTTAATGTTTATTCACAATCCATATCAATCAACAACGTTACATAAACTAGCGAATAAAACATTTGTTCGAGCTTAACGTCAAATTACGAATTCGCGAATTGTTGCGACCTAGAAAAGTGTTCATGTGCACGGACTGTCAAAAGTTGCGAATATTCGTTCGTTCGTAGGTAGTTGGTTGCTTTCATGTGAATGGTGCTTAAGAGTGTAAACATTTTATGTTAAGTTTTTCTTTTTGTTTAAAATATATCTTTAAGGCACAACTTCATCTGAAACCGTATAAAGGTACGTTTTTTGACAAATATGAAAAGTATAATTATTTAAGCATATTTTTCTGTCGCTTGAACTTTTGAGGCCTGTAAGTGGCCTGTAAGTCGCATTGAAATAAAAGCTAAGCTACCACTACTAACCAACGCTCCGGGAACATTGAGAGCACCGAAATTCCTGAACAGCTTACACATTTTTGTTTTTATAAAGTTTTTTTTTAGTCATTTGTAAAATATTTTGTAATTTGTGAATTTCAGTTTGCTAAGTCGTTTTTATTTTTTTTTATTGAAAAAATTAAGTTAAAAAAAGCTTGTAGTTGCGCTGCCAAAAGCAATTACAAATACTGCCGTTCAAAAGTGACCTAGCCTAGTTCAAAACTGGAAAAACAAACATCAACAATCAAAATATCGACAAGAAAGATTACAACTCAAAATTTAGACCTGGGAAAAGACACTGGGACCAGATAGGGACTGCTGAAATTCTACAGTTCACTGCCACTGATTCGCCGCTGGAACTTGAATCATCCGATAAAAGTGCAAGCACATCCACGTCCTTGCACGTCTCACAGTGGGGCAGCTTCTTTGTCACAGCCGGAATAAAATGGAAAAATGAAACAAAAGAGATGAAAATGCCATTTCCTTTATTAGACATTCCAATGCATCATTTGCAAAAACCGTTACAAACATGCGTTTGAACTCCGTACTGTCTAATTAAAATATCACTTTAGTTCTTATCGCAACGTGGCTATAAGCAAGTGGTATAATTGACGAGTGTTCGTATTGCTGATATTTCTGTTCAAACTAATTGAAAGTTGTATATATTATTATGAAATCGAAAGCTTCAAGTATGTACTTTCATAATATTTTCATACAAAGTGTATAAACTAGCTATATGAGTTTTTTTTTATGATTTTCTGACAACACACGTAAAATGTTCGAAGAAATTTAAAATAATCCTAAAACCAGTAAGACAATTATCTTCGACTATGCCGAAGCTCAAATACCCGGTACTATATTAGGCGTATTTTTTGGGAAGTGAGTATAACAAAATCAAAAGTGAGTATAACCGTTTTGCATGTAAAACCAAAAGTGGGTATAACAAAACCAAAAGTGAGTATACCAGTTTTGCATGTAAAAGTAAAAGTGAACTAGCTATAGATTTCCAAAAAATACGCCTATTATTGTAAAATAAAAAAATATTTTAGTATTAAAAAATTATATATTTGTATGGGAGGTATGGGTAGTTTTTATTCGATCAAGCTCCTTTTTTGTCAAAAAATTTTAAATATTATTAAAACAATACGTGCAAAGTTTAAACTTGCTATCTTTACTGTAGCTATTTAAATTTAATTTTTAACATAAAAAGCTATATAAATCTGATACTTTTGTATGGGAGGTAGTAGTAGTTTTCATCCGATCTTGCTCATCTTCGAACTTAGCCTCAGTCTGGTGGATAAAAGCTTACTTACCAAATTTCAAGTCGATAGCTCTTAAATTACGGCCGTAATCGTGCGGACAGACAGACGGACAGACAGACGGACAGACGGACAGACAGACGGACATCGCTAGATCGACTAAGAAAGTGATGCTGATCAATAATATATATAGTTTGTCATACCTACAACGCCTCCTTATGGGCGTTACAAATGGAATGACAAAGTGAATATACCCTCACCACAGTGTGGTACCGGGTATAAAAAACTGGAGTAAAAGTCAACTTCCACACGCTTCCACACTGACCTTTTTTTTCCTTAATATAATTTATCTTTTTGGTCAGAAGATTTCGACAAAAACCAGTGCGCATATGTGCGCCTTTGTTTATACCCGGTACCACACTGTGGTGAGGGTATATTCACTTTGTCATTCCATTTGTAACGCCCATAAGGAGGCGTTTTAGGTATGACAAACTATATATATTATTGATCAGCATCACTTTCTTAGTCGATCTAACGATGTCCGTCTGTCTGTCCGTCTGTCCGTCTGTCTGTCCGTCTGTCTGTCTGTCCGCACGATTACGGCCGTAATTAAAGAGCTATCGACTTCAAATTTGGTATGTAAGCTTTTATCCACCAAACTGAGGCTAAGTTCGAAGATGAGCAAGATCGGATGAAAACTACTACTACCTCCCATACAAAAATATCGGATTTATATAGCTTTTTGATGATAAAAATTTAATTTAAATAGCTACAGTAAAGATAGCAAGTTTAAACTTTGCACATATTGTTTTAATAATATTTTAAAATTTTTGACAAAAAATGAGCTTGGTCGAATAAAAAGTACCCATACCTCCCATACAAATATATAATTTTTTAATACTAAAATATTTTTTTTATTTTACAATAATATAGTACCGGGTATTTGAGCTTCGGCATAGTCGAAGATAATTGTCTTACTGGTTTTTATTCAATTTTCCGAATTAGCTGTTTCAGAAAATGTGTCTAATAAATGCATATACTTATACATATTCCTAAGTTACTCTTATTATACCCGGTACCACACTGTGGTGAGGGTATATTCACTTTGACATTCCATTTGTAACGCACATCAGGAGGCGTTGTAGGTATGACAAACTATATATATTATTGGTCAGCATCACTGCCTTAGTCGATCTAGCGATGTCCGTCTGTCTGTCCAACTGTCCGCACGATTAAGGTCGTAATTTAAAAGCTATCAACTGGAAATTTGGTGCGTAAGCTTTTATCCACCAAACTGAGGCTAAGTTCGAAGATGAGCACGATCGGATGAAAACTACTACTACCTCCCATACAAAAATATCGGATTTATATAGCTTTTTGATGTTAAAAATGAAATTTAAATAGCTACAGTAATGGGTAGTTTTATTCGACCAAGCTCATTTTCTGTCAAAAAATTTTAAATATTATTAAAACAATATGTGCAAAGTTTGAACTTGCTATCTTTACTGTAGCTATTTAAATTAAATTTTTATCATCAAAAAGCTATATAAATCCGATATTTTTGTATGGGAGGTAGTAGTAGTTTTCATCCGATCTTGCTCATCTTCGAACTTAGCCTCAGTTTGGTGGATAAAAGCTTACATACCAAATTTGAAGTCGATAGCTCTTAAATTACGGCCGTAATCATGCGGACAGACGGACATGGCTAGATCGACTAAGAAAGTGATGCTGATCAATAATAATATAAAGGTTGTCATACCTACAACGCCTCCTGATGTGCGTTACAAATGCGGAATGACAAAGCGAATATACCCTCACCACAGTGTGGTACCGGGTATAAAAACACGCCTAATATTACTGTAGCAAGATTTTACTTTACTGCCCATTCGAAAATAACGGTTTTTTTTGCACAGTCCGATTGATTTCAGTGCCCTAAACATAAATCTGAAAGGTCTCTCATCGTTTGGGCGTGGCACGCCCCCAAAGTTCAAAAAATACCATATAAAATAGTACCAACATTTCAAGAACGAAGTGTCCAGTTTTTGTAAAATAAATTTTTTTATATTCCCTAAATGTGCAGTTATCTTATAAAAAAAGTTTCATCAAAAGTGGATCATAAAGACCGAAGATATGAGGTAATTAAAAAGAGCTAAATTTAAACCACTGAATTTTTGCTCTTTTGTACTGACATTTCACTTACTTTCAAGGGCACGGGCTAATATTTTGTATTTAAACCTTCTTTTTACTGACTTACCACATTTTATTTCTTACAAAAACCCCATAAACAGTAAGATACCTATGGGGAGGCATGCTGCCCCCCTGCATCCCCCCTGCTTGTCACTGGTCACTGTAAGATTTGGAGTGGGTGCAAGGCTGGGTCTATGCAAAGTTTTTATTATGTTGTTTGCTTAATTTTACCGCCAAAAACTATGCGCTTATTATGGTCCGATTTTGATGAAACTTTTTGATAAGTTAACTGCACATTTAGGGAATATAAAAAAATTAATTATTATTAATTAATTTTGGTACTATTTTATATGGTATTTTTTGAACTTTAGGGGCGTGGCACGCCCAAACGGTAAAAGACCGCCAACTTATTTTTGCATATTTGAGCTCAGCGCATTAAAGTCAATCGGAATAAATAAAAAAATGTATTTTTTTCGAATGGGCAGTAAAGTAAAATCTAGCCATTACTGTCAATAGCCGTTTTTTATTATCAGCGTGATCTGATCCGACTGCAAGATGGCTGGTGGCAATACGAAATTTGTCATAATTGTTATTGGATTTTATATGTTTGTTGCCACAACTCAATCAATGATCCAGTTTGTTTTATTTTCATGATCTGGGGCCTGTACCACAAAACTACAAGTATTGTACAACAGGCGAATTTTAACAATAAAAAACTGGTTTTGTACCAGAAAACTATTGTTAATTGTTAAAATTCGCCTGTTGTACAATACTTGTAGTTTTGTGGTACAGGCCCCAGATCATGAAAATAAAACAAACTGGATCATTGATTGAGTTGTGGCAACAAACATATAAAATCCAATAACAATTATGACAAATTTCGTATTGCCACCAGCCATCTTGCAGCCACACGGTACAATGTGACGTCACAATGCGATGATTTCTCCATTGCACTTGCTCATATTTGAGTTTGACATTTCGCTTGTTGTGTCGGGGTGTTACCATATGGATACAAATCTGCATACATTTAGCATTGAATATTTTTTTTGGGGAAACTATGTTCAAATGTTAAGTTCAAATATGCATTATAATTAACCGTATTGTACTGCTAATATTTCCATTTATATTTCTATGCTATATAGCGAAACAAAACATCTCGAAAGTCGGAGAAGTAACTTATTCGAATTTGAAAAAATGCTAATTGATTTTTTGTGTTGTTAATTGTGGGTCACATTTTGGTCTGGCAACATTACTGTGTGGCTATAATTTACAGGGACACCAACCTTTAGTGAATGAAATAAACAACGCCACGAAACAACAACGAGAAATAGTTGAATTAATTTTCAGATCATATTTCGTGATCTCGATGAAAAGCAGGATCACATGTTGTTGTTGTAAGTGCATGTAAATCGATGATCTATATGGATCATAGCTGATAATAAAAAACGGCTAATGAAGATTGCTACAGAGGCAATCTGTTTTTTGACCAGGAATTGATGATAAGAAGAATTGGACAAGCTCTGGTTCTATTGTAGTATTATGCTTCGTACCAAACACTTCAGCGCGCACTCGGACGATTTGTAGTCGTTTTGATTGAAGCTGGGGTGAAGGTAAACCTATGAACAAAACTGAAGTGACGCTCGCCTCCACAGCGCAATTTCAATACATGTTAGTGGACTCGCATTAAAACAGATGTAGAAGTCAAACCAAAAAAACTAAGATTGCGGATAACTCGAACCAGAATGTGGTACGGTATTCTATTCATGTCATAATTCATTCATATTCTATTATTTAGACCCAGGGTAAGATAGCTAGATAAACTGCAAAATTTCGTCTCTAACCTCTTGTTCCTGTTTTTTTGTTCGTCATAATTTTTTTTAAACATCAGCCGACAATAGATGTACGCTAAAGATTTTTTATTTTTTTAAGGGGATTCCAAATCCTGGAACACTCAGACGAATCTAGGTCCATTATACTACCAAGCAGAAACCAATTTTTTGGTATAGTGTGATATTATTCGTTTCTCGAACTAAAGCCAAACTTTTCACTTACCATTTTATAATGCCTGACACGGAGACGCTCAGTGCTTCGGTAAAAATTTGTTGGGCATCGTCTTCGTTTACCTTCGCTAGCTAAGTAGATACATGACAAAATTTCTGCTGTAGGACTGTGATTGACGTTTTAAGATCGTACTTGGTGATCCTTTTCTAGTTATAGACCCCTTATAGGTATGCTTAGTGTAACTGCATTTTTAAATGAGCCGCAGTATATTATATGCCAGTGCCATTATTTTTGCAATATTTGTCTGTTCCATGTGTTTGAAATCTGGCTGACTGTCCAGTGCCATAAGGAAACTCCTTTACTTCGCAGTTACCTTACGCATGAGCAATTTCCTCAACTTTGCATACGGAAGTGTGTATTTCTCCAGTGTTCCGTGTCTTACCCCCGATACATCATTCATCCTAGATGCGTATTTGAAAATAACATCGAATTAGCTGTGCACCAGCTCCACCCCTACGATGGAATCACATTTCTTCAGCTCGCATTAGTGAATTTTTAGTTTTGGTCAATTCTATCGAGATTTTGCTTTCTAAAACTTATATTTCTTACAACTTGCTTGACAATTATAATCCAAATACCACCATATTTAACACTCTCCATGAATATTTAACACGTTCATATAATAATAAAATAAACTTGTGTTCAAGGGTAGTTCCTCAGGCAGTTTAACATTTATCATGAAAAGTTAGGTAGGAAAGTAAGAGTAAGTAGCACTAAAAAAGTCTCTATTACAGCACTCCTATTACATGTTAAGAGTACACATCATAGACGAAGACGTACTTCATTTAATTATGATGTTGAACTTTCATCTTGTCAGTTCTTTCATACGAACAGTATAATTAACCCATCTATCAACATAATTCACTTGAACTCGGGCGCGCAAATAATACCACTACACCGCCCTCAAAAATCAGGGTCACAATTTAATTTACGAAGAATTCCTCATACAATTACGTTCAGTCTTGCGCTCGATAAATTCATAAAGTTCAGTTCATATCAAATTACCATTTTCCCTAAACGTGCCGGTGCCGTCCCTACGTTAGGTCTGGGCGGGAATGCAGACCCTAATTTCATAGAGAACTTCCACATCGCCAGCCATCATGACCTTCTACAGTATTTAATCGCCTCTTGTGAACAAAATTCCATTTCAAAATGCACTATTAGATGCGAAACCTCGCTGAATCACTAAGTGCACGTAGCGCTTGGTGGGCCGACATCGGCACTCCCTTCTGTACATACACAGAAAACCTCAAAAGCTTCCTTTAGAGTTTATAGAGCTCTCCCTAACCTCAGCCGCTACAGTCATCGCCGCCGCCGCCGCTGCTGCTTAAAACAAAAGAACCCTCCAAGGTTTTTATTTTACATTCTTCAATGAAAATCACCGACTTAGAGAATTTGTGCGATGGAGAAGGCTGCGGGGGTCGATCGTAGGAGGTGATGGTGGTGGTTCGTGTGCATAAAACGAAAATGAAAAGTTTCATTTAGTGTAAACGCAACTTGAGAACAGTGGTCGAGCTATCTTCGATATCTTCCCCGTGATATTCCCACGTACAACGGAGTTTGCACTGCTAACGGCACGCGGACGGGTGGAAATGACTGCATTAAGGACGATCGAATCCATGGGTTAAGTTATGCAAATTGCATTGGAAAACCCCCCAAAGAACTGCTATTTGCTGTTGCAACACCACCGTTAAGCTCCGCGAAAACCAGCACACTCAACCTGGGTAAAATCGTGCAATCTTCAGTGTTTGAAGGCAGTCGCTGGAAAACCAGGTCACGTACTTACTATTGTTACAATCCAACTCTCTAGCTGCAGTTCGCCGTCGTCATCTCAGTAGTCATCATCAGATGAAAATGCTGTTAGGTGTATGTGTGGGAGGGTGGTGCTATTTAATTCACCTTTTGCCACACATTTCGTGAAACGAACGTTAGCCGCGACCCCATTACATATAGCAACATGTAGATTTGAAGAATTCCTTTATTTAGCTCTGCGTTGTACTTATTTTCATGATGGGGTTGCGTTTCGAAAGTTCAAGAACGAAATATGAGGATAATTTCAAAAAAACAGATTTGTCGACTCGGATTTAGATGAATGCGACAACAAGTAAGCTGAGACGATATAATTAATGGAATACTGATATTAAAAGTAATTTCTTTGCTTTCGCAATATGCGGTTATGGTGACATAGTGTTGGGTTTATTTTCAGTCCAAGACAATTAAATGGCAATTACAAATTCGTAAAGTGAAAAATAAACACCGCCTCTTCTTGTTTAAAGTAAACATGGCTACTAAATTGTTTGAACTAAAATTTAAGACATCACCGATCTCTTTTTCATCAACATTATATCCATCAAAATAAATTGGAATTGAGAAGAGAACCGTTTTCTCCTATTTAATCAAAGTTTTGTATTGTCCACCACACATTTTTGTGTCTTCACAACAGACTGCCCTACCCAAGTCCCATTTTGAACTACGACCATTTTCAAGCACACACAAAGAGATTCATCACATCTCATTAGCGAGGCTCTGACTTCTGCCCAGGATCTACGGGTAATTTCACACTGTTTATCCTCACTGGTGTAGTTCCCTTTGATTTTCACTCGAAAAGCGAACCTCTCCATTATCCTTAACTAGAGCCATCTTTTGATTTGATGCGGGCACTGCGAAGGCAGGCAGACAAGAGAATAAACCATCCCCCGGAGGCAGTGAAGGTAACGAGCGTTCGAAATTGCTTGCCATTCAACATTTCAGTCAAGAGGAGAACATTAATTCGAGCATGTCTAATGATCGATTGTTAAATTGATAAAATACTCGTGTTGTTGGTTTAAAATAAAAAAAAATAAAAAAAACAACAGAAAAGGAAATTGCACGATATATAGGGCAAAGAACTTTGAGGGTTACTTTGGTGTCTTGTCCTAATCGCTGTCTATAAACTAGGGGTTTCTTGTTAATTTTATGATGGTTCGTTAACGAGATGGATGAACATTACTCCGACAGGAAATGTTAACTACGTTTCTTGTCTGTTTCTTGTTGTCATGTTTTACTACACTTCTCCTCCAAGTGCTGTGTAATATGTCATTCCATTTGTCAGAAAACAGAAGAAATGGCACGCAAAGTGGGATATTCCTTAACTCAACCACCTGCATCATTTAAATAAACGAGAGACCATTTGTTTATCTGTACATTTACTTTTTCCAGTACCAGCACCAGGACGAGACAAAGGAAGTGGTAGTAGGTTTTTTGTTTGTGTGTTTGGTACACCGAGGCACCTTTAATCTGGCATTAGCACCAAGTTTCATAGGTACATACCAACCTAAACAGAGTAGAGGACATTTGTACCAAAATTCCGGTCATTTAAGTCCGAACCCAAATTACTCGAAAAGTTCATCTCGAATATCCGGGTAATTTTCTGTCTCTGATATGCTGCTGTTTTGTCCGTAGGTATGAATTCTGGGATATCCTTCGGCAGACATTCGTATATGGCAAGTGTAATTGCAAGACTATAGCTAGATAGGTACATTCGATGTCTACTGTGCTACTGGGCTGGTGTTGTTGTTTTTTTTTTTTTTTTTCTTTTTTTTTCCTTTTCTTTTTTGTTGCAGATAAAGGCAACCTGAAGTTTTTGGGGCAAATATTTATGCAAATGAACGCTCATTTGATTCCTGTAAATGAGAGGGAGAGGATTAACATTTTGCAAATGCCAAAAGTATTTGGATATTAAGTTGAAAGGGTAGATAGTTTCTGGCTTAGGTGGAAAGTATAATGGGTGAATTGGACAATTTGTGGCCTTCAAAAGTTTTTGCATTGTTTGAGTGGGAAGATAGAAGCTAACAGGTGAGATATTTTTTTCTTTTTGTGTTGCTATTTCCTTTTATAGTATTTGATGTGCTCTAATAACTTTAATTATGGTGTGCTGTATTTCCATTTACAAAAAAATTGTAATTTTATAGCAAATAATTAGAGCAAAATAAAAACTCGTACCACCTGACCAATGAAAATGGAATGTTATTTAGTGCAAAAGAAGTGGGAAATTTTGGAAACTTTTATTTACGCAGCACATAAAGGAATGCACGACTCTATTTAATCACACTTGATCCTTTGTGTATACGATTTGGTCAGGACCGTACCCAGGATTTTGTTTCGGGGGGGGCTTGCTTCCAAATCTTACGAGGAATTCTTTAAATAAAAAACTATTAGAGATACAAAAATTGTTTTGTGCATTTTGAAAAAACAATTTAGAAGCGCATACAAGTCTTATGCACTTAGGGTACATAATGTGCAGCTACAAAAAAGTTGGCTCCTTAAAAATTTGTTGTTACATTTTTTTACTTAAAATGTTTTTTTCTCAAAATGTTTACTTAACAAATTTTTATTTTTTTATGAAATGTTCATCCTTGAGAAATTTTCTAAAAATGATGTCAGCAACTTTTTTACGTACGATCAACAGAAGTTGTTGTAAAAGCCGTTTTTGTCCAAAAAAATGGTCAAACAAAATTAAGTCAGAATAATAAACTAACGTAATTATGAGCAATGCTTAACATTGATAAGTTGATCTCCACAAAATGTATTCAAAACGTGATTACGCGGACATAGTGTTTGTAAACGGGTTCTGTCATGGAAACGCTTCGTTGGCAAGATAAGAGTCCAACGCCGATACCCAAATCGTAGTACACCATGTAGCCGGGTACTGATGCGTATCAGCGCCTTGTTGATACCGGGTGAGCTCCTCGAAATAAAAAAACGACGTTCAGACGCAACGGCCGGTGGCAGAAATTGAGGGTGGGATTTTTCGTGCTGTGGGAGTTAAGCCGAAGTCAGGTCCGAAGACTAGCTGTGCAATTGGTGCTTCAGAACCAGAACCAGAATTCACAGAACTCTCCAGAGTAATAGGTTACACCCTTTCCATTTAGCACCGGTACGGACACTTCCTCAAGAACATTCTGTGGACTGACGAAGCGCAATTCAGAAACAAAGTTATAAAGCTACAAACCTCCACAATTTTCACCATTGGTCAGACCCCAATCCCCATTTAATACACACAACATCCTTTCAAAGGTAAGAATTTGATTATTGTGAACAACTTCTTCAAAATGTGTGCTTATTTCAAAGGTAGTTTAGCGTAAATGTTTGAACACACTTTAGTAGGTCCGCACGTTCTTCCACAAAACAGTTAATTCCATTGAATTTCTTAGAGAACGATTGCCGAAGCTCCTTGAAGGTGTTCTTCTTTTTCAGAGAAGAGCGATGTTCTTTCAACAGAGTGGAGCACCTTGTGACAGTAGCAGCGGGGTAACTCCATTCCTTAACCATAATTTTAACGAACGGTGAACTGGTCGATTTGGTCCAATCCTTGGCCACCCAGATCTCCTTACCTAACACCCAAGGGTTTCTTTTTCTGGGGTTCTGTGAAAGAAAAAATTGATTTTAGAGAATTAATATCGAGGATCTTTTCGACCATTTTTGTCTGACAAAAAAACGGCGTTTACTACAAATTCTGTTGATCGTATGTAAAAAAGTTTCTTAACGTAAATTTTAAAAAAATTCTCAAGGATAAAAATTTCATAAAAAAAAATAAAACGGAAATATGGTGAAAATAGACCCCCCCTGCCATAAAATTTTTTGTTCGGCGGAACTTCAGGAATCTTCCCTTAAAGGATTATACTGCTTAACTGGGACACCCTGTATATTCCAATTCATTGATTTTTATTAGTTTTTAAATCGTATGTACCTAAACGAACATACTAAAATTATTTTTTTCAAAGCAGAAAACGTCTTGATTTTTTTTTGACATGACATGAAGGTAGAACGTCTTGACCATGAATCTATCTGTCCGTAAGATTTTGTATTAACGAATCTATGCAAGGAATCAGTATAGACAGTATATTCAACTTCAAATAAGTCCTCAGCAAGTTGGGATTCGGGTTGAAATGCCTCTCTGAAAAAATCTTCGGCATTTTCTCCGATATTCTTAAGAGAATTCAGAACTTCTTTTGTGCTGTCGATAGCAAAAACGAAATCTGAGGATTTGGTCTGTAGGAAAACTGATAAGGGTAGCGTTAAACTGAATATATTTTCGCATACAATGAGGCTTACTAGGAAATCACTTTCTTGGATCGCTGATGCTTTCGAAGACATCGCCCACGTTCTGCTGATTATTTATTCAAGACTTATTGAGATGCATTTGAAGAGCTCTACAAAGGAAATAAGGCACAAAGGCTTAGAAGTCGAGTTTTTCGGCTCTCTGGTGCGTGTTTTTTAATGATATTTTTTTAAGTTATATTTGCATTTGAATGGTTGCAGGAGTTTTAGTTTACAATTTTTTGCTTAGCGTTTCGGGGGGGGCTTCAGCCCCTCAAGCCCCCCCCCTGGCTACGTGCCTGGATTTGGTCTTTGAAATTCAGTTCCGCAGCCACTTACATTATAAAAGTAGGTACTTGTTATATCTCCGGACGGGTTTCAAAAGCAAACAAAAATATTTAAAAATAAAATGCTAAGGCAAGAAAGCTAAGCGATAGGAGTCAAGCTTCATGAAGTTCGATCAATAATTTAAATAAGAATACTCACAAGCAATTAAAAAAAAAAATATTACACTTTCAGATAATTTAATAATATGTATAAACTCTATAAAGAACTAATACTGCATGAGCATGGCTGATGAGAGTAAGGACAAATTCTAGTGAGGCATCCATATAAAGTTTCAATTTAATTCGGTCGCTCTTTAGTTTCACCTGAGCTCGAAATTACTGCTCAACAAGCCCCAAGAAATTTCACATCAACTTCTCACTTTTTGGTAGATATCATTATTTCTTCTGAGTTCGAAAGGAATTAGCTAGCGTAGCTCGCTTTTTGGTTTTATCGCATTTTGTTTCTTCGGAGTTCGGAATTGCTGCTGAAATAGCCATCAAAAGTTTCCCTTCAAAGCTATCTGCTCCTCACCTCACGTCGCAATTATTGCTGTAGGTAAACAAAAAAATAGTTGGGGCAATAGGTCCGTATAGGCACCCTAGGCCTAGCTTCTCACAACCTTACGCTTGTGTGATTTTTTATTTTTGGGTCGAATGGATGGGACCCACAATTTTATGCCGAGTCCGAACTGCTTAATTGGGAAGCTTTTTTAGGACATTTACACTGTCGGATAATTGTCAGACGTTCGCGAGAAATGGCGCAGTGGAGAAAACCTTATGATGTAATTTGTAATTTTCCACTGAACTACTGCGCCCACAGTGTAGTAGGTAGGTGGTGTATAGTGAAACAAATTTTAAGCCATAATTTGCATTTTTATGAGATTGTAACCCGAGATATTTCTTTTGACGGACGAACAGAACGAAACGCAACACAACTACGTAGATTCTATATAATATTGACTATACCTAAAATATCAGTTCTAGAAATTTACTTTATTATTACGTTTTCTACCTATACCTAACCCGTTTAATATAAAAGCCGGGATTTGTATCATATAAAAACTCTCATATGACCATACTAAAAAGGAAAAAAAAGCTTAAACAAAAATGCTCACATGTTTGCACATCCAACATTTTTGTTTACCAATTTCAGATTTCATGCCCAGCACTTGTACTTCCTTTTTTAACCTAAAATACCACAAATCATTTCGCATTTCTATACCTAACTAACACTTTTCAGGAAGTGCCGAATCTTGTAGTACCCACTGCGTCCACTAACTACTCTCCGTGTATAATTATTTAAACGTAAAAAAATGCCCATTTCACAGATTGCGTGCTATCCCAGCAATTTGCAATAAAACTGGCCTACGTATCGTTTCGTTTTTTTTTTGTTCTTCTGCTTTCAAACAAATCAACATCTACCACATACTGTCGTACATGAATTAATATCCATCAAAATAATAACCACACGGACTGAAAAAAAAAAACCAGAACACTATGTCGGGATTTTTGGCCATGTCGTCACACCCCCACGCCCATACAATTTGTCGATCTCCGCCTAAAGATTTTCCTGAATAAAACCAGCTAAAGAGTTGAGTTATTATAGGTCCGAGGTAACGGAACAACTGATATTAATAACAAATGTCAAGGTAAGAAAGAAATTAATACGTGTATTTGTGGGTGTAATAAAACAAACACAGACCGTTACAGGTCACCCTTAGATTAATCTGCTAAGCATATACTATTTTACAACGCAATCTGTTACGCGGACTAAACATTCCCACTGAACTACTGCCATCATCTTGACCGAGTCCTTGTAGGCAAAGTCGGCAAAATGTGTAGCGGTGAAATATGATTACGCCAACTGTCGATTAATCCTCGCGTTGGTCGACAACCATTTTCAGGGGGGGTTAATATTTATTTTTATTACTATTTTCACCCCCTTCCTAGGGGATAACATTTCACCTTATTTTTTTTTGTCGAAGGATTATTTTTTTTGTGCTTTTTATTGTTGCTCATTTTTGCCGTGAACTAATGTTTTTTTTTTGTTTGCTTTTTGTTTTGTCGCGGTGTTGTTACAGCTATCAACCCCAGTTTTGCAGTCTACTCTTTCATTTACACTGATGAGCGACAAGGTCGAAGCACAATCAACTGCGAAATGTTCGCCGGAATATGAATTAAGTTTTAATAAACAACACAGTGTAATAACAAAACACAACTCCATGGGGTTGATTATAATTGGCAGGGTATATAAACACGCTGGGAGGTCGTCATCATTTTTTGTGTGTATAGGCGGTGTAGCACCAGCAGTAGACAGAAAATGCGGCAGGGAAACATAAAAAGACCGTCAAGATAACATTTCGCGTCGTTATTCGAATTTGGTTATTAATTTTTACGAATTTTTCAGCTGGTTAATAGCATTTTTCTTGCTTGTTTTTTGTTTTGTATGCTGTCAGTAGTTACTCTGGTTATTCTGTTTTTAATTTTGGCAGGCAGGATGTACCTGCCGCACACTTCCCACTTGGGACTACATTTTGTGTATTCTGTATTAGTAAGGTACCCTTAGACCTTAAGCTTAGCGAAGTTTTCTTTAATAAATTGTAGTGGTAATTGTTCCGGTTATGGCCGAATTCTCGCGGAAATACCCGTTTACACTATTTACATACGAATCTGCTTGTATATCGATTTGATTATGCTAACCATATCTGATCGGAATGCACTGATCTGATGATCAATGGGATAAGATGGGACATTTGCTTATACCGTGAAATGTGAAAGATTTGACAATGGCTTGCATGCTCCTTCATATTGAAAGTACAGAGTTAACAGGTAAAGAGGTAACATTGGAAATTTAAGTGCACAAAGTGAGTATTGCGAAAAAAAGATGTAGACAGATAAATAAGAATCTTGTTCAAGTGACTTACAAAAAATACAATTGCATGATGTAACTATATATAGCACACAGTTTTGGATTAAATCAAAAAGCTAAGCCATGGAACTACCTTCGCTCGGACACATCAATGTTTGTGCTTCAAATGCTGTTTTTGTAGGTCGTTTATATCTTACACAAACATTTATATTTATGGCTTCAACGAAATGTAAATTTCACTCACATGTAATAGTGTAGACTCATATCGGCGAACCAATCTGCCGCGTAATCACCCACATTCTTTGGCGGTAGCGCTGTCGAAAAACGTGTGCACCGAAGTACCCCTCAAGGTGAAGTGCTATCTCCATTGTTATGGAATATAGTTCTTAACGAACTTCTGATTTTGATGGAGAGCTCTGGGTGCAAAGTTATGGCCTAAGCGGGCGACGTCGCCGTAACTGCTTCGGGAAAGTATTCTCAAACACATTTCGACATCCTTCAACTCGCTTTACGTAAACTAGTCTCCTGGACCGATTGTTGTGGTCTTAGCTATCCATTGTCACTCCCCAAAAGCTCAAAGCATCTCCACTCGAGTTCATTAATAGCGCTAAATATCTGGGGCTGAGGCTGTACAGGAAGCTCTTATGGAGACAAAATATTGCCGAACGCTTTAGGAAATCCCTTGTGGCTCTATACTCCTTTAAAAGGGTTGTCGGCTCTAGATGAGGCTGAGGCCTTTAGACTGCGGTCATAAGACCGATAATTCTATATGGCATCATTGTGTGGTGGCCGGCCTTGAACAATAGGTGCAATCTAAAGGTATTAGAGAACACTCAGCGCCTGGCATGCCTGTGCATCACTGCATCACGGGCGCACTGAGGACATCTCCAACCGCCGCTCTACAAACCATTCTCGACTTACTTCCACTAGACATCGCCTTCTACAGACGATCCCCCTGCCCACTGAAATTAACTTCGAAAAAGGCTTCACCCATGAATTACCGGACAGAAACCAATGGGATTCACAAAAGGTTCTACTGAAATCACTGTCTATATTTACAGACGATTCTAAGACACTGGAGGGAGTGGGCGCCGGAGTATTTTCAGAAGAATTGAATCTGGGCCTCCCCTTCTGTCTTCTGAAGCACTGCAGTGTCTTCCAAGCCGAAATTACAGCTATTCGTCTACTTTCATCAGTTGCCCTGCCCTGGCCAATCTAAGAAAGGAAACTATTTTCTCAATGATCTCAGTGATCTAAGTAATACCAGCGCCGCTAACATTCTTAGATTTATAACCGACAGCAAATGAAATAACGGCAAATGAATAACGTTTCTCATCGAGAGCCACTTTAACCTAACCTAACCTAATTGTAGACTTACCAAAAAGCACTTTAAAGGTTTAAATGAAATATATACACTTTCTCTATAATCTATCTCAAACTTCTTTACCTCTTAAACAGATTTAACACGCCCAACCAAAATTTTCTTTCTTTCTTTTAGATAGCCTATCGACTTAATCTTTGAAATTGTCTCCAAAAGGGACACTCGTGACCGGAAATTCGATACCGCCATACCTACAGCATGCTGGTCTTCACCAATTTGTATCCATTACAAACTTTAATACTAATTTAATCCCAATTATTTAAAACCTCCCGAAAATATTTTGTAAAACAATATCCTATGCAAATCTCGTCCACAAGAAAACAAAAAAAAAAAACAAAAACGAAAGATATTCCAATGCCAGTCCAATCACAAAGAATCAAGAATGTATAAGCCTCTGGCTATATTGCTTTAGAAAATTTTAAATTCTCAAAATCGTTTGCATTTCCAATAAAACTTTAAATTGATCACAAAATGTCAATATTAACAAAGTAAGCACCCACTTCTCCCACAGTCTCTTCCGATGCCACTGCCAGCCAATATAATTTGATCAGGACAAAAAGTACAAAACATACAATGAAAATACATAAATAAGGATTTTGTTGAACTGTAAGCAATCCCACTGCCAGTGGTAGATATATCCTGGGGAAAGTTCAAATTTAAAAGTGGTGCTACATGCCTGGAAAAAAGAAAAATATCAAAGTCTGTAAGAATTTGCCCTAATCAATTTCATCAGTATTGATAAGGCACCGCATAAAAAAGTAAGTATACACCACAGAGTCGCAAAATAAGGGGAGACGAACAACAGGAAAAAGCAAAAAATCCGGAAACATAATAACCTTCGAACGGAAATGGAAAAACAACAGCATGTTGAGTAGAAACAAGCAACAAGCAATTTCGCCATTGGCATAGGAGTGGCGTGCATTCCCGTCCCTCAAAGGAAACAAATAGACAAACTGGAGTCACTTATCGCATTTGATTCGTAATATTTCGTAACCACCATTTTGCACCTCAACCAAACAATTTTCTTCCGTTTTTGTTTGCACATATTTGGATATTATCCAAACAGTTTCCTTGTTTAGTTTGCAGCTTAAATCGATTTGCCTGGGTATTCTTTACGTCTTGAGTCATATCAGAAATAAAATCCGGATTCAGCTATCACATTAACAAATACCTAACGCACCCATGTAAACTGGTTGCGTAATGCGTATGGGTAAGCTTGTGTCTAGGTAGTGACTCGAAAAATAATTTGAATTTAAGATTGTTCGATGTTTTTGAGATAAAGGTTCTCCTCTATCTTTGAGAATTATTGAGCAAAAATGATGGTAGACGGTTCAAGGTCTCACTTTGCTGATAGAAAATATACTTTATACGACAGAGAGGTTATTTTATATTAAATGTTCTCCATCTTGAGGGGTGCGGAATTTTGCAAATATTTTAATAGACTGTTGGAGAAATGCCATTTTTGCTAATAAATTTATATGAACAAAATATGACGGCGAAGGCACTTGAATCGCCTGCATTTGGACAAGTCTTGCCTACTAAATAATGGACCTACTTATGTTGATCGCAAGATATGCGCTCATGAATTTAAATTACGTTAGAAAAATTTCAGTAATTTTTGTGAATTTATTTCTGCTCAATTGCAATTTTGAAAGACTCGTTTAATTAGTTTTATTATCAAAGTATTAACTTTCAAAAAAGAAGACAATAATTCAAGT
The DNA here is from genome assembly GCA_955612985.1 of Cheilosia scutellata. NCBI lineage: Eukaryota > Metazoa > Arthropoda > Insecta > Diptera > Syrphidae > Cheilosia > Cheilosia scutellata. The sequence continues at coordinate 27,134,760 of OY015312.1, read as the reverse complement.
ACCTACTCAATTTAACTTATAGGGGTTTATATAACTTTATATAACGGTTAACTTTATGAACTCATCGATATGCAAGTTGAATCAAACCTTAAAGCATACATATGAATTGGTCGTTAAAAAAACAATCAATTCAATTTCCAAAACCCGAATTTAAAAGGCCACCTGATATTCTCTTGTTAGGTTCCACAACGGTCTACCACGATATCTCGAAAAAAAAAATCCTGAACCATCGAATAAAAGAGCGAGAAGACGATTCCTGTAGCGTGGAGAAAGAGGAAAATGTAACTGGGAAAACATCATCTCTCTCGGAATCCAGCACAACATCAGCAAACAGACAAATGCACAAACTGATGGAATTTCTTAAAACCGAAATCGAAGCAATGGAAAGGAGCAGGATAGCTAGCACCACCATCACCACCACACAAAGCAAAACTCGTACGGAAGACAACAATATATTCACTGCAGCCTAATTCAGCACTAATTCGTCGTCACATAACACTAACGATTGTGATTCCAATTTGACAATTGCGCAAAAAAGAGACATTTTAGCTAAAAATGGCCGTTGTTTCAGGTGTGCTAAAAAAGGACACTCTTCCAAAAAATGTAGAAGCGCTAGATATATTAAATGCAATAAGTGTAAGGGGAGCCATATTACTGCGATGTGCGATCCGAATTTTCAAAGAAGTTCTTCTCTTGCTGTTATGCAAAACGAAAGTGACAGCCAAACTGAAAAGGAGGAAATCGTGTCTTCAAGACTAATGTGCAATTCTTATGGATCATACAAAAATGTTTTTTTGAAAACAGCCCGATGTATTGCGGAGGGAGAGAGAAAAGCAGACAATTTATTGCTTCGAATTGTCATCGACGGAGGCAGCCAAAATACATATATTTGTGAAAGTGTTGCCAAAAAATGAAAACTCACGGAAATAGGCAAAATCCGAATGGCTGTGGTACCGTTCGGTGCAACTACGAATTCTCCACAAAAATCACTAACAAAGGTGTTGATTCGTTTACGAAGCCAGTATGATAATCGAACTGCAGAAATTGAAGCCTTGGTTGTACCAAAGATATGTGTCGATCTTCTTGATGCCCCGAATAAAAATTGTTCGTCTTTTGCTTATTTCAGATTAGCTGACAGAATTTTTGCCGAAAACATGATAGCGGAACACGGTCTAAGCATACTCATTGGCGCTGATTATTACTGGGATGTTGTCACCGGGAGGCAAAGACGAATATCTAATCACTTAAGAGCTATCGAGACTGTATTCGGATGGACCATGCAGGGGCGTCATGAACATATCAACGAAGAAAATCCCGCTACTGCAGCAACCTTGTTTGTTTCCAAATTCATCTCACCAGAAGAGCAGCAGTGCACGGAAAACTTATCGGCAATGTGGGCGCTGGAAGCCATAGGAATACTCGGAGAGGAGAAAGAAAAGGTTTCATTGACTGAAACTTTAACGCATCAGTGTATACAGCAATCCGGGAGTCGTTATCAAGCATCATTGCCTTGGAAGGATGCCCATTCTAGTTGTTGATTCATTGGTGAGACGGCTTTCTAGAGATCAAAAGAAGCTGGTGGAGTATGACGCAGCCGTTCAAAAGTTGGTGGAGGATGGGATTGCAGAGCCAGTTCGAGGTGAGATATCAAAAAGAATATTTTATCTCCCACATCATCCAATTTACAAAGACGACAGTGAAACTACTCGTTTACGTATTGTATTCGACGCATCTTTTCATAAGGAGGGCCATCCATCTCTATATAGCTTTTTTGTTACCGGAACTAATTTGCTGACAGATGTCCAGGCCATTCTGCTCAACTCCAGGATGGGTCCATTCGCTCTCGTTGCTGATATTGAGAAGGAGTTTCTGCAGATTTTGCTTGACAAAGAGGATCGTGATTCGCATCGTTTCGTTTGGTTGTTTTCAATAAATGATCGAGTCTACAAAGATTTAAGAATGACCCGAGTGACATTTGGGGTCAACTGTAGTCCCTTTTTACTCTCGGCCACAATACAACACCACTTGCAACAAAAGGAGAACGAATATCCCAATAACTGCAATATTTTAAAAAACGCCTTTTATATGGACGATTTGGTATTAAGCTTCAACACCGAAGAAGAAGGACAGACTATTTATCGGGAATCCACTGAGATTGTGATTTATGAAAGCAGCTTCCGTGACGTTAAGGAAATGGCATTCGAATAGTAAAAAGGTACGTACTCAGTTTGAGATCAAAGAGAGTGGAACTAGCCAAAAGGTGCTGGGTCTTATTTGGCACGTATTTAGCGATGAGTTGCAAGTACCCTTGAGATCGCTACAAGCTCTTCAGCTTAATGTGTGTAAAGGAAGCAAACGAATGGTATTACAAGCGATTGCTCAAATTTATGACCCTTTGGGGATTGTTTCACCAACAGTCATAAAACTTAAGATTTTGTTCCAGTCCATATGGAAAAGAAAGTTAAACTGGGATGAAACCATTCCATCGGATCTTTTGGCTGAATGGGACGATGCAATCCGGGGCATGATGGAATAAGTATAAGGTGGTCTCGTCGGCAAAAAGTAGTCCCTTAACGACACGTTTTTCTCTTTATTCAGCGTAGTAAGTGTACATTAACGAAGCGTTAAGGGACCAAATAACGAACGAGTCGGCAGCCGACGAGACCACCTTATACTTATTCCATCATGATCCGGGGTATCTTGGAACTTTCGGAAAGAGCTTTTTTCGAGCAAAATTTAAATTTATTATTTAACCACAATTTGATTAAAGTAACCCAATTTAATCTATATCTATAAATATAATAAAACTGTAGGACTTTTCTTTGTCAGCTAAAAACTCGAAAACTGCTAGACAGATTTCGATGAAACTTTTTTTAAAATGTTCCTTAAGACTGTAAAACTGCTATAGGCTATGTTGTTTATAGCCACGTCCTTAGGAACAGTTTTTAGCCAAAATGTATTTTCTGAAGTGAAAATATATACATACACATATACCTTGCTACAAATGGATGTTTATACCTTTGCGATCGTCAAACAAAAACAATACGTATGCTACACATTCGAAAGGGGTTGATTTGTTTTCGCAGTGAGTGCTATTGTCAGTTGTAATATGTAGGGTAGGGTGGGGCAGATTCAACACTTTTTTCGGCAGACTTCAATTATTTTTTTTCCAAAATAAATATTTGAATAATTTTTTTTTTATTGAAAGCTATGATTATTTAACTACAAAAATCGATAATTTCTTAAGAGTTAACTACATCCAAATAATTTTAAAAATAGAAAATTTAAAACTGCCCTAAAAAGACGATTCTGCCCCATGGTGGGGTACAATCGTCATCCGGGTGGGGCACTTTCGACATGAATTTATATGACCAAGAATGATAATAAAAATCAAATAGTAAAACAATTTATATATTAAGAGTTTAACGTACTGCTGAAATCATGGTTTTTATTCGAGTCCATACCACTATATAAAAAACAATGGCTGTCTGTTGGTCCATCCATAACTAGAGAACCCATATTTATCCGATTTTCATGATTTTTTTCTTATTAATTATAAATGCGTTGCCCAATTAGTCCGAAGGGTGGGTGGGAATTGGGGAGGGGTAAAGGAGGCGGGGGTATTGGGTCTCAGGAGCTGTTTATCTAATTTTCATTATTTTAGGCTATGCCGAAACTGCCCCATGTGCTTTTGTCGAAAGTGCCCCATTCTTTCTTATAGTAGACGTTATTGTTTTTCACCAAACTTATAAAGAAAATTCAATTGAATGTTATAATTAACTTGAATGTATTATAAACACAAACGTTTGTCATTCACAACCAAAGAATTCCTATAAGAAACAATTAAATATCACTTACCTCGTATACCAGAAAAATTACGAAAAATCGCTCAAAAAACTAAAAACCGGTCTGACAACCACAACTGCTGAAGAAGACCTGTCATAGTTCGTGTACGATCTGAGAGAACAGTGTGGTATGATTTGCCATCAAACATTTTATCTAGAAATTAACCGCCTTTCTGTAATCTCGAAAGTCGAAAGTACCCCATCGTCGAAAGTACCCCACCCTACCCTAGGTATGTATATTATGATCTTATGTCCGATGCATGCAGGATGGGGATGGGGTGCGTCGTGCATGCTGCAGAATTTCATTCTGATATGACGTAACAGGGTAGGGTTGGGGTAGTTGGTTTGATTACATAGCAAGAGGGAAACAAAGAAAAGGAAAGGAAATGCAGTATTATAAACAAGTAGCAAGATCATGGAGAGGGAGGGCGAATCAGAGGGTGGACATTATCGCATATCGCCACGCAACGCAGTAGGAATTTCATTCTAACGTATGTATTTTTTGAAGTGAAAATATTATACATACAATATTATACCTTGCTACAAATGGATGTTTGTTCTTTTACGATCGTGCGATTTCGACAGGTCAAACAAAACAATACTAGCATAGGTTGATTATTTTGTTTTCGCAATGGTCAGTTGTATTTGTAGGTATGTATATTATGATCGTATGTCAGTATGGCTGGCATGGGGTACATTAATAATCTTCATAAGAGAAGAGACGTATAATAAAAAACAGGTTTCATTTCAGAATTTCATTCGATATGGTGTATGGTTGGGGTAGGTAGTTGTTCGGATTCCATAGGAAGAGAGAAGCAAAGGAAAGGTAATACAGAATTACAAACAAGTAGCATGATCAAGGATAGGAAGGGCGATGCAGAGGGTGCCCACTATATATCCAATACATTACATCCATTATCGATATCGCCACGCCAAAATTGGTCAAACGGGGGTGATGCCTCCCATACAAAAAACATCTTCTATGATTTTCATGATCCTTTTTTTGTTTTTTTCGTATTGCTGTATATTTCAGGTTTAGAAAGAAAATTCCAGAAAATACATTTATTCTCATTTTTCGCATTTTACGAAAGAACATTATTATCTAAGACCTAAGCAATAAAATTCCTGTGCACGGGCAAAGCGGGGCGTGTACAGCTAGTGTTTAATATGATGCTCCCATTACACTTTTACTCTCAGAAGTCAGAAGATATACTCACTTCTTTTATTTATCCTGCTTAAAAAAAATAATTACACTTAAATACGACAGAGAGCTTTGAGATCGATCTCAAATCCATTGAGCTAGAGCATGATGGAATAAGTATAAGGTGGTCTCGTCGGCTGCCGACTCGTTCGATTTTTGGTCCCTTAACGCTTCGTTAACGTACACTTACTACGCTGAATAAAGAGAAAAACGTGTCGTTAACGGACTACTTTTTGCCGACGAGACCACCTTATACTTATTCCATCATGAGCTAGAGCTGTTGAGAAAGAGCTATATCCCTAACTTTCGTAAGTTTCTCTCTCTGAGAAAGACTTTATCCCCACTGAGATTTTGACAGTCTCATGATGGAATAAGTATAAGGTGGTCTCGTCGGCTGCCGACTCGTTCGTTTTGGTCCGTTAACTTAAACACTTACTACGCTGAATCTTACGCTGAATCTCTCTTTCAAAGAGAAATACGTATAGTGAACGGACTACTTTTTGCCGACGAGATCACCTTATACTTATTCCATCATGGACAGTCTTTTCCATTCTTACAAAGTAAAAGTAAAGAAAAAACCTAATGAAAATATTTTGTTGAAAATATATAGAGTACAGTAAAACTTCGTTAATTCGGAATGGTTGGGGGGAATAAACGAATTTTCCGAATTAATGAGAGATTATTGTTATGCACTCAAACGCGTTCCTATTGATGAAAAAATGCAAGAACATTAAACCAAAAATTATTTTACTGAGTGGGGAAGCGAGGAGTAACAACGATTCTCGCTTGTTTGGGATTGACCCTGACAATTTCTGTTGGGAAATTATGTCGAATTTCAGTCTCTGAATTATTGTTTGAGAGAATTACAATAACAACAACTCGTAGACACAGTCACTTTGGTAGGAATGATATAGCCCGTCCCAACTTAAGTGAAAATTTCTTGCGCAGGTCTCTTCACATTAGGGATTTTATTCTCTTAGCGACAACAAAACAACTTATCCTACCAGAACTACAGCTAAAAAAAATATGTGCGCATTTCAAACAACAAATATACCCCTGCTTCCGAAGATATCTCGATCGATCGACGATCGAGCCATGACTGATTGTCCACACAGCAGCGTCTTTGGCAGGGATGATAATGCTGAACCCAAAAAAGGTAGCAAATTGCCTGAAAAAACGAAGTAGATTTACAAAAAACGAAGCAGACATTTAGCGAAATGCTCAAAATGATAAAGTTAGGTCTTCAATGGGATAATGGGATCTATAGATGGATGTGTGGTGTGACAGAAGCACATAAATGATATTCTATAGTGCATTACATGACACATTTTTTCCTGATATTTATATTTCGTTGATATTTTCGTCGTTGTTTATATATTTAGAGCCAAATTGATCAATATTGTCTTTTTTAAATGATATTTCGAACCATAAATAAACGAAGTAGAAATAAGTTGCTACGTAGCAGATGAGCAATAATTAAAAAATGAAGTAGATCTACTACATATGAAGTAAATTATCATCTCTGGTCTTTGGCATGTGCACAAGATACACATTTACCCACCCCAGAGAAGAGGGAAATTTGCTGGGTGTTGCACTTCTCAAATAGCAATGTGCTTAGTAATGACAGCCAGAGTCCTGAGTAACTTTATTATAACAGCGTGAAACCCACTGTGTTGAAAAGGGTTGAAATGGAATTTTCGGTATACTTTGTGATAAAGTAGAGAAAAGCATTATAGCGCGAACCAATTCACTTGGCCAACCGTCGGTTGCGCAGAGAGAGGATTTAAGAGAATATACACGACACAAAACAAAACACAAAAACAAAATACGCAGAAACCTGCGCAGTAGAATGGCCAAGTGAATTGGTACGCGCTGTAACAATTTCATGCGATCAAAAATACCTTAAGGGAAAAATTTCCCTTAAATAAAGTGCTACTGCGCATGTTGGGATCTTTCTTTTGCTTTGGGACGGACTATAGCTATTTCGAACTACACCACTAATTCATCATCAGACTCCTTTAAGTGATTGTTTGAATAGTTTTGAATTCTGACAGTCAATTCTCCGTATATATCCACTTGGGAAGACATTTCTGTTTTTCCCCTGTCAGGAAGTGAACTTGCACCTCGATTTTCTCAATTGACCAAGTGACTACCACTTGCGCTAATTGAGCGACGAATACAAGCCCGCCAACTGGTGATTAGAACGAAGGAGAAGACCAACCTCTGTGCGTTGTTGTTGCTACGAGGTGTTTTTGTTTATTGTCGTTCTCTCGGTTTTCTTCACCTCTTCCTCTCTTTTTTTCCCGCAAGCTGTGAGATTTTCAACAGATTCATACGAGTAGAGAGGTATTGTTGGGAAGAATTCGTTGGCTAATACCCAGGCCATGGTTTTTTGTTAACTGAGTTTTTATTAAAAAATTATTTTAATAACACAAAAGATTGGAAATATTACATAAAATTTATTATAATTCATTTTTGTAACTATGTCAATGATACTGGTTGTTTCGACAAACTACATCTAAATGTAGAATATGTACCGGGTTTCCCCCAATATAATTTTTTTGTATGGTTTTTCACGACTTCTACATATTTGAGATCTATTTGCTACCTATACGTATTCAATCATTGCGTCATTTAATTTTTTATAATTTAATTTAATTTTTACATACAACAATTGAAAACCAACTCTCATTTATTCGGAAAAATCTCTTTAATTCGGGAAAAAAAAAATTCCGAATAAAAGAGTTTTCCGAATTAAAGAATTCCGAATTAAAGGGCTTTTACTGTATTAAGGTTTTTTGTACATATTAGGATTAGGCTTTTTAAACTCTTGGCGACTTTATCATTTTGGCCATCGGTAACGCTGAGTCCGAGTTCTGGTTTGCACAATCCATCTCTCATGTGAGTTCAAACTCGTCAGCGCTGGATTTAAGATCGTGCTCATCTTTTTGCATACTACCTCTCAGGGCCGGACCAGCCATATGTGCAAGATGTGCAAATGCACAGGGCGCCAAGTTCTGGGGGCGCATTGTTAGGAGTAAAAAATTAATTTTATCTTTCGCGAACAAATATTGCCATTTGCATTTTAAACAAAAATCTTGTTCAAATAAGCCCATAATAACAGCATCCATCACAACTGTGCTGAATTATTTCTTGCACATTTATCTAATTCAAATTATCGAAAAATAAAAAATCCTACTAGACCTATGCCGAAGTAACAGAAAAATTGGTAGGTACTAATATTATTACTTACAAAAGCAGAAATAAAATATCCGACATAATGTATATGCAATTGATGAAAATGATGAGGAGACAATTGAAGCGCTCAGTGAGATTTCTATAATGTAAAGTTAATTTGTGAGTTAATACATTTTTAATACCCTCCACAGGAAGATATATTCTTTATTCACTTTGCCATTACATTTGTAACGCCAAGAAGGAGTCACCGGAGTATTAGTATTCTGAATCATGTTCACATTCTGAATCGATTTAGCCATGCCCTGTCCGTCTTTCTATCTGTCTATCTCTCTGTTGAAAAAATGAAAGCGTCCAAACGAATCAAAGAAGGAGAATGAAATTTTGCTAGAGGGATTATTTTTATCGTCGTCAGGTTGGTATTGAAAATGGGCTATGTCGGTCAAAAAGTTCTGGTACCTCCCATACAAAACCACATTAAAAAAACGCATTGAAAGTCTACCTCTCCTGGGTAAGTTGGAAAAGACTAATGCTGCTCGTCCGCTTAGTGCCGAACGCATCAATTTCGAATTCAACACATTCAGCTCTAATGTACGATGCCCTAAATTTTATCCAACCAACTCGTTTGATCTGATTGGACATCGTTGCTCACCGCGTTGCTGCGGTAGTGTACGAGCTCTTGTTGCTCGTTGAACATGCTTGTGCAACGCGTTGATAAACGATTTTACAATAGGCGTATTTTTTTGGGAAGTGAGTATAACAAAACCAAAAGTGAGTATAACCGTTTTGCATGTAAAACCAAAAGTGAGTATAACAAAACCAAAAGTGAGTATACCAGTTTTGCATGTAAAAGTAAAAGTGAGCTAGCTATAGATTCTCAAAAAAATACGCCTAATAATGTGCTGCACATTATCTGTCCAACCCGTTGCTCAACTTCTTACCGCACGGTTCGGTACGGTTTGCCATTAAATTGCAACTCAGTTGTCTAGAACAGGACGATGTTCTAGATCTAGACAGCGCAGTTCATTGCGCAAAAACCAGCAATAAAATAGCTACGCGCCCATATGTATGTATTGCTTACAAATACTAATCGATTGAAATAAAAAAAAAAAAAAAATAAGAAACAATGCTCCGTAGCCTAGGAAAATATCTACCAATACTAACCTGAGGTCGAAATATTTCATGAAGGTGTGAGTAGCTGTTCAACCGTTGCCCAACAAGTGATGCTTGGTTAAATGTACGAATGTATCAACGCGTTCATCAACTCTTTGAGCAACCACAACGACAATGCTGTTGTCCTACTCGAGGAACTTTCTTTTTGCCAAGTTGATCAACTAGGTGTACGAGGTCATTCAACAATTGAATTAGTTGGTCAACTAGGTGTACGGGGTCATTCAACAATTGAATGAGTTGGTCAACTAGGTGTACGGGGCCATTCAACAGTTGAGTGAGTTCAACACAGAAATTTTAAATTTTAATTGGAATTACACCTTTAAGGAACATACTGCAAGGACATTAAATAAAATAGGTATTGCAATTAAGATGTTGTATCCTTTTGTTAATAGGAATTCCTTATTGTCAAACGAGAATAAAATTTTGATACACAAAGTTATATTCCAGGCAATTTTGTTATATGGCTGTCAAGTTTGGGGAAAATGTGCTGATTGCCATATCAAAAAATTGCTGATACAGCAAAATAAGTTATTAAAAATGATGTTGAACCTCCCTTGGCACTACTCTACCTCTGCTCTACATAACAAAGCTGATGTTGAATTGATCTCCGATAGAATTCGAAAACTTATCGGAACGTTCTTGATCAGATGCAACTTCTCTGATAATCCTCTAATAAATGATTTGATTAACCCTTACCAATAATAAAAATGATTTACGCATGTTTTTTTTTCAAATAGCTAAATTATTTATTTGTGTATTTTTGTTAATTTATACTTTTCGTTATCTATTCGTTAATGTTACTTATTCGTTAAATTATTTATTTATTTATTTACTTGTTTATTTATTTATTTAATTAATTATTTATTTATTTATTTATTTATTTATTTGTTAATTTATAAACATATTTGTTAATATAGTTGTCATTTAAATACCTATTTGTTCATTAATTTATTTGTTTATTTATATACATATATATTTGTTAAATGTTTGCTAATTTATTTATTTATTTGTTAATTTACTTACATTTTAATTTATTTACTTACTTTCTAGTATTTATTTATATATTTACTTATTATTATTATTCCATTTTTTTTTTTTTTAATGTTGGGTTTTCTCGTTGTTTCCCTTCAAAAATTCTGAATTTATAAAGTAGTATTTAAAATATTTAAGATTATTTCAGTAGAAAGATATACATACCCTATATATCATATCTCTGTATTTTAGATTGTGTGATGGCTTTCCTTTGTAATTTTATGACGAAATAAAAATCTATCTATCTATCTATCTATTTGGAATTACGGTGCTCAACATGAACAACACGAGTTAGTGCACTAGTGTATGTGCTTAAAAATTAGTTTCTTCAACTGAAGAGTTGAATAAATTGTTGAATAAAATTGGTTGACGCATTGGCCGCTAGTTTGACTGGGGCCGGCCCTGAAATCTGTACCACTATATGTAACGCAACAACTGTGAAGGCATTTTTTATCAATGGTTGAGGTAAACTCGTCATATCGAAGGTTCCCCGCCAAAGAAACATCAAACTTTGGGTCGAAGTAAAGTACAATTCTTTATTTGTCATACATACCTACTAGCAAGAATGTATATGTCAAGATTTTTGGATACAAAAATTATTAAACATATACCTTGTGTCAATTATATTTGACTCAATGTGGAAAACAATAATATCTATTGGTGAACAGTATGGCCGGTCAGCAAACCAATTTATAATTATATTGCTCAAATTCTCATCTCATTCATCATCGTTGGTGGAAGCACGGAATTAAAATGTGACAATAACTTTTGAGATAATATATAGGTATATTTGATTTTGAAGCTACGAGGAGAAATATTTTACATGACTTGTATTTATTTCTATAAAATTGAACATAAATAAGTACATGCATGCGAAAAAAATACAATTGATGCCCCAACTCATAATTCATAATGGAATATTAATGTAATCAATAATTCTATGCAAGCAAATGCATTCGACCTGTAAATAATACACTGATATACCTACAAGCAACACTTCCCCAAGTGTCTCAACTTGAACATGAAACACAAATTTACACACAAAATAATGAAATATGTTCCTTTCATAGATTCTCTTGAAGGAGTTGACTAAAGTCAATGTTAATTGTTGACCTTTTGATTTTTTCGCCATCCTATTTTGCGGTCAAATTCCTTTCCTTTCGCCATACTGGGTGGCCATGATGTCAATCAGAAGAAACGACTTCACCTTTCTTATCCATTAGTATGAGTATAAATCAGGTTGAGAGAGAGAGTGTAGCCCCTCATGGCTGTCTTGCATCTGTTGTACCCACAAAATGATTGCACGAGTATATGCCATACAGCCATACAGAGCTTCAATACGCTGCCGTGTTATGAGGTAGTAGGAAGCACTTGTTTGTAAGACGAACAAATATCGAACGAACTTTGATGTGTTTATTTTTTATTTGTATACACAGTTTTTGTTATTGAATAACAAAATGGTGTTGAAGTATCGTCATGCAGTTCGATCGAAAAAGAAATAGAGGGTAAACGATATTATGTAGTTCTGAAAGTTATTTCAGTGTGACACACAATATGTGAAAAATATTGATTATTATTTTAATGGGACTTGACAAGTCGTTATGATAGATAAGCATAAATAACGGGGAGGGGATGGGATTATCTCAGCTTTAATAAAATACAGCGTCGAGACACTAATGCCTCTCCTTTTGCACTCTTTTGATCCAGATTTAAATATTAGGTATATATAGTTTAAAAAAATGTAAGCAATCGTAAACGAATATTCTTTCATTTGAACACAAATAAATTTGAGTACTCGCCTTCCTTACATTGTGTTGGATGTTATGTTTCAGATCGAGACCGATACCCTGAATAGTTCTTTGGGTGAGCATAGATACCAACCATTGACTAATAAATTCCTCTATATCCAGCTCGATCAGAGATTCAAGAATGGCTTCAGTATGTACTTAGTTGAAAGCTCCCTCTATGTCCAAGAAGGAGGCTTTCTCCTACTATCATAATGAAGTACCTTGATTACAATTATATGCCGTTACCCTTATGCTTTTTATAAATTTTCAAAATGTATAAACCTTTAGTTTAGGGGACATTTCGTTATAAATTAATCCACCAAGTAGGTTGGCATAGACACTGTTCAATCTCTACATATTTACAGACCAGTTCATAAATTCCAGCACTATGTTGTCGTAATAATGAATCTTTTAATTGCAACGCACCTTTTATACCAAACAAACTATACCTACTACTGTCTCTTTCCCAGAACATGTACCTACCCAAAATGAAAAAAAAAAAAAAAAAATAAAAAAATAACAAAAATATTCCCATCCGAACTTCATAGTGACAAGTTACCAGATATACGAACACAGAAAAGAATCGGACAAAAACGTCAGCCGCTGGCCAGCATCGGAAACTTCACATGACTGGACATAACATAACTTTTCACTTCACTGAGCTCTTTTCTACCTACCCCAGAAAATATTGAAGCGTAGCGAAGTAGTGCTGCAAATTTTACCCATACCAACCACCCCCGAACTCACAACTTCCGGACAACGGAAAAGACTCTATTAAACACCATCGACACAGCTTTTCATATATCAGCGCAGAGATCAATGTGCAATGCAGAGATACAGCCTTTGGTGGCAGTACGACCAAAGAGCTATGGCTCCACAATCTACCTTCGACATTGTGTCTACCATCTGCTCCGTAACATGTTCGGCCTTTGGCAGGTAACAATCCTTTAATTGCTGGCTGTACGTGGTCTGACTCCATTTTCCACCCACGTACATGTTTACCCGAGTAATCCTCTCCATTGGCGATGCAAAATTGTCAGTCTGTCTGTGCGAACGACGGCACTGTAAGATAGTCGGGGTTATAGTGCGATTTATAAAGACCTATTCGTCGTCTTTATTACGTTTAACCTGCGTCCTTATGCCGTTGCCGTACACCATGTCTAGTGAATTATGTGGCCCAGAGGAACTTTCGTTCTAACCGGTTAACTAATGCGATTGTAACAACGCAAAAAGGTCAAACCTTTAACCCGAAAAAATAAAAACTGTCTATTTCTAGCAAACACCTGGTGGTTGATCTGTGTGGCCTGCTTTGAACTGAACCAGGAACCCTCAGTGTATGTGTGTATGTCACGTTCGTAGTTTAACTACATCAAAATAGATTACATTGCTCAGTCTACTGGCTGGGTCAGTTGATATTCATGCGATCAACCCTTCGGATAGGCGAGAAGAGCCATGTTGCACATGGACACCTTTGGTCGAATCCGAGTGGTTGTGACGATGCATGCTCCTCGACTCTAAAATACGATAGAGAATAATTTTTCTTCTTGGCCCAGGAGAGACTAAAAAACAAAACGGAACAAGTTGACATAATCCAGTTTTTCCTCGATGACTGTAAGAAAAGAACGGTGTGCAGGAAAGGAATGATGTTGTGCGCGACAAATACAAATACAATCATCCTTCGGGCAAAGCAATTCCATCTACAAGCCATCTGGAGCTAACGGCATCACCAGTTCACCTGGAATAATCGCAATTGCACTACTGCGTGAAAGATGAAACTCGCTTTATTCGAACGGAAGAAATCTATCATCGGGGTAAATGTGTTTTTTTTTTGCCGAGAGGCGACTAGAGAGGAGAGCGACGACGACTGGGGTTTGAATATTCCACCAGACGACGCTTAGTGATAGCAAGGAGGATGACTTTTTATCTCCAGAGCTATTCTTTATTTAATTCAAACAGCTAAATGGAAGAAAAGCCGGGTAGAAGCAAAGAGAAATAGAAGCCAACTTTTCAACCGGTTAAGAAGGATGAAGGTGTATCAACTGTCTCGTAGCAGGTTTGAAGGTGTCCCTTTGGAGAATACTCATGCAATAACTTCGTGTTCCATCCTGACGTGGAGGTGAAACGGGTCTTATTTTTCGGTTTTGTTATTTCAGTGGCTACAAAAAAAGCTATATAAAACCGGATATTAAAGATAAAAACGGATTAAGTGAAACACCTTCGAACGATGTCTGCATAAGCGGAATTCGCCTTAATATCGAGAGCAGTAGTGAAAGGTTATACAATTTTAGATACATATAGACAAGAAACTCATCGAGTATCATATTGATTGATGGCGGTATTATAATCATGAAAACGGATGGAAAATGTCATGCAGCAGTATACATAATTATAGTTAGGAGATGTTTTAAGTTTTAAGAAAATACTTAAAAAAAAAAGTCGATAATATTTCCGCAGATATCTACCTACATACGTAGGATCGTCACGTACCTACCTACCTTCTTTCCTTTAAAGGCAACCAACGTGTCTTAAAGCTAAAATAAATTTCAGGTTCGAATCACAAAGACATGCAGTAGGTAGTACAATTTCGTCAATATTTAATTAAAATATGTTATACCTATTGGATAATGGTCTTTATATTTAAAAATCAATGCTCACTTACATAATGTGGTCATTCATTTATTGGTGGTGGTGGACCTGGGAAAATTATAAAAAGCCTCTCCGGTAAACGCTTTTCTTGGATCGCAGAATGTAGATACCGTTTACCATGTGAGTTAGTAGGGCACATTTTTCTGTCGCTTGACCTATTGCGGCAGGTTTAAAAAAAAAAGTCGGGGCACGTTTGAACAAGTGATGTGCAAGTGGCTAGGCTGGATTGGGGACACGATCCCGAAAACCAAAATCCCGAAAATCCAAAATCCCGCAAATCCAAAATCCCGAAAATCCAAAATCCCGAAAATCCAAAATCCCGAAAACTGTTTTGAATGTAAAATAGACAAGTGTTTGTCCATTCCATTTACCGTAATAATGTTTTGTAATGTTGCGCTGCAATTCGCAATGTGCATTCAGTTGTGCTGATCTCATATAGTGTGATAGCTGACCGACTAGATTTTAGCCATTGAACATCGTAATAACATCGCGGACACAGACCAACGTAAAGGCGTGGCTCCGCCGCCGGCTGAAAGTTCTCGCAGGGCATTCACACATTGGTGTATATTCACTGATTGCTATTTTATGTTAAGATGAAGAGCAAATCCGTGCGGAAACATGTTTGGCTAAATTAAATGCCGGTGAGATGCAACAACTAAGAAAACGTTACGTGACGAAGGAAAAAAAATTACAAAATTTTACGCGGAACGTAACGAGCGTTCTGAAATAAGTTTTCTAACAAGAAATGCGTACAATATGAACTTGTATTAGATATGTTTTGTCATGGATCGTTTTTTATATGTTTTTCTTAATAAGACTTAAACTGTTTTTGTTATGTTTTAGTTATTTGAAGTTTGTTATTTTGTTTATTTTGTTACATAAATTTGGCTTATATTTTTGTTGCTACAATAAAATTTTTAGTTTCACTTTCGGGATTTTGGCCTTTCGGAATTTTGGATTTTCCGGATTGTGGATTTTCGGGATTGTGGCTTTTCGGGATTTTAGTTTTTCGGGATTGTGGGTTTTTGGGATTTTGGATTTTCGGGATTTTGGGCTTTCGGGATTACATTTTTCGGGATTCTGTCCGACTCCCGGCTAGGCTACCAATTAACGCTCGGGGAACATCGAGGACAGCTGCTATGATGATTTTTGTCTAAATAAATTTTGTTGTGATATAAAGTTTCTTCAGTCATTTGTAAAATATTTCAGTAATTTCAAAATTTCGTTAAGTCGTTTTTGTTTTTTTTTTTATTGAAAAAATAAAGTTAAACCGGAATATTGTGAAGGTGATAAAATCAAAAAATTGACAATAGCCATTAC
This sequence comes from Cheilosia scutellata, assembly GCA_955612985.1. Classification (NCBI taxonomy): domain Eukaryota; kingdom Metazoa; phylum Arthropoda; class Insecta; order Diptera; family Syrphidae; genus Cheilosia; species Cheilosia scutellata. Next base: position 27,118,561 of record OY015312.1, on the reverse strand, counting down.
TCAAAAATGCTACTAGCTCCTTCTTCATTGATATTGATAAAGCGAATGCTCTTGATTGTAGCTTTGCAAAAAATCACTCTGTATCTCAGCAGCTAGGTGATGTATATACGAATAACTTGTTGAGAAACACTGTTCAAGCTTTAACCTCAACAAACGCAAATTGTACACCTGATATGTTTGTAAATAAAGAGGACATACAATTAGTAGTTAACAGCCTGCGCATTAGAAAAGTGGGAGGTATAGACCATATAAGAAATATTTATATAAAACAATTACCTAAAATAGGCATCAAATTTATTTCTTTTATAATAACCTCCTGTATTAAATTGCAGTATTTTCCCGTTGCTTGGAAAGAAGCTGAAGTGGTTCCAATACTTTAAGCTGGAAAACCACCAGAAAGTCCAGATAGCTATAGAACGATAAGCTTATTAACGACCGATTTCTTCACATGAGTACTAGTACTTACCCGGTCTAGCTAGACCTGGTACTAGCTCTGATACTCGGTACTAACGAAAGGTTGGTATACTTTTGTATTTCTTCACATTGCTAGTACCGGAGCAAAATTTATCAACTGTCTAGTACACATTTTTGACTATGAAATGTCATAACGGTGACATTTTTATGCTCATTGGGCGTCAAACATTTTGCAGGATGAGTGATTTTTATTCATAAGAGCAAGTATTTTTTTTTTTATAATATTTTTGTTGCTTTCCTATTGTAAAATATGTGTGTGGGTGGGTATCCAGCATGGGATAGCATTATGATAGCGTATATGATTGGTTTTTTTTCTGTTTCTATTATTGCTATTTAACATGAGTGTGGTAGATTGCACTGATTGTCCGTGGAGACTAAGCAAAGCGATAAAATGCAGCAGCGGCCACCTCCTGTTCTACCAATGTTGCTGGCATTTGAATAAATCCGTCCAAATGGCGTGTCAAGGGCAGAGATGATAATTTACTTCATATATAGTAGATCTACTTCATTTTTTAATTATTGTTCATCTGCTACGTAGCAACTTATTTCTACTTCGTTTATTTATGGTTCAAAATATCATTTAAAATAGACAATATTGATTAATTTGACTCTCAATACATCAAACAACGAAAGTTATTCCATTGAAGACCTAACTTTATCATTTTGAGCATTTCTCCAAAGTCTGCTTCGTTTTTTGTAAATCTACTTCGTTTTTTCGGGCAATTTGCTACCTTTTTTGGGTTCAGCATTATCATCCCTGGTCAAGGGCATACATCATACTTTTGGCAGCATGCGACATACACCAGCGGCTGATACGCGAATGACGTCGGCAACCGCTATTTACATCGATCCACTTGATATAAATATTACAGTGATCAGATCAGCAATTGCTGCTCAGGCAATATTTAACGATTACTGGTAAAATCGTGAATAAAAACGATTACCGACTAAAACTGAAAGTACATATATACAAAAAATGTTAACCGTGAGTGTGGGTGCTGCAATTCGTCCACTACTAATTGAAGAACGTACAAAAAGTTGTTTTGGACAACCGAAATGGCCGAAAAAATTCACATCGTCGTAAGTATTTACTGTATTCCATTGTAGCATAATATGGTAGATGCGGCGCTCAGATCGACGGATTGCCACCCCTTCTTCACCATTCTCGTTCTCAATGCCGTCATCAAAATTGTTGAACTAATTATCCTTACCAAAATGAAATCCATTTTCTAATCTTCATTACACTTAAACCTACAATGGCCGATTTTGAGGGTCCAGCTAACACCGAGTACTAACTAATACTCGGTACCAAATTCAGATTAGTATTTCGTGAAGAAATGACTTGATACCTACTTGAGTATCAACTTTTGGTCTAATACCGGTACCAGTGCTAGTACTCTGTGTAGAAATCGGCTGTAAGTAATTTAAGTAACATAAGGAACAGATTTTAAAATTTACCTTAACGAATAATTTGGTTTCAGGCGTTTTCACAGTACTTCCCATATTTTTTTTAGTGTTTAATTTTTATTTTAGTTATATATAAATCTTATTTATTAGTGTACAATGTGCACTGTTTGATGTTTTTTAGTGTTTAATTTTTTTTATTATTTATTTATTAATTAGATATTACTAATTATTTGTTATACATATATGTATTTACTTATTAGTTAATTAATTAATTTTTTTATAAACTTATTTATCGATTTATTTATTTATTTATTTATTAATTAATTAATTAATTAATTAATTTATTTATTTATTTATTTTTTTTTATTTATTTATTTATTTACTTATTTATTCATTTATTTATTTTTAGTTCCAGTCATCCCTAATTATTTTATTTTTTTTTACCCTTTTCTTTTCTTTCTTTTTTTTTTAATTGAGGTATTTCTCGTATTTTCCTCAAAACTGGATTTTTTTTGTTATCTAAATTGTTATAATAAGTAAAACCATATCTATTCCAATAGAAAGATAATTGTCATTTAATTAAATTGTCATCAAATTATTGTATTTTAAAATGTGCGCTTACCTACTACCATTGTAAATTTATTGTATATACGAAATAATATATTTATCTATATATCTCTATGTGTAGTGTATACTATAAAACTCAATAGTAATAGCAAAAAAACGCACGAACATAAGGACAATATAGCACGCATATTATTGGACTCATTCTAATGTCCAAGAAGTAGTACGAGTTATAGTACGTTTACACCGCACCTAAATTCCATAGTAGGTACGTAGAAAAAAATTCGAAATCCAATTCTGCGTCCCCTCTGAAACTTCAACATTTTAAATGACAACTAGTGTCATAAATGATAACTGATGTTTCTTGTGTTTCGAAATCAGAAGTGGTTTGTACTTTTTTAGTTACATTATGTATATGAATCTAAAAATCATCGGTATCTTCTTTCTGAAAAGTCATCAATTATTGACGTGCGGAATTCGTGAAGAGGTTTGTTCGATTTGACAAATATATGGCGAAATGCTGAACATTTGGCTTCAAATGATGAATTTTTCCGAAATGATAAATTTAGGTGCTGTCGCTGTATAAAACTAGATACTATATATGTATTAAACGAAAAGTGATTTTTCAAAAACAGTTTTCATATCTTAAAGGCGATTTTTTTGTATGTTTTAGACCAATCATTTTATAAATTCAAATCACATTGTTCATCGCCGAAATCAGAGCTGCATTACCACACACACTGATATTCAGGAGAAGAGCATCTATATACATACTTTTTGTAAATTAATAATTTTAATGAACTTGAAACCAGTTTACCAGTGCATGTATATCTATTGAAATTAAAAGCAAATATTCTCACCATCAAGTATGGAAACTGGAGGGCTTAAGCCAAAATGGAAAATTAAATTTACTTTCATGCCAGTATGAATAATAAAATTAACGTTTCCCATTTGAAAGTGTGTTTTACATGAGGGAAAACTCTATTACGTTGTCATATCCATTTAGGGCAGGATAACTGCATGTTTTCCCCCCGTTTCCAGCCGGTGAATGATCATTTTTAATTTAATATTTCTAGCTGAACTAAAGCTCCAGTGTACAATTGCATTGGTACTTTTGTGGGGTGGAAAAACTTTACAAACATGACTAATGTCAGGATAAATATGCAAATAGTCAGCCAGCCACCACCGACAGTATGCGGTCGGTCTTGATAATTAACACAAGCCATAATATTATAGGTATTTTTAAATGAAATGTTTTGCGTGTGAATGTGATTTTTAAAACATAAGGTTAACCATCAAGCAAATGGGATGAATAATTATTGCTTTTCATTTTAATTAATATTATTTGAGTGTAGTTTTATATTACTTGGGAGAAAGTGGAAAATGGATTGCTGAATAGAGGAAATCGCCACACACGAAATGGGCCACTTAACGATCATTCATTTCCACGGGGTTGTGTGAAGTTGATAGCTCCATGAAATGGGACAATGTCCCTAATTTACAAATGAAAAAGAAACAAATGCGATATTTTCAAATATATTACCAGTAATCTTTGATATCGAAAGAGCAGGCTTGAACAACGTTTGTTATTAACGGTATTGTATCTAGTCCAGTATCTATCGGAAAAGCCTTAATTGGAATTGGTTGTCCAGTCCATATAATTTCAAACGCTGCCAAAAACGGATTTGATTCATTTTTAATTGATATCGAAATTATTGTAATAAAAATATGTATTTTTTTCTATATATAATACACTACACTACAGTAAGAACTGAGGGTTTAAAAGAATTTTGTATTACCATGGAATTGGATTTTAAGGACTTGATCCGACATTGTATACTACCTACTAGGTGAGGTGGTAATTATACCCTACTATTAATACAGTTTTACAAGTGTTTCCAGGTCTTAAATAATATTTTATATCTAACGATCGCAAATCATTATCTTAATGTGCAATGGACGAACAACACATAATTATGGATATATAAATCGGATATAAACACAAGTTCCAGCGAAAATCATATCTACAATCGTCTGAAAACATGTCCTTTACTGGTTTAAAACGTGTCATATAAAATTAGTTTCAGAAATTTTAAGCAAACGAAATAATAAAAAGAAACATTCACAAAACCAAGATTCCAGTTAAGTATTCAGCTCGAGCGAACCTTAGTAAATTATAGCTGCTCTCCAATTATTAGTTAAATCCCTAGCTAAAATGTTGATATGGAGTGGATATAAGTGTAACAGAAAACAGCTGTTCGTTGAAAATAACTTCCTTCAAAAATGCATCTAAGTACGCAAAAAAATATTTTATTTTCGGTGCGATTCCATTTTTTTAGTCTGCTATTCTTTGATCTAAAATTTTTCACCTTAAAAGGATTCCTCATCGAGGTATTCATTGAAGAAATGCGTCCTTATTTTCTTTTCCACAACAGAAAAAAAAAATCAACAGAACTGTCAAAATTTAGCTTGAGAAAATTTGCCGAACAATAGGTATGGGCGCTCTAAATATATGAGAATTTGATTTTTGAGCATACCTCTCGGCTAAATGGATTCGCTTAAATTTAGCTCAGCAACATTTTGGAGAGAATTTTGTATGGGAGCTAAAATTTAGCTTCACGAATAAAAACGTTTTCTAAACATTGAAATTGTAGGTATATTTTTGTTTTCTCTTTTTTAATGAATAATTATATCTGATATGAAATGTCATCTATGATACAACTAGCGGACCCGGCAAACGTTGTTTTGCCTGCTCGTACATTTTCATTTTATTTTTATTTAACCGATGTACCTATCCAGACTGATTCTGTACTCCGTGTGCTTCAACCGATATTTCCTCGGACGTGTGCCCACGAATTGTATTGTCTAGACAAATTTTTTCCCATGACTGTCGAAGAATAACGTTTGAAATGTATTTTTTTGTTATGAGAGGTGTCACTCCCTTTTGTCCAGTCCCGCCAGGTTTTGTAAAATGCTTCAATTAGGCAATGTTCAAATATCGTGATTTAAATAACTTTGTTGTAAGGGTGGTGCGATGGACCAGTATTCACAGGAATACTCCTGGGCCGATACCTAAGATTGTATGTAAATTTGAACTCAATCGATTCAGTGGTTTTCGAGATATAATATTTTGAATGTTTTTTTTTTGTATGGGAGGTGCCACGCCCCTTTGTACAATTTTGATCAATCTTCACTGGAATACTCCTGGGCCGATACCTAAGATTGTAAATTTGAACTCAATCGATTCAGTGGTTTTCGAGATATAAGATTTTGAATGTTTTTTTGTATGGGAGGTGACACGCCCCTTTGTATGACATTATGTTGTGAAACCCATTGTAGAATGGCACAAAATATTCTACACGTTAGATAATACCATACAAGTACATGCTTCGAGAATTCCTCCAATAAAGTCCCTTTGTAAACGACGAATTATTTTATATTTCTACCGATAAAACGGTTTCCAGAAATTCATAAACTAATTTTAATTCAAGCACGCAGAAACATTAAAAGTTCGTAGGTAGGTATACGTGTTCGCCCCATACCAATAGTTACTTCAAAATATGAATGTAAGAAAACTTCATTTCCCACTTTGTAATGTGTAACATCGGAAATGTTTTAGATCTTCCCACCAAACCACAAAAACAAAAGTGCGAAATTTCAAAACACACCACAAAACAAAAATTCTAAGTCTGCTTCGTTGTTCTGTGGTAACATATGTACGAGTACAACATGGCAGTCAAACAGACCTCATTTTCTTCGCCTCCTTATTCTGCCACGTCTTATTCTTGTACACGATATCAAAAATTGTTTTCCACAAAAATAATTTCCAAAGTTTAACCACATTACAGTATCTTTGCTGAAAAATAAAGATCCCCTCCCGCAAGGAAAAAAACACATCCTGCTGAAGCACTTTAACTTCCGTCAAGTATCCACAAAATAAGATCCCTCAGTCCCTCCCAATATTTCAAATCCAAAATCCGTACTCATACCAAGCCTAAGAAAGTACTACACAGCCACACATAGCTACTTTCCTTTCGAAAATACCATCCCTATGCGCTATGCCTATCACTTCACAGTTCACACCCTCTTCAGTTGTTGAGTGTGCGAGAGAATTGAAGAAATGCCAGCACATTCCTAGGCAATGTGCTACGCTACTTAAGTGCTTCCTTAGACATTTCCTGTTTTCGTTTTCGTTTTCGTGTTGGACTCTCGAATTCTCACTTGTTATAAATAAGTGAGAAAGAAATAAACCAGCGGATACGAGGCCGGAGAGACTAAGGCGAAAACATAAAAAGTCAATTTGGCAGTTGCGGAGGGGGTTTTCGACGCTTCTCGTCGCCATCACTACTAAACTATCTGTACCCCGGCTGATGAGCTTAATTTTGTTATTCTGCTCGGAATCCTCGAAACAACTAGATACTGAGCAACCGGATGGTTGGGTTGCGTTGGTAGAACAGGGCTCAAACTATATTTAGCACTGACAAACAATTCACTTCATCATGATCAATTAACAAACAGACATTTTCGTATTAATTATTTATACCATCGCAGGGAGGCCGTCGAAAGCTTGCGCAGTTACTATGTTGGTGTCAAATAGTGGTTTCCTTCTATCCGCGGGGTTCGGTGGCACAATGATTACTCTATCGGATTCGGAATTGACTGGCATGCAAAAACAAACTGATGAGAGAACATTAAAATTTAATTCAAATGTATCCTTGAATGAACGCGCTGTTTTGTTTTTCACTTTTTTTTTTTTTAATTTGTCAAAGACTAGTGTAGGTAGGGTCAGCTACTGCGAGCCTTTAATTAATAACGACTGTTAATGAATAATAACTGCCTTCAAGTTAGCTGACTTTGTAGCTTCAATTCGTTGGCAGCTCGTTCTATTTAACAGGTCATTAAGATTTTATTTTTATTTGTCATTGTCGAGTAATTTGTTAGGGATGTTGGTGGTTTTTGGATTTTGGCTGGGTGTGAATGACTACGACGCGAAATTGATTAGCCAAATAATTAGTAACAGGAGACTGAAGAGATGTATGTATGTTGATAGATAGATAAAATTATTTATTAAGACTAAAGTTTACAATTATTATTAAATTTTAAGGAAAAATAAAAGCTTTGGCCAAAAGCAGCCTATACCCAAGACACGTTTGCTGAAGTACTGTCAAAAAAATGTGCACGTTTCTCGTTTATTACGAATCTCGCAGAATCTCGGAGATATTTCAGCAAATTTAACGTTTAAAGTCATACCCACTCAAGATGTACTCAGGTTCACCTCGAACTGACACTTGAAGGAGGCAAGTAGGCGATGAATTTCGAATTATATTGAAGTTTTGAGCTTTCAAAAATATGCCGGGTGTGAATACAGATTGGGATCTGGGTAGTCTTTTTTGGGGAATATTCCTAAAACGGCTATATTCTAGTTTTTTGAGAAAAACCAAGTACGTGATCATGTTTAGACTGATTATGTTGTCTTAAATATGTATTTTGATCAAAATCGTTAGAGCAGTTTTTTTTTTAAATTATGCCGACAAATGTTATAAATTTGGATTCGAAAAGCACTCTTATTAAACTGTTCAACTGAAAACTGAGTACGACGTAATGTTCAGGATATAAACATTGCCCAGAAGTTACATTTGCTCCCAAATCGAAAATGGCGTTTTCGAGATATGAGCATTTGTTAGTAGACCAAAAGTCAACCAAAAGTGACCAAAAGTCAACTTTTTAAGGTAACGTATGGTAGCTAAGTTGGTCAACTTTTCTGCATAGTAAACTTTTCTGAGTGTCAACTTTTCCGAACTTCTACTGTACCATTATTAGCGATTGGGGTATAAATCGAAGGACGCATTCATGGTTCAAAAAACAATGTTTCGCAACTGTTTAGCTCAAAACTGAGCTAAGGATATTATTCTGGACTGGACTTATTCTGGACTTAAGCATTACCTGCCAGTTACATTTTTATTATAGTAGAAAATGGCGTTTTTGAGATATGAGCAGTTTTGTAAAGTACTATTATTAGGGATTTGGGTGAATATCAAAGGACGCAGTCAGTTTAGAGAAAAACTGAGTTTGCTATCAAGTTAAAAATCACGATTGTACCTTAAAAATAAGTTTTTGTTAAAATCGTTTTTACCGTTTTCGAGAAAAGCCAAATTTCAAAAGTTCCGTTGTTGCATTTTTTAGCGATAAACTGGGTATTCAGTCATGACAACTCAACTATCAAATTTGGTTTAAATCGTTAGAGCCGTTTTCGAAAAAATCTAAATTATTTAATATTTCTTAAAATTATATAAATATCATATAATATATTACCTATATATTATATTTATAATATATATAAAATACATTAGAGCTGGAATAAAAAAAAATACGCATCCTAGCGGGAAGCCAACAAACTCTAAATACGAAGTTTGAAACAAATCCGTGCAATCGCTTAGAATTCAGAGCTGTGGGAGAGGCAGACATACGGGCGGACAGAATTGCGGGACCCACTTTTTTTAGTTCCCCTATCATCGTAATATCAGAATTGATCAAAATTTGTGTACGAAAACAATATCTTTCTCTTACTGTTACTGCGTAGGTATAAGAGAAAGTTACAAATTATATTCTCCATTATTATTTCTATTTGGGCCACTTCCCATTGCTTTATTTATTTTGTCTATGATAATAGTCAATGGCAGTATAATTGTAAGAGACATATAAAATGGTTGGTATACCTACCTACGAGAATAACCCAATATTTAATTTTTTTTGCCAAAGGTAAAATACAGGGATAGTAAACTGATAACTTCGGAGGAAGCGAAAGGTCTGCTAAAATGTTTTATTTTGCGTTCCTATATGTAGGGTGGACCACTTCGCTTAAACCAGCTGTAGCTGGTGCAAGGGAGGATCGATCCTCCCTTGTTCACAATTTTTGTTGGCTACGCCTTTAGATTCTTCCCACGCAAAAATTTATCCCTCATAATATAGTGGGGTGGTGTGTGCCAGAATTTACCACCTATAATAGTCGATGATGAGTCAGAAACTTCAGAAAATCTTTCTTCAATTAAAATATAATATACCTTAGACCTTACACAAAATCTATATACACAATTAATAATTGCCTGCATCCACAGGATGGAAGAACATTAAATGTGCTATCAATTAAAAAATGTCGTTCTGATTGAGGCAATGTTTCAATTTACTCAACGATTTTAGATGCCCGGAATATGTTGCCTCGTAATTGGCTTTCTAAAATCGTGTTTTTGTAAAAAGTTTTTTGCTTATCCATGCCGTAGTTTAACAAAACATTTTCGTTTGCAAATGATTCCTTTATTTCCATAAGATTTCGTGGCGGTATTGGTTTGCGTCACTTTTGGCAAACTGCTAAAAACTGTATTTTAGATATAAATATAAGTGATGTTTAAAACTATACCAAGACAACATAGCCAAAAACCTTTTTTACTGGTTATACTTAATTATTATACGTGATCTTCTATGTGAATTATCTAAGCTTATCTAAAGAAATAGGCTGTGTCCCAAAACAAAATGTATGGGAGTTATGTCCCACTTAATTGGGGCCTTATGTCCCGGGGACTTATGCCCCTGGCCCTGCGCCGTTGTTATACGTGATCTTCTATGTGAATTATCTAAGCTTATCTAAAGAAATAGGTTGTGTGGGACTTAAATCCCAAAACAAATGTATGGGAGTTATGTACCACTTAATTGGGACATAAGTCCCAAAAGTAAAATTTGGGCCTTATGTCCCGGGGACTTATGCCCCTGCGCCGTTGTTCTTATTATGATTAATATTATGAAATGTTAGGCCAATTACCTACTCATTTAATAAAATATATTCAACATAGATATTAGCTATGGAAATAACATACATATTTTTATTAATTAATATGTACATACTTGAATGTTTTAATTAATAAAATTCCACACTTCTCTACTACGCAAGATTATCAGTCATTGACATAAACCAATATTGTTTCCTTTTTAATTTATTCATTCAAATTGTGGTGATGAAACCAACAAATCAATTACCTGTATCACTAGCTAGTGTAGTTTAATTTATGACTGCACAAAGAATCACTTCATCAAAACTACAAAATTAATGAGTAGGTATATCTATCCAGTACGGCTTTGTACAAACAAAAATACTTAATAAATTTCATTTGAGGCCCAAAAATAATATCGAAAATGAAATATGTGCATTTTGTCAAAGAGATATTATCGGATACGAGTATTATATACATACACGTGATGTATACGCATACATTCAAACATAAAAGCGAAACATCATACCAGATAAATAATTCAATGCAAATGTTAAAATGCAAACACCAGCCGGAACCGAAAACTTGACTGCTTCGATATATAAAAACTTCAATGCGACAAAAAAATTTAATGTCGCCAATTTTGATATCATCTCCCTCAATAATCACATATATGGAGATGGAGATAGTATGTCTGTCGGTGGAAAGGGGGAGGGAAACTCGAGCGCATATCCTCTGCTCTCGCTGGTAAGCTGGCAATTGAAATTCACTTGACGAACGAAACGAACGAAATCCAATCGCAGCTAATGGCTTCAGCGAGATAGCACATTCGGTTATTTTATGAGGTCCTTATCCGCAAAACCCCTTTTCATGAGTCGGCGGTGCGGTATCGGCAAAAGCTGAACCAGCAGTGACATCGACATCAATCGAGTGACGACGGTGCTGGCAATGTGATGTTGAAAGTTTTCCTCATTTCTGTTTATTCAGCTCACAAGCAAGGCACCAGACCTTTGACTTATTTATCGATCTGCTTAAACGTTGCCATGGGTCACAAAGTCATCTTTACTGCTTCAAAAAAAAAACAAGAGAGCTTTACTCTCACCGATTCCGGGAAAAGGCAGGAAGACGGAGATTACATAATAATTACCGAATATTGGAAGTACGCAAAAGTTGAAGTTGCCCATTAAGGGCAATGGGTGGAAGTAATAAATTTGTTTCCGACAACTTTTTAATCACATTAGGTAGTAAATGTTTCCATTTTTGTTGGTTTTTATAAATAGGTTTTTCTGGTGGGCGGCAACTGAGCAAATGGACCAGCATACATGTCCAATTCGAAGCATGTATCTACTGTTTAAACGTAACGTTGTCTCCTATGGAGTAAGTATTGATTTGGGGATTAATTTCTTAAGGATGTAACACTCAAGCTATTACAGTTTTTTTAATGACCGTCCATTTAACTTTAGTAATATTTTGTTTTAAAATGTACCATACCATTGGGTACTAATTTAAAGACAGTGGCACAAAATTATAGTTGAGGTTAGTAGATACTTAGTAGCAGCATTCTAACTTCAGAGTCTCGGTAGTCTCGGTGAAAATCGAGTAAACAGTACGTCTAGATCAGATGTGGTGGTCGTCTACTGATGAGCCCACCCACCACATCGGGGCGAAATGCATTACTGGAGTCGAGGCCACCTCAAATTTAAAAATTTATTCATATCATAAATATGTTTATGATTTGAAAATAGTTTGATTGAACTTCAGAATTGTTGCCTAACTTTTTATTTAATCATAGAAATGTTTTTTTACCATCCTATAACTAGTACTAACTTTAGAGAAGACTTGAGCAAAAATTAACTGTTTAAGAAGCCAAACATATTATGCTCTTTCGTTTTTCTATCTATCACAGTCATTGCTAAGGATTTGAAAATACCAGTTCTGTTTAAAGGACTCAAAATATCGGCGACTGGGGTAAATCGTCTCAATGGACAGATATACCTTCGAAGTATATATATCAACCTAGGCTCCAAAATTATTTCACAAAGTGACATCGGCGCAAAAACTAAGCGAATAGTCACTTTTGCCAAACGCTGTTTCTTCGGCCTAATACAAAAAGCCTCTTTTACAGAACCAAGGAAGTAGGTATTTGCTAAAGTATTTGATTCTGCACCAAATCATGGGCCCTATTGAAACCGGATAAAAATCTCTTGAGGGAAATATTCTTTTGGTGATTTTCGGTCCAGTTATCGATGGAGTTTGGAGGAGGAGATTTAACGACGAACTATACGCAATGGTGTGCGTAACTGGAGGTAGTTAGTAAGGGACCTAGCTGGATGGAAGCGCTTGTTGTTTGATGCTGTGGCCACCCCAAATTTTATTAAAAATCGTTGTTGTTGTTTCCTGTAAATTTTATTTGGGGGCTTATTTCATTTTATTTTTTGGGCCTTATTTCATTGGGGCCTTATTTCGCAGAGCCTTTCTTAGTTGCTTATTGGCTCAATGTGAGAGCCGCCTTACAGAACATATGGGACTACAATTATATTGTTTTTTGCGTAAGGATATTGATAGCTAAAATATCTATATTGCAAAAATAATGTATGAAAGACATTTCAGAAAACCATTTAGCTAAATTAGAAACTCCTAAATAGCATTATTTTAGATAGTGTTTACTATTTACATAATTCGACATCCAATACGTAAGGGGCTTGGAGGCTTTAGAGGCTACTTTCCGTATAATTTTTGGCTCACTATACAAATTTAAAAGCATATTGATGTTCAAAATTACCGTACAACCAAGAAGAAAGCTAATGAGACAAATCAAAAACACAAAGTTGGTTAGCAGAATCAGTTAGAATCATTATCATTACCCATTTAGATCTACCTATGCAATATGACTAATCTCAGTTAAACTTTGTATGATATGATTGCTTAGCTAATAACAATGAGTTTTCCATTCAAATAGTCACCTGAGGAAGAAGAGAAAGTGAAATGCCGAATAACTATTTTTTATACCCTCCTCACTTTGCCATTACATTTGTAACGTCAAGAAGGAGTCATCGAAGACCCCATAAAGTATTATATATTCTGAATCAGGATCACATTCTGAATCGATTTTGCCATGTCCGTCTGTCTGTCTGTTGAAAACACGATAGCGTCCAAACTGACTTCTTTTTACCGTCGTGAGGTTGGCATTGAAAATTGTCTATGTCGGTAAAGTAGTTCTGGTACCTCCCATACAAAACCAATATCAGACCCATTCGTGTATCTACAGTACATACTAGCTCGCATGTCTAATATTTTGCATGACTTTTATACAGTGGAGGGAATTAAAGCATCAGCCAGGCCAATCAATAACAATTTTACTCATTATTATAATAATTTATTACTAGAAATTCTAAATAATATCTATACCAATTTTCAGGCAATCCGGGACTTTTATTTTATTTTTGCTGTTGATCGCATTCCTTTACGTCGTGCAATCTGTCCATACCCAGTTTCTAAATTGCTTAATATAAAATGCTTAAATAAACATTTAGTTACAATTACAACACAAAAAATAAATTCATAATTCTATCACGTCCCTTTCACTAAAATGTAAATATTGCTTAATTACATTTGCCCTGCTTTTCCTCACGAAAACTCTTTTCAGTGATTTTAATTTCTTTTAATACTCTAAAGGATCCATTCAAATTCCAGCACCCACTGGCTCTCTGATTCCGTTTACGTTACGTTCAAGATTTGCCCGCCAGATCCGGCTACAACTGAAAAGGAGCGAAAAAAAAATATATCTCTTAGCTAACCTAGCAAAACTCAACACGAGCGATAATGCTCGGCCCTTCCTTTCATTTGGAAGCCATTAAGTTATTTCTAGTCGATAAATTTTCCGCCTTACTCTGTGCGTTAGTTAGGAGCATCTGCTGCTCCACAGTCCTTAGCTAAAATGCCAGTGGAATACATTCTTCTTTTTTTTTTACATATTCAAAAGGATAATTTCCCTCCAAAAGCATATTATAGCACCAGTACTATAGCCCAGCTCTTTTACCACCCGAGATGCCTGCCCTAGGGTATGCAGATGTGAAATGGTTTTTTGCTCGTTTTCTTAATTTTTGATTATGTTAAGTGGTGATGGTTGAAAAAAGGAGAAATGTATATAGTAAAAAAGTTGAAGAAGAAGGAAAGATGCAAAAAAGGGTACACTCTCGCACCCGTACCCATAAAAACGGAAGGATATCTCCATTACCGGTTAGTTCGGATGGATATGTCTCGCAACTTACATCATTCGCCCTAGTGAGCGAAATATGTTGTAAATTTATTTTGCGCTGAGAATATTATGCAAAAACAAATTACACACGCGAAGGAATAGGCGAAATAACATAAGTGATTAAAATCATGTCTTTTCACATTATGAAAATTCACTTGGAATTTATGACACCCATTTCGGTTGAACTATGCAAAGGTGGCATAGTAATTTTTGAGTGGGTAGAAACTCTCAACTTTAACTCACAGCAAAGCAATTAGTTTTTATGACTTTCGAAACTACTCACAGATCAAACGAAACACCAAAGATGGTCGAGGATAATCCTTGAAGGAAATTATAATACTTTGGTTCTCAACGCTCTCGCATCTCCAGTCCACCCTCGTCGTAGAGAGTTATTATCTTCACATTACTACTACTCAAGAGTACAGTCAAGCGAAAGGACAACGTAGCTGGGATCAGGTGGAGCATAATGATAAACGAGACCGATTAAAAAAAAACGGGGCCAAGTGGGAAGCATCTTTTTTTTATTGGATTTTCCTTTTCTTTGGGTAATTTATTAATGACGGATGGCAGCGACATTGATGATAATGATGACGGCGATGGCAAAAAAATCAATGATAACTCGGATTGATGGTAGAAGCAATTGACATGTTTCAATCTAATTATAATTTACAAGGTTGAGAGGAAACCCAATTTTGCCAGCAATTGAAAAAGTTACTGCTGACGTTTAAAGCTATAATGATTTTTTGGGATTATAAATTGACTGAGCTGCCGAAATTATATTCCTTTGTTGCATTGCAGGTGTGACTTGCAGAGAATGTAGGAACACCAGAATACGTGAGGCACTCAATGTGGAGCAGCTACTTCTAGCAGTCCACGCTTTGGTAGTTTGGTCACGTTAAACCTATGTTCCCAACTCGAATTAAAAGTTATGTTATGCAACCAGGCAGACATCTTTTAGGTAGATCCAGATGGCTCGATAAAGCCTAAAATCGCTTCTTAAGGAGTTGGGGGATTGCCCTTCTTGATGATTTAAATTCAGTGGCCGAGGGAAAATCGAGAGTTATGGATAACTTTTAACGGATAATAGGGTCATTAAAAATTAATGAATAAATTGACAGCCTCTTGTGGTATATATGTCCGTCTTCATATATTGATCATCCTCATCCCTAATACTGGCTGGGTGGGTGAAACCTTTAAGGCTATAACATACTTGGTTAGAAAGGAATGACTTTCCGTACAACTCGTACTGGAGTTTCGATGTTAAAAAAAGGAAAATATAGTGAGCGCAAAAGGTCCAAATAGCAGCCTTAGATTAGCTTTGAATAACCTCTCATTTGCGGAAAGATTGAAAACTTGTAAAGGAAGACCCCATCTTAAGTGACCCAGTTACTTCGGATGCGGGTTTTAGAATATGTCATAGACAAAACATACCTACCTATCCATTCAAAATATTTAAAAAAAAAGTCAGTATCGGGATGTTTGTATTTACCTTCGAAAAAATGATCAGGACAATCCAAAAACGGGGCATCAATTAATCAAGGCCAGTTGTTATAGGCTTTAAAAGCACAAGCAAAATATTATCGGCATACAAATACAGGGAGTGTATAAGTTAATTTTCAATTAATTTCCAATTTTACAATAAGCATGATATACAAAAATGAATAAATAATAAATTTATTTGCAATGTCCCAAGGGTATTAAAATTAATATTAAAATGGAGCACAAAATGGGCTATTTTGCAAAATGTACCGATTGCCATTTAAAGCCTTTTGTAAAATTGAAGACTGTGTTTAACCAATAGCCGACATGTAAAAGCACCAAATTCAATTTAATTTTGGTAAATAATTTGTAAGTGCGTGTGTGTGTGTGATTTTTTTATATGGTAAATAGTAAAGCAATTTTATTTTATAATGAAATGCAATTACAGCAACTCAATGAACAAATTTTATAATTAAGGTAAATTAAATATTTTTAAATATCAATCCATGTTTCGTGAAATCTACCAAAACAATCATCTGTATAATTAATAAAGTACTGTGTCGCAGTAGATAATATCGATTTCAATTAATTGAACGATGCAGGAAGTACAGAGTCGCTGCAGGCAGATATACCTACAAAAATGGAGACTAATAAATAAACGAATGCCATAGTCACGTTAAAGTGTGTTTGAGATTTTATAGTTTTTTCACTGAGCGACAATTACTGCAAATGAGCGTTATGTTCTATTTGCTTAAATCAGCCGATTGTGGGTGCCGTGAACGAAGGCCATTATGAACTAATGCCATAATGGCGTTAATTCTATTTCAAATTCGAATTAACGCCATAATCATTTTCAAATTAGAACTAAAATCATATCTCATTTGGTGTTAATTTGTTTTAGAAAGTGGCCTTAATTATCATTGGAATGTTAATTAACCCTAGAATGCATATGGGGTGCGTGCGCACCCCACTTCAAAATTAAAACGGTTATATTTTTTAAAATAAAAGTAGTTCTTTTTGAAGAGTAGGTACTAGGTACCGTGAGTTTTATTTATATCGTTATTACTTTATTCCTGAAAGAAGTTTAGTGCATTTCCTCCCTCCGGACTGTATACATATATGTGTTAGTGTAATTTTATTTTTGAAAGACAAGTGAATAATTTTTCTTAAATTTTTGGAACTCTAGCAAGGCAAGTTAATGAATCATTTCAGAATTATATTACAAACAATTGCAGTACCATCGAAAAATTGCTTCGAGAATCAATGGAAGGCGATCCACAGCATTGCGAGGATATTTTATTAAGAGAACCTCAAAGGAAGATTGCAAAGCAGGGAGGGTGCTTTTTATATCCTAGGACACGTGAAAAAAAGACAAAAATGGCGTGCAGTACTTGCCAAAAGCACATTTGCCCAGACCGCCGCTGCGAAGCGGTGCGAAGTATGGCATAATGTACAAACATAGCTGTCTTTATTATGTTGAAAAAAAAGGATTAAAAATATGCGGGTAGGACTTACAAAATCAAAACTTTTTACATATGCTTATGTTGCGATATATGTCTCCTTTCAGAAACAAAAAAAAATAAAAAATTGGAAGATTCAAGCTTAAAAATCTACATTCTCTTGCATTTTTTAAAACACTATATGGTCACACCACTTAATAACCACTGTCATTATTTTTTTTAATTACTAAGGCTGTGAATGAAATGTAATTTTTTTTTTGTTAATTTAGTCAATAAATACATTACTTTACAATAAAATAAATAAATTTTATAAGATTGTATTACAAGTTGCTGGTATTTTCAACCTAAAGTGCTGGGGTGCTCAGGAACCCCATATGTGTTAACGTTATTCAAAAACCCTTATGCATTCTAGGGTTAAAGTAACTGGAATAATTCTCAATAATTTGAATTACATACAGTGCGGTTCACTTGTTTAGACGCACAAAAGTTACGTTTTACATTCGAATGGGAATTAACACCATATGGCGTTAGATTGAATTAGATTGTGTCGAACATACGGTGTGCCGTATGTTCATGTTCATTCGCTGTTATTATCCATATCCATAGGGTTTCAGCTTTATCTTTTCCGAAGACAAACTGTCACCCCTTTTGACGTCAAGCTGTACATCAGATCTGTACCAGTCATTGCTTGGAATAGGATCAGTCAAAAAAAAAAATCTTGCTTATTTATAAAATTAAATGTTGCACGTCCCAAATTTGTATTCTTATTGCTTATAGATCTTAGATAATTATGTTCTTTCGTAAAATGCGAAAAATGAGAATAAATCGATTTTCTGGAATTTTCTTTCTGCGTAAACCTGAAATACAGGAAAAAAAGAATCATGAGAATCGGCCCAGCGGTTATCGAATTATAAGGTCATCGAGTTTCACCCATAGAAGATGTTTTTTTTTTGTATGGGCGGTGCCACGTCCTTTTGACCAATCTTACAGCAACACTCCTGAGCCAATACCTAAGATTGTCTGTAAGTTTTTATATTTGCGACAGATTAAAAGAAAGGAACCTACAATTTTATGGCATATCCGAATTCCGAAAGCTTGACCCTCAATTGACTAGATCTTCGGTATACTCTTAAATGTTTGTCAAGTAGGTAATAGAGGTTGTTTCTACTGATTTGCCTTCCCTCCACATTTGGGGTAAAATGCATTTCCAAACAAATGCTACATTTTTAGATTCACAAGTTCAATGGTTCAGGTGCTGCATCTCTACTTAAACTACAGTTGAAGTCTTCCGAAAATTATGTCAAATTTAAAAAAAAAAACCAACGCAACATTTTATCGCAAATACGCCTTTATTGATAGAGGGTATTCTAAATCCTGGAACACTCGTAGACCAATTCCGTAACCCATTCAACTTGCATCATTCCGAAATCTTAATTCTTAAAGCTCCAACACCCCCAAAATTGTATTTCCAACAACAACCAAAGTTCGCGATCCAAATCTGAGATTCCAATTAAAAAAAATGTATACATTTATATTTAAATATGTATATATAAAGCAGTATAAGTACACAATGTCGATCCCACTATAAGTGTAGGTATTCATGGCAATAATTAAAATATATCTCCCAGTTACTATTAAGGGATTCAAAATCAATACACCTCATTGGGAATCGTTTCCAAAAGCAGAAATACAGAAAATAAAAAAAAAAAAAAATAAATCAATTTCATTGGTTAATTCCCGTCTGAGGTAATCGGTCGATACTTTTATCCACCAACCAACCATCGGTCGGTCCATGCACGCTTTCATACATTAATTCTC
The DNA here is from genome assembly GCA_955612985.1 of Cheilosia scutellata. NCBI lineage: Eukaryota > Metazoa > Arthropoda > Insecta > Diptera > Syrphidae > Cheilosia > Cheilosia scutellata. Next base: position 27,099,341 of record OY015312.1, on the reverse strand, counting down.
ATTGACTGCGTGCGGGATCTGTGTGGGAATGCCTTCGATGAACAGTGCATCATCACAAAGGGACTAATAATTTCATTACCAAACGAACTGCAGTAGTTGTGTGTATGTTTCGCATTTAATGATCTTTAAATCAATGGTTGTATTATATCATTAAGAAAAATTGTGTTACTTTGTCTGTGAGGAAATAAAAGAAGGAAATCGAATGCATCCCATACCTATCCATTATTGATATTAAAAATACACCCAATCTTCTTTTGTGAGAATAAAATATAAGAACGAGGCGTAAATCCTTACGCACTGTTATTGAAAATTAATATTTTTAAAAGTTTAAAAGTAATTATCTTAGAATATGAGAAGGAAAATCTCATTTAAAATAAATGAAAATAATATAAGCCAATCGATAAAGGTAGAAATGGATCGGGGGCATTATTTTTGTACTTTGAGATAATCCTTTTAAATATAAATATTATAGGTATTTATGTACAGAAATGTTAAAATTAAAGCACATTTTAAAAATATGAATTAATAGGTCCCACGCCATAGTTAAAGGTTATGGTTGGTTGGTTGAAAGTGGCTGCCATGCCAGCTGAGAAACGCCAACACACTTGGACCAGCATAGGTCTATTGTGATACCACGAATAATGATGGATCATATAAGATCTCCCTACTTGTTGAACCATTTTGAACTCTTTATAAAGCGTAAGTGGCTTCTGGTGACTGTGTTTATCATATCACCCAAGTCGTTGTTGGGGAGCTCTCATTCTAAGGGAGCGAGCTATGGCCAGGAACAAAGAAGGTGAGTTAGTTAAAGAATAGTTTTCTCCTCTTCCTCATACAGATTCAGATTCTGCAGAAGTCGTTTGGAAAAAGGCCTACCCTTATGGCATGCTTTCTTATCAGACAGTGTCCAATAAAGACATACCAATTGTGTTGCCGATATGCAATCTGTTGAGAGAAATCAATTTCTGAGAGCGTTTCAAATCCAGCTTTGTTGTGTCGCTAGACAAGTAGTGCCACTTGTCCACCTAAGATTTGCATTTGCAGTTAAAGTGTATAGTGTAATGCAAATTAATTTGCCCGAGGAACGCACTTACGAGAAAACCGTTTAAGTGCGTTGTCGACGCAATAAGGAAATCCCCGTTTTATTGCCTTGAAAACGCAATAAAGCGTTTTTATTAGCATGTTCAAACTAAAAACTGAAGAACACGAACAATGTTCGTTTGTGAAAGCTTCAAAAACTCGAAAAGTTTTGCTCCGATTCAGCTTAAACCTTTGATATTGGACCGAGATGGTTATTGTGAAGTTTGGTCAAAATTAGACAAAGGGGCGTGCCACCGTCTATACAAAAAAAAAAAACATTCAAAATCTTATATCTCGAAAACAACCGAATCGACAAGTTCAAAATTACTGACAATCATGTGTAATGGCCCGGGAGTATTCTTGTGAATATCGGAAAAATTAGGCAAAGGGGCGTGGCGCATCCCATACAAAAAAACATTGCAAACTCTATTTTTCGATAGTAATGGAAGAAAAGGTTTTAAAAATTTGTAACATTGATATTCATTATCCTGATAGACAAGAATGTTATCTAGGTAATACGATTCCTTGAAAAACCAAAAATGTTGTGTACCACAAAACATTACAATAAAAACGGTTTATCACTGATTTAAATGAATTTTAAATTGATTTTTTTATTTTTCTAAGAAGAGTGCAAGGGGTTCGCTAGTTGTTAATAACTTATTTGATGTCCTTTTCGATTAAGAGGAGGATCCTTCTCCACGGCATGTCAATATGGCAATTGATTTGACAAGTGTCTTTGATTTTATTAAAGCTGTAAGTACAAAAATTTGTGCATGCTTTTGTGTGTGTGTGTGTGTGTTCATTTAACCGGGAGATTTTGTAGGAAGTTTTACGAGAAGCTTTACATTTAGTAGCACAATTAACCGAGTAACGCATTTAACCGGTACGCATTTAAACGGGAAAAGTTAGGCACATTTGTTATGGAATGTTTTATTTACTCAGTTTTCGGCTGAATTAAACGAGGAACGCAATTAAGCGAAGGTCACTTATCCGGGTATCACTGTACCATTTGCCTTAAATTCGAAGAATTTGTGGAAAAGCTCAAAATATCCAAAACAACTTCTTCACATTAATGATCACATATGGAGGCAAAAAAAGTAAGTTCCCAGAGGGCTTACGCCGTCGAAAAAAATACAGTGCACAGTATTAAAAATAGTTTTCGGAGTAACCCGTCTGAAGTTATGCACAAGGTTATTTTATTATCAGAGTTCATTAAGTAATCTATTAAATTCAAGTGTTTAGTCAAGAAGTCCTTTAACATATACTTTCACTGCTCGAATATAATTAAATATTGTGGCTATTAGATTGTATTGTACAAGTCAGAATAAAATACAGGCTCTTGTGTAAATAAAGAATGGAGCGAGCACTTTTCTGAATTGCTCAATCCAATCCAGGGCATATTGAGGATGAGAGATCCTTCGCCTTAAGCAGAGTAGAAAATACTTCCACGGTAGAGGAAGTAACTTTTGCGATCAAATCGTTAAAAGCTGCCAAATCTGCCCTAGTAGATAAAATCCATCGCAGTCTTTAATTCGGTATTTCTTCCAACTCTTAGCTATGGTCATAGGGTTTGGATAATGACCGAAAGAGTAAGATCGAGAATAAAAGCTGCCGAAATGAGATTCCTCCGTTGTTTGGCTGGTGTGACCCGTAGAGATCGCATTAGAAGTCTAGGGATGTTACGGAGGTGGTTTTACCGGAGTCGGAGTCGGAATCGGAAGCCTCATACCGACCTCCGCGGAGTCGGAGTTGAATCGGAGTCGGAGGTGGGCGTCGCACAAGTTTAAAATATAAAAATTGGAGAAATCAATTTTTATTAGAAAATTAACATAAAAAATACAAAATTGTATTGTCACTTTAAAATGGGTAAATTAGGTATCTTTTATAAACAGCAACTTAGCGCTGCTTTATCGCCATTCAATCTGTTCCGTAGGGTAGGTAGGAGGTGCGGCGGTTTATTAGAAAACCCAAGTTGTTGTTGTTGTTCGCTCGGAACGGTCCCTGGTGGAGCTGACAAAAATTGTCGGCCAAAACCTGGCTTCAATTTCACTGAAATAATTTCATACTTCACTTAATTGTTTTAGGCTTCGTAGTTAATAAAGTCTTGTTAATAAACGCCAAGTTATCTGTTTACTAAACCAACAAACCAAAGAACTAATGTCGTTTTTGGTTGGTCGTCCAGATCCAGAACCATCCGAAGAACTCTCCGAATCGGGATGCCAATCGAACAAGCTAAAAGATCTTATTTGAGTTTGAAGTCTATGTGGCGTTGTATGTATTTGTAAAAGTCAAGCGCAATTGCATCATCATATTACATATTCAATACTTGATGACGAGGAAGATGGTGAAGAAGATAAAATTGAATTACAAAACTCCATCGGAATATCCATTTTAATATTATTTTTCGAAATAATTACTTTTATCTGATTTAAAATGCAAAACTACTATCAAATGCGACACAAAAAATTTATATTCAACGATTTGGCGTTTATAGTGTACGATTTGGTTTCGATCTATTCTGATTTCAAATCCAGAAGCAAAATTATCTTCTTTTCAGGAAAATAACTGTCATTTGAGTGCCAATCGAAAGCTTTCAGAAGCGTTCGGATTGCTTCCGGACGGTTCTGGACGACCAATCGAAAACGGCATAAGTCACACGTCTCACGCACGCACCCTCAACTTCAATGCAAATCTCGGCTACTCATGTAAAACAATAAACAAATAAATGAGTGAAAAGACAGTCGTATTGTAAAATGTCGCAATTCGATAAGTATTTGTCGTTCATGTTCATTGGCCGTCACCGATAGTGTTCCGATCCGAAAAACTTCCGATGTGGTTATATCGGAACCGAAGACGGATTCGGAGGTGCAATTTAAACTGGAGGTTCCGACATTGGTCGTGTTAAACGCATGTCCCCACCCAGGATCCCAAGACGTGCTATGGTATCCGTACCATCAGACCAGGCGTCCTCTATGTAGTCCCGGGATGAGATGGTTAGATCAAGTCCATAACTATGGCAGATCCTAGAGAAAACCGAAGCGGTGCTGATTTCCACCTTTTTCAGGACAGTCATACTCTCGGATGTTTGTCAGACGTTCGCGAGAGTTGGCGCTGTAGAAAAAACCTTAAGATGTAATTTGTGTTTTTCCGGGGATCGAACCTGGGATCCCTCGCACAGTAGTCCAGCACACTAACCACTGCGCTACTGCGCCCAGGAAATATTAGATATGTTAAAAATGAAAATATGTACTATATAATAATAGTATAGATATGTATAGTAATAAAAAGGCTCATAGTATACCCACGTCTTATTTGTTTTACTCCACATTTTAAATGACAGTCTAAGTTCTACTCAAACAAATTTTCATTGTCTCTACAAAAAAAAAGTCTTCCTTAACCTAACTTCACTCCATGTCTGCAATCAGGACAAGGCTACAGAATAATAAATCTATACTTCTACACCCTTTAGTCCTACATACACGCCGGCCGGTATACAAAAACAGCTTTCTGTGCAACATTCAACTCTCCATTTTTATTGTGCACCTGTCTAGGACGTTTTCATTTCTGTTTTAAATTAAATTCGTTTCTTCTCCATCCTTTTGTTCCATGATATCTTCATTTGTGTTTTTTGTTGAGTTACTTTTCCATGGATGCCTGGCTGATTAAAAGTCTTAATTATGTCCTGCGGGCTAGACATGAAAGCTCGAAACAAGGGCGAAAAAAAATAAAGAAATTCCATGTCAACCGTTTCCTTTGTTCTCCCTTTCATTACGTTTTCTAATTTATTCGTTTGTTGTTATTATTTTTGTTTTTCTTGTTGCTTTACTGTCAGCAATAATGATGTCATTTTAATAAATCCACCTGACAGACAGGACGAGAAGTTGTGCAGTACTCCATTGTCTGTAAACAAAGCATGTGTGCATTCGTATTGCCAATGAAAATACTCAACCGTGCGTCATCTAATGTGAGGGAATATACTGTGAAACTGATTTTCTCCAGTCATAGAAATGTACAATGTACATAATATGAATTGTCCGACTGCTGCTTGGATATTGTATAACTTGTCATTTAGCATCAAAATAATTTCAGATGCATGCAAGTAGCATATAGAGAGAAAGGATTGTTTTTGCAAATAAGGATTGCGTCAATTTTTAGCTTAAAGGTGAGTGGTTGACAAAATTGACAGAGCTGTCATTTTGAAACGTCATTTGGAATTCTAAGATGTCACTTAAGACTAGCACATACGCTGATTTCTTACATAAATGTACATACATACGTTCAGGAATCTGTCCGCATCTTATTCACAAGAGATGTGTGACATACAATTGCATTCTTGAGAAACCCAATCGTGAATAGGGGTCCTGACTGAGGACGTAAAGAAAAAATAACGCAGATTTAGTTCCCGAAAAGCATCCTCTGAGCTGATGAGAATCATCGGATATCCCAGTCGCTGCAATCCCATAGTGTGACTTGGGCCAATAAAAGAGTCAAAAAGTACTGACATGCGAGCAAATTGTAAAAGTAGTTCGATTGACAAACTACTTAAGACCGACTTGCGGGTTTAAACAATGACTTAAGTACAGCCTGTCAGTCGCTACAGATGCAGATACTCCGACACCGCCACATGGTCTTCAGGCAATAGAGTAGCATAGATCTCCGCTTAAAATACAGAGTCATGCTTTATCACGAAGATACTATAGCACTACTGTACTGTAGCCTTGGCTAGTTTTGGGGATATCCGTAAAAATTCGACTACATACATCCCAAACCAGATTCAGATTCTATCTGAAGATAGTGCTATAAAGACTACTCTAAATTTGCACATCAAAGGTTCCGATACCGGTGTCATTGTATATCAGACTGCATGTCCATGTAAACAGAGGATAAATGTCGCGTTAGGTCACCAAAACTCTAGCGTTGGATGGTGGTAGTATATTTATAAGAGATAGCTCTGATAGTACAGTCTATGAAAAAAATATCAATTTGAGGTAAATCAAGCAGAGTATCCAAAGCAGAGTAAGACTCCGTGATGTCGAGACATTCTGCTTTGATTAACATGACAATCATCTCTACAAAACCATTCAAAGGAACTTTGTTTGTAATAAGCCCCATTTCTCGCAAAACTACCCCCTTGGTTAGTCACGCCTTTTAGCACTTGCTGAGTCAGACCGACCATAATCCTCCCGCCTCCGTCTCATGAAGAGAATAGCCTACGTTTTCAAAGCATTGACTAAAAGCCCGTTATTAGAGCACCATTACAAAAAAAGCAACAAAATTATAATATACTATAGCGGACCCGACGAACTTCGTCTCGCCCCAATTTAACGCCTTCAGATAAACTCCAGACTCCAGAGTGATAATAAAACACAGATAGCTACTTCAAATTTCAATGTGATTTATTTGAATGGAATCAAAATCAGTAGAGAGCGATGTGATAAACAATGTTTTTGGATTTGTTTTCCGGCGCAAAAACAAACAACGAAGACGGCTTGCCAACATGCGAATAGCAACGTACAGCTGACCGTGCGAAAAACAGGGAAATTCGAGATTAATTCCACAGACTTCCAACGATTGGCCTTGCGATTTATTGATTGTCATCGCAAAAGCTAATCGAACGGGGAACTGAATCCGCTTGAATTGGAATGGAAGATCAGTTGGAATAATTCCTCGTCGGTCACGGTGTCAAAGGATTTGTATGAATTCAGTTCTCCAGCGATTTGACTTTGAATAATAAAATTCAAGCTATATCGAAGCTATATCGAAAACACAATGCTGTCTGCTGTCTCTAAAGCGAAACCAGAACCTACAGCCATTATCCATGAATGGCACTTGCATCACCGAAACCGAAAGACTTTCCATTCTCGGTATGTGCGTTCATGACAACCTTCGTTGGAATGACCACATACACGAAGTCGCCAAGAATGCTGCGAAATGTCTAGGTTTTCTCAAACGGTGCAGGAAATATTTTACCCCTTCTGATCTGGCTACAATATATAAAATATTCATTCGCCCCAAACTAGAGTACAATTCCCATATCTGGTCTGGTGCGCCGAAAACCATATTGCACCTACTGGATAGAATCCAAAATCGTGCGTTGAAACTAATCGGAGATACAAATATCGCGAATTCTATTCATTCGCTTGAACATCGAAGAAACGTTACGTGTCTCACACTGTTTTATCGCTTTTTTAACAAACAGTGCTCAAATGAAATTGCCAGCTGCATTCCGCCCCTTCAGCAATTCAACCGCAATACTCGCCTTGCTAGGAATGCCCATCAGTTTACCATTCAGCCTATCTTCGGGCGTACTATGAAATATAGAGATTCTTTCATAAATAGTACAACACGAATGTGGAATGCCTTGCCCGGCTCTGTCTTTCCTCCTCAATACAATTTACAGACATTTAAAACCAATGTGCATCGGAATCTCCTATCTTCTCTATCCCAATTTCCTTAATGCCCGCGCTGTGTAAATCACATTGCACTATAATATCATATATCATAATGTCATATCCTCTTTAGCGCGTGTTAATTATAAAAAAAAAAAAAAATATCGACGTCCTTATTCTTCGTTGCTAGTTCACTATTCTAATCGAGATTTTTATAATTTTCGAAAAAAAAAATTCAAATGTTCCCCGTTTTCCAGAATTTTCCGAGATTTCCACTAAGAATTTTCTATTTTTCCGTTCAAAAATCCATTCCGGAACAATTGCACACAAAATTCCATACAAAAAATCAATTTTCTATTTTTCCAATTACCCTACTTTTCCGGAGGGTTTTCCCAAAGGAAGAACATTCTCCTGGTAATTACGAACAACTGAAAAAAAAGTTGAGCCAAATCGGCCCAGCCGTTCTCAATTTTCGATTTTCCGTTTTCCCGGCTTTTCCGGAGGGTTTTCCCAAAATTTTCTTTTGGAAGAACCTTCTCCTGGCAATTACAAACAACTGAAAAGAAATTTGAGCAAAATCGGTCCAGTCGTTCTCAATTGATGAATTACTATACATTTTTGCCACCATCTATATATATAAAAATAAGTTGTATTGTGTTTGTCGCCAATGTTCTCTGTAATGCGTGAACCGATTTTGATTCTGGAAATTTCCCATGAAAGTTGGAAATTGGTTTGTAAGTATATACGGTCTTTAAGGGTGTATTGCTTCATGAGTTATAGGGGCGTGGCACCTCCCGTACAAAAAATGCATTCAAAGTCTTATATCTCGAAAACCACCGAATCGATTGAGTTCAATTTTACATACAATCTTAGGTATTAGCCCAGGAGTATTCTTGTGAAGATTGGTCAAAATTGGACAAAGGGGTGTGGCACCGCCTATACAAAAAAGCATTAAAAATTTTATATTTCGAAAACCACCGAATCTGTTGAGCTACAATTTTTGGACAACCTTAGTTGTTGGCCCGGGAGTGTTCACTTTTCTTCGCCAGTCATGGGACCCAAAGTTTTTAAAATTTGTAACATTGATATGCATTGTCCTGATAGACAAGAATACTATCTAGATTCTAGACAATACTATTCCTGGAAAAACAAAAAATGTAGTGTACTACACTGATTTAAATGAATTTTATATTAATTTTTTTATTTTTTTATTTTGCACTACGAAGTGTGCAGGGGGTTCGCTAGTTTTTATATATATAGATATAATAGGTATAACCGGACATTATTAAAGACAAAGTCAAATGAACTACTGCATTAAAATGTTGCTCAAAGCTGAATATGCTTCCAAAGTATCCCCCATTTTATTTTGGGGACCTATTAAATCCATACGATGCCACATCTCTGCAATATTGGTATGTACCTACATAACACACACATAGACTTTTACATATAAGCACATACTGACTACTAACATAATTTAAATTCAAAAACTAAACTAATTACATCAAGTACCTAACCAACTTATGTACCTAGGGCATCACGAAAAGATATTCCGAAAAGCCACCAAAGTCTGGGATTTACGAAAAGTTTTCAACGAAAAAACTTTAAGACTTGACGTGGAAATGGCAACTGCTGTCATATGAAACATTTGAAAACATATTCATATCGGAAGATGGTCCATTTTTATTATAGCAACATTTATTTCTGCTCTTGAGTCGACTCGTTCTCGTTGAAATCCTTTGCTGAAATTGTTGCCATTGAAGCGCACATTTCTTTCCAACTGAGTTAGTTTGTGTGGCCGGCTGTTACATTAAATTACTTAGCTTCCATACAGCAGAATGATAGTTTCATGGTACATATTTCGTTCAGCTCTTAACAGCCTGTCATGGAAAAGTTTGGGGTTTTGCCTTTACTGCGCTGTCCAAAGGAGATTTACTTTGTTAATGTGTGTGTGTGTGTCTGTGTGTGATACGTCAAGTTGGGATGGACTACTTTTAAGTAGTCTAATCCTAAAATTGTTTCCTATTTTGAATGGCATCTTCTTTTTGGCAAAAATGTGCAATCAACTCAGACGGAAACAGCCACTCAGTCGAAACAACTATTCAAGATGTCTATCTGTGTTAACTGGAGTGTGAAAACAAAATTACATGGCAGCGTATGAGAGTATCTTCCCGTCCAAAATAATACAAAGAAAATAAATCAACAAAGGATGGTGGTAGGTATATAGCAAAAACCTATACCTACTATCTGAGATCTCGATCATCAATATCATCTGGGTTTCTCGCATCCACTCCAACTCGATAACTAATACCCAATTCCAACTGCAGTACAACCAGTGTTGTTATATCGTGGGATTTATCCCTTTTTGTGGGAATTTCGATTTCCGAAAAGCCTTCCGTTGAATAAAGGGAAAAAGCACCACAATCGTGGGAATTTCAGGAATCTGACAAACAAATTTTAAAACCAAATTTTTGTGAAATTTCACCAAAACTAATTCAAAAATTCACAACAATTATCAGCAGAAATAAATAGAGCTCATGTAAATAGCCTCTTAACATCAAAATTCTAGTACAAAAACAATCTGACGGCGGCGTAGCGACAGCGTATGCAACTATACTCTGTCCCATTTATATTTTCAGTACAGGTGTACAGGCCTTATGGGAAGCTCTTTTTTCTACCAAAGGTGCCAGTAGATACTTTTACGGCACTCAATCACAAGAATTGCCACTGAAATAAAAACCAAGCCACTGACTTACCAAGGAGTTGTTGTTGTCATTTACGTAAAACCCACCATGACCAGTCTGTTTATGAAGAAATTTTCCTCAAAGGCGCATACACCCCACCATGACCAGTCTGCCTCGCATGTGATGGCAGAAGGCAGAATGAGGATGACGATGAGGGTGATCTTCTCGTGTGCGGTTGCTATTTTATCACAGAAAATAAACATGTGTGGTGTTGGTGTGTGTTTTAAGCACCTCAGAAGAGTGTTACCATATTCATTTGCAAAAATATCATTACGGGTTTTTCTATGGATTGTGTCAAAGAACTTTCGTGTTTTGTTGCTTTTTAAAGCTTTTGAGAGCAAATAAATGAATTTGATTATGTGGGATGTTGCCATACAGTTTTTAGGTACTCCTTTAATTATTTTGTAATTCTGATGGATCTGTTAATATGCAGTTAAACCATTTTTTCGATTTTGCCTTTTAGCAGAAATGGAACACTGTTTAATTTGTTTACTTTATTATTTTGTATCATCGGCTCAATCAGGGAATTTTTTGTATGTTTAATAATATTATTATTGCTGCTTCAAAAAATGTGTAAAAAAAAGAAAACTGATAAGGAGGAGGAGGAGGATATTAATATACAGTCCACCAGCTGTCGAAACAATGAGGTTTATTGTCGAGTTGAGTTTATTACCCAAGTTCACAGGTACCCGGTAATTTTTAGATCTAATTAGTTTAGATCTACATGTTTCTGTTCATGAAATCTTAATAAACGGCTGGTAACCCTACCGATATTTGTGAGAGAATTATGCCAATTTATAGTGCTCACTATGGCAACCATGTGAGAGCTTTATAATGGAGACAGCTTATTGAAATCCATAAAAGTAAGGGTGAAAGGCAATTACCCTATCTTCCCTGTACTGAAAATATAAATGGGACAGAGTATAGAGCGCTAGCGCCAGCCGCAAAGTGACATTGGAATGGAATGTTTAGATTTTTATTACTTTATCTTCATGAGCATCAAAAATTTATTTTATTTCTACATTTCCACTTCTCTTTATTTTTTCTTAAATTAATTTAGACTTGATAGATTTGTTTTGGCAGTTCGTTATTTTTCCTTCAATTTACCAGTTAATTTTGTGGCTCAGCGGTTAATGTGCGAGAGGTCCCAGGTTCGATCCCCGGAAAAGCACCACCTCTCGCGAACGTCTGACAAACATACGACAGTATAACTGTACTGAAAAAGCTTCTCAAATCAGCCGTTCGAAGTCGGCATAAAATGGTAGGTCCCTTCCATTAGCCCCAAAAATAAAAACTCACACAAACTAGAGAATCTACACATATAGGGATCCTATACGGACTTGTTGCATGAACTATTTATTTATTTATTTAGTTAATTCTAGATTGAAACATTTCTCAGAAAAGGATACAGCTCTAGCGCAAATGCTGAAATGTCAGTTTTTTATATGGATTTTGGCACACCGCTAGATGACTATAGCAGTCAATGCAACGCGGCCATTGTGATTTTCTTTCAATATAATAAAAATTAGTTATTTTTTTTTTTTTTTTTTTTTTTTTCATTTTAATGCATCGTGGGAATTTTGTGGGAATTTGAGTTCGGTGAAAGGGGAAAAATTACCACGTTTCGTGGGAAAAATGAAGAGAGAGACCTAACAACACTCACTATCTACAACCCGAAAACTATATCCGAATCCCGATGTACTTGCACACTAGCAGCAGCTGGCGCAGCTCCGGAGGCCGAGTTTTCACTTTCTTCTCCCTTTTTGAGTGTCTGTGCCTTCGAGGCTTATAAACTAGTTCGCCAGCAAATTAAAGTCAAAACTAACTTGTTCTTCTACTCTTTTCATTGTTGTCTGTGACAATATATATCTATACATTATAATGTATGTATACATTCGAATTAAAATGATGAACATTCTCCCTTGCCCCTTCAGTTTTCACTGATACGATGTGATGATGAGAAAATTGGCACCCAATAGGAAATGCAATGGCGCTCAGCTCCTGCCAGCAAATCTATGTGTGTACTTTGTTTGAACTTCTTTGCCCGCTAGTCGTATTCCCATTCTTCTCCACTCCTGACTCCCATTCTACTCTATATCCGATGGATTTCAGCAGCTGCTGTCACTGGTTTTATCAAAGGAAATCCACGTCTCGAAATCACGGCTTTAATTTCGAATTTTTGCGTGTCAACAATAATTTGAGTGAGTCAAGAAAAGTGACAAAGTCAAATGCAGACTTGTCGCATAGGCAAAGAAATAAGAATTTGTGCAGGGGTGACAGAGAAAACCAACAGATACAAAAAAAAAAAAAACATCAGAATGACAACCAAATTCGCCATCAACTCCGACGGAATACACAGAGAAGAAAAACAAAATACAGAGCAAAAATGAGCTTAAGATAAGAGATTGAAGGATAATGTGCTTCTATTTGACTTTGCAGTTTGTTTGCTTCCGCTATGAGAACGAACTTAGACAAGGGTGAGGGTGTTCATTCGCCTCTCCTTTCGGTTTGTTTTTTTTTTTAGGATCGCTTTTCGGTTGAGTTTCAGTCTTTTTGAAAACTTTTTTTTTTGTGCAACACCATAGAAGGCAATGCAAAAATCGCTCTTCAGCTCAAGGGGCTGGTATGGTATTTCGTTTCTGTTTTGTGTGTATGTACGCGTGTCTCCCACAGTAAAGTCGGAGAAATTATTTCAACAAAGACAATAAAAAATTAACTGGAAAGGAACTTAAAAGAAAGTTCACGTTAAGAGGATAATTTGCGTAGACAACATTTTGCGTGGATTTGCGCTTATATACTAGGATTAAAAGATAAACGCAAAGTTGCGAAGCATTTATTTTATTTTTCTGTGTTTCTGTTTGCACGTTTTTCCGAAAGTTATCAATTCGATTTTTCACCACATCTTAGTTAATTTAAAGATTATTTTTCTTTTTCGCTAAGTAACAGATTAAGGTTCAAGAGTTTCAATTTGAATCGAAACAGCTAAGTAGATTTAATTAGGATTAAAATTATAGTAGGTAATAGGGAAGTAACTTACTGTGTTCTTTCCAATTTATTTTATTTACCCAAAGATACAGAAATGTTTAAATGTTTTACCTGCAAAGACAGAAATAGAAAAATATTAAGAAGCTTATTAGTAAAAATTTGTTTAAACAAAGTATTCAGTCAAAATGCATTTGCATAGAAATTGTATTAAAAAAATAAATAAATAAATAGGTGGCGCAACAGGCGGTAGACACCCTAGGCCTAGCTTCTCGCAACCATTCGTTTGTGTGAGTTCCTATTTTTGGGACGAATGGAAGGGACCTACAATTTTATGCCGAGTCCGAACGACTGAATTGAGAAGCTTTTTCATGACAGTTATACTCTCGGATGTTAATCAAACGTTCCGGAGAGGTGGCGCAGTAGGAAAAACTTTAACATGCAATTTGTGTTTTTCCGGGGATAGAACCTGGGATCTCTCGCACATTAGTCCAGCACACTAACCACTGCACTACTGCGCCCATAGAAATCGTATTAAGGTTAGATAATTTAGCCGTTGCTTTATTTTGAAGCTTTGAAAATGCTGTTATTTTCAGGTATATAGCAGTTGCAGCTTTTAGTACTTTCAGTAATTTCAAACGTAGGAAACCTACCTAAGAAAGTACCTGAGGAACAATTAGTACCCTTGAAAAATATGTTTAACACCCTATTGGAGAACACGTCAAAAACTATATGATCAATTTGTAAGTGAAGCACTGGAATTTGGAAGTAGTATTGCCAAAAATGGTTTTAAGTTTTTTTGATTTAGACTTATCACTATTATGGCAAATGGAATGAAGTAGGTACCTGAGGTCATGAAAAAGCCCCCTTAAAAGGAGTCATCAACTAAATCTCGGGCCAGAATCACAAAATACATTTTATCAATTTATTTTATAGGGTGCACAAACCGAGTTTAAAGTCGATCGGAAGAAAATAAAAAAAAATCCATACAAACTTTGCCCCCCCCCCCCCTTCCATTTCCTTTTATGCGTCAGAAAGATTACTTCTGTGCAATTAGATTCTCTTGAGGTCATCGTTTTTCTAAGGGGATACTCTCATCACGGGAATCACCAAAATGAAAAAAAAAATAGGAAGTTTCAACACTACGTAAGTGAGTGAGTTACAGCTTTTCACAGTAAGCCAAACTAAACACGTCCAGGTGTCCAACACAAAAAAATCCATCAAAGTATAAGCCCGCAATATTTCCCTTTACATGATTAATGATGTCAACTTTCCAAAATTTGTCATTTGGAAATTTTGAATGATCAACTAGACTTATATTCCATCAAATTACGTTCAGTGCTTATTGAGTTTCTTGAGTTGATGCAATTTAAGGTATGAAGCGAATGATGGAAAATCTGACTGCCAGACACCGAATAATAATTTCATCGCATGAATACAATTTATTTTAAGTCAGATATGAGGCATGATATCCAGTTTAAGCTTACGACATCCGAAACCATCTACATTCTTCTGAAAACTCATCCTACTTCTGCCCATACTCAATTTAAACCTGATTATAATACAGTCGTAAATATTCCAATTTATCCCGTCCAGCAGACCAATCATTCAAGTCTTGTAATTCTGCTTTATTCTACCAGTCTGTAGAAGAGGTAATTTCGTTACCTAATCTCACATCCCCCAGCCGTAAGATATGCAAAAATCACTAAATTTCCAACTGCAAACAGCACGAAATAAACTCTACACGCACCGCATGCACTTAAGTACACCATGTGCCCAACTTTCTTCAAAAGAGTCATCATATGCTAGAAGTATGCATATATGCTGCATCACCATACCTCAAAAACTACTATTACAGCTACAGATAAATGCTTTACAACAACTGAGCAATCCCTGCAATACACTCAGAGAAAAATCCTGTGTAATATTGCCTTAACCGCATTAGGTAAAGTTTTTTGTATGGATATTATTAGACAAGCATATTTCTCCTTAAAACTAAGCACATTTGTATACGACCTAACTAATGGAAAATAAGCTGAATTGCCTAAAAATGCTTAGTAGTTTTAACCAAGAAATAACATGTTTTTTTTTTTAACTTTGTCTTTTATTGCTAGGTTAACTGCCTTAGATCTTAGACAACTTTTCTTAAAAAATTGGGTAGCGGTTTAACTTTACCTTAGGCCTAAAGGAGTTTTGCCTTAAATCTAGGAAGACACCCCTCTAATTGTCTTAAACTGTGTAAATTTGCCTTAGGCCCACTGTACTTTGCCTTACGCCTGGGGTTACTTTTGAAAGTAAAATACATAGTTGAATTCGCGTCCAAAAATTAGACAGTCTATTTGCAATTTCCGTAAAGCAAACGTGTAATTGTGTGCTTATATTTTTAGACAAAACAGCGGCAATTTTTGTTAATTAGATATACAAAATTCAAACTGCGTGCTGGCTTGCAGATTACAATAATAAGGTGAGTTTTAGCAATAGTGTCAATAGTTTCTATTATGGACTATAATTGCTGATAAAAAACACCATCCCTATTTCATTATCAATAACTTGTTTGTTCTAGGAAAAACCAAAATGTCCCCAAAGATGAACATTGATGTTCTAGAAAAAAGGAAACTCAACGCAAATGTTGTCGAGGAATGTAATAATGAAGGTATGTTTTTGTTTATTAAAATCGAGGACAAAGAAATTTATGTTTGAAAAAATGTATTTTTTTATTATAGAATCTTCGGATGAAACTGGTGACTGCTGGGATATTTGAATGAAATAGTGGATGGAAACTACACGAATATGTAGGAATATGGTCAACGAAAACAATGATACAAGCCGTCAAAAAAAATTGTGAAACTGTCCGGTATAAATAAAATATAATATAATAAAATAAATAATTTGATTTTCAATTAGCTTGATGGTTAAAAGCATATTATATATATACATATAACCAAAGGGGAATTCAGTAATTCACCACACTTATAGGCTAGCTAATAAACACCTTAGTTTAATCAAAATTTGCTTTAGCAATCTTGCAAAAATCAGGCAATTTCTAAGGCAAAAACATTTTGTTATTACCTTAGTAGTTAAGGCAATTCAACACAGTTATTGGCTAAAAATATTGGCAAAAATCACCTTAGTCTTAGGAAATATTGCCTTAGGCAAACATGGATAATTCAAGCTATATCTAAGGCAGTTCTACATTGATAATGTGGCAGTGTATTTACCTAAGCATTTTAACCCAACTTGCCTTAAAACTAAGTAAGCTCAAAACGGCCTTAGGGCTTATGCAAGTTAGCACTCGATTTAGGTAAATTTTACACATGTTTTTCGTTGAGTGTAGTATCGGTTTCCGGCCGGCAGCAAAAATCCCAACAGAAGGGAGCAACGCAGGGAATAGTTTTCTCAGCAATTTAACCCCGATGATAAACTACCGTCCATATGGCCAAAACCATCGGAAGCACTGGCACTGATAGTGCCACAGACAGAGTTGAATTTCATGCAACCTATGCCAAGTACCAACTGCTCAATGACCGAGCTAAATGGGAAAGGTATAAATCTTTTGCGGATTTTTTTTCTCCTCACTCCGGCTAGTCGTGGTGATGGTAAAGGCATCGACCATATATATCCAGAGTTACTCTCCAGTTTAAGCATTAACTTGACTAAGCAACTAAGCAGGTGGAATGGGTGAATATCCAACCGGATGCACCATCATTCAATGAAAGACCTTAACCAGATCCAAAAACACCATCCATTACATGAGGAGCATGTTTCGTATACTCGCACTATATGCATACATGTATATGTGTTTTTTCAAAGATTTATGTTCTGTGTTTTTGTTCGACACTGTACAGTTGAGTGCCCAAAACATCTCGCCTAGCACTACTCACCGATCTACAGGTGCGCCGTTGAAGAATATTTATAATTTTTGCTCCTTTTTGGAAATGGAAATATTTTCGTTAGTAAATCAGGCGAGGGAAGTTGATTGTGGGTGGTGGTGGTGCTTGGCAGCGTAGCAATGAATAGAACAGACTAGTGAAAGGGTAGGTATCTTATCAGTTTAATGGAACTCGCATGTCAGGCTGGTGGTGGTTCGGTTGAAGCACCATTTGCAATTTGCCGTGCTTCATACAAGCGAACACTTTCGGAAGTGAATCAGGACTGAGGAAATTCGAGGTGATTTTTTTCCTTGGCGCACAGCATATTATCAAGATTAATACGCTTCTGTGGGACGAGAAGGGATGCCCTCCTTTTAAGAAGACAAAAAAAAAAACACAATCTACCAACTATCTTATACATACATACGAGTATAGCACAGCCATGTCTAGCCATTCATTCATACTGAATACCTTTTGTTGGGGCCTGGTGGTGCTGATACTCGGCATAGTATAGAAATCTTTTAGTTTTCATTATGCACCTATTTCAAATGCGCACTTTCCGTGAATAGTTGAGATTGAATGAATGTTTAAATCACTGAATCGAAAGGCCAGAATAACAAGTGGATGGCCCTGGTTATACTCCGAACAGTCTTAGGGGGTTATTCGGTATTATATTTTGGAAAATACGACTGAGTAAAAAAAACCCCTTATCAATCGTGGGTATCGTTATAACTCAAGTTCACAGAAGCAGGATTTTGGAGAGGTCATGTTGCGTTTTGATGGCAACTTTGACAATATTAAACATTTTGACATTACAGAAAGCTAACTAAATGAGTGTCCTGAACTCGGGATATTCCTTAAATAAAAATGGATACATCCCCATTTAAATTGGCTAGGACCAAATTGGTTTTATTTTATTGTTATTTATATTTTATATTTTTCAAGGGATCCCTACGTTATCCCCGTTTCCAAAATGTGGACATAATTTCATTTTTTTTATCACTTTTTCCAAAATCTCCCAGGACGAAATCTCCTATGCCAAAATATCCCACATAATAACGTACCTCAATTTATAACAACATTTTTAGATTTGGATTTTTCTCCGCGACAGAATTAATAACACCAAATCTAAAAAGGAGGATTTTGTCTGGTGTAGATTTTATTTCAGGGTCTTTTGGAGTAAGGGATTTCAGTACAGGCGATTTAAGAAAGGGGATTTTGGAAAAGGAGATTTCATCACCAAACCCTTTTTTCTTGACCACTTGGAGATACTTATGTATAATTAACAAATTAATGTTTTATTCAATCACCAAATTATATGGTTACAGTGGTATAAATCCTCTTAAAAAAGTTGTTTAGTAAAGAAAAAATTGCTTGTCATAACAGGTCCGTTTAGCAAACATAATTCCCCTCGCTCAGTGCCTCAGCACACTACCCCACTGAACCAAGAAGGTTATTAGTATTACCAAAGGAAATGTGATGTCATTAGTTTATTCATGAATTTACTGACCATAACGTTCCATGCGACCCAGTGGTCGCAGTGGTGGTTGGTGGTTCTCGAAATATAATATTGGTAATTTTTTTCTATGTGAAAATTTCCAATTTTCGGGTCTGTAGGGCCTCTTTATTTGAAGAAAAAACGAAGAAAGAAAGCATAGAAATCGATTATTAAGACGTGGTCCTTAACACTCTGGATCAAACAGACTTCCAACAAAAAACTATAGACCTTCCAATTTTAACTTAGCTCCAGTTTTATCGACAGGTTTAAAATTCCGCAGCTAACTTCGTAACAGAAAAGTAGCTTTAGTTTTAGCCAGTTCAAAAATGTTTCAAATATCGAAAAAAAAAAAAAATTAAAACCTACATGCCAATCGCCGATGTTTAATTTTATGCAAAAAAATGTTACGTATACGACACCGTATTTTGCCGACTGTGAAATCGAATTTATCTGTCAACAAAAATGTTAGAATACGTTCACCAATAAATTCAATAATAAAATGAAAGTGTTTTCTTCAGGTTGTAGTTCGTTCAATAAACATTTCCGTCTACATTTTCCTAGTAAATATGATTTCAATTTGGCAGAACTATTACGAGTGTTGACAGACATTAGACAAATACTTGTATCCGAGTGAGGTTGTTTTATTGAGTATAATTTATATGCTACTATGAGCCAACGCCTTGCCATCTATTCTGAAAGAAAATGCTCATATGTATATAGATTTCGATCAGATTTGATTTCATTTACCATTCGTCCCAATGGTACATCAATTTTCCTTATGTCTTAAAAGTCCTCGTCATAAACTTTCTTGCATCACTCAACTCTTATACATAACTAAAAATACAACATCAACAATCGATGACACCACACAAGCAAATACGATGCACTGCACAGTGCACATACACACATACAAAAAGTTTCCCTCCTGCCACATGCACTCCGGTTTTTCTTCCACTCAAAAAGATGCATTCAATCAATCTCGATATTCCCTCAATCCCAGTTGCATCCTTTTAAACTTCATCCAACGGAATGTCGACAATTTTTCATGGAGAATAAAAAAATATCCAAAAAAAAATTGATAAAATGTCAAAAAGTTGTAAATTCAATAAATAAAATAAAATTGAACGATGCATGCGATTGCTGGTAAGCACTTTGAATGTTTTGCCATGCAAGTCGGCAAATACAAAAAGTTCGAGAGCGAAATACGTTCCGCAAACTAGAACACACCCAAACGCTTGCACAACCACAGGGGAATGAAATAAATCTGAAATATGGATATGAAGGCGGCTTCAGGGCAGCAACGCTTGAACGACTTCGCATAAATTTGCATAAGCAGACATGTCCAGAGATTGAATTCTGGCTTTAGCCTGTTTTGATGTCTGTAGGGGTAAGAGAGAAGCTGCACAAAAAAAAACAATAGTTTCGATCTCCTTCAGTGATATCCTGTAAAAAAAAATCTCTTGACATTTCGAAGCTGAAGTGGGTGGTGGGAGTGAAAAAAAAATGCGATCCCTATGGTATATCACATCACAAGCGCGTAGACTCTTAATCTTTATGAGCCGTTTTTAGCATACATCGGATGGATGTCGTATGAATACGGATAACGATTTGCAGCCGCACATGTGTTCTAGTCGCCATCGAGAGATCATTGCCAAGCCGAGTGTTCCCTCCAGTTATCCTGGCATGTAGGGCTCGTGTAAGATATGTCACCGTTTAGCATCTCCTGACATAAATACCCACATATAGCTTTTTTTTAAGAAGGATCCTAGTCGTTGGTGGAAGTTGTACTGCTAGAGCTGTGGGAGATTTTCTTTTTTCGCGTACAACTTTTTTGTTGATGTTGCTTTTTTTTCTTCACTGCATGGATATAAATCCATTACCGCGCTTCGCTTTGCATCGCATCGTCCTCTCCAGAGACTGCCGCTGCAAAAGATGTGTATGTGACAGGATCTACCAGCGTGCAGATACGAAACTATCAGTAGAGGATTTCAAGTGTTTGAATAAATCGTTCCATATGGGGGAAAAGAGCAATAAATTTCTATTTTTTTTTAGATGAGATGAGAGGCCATGCATCCAAACGCATACCACCGCTTGTCGTTCTAAGCTCCACCCTATTGGTCGGATGGTTTGGTGCATGGCCACTTTGTTTTCGCTACTGGCATCATCATCACCGTCGACGTCGTCATCATCATTGGAAATATATTCATTGCGCTGTATGTGAACGAAAATTTCCTGAAATAAGCAAACGAGCAAGTGTAATGCTGGGAAATATCCCACGACAGGATGACAGTTTAAAAAAGAAATACTACGACCATATGCGGAAAATTACAAAAAAAAAAAAAAAGAAAGCACATACATAAGTGGCACACACTAATCCACTCTAAGTTGGATTTTATCCTTCGGATGAGAGAATTGAAAAAAAAAATATCCAGAACACAGGATATAAAAGTGTCTGACGTGCGAGTCCTTGGATGTGTGAAATTTGTTATCGCCATCACCAGCGTTAAATGGTGGAAAATACTCTGGTGTGTTTTATTCGCCTGAATTTTCTTCCTCATTTTTTTTTTATTGAAAACAAAAAATAACGAACAGAAAACAACTTTAGCCAAGGTCTATAGTGGTTGCGAAGCACAATGCCTTTAGCGATATGAGATGGTCAAGGCTGCATGCTAAATCAGAGTGTGCGTAAAAAGAAAGTGTATTCCGGTCCGGCAGCACTTTTGTGTGATGGCTTTTTATGTAAGTGTCCGGGCAACGATTCAAAAGGATACTACAGTCAAATATACATAGTTTGCTGGTCTTCTCAATATATTCCAATAAAATACACAATTTTGTGGTAGATAGTTTGGAGCGAAGCTGTGCAATAATTTGGCTCGGATTGCATTTTCTTTATTTTTGAATATCCTTCCAGCTTGGTGCTTGGTCTTTTATATCACTTGAACAAACCTACTTGTGTCCAGTTCCTGGTGTGAGAGTTCTATATCGACACAAATGTGCTCATCGTTACTTGTCGACACAAAGATGTCGGAAGCCGTTTTTTTTTAGAAAGCTTTCATCCAAAGCGTGGCATACGTAAAAACGTAAAAGTGGCTTGCAGACACCACCCCACCCCCCCCCCCCCCTCCCACGCTTGGGGTCACTGTAGGATTTGAAGTAGCTTCAAGGTTGCATACTCCTAACTTCGCACCTACTCCAAATCAGTGACTGATTTTGATTTGGAAGTAAGGCAAAATAAGGTACAATATGTGAGTATATAATGTAGTGCAACATTAAACTACAAATGGGGATGCGTGCACCCTACTTGTGGATGGATTTAAAGAAATTTTTCATATACCAACAGTAACCGTAAACGGGAGGTTTAGAGATAAGCAGCATGCAGGATGTCCATACATATTCCACTGCATATTCACTGCGGATTTACGAAAAATGAGCCGTTTAACACACAAACATAATCGTAGCTATAATGTACTTGAAAGTTGTAACAAACAAAATTCAACCGAAATCAGTACTGTAGTCTGTATCTATTAGGTGAGAATTTATGCAAATTAAATGCCACCATGATATACTCTCATAATGTGGCTTTTATTGCATATGTATGGTAGGTGATATCACCGTCGCCTGATAGATCCATTCAACAACCGTATATGTCGACAGGAACTAGCACAGCAGTCAATGAATTTCGAATGTCCTAAGGCGTGTGAGGTATAATATTAAACTCACTTTAAGGCAGTTTCGGACGGATTCTCAAATTTTATTCGAATTTTAATTCTTTTTAGTTCTGAGAGTAAAACAGCAGGCAATAAATATTCCGAGCAATATTTCTTGTCCGCAACAACTACTTATTGCCCAGTTTTAACTTTTATTCAAAATGGTACAAAATATTTTTTACTTCACACACTATTGTGGGTACTGGTCATGCAAATGCGCACTTCAGCCTATACCTACTGCTACTCGTATCTCATTTATTTAACAACTAGCTGACCCGTGCTCACCTTGCGCCGCTCGCCTTTATCAAACAATCAAAATTATATTTGGTCCATTTAAGATTACACTTTGAGTGTTTCATTGAAACCTGTCCAGTAGTTTTCGCGCTTTTAGGAGACAAAGAATACGATCATAATATACATACATACATACATACATATACAACTGACTATAGCACTCACTGCGAAAACAAATGAACCCTTTTCGAATGCGAGGTATGTGGTTTTATTTTTGTTTATCGTGTCGCACGATCGCAAAAGTATATACATCCATTTGTAGCAAGGTATATGTGTATTGTTTATGTATATATTTTCACTTAAAAAAATACATTTTGGCTAAAAACTGTTCCTAAGAACGTGGCTATAAACGACACAGCCTATAGCAGTCTTACAGTCTTAAAGAACATTTAAAAAAAAGTTTCATCGAAATCTGTCTGTCCAGTAGTTTCCGTGTTTTAAACTGACAAAAAAATGCCTACAGTTTTATTATATGTATAGATATGTGCATTGCTCAGGGTGGACTGGACCTACGCATTTATCATTAAGTAACTTAACGTTTAAGTACTTCCACCAGCTTGTGTTATTAATATTCTTCTCTGTAATAGTTATTATACAATTTTCAAAGATGGCGTCCATTCATATTTCTGTGGGATACAAATAAGTAAAGTAGGTACTTCACCCACGCCAAATCTACCATCTGATGCCCCACAAGAGCACGAATAAGTAAAGGTTATTAAGAATTTGTGATTGTATTCTCGTCATTTTCGTTTAATTTACTTTAGCTTCAAGCCGTGAAAACAAAAAAGTGTGTTCATTTATTTACCTTTGAAGTAAAAAATATCCCGAGGTTAAAATATAATTTTCCCAGCCGTAGGTAACAGGCTTTACATTTTGTTCAAACTTGCTAACAAGTATAGAAACGAAGTTATTGATAAATATGAGCCTGCGGAAGTGTGGAGGTTTGGTTAATGGCTGTCTACGACAGATTTGTGTTGTAAATTTATAATCACTTATGTATTCAAATTTAACGATAGCAAGTAAATTATGTAAAAAATGTTTTATCTCATCGAAAGGCAATGTTAAGCTTATAGACAGAAAGATTTAATTAAGGTAAAGCGAGGTCCCTTGGGTTAAATTTGCCTTTATTTTAAAATTAACATAGTATCTTAGATGTGCAGATATCGAATAGAAATAATTATATTTTTAATGTGAACATTGGTGGTTGATTTAGAGTGGTCCTCGATGAGGTGAACTTAACCAAAGGTCCATTATTCTACTACTGAGAAGGACAAGTGGATAAAACTGTCTGTTCAGGGTCAGCTAAGTATTCATCTCTAATATACTCCAAACAACATTTTCTTCGATGAAATAGGTTGTGCCAGGAAAAATTCTGTTTCTTTTTCAAATTTCGTGATGAAGAACAGCGCGGCGCGGTTAGTTGAATAAAGGCGACCATTGTCGCCATTGATTCGATACGACAACTTGCTTGTGAAAGCACAAACCTGTCAAAATAAATAATCAAGGCATATATGGACTTTCGTTATTTGACACCTCTAAAAGAATATGACTTGAAATTGTTCACTAAAGCAAATCACTACCATAAGGCATTGGTTGCCGTTGCAATTACTTAGCTATGCCTACTTAAACACGAATTTCATCAATTCTCATAGGATGCGTGCAGAGTGCAGGTCGAAATTCCTTTTTTCTCCATATACGCTGCAGGTAGCGCTTTTGCCTATTCAGGGCTCATTGCACAGGACCAATTTTAGCACCCTTTGTTTTCAATTCAACCAAGGGGTAGGTAATCACATTTTAATGATTTCAGTTTTGATGCTCTGCACCTTGACGAAAGGGAGTTCGGTTTACAATTACTCCACAAATCGCTCGAGGATACGCTGAACTTCAAACACTTTCGCTGGCTGTGTTTATACGTGACACCCAGCCAACTGTGCTTACAAAACTGTCAGCGATTTCACATCTTTTCATTATTCAGCGGAAGTCAAGTGCGTAACAAAAATATATTTAACAATACCTACGAGTATCCACCTCATACAGACACCTACTTATACGGATACTGTCAAGATAGCACACCTCAGTGAAGGATTAAGTGGGGCGGTAGACAATATTTTTTGTATAGAACCAGTCGCAATATTTCGGCTCTTTCGGTAGGTAGCTCTTGTAATAAAATCGTGAACCGTGAAATGTAGATTTTGTGTGCGAAATGTATATCTTGCTTGTATTGTGTTCCTTATTCACCGCAAGTACCCTTGGTTAGGGATTCGTTACATCATCCGTCCTATATATGCGAATTTGAATTCATAAGTACGTTTACCTTCCGTTTCATTCTTTTCATGCAAATGTAGCGCCTCAACAACGACGATGACGACGACGGTAGCGTCGGCGGTTGCTATTTACTTTTCGTTCACTCGGGAACTCTCGGGGGTGATGGGGAAAAAGCCGCAAACATCCACCCATACTCATAGCAAACACATTCCTCATTTCGGAATCATAAGTTATAAATATGTACGACGCGGCTTTTGTGTGCCCTTCAAGTAAATCGTATTTAAATGTGTGTCCCACTTTACGTCATTATTCATATTTTATTATGTGAAAGTGTAGGAAGACAGGCCACAGCAGGAATAGCGGAGAGGCTGCTCAAAGGCTGTTGACAAAATAATAATACAAAGAAAAAAATCCTCTTTCATCTCCTTTCCTGATTGCATATTTTGCCTCCTGTTCAAGGAAGTGACTACTACAACTACACTATACATGTAGTACCTACACTGTTCCATAAGTATAGATATAGTTTGCGGCGGCGGCGGCGATGGTAGTGGTTATACCTTCTTGTAGTCTATTCAGCAAAACTTCACACACGATTGACACGTGAAAAGATATGGAGTGACGAGAGGACATTATTGATGAAGTTGCCCCTCTATTCCACAGGCACACACATAAAGTTCTTTGGCTGTCGTCATTCACGGCATGGAACTATTTAACAAGGCCACAGCTCAGGTGGATGTAGTGTATAGATAGAGCTGTATGTATAGGTATACACATACCATGAGGTGAAGCTATGTCAACAGAGACTTTGAGCGATAAGTTGAATGTTTGGGGCAACTGCCCGGAGAATGGGAGAACCAACGTTTCCGAACAAAATGTCCTTTGAGCTTGCAGTGTAGAATCATTTTTTTCTTTTGTATTCGAAAGAAAGTTATCGTTCAATGTCGTCTGGTTGAAATGAATATGTACAAGTATAACTTTCTTTATGCAGTCGTAGATAATAAGGTGACAGCGAGTATGATTGATTACCATGAGTGATTTTGAGTAAACTTTGCTTTATGTGACCCAGCAATACCTTAACAGGTGTTGTTTTCACCTTGTTTGAGTGTATAACAAGCCATTAAAAATGTGCTCAGTGTGCACTTGGAAAGAGTGTAGTTGTCACGCATTTGATAATGCATTTGAGAGTTCAGATTCAGAGGGCTTGAATAGAGAAGATTTTTTTTTTCATGGTATCACCGATCAAATCAACATCTCAATCCGTCCAGTGCACAAAAACATAATTGACCAATCCATTTTCGCACTCGTACAGTCGCTTTTTTAACAATTAGTGCTCAAACGAAATTGCCTTCAGCAATTCAACCGCAATACTCGGTATGCTGGGAATGCTCATCAGATTACAATTCAGCCTGTCTTCGGTCGTACTATGAAATATCGAGATTCATTCATAAGCCGTAAAGCACCAATGTGGAATGCTTTACAAAACTCTGTTTTTCCTCCTTGAAATTGAAAACCAATGTGCATCGGTATCTCGTATATCTTATCTATCGTCATTTCCTTAACACCCGCGCTGTGTAGTGTAGTTCACCCTACATTAAAAGAGTAGTCATACTCTCTTTAGCGCGTTTCTATTAGGTATAAAAAAAACTAAACGAATTAACCCCTTGCACCCAACACCGGATATGACATTAAATTGGATCAAAAAGCTGAGAACATTGTATCAAAGCGCACAAAATTTACTCAAATTTATGAATTGATCTAAAAATGTAAGAAATCCATAAAACTCCGCCTAGACATCGCTAACTGCTGAGGAGTACAAATCCAAATCCTTGGTCCTCTGATTCTGCTATATAATCTCGATCCATATAGAGATTACATATTTTGCCACAAATTAAAAAAAAAAATACAATTTTGTTTTCTATTTAAAAATGGCAAAAACCGAAATTCTACAAAAATAATCGTAAATACGAATTTGTAAATTACTGGTCTCTTCGTAACAGAAATTATACCTTTGTTAATATTAAGGTAGGTATAACTTTTCTGAATGTTTCAGCCCCCAATCGAAAATAGAGAATAGGCGAATTGCTCTAGCAACATCGCAACATAGGCATTGTAATTTTGTAATATAGCCTATAAATATGTTTCTATACAGCTTAACAGTTGAGTTTCGAATTGGTTGCCTTTGATTTGATGAATGTAGTGTACGACCGTCAAAGCTTGGATCAAGGCGTTCACTGCCTCAAGTTTTGGGACTCGACCGACTTACGTGACTAAAAGTGATTCGGCTATATCGATATAAATCAGAAGACATGATCTGACTCAGTCTGCGTTGATAGTGCAGTTGCCTGGGGGAAAGATACTGCATTTTTTAAAATTTAATTTACACACACGATCGGTCTATGGTAAACTGGTCCTTACATTGAAAACAATATTGAAAAAATGACCCACCAAGTGACCCAACTTTGCGCCTACACACAAGAAAAACTTAGTCGTAGCATATACGAATGATTATTTGCCTTAAATATTATATACAGAGATGAAGTCAAAAGCTGTTTGATATCATCATTAATAGTTTCCGTCTATATTGGGGATTATTATCGTATTGAAGGATATCCTTAATACCTCATTATCACTTTGTATATAAATCGCTTTCAATAAATTGAAACCCAAATAATATTACAAAAAAAATTAAATGAATTTCACGATCGTCCAAGGGACCTGAAATATACGCATATTGAGCAGAAATCGAAAACCCAATTCCACAAGGATCATCAAAGCACATCGCCCCATTAACTTTTTCGTCTTTTCACAGGTAAAGTTAATGTGTCGCCCTTTGGCTCCCTTTGCCATGCAGAAATTTAACGAAATTGGTGAAAGGATTCACCAATAATCCAACGAAGACATCTCCTGCATTTCAATGTCGGTACACCTCGCTGCTGAATCGATATAAAATCATGTTCGAGGAATAACCCCATGTTGGAATCCTTTTATATATATGTACCGAAAAGATGGATCAAACTTATTCATGACACTGCACGAAAGCCTTTAGAGATTTTTTGTTTAGTATCTGTCGTACCTTCATTTTGATTTTGAGGAGGTTTTTGGTTTTTTTTTTTTTTTTTGTATTATTTGTTATCGCTCACTTGTTTGAGGTCTCAACCCCATACATCCTTTCTGGCTCTTAAATTGATTACCATAAAATTTCAGCCACGTCCGAAATGGAGTCATGTGCCATAAGCCTATGTATCCTTTTTCATTTGAAGCGCCACAGAAGATAGAGACGCCATGGCTTTCCATGGAAATCGATTCAATCAACCAACCCCCCATCAGCTCGGAATCTGTCGAATTGAAGCTGCGCCACACAAAAAAAGGTGGAAATAAAATAAAGTGTCAGAATGGAGCGCCCACATAAATGAACGAGCCACAGAGTGTGTTGTTTTTCGAGTGCGTTGTGCAGGAGATTTAGGAAAACAATTCGAAAGGATAGAATTTTGTGTGCTCAAGGTTTATGGGAATCTTTCACATCCACTTACAGCTTCATCTTGGCCAAATAAATGAATTGATTTCACTAAAGTTTGTTGGAAAGGTTTTGTTTTGTTGTCTGAGCTATATCAACTAAGAAGCACCAGTGAGGTGCTACAGAGAAATTGCCTGTTCATATGTAATTGGTGGTATTTATGGGACGTGATGCGCGTATTCGGTTAGGGATTTTTTTCGTACGCAGAGCTGTAGAGGTTTATCTGAAAGACTTCTTGATCAGGGGTGTTTGTTTTATTTAGTAACTTTTGTCTGTACCTAATGCAGATTGGATTAGATTTTGACGCAAAAATCTGGTTTAATGGTAGCTACTTCGAATGTAATTTCTTAGTACACAGGTGGTAAACTTCACTTTATTCGTGGGTTTCGAATTGAGTAGATACAAAAAATTGTAGTGTCGGACCGATGGATGACTCAATAAAATATTGCCACAAGTGGGTGAATGATATACGGAAGAAGAATCCTTTTCTCCTTAACCGTTTGGCTATAACCGACTTCGAATAAACTGATACCCACAAGCTGCGAAGAAGGCACATGTAACTATACCAGGCCATAAAACTATTGAACACATTTAACCCTCTTTATATGAACAAATTACATCCACCAACCATATGTGTGCCTACCATGACAGATTTATTTATAAACTCCTTCAATTCTTATGCTAATATGTTACGTTCACAAATCGAATTATTATAAGCAAACCCTTATTGATTACTCCTAACCTACGTCAACTTGACAGCACTTCTTTTTTGGATCGAAAAAAAAAAATACCTCCCATTTGGTACATCCCCCAAACAAATACTTAAGATAAAATCCCCTGCGGTATTTATGTAGATTTATGATCGATGAACTAAACCGTTTGCCACTACCAGACTTTAGGGACGCATTATAAATTTCAACACACCGAGCATAAAGCCCTTTGCCTCCCGTCCCCAACACATTCATTTTATACTTTCTCTAGTCCCGTTCTCAAAACCCTCCAGGGTGACATTTAAACGGAAATGAACGGAGAACGAACAATACAGAAAAAAAAACCCTCACTTGATAGGGTAAGAAATGTCACCCTATTCCTCGCTTTGGCCGCCACTAAAACCGAACTTCTTAAAGGACAATAATTTACATTTATTTCTTACTCATCCCTTTTGCCGGTCGTGGTCTCTTTGTTTGCTCTGTTCCGGAAATCTTCCAACATAAGCGACACTAAACTTTTCATGTTTACGGTTTTGTGCAATCATTAGGCCCAAATAACTTCCTTTATCGACACTGAGAAGCTGTAGTTAGTATCCTCTTACATCCTTGGGGTGTTGTTGATACCCAAGTTGAGTATATATTGTGATTTATCTCGATGATATACTGCCTAAGGCTATATACAACCAATGAACTGGTTTTCCTTGGTCTAAACTTTGATATTTAAATTTGGGAAAAGCAAACACAAAATCCTGAAGTCTTATCCCACTTCTTAGACATTTTTGGGCAAACAAAAATTATTTGCATACAATGGTCCTTCTTCATATTTTGACCATTTTATGATTTAATTTGTTTAGTTTAGCCAAAAGAAACATTAAACCATTTCACTGACGTAATTAAACGAATTTTAACATGGGATGGTTGAAAAACAGTTGAACCGAAACCCACCCCAAAAGGGCTCTTGATGATAAATGGACAGTTGTGCAAAGAGATTTTATAATGATAAACTTCAAGGCGTACTTTTAGGAACTTTGTAATTATACGTGGCGTATACGTACACTAAACTAAGGCCAATTCATATTTTATGACACATTTTCATTTCTGAGAAATATTCTCCCTTTATGATCCTTTCCTAAAATTCGTTGCAAAAAAATCGCTTTCAATGGTTTAATGTAAATTATTTGCTGTTTTTTTACGGTGTATCCATTGTAGGGAATCTCTCAATGGTAAATATTTGTTTCTACATGCTTAGTAATCCTAGAAAATTGTCATGACAAGACATACGTCTCATTGGCTTCAAATTGCAAGAAAACATTTTGCAATTTCACTTTGACAATTTATTGTAACGACTTATAGTACCTACCTACAATAGTATCATCGAACTATTAATCGCGCTTTTTAAAGTCTTATTGATAAGTTTAGCTCTCAATTAAATCTGACATCCACCCCGGATCGAGAGTTCGCGTCTCACCCAACACCCAACTCATTTTGGGTGTTATTTCCTTTCCAAGGTTTGTTTTTTTGACAAACAGTAAACCCCAAAATAGTAAGTGGAAATGCATAAGCAGTGGAATAAGTATGTCCTGCCCCGAAGAATAGCGTTTGGAATGCTTTTTTTTTTCTATGGGAGGTGCCAGGCCCCTTAGTCCAATCCACCCCGGATCGAGAGTTCGCGTCTCACCCAACACCCAACTCATTTTGGGTGTTATTTCCTTTCCAAGGTTTGTTTTTTTGACAAACAGTAAACCCCAAAATAGTAAGTGGAAATGCATAAACAGTGGAATAAGTATGTCCTGCCCCGAAGAATAGCGTTTGGAATGCTTTTTTTTTTCTATGGGAGGTGCCAGGCCCCTTAGTCCAATCCGATATTCACAGAAACATTCCCGGGCCAATACAATACCTAACATTGTCTAAAAATTTGAGCACAATTGGTCAGATTTGGTAAGATCGCTCAGATCGGTAAGATTTGGAATGTGTTTTTTTGTATGGGAGGTGTCACGCCCCTTTCTCTAATTTTTGTATGTAAATTTGGACTCGAAATATTTCGAAATATTATAAAATTTTTAATGTTTTTTTGTTTGTATGGGCGGTGCCAGGCCCCTTTGTCCAATTTTGACCAATCTTTACAGGAATACTCCTGGGCCGATATCTAAAAATGTGTGTAAAATTGAACTCAATCAATTCGTTTGTTTTCGAGATATAAGATTTTGAATGCATTTTTTGTATGGGAGGTGCCACGCCCCTATAACTCATGAACCAATACTCCTACAAAGACCGTATACACTTATAATTATAAACCATGGTATTAACGTCACCTTTCATGGGAAATTTCCAGAATCAAAATCGGTTCACGCATTACAGAGAACATTATGGACAAACATACAATACAACTTATTTTTATATTATTATATAGATGTTATATCAGACACTACTGTTTGTTGAACCAATACAAATCTTATCTACAAATTTGCTGCATAAACAAAAAAGCACTATATAAAGGGTCCATCTGACCATAGACCACTCAGTTCTGTATCACACTTCGTTTAAGCCCAAGATTTCTCCCCACCAGTGGTAAGGGATCTGAAGCTCAATAAAAATACCTACTAAAAATTAAAAAGTTGTTTCATTTAAAAGTTGGTTTCCGTTCGTTAAAAACAGAAAGAAATATATTTTTTGTGTTCAACAAGAAACACAAATAAAAGTTAGATTTATTGCTCTCCCCATTTTAACCTTCGAAAATTCAGTTAGGCATGTTCAGAGGAAAATTTAACTACCGTTCTATTTTTTTTATCCGCCCTATCGCTTTTTGTGATCAGATCAACCAAATCAAAAATACGTATTGAGCATCCGACTCTGAGCTCGAACTTTTGTTATAATTTTTTTAAAAACGAGAAGGAAGCGTTAAATTAAGAATTGTGAAATTCTAGACTGTACAGTGTACACTCCAATTTGACAACTGAGGAAGCAAACCAAATTGTATCAGGAATCTCACCCTATTAAAATCACTGTACTCGTTAATCGGTTAAACCAATTTTAGCCGCTCTGATGTGACTATAAATTATATCAATACTAGGTGAATACCGAGGATGTGATTAAGCGTATAGCTTACTTTTGTAACAATAAAATTACTTCTCCTTGCTGCAGACTATTGCCACATTCCAGCTACGCTGTAGGTAAACATCTACAGTGTAGGCCGAACTACCTAAAGCGGCCAAGACCATATAAAAACATGGACAGCCCTTAAGTAAAACTGATAAAAATCTTCTTACGTTTGAGATGATGAGTACTGATTGAGTGCTACTATACTTCAAATAGTTTGCTGATGAGTAGCACATTGTCCTCATTTGAAAACCCTCTTTACCCATTAAACGATTTGCGAACTCTATAAATTGCCGCAAAAAAAAAAACGATTCACAGCAACGAGCAACTACTAGTGCGTTTCGAATTCTATTCAACGAATTGTCGCTTCGTCGACAACCAATACTGCCGACGTTCAACGAATAATCCTTTCCCTCGGTTTGATTACATTTAACTTATGCGTTCATTAATTGCTTGACTGCACTCTTTCAGCCCCTAAACGCCGGATGAGCATAGTCAGCACCTAGATCGGGAACCAACATTGCTTTTGCGAAGAATTTGCGAAGAGTGCCTGCAATCGAAATCGATAGAACGATACCGCACACCGTAAACCATGTGTGTGTGTGTGCCTGACATTTTGGTGTAGATACCTACTAGTATGTGTACGTTCTCCGTATTCCCCGGTGAATTTTCCAACTAATCACCCTAATGGCAAAGTAATTATCCTTTGGAAATACATTAGGCCATTAGCTGTGCGGTTGCTTCCTGAGGACTGCCGCAGAGAGATTTTGAATAATATTCAATTAAATATTGAAAACCACTACATAAATCTCTGTCTTTAATTGTGTGCCGAGAGCTGGTCGGGTGGCATGCTGCGCTACTATGTTACCCAGTCATACCCCTTTTTTGGCCAGCTTGAATTCAAGTCGCTTTAGGAAGCGCTGCCACATGTCGATGTGTGTGTGTTTGTGTGCTTTTCTGGAATTAATGTGAGCCAAGCGGCAAACCCATTCAGTCCGCTTGTCTGCTGCTGTATTGTTGTTGTTGTTGTTGTTATTGGCCGGATAATATTCTGGTTAGATGGTCTAGCATTCTGCAAACAGCCTTAAATACATATCACTAGAGGGAGGTGTAGGTATGCACAAAGGCATTACCATCTGTAGTGAGGTGTGATACATGTTGGCATCCTAGCGCAATGAGCCTCAGCTGCAGTATGTGTCGAAATATTGGCCATCGACATTAGGTGCGGTTTCATATCTGTGGGTCGTTATGTATGTTCACGTAGAGTGAAATAACTTGGCCAAATATTGAATTAATCTGGTCTGCTGAGTAAAATTACCCAGTCCCATCTGTCTGATCGGCCGGCCATACTGTAGGTGTACCATATTATTTTGATGAATGATTGTTTCCGAATACGCTTGATTGAGCTTTTGCATTCGTGGGAACAGCAAGTATGGAACAGAAACTATATCCGTAATATTTAAAGGTGTGGAAGTAATTACTTCTGCCCAATTTGAGTGTTAGCTGTAGTTGGACGAATATGGTATACATTTATTGGACATTTAATAAAACAACGTGCTCAGGTAGATATGGTTAATTGGAAATTTATATAAATGTAGTCATTATGCTCATAGACATGGGACGACGGCAAGTATATACCTACACATGAGATGTTTGGAATAATGGTATGTGATGCCACGTCATTTGATATCTTAACATCAATATTTTAAATACATTTTTAACCTATTAATCCCAATTATTGGATTTACTCCTAGCTCGTTCTTACATATTTATCCAAATCTCCTGTTTCTGCAGGCTGTTTAACCTTCACTTTGTCGCATAATAAAAACTCCTCATCCTGACAGCGAACACCCCGGTGTAGAAATTGTCTTTCATTAATTGAACTATTGAACATTACAGTATTTACCTACTACAGAAACAAGTGATTGCAATACAAACAAACACAAGATTCTACTTGTGCGTGCATATTGTCAATATTATCCTTGGATTTAACAATCTTTGAAGACGAATTCTACATACAACTTCGGGTAAATGTAAATCTACACCCAGGTGTATACAGTCAATGTAGTCGAAAATATACTAAACATTTCGAAATTTCTGCAAAATATAATATCAAAAAATTTGCATTATTGTCTCTTTTCCGGGAGTACAGATCAATTCAGTCACTGAGCTAAAACGATTTTAGAATTGGCAAAAAAATAACTGAGATATTTAAAGGTGAAATCTGGGATCTACACCCGGGTGTATACCGTCAAGGTGAAGGTTAAATACGAAATGGATACTTCGAAAAAGAATTATAGTACAGTAGTCCCCGGATTGTTGCGTCGGGGAAAATGTACAATTTTCAACCCATTTATCCGAGGGACGCACTTACGAGAATCCCGTTTAAGTGCGTTGTCGACGCAATAAGGAAACCTCCGCTTTATTGCCTTGAAAACGCAATCAAACGTTTTTATTAATATTCAAACTAAAAACTGAAGAACACGAACAATGTTCGTTTGTGAACGCTTCAAAAACTCGAAAAGTTTTGCTCCGATTCAGCTCAAACCCTTGATATTGGACCGAGATGGTTATTGTGAAGTTTGATCAAAATAATCTCTGTCTTTAATTGTGTGCCGAGAGCTGGTCGGGTGGCATGCTGCGCTACTATGTTACCCAGTCATACCCCTTTTTTGGCCAGCTTGAATTCAAGTCGCTTTAGGAAGCGCTGCCACATGTCGATGTGTGTGTGTTTGTGTGCTTTTCTGGAATTAATGTGAGCCAAGCGGCAAACCCATTCAGTCCGCTTGTCTGCTGCTGTATTGTTGTTGTTGTTGTTGTTATTGGCCGGATAATATTCTGGTTAGATGGTCTAGCATTCTGCAAACAGCCTTAAATACATATCACTAGAGGGAGGTGTAGGTATGCACAAAGGCATTACCATCTGTAGTGAGGTGTGATACATGTTGGCATCCTAGCGCAATGAGCCTCAGCTGCAGTATGTGTCGAAATATTGGCCATCGACATTAGGTGCGGTTTCATATCTGTGGGTCGTTATGTATGTTCACGTAGAGTGAAATAACTTGGCCAAATATTGAATTAATCTGGTCTGCTGAGTAAAATTACCCAGTCCCATCTGTCTGATCGGCCGGCCATACTGTAGGTGTACCATATTATTTTGATGAATGATTGTTTCCGAATACGCTTGATTGAGCTTTTGCATTCGTGGGAACAGCAATTATGGAACAGAAACTATATCCGTAATATTTAAAGGTGTGGAAGTAATTACTTCTGCCCAATTTGAGTGTTAGCTGTAGTTGGACGAATATGGTATACATTTATTGGACATTTAATAAAACAACGTGCTCAGGTAGATATGGTTAATTGGAAATTTATATAAATGTAGTCATTATGCTCATAGACATGGGACGACGGCAAGTATATACCTACACATGAGATGTTTGGAATAATGGTATGTGATGCCACGTCATTTGATATCTTAACATCAATATTTTAAATACATTTTTAACCTATTAATCCCAATTATTGGATTTACTCCTAGCTCGTTCTTACATATTTATCCAAATCTCCTGTTTCTGCAGGCTGTTTAACCTTCACTTTGTCGCATAATAAAAACTCCTCATCCTGACAGCGAACACCCCGGTGTAGAAATTGTCTTTCATTAATTGAACTATTGAACATTACAGTATTTACCTACTACAGAAACAAGTGATTGCAATACAAACAAACACAAGATTCTACTTGTGCGTGCATATTGTCAATATTATCCTTGGATTTAACAATCTTTGAAGACGAATTCTACATACAACTTCGGGTAAATGTAAATCTACACCCAGGTGTATACAGTCAATGTAGTCGAAAATATACTAAACATTTCGAAATTTCTGCAAAATATAATATCAAAAAATTTGCATTATTGTCTCTTTTCCGGGAGTACAGATCAATTCAGTCACTGAGCTAAAACGATTTTAGAATTGGCAAAAAAATAACTGAGATATTTAAAGGTGAAATCTGGGATCTACACCCGGGTGTATACCGTCAAGGTGAAGGTTAAATACGAAATGGATACTTCGAAAAAGAATTATAGTACAGTAGTCCCCGGATTGTTGCGTCGGGGAAAATGTACAATTTTCAACCCATTTATCCGAGGGACGCACTTACGAGAATCCCGTTTAAGTGCGTTGTCGACGCAATAAGGAAACCTCCGCTTTATTGCCTTGAAAACGCAATCAAACGTTTTTATTAATATTCAAACTAAAAACTGAAGAACACGAACAATGTTCGTTTGTGAACGCTTCAAAAACTCGAAAAGTTTTGCTCCGATTCAGCTCAAACCCTTGATATTGGACCGAGATGGTTATTGTGAAGTTTGATCAAAATTAGACAAAGGGGCGTGGCACCGTCTATACAAAAAAAAAAACATTCAAAATCTTATATTTCGAAAACCACCGAATCGACAAGTTCAAAATTACTGACAATAATAGGTATTGGCCCGGGAGTATTCCTGTGAATATCGGAAAAATTAGGCAAAGGGGCTTGGCGCATCCGATACAAAAAAAAAACATTGCAAACTCTATTTTTCGATAGTACCTAATGGAAGCCAAGGTTATCTAGGCAATACGATTTTTTTTATTTTTCTATTTTTCACTACGAAGTGTGCAGGGTTGTACCTAAATACCTTATTTGATGTCCTTTTCCATTAAGGGTTGATGTCGGCAGGGCTTTGTAAAATAGACCGCTTTCATCGACATTGAAAATGTCTTTGGGTGTATAGTTTTTAATTAAATTGGATCTGTATATGAAAACCTTCGGCACCTCATACATCAGGAGAGGAGCCTTCTCCATGGCATGTCAATATGGCAATTGATTTGACAAGTGTCTTTGATTTTATTATATTTAGCCGTAAGTACAAAAAGTTGTCCATGCTATTTTTGTGTGTGTTCATTTAACCGGGAGGTTTTGTATGAAGTTTTACGAGAAGCTATACATTTAGTAGCGCAATTAACCGGGTAAGACCTACAGTCTGCGCTACTAATATTGATATGGCTGGAAACAAATTCAAAAATGACACTATTTTTTTCAAAGGTGGTGGCCGAAAATTAGGCGAGCTTAATAATAGGTATACCGTATACTACGGAAGTGTTATCATATTCGGTGTGTATACTGTACACCACTTTGGCATCCTAATTGAGGAATTATGAAAGTAAATTAAGTTTTCTGTGATATAGAAAAAGATATTTATAGGTACGTAATTTTGTATATGGGCATTCGAGTTTTTATGATCTAGTTTAAGAGCCACGCTTGCTGAATTTACCACGAGAACGGAGAATATTGACTTGAGTTCCAGGACTATCTGAACACCTCCAAAAACTTCGGCTAGGTTTCCGAGAGTTTGTCTTAAAGTAGAGCTTTAGGTAGAAATAGCGGATGCAAATTTTTTCCAAAATAAATAAATAGTTGATGCAGCAGGTCGTTATGGGATCCTACCTACGCCTAGCTCACCACAGCCCTCTGTTTATGTGAGCTATTTTATTTTTGGGACGAATGGTAGGATGAATTGAGAAGATTTCATAGTACCTACAGTTATGCCCCGTTCACAATGTGGGCGTGATAACTAGAGAGCGAGGCGAGAATCGCTCTCGCCTCGTTCTCGCTTTAACCTCGTCCGGCAATTCACAATGAAACGTGGTACGTCGGCGAATTTTTCTAACAACGAATAGAGGGACCACTGAAACTACAAAACCATATTGCCACTTCGATTTTTTTTACAAAACAGAGCTGCACTTTTATTGTTTTTTTTAGCACTATTGCATGCAGTTTGAATATTCTAAAAACAACCGATTGGCAGTTTTCAGGCGTCGCTTATATAACTATCAGTAAAATGCAACCGAAAAAATTCTGTTGCTTTTTTTGAGCACTTAAACTTAATGACTGAACTCAATCTTGGTCTTAAAATGTTGCTTATGAATTATAAAGTTAGTTCAAAAAAAAAATTAAGCAATTGTTGTCTAAGGTTGAAAACTCACCGGATAAAGCAAACCGTGTTTTTTTTGTTTCGCGAAACAAGAGCACATTGTTTCTTATGAGGCAACACACACCAAAGCAAATGAAACAAAACACATGTTTTTGTTTTTAAGTGTTTCGGTGGTGGTTGTCGAAAATACATGCCATTGTATACAAGAATAACACACACCGAATGCAACAAAACTGTTTCGAACCAGCGTCGTTGACGATAATTGCCTACTTTCTTAGAGCGCAACACACACCAAAGAAAACAAAACATAAAAACCAAAGCAAAACAGAAACCCATGTTTCGTTGCCGATAGTTAACCTGTTGTTTTTGCGAAACAAAATTTACATGTCGTTGTTTTTAAAATGTAAATAAGATTTGCACAACTTCATTGTCTGAAGCAAGTCGTAAATTCCACACCAAACAAAACAAGAAAGCGAAACGTGTTGTTTTGCTACATTCTGTTTCGCTTGGTGTGTGTTCAAATAAAAAAAGATTTTTTTGGAATCAAAAACGTGTTGTTTAATCTAGTCTAC
Source organism: Cheilosia scutellata (assembly GCA_955612985.1). Classification (NCBI taxonomy): domain Eukaryota; kingdom Metazoa; phylum Arthropoda; class Insecta; order Diptera; family Syrphidae; genus Cheilosia; species Cheilosia scutellata. The sequence goes on along the minus strand of OY015312.1, from coordinate 27,060,647 downwards.
ATTTTCTAGAAAATTAATTTATTCATTTTTTCGTACGTACAGCTTTTTCTGTTGAACTTCTTAGTCAATTCCAGAACAGGTTCCAATGAATTCCTATGAAAAGCTTACAGTCTTACATCCTAATAAAATTTGCTCAAGAAAATGACCCCCAATAACCAAGAAATCAAAAAGAAACACACTCAAAACATATATATTTTCGGGGCAATGTTTGTTTAAAGAAATACGAAATTCCCCTTTTTACCGCCATTCATTATTATAGGAAAATAAGTTCTAACATTATCGCTGACTTATTTAAAAATTTCTCAGAATAATCAAACCGTATCAAAATAATAACAACAAAAAACGATAAAAGTGCCGCCCTGTTTGCTTGGGAAAATACAAGTGGCAACCTTAAGTACATTTCTATGAAAATGGCGTCGCTTCCCACTCAGAGAGTAAATGTCATCGGTGTCTCGGGAGAGATTTTTCCAAATTTCCGAAATGGTCGCGAGACGAGGCAACGAGTCTCGCGCCATTGTGTATTGCTGCATGCATTTCCTTTGATTTGAAATTATTTGTCAACTCGCGCTAGACTCGATCTCGCTCTCGTCTCGCTCTCTCGCTGTATTGTGAATTGGCCATTATGCTATATGCTCTTGGAGACGTTCGCGAGAGGTGACGCAGTCAAAACAACACCTCAAATGTAATATTTTTTACCGGGGATCTCCAGCACACTAACCTTTACGTCTTTCTCAGTATGCAGCCAGATATGTATCCTGCGACCACGCTGCTTCTGCTAAGGCTGTTAATTTCCACATTGTTGTTGGTTGTCCCAACCCATCGTTCTATTGTAGTGATTTCATGTAAAGATCGTTTAGCTAATATAGGACAATGCTTTAGGAGGAGCTTAGATTTTTAAGATAGAAATATTTGTATGTGTTACCTGAGCCACAGAACAAGACCCTAAATCTCAGGTCTGGAATTTTAGCAGTCGTCATTCCGCCCGACATCAAGAGGTTTATTGTATAAAGTAAAACATTGAAAATGGTTTCAGATTCGCAGAAATATATTTATTTTCAGTCAACTACTTTCACGGCCAGGCAAATGATTACAGGCCACTATTCAGTGTATTTATGGTAAGTGTGGTTAGTCGCTGTATAGGGTATAATAGCCCGTAAATAGTTCGTCGTTGAATCTTCTTTTCCGCACTCCATCATCACAAACTGGACCGAATATCACTCGAAGAATCTTTCCCTCAAAGCATCCCAGAAGGTTGTCATCCGCTTTTGACAGGGTCCATGCTTCTGCACCATACAGCAGTACCGGGATGATTAAGGTCTTATAAAATATCTCCTTGGTTCTATGTGAGAGGAGGCTTTACTTCTTAGATGTCTTCTTAGCCCGAAGAAACAGCGATCGACAAGAGTGATTCTTCGCTTGATTTCTGCGCCGATGTCATTTTGCGAAGTGATAGTGGAGCCCATGGTATACAAAGTCTTTAACTACTTCGAAGTTGTATTATTGTCCATCGTGACGTTTTGTCCGATTCGCCGATGTTGAGAATCCTTTATCGTTACCAGCATTACTTCGTTTTGTCCTCATTAGCAACTAGACCCATCTTCGCCGCCTCCGTTTCGATGCTTGCAAATGCGCCACTGACATCTCGCCGCGTTCTCCCAATAATGTCAATATCAGCATAGGCAAGTAGTACCTCTCGTGTTGGCTTGTGAGTTTCGTACAATTGCTTCAAGTAAAGATGTTAAAGAAAGTAAATGATAGCGCGTCGCCTTGTTTCAAACCTTTTTTGACATCAAATGGCTCGGTGGCGTTCTTGCCGACTTTGACGGAGCAGCGAGATTTCTCCATCGTCATCCAGCACAGACGGACGAGTTTGGCTCTTAGACTAATGGTGTGTATCGATCTGAAATTCCTAAGTTTTTCCCTAGATCAGTCGGAGTGTGAAAATTTGGTCGATGGTTGACTTTCCTATGATTTAAAACCACACTGATATGAGCCCATTAGGTTGTTGGCGAAGCATTTTATGCGTTCATACAATACAGCCGACATTATCTTATACGCGACATTCAGGAGACTTATTCCTCTGTATAGTTGTCGCATCCCCTTTCTTGTGGATGTAGTAAAACAATCCAACAAATAAATAATATAATCTCTCACAACAAATGCTCACTAAGTAAAGTCCCTTATATAACTTCCTTAACTTACTTAGCAACTTATTAAAAAGTGGAAGTAACACAATCACAAGGACGTGCTATTATGCGTGTTAACCAATTCAACCCAAACCAATATCTCAAAAGGGTATTAATTATTCGAAAAGTTGAACCCATAGAGTATAAAAAGACAAACATTGCACCCTCTTTTCGTATCACAATTACCTCTTTAACTTTGAAATCATTAACAAAATTTAAACTCAAAAATATTTACCATTATGTCCGTCCCTCATTAGGTATCATTTCACCATAAATCAAAAAATAAACATTCTAATAAATACAAACGCCGTAACGTTGTTGTCCAGGATTAGAGTTAATTTGTATACAAAGTGTCACTCATTTCCAAAGGAATTAACTACCAAAAGATTGACCGGATAGCACCCATGCTGTCCCCACTCAAAACTTTTTTTTTGTCTTTTCTTAATAAAAATACGGAAAAGCAAATTTCCGATCCCATTCGCCTTTCCGTATTTTTCCCAAACAGTAAGAGTGTTGGGTGCTATATATGATATTAGTTTGATTGGGGTCAAAGCCCGCATAAGGTGAAGATAAAGTGGTTGTGTGTATACAATATACATGATCCAATTATAAAACTATTTATTCAATGTGAGAAGTTATTTTTATTTTTTTAAATGCCATTTAAATTTGAAACGGAAGACCTAAAGCGAGAAGGAAATTCACCCATAAAAGTCTTTCCCAGAGGAAACTCAATCACCCACAAGTCACTTGAAACCCAAGTATCTACACTCCTTCACAGCATATCTACACGTTCAACTATGAATTCAAAAGGAGTCTGGTGCAGTAGTGGCATGAGGAAAAAAAGGAATAAAAAAGGAAACTGTAAAAAAAGAGAAACACAAAAAAAAAAATCACAGGAAGGACGACTTCAATATAGTTTGCATTGCGACGGCTGACGTTGGAGGGCATTAGCCACCTCAAAATATGGACTAAATATCAGAAGAACAGCATTATTAGTAGCATTGTGTCACAATTTCCGATACAGCTACCCCACTTTTTATTGGATTTTGTTTTTTCCTTCCTCCGTATGTACGAAGTATCCGAAAATGCCAAAATGGTCGATTTATTTAATTTTCATAGATTAGGTCGGGATCTTTCAATGGGCAACTGAGCAACAACAACATCAGTAATTTGAACTCGGGCACGGAGGTGACGAAGAGGACGCATTGACATACACATACCCAAACACTCAGGATAGGGGTTGCATATTAAAAGAATCAGGCCAAACCGTTTTGCGGAGACGAAGTTTTCTTATCGTCTTAACCCCAAAAAAAAAAAATGTAGGTCTAGTTTTTATTTAATTTTTTTTGTTGGGTTTCTCATCTTTCTTTCCTTTTCCTTTTTTCGTTTAGTTTACGTGACATGAAGGATAAACCATGGTAATGCGGGAGTGTGGATGTGCGTGTACTGTAAGGAAGAAAAATGAAATCCAGGAATTCAAGACGAGAAATGAGGTGGTTTGTGTGAAAAACTTTTTATTGCCTTTGACAGATGTATCTAATTTTTCTTGATCGCATTTTGACAATCCACCACCTAAGAGTCTGACGAGATATAAAACTGAAATAAGTTTGCCCCAAAGAAAGGCGAAGTAGTGTAGAAATAATATCTATAGTACCGCAGTGGGGAATGAATCTGAAGTACTATGTGTAACAAGTAAGGGTACCAATTTATTATTGGTAATTGCAGTTAAAATGAACCCATTGTCAGACCACAAATTTGGTGTTCGGTGTTTTGGTGTTTTGAAATTAAGTGTCTTGTAGATAATAATGTATTTTTGGGTCTTACAAAAGCCTCAGTTTATTTTTCTTATATACCCTTGACGTATGAAAGGAAGAGCATTACTCGTGGAATAATTTGCATCACCCAATCTAATACCCTTTTTGAGATAAAATGTGTCAGCTTGTTTTTACAAACCTTAATAGCTTCGGTACCCTAACCCCAAAACCATAACCCCCAAACTAAAAATATATATTGGATATATGAAATCTGGCCATTGCTATGTTTCGAACAGACTCAAAGAAACCTAATACGAAACTGTGCCGGAGTGAATGGTAACAAGTTGCAAACGGGTTAAGATGACTTTTGTGTACCCTGTAGCGAATGTAGTTAACATTAGTTCTATTGACTAACCCGATAAAGTAAAATAGTACAAACTATATGCTAAGTTTGAAAGTAAAACAGTTTTGCACCACATAATGTAACTCAAAACAAAGTATGAACTCAGAAAAGAAGACACACACACAGTTCACATAATTCCATTTGTGAAGTTTGGTTTTCAGTTATTTTTTTTCTTCTGCTATTCGCCCTTGTATTCTCGTTGGGCAAAGAGCGCCAAAACAAGAATTCACACCAAGTCTGGTATTAGGGAAAAGTTTATCCTCTTTGGTCCTGTGGCAGGAGTTGCTTGCCATATACTCTCCACAAACACATTTTCCCATTTCTGTAACAAAATGTCATCTGAAATGCGAAGCGGAAAGTGGTGAAACATTACAAGGGTAATCTCCGGTAAAACAACATTTGTGCTAATCTTTACAAAGTACTTTTGGCTTGTTTCTCTGTCTTGCTTTGCTCTATCGTTCCCCAGCAGCCAGCAAACATAGTATGTCAAAGGGTACCATATACCTATCTACTGCCATGGTATTGCAAAATGTATTCGAAGTGGAGGGGTAAAACTTGATGAATTTCATAAAATAACGCGTTGATTGTCCTTATACTAACATTTATTATGAACGGGGAGTGGTATAGATGCGAGCATGTGAGCTAGACCCAAGTACCCTTGTAACCAGCCCCATTAGGATGGAATGGAGCAATGGAAAACTTCCTTCAAATGGATTTGTCATAGTTTAATGTTGCAGTGATGGCAGAGTTTTTCCTTTTTGTTTCACTGTGGGGAAGCGGAATGCCTCTCCGTTTGGTGTGCTATAAATTTCCACATGAGAAAAGTGGATAGAGAGCGAGATACACTTTCAGGTCTATTAATTGGAAAAAGTTGTTAATTTTTGAAAAGTTTCTGTGTTTAAATGTTTGTTTTTGAAAGCTGTTTAGAATGTTTTAGCGCGGCTCATAGTCAATTTAGTTAGAATGTTGTCGGTGGTTGTTGAACATAAAGTCATATTTGTATGAGTATAAGTGTTGTGTATGGGTTAAAAACGAGTAGGAAAAGTTTCTCAAACAACAAACTTATTTTTTCGTTGTACTAACAACATACCTTGTATAATCTTATCTAATAAGCATTTTGAAGGAAGTAATACAGCTGAAGGCAAAGGGTTGTAATAAGTTACCCAAGAAATTCTTAAAAGTTATAGTTATCTGTGATGGGATCAAATTAACGAGTTAAGCTAAATGGTTTAGGGGAAAGGAAATTGCTTGTGTGTGGCATGTAATAAAATAATTTATAAAAGGTTAGAATAAGCGCCACTTTAAATAAATGTTTGTTAGACTTAATAACACTTGCAATGTTCACGAGTTACGTATGCTGGCAAGTATGTATACATGTACAGTTGCGTTCACGAAAATAGTAGTGCTGCTCTACACAAAACTTGAACCAAATAAAACGGTACTTTTTCCTTTGAAAAATATAAGGATGCAATCTTTTTGTTTAGAATGCAAAGAAGACAATACAAATTTCAGAAATCCGTTACCTTCGGTCAAAATTTATTTACTTTTGACTATTTTAGAGAGATGCACTACTATTTTCATGAACACAGCTGTATATACATAATTTTTGTATTTGCCTATTTGGCCCTCAGTTGTTTAACCCTAGAAAGGTAATCATATTTTTTAGTACATTAAAGGTAATCATTCGTCGAATCGACGAAGTAATATTGGACTCCAATTTTTACGAAAAGTGTGCACAAAATGCTTGTTAATTTTAATAGTTAATATTTACAGACCATTTCTTTAAAAAAAAAAATCAAAAAACTATTTTTTTAAAAACTTTTGCTTTTATATTGAAAAATGTGTTGGTACCTTTGTTTTTTGAGATCAGTTCATACTTTTTTTTATAGAAAATAGAAAAATAAGAAAACATAACATAAAATCATAAGAACTTAAAAATTAACTCATTAAAAAACAAAAATAAAATATATCGCAAAAAAAAATAATTCATTTTGAGCATTTGTTATAAAGCTCAACTTTATGCTCCCAGCATATGATTTCCTTGTACGTATCGTATGATTACTTGGTCTAGCACCATTTTTTTTAAGGACAATATGTAAAAATGTTCCCTTTTCTTTACATTTATTGCATCTACGTTGCCCTCTCTTATTTCTTTGTTAATTTTGGTGGTATTTTTTTGTTAAATATTAGATCGAATCGAACACTAAAAGTTACGTAGAAGGTAATCTTCGTCGTTTCGACGAACATTGGCGCCATTTTTCGATCAAAACAAGACTTACCCAAACAGTTTTTTCGACGAAACTCCACAAACTAGAAGACCTTAGAGATGGCTGGTGTGACACGGAGAGAAGATGCGATCGGAATAAAGATCGAAGAGAAAATCGAAAAAATTAATTTGATGTTCGTCGAATCGACGAAGATTACCCTTCTAGGGTTTATTAAACATTATTATTTAAATCACGTATATGAAGTGCATTAAATCATTGAACATTTTATGGTTTGTCTTCGACCGAAGATTAATTTCTAATTGTAAATTCAGAATGTCGTAAACGCCAAAATACAATTTTTTAAAGTGGGCATGCAGTATGTACTTGTACTAGGTTTTCGAAGGTGCTCTTTCCATTTCTGCAGTCATAATCTAGCCTATCACTTACTGTTACTGAGATAATTGGTGTGCATTTTGTCGTACATCCACAAAATAGTTTTATTTTTGTTCTGTTGTAACGTAACCGCCATATTTTGGCATATATGACAAAAAGTTCATTACAGTAAATGACGCTTATAAGAAACACGCTTATAAGAAAAGCACGTTTATAAGAAACCTGAACAAAAGCACCGTGTACGAGCACATTTACACCAATGTAAAAAACATACCTTATAAGAAACACGCTTATAAGAAAAACACTGATATAATGAATTGTTTTTACAACACCGATTCTCAGTTTTCCTCTGAAATATGATGTGTATAAGAAACTTTTGTATGACACAAAAAAATGTCCCATTTAAATGTTCCTTAAAATGTGAACAAACACGCCCTTAGGAAATATGTACATGCATTTCTGAACTCTCAAAGAAAAGCCATAAATGTCAGTTCAATTTTGTTTGTGTTCATTTGTGAAATTGAAAAAAAAAAAACATTTCACGAAATAATATTTCAATTAAAACGAAACTTATACACTCCGCGCCACTTGAATATCACACCTCTAAGGTCGGTTTCTATAGCCCACTGGTCCCAAACCAAGCATGCTAGAGGCTAATTTTTTTAAATTAAAGTTCATTTAATTGTTGTGATTTGCCCAGAACGAAGATTTAAAACTGAACCTTTAAGTATTAACAAAAAGTTATTATCTAAAAACCGGAAAAATGTGGGGCCGTAATTTTGAGCCACTTAAATAGAACACTTAAACGAAAAAACTTTTTAGAGAATTCTGCTTCTTTTTAACACAAACGTTACCTAAATTTAAGGTAATTGGTATAGTATAATAGATTTAAAAAAAATTGTTCAATTGTGTTTTGAGCCACCTTCCTGCTCCAAAATTCACACATCCGGTTTGGAAGGGATGTTCGAAAATGGCCCCTACATCATACCTTCAATTCTGTTATGCTTATGCATCAGCCGGTCCAAATGATTAGTCTCTTTGTGGAGGTTATGGAAATAGTAGCTCGCAATCCGGGCCTTCTAAATTAATTTTTTTTCGTCTGAGAAGACCACACAATAGGTCTGTTTTTTCCACATCTATCTCAGTGAAGTAAAGTAAAGTAGGATTTTTAACAAGCAATTATAACAACTATATAGAGTCTCGAAAGTGTCAAACAGTTCGTAGTTGTTGTAATTGCGTGCTGAAAATCCTACTTTACTTTACTTCACTGAGATAGATGTGGAAAAAAACAGACCTAATGCCAAAACAGAAGTCCAGGTTACATGTGCGCGACAAAAACGGATGCGTTGCGCTTTTCGAACCGGGATAAAGGGTGACTACTTCGCATTCGAAATAATACGACGAATGGTTGTGAGACTTGCTTTGATACCACATTTTTCCCTGATTTTTGGAAAAGAGTCGTTAGAATTTGACGCTTTTTTTAATATAAGTCCCTGTAAGCGCACTGTGGATGAGGCCTTTCATGTTTTTTTTTTCATAGTTAGACTCATTACTTAAAAATATGGTATAACGTGTCGGCTCCTCTCGAGTTTCTTAGCTAAATTTAGACATAAATAGGCGAGCGTCCTTTAAACTTTGATTTGTTCTTTTTCCGACTCGGTTAAGGATTTTTCTCCACCCATTTTATTTTTTTTTAAATTAATAGTCGAAATTAACAAAAAAAATCAATCAAAGAAAAATATGAGACCACGTACCAAAGATAACGGTCAAACTAAATGCATGTTCTATTCAAGTGGCGCAAAAATGTTGCCTATTTTTATTTCAGCGAATGCTAAAATAAAGTGGAAAAAACATATAACGGCTCTTTTCCAGAACTTGCAATTTGTCACAGAGAAAGAAAAAGAGTTTCCCAAAAATACCAAAAAAATAGATGAAAGTTTTCTTTCTGAAAGAATATTTTTTATAAGAAACTTCTGTTTCTTATATCCGTGTTTTTCTTATAAGAAACTTGTTTCTTATATCCGTGTTTAGGATATAAGAAACACACGCTTATAAGAAACAAAAATTGTGGCATTTTGGAGTTTCTTATAAGCGTCATTTACTGTATATTTTTGGCATTTTTTGTGTTTAGTTTTGTTTTGTCGTATAATAAATACGGTAACAAATTTCAAAATAAATATTAGAATTGTTTTGTCGTACTTGTGATTCGGTAGGATATGAAACCGAGCATATAGCTAATATTATACATAGGTGTGATACAACACAAAGGCAAAAAATTATTGCGTCTTGGTTTGTTGTACGTGTATACAGATTTCAACAGAAATGTGGAAATAATAAATATCAGAGGATCAAGAAAAATAATCCAGTCGCATTGGTAAATGGTAAATCGCGTTGAGCAAGGTTGTACTGTGCTCCTAAAAAAGGGAAACACCAGTCCAAAAATGTCCACAAGGAATACTTTCGTGTAAGTACCATAATCGAAATTATTAATTTCCTCATACATATTATTATACCCTCCACAGGAAGGTATAATTATTCACTTTGTCATTACATTTGTAACGCCAAGAAGGATTCACCGGAGACCCTATAAAGTATGTATATATATTCTGAATCAGGATCACATTCTGAATCGATTTAGCCATGTCCGTCTGTCTGTCTGTCTGTTGAAAACACGATAACGTCCAAACGAACCGACTTAAATGAATAAAATTTTGTGGGAGGACTTCTTTTTACCGTTGTCAGGTTGGTATTAAAAATTGTCTATGTCGGTCAAGTAGTTCTGGTACCTCCCATACAAAAACAATATTAGTAACAGGCGTGTACCTGTACAGTATATACAGTGGAGGGTATCAAAGCATCGGCCAGGCCGATTATAACACTTTTATATTTCACTTTGATTTGACTCATCTAATTTTAGATTAATATTGATGAGATAATTCCTACTGAAAATTAATTTGCGAAAAATATTGTTGATCCTAATTCTATTTTATCAGAAAACGATTTTGGTATTTATGAATTTCAACACTAACAAGGATCCCGATTTCATTCTACAATGAGATGAAAAACACACCACAATTATTTAATCATTCAAAATAGGAATTGACCTTATGCATTAATTTCATTTTATAGTTTCATTTTTCTTGCTAAAAATTGAAAAATTGCCCAGCTTTGCTCGTGCCCAGGAATTGTATTGTTTATCTCTAGATTATGTTTTTTCCCATCACTGTGGAAAATAGCGTTTGAAATGAATTTTTTTTTTGTTATGAGAGCCCTTTTGATTAATTATGCCCGGTTTTGTAAAATGCTTCAATCAGGCAATTTTCAGGGGCCTGTAACCTGTAACACAAGGCTCCCGGAAATTACGCCAGAATTGTTTTTTGGAAAAAACAACAGAAAATTTTTATTTAGTCAAAATTGGAAAAAACAACAGAACATTATTTGGAAAATACGCCAGAAACGTTGGAAATTATGCCAGACAGGTGTGGAAAAAGAGCCAGAAAGTAAAATAGGAATAGGTACCTAACATTTTTAAGCATCTATAAAGCTACATATCTATACGTGAGGTGTTATCAATGAATATCCGCTCAGTTTTCACGCATTCACTTTTATAGTACTATACATATGTGTATTGTGTAATGTGTATCTCTAACACCACGCCACCATATATCTTCGATGTGATGGATAGAAAAAAAAACATCAGTTCCATATTTCTGCATCGCAAAACTTTCCAACATGCTCCCTGTTTCGCACAGTGAAGGAGCTTTAGTTTCTTATTTTTTCAATGGCTCGACATTTTTCAATTTTTTCGCCATCGGATGTTGAGATGGCAGCAGGCATCTTGCGCCATAGATATTTGTGTTGTTTTGTGTATATGTTTTTTTCACTTGTGTATTGTTTGCCCTTAGGGGCGCATAAAACACCACATTTGGTGAAAATATTCCATAAGGCATTCGACATGTGTGTGAATCTTCTTTGCTGTGTTGTTGTTGTTTTGGAGCTGTTTTGGAACACTGACTAGTGACTGGTGCTGTTGATGTTACCTCGCTCGGAATCAAAAGAAATTACATTTTTGTGTTTTATCCTGGGGGTTGAAATGGCGCAAGCAACATGCAGTGAGTGTGAATGAACGTGTAGCAGGCATTCGACTTAGCTAGCAGTAGTATAGGTTTGGTTGGTGGCACCAGCACATTCTTCTTGCCATTTTTTGTTTTGTTTTTATCTTGTTTGTACATATTTATTTTTTACGGCGACGATGATGACGTTTTTATGAAATTTTGTCACCTCCTTGACAAACAAAAAAGTATAGATAATGGCGGGCAAGGAATAAGTCCACGACGAGAGTGGAAATGAAATTAAAAATGCACTTCGCATAAGAAAATGGTTGAAAGTATGGAAGAGAATTTCAAAGAATTGTGCATCTGAATGAGGGGATAGATAGATAGATAGATATTTATTTTATTTAGCTTAGAAAAGCCATTTTCGGTTTATAAATAGTTTACAAGAGTGGATTATTTTGGACTTACAGTACGTATAAGTTTAATTTTTTGTTATAAGTTTAAATATAAAAGTTCTAAATTTTATTCAATTAATTGATCTTGCAAAATCTGTTATTTTTCTTTTAAATAGATAAAAATTTGTTTCGTTTTTTATTTCTGTTGGTAGACTGTTGAATCGTTGGAATCCAGTATAATTAATTGTTCGCTGGCCTCTATTCGTTCTCGCCCTTTGAATTCTGAGATCGCCGACACTCCTTAGGTTGTATGCCTCATCGTCCCTTGTTGTGACATTTTCACGTAGGTAAATTGGACTCGTACCATTTCTTATTTTGTAGATTAGAGTCATAGCGTTCACGAAGACTTGTTGGTTTACACTTAGCCAGTTGAGGGAATTTAACATTAATGTTATTGGGGTATATCGATTTCTTTTTAATATTATTCGCATCGCTTTATTTTGCAAAACTTGAAGTCTATTCTTTTGGTACTGTGGACAAACAAACAGAATACTACCACAATACTCCAAATGGGGTTTTATAATCACGTTATACACTTTAACGGCACAGTTCAGTGATACACTTTGTCTTATTCTCCTTAAAACACAAATTTTTTTACATATTTTTTTGCATATATAGTCAATATGTTCACATAGGGTAAGCTTATTGTCAAGGATGATGCCAAGATACTTCACTTTTTCCACAATTTCGATTTGCACATTATCAACAAGGACAGGGGGTATATGAGACAATATATTATTTATAACGATACACTTAGTTTTATCAGTATTTAGTATAAGCTGATTCATTTTCAACCATTCACTTATAGCTCTTAAATCTGAGTTTATATTTTCTACACATTTCACTATGTCACTTCCACAGGTATACAGAAGAAGACCGTCGTCTGCAAAAAGGACTAGCTTTGAGTGCTTCACAACTTTCACCATATCGTTAACATATAATAAGAACAAAATTACACCAAGAATTGTTCCTTGCGGTAGACCTTTATTAATTGCTAAAGGGGACGACACACTATGGTTTACCCTTGTCCTTTGTGTTCGCCCAGTAATAAAGGATCTGAACCAGTTTAGTTCCGTTGATTTTATACCCATCTTTGTCAGTTTATTTATAAGTATTTCTTGATTCACTGTTTCAAAAGCACGTCTAAGATCCAGGAATACAGCTATAACGACATTTTTTTTATCTACATTTTCTTTCCAGTCACTAAACACATAATTAACGCACGTTTCACAAGAATGATTTTCTCTAAAGCCAGATTGATAAACTGTTAATATATTTTGGTTTATTAAATGGTCATTTAATTGCACTTGAACTATTTTTTCTATAATCTTTTCGTAAGTTGGCATCATATTTATTGGACGGTACTCATGGCATGTTTTTGCTTCATTAACTTTTTGAATTGGTATTATTAATGATTCCTTCCACGATTCTGGAAAGATTCCAGTACTAAACGATAAATTGATAATACGGACAAGGACAGGACCGATAACATCAATGGCATCATTAAACATACGAACGTTGATAAAGTTAAAGTCACTCTTTTTGTTAATTAGTTTTATTGCACTTATTATGTCAGGGATGTCTATTGCACGGAACTTAAAGTCTATATTGCACTCTTCAATTAAATTTTCGTATTCTAAATATATCACAGATTGACTTAGGTTAACTATGCTTTGGATGAAAAATTGGTTAAATTTTTCGCATAATATTGCACTATCATTTATATTGACCCCATTTTCAAATTGCACTTCAATTATATGTTCCTTGTTCTTGTTTAAAACAAACCTTTTTAACTGCCTCCACATGTCTTTTTGTGTGTTTGCATTGTCAATCTTCGTCGAGATATAAGAAGACTTCACTGATTTTAGTTTATGCTTATAAAAGTTTCTAGAATTACGATAATTAATCCAGTCAGATATATTATTTGTTATCACAGCCTTTCTATATAACTCTATCTTTAACAATTTTGCATGTTGAAGATCCTGGTTAAACCATTCTGCATTTTGGAAGGGTATCATCTTTGTTTTTGTCATTGAGGCTACTACACTTTTAAGTTGTGATGCAAAATCTCTACTTAGAGCATTAATGCTAAATGGTTGATCTGTTCTAAAACTTTCAAAAACTGGACTCAGTCTTAACTTCGATATAAAAAGGGATTCAACATATTTGCAATATTTAATTTTCTTTTGACTTTTAATTTTTTTATTTTTACATATAATTAAAACTTCAATTGTCTCATGGTCACTCACATTTAAAAACTGGACAACACTTGCGCTTACCGATTGTATATTGTTTGTTAATACATAGTCAATTTGAGTTTTGGAGTTCGGTGTTATTCTTGTCGGTTCCGAAATAACCATTGAGATGTTTGTATCGTTTAAAATTGACGCAAGCCGACGTCGATACGTATCCGTGTATTCTAGCCAATCAATATTAAAGTCTCCAAGTAACACAAATTTACAATTACGGTTATGGATCACCTCAATTATTTCTTCTAGCTCTATACAAAACTCTCTTTTTGAGAGGGAGTGGGATCTATACACTACACAAACATCTATCACAGTATTTTCATTATATTGCACTTTAACCATTAGACACCATAGTTTCATACAAATGATGATTTTTTTCACCTTTGAACACTTAATTTCATTTTTAACATACAGAGCTACACCCCCAGTATGTCTGGATTCACTTTCACTGTGTAACAAATGATATCCGTCCAATTGGATTTCATTAGATCGATCTTTTACAAATTGTTTAGTTATATGTGTCTCGGATAGTGCTATAAAATCTATGTTTTCTCTTTCGACTAGACATTGGATTTCATCAAAGTTACTCGATAGGCCTTGTATGTTTAAATATATACACCGTAATGAATTTAACTGCTAGAATTCTACGCGGTCTTCCGCAATTTTTAGTTTCCGAGCAAAAACTGGGCATTTGGGGTCATTAGCCGTATGATTAATATCCACATTCAAATTTAGATTTCTATTTGCATTGCAGCAATTAATGCACTTTTCACTATCACTATTACAATTTTTAACATCATGGTTTCCCGAACATTTAACACATATTTTATCTTTTGTGCAATTTTTTGCCGAGTGGTTAAATCCACAACAATTATAACATCTTGAAACATTTAGATATTGGAAAACACGACATTTGTCCCATCCAATATTTACTCTTCCAAGTTGTAAAATGTTAGTATTGGCAACACCGTCCACTTCTAATATGGCATTAAAGCTCTTTGCCTTTGGAGACATATACACATGTACACATTTAATACTAAAATCACTCAATTTATTTTGACACTTCAGAGATTGCACTATATCAATAGCTGTTAGCTTCTCACTCATTCCAACAACAAGCAGCTGTGGCTTTCTTTGAGCGGGGGCTTTAACGTCATATGCATCACTCATTTTTGTTTTGATCTCCCTCTCGATCATTTGCACTGATTTTTTGTCACCTCTGATTACCACTGCACCATTCTGAACATTTTTTATTTGATGGATTTTTAGGGCCATTGTAGTGGGGTTTATATTTTTTTTTATGTCTGTATTTGTTTTGTTATTGTCCTGATTGCTTCTAGGCTTTATTATTATGGTCTCACTTCTCTCTCTTGTTGCTTCAGCGTACGTCGGCTTTGTTTTTGTTTGAGCAGCTGACGTGGAAGCCACCGGTTCTTGTTCATTTTTGTTCTCTTTGTTATTCTTTTCGTTTGCAGTAATTATTGTTTTCACTTTATTTTGGATGCACTCACTAACTTTGATTGATGTGCTCTCGTTTTCGCGCACTTTTCTTTTCTTGTCCACATTAATTGGGGAGGTGCTCTCATTTTCGCGCACTTTTCTTTTTGTTTTGCCTATTTCTTCCTTTTTTTTATCTACCTTATCAATCTTCTGCACACTATATAATATTTTTTCTATATTTTCATTTTGATTTTTTAACTTGTTATTATTGTCGGTCACTACCATAGTAAGCTCGTTAACAATTTCATTTCTTATTTGTTTTACACTATCATTTACTAAATTATTATCACTTGTCTTCTCTTTTATGTCATCTTTAAATGCAATAACCATATCACTAATTTGTGCTGATAGATTATTCACACTCTTATTTAAAATGTCTATAATTTTTTCATATTTTGATTGCTGCTTTTCCAACAGGTTCTCATATTGTTTTAGAATCTTACTGGGAAATACTAAACAATCATTACACCAATAACCAAGATTTTTGTTTCCTCTAAGTAGTTTAATATCATACCTACTCAGATAATTTGCCTTCGCAACACAATCGATGGAACACTTTTTTGCAGAACCCGCTACAAGGAATTACATTCCCGTCACCGCGATTAAACCTTGCATCACATTTTCCGCAAAATTCATCCATCGCATAGAATGTTTGTCACGAAAATAAAACAAAAACTTATAACTTCTTAATTCCTTTGAATTAGAATTAGATTTGTGGTAATTATTACCAGCAAAACTAAGAAGAAAATAGATTTAATTTTATATCACTTAATAACTTAATCACTCGACATGATGATCATGTCGAAAAACAAGAGTACTCATCATATAATATGTGCTGGGTGTCGCTGTTCGCTGATATGTAAGCAGTAAGCTGGTACTGGGCTGCTGGTGTTACGTTGCCTATGTTAGCTGTCAGTCAGTCAGGAGTTGATGGAGTAACATTTTTTGTATTAGTCTGGATGAGCTCCAGAAAGAGCATCACGTACAAACTACGGGAACGGAGTATTGAATCCCTCTTTACTCCACAAAAAAAAAAATCCTTGGTATAATGCAAATGCCTGAAGTGTTTGATTGTGTGTTGGCATTGGGACAAAAAAAAATTGTCTTCAACTAGAAGTGGGTATATGACGTTATCAATGGATTCTTCAGAATGCTCTATTTTGTTCATGCTGTTGGAACTATCTATGCATGTGGGGGTGGCTATAGTATTTTTCCTTTTCCTTAGTTTGAATTTTCTTTAGGAAGCGACGTGTCAGAGTATTGTGTGACATAATTTGGATAAGGAAAATGAAATCGTACATTAGATATTGGCGGGCGGAAAAGGATTCAGCTTTTTATATCACAGACTTGCATTGATTTAACTTTTTTTTTTCTTTTGTACAAACTGCCAGGACGTGCTGATGTATTAGGGATATTCAATTTACGAATTGGCATCGGATGTGTGAAGAATAATGCTTAGAATTATTATAATAGAATTGACAATGATTACGATGAGACATGCAGGGTGCATCAAACTTTAAGCAATTATATGTATGTATGTTTATTGTTTATGCCTTAATTTCGGAAACCAAAATTAATACATGATGATTAATATAGGCAATAAAGATCCTGACTTTTAAATTTTGATAACCTTAGCCAGAAAAACAGGGAGTTCCAGTTAACCAGTATAATCCATATCGCCCATCAAAGTAGGTGACCTCTAATTTGGAGGTGTTACCACTTAAAACGCTAAAACGTCTAAATTATTATTGGTACAAAAATTGTTTTGTACATTTTGAAAAGATAATATAAAAAAGTTTTGGCTTCTTATTATGACATTTTTTTTACTTAAAATGCTTTTTTTTTTCAAATTTGTAGGTATAAATAATTTTTTATATTTTTTATGAAATTTTTATTCTTAAAAAATTTCCTAAAAATGATGGCATCTAAGCAATTTTTTACGTACATTCAACAGAAGTGGTAGTAAAAGCAATTTTTTGTCAGTCAAAAATGAAAGGTTTTGTCGTAGTTTCTCTTCAAAAAACTTGAGTTTATTAAGTAGTATTTAAAATATTTAAGATTATTTATTACATATATATATAAGATTATTTGATATTCCCCATATACATAATATCATATCTCTATATTTAAAATTGTGTAATGGCTTTCCTTTGTAATTTTATGACGAAATAAAAATCTATCTATAGGTAAGCTAAAATTATAAAAACAAAAATGATGGTAGTATTTTAAAGCGTGCTTATCAGGCTGATGTGCCAATAACTAAATTATACCCTAGCTCTAGTTAAGCGCTTATGGTTTGCCCCAATTCTATTACTGTTGTTAGTTGTTAAAAGCTAAAATAAATATGCGTTTGTTTGAATATATGTAACTAAGCCGCTGTCACCATTTGACCGCCACGAGTCATTTTATGTATTTTTGTTAATATTGGTGACATAAATAAAACCAGCATTTTAGTCGTATTTTAATTTATATCCAAAGGCATACCACATCTGATGTGTAAGCAAATATCTATAGGGGAGATGGTAATCCATTTCCAAAATGATGCCCACCTAGCAGTGCTGTTCAATTACTGTTTCCACTAATTGAATCGCCCACTGGGATTTTCCGCCAATAGCAGGAGTAGATGGGTAGATCTCTACTTGATTAGTTAATTACATTTATTTTTGTATAAATGTATATATTGAGTCAATTTTGAGTGCTAGGTTGAAGGTACAGCAAATAAAAAGTTAGCAATCGATAATTTCCCTCTATAACCCATTCGAATGCTATATAACCATGTATATAAGAAGGACACATCCGGTGATGTTACCTTGCCAATCGGTGAAAATATTTGCTGTTTCACATCCACACTCACTGAGGAGTCATGTTGCGTACCAAATTATAATTGAGTTTTCGGGCTATTCGACAATACGAAGTCCATGGTATTTTTTTATTTTTTTTAATTATCCTGATACTACTCACATTTATCAAGCGCAAAAGGTTTTTGTTAAATTTTTAATGGAGTTAGTTTTGCAGTTAGTAAATTGAGTTTAGTTTTCCATTTCTGAAATGAGAAATATGACAAAAACAAAAAAGAAAAACACGATTTCAGTCATCAATTTAATATCCTTTCCAAATATTGTGTGTCCTGTGTATTTTGTGAGATGTCCACCCCCTATATTGAAAGTATAATTCACTTGTGCCATTCGAAACAGGAAATAGGGTGCAATATGCATGCATACTGACTGCGCGGGCAAAAAAAAATAATAATTGACATACTTTCGTCCGCATTGCAGTTGTTGTATGTTATTTCTGTTATAGTTTTATTGCAAAACTAAGGCAATTTTTTTGTAGATTGAATTTCTGTCTAAGAGTCAGTCACTGCAAATTGCAGCAACAGCAGTTACATGTCAGGCATGAAGATGTCAATTCTTATCTTTATTTGCGGCTCTCTGCTTCCCCTGGGTCGATCGGTGTGTGTGTTAGTTTGTTTTCAATGTATCCTGTTCCGTTCTTCAATTTTCGAAATAGGTACGGTAGATACATACCTACAAATTCGGAAATACCTCACATTTTCTGTCATATTGAAGTGAACTGCAGGTGGTTGGCAAAAACAAGACAACAAGAAGAATTGTTAAGAAATTTGAATTGAATTTGCTGACTTCATCTAACGGGGGGGGGGGGGGGGGGGACGAGGTATACGAGTTTACATCAGACTTTCAAAATGGTAGTGATTTTGGAGGAAATGTAGAGATTAGTGATGGGAATGTATAAGGTTTTTAATTATTGAAATGCTTATTGAAACCTGAGGAGTCTTCTCTGTAACAACCATCTATATTTTTTTTTAGAAAAAGATTGACCTGTGCTTATTAAATATGTGTTACCTACCATGGCAAATGTTCGGAGACACCTAACGTAATTATTCTTCGAAATCTATACATCTATACTTACATATAATAAAACTGTAGGGATTTTCTTTGTCAGCTAAAAACTCAAAAACTACTAGACAGATTTCGATGAAACTTTTTTTAAAATGTTCCTTAAGACTGTGAGACTGCTATAGGCTATGTCGTTTATAACCACGTCCTCAGGAAAAGTTTTTGGCCAAAATGTATTCTTTGAAGTGAAAATATAT
The DNA here is from genome assembly GCA_955612985.1 of Cheilosia scutellata. NCBI lineage: Eukaryota > Metazoa > Arthropoda > Insecta > Diptera > Syrphidae > Cheilosia > Cheilosia scutellata. Next base: position 27,041,331 of record OY015312.1, on the reverse strand, counting down.
ACATACACATATACCTTCCTACAAATGGATGTTTATACTTTTGCGATCGTGCGACAGGCAAACAAAAACAAAACAACACTAGCATACGTATACCTCGCATTCGAAAAGGGTTGATTTGTTTGTTTGTATGTATATTATGGCATGGGGTCGTATATTATTAACCTTCAGAAGAGAAAAGACGTATCTACAGACGTTCATTCTGATAATATGTGGCATGGTACCAGTGTAATGTAAGGTTGGGGTAGGTAGTTGTTTGAATTCTGTTGGAAGAGGGAAACAAATTAAAGGAAATGCAGTATTACAAACAAGTAGCAAGATCATGGAGAGGGAGGGCGATGCAGAGGGTGCACATTAAATATCCAATACCTACATTACATCCATTATCGATATCGCCACGCAACGCAGTATGAATTTCATTCTGATATGACATAACAAGGTAGGGTTGGGGTAGTATTATGCTTTTAATTGTTAGGCAATACTTCACCGAGTATTTTGAGCATTCATCTTTCTGGTCCATCCAGAGGGTGAGATAAAATAAATTGAAAATAGATCTTATTTGGCCAAGTGCGAAAAATTTGCTTTATCGATTGCAATAGTGCTCAGGGGTAGTTTTATATTGCGTTCTAAAAATAGAATGAGCACTCGCACCTCGCACGACAAGCATTCAGAATGCGAATTGTATATGCGTATGTATGACGTAGTTGAATTTGATGTAGAGAATGGATATGCATAAAACAAACTATTTAAATATTTACGTACATATATGTAGTTTGTGATGCGTGAATAAGTTTGCACAATGGTAAATATATATATTTGAGATCTGCAGCTATGGAAAGTGTAACGATATCATCGCGTAGTATAAATAATCAAATCTTACCTGTGACGAGTTTTCATTTATGTGATATAGCTATTATGTCCATTAACTTAGGACTTTCGGTACAGGTTACGTAAGGACTAAGTTGGTGACTGGGGAGGGGTAAAGGCCCAAGGAGCATTTAGCGACTTCATGTGTCATGTCCATGTGTCATGCGCGACGTCGTTAAGTCGGTTTTGTTACCAGAAAATATTCCGGACAAGTAACATTTTAGAAACATGCTTGGTAACATTTCTCAATTAGGAATATTCTTATATAGAAATTTTATATCGACGCAGATGCGTTATTGTGACAAAATTGTTTCTTCCTTGAAACATTTTGTCCGCAGTGTGTATTATAGTGTGGAGGTGTGTGTTCGCGCACCCAATTCCTATAAAGTAGCACTGTACCAGTTTTTGTTAAGTTTTTTTTTACACACAGCGACGAAACTATGCCCAAGAATTCTTATGTCAACATACATATCGTACATATCGTAACACATCCGTACTATTTTGTAATTGGTTGAACAAACTTATACATCAAAATATGTCCTATAAAGTTAAGTAGGATCATAAAAGGATTCATATGCCATTTAAAAAACTACATACACCCTTTTGTCAAAAAGTGAAAAAATAATTGGATGTACAAAACTTAATATCAATAAATTAAACACTGCCTGACGTTTTGCTTTTTTTGCACGCAAATTAGTACAAATGCCTAAATAGAAACTTCTTTTCAACACAAATTTAACGCGTTTGACAATTGGGAAGTTTTTAGAACGCATAAAAACCACAATTCCCATAAATAAACATTAAGCATGCAAATAAGAACATATTCCTAAACAGAAACTTCTTGTCAACGCAAATTAAACGCAATTCCCAATTGCGATGTTTTTGGCACGCATATTAGCCACAATACTCAATAAGAAACATTAACTACACAAATAAGACCGAATTCCTTATTGGGTATTTTTTACTGTAACCACTATTCCCAAATAGGAATTTGTTAGGTATCCATTTTGTAATTGTAAAAAAATTGCAAATGGAAAATAAGAAATTTTAAATTTACACTTTTGGTAGATATGGTGTAGTTCAATAGAGCAAAATGTTATATTATGTCTATATAGATATCGTGGATTTATTTTACACTGAATTTATAATGCTTTTTATCAGCATTTAAAATAGCTTAAATAATTATAGGATAGATTTCTGATTAAATATATATTATTTTGTCAGGAACAAGGTTTTTTTCGAAGTACAATAGTAACATTCCAAGGCAAAATGATGTTCCCCATATAATTTCCATAGTTGTTTTCTCTATTTAATATTTTATCCAGTCAGTACCTATATTATTTTGGTAGATACAATAACAGAGATACCTACCTACACAAAATCAATGGCATATCATAACATCACAAATTATATGGTATACATACACAAAAACAGAATTAAATATTAATAAGGCATTTTTCCCAATTTGTGTTGACAAATGTTACTTAGCCACAATACTTGACACTTTGGGCTGAAATTGTGTGCTCAAAGATGGTATATAGGATTTGCGTCAAAAACAATTCCTACTTTGTGTTGCGCCACTTCCGAAACGAAAAGCAATTTGTGACTTCGTTGTTTCGAAACATAAGTTCCTAAATGGGATCACGAATTGACACCAGAACGTCATCAGGCCTAAAATGTGTATTCGAATGCTACTTGGGGGGGTGGTAGGGACTAAATCTGGAACTATTTGACCGATTTTAAAAATTCTTTCAACATTGTACTGGCTACATCCTCCGGATCAGTATAGTTTACTTAGGGAGAGGATGGGGGAAGGGGAAACGGGGGTATAGGGGCTATCTTCGGAACTACTCGGCCATTGCTGGAATTGGACTCCGACAGCCATGTTTTTCACATGGACATATGTTGCATGTTCGCGTGTGAGCTGCAGTTGTTTATACTTGCGCCTATTAAAATAATAACGTATATAGATTACGAAAAGGCATTGCGATAAAATATTTTGTAAGCTTAAAATAGAGGAAAATATATAAACAAACGTACAATGATAACTCAAATAAATAAAAGAAAATAAACCGGCGGGCGGAGCCGCGGGTATTTGCTAGTAGGACATAAGAACGCCCTACAAGACAAGCCAAGAATGCACATACATCACCTATCAGTGTACACAACCCTTCGGACATCACTTTTCTAAACCACTTTACTGGACAAGTCTTTTTTTTTTTTTTTTTTTTTTTACTTATTTCCAGAGGACTACAACTTACAACAATTTAAGTGTAGAACTAACACCTTCCTGTTGAAGCGTTATAATAGGTTTGCCTTTCGCTAAAGAAGTAGATATTAAAAAAAAAAAACACAAAAATTCGTGCCAAACCGAATATATTTTTCATGCCTTACAAAACTCAACAACTCTTATGACTACAGGTAAAATAATACAGTTAGTTATGTACCTACTCAATTTGTTGTATATTGTAGTCGTCAACCTCAGGAAATATCTTTATATGTCCCCAGAAATGTGTCAATATTTACTTGTCCTATAGGTATTCGTAGACGAAATTAGAACTGCCAAACTATGTTTCCAAACCTAAAATTATTTTACCAGATTTTTTTTATAAATTTCCTTCTACGGTCAATGAGCGATTTTTGTAAATTTTAACTCCAAGTGGGGAGAAAAGGGCGGTCAAAGTTTGAAGTTTGTATATTGTATTCAATCGATTTAAAACTCGCGTTTCGGTACTCTGTAATAATATAAGAGGCGAAAAAAATCAATTTAATTTTTTACTTGGGCCCGAGCTTCAGTTACGGGAGGTAAGCCGTGGATAAATGCTAGTCTAGGCTTCTAATAAAACTCTGCGGTTTTAGTTCTGTTACCGCCAACAAAATTCCATAACCAGTCATTGTTGATGTGATAAAATCCCAAACATAGTTGAATACGAAATGGGGCGTAGCACCTTTACCATAACAACTTTTTTTTTTTTTTAAATCGTATATCGAAAACCAACAAACAGACTGAGCTCAGAATTGGACAAACTGGCCTTTCACCTTCCATACAAAAAAAAAACGTTGAAAATAGTATATCTCAAAAACCGCCGAACCGGTTACAGGATGTGTACCTAATCTTGAGCGCTGCGCGAGCAAAGCCGCCGGCAAAAGCTAATTTTCAATAATTGAATAAAAATGTTGATCAAACAAACAACACAAAGAGAAAGTTCTAGATACCCTGTCGTATACTTTATTTATTTTCTGTTTATTTTCTGGTATGTATCATTACAGAAAAATCTGAACCAATGAACACGGGGGAGTCAGCCAGATATTCACCATCACCAACCTCAGATATTTGAGTTATCGTCGTTAACTTTTTGTTGCCTGCACTTCATCGGGAAATATCTAACACAACACAAAATAAGGTAAAGAAAAAACCTGTACAAGAATTTTGTGCCTCCCTCGTTTTCAAATATTATGTATGGAAAAATAAATTTTCCTAATGGGGTTCCCTTGCCACACTGCACATAACACACATCCCATAGCAGTGATGCTGTCTCCTGCTTGATGAAGGTTAGAAGATAAAGGAATTTCCCAACTTAGTTACGTCGTCAGGATATTTTCATATTTCCATCATCGTTTTACAGAAATCTATACAGTGTTTGTTTTTTACTCAGGTTTTGCATAGCTGTTCCTGTTAAACTAGATACTACTCCGCGGGTTCCGCGATATGTACCAATATAATTCACTTTAAAATATTTCCAACAGAACATTTTGTCGGCTTCGTAAATTGTATGGATATATGTATCCCTTTCTACTTATCGACAATGACGACAAAAATGTCGACTTAGACATATGTATTTTTTTTGTGGAATATAGGTGTAGGTATAGGTTTTCTTTTTTTTTTATAATTTTGTTCCTGAAAAATCTTTGAAACGTGTGTAAATAGGGGCGTCGCATCGTATCCTTAGAAAATAATTTGAATACTTTCTGATTTCAGCACTTGATTTTGCATTATTTTTTTTTTTTTCTCATTTTGGTAATAATCGTGTTAGACACTTGTACGGATCAGGTGGCGGTATAGATGTTTCGCTGGCTGTGCCTGGGTTGCTCTCCTTGGGACTTGAATAATGGGAAATCAATGCGTGGAGAGTAGGGAAAAAGTATGGATACTCGTATAGCTAGCAACACCCTGGAATACATATTTTCATAATTTTTCCCTCATTTGTTTCTGGGTAGATTCAGTGAATGTGTAATAAATTTTATTTCAAATGTGTCTGTGGTTCGAAGGTATTATAAGAAAAATGAATTTGCGAATACGATGTGTAGGTTGGTAGAGTATGTGAATATAAAATATTCCAGGTAAATGTGTATTCTGTGTTTTTCGTTTTTCCTCTTTAGCAGCTTGTTTTCCTTCTGCAAAGAGTGCGGGTACGCGTGTTATTTTTCGATGAAAATTATTCAGAGAAATAGGAGAAAGGAAAAAAAATCCATTTATTCAATTTGAAATTGATTTCTGACGGGGTGGGAATAATTTCGTATGTCGATTTGTCACGTAATGACGCGTGGCTAGGAGTAAATTATATTTGTATAATCACTGCAATAAATTTGAGTAAATGGCTTAGCTCAAAATTGTTAGATATCGCATCTTTGGTAAAATTTTAAGATACTTAACTCCTTCGGAACTTAGTTTGTGATGGATGTTAGGAACTTAGAAATTTCACATAAATTTTCGATATGTATTTGCATGGGAATATATTATAGATTTGAAGCCTTTATACGATATCTACGAATCTTAACAGGAGCATTTTCAATAGGACTTATTTAATATTGCTAGAAGTGGATTCAGTCATTCATGTGCCAACAAAGTGAGATTAGAGGATTTATAAGGTTAAAAACATAGAGCATCAGGGGGTGGCTAGAAGATTACTTACCTTATTGTTTAACCGAGCGAATAATGCTGAAAGGGCACATACCTATTCGACTGCACCAACTCGTATCGGTACTGTAATCTATATTAGTAGGAGGATAAAGGTTGAGATAACTTATCACACCAAAAACATAAATGTAAAAGAAGAGCCAAGTTCTGTTATATAGAACAAAAAGTGTGTAATTCGTCAGCCACGAAAAGTAATGAGATCTAAATGTACGCCAAGTTCTTAGTTTAAGAAGGTTAAATGTTAAGCAATTGGTAGGTCACTGGTCAAGTTTTCAAACTCTTATATATTGTACGATACCTATAATAAAGTTATAAATGAAAAACTTGCCAAGTAAACCTACCAATTGCTTAACATTTAAACTTTTTGTTCTATATATAACAGAACTTGGCTCTTCTTTTCCATTTATGTTTTTGGTGTGATTTCACTACTTTTTGCGAAGTTTTTTTTTATTTGATTTCACAAACAACGTTGAACGTCTTTATTTTTTAATATGCCAACAGACACTGGCTACCACTACCGTCACTTTGGTTTTCTTTCTAATAAACTATTCATTAAAATTTCAATCAGCAGGTAGATTAATATCTATTCATATGGGCAGATTCCACGCCCCTTAAATGGAAAATTTTTAATTTTTGATATTTTTCCTTTCGTACAATGCAAGTCCTGTCGCTCAACAGTCGAGATGGCAGATACCTTGCGTGAGCTACTCTGACATATTTGGAGCAAAGGTCTGTAAGGATTTTCAGCACTAGTCAGGGTGCTGAAATAGAGATGGTGGCGGATGAACCCTTTATGGGCCAACGGCAGCACTCATATCCCCGAAGTGGGTTACTGACAACGGAGTATCCGACCCGCTGTCCTAGGGTCATTTTAGGGCCTGGCCCTCCAGGTTGGGGGTTGTGCGTGGGGCTAACTACCCAACCACGGAAAAAAATAATGGTTACGAAGCAACCAAAAGCCTCGGATACGGATGGGTTTACTGTTGACGACCCTGCAAAACGAAAAAAGGACAATGACTTTCGGATCTGCACGTGGAATGTTCGAACCCTGAACAGACCGCGTGCAGCCGAACAATTAGCGGAGGCCCTAGACTGCTACAATGCAGATATCACCGTCATCCAGGAAGTGCGGTGGGATGGGCCTGGCAAAAGAAGGAGGAAAACCTGTGACATCTACTACGGTGATTGCTACAGAGAACAGAAGCAGCGTCTATTTGGATGCGGATTTGTTGTAAGCGGCAGACTTAGGCAAGAAGTCTTGAGCTTTCGACACGTTAGTGAACGCCTTACAACCATCCGCATCAAGGCTAAATTCGCCAACATCAGCCTGATATGCGCTCACGCCCCCACAGAAGAAAGAAAGAAAGACGACGCTACCAAAGAATGTTTTTATGAGCTCCTCGAAAAAACATATGAGCAATGTCCTAAGTACGACGTTAAAATCGTCTTAGGTAATTTTAACGCCAAAATAGGAAAGGAGGACATCTTTGGTAACACAATCGGAAAGCACAGCCTACACGACACCACGTCTGGAAACGGACTTAGGCTAATTGACTTTGCTGCGGGACGTAATGTTACTATAGCTAGCACACGGTTTCCTCACCTCAACATTCACAAAGGGACATGGCGGTCATCAGATCAACAAACCGTCAATCAAATTGACCATGTTGCGATCGACGCAAGGCACTCCTCCAGTATTCTAGATGTTCGAACCTTCCGAGCGGCCAACATAGACTCGGATCACTACCTTGTTGTAGCCAAGGTACGTATGCGGATATCCCAGACACCACAACAACGAGGAAATACTGTGAGGAGATTCAACGTTGAACGGCTACAAACGCAACAAACCGCCAGAACTTTTGCCGATCGCGTCTCCCTCAACCTCTCGAGAAGTCCTTTGCAGCCTTCATCAAGTGCTGAAGACCAGTGGCATCGATGCCAAGAAGCCGTCAGAAAAGCCGCAACTGATGTGCTCGGTTTCACCCGACTACCACCACGAAACCCTTGGTTTGATGAAGAGTGCCGGCAAGCACATGCAGCGAAGCAACTGGCCTACAAAGCGGCGCTGCAGAGAAGGACGAGAGCAGCTCGTGAGCTCTACCAAATTTCAACATTTTACGGCAATGGGAACTGACCCAAATAAATAATGACCGATTTTTCAAAAGTGGGTGGATACCATGCCTCTTGAATAGAGAATATAAAATTTTAGATTTTTTTCTTTCTGTACACTGCAAGTCCTACCGCTCCACTAAATTTCAACATTCTACGGAACTGGTAAGTGGCCCAAATAAATAATAACCGATTTTCCAATGTGGGCGGATACCACGCCTCCTGAATGGAGAATATAAAATTTAAGATTTTTTTCTTTCTGTCCACTGCAAGTCCTACCGCTCCACCAAATTTCAACATTCTACGGCAATGGGAAGTGGCCCAAATAAATAATAACCAATTTTTAAAAGTGGGCGTATACCACGCCTCCTGAATGGAAAATCTCAAGTTTTGGACTTTTCCCAGTGTATGCACCACAGGATCTAGCATTCTGCCAAATTTCACGATTTTAGGATGGCCGGAACTGCTTCATAATTTTGATGATCATCATCTAAGTGAGTGAGTGAGTGAGTGAGTCAGTCAGTCGGTTTTTGCGATTTTTGAAGTCCTGTATGTTGAGAACCACTAATGCTATAGAAATGAAATTTGGTGAGGTGAACCTATTCAATAAGCACAGTAAATGGTTCAAGTTTGAAGTTTTTGGCTTAATTGGTTCCAAAGTTAGAGGGGGGTCGAAAACCGCCTGAGTTTGTTCCTGTAAAAAGGGTAAGTGCCTTTACTAGAGAACTTGGCTGGGGCACTACCGTGCCCTCTGATAGAGCTCGGAGCGTGGGGATAATAGCAATTGCAATAGTTCATTCAACAAAACTTTGACTTGTGCATTTAGGAACTGAAGTGGTTTATGATTGCACATTTATGATCTATTCCAAGTTGTCAACAAGTAGGGATACCTCTATCAACCATATAGGGATATCAATGATATAAGGCTATAAGGCTTTGCATTCGTAAGCTCATGCCAATCGCTGTTTCTTTTTTCTAAAAAATTAAGTTTCTATTATATTAAGGCCATCTTTTTGTTTGAGAACCAAAAGGATATAAGGGTTATGGAGTTGTTTTCTTTTTCGTAAGATATTCATTACGTTAATCGCATTCGCTCGATGTGGCCGAGCCAATGTAGACGACGTGTTTTGACTTTTTGGACTACATCCACATCTTGGTACAGCTCATAGAGTTCACGGTTGTATCTTCTCCTCCATTCACCTTCCTCGCACACAGGACCAAAAATCCGCCGAAGTATTTTTCTTTCGAAGCAGCTCAGTATCAGCTCTTCCTTCTTGCTTATCGTCCAGCACTCGGCGCCATAAACCAGAAATGGCAGGAAAAGGGTTTTGTAGAGCACACATTTCGACCCTCGAGTCATGAGCTTTGAACCCAGTTGTTTTGCCAAACCGAAGTGGCGTCGGTTTCCTAGGGTAATTCTTCGCTGGATCTCTACTAGGGTGTCATTCGGGGAGTTCATGTTTACTACCGAGGTAGGTGAACTCCTTAACTACCTCGAAATTGTTGCAATCAATAGTGAAGTTTTACCCTAGGCGTTGGACAGATGCTTGTTTGTTTGTTTATAGCATGTACTTAGACTTGTCCTCATTTACGTTAAGGCCAACGGACTTTCCCCGTTCTTCAATCGCCGTGAACGCTTCTATCACGGCACGCTGGGAGCGACCGATGATGTCAATATCGTCCGCATAGCCCCAGCAGCTGGACGGATCTGTTGAAGATAGTGCCTTCCGTGTTGACACCTGCCCTGCGCCCTATCTGCTACAGCACGAGCTAGAAGAAGTCGCATGATAGCGCGTCTCCTTGCCGAAATCCGGTGCATGTTGGAAATAGTTCGGAGGAACTACTTCCAAACAGCACGTTGCAGCGCGTGTTTTCCAACGTCATGTGACACAGCTGAATCAGTATTGCCGGGATTCCGAATTCGGCCATCGCCATATAGACCTCCTGACGATGTATGCTATCATACGCGGCTTTGAAGTCGATGAATAGGTTGTGAGTTTTGACTTGAAATTCGTTGGTCTTTTCCAGGAGTTGCCTCAGTGTGAAAATGTGGTCTATAGTTGATCTGCCGGGACGGTTTAAGAAGTTCCCACAGTACGTTGGATAGGATCTTGTATGCGACATTAAGCAAGGATATGCCTCGATAGTTCTTGCAAGACATAGGATCGCCTTTTTTGTAGATGGGTCATATGGAGATGTTTTCGAGCAGAGAATATAATCTCATCTAAAATAAAACAGTTTATCCCGACTTATCGAAACCGAAAACACTTTTCTGATTTTTTTTTTATTAACATGCTTCAGCTGTAAAAGTAACGCATAAAAACATATTTTCGTTACCACATAACCGAGACACGTAGCTGCAACAGACATGCAACTTAAGAAGAAGATCATCACAATAACGACAAAATTAAATGTATGTAGATATACCCAAAAGCCCGCCTACTCGTACGACCTCATTAAGTTAAAAACGTGACTCTAACAGAAGAATCTTGATTAGCTTTTCATCTGCGTATTCCATTCATGCGAGAATAATGCCAGAGCTTTTGCGTAGGTATTTAACAAGGACCCAATTCACACAGTGGCAATGTGTACACCCCCATACGTGGTAAATACAAAAACTAGATACGACACCAGGACAAAAAATCCAGCACAACATCAAACTCATTTACAGCCCTTAAAGTTGTATACCGTATACGTGATGTGTTGTTGTAGCGGCTGCTTGCGGACAAAATACGCACGTAAACTTTATTGTTGCCGTAAATTTTCTCAAAAATTCCAGTAATTTTTTTGTTTGTTCCTTTTTTTTTAATAAATTTACTTTTTCGACCCTCATTTCGAGAGATGGTGTTTGTAGCTCGGTAGACATTCAGGATGCCATCTCCTTCATTGTACAAATGTGAGACCTCCACTTGTCAAGGGAGGACAATGAGACACTAAGTACAAGTGACACTGCTAACCGCACTTGTGTCAAGGAAAGGCGGTGGCTGGGAAAACAAAAAATAAAAAAATTATTTAATTCGACTATAAAATATAAAATGAAGACGATTACGGCTGTTTTGTTTTCGGCTATGCTTCGTTGAGTTATCCTTTTTAATCTAGGAAGAATTGTCAAAAGAAATTCCGTTGTTTTTTCTCGGTGTAAGTATGCATTTGTTGTTGGTGTTTTTTTCCGCAAGAGCGGAGACTGGGAGAACAATTTGGTAATTGTGCGGTTAGGATTTAATCAGAATTTCTGTTTCTATATTGTATATTCTGCGCTGAGTTAAGTGAGCCGTTTTTATTCTGATTAAATTGATTAAAAACATGGCAATAAAAAAGTAATTCGCGTCAAATTAAAGTGATGTCATTTGGTAACACATTGTTGACTAATTGTCTATTTTAATGCTTTATGACCAGTTGACACCAACAAATGAGTTAAATAGGTTTTTGGGAGTCATAAAAAAGTATTCGTGGTTGTTTTTTCTTTTGTAATTTAGGTGGTGGTATTCAACAATAGGCCAATTTTTAATGGTTTTTAGCAGAGCAATCAAATTTGTTCCTAATTAAGGGAGTTTCACATTCAGACCGAGTTGGGTTTTTAGCTGGTAAGGTCGTAATTTAAAAGTAGGTATGTGCAATAGAATTAGATAGATATATACATTATAATATAATCTCTTTTATTCGTATAGGTACATTTTAACATTATCTGAATCTAGATATTGGATTTTACAACTTCTACAAATCTTTTTTTTTTAAGCCCTTAAATTATGTATTTACTTCGTAAAAATTATACTAATCGTGACAATCTTTAAACACTTCAAATGGATACAATTGGCATAGGTTAATATACCTACTTAAGTACCTAACTCTAATAAAAATGTATCACGACAGCACACCATATATTAGAAATTAGAAAGGTTTCAAATAATGGCCTTGGAATGTATTATCATGCATAAACTATTTGAAATTGGTCACATAGTTTGACTGAAATAATGGAATCAGAGATTTTACTGCCTTTAACAAAAAGCGTCGGTTTTTATACCCTTCACAGGTAATCCACTTTGCCATTACAGCGGACGCTCACAAATTAGAACTTTCGGAAATTTTAATCTTCCAGAAATTAGAACTTGAGTTTTTAATGCATTGAATGCTCTAAAATTAGAACTTGGAAAAAAACGTCCAAAAATTCGAACATTTCGGAAATTAGAATTACCCCAGGAACAGAGTGGTTCTAATTTCTGAGCGTCCGCTGTACTTATATATACTAGAAAAGAACGATAATAAAAGAAATTCTACGGTGAACCGAATACAAATCGATAAGTAGCAATTCTGCGGCGGACCTACCGACTGGCTTCTTACTTATCGACTCATGAAGTTTTCAAGCACTCGCAGATCTGCCTATTGAGAGGTACTCCAATATTTCGCCTCTACAATACAAAACCATTCCAGACCAACAAAAAACCAGTTGATCACAAAAGGAAGGCAAACCCATTGCAAACCAGATCGTTGGAGCAAAACACACACACAATCAGTGCACAGTGCAACTACCCCTAACGTAGCCGCACACTCTAACATATATATGTAGTATATTGTATATATGTATCTACATTTGTAACGAGTAACTGGAGACCTCATCTTTATATATATAATTCTTCTTCTGTACGTTTGTAATCGAACTCCTCCTAAACGACTGGACCGATTTTAATGAAATGTTGTGTGTGTGTTTAAATGGGTCTAAGAATGGTTTATATTAACCCGGTAGATGGCGCTGCCATCCGATTCCACAAAATTTCCAATAATAACCACTCAACAATAAAAAAAAAATTAAAGAGCAAAAAATCTCATGAATAAAATTTCAAATAATAAACACTCAACAAAAGAAAATTAAAATGCAAAAAGCGCATAAATAAAATTTCAAATAAAGATCAACTCAACAAACGCCTTCGACTAATGCATTGAAAAAAATTTTGATGAACACTCTATATAATGTAGGCAGGACAACCTCTGCCGGGTCCGCTATATATTACATTCACATTTAGTGAAAATTGGACAAAAGGGAGTGGACGAAAAAAACAAAAAATTCGTATACATATCTAGAAAACTACCGAACGGATTGAACTCAAATTTTAAGGAAATATTTGTTATTATAATAATACAATTCGTGGGTCTGGGCACACGTCTAAGGAAATATCGGTCGAAGCACACGGAGTAGGTACAGAATCAGTCCGGAAACATCGGTTAAATAAAATGGCCGCAGAACAATTGACGGACAATGAGCAGGCAAAACAACGTTCTATATATTTTCAGAATCAGGATCACATTCTGAATAGATTCAGCCCTTTCCATTCTTTCTGTCAGTCTGTCTGTTGAAAACACGATAACGTCAAAACGAATCGACCTTGGCGAACGAAATTCTGTGAGAAGAGTTATTTTTACGGTTGTCAGGTTGATATTAAAAATTGTCTATCGTCGGTCAAGTAGTTCTGGTACCTTTTTTTTGTAATAAAGGAATTCCAAATCCTGGAGCACTCAGACCAATCCCGGTCCATTGTACTACCAAGCAGAAACCCTTTTTGGTGCAGTGGTGGAGTAACTCTGATCTTATTCTCTTCTCTTTATGGTCGGTGACAGAGTATTGCTGTCCCCCGCCTGGTACCTCACATGCAAAACCAATATTAGACCCGTGTATAGTACAAAACTAGCTCACAAACAAACAAACAAACATTATATAGCATGAGTTGTATGAAGTGGAGGGTATCAAAGCATCGGAAAGGCCGATGATAACACTTTTACTTGTTTTAATGACCATTCCTATCTGTTGCTTATCGAATCATGAAGCTGTACCTACTCGTATTAAATGTATTCGTCTCACATATTAGGTATATTACCATGACAATAGCAGCAAACTCCAACGCAATTTATCATCACAAATTTCAATGGGAATACCAATTTTGGACACCACCCGGCAAAAAGCTAATCCCATCAACGCTTCCAAAACTCAATTATATGGCTTTCTCCGACTCATGAACAATTCAACCTAACTCTAGCAAATTTGAAAACTTCATTAGAATGATAGCAGAAATCCAAGCGAAAACTTCCAACAGTACCATACCACATTACTTTAGCACTCCATTCATTTGCGCCGCAACTAATCCTCTGCATAGCCTGGCGCATTATCTTCTAAGGAAACCTCGAAAATGTCCGCAATTAAATAACCGAATCCACAAAATCGCAATCTTCTATCGTTTGAATTTCACAGTGGCATTTGCCCATCCTCTTAGCGACACATATACCCATGCTGCCGAAAGTTTTCGAATTCTGATGGGCATGGGAAACTTCACCAGGACCTATAAACGAACAAAGGCTGTGTTAAATTCCCCCAAGTGACTGAAACCACATAAAGCAGTGACATTCCAATGTAATATAAGTGAAATGTCCTGGCAATGCAGTAGCAGGGCATTCGCCCAAATTCTGCCTGCTCGAGTGCACCACATATGACGATGGAACAACTTCCTCTGTCTTTATGTGTTTTTCACTGAAAATCATAATTGCGCTACTGCTATACACCTACCATGATGACTGCCAGCCGTCGTCCTTGGGATTACAAATATCTGGAAAATATGCTAACTGAGGGGTTTGTTATTCTCTGTATTATGCATGTATGTATAGAATGTGGTGCTGTGATGCCAGTCCCGTAAATAGGCAAGGGAGGCCGTAACATTTATGCACCAGTTAATTTCGTCGTCCAGCACCAGTCTAGAAACACAATACCATACTGTCGGGTATACTCATACAATGTATGAGCAATACTAGGAGCGCACGATGACAGTAGTTGGAACAACAGCAGCACACCACCAGCCTCTCGAATACAAAATCAATAACGTGCCACAGAAATTGTATGCTCTCGGTTTTGACTGGAGGAAAAGTTTTCAGTAAATATCTGCAAAAGACTAGATTTTCACTCTGCCGGCATTATTGTTTCACTTTGCTTTGTAAATGAGAATCTTGGGCGAACGCTTCCATCGAAATGGTTGCAAAATTGAATTTTGACAAAACACTAAGAGTATAACTTGAATCAAAATTGGTGAGCGCATTTAGGCGAGGTGAAGTTGACGGAATTTAAACATTTCCACACTCTTTATCTGATACTAGTAGATATATATTCCTTTTTTATTTATGTAGTTTTTAAGTCCCTATTTTTTCAGAAATCTTTTTTTTTATAAAAAAAGTCCTTGATGGAATAATACACTTTAGTATTAACAAATTTTATTTATTTTTTTCTTAAAAAAAACAAAAAGTATTATAGCTAGTATGTACCTACATAAATTAATATTGAAATTGACAAGCATTATGCACACTTTCGTAAAAATATGAGCATTTACTTAGGGCCGGTTTGTCTCGAGGGCTGATTAAATCTCCGGTTAGTTTAACCTATGATATATATCTGGTTGGTAACCAAAAACTGTTTGTTGACTTATTTCTGACTTAGGTCACTTTCCCATGCAAAAGTAGAAAGTAGTAAAATCGGAGGTGGTGAAGGATTCAAGGTCTATCACCACACTACTAGACAAAGAATCGCTTCCACTACTAAGAGAAAGAAATTACGAGGTCAGCTACTGTTTCAAACGTATAAACACGTCTATCAACAAACGCTGCACGTCTATCAACACGATGAGAGACAAGCATTGGGAGACAAGCATTGGGCGCTAGCCCCGCTGTCCCTCGGACGGAGGAGGAAACTCCGTTCCACCTACTATGTAACTGCCCAGCGCTATCCTCGATTAGAAAGCAAACTCTAGGAGAGTACTTCTTTGAGGAGCTTGCTGATATTGTCGAAACGGATATCAGTAAAATACGGAAATTTCAACAAAATTCGAAATGGTTCCAAGAGTAGCGGAAATAACCGACTCTGCTTGTGGTATCACAATGGACCTTACTTGGTCTAAGTGAATTACTCCGTATTAACCGATAATTGCCACCTAACCTAACCTAACCTAACATTTTTTCTTCACCCCATTTGATTGAAAAACGATAAAAAAATCCTTCAAAATCGTATAGCTCGAAAACCACTCAACCATACTGAACCAATTGAGCTCAAATTTTCAGACAATCTTAAGTATTGTCTATGTTTTCCTTTGAAAATTGGACAAAGGAGCGTGGGGCCTCTATACAAAAAAAAACATTCAAAATCTTATACTATGTGTCTGAAAAATCACCGAATCGATTGAGCTCAAATTTACGGACAATAATATAAGATTATTAGGCATTTTCCCGGGAGAGTTCCTGAGAATAGCGGAAAAATTATGCCCCCTTGGCAAATTGGCGCCTCCCATTCAAGACAAAAAACATTGCAACGCTATTCTTCGACAGTTTTGGAAGGTTTTTAAAATTTATAACATTGATACATGCGTTGTCCTGATAGGCAAGAATATTATCTAGGCCCGAGTTGTGCTCCAAAGTGTGCTCCGCGGAAAGATGTGAAAAAATATGAACAATCCATCAGATTAGCTATAATTTTGTGCTTCTGAAGCTTTGTCATTTTGTTCGCAGTAATGGAATTTGTGTATATTGATTACATAGAACAAAAATGAAAAATTAAAAATGAAGAAAATCTTCGTGCATACTCCACAAAAAAACCACATATATGTCAACAAAACAATCCTTAGCTTAGGTACAGATAAGAAAATTAATGTACTGGATTGACCCGCGCAAAGTCCCAACCTGAGCCCGATTAAAAACTTGTGGACCGACATCGAAAAAACATTAAAGGCCAAAAAATCAAGAAATGCTGAAGAGCTTTTCGAAAACATTAAGGAAGTCTGGAACTATATACCACCATATTAGGATGCCGGATGGGCGCAGTGGCTCAGTGGTTAGTGTGCTGGACTACTGTGCGAGGGGTCCCAGGTTCGATCCCCGGAAAACTAAAAGTACATCTTAACGTTTTTTTTCCACTGCCTGTAACTGTCCTGTAACTGTAACTGTCCTGAAAAAGCTTTCTAATTCAACCGTTCGGACTCGGCATAAAATTGTAGGTCCATTCCATTCGTCCTAAAAATAGAAACTCACACAAAACGAATGGTTGTGAGAAACTAGGCCCAGGGCGTCTACCTGCCTGTTGCGCCAACTATTTATTTATTTATTTTCAAAAGTCACATCACATACCATGTTACTTTATTTTAATTTAATAATGAAATTTTTAAAAAATCGGAAAATAATATATTTGCGAAAAATGGGATGCGTACGGCGAAGTGCGAGGAATTTCTCTCCAGAAAAGTTCTTCGCAACCAAAAAAGTTTGGGAACCGCTGATCTAGGCAAAACGATTTCTGGAAAAACCAAAAATGGTGTGTACGACAGAGCATTACAATAAAAACCGTGTGTCACTGATTTAAATGAATTTGAAATAAATTTATTTTTATTTATTTATTTTTATTTTGCACTACGAAGTGAGCAAATTTAAATTTATACATTTTAACCTACAAAATATTTAAGTTAAAGTTTTTATGAGTTTGTCTAACCTATTAAAATTAACAGAAGTTTCAGTTTTTATTGTGTTTACAGAAGTCTTGCTCTGAACAATTTTATGGTAATATTAACAAGTTATAAGTAAAGTACCTAGATATTTAACTTTTCAAAAAATCCTTTTTTTTAACCACTGACTATAAATATAGATAGATAGATAATCTATTTTCGTATTGAAATTTACATTTGGTGGGCCACCGCGCAGTTTACATACAGAGATTTGATATTTATATTATATCTTTCTACTGAACAATTAATTTTAAATCATGACTAAAAACAAAATTTATATTATGGAATGATATACGTTGAAGGAAAAATACGTTAAAAACCTTCAATACAAATAGAATTAAAAAGGAAAATATCTGTATTCCCACATATCAGAATTTTATTTTAGAATTCCTATTCGCGAACTACTTTTGATAGCAATCGCGTCGGTCGTCTCTAATTTAGTGAATATATTTGGGAATCAATCAGAGTAGCAAATTGTCCATTCATATGCAATAATATTACACTCAAGGCATTAGTAATGCATGAGGTCATCCTCATTTTTGGAAAGACGATCATAAATGAATGAATTGGGAGTATTATAACGTTGAAATTTTGAAGACAGCACCGGTGGGGGAACATCAGTTACAGTCATCGTGTTATGCTTCAATCTCCTTTCCAGTATATGATTATATATGATGACGACGGACGTGAACGACAACAGCATCGATGTTGCTGATGATGGTGCTTGCTAGAGAAGAAAGTATATTCTTTACGTAGGCAACGTACTACACAAATATAGGTACTATCTACTACCTACCCCCCCCCCCCCCCCCCCCCCCGTGTGACAACACGTACCTTGGTGGCGCCAATGTTGGCGTTGGTTGGCTTCGTCGCCTGAGCGTAATTTGGGGGAAAATCCAAAGTTTCAAGCTCGATTTAATATTTAAATATTCATGGAATATATTTATACAATATCATACAGGGCAATTGTTGCACAAACACACATTCAAACTCACACTTGTGCACTATTGAAAATAGCAATGAGTTGAGGATACTCGTGCTAACTGCGGGGGATATACAGGGTGTCCCAGTTAAGAAGGACAATCCTTTAAGGGAAGATTCCTGAAGTTATGCCGAACAAAAAATTGTATGGCAGGCGGGGTCTATTTTCATACTATTTCCCGTTATAGCCCTTTAAAGTAGGTGACCTCTAATTTGGAGGTGTTACGACTAAAAACGCTATAACTTCTAAACTATTATAGCTACAAAAAAAGTTTTGTACATTTTGAAAAGACAATTTAGTAGCGCATAAAAGTCTTAAGCACTTACCATTTTTGTCTGACAAAAAGTGGCTTTTACTATAACTTCTGTTGATCGTACGTAAAAAAGTTGCTTAACATAATTTTTAGGAAATTTCTCAAGGATACAAATTTCATAAAAAAAAATGAAAATTTATAAAGTCAAAATTTTGAGAAAAAGCCATTTTAAGTAAAAAAATTGTAACAAAAATGTATTTTTGTAGCTATAGTTTAGTTTAGAAGTTATAGTGTTTTTAGTCGTAACACTTCCAAATTTAAGGTCACCTACTTTAATGGGCTATAACGGGAAATAGGATGAAAATAGACCCCCCCTGCCCCCCGGCATAACTTCAGGAATCTTCCCTTAAAGGATTGTCCTTCTTAACTGGGACGCCCTGTATACATACATTACATATATGTCACAGTCAAAGTGGATTCCCAAGTCAGTAACCATGACATGGTCGGTTTAGTCAGATGTCTCTGCATTCCATATTCACTTTGATGCATGGAAATGGTCAATAGTTGGATGGATGGGTAGGCGGCATTGGCAGTAGAACGAATGAATACGAGTCGTAGCCGTAGACGAATGTGAAAATGCAATTTTCTAAAACTAACTTAATTCCCTGTTGGCAAAACAATCTTCCGAATATCGAAATCCTTTAGGAATACCATGATGCCTAAGTTGAATGGCTGAACAGATAATGGTATAGTATATAACTATGTAGTAGTTATTCAATAGTATAGTCTATACAGTGAATCAAATGCTTAAGCTCAACCCCGAATATGTTTATATATGGACAAAATGGTATGGCAGTGGAGCTGCCACGTTGTTACGATTGTAGAAAATTTGCTACCTAAATTTACTGCCCCAAAATACTACGCTACAATTTAATACTGTCCTATTTGCAAATAAATGAAGCTATAAAGGAATTGTGCGTATCATTTCACTTTTGCTACGGAATCTTCCTGTTTGGCAGCACTGTTTTTTAGATTGTGCTTGAATTTAGCAAATGCATTTCCTTATTTAATAAACAAAAAAGGCAGGAACCAATGGAACTAAATCCCAAGTAGTAAGAACATGGTCCTGGATTCGAGAGAAAATGCAAATCCCAATTTAAGGCAAAAGTGTAAAATGGAAATCACTTCTCGATCTCAATTGAAATTTAGTAGATTACACAAAGTTCTTGTTGATTTAATAGGTTGCAGTTTCTAACCGATACGTATAGAGATTGAAAATGATTTCATTTTGTAGTGCACCAGCGAAATAGTGTCCCTTGCGCCGAAAGCGAAAGATCTAATCTGATGTTCCTAATGAATGTGGTGTTGGATGGCTTTTAAATATAGATACATAATATTATTTGGAATTTGAATTATGCTTGGGCCTTGGGATTATGGGAAATATTGTTTAACAGAATAACCCTATTAGAGAGTAAGTATTATGGTACCTACCTACATTTATATGCATTTTACTGGAAATGCTTCATTATCTTTAGGGCTTACCTCCTTACAATGAATATGGAAATGAAGATTTGTGCCACTATCTGTATTGCACAAATATTTGCTATGGCTTTGGGGAGTTCTGTTTACTTATAGTATCATCATTTTAATGCATACGAAATAATTGCAATTTTCCATTTGCATAATTATTTTAGTAGGTATTATGTAGGTATGTGGAAAATTCAAAGAGTTCTACCAGATGGCTGCTTACATGCGGGAACTGAAAGGATACGGAAATTGTGTTTATCTTAAATTTAATTAGGTATTCTCGCTTTAGTCTTGGTCACTTAACTATACTACTATGTACCTAACAGTACCTAATATCTAAAAGGGTATTATTGATATGGCAAAGGGTACTTTTGATATGGCAGCTTTGTTTTTTTTTTTAAGTGAAACTTTTTGTGCATCGATTGGCAGCAATTCCGAATTTCTATGAAACGAGAAAGCAACAGAAAATTAGAAGGTAGCGCGTTTCGTAAAACACATCGGGCAAAATTAAATAGGGGAGATAAACAAAAAGACCACAGAGTACACGGAGGAAGGTACAAGAACTTGTGATGTGCTTTTTCTGAGGCCGAGGTTTTGCTCGCCGGATCCAGGATTTACCCAAAGAAACACCAAACTTTGGTTAAGAGGTACTCTTTATTTTATTAACAAACTTAT
This sequence comes from Cheilosia scutellata, assembly GCA_955612985.1. NCBI lineage: Eukaryota > Metazoa > Arthropoda > Insecta > Diptera > Syrphidae > Cheilosia > Cheilosia scutellata. The sequence goes on along the minus strand of OY015312.1, from coordinate 27,020,491 downwards.
CAACTACTGTCTTTTGATTAACTTAACAATGATTAAACTGCTTAGTTGAGGCTAACGTTGAGTATACCTATACAGTATGTGGCCCAGGGACAAGCATTGCTCCGATCTGAGGCCTAACGACAAGCGTGGCTCCGTATGCGGCCCAGTGACAAGCGTGGTTTCTATCTGCGGCCCAGCGACAAGCGTGGCTTCGTATTGCAGGAAGCGGTCCACCGACAAGCGTGGCACCGATATGCGGCCCACCGATAAGCGTGGCTACGTATTACACGAAGCGGCCCACCGACAAGGGTGGGTCCGATATGCGGCCCAGCAACAAGCGTGGCTCCGATATGCGTCCCACAGCCAAGGGTGGCTCTGATATGCGGCCCACCGCCAAGCGTGGCTCCGATATGCGGGCCACCGAGATAAAGCAGGACAGCCAAAAGTGCTGACACCGCTGATTCAAGGCCAGCTTTCCCAACTGAGGTCTAGGTCAGCTTCTATACGGGAGCCTTATCTGGTACACTAGATTAGTACGATCAATACGTAGACAAGTCTCACTGAATGACAATTTCATTCGGGTACCTACTCATGCAATTTCCTCCACTTAGTCAGTGTGACTTATAAGTGACGAATGAAAATTTCTTGTCCCAAATGATGGTTGGTTGGACAGTCTATGTTATTTGTGCAATAGCAGCGGGTGGCGTGTTTGCGGTTGGACAGTATCGGCGATGCAATGAGTCTACAGTGGGGGCCATACAAGTGTGACGAACGGGGACGTTACAAACTAACTAGAACGGAATAAGCCATAGTGAGTCGTGGATATACCGAAGGTATATAAAAAGCTGTTTCTAACTCACATTGCAGCCTTAACTACTATTCATATGTCCCATGATTATGAGAGATGGCCTTCAAAACTGCAAGGCCCAAATGGTGTTACGACCATATCATTCATGTTATTTGCTTTAAATCTAGTTTCAAGTTGACTCCCTGTTCGAAATTTATTGGTCGGCGGTGAAGCTTATACCTTACTAAATGACTTTATTAAGAAATATTTTGTTTAACACCAACTAATTGACAAAGACTCTCACTTAGTCTGTTTTATTCTGAAAATCGACGATGGCCTTTTTTGTTTCAATGTCATAACGCGCAACGTATGTCAATAGTAATACGGTCAATGGAAGGCATAACAGAGATTCCAACAGGAACCTCCAAAAAAGCTTAACTATGAAATTAACTTTTTTCGACTATGAAATATTGAGCCGGCTTATATTAATAAATCAACAAATTGATGCAAATTTAGCCAACACATGTAACGTACATAACCTAAGTCAACATAATTCAAGTCATTGTACTAAAGTGATCCAATATTTACGCCCCAATGACCAATGACCAACAAGTCCAACCAAGATAATAAGTTATTACAGTTAAAACAATTATAACACAAACAAGTCGTTAAAATCTTTCCCGGATTACCATCGCGTTAATGACAAAATTCGTTAATTCGTAATTTTTAATGCAAACCATCGTTTAACTCTCATCACTGTTAACCTTTCCATTTGTGGTTAATTAAAATTTCAACAAATCAAATGAATTCAGTCAAATATCAAAGGTAACACCACAAAATATCCGAGTCAAGCAATTAAAAGTCCCCGCATCATCGGTGGAATTTAAAACGATCCCATCGCAAAAGAACTCAAAACTTGCCTAATCCTATTTCGGATTTAGACGGATTAAATATTACGAAGGGTGCAGAAACAAACCGTTCAAAGGCCAATTTTAAATAAATAGAAATAAGTTGACTTTAAAGAGATACGTTGGCCTCACCATACCCGTATCCACATCCACCGCATCCATGCACAAAGTGTTCCGTAAAGCTCGTACACATTCGTAATATCCTATCCGCTTGCAGTCAGTGGTTACTTCTTAGTTTGTTAACCGTAAATAATTGAAATGGAAGATTCATGTAACGAAGAGAATGACGATAAGCATTTTGGTCGAAAAGTTGGCATTATTTTTAGAATTAACAGAGAGAAAGAGAGAATTCCAAGGATTATCCACCTACAGAAAAAAAAAACACAAAAAAAAAGATACACATCTCTGGAGGAGAACAAACGACAGGAGAGTATACAAGGAGATACGATTGTGAGCCAGCGATGTTGAATAATCTTCATTTAAATTTTAAACAAAGCTACAATGGTTGAAATTCTTTCATAGCGAACGAAATAAAAAAAATTACACACAAAATAAAAATTTAATTTAACTCGACTGTGAACCAGTCATAGTTCCGAGGAGTTTAACGCTTTGCATTTCAGTTGAAAAATAAAAAAGGATTAATAAATACATTGTTAGCGTTTAAAACACGTTAATTGTTATTGTGCTATAGCTACTTAAAGGATTTTTATATAATCACATAACACAAAATTAGCAAGCAGTTTTGGTGGATTTTTTTTTCTTTTTTTTTATATTGGACGGCTGTAAGTTTTTAATTAATCTATTTACAATATTTGTTGAGGAAGAAGTTTCATTGTGTTTGCGATAGTATAGCTGTAGTACACATTATTTTGACATGGACTTTCGCTGAAAGCCAGTTAAAATTATCAATTATATAATTATTTTTAATATATCTTCTCTGAATTGTTCATAGGTATACGTATAACTAGTAAAAATAAATAAATCAATCAACCAATCAATTAAATTAAATTAAAATTTTCAGGAGTCAAAATTCAATATCTGAGGCGCTCCCTAAGTCTATAATGACTTGTTAGGAAGTGCATTAGTATACTCCCGAAACTATGTTCAGAAGTTTTAACAAAAGGTAGAAAAGAGTTGTCAAGGCAAGAAAAGTCGAGCCCGTAAAGATAAATAATAATTTTTTCTAGTCTTAAAACGCGAATAAGAGCCAAATTCTCTGAGACAGAACAGACCATTCCACCTAGACACGATGGAACCCAAAACTTCCGTCAACCCGGCTAAAGTCAATTCCAACTAATCGCACCTGGATGGAATCTGACTTGGTGGGGTGCATTGCATACTACAAACCAACAAACTTCCAAGATTTTGTCAGAGACCCACTAAACTGCGAAGACCATAGGGACTTCAGTGTCAATAGTCATGTCATGGTGACATCTAACGTCTGAATCCATTTGCCAGCACCCTGATGGTCGAACACCCTGGTGGCCTTAGGCCACTACATAAACTGGAAGATTTTTACAATAAACGATTGAACAAGTAGAGTCATTAGAATGTCTCTGTTCTGCATTAGAGGATCCGATAATGTGAATTTCTCTAAAATGTGAATCGGCAAAACTTTACATTGTCATTTCTATAATGTGAACTTCCAAAATATTCAACCTCTAAAATGTGAATTTTTTGTAAAAGTTTTTATATTTCTCTTGTTTCTCTTGCTCGTTTTGCGTGTGATATTAGGGACTAAATAACAGTTATTTATCTTAAGGTTGTAAATGCAGCTGCAGGCTATAGACTATAGAGACACAACAACTGCAATTTGTATAGGTATGGATGTTATATGTATGAGCAGTTCGTCGTTATATTTTTAGTAACTATATGTAATGGCATCTAAACAAAAATTCAACCGATTTTTATCGATGAAAGATAAGTCCAAAATTTTACGCGAACTAGATACTGGTGTCAAAGTCAACAATTACAGGAATAAAATTAAGTTCGAAGAAGCTGTTGGACCATTTCAAACAAACTCCGCGGTACTAATAATCATTTTTAGTGTCCACTCTAACTTTTACGAAGTCACAATGGCGAAAATTTCCATATAAAATTATCCATTGTGACCGTCAAAATATTTAAGTGGAAGACTAAAAATGATTATTGGTAAGGCCCACTGAATTTTAAACAAAATTTACCAAAAATTGAGAATTTTTTGAAAGTATATGAAGTTATTTCATTTTCGTTTTTCTTCTGAATTGATGAATATTGAAACTGTGCTTTAAAAAATCATTTTGTGCTGTTTTTAATGGATTTGAAAATCCTTTCAATCAGTTTAGTAAGTACTGAAAAAAGTTCCAGTAATGTGAATCCCTCTAAAATTCGAAAACGCCTTGTTTTAATTAGTTCACATTATCGAGGGACTGTATCAATAAAGAAAAAAATTCGAATTTATGTCAGGTACATTATTATGTTTTTCTTAACTTTTTTTGATAAGAGGGCTCCTTAGATTATTATATTTTTCCATTTTTTTTCTTAACTTTATAAGATGGTGTCTAATAAATCTCTCCTTAGGACGCTGTTATTATGCTTAAACCGGCCCTAAACCGAAGTAGGTAAGTAGCTTTATATGCATTCAGTTTAATTCTCAGATTACTCGCCTTGAATTGTCGTTCCGAGTTGCTTACTCTATATATTTGTAGCTACATTATCCCTGAGGTACACTCATATACCCATACCCAACCCACATACTAAACTTTTCCACCGGAGGAACTCATAAATAATATAATCGTAACTCTCATACATGCGAGCTAAACACAAACAACACTAATTCGAATTGTAATCCGGTAGCAAACATTCTTAAATACACTGTCGGCTCTACTGCCTACAATGTATGTATATTGTTTCGTAAACCCAGCTCCAAGGGAGCATTAAGGATGCACATAATATGTACTTCAATATTCTGGACAGAAAATTTCCTTTGAAAAACAACTCGTAAACCAAGGTAATAACCAGGCATGCACAGCACATGTGCATCAATTCAGCAAACCAAATATTACTATGCATCTCGGTTCAGTCCTCTCCAACCCAATGCATGGGTGCATCAACCAGTAGAGCAACGCCAAAGAGGACAACAATGTCTTAAAGTGTCCATAAACCACACAAAATACACACACATCACGTTCAATCTTCGCCGCAAAGCAAATTAATAGCAACTGAAAATTTAAAGGCAAAACGAATCATATTTATACGATCCTGCCAGATAATTCCTTCTTTGTGTAGCCAGCGTTGTATGCGTATATGTAGCCAAGCCACACTCGGTTTGTTGTTTCACTGCAGGAATAATAATCGTTTTTAAGCCGTCCAATCCCCGCTAAACCATTAACAATGTTTGATGCATTCATCCAGCTGCAGCAAGTATATACGATGAATTCTTCAAATATTTGCGTTTTTATTACAAAAGGATACAAATTGAAAGGAACGCCATAAACCAACCAAAATAAAAAAAAATAAAAAAAAGGAAAGCACAACCGTCGGCGTCGTCGTCGGTGCAAAGGAACAAGGGGGTACTTATAGTGTGCTGGCTGTCAAAAAAGCTACATCGAACAAAAGGCAAAAGGAATATGCACACTGGGCACAACAGTGCATGACTGCTTGTACAAGGATAACACAATATATTGTTACAATGTTTTTGATCATTAAAAATTATTCTTCTTCCTTTAGGACAATAGTTTTGCTTCATTGTGTGTTGGCTGCATTCTGATGTTGGTATTGTGCATGGAAATTGGCAACGACCATGTATGCCCTGCCGTCGTCATCATCTCCGTCGTTTTCTCTCCCACACCCACTTGAGTGGCCCAAGGGCAGAAACCCTTAGCATCAGCATAGGTCCTCTCAACGGGAGGAGTTTTTTTTTTGTTTTGTACACAAGTTGTACGATGTTATGTTGCACATTCTTACAAAGAAAAAGCAACATATACATAGCAAGTAAAGGATCGAATGAAGAGTCCTGATGATTCTCGTGTTTTGCTGTTACTATACGTTGGGTTGAGTAGTTGGCGTAGTGGCGGTATAAAGTGAACAATGTGTTTGCCAAGGAAAGGACTCATATATTTGACAATTAATAATGAAATCACCTGTGACACATATGGGTCTGATGCTGGATAAGGATGTATTGTTAGCAAAAATATCGTCCTTTTACTGTATCGTTTTCCAATTTTGTTGACCATCATCGAGTGGATATAATCGAGCTACATGTTAAGTCGTGTAGAAGATACGATGCAATTATTCGATTTTAATAGACCTTATTGAATAATCATTGAGATAAGATATGAAGAAGAAAGCTTTATTGGCGTAGTATATTAGCTAATTAAATGTGGACTCATAAATCATTGGCTTATCTGGAGAAAATTCAATCAGGGTGCTTGAGGGGTGTGGGAAGATAATGATGTGTGAGGGAGTGTGGCATTTGTAGTTATTGTAGTTGGGGGAGACTCTACTTGACTTGATGAATAATGAATTCGCATTTTATTTCTCTAGTGAAGTAATGGATGTACTTAGTAAGGATAATACTAAGTACATCTCTAATAAAAAAAAATACCTTTCACCGTAGGCCTTGGGCTACGCATTTCCATCTGGTGTCTGACTTATCGAGGAGTCGTTTATTTTTCAGCAGGGCAATGCTCCATGTCACAAAAGCCAAATGATAACAATTTTTTTTTTTTTTTTTACATTATCTATGAGATAGGTATGATTTGATGAAGTTGAAGTTAAGATATGTATATGAAACCATAAGAGTAAATATTTAGTAAAAAAATGTTTGTAACAACACTCGTGCATCCAAAAGAATATAATGTATTAACAAACATTCGTTCATTGACTGCACGAATTCTTGTAAATTAAAAAATGAACTTGTACTCTATCTCCCATGGCTTTAAAAAATACAAAACATAATCAGACAGACATAAAAATTCTTATGAAAAGTTATGAAAACATACCTATGCGTACATTTACAGTGCTTAAGCTTAACTTTTTTGTTTCGCTTCCATTTTTAATTTTTTAACTTCCAGACTCACATTGTTCTATATAAAATAACAGAAAAAATATTTCTACACAAAATTGCACAGCACTCATTTTCGTAAGAGGATAATTGCAACGCTACCGACTTCAAGTCCATTGAGTGCAGAAAATGTGAATACAAGTGTATTTTTTGTTGACTCTCATTAAAAAACTCCCTACATACGTTTATGCTTCATGTATGTATCTTTCTTACATGTTGTGGCTGGAGCCAGGAGGTAGAGCGGTAGATAGGTACTGTAAAAAAACAAAATTCCAGGATAATACCATCAGTATGGTGACTCAGCACCCCCACAACCTAAAAAATATTCACAAGTAAATAATGTGGAATCTAACTGTTGCGTGTTATTAAAAAGTTCGCATTGTTTTATTTCTACCCCGCACATTGACCGTGTCTGGCTTCCGTTTCAAGTTCTGGGTGTCATATTGTATACGTACAATTTTTAGTTGAAGAGAGTTATTAATGAAAATCACGCGACCTAATAAAAATAAAATTTGATTTCGGGGATAGTTAGTGTGTACATTACACTCATTATGCCCTCGAGTGTGCATGTCATATTAGTGGATATAATATTCGGACAAGAAGTGACAATTCCTAACGATAATGAACGCAATGAATGAATGGCTAATATGAAATATGTAGTTCCAAGTTGGTCATTTTCTGGTATCAATTTTGTATATGATTGTATGTACGCTGAATTGTTTTCCTCTACTGGGGTGGTCGGGTATTTTTGTGTTGCGGTCGTTTGGACTCTAGATAAGGGCTTTATTACTTTCGCCATGGTTTGTGGGGATTCAATAATTGGGTTCATAGCGTTTGGGTGGGCCGCCTATTTCGACCATGAAACGCGTTTGTTGTCGCTTAATTTAGCTAGGATTGTGTGGCAGTAGGTATATCATTGGTAGCAATCACAGTGTGACATGTTTTTGCGCGAATAATGCTTAATGACCTTTGGACTAGATTTTGAACGGTGTCTCGTCAGTCAATAATAGTGCCAGTGGTCTCTATAATGCAAACCTCCCTTCTGACACAAACTAAAAAGTCGAATGATTATCTCATTAGACCTTGTAGACAATAACTCAAACGGCATTTAAGACCTACCTATACCTACATATGGACTTATTATAAAACATATTGAAAAAAATTCTTAAACTAAGCAGGAAGAACTTGAGACATTTGCAGAAATCTTATCAGGACACTTTCTCCGAGAAAAAATGCTCTGTACGGATACGGATACTTGTAGATTCTGCAGGACCTAAACAGTTTGGAGGGGACTTTTCACATGTAAGTATAAGTAGTGTGCGAATGTGCAAAAAAATATAAAGTTGTTAAAACTACTAAGTACATATAGGAAAAATGCATGTGGTTTTCAAATGAAAGTTTTAGTTTTAATCCTTTTGCCTTTTTAACTTTCTCGGCACGAGTACGATAACTATGGCGGCAAAAATTGATAACGGTATTTTGTAGAGGGGTTAAATAGAAGCATTTTTTACTATGGGAGGGGGGTCTATATTGCTTCGTTTAGGCGGGAGGGGCAATTTAAAAAAAATAATACAGTAGTCCCTCGATAATGTGAACTAATTAAAACAAGGCGTTTTCGAATTTTAGAGGGATTCACATTACTGGAACTTTTTTCAGTACTTACTAAACTGATTGAAAGGATATTCAAATCCATTAAAAACAACACAAAATGATTTTTTAAAGCACAGTTTCAATATTCATCAATTCAGAAGAAAAACAAATATGAAATAATTTCATATAATTTCAAAAAATTCTCAATTTTTGGTAAATTTTGTTCAAAATTCGGTTTGATTGAAATGGTCCAACAGCTTCTTCGAACTTAATTTTATTCCTGTAATTGTTGACTTTGACACCAGTATCTAGTTCACGTAAAATTTCGGACTTATCTTTCATCGATAAAAATTGATTGAATTTTTGTTTAGATGCCATTACATATAGTTACTAAAAATATAACGACGAACTGCTCATACATACAACATCCATACCTATACAAATGGCAGTTGTTGTGTCTCTATAGCCTGCAGCTGCATTTACAACCTTAAGATAAATAACAGTTATTTAGTCCCTAATATCGCACGCAAAACGAGCAAGAGAAACAAGAGAAATATAAAAACTTTTACAAAAAATTCACAATTTAGAGGTTTTGGAAGTTCACATTATAGAGATGACAATGTAAAGTTTTGCCGATTCACATTTTAGAGAAATTCACATTATCGGTAATTCACATTATCGAGGGACTACTGTACTTAAAATGAAAAAAAAAAAAAAAAAAACAAAATTGAGAAACAATGGCAACACTTAAACACAATAAAGGACTTTAGAATTTTTGGAAGACAGGAATATGTTCTTTGATATTATTTTTAAATCAAGTTATAGCTGTTAATAGGTTTTGAAAAAAATACTTTCAAACTTGAAATTTAAGGAAAAAAATTAAAAAAAAAAGTTGAATGCAGATATTTTTCAATATTGAAAAAATAGATACTTAATTTGTTTGTAGTTTTTACTACCTAAATCAATTCTTAATCGAACACTGAAAACCAGATTGATTTATGTCCTCTAATTTTTGAGAAAATTTAAAATTCATTTTATATGTCGCTCCGCTTAGAGTACAAATTGCTACCTTTGCAACCCCTCTGCTTGGGGTCACTGTTGGATTTTGGGATGCAAGGCTGAGTATATGCAAACTTTCTTTAAATTATATTAGTTTACCCAATGTCAACAACATTTTTCAGATACAGTCTCTGGCCTAAAATTTCACATTGGTAGACAAAATTTTGCCGATTTGCATTTTAGACAATTTAGAACGGATTCCTGGCTGTGAAAAGTACTATAGTTCTTTGTGGTAAGTGTTGTCATTGTTTTTTAATATTTTATTTTATTTTATTTATAATTTTTTTTTAATTACCCCTCCCGCCTAACCGGACCGAGATAGACCCCCCTCCCATAGTAAAGAAAAGTTGTTTATTTACCTCCTCTACATAAATCTGTCATTCGTTTTCATCTCCAAAATTATTTTACTCACCCCAATTTTTGTCCTTAAATATCAAGTTTGAAATTTTGTTTTGAAATGAAATTGTTTTTTTTTTTTTTTTCAAAAACTATTTAAAGAAATAACTTGATTTAAAAATAATATGAAAGAACAGATTCCGGGCTTTCTAAAATGATATAGTTTTTTATTATAACTGTTGCCATTGATTTTTAATGTTATATTTTTTTCATTTAAAGTATCATTTTCTTTCAATTACCCCTCCCGCCTAAACGGAGTAAGATAGACCCCCCTCCCATAGTTAAAAGTGCTTGTATTTAACCCCTCTACAAAATACCGTTATCAATTTTTGGCGCCGTAGTTATCGTACTCTCCCCACTTTCTCGTATACGTGGTAAGAGATTTTGATCGATTATGATAATACGATGATTGGGAAACTCAAAAAAGTGGGTAACGAAATTCTGTCCGTCCGTATGTCTGTCTGTCGCACCACTGGGGAATCTAAACGCTTGAACAGAATTGTTTCTAACTTCGTATTTAGGGTTTGTGACCTTCCTGCTAGGAGGTGTAGATAACGGTATAAAATTTTACCCATATAAAAATTTTACGAAATATTAAACAAATTAGATTTTTTCGAAAACGGCTCTTACGATTTGAACCAAAATTGGTAGATTAGTTAATGTACATAGGCATGGTTTACATGACTGCGTACCCAGTTTTTCGCTAAAAAGTACAGCAACGGCACTCTTGACAATTGACTTTTTCTTGAAAACGGTAAAAACGATATTAACAAAATCTTATTTTGAAGATACTATCGTCATTCTTAACTTGATAGCAAACTCAGTTTTTCTCTAAAAAGACTGAGTCCTTTGATATCCACTGAAATCCCTAAAAACTAAAACGGGATACATAATACACAAGTGCAAAATCCGCAAACTCCAAAATCCCACCTTTTGAAAAATACCCGAATTGACTATCCCCAAACAAAAAATACCCAAAATCAAAATCCACCAAATAAAAAATCAACAAAATGTTAATTCAAAATATTTAAAGAAATTTTCGAATACCTAACCTTGCGCCTACTCGAATTCCAACAGTGTTCCAAAGCAGGTGGGTTGTACCTATTTTAGTGTTAATGCATTGTGAATAAGTATACTCGAAATCGATTGGTAATATCTTTTGCTCAGTTTTGAGCTAAACAGTTGTACAACAGTGTTATTTGAACTATGAATGTGTCCTTCGATTTCCACTCCAAATCGCTAAAAAAGGTACTTTAAAAACTGCTCATACTTCGAAAACGCCATTTTTGATTTGGATGAAAATGTAACTGCTAGATAATGGTTATATCCTGTAGAATACTTCGTACTCAGTTCTCAGCTAAACAGTTTAGTAACAGTGCTTTTTGAATCCAAATTTGTAACATTTGTCAGTATAATTTTACAAAAAAACGCGCTAATGATTTTGATCAAAATACATATTTAAGAAAACATAAGCATTCTAAACATGATCACGTACTTAGTTTTTCTCAGAAAACTTGAATATAGCCGTTTTATGAATATTTCTCAAAAATGACCGAAATCCCGACCATTGAGGCCACTTTTTTTAAATAATCAAAAATGGGAATTCGAAATTCATCGCCTACTTGCCTCCTTTAAGTGTCATTTGTTCGGAATTGTTATAGAGCAACAAATTCTCATAGAACCCCAATCAAAGCTTTCCGAAATCATTTATTTTAGCGAATTTTGTTTCCGTGCTCGGAATGTGGCGTACCATAATACATTAGGATCTAGCTATGACTTCGGTTTTGACTAACTATGGATCCATTTTTTGCTTGTATTTGTAGGGTTGCGTTGTAGCGTGATCCCCGGAGTGCTTCTTTTACAGTACCGAATAGTACAGAAAAAAAATAATCTTAGACAATCGGGATCTTTATTGTTGGAGTTTCTAACAGCAATAAATTATTTAATTAACAACAATAAATTGTTTGAAAATAAAAAAGGTTTACTCTTAACCAGTGGCCACTTTATTACTTACAATCAGTGTATTTACATATTGTGATGCCCGAAAATATGAAATACACTTTGGTTTAATAGGTGCTAAAAATAAATATAAATACCTACTGACGTAAACAGAGTTCCAATTTTCCCAATTCCAGTTAGTATTGTAAATTGTAATCCAATCTGACCTCGACTTTGTTACAATCAAATACCTACACAAAAAAATGTAAAAGAAAACAAATTTTAAGTGCTTGCAATTTAGCAGCAACTATAAGTCTCGAAAAAATGGAAAAACTTAACGAATGATCATTCCTATTCCAACTAAAGTGTAAATATTTTTCTTTCTCCTTGCTTAGTACACGTACTTTTTATTTTTCCTCTCCCTTTTTACCCAACACTCTAACTAACCATAGTATAGCACAGGACATGGGTGTCTGTGGATAGGTAGGTATGTTTGAAAAATTGCATTGCTTGGTATAGCTAATATATAGATATACACTCGTACTGGTAGCTGGTTTGAAGGGTAAACTGGAGACTATATTGTGTATTTATGCAAACGCCCACTTCAGGTATCACATTTGCTTGACATGGTCCTTGTTCATGTTGAACGTTTGAGAAGGTTGGACGCGCCAGAAGACAAACAGGCATGTATGTAAACATTTATATGTGGCTGTGCAGTGTGCATGAACGAACAATACCTACTTATCGCGAATGGTTTTTGTATTTATTTTTCGTCACCGCCATCACTCGCAAACTAAGGTGCTTCCATCTTTCATTGTTTAGTGCACTCATGTGAATGACAATGGAGGCGCTGGCACTGTCGCTTATTTTAAGTAATTTTTTGTTTCCTAATTGAAGGTCTTACTCTTTAGTTCCTACCTGGTATTATATATACAAGCTTTGTTGACACTTTTGGCACTCTCGTTGTGTCATTTACCCTTGGAGCAATATGATGATTTACTTTTCTGTCACTAGATTTTTAAGGATTTTGTATTCATTATCCTAACAATGATAGCCATTGTTTACAGATAAGTTAATGGAAAATTAATTATTAAAATAAAAACTTACCTGGATCATCATCGTCATCCCAATCAATTTGACCGGATGTGAGTGTTGCGAAGAGCGTCACCAAAATTAGGACGCCGCCGATGAAACGCAAAATCGATTTCATTTCCAAATCCATATTTGCTCCTAAGGTTTGATTGTTGACTTTATATCCTTTGGGAGAATGTTGTGTAGGTAGGTTTATTTTTTGTTCACCTTTTCTGAATTTTATTTATTTAATTTTTTTTTATTCAAAATTTCGTCCTTTTATTTTTTGTTTGATTTATCATTCAATCTCACGTAGTACACCTTGCACCAGCCGACAAAAAAAAAGCTTATATGTATAACGCACAACAAAACCGGCGGGTGTTACAAACGAAACAATTTACAGCCGAAAGCCGAGCAAAAAAGGACGTTTAGAACATTTTACAATACGCTCACATGAAAAAAAAAAATTAAAAAAAAAAAGAAAACAGCAATTTGGGGAAAAAAAACTGGACAATTGTGTCACACGCAATCAAGTATCTTTCGTAGAAAATCTAAACGATTTTCGTTCCAAAGAAAATTTTAAATGTTTTCCTTGCATTATGGTTTCTGCTCCTTGTTTATTTCTATTGTATTCTTTTATTCGTTTTTCCTTTTTATTGGAATAAGTTGGAGTTGCTTCGTTGTTGAGTGTTTTTCTTTTATTTTGGAAAGAACAGTTTTCTTATCTTTTGATCCTTTCTATTGGAAGTTGCGTTATGGGATCCTTTGTAAATGGGAGTATTTTTTTTAGTTTGTTTTGATGAAGGAATTCCCCGAGGATGACTTGATACGATGACTCTTGTAGGATTCAAATCTGTAAAAAAAAACGCAAATTAGTTTTAATTAGTTAAGCAAAACTGAAAGAGGGTGGGTGTTTTTTGTTCAGAAAGTTAAGAGGTTCTTTCTGAGGAACTGTTTGACTTGATTTCATTTTACTATCATAGAGGCTCTCAAAAGCCTTTGTTTGCACTTAACAATTTTGATTTTTGTTTGTGAGAACTGAAGTGAAGGCAAATTGAAAAAAAAGCTCGTGGATCTTATAACAAGGAGAGTACCTACTTCCCAAGGTCCTCGTAAAAACGGACAGTTATAGCAGTGACCACAGTGTGTATGACAGTTAGTTTTAGAGTTGCTACCTTCCTTAAATTAAGTAAATATTGTCAAAGTAATAATTATTATAGTTATGTGCACTCAACATAATAATGCTTAACAATTTAATGGGAAATATTTGGATAATGATCGAAATCGGAGTCTTTTGTAAAATCAAATCCACCTGTATCTCGCGATGACACTAAGGAATATGTGGCAATAATGCAGTTTTGAAGTAGCACGCCTTGGATTTCTGAAAGGAGACTCACTGCCATGTGTCTACTTTATTTTTGCTCTGGAGCAGATGTACAAATGGCAGGAGTCAATGCGAGATGCACTGTCTTCAATAGACCCGTAAAGCTGCTGTGGTATATGGACGGTATTGATCCGATCGGCTGTTTTAACGGTCCCGTGATAGAGGCGATTGAACAACTGCGAATTTCGTTGGTCCTTAAGTAAACGAGGACAATACAAAACACGTCTCATCAGCGAACAAACAGACATCGTCTTTCAACCGTCTTGGAAAAAAAGGATGGTTTTCAATACTCTACTCGCAACTCAAAAGGCGAAGAGAGTGCTGATATTAAAGAGGGCGATTGCTGGAGAAAATACAACCGCAAACATCAAAACATCAATCGAATGGAAGACAATGTTCCAGCCAATTGAATCTTCGTATCCAAGCCCCCAGGTTGGAGGTGCGGACAAATATACCCAAAATCCTCATTTCAAAAACCAAGCCATAGCAAATGTCGTCAAATCGCTACGTTTCTATAGCGGTATAAGCATCTGTAAGTAGGTAGGTATATGTACTAATGTAAAGTCTCTCGCAGTTGCTGAACTAAGTCCTTAGAAAAACAAAACTAGAGCCATCACTGTAGGTATTTTTTGTTTTTACCTAGGTAGTTGATTTTTGGAGTTTGTTAAATACATATAATGCAGATTCACTTTAGGCTTGTATTTGACTTTAGTCGCTTTTATAAACGACAGTTCTAGCTTATTAGGGAGCATATATTATATCAAAAATTCTGAGTGATAATTTGAAGAGATGACCTTAAAAAAAAGTTTAAAAAAAGATGGCGGTAATACTGCAGACAAGCGTATTTTTGGCACAATCTTACAAACACTGCCAACATTTTAAAAATGTTTCTTAAAATAATATGTTTTGCCACATTCGTGATTGGTGCATTTAGTAAACGTATACGACTTATCAGTGATAGGTATAAAAACTGCCAATTAGACAAAAAAAATCAATTCGCTCTTATCTATGCATATAAATTCGTAAGCCATCTTATACCACCAGGTACTAATACATACATGTATGCGAAATCATTTACATGCGCATTTCTCCCCTGGCTGGCATCAATAAAGCGATTATTCATGGTTTCGTTAGTAAAACCAAATGACATACATACAAACACGACTAATTACATTATACAGGACTAAGATATGCCAACATATCTATTTCAGAACAGATAAAATGAAAACGCGCTGTCGTCGTCCTTAAACCCAAAACGTATCCATAAGCTCATTCCCAACAGTTTCCCTTTCACATCTGGAATCGGTTAATTTTACATTTTGATAAATTAATTAAAACACGTGACAGAATATTTTATTGCAATGAATACGCACGCATCTACCGACAGCAGTACAATTACCAGCTAAGCAACAGCAATGAGACTTTTACCGCATATGAGTTCAAATGCTTAAAACTTACGAGTGCCGTTCTTCCTAACTAGAGGAACAAATATTTAAATGTCTTGCTCGTCTCAAGAGCTATAGTAGGTACCCACCTCAACACTCATTTGGTATACGTAGAAGTAGAACATCGTATACACAGTGACGGTATCATTGCGCCGTCAGACATTGTGTACCTTTTTCGTTAAAATGCCAAGGATCCAGAATCATTTCGTCCTTCCGTAGGTACATACATTCTATATTGCTCACACACTCCTCACTCAAAGAGAGTAACAAACAAGAAAGGCATTAAGCTGATGTTTCTGAGGGGTGCCACAGAATTCAAAACCATAAAACAATTTCATACCAAGGGTGCAATATGTTCATTAGAAACACATGTTTCAAATTATATTTCCAACTCTCAGGGAAACACTGTTGGAGACTAGCCTGGGAAAGCGAATACCGTAGGAGTTAAGAATTAAATAAAACATCATTTTCCTGAAAACTCTCAACCATGCCATCTGATTGCCTTGAACGCGGGGTGGTAGGTACCCAACGTACAATGTTCTCCGTAAGAGTGTAATTTCTTCTTTCTTCTATAACCAAGGATCCGGCCTCATTCACAGCAAAGCGGATGGAAATGCCAATCCCAACAAAAACACAGTATAGTACGCTACGCAACTAATAGGACAATCATGACGACTCTGACTCTGAGTGAGTTGGTTAGGTATGCATGCAAACGAGGAAGTGGCACGATTTTATTGCAATTTAATTTCATACCGCATTTGCTGGGAATTGTCATTTTGCAGAAGCCAATCTCTCTGGAGTATAATTGTCAAAGTAAATGATATGACAGGTGACTATGTGTATTCGGGGGTGCGGTGTCGGAATTCTACGTGCCATTTTATAGGGAAAGTTTCTGTTATCTTTTCGAAAAGGAAATCTTAATAAAATATTTTAACGGTCACATATATATAAGTAGTAGGCAGATATACGCTGTATATGTATGTGGAGAATAAATGAACGGAATATTAAAGGAAGTGCTTAACTTGCAGTTATGAAAATTCTATTCGGGCTGAAACTGCCAAACGGTGTATTCTACACGTACACGCATTATTCTGGTTACAGCCAAAAACATTAAAAACTTTTTTCCCGCTCTCCTTTGAGGTTTAAAATGATAACATTCTTTACATGAATATGTATGATACGAAAACTGTTTTATTCGATTCCTTTTTTTTTGTTATTTTACCTATCTATTAGGTATGTGCACAATTGGAACGCAGGGAACTGTTTTGTTCATTGCAAAGTCTGCTAAAAATAATGATCTGAATTGGTAGTATCAAGCTGTTAGGCTCTTTTTCGATTTTAGAAGGTAGATTGTATAATACTTTAAGCTCAGTCTCGATACCATACAAAATTAGGCTTTAAGTTATTGATAATCCTATTATATTAGACCAATCACCAATATACAATGGTGGACATAAGTATTTTGACAAAACTAAAGTTAATTCCATACTCATAATTTGCACTTACTTCATGTAAATTTTGGCATCAATGGAAAGGTCATTTAAATTCCCTTTGAATGATACAAAACTTTCCTTAAGCTATTAAGTACCCATTAAAAATTTAGAACTTTTGTAAAAGTCTACTTTTTTTACTTTTTTCCTCGGTCATACCAAAGTCTTCATAAAATTGCATGAAAACCGACTTATTTAAGGCTTTTTACCAGTTACTGTATAACAGAAGCCTCTTATTATTTGGATTGGTGTATTAACCCTTTCGGTACATCTTTTTTGTTCTAAGGTTAAAAAAATATTTTATTTCTTTTTGTTGCTACTTAGACTCCTACTAAAAACATTGTAACATTATTTTTGGTAAATATTGGTTCTAAAGTGGTTTTTGGGAACGTTGCCATATGGCATCAATTGTCTCAAGTGGTAGCAAAATAAATGACAAAATTAATATTTTTGTTTTAGTTTCTTATTTTTATATATTCATTTTTAAACAAAATTGAAAAGAAAAAAGTATAATTATTTTTTTTTTAATTAAATTGTATTCTAGAAAAATAAGGATTTTTGAAAATATTTAAAAAACACATATTTTCATATATGTATAAAAATAAAAAAACTAAAAAAATAATAAATTGTTGCATTTATACTCGGTTTCCTTTGTTTACATCAAACATTACAAGTACTACAAATTAAAAACTAAGCATATTCCAAGATAAACACGTGTATTTATACAAAAAAATAATTAAAAAATAAAAAATATTAAAAAAAAAATTAAATATTCATAAAAATCTAAGTAATTTTTTTTTAATTCAAACCAAATTAAAAAGTATTGATATTCAAGACTATTTCTGCATAAAAACACATTTATTTTTGTACATATGTAGGTATATATATAATTTTATTTATAGAAATGATGCCTTAAAATGCACCTCTAGATAACATTGATGCCATATGGCAACAAAGAAAAGGAAAATTGTGCCAAATTGAATAGACGGAACTTATATGTTTATTTTATTTTTTTAATTGTGCGCCTGATATTAGTCAATCAAATAAAATCGAAATTGATAATCTTTTTGACAATTATCAACGTAAAAAAGAAATAATAAAAATAGTCTTCCGACGAAAAAATTGGAACTCTATTGCAGACCGATCTTTCACGAGAGCTAAAAGCACAATGACGTCAACTATCACCCAGTTTTTTTGCTTCTAATTATTAAGCAGATACACTAACAAGTTAATCAGAAAAAAAAATAGATAAAATATACTCAGAGAGTGAGAATGGGTGTTATGAATTTTCGTGTCAATTTTTAACATGCTGACGAAAATATTTCTCTCCTAAATGTTAACCCTATAAACCCCTCACTGATAGTTATATACCAACACAATTGGAAGCATAAGACGATTCGCTGGAGAAGGATTGTGCTTGACAACTACAGCTAGCAACACGTATCAACCAAATTCTCCCGAACTCATTTACTATCGGAGATGATACACATTATCAACCGCTAGGTTGTTGTTTGTCACCAAGATCTACCACCTACCTGCTGCATTAGTTTGGCCTTGGGTATAATATAATAAAAGACTACATTTGTTTGTTAAAGTGTTTTATTGACAATAAGACTATAATTCGCGCACACTAGTTCACACCAGTGTTGCCAAAAGGTTATGATGAAATATCCCAGATCAACCGTTAAAAAATCCCTTTTCGATGGACTTTATCCCTTTTTTTTTTTTTTAGAATACTAGAATACCCCCTTTTCCCCCCCCCGCTAAAAAAAAAAAAAAAAAAACAAGAAAATAAAAGAAACGCATTTCAAACAAAAATAACATTTAATGACTTTGCGTTTACGTACGATTCAAATTCGTATCCAATGTGCGGCTAGCCTAAATTATTTAAGCTACCTATGAGTGGAAACATGGTATATGTTCCAATTCTAATTTTAGTCTGGATCTAGTTGTGCGTAATGGGAGCTATAATGCGATCATTACCCGAATGTAAGATTGCATAAATAAATTAGCGCTTAGCGTTTAGTAGGTATGTACTCAACCCAGTTTAGTTACTTACGGAGATATCGACCGACAGAAGCACTCAAAACATCGTGTATGCCTCGGAGTACTTCCCCGGCGACGCGACGACGACAACATTCTGCCAATGGAAGTCCAGAATCTCATTCCCTACTGCCAGAAGAACAACATTCACATTTAACTACATCATCGGGTGTGATTCCAATGCCCAAAATATGATCTGGGGAAGCAGCGACAACAACAAAAGAGTCTTTTAAATTATCTCGTTAGTAGTAATGTTGATATTCTTAACAAAGGTTCTAAACCAACCATTATAAATCCGATACGCGAAGAGGTATTTAACCTCGCTCAAGGGTCCGCCAAATAACTTTTTTTTTTGAAAATGCTATAAAAAAAAACTACTGAATATTTTCTCAAATTTCTTTTTTTATTTGAAAGTACAATCCTTCCGGTTAATAATGGAAAATAATTTCATTCAAATGGCTGCCTCGGCTGGCCATGCAGTAGCCTACACGTTCGGTCCAATTTTTAAACACATTATCGATTGTGTGCAGCTGTATTTCACCAATGGCTTCACGAATATTGTCCTTTAAAGCGTCAATTGTCTCTGGCATGTCGGCGTAACACTTATCTTTTACGGCACCCCACAAATAATAGTCCAACGGTGTCAAATCGCAGCTCCGCGGTGGCCAAACGACATCAGCTCTGCGGCTGATAATGCGATCTTCAAAAACAGGGCGCAAAACATCGAGTGTAGCTTCGGCTGTGTGGCACGTAGCGCCGTCCTGTTGAAACCAAATGTTGCCAATATCCTCCTCTTAAATTTTTGTGAACAAAAATTCGTTCAACATGGCCCGATAACGATCGCCATTGACTGTAACGGCCACTCCTTGGCCATTTTCGAAGAAAAATGGCCCAATTATGCTTCACGCACACTTTCTGCCACAGCAGCAATTTTCTCGGGTGTACGCACTGTTTTTGGCTTTTCACGCTTTGGTTTATCGATGAGGACGCCAGTTTCTTTCACTTTTTTCACAAGATAACGAACATAAGGAGCTGACGGTGCTTCTCTTACCATGATTTTCAAAGTAATGTCGCAATATTTCCCAGCGTTGTTCAAGCGTATACACAACCATATTCGTTCAGCGGAAGGATAAAACTAATTTTCTGTCAAATCAGACATGAGCTAAGTGTTACCATTCGCGAAATAAGCACTAGTTGAAAAAAAAAAACGTTAGATGGCGGACCCTTTATATGGACTGCCATTGAGATCTGCGCCGTTTTAAACTCTAATAAGGGAATTAAAGGCGCGAAAATACAAATCTTCTCAGATAGTCAAGCGGCTACACAAGCTCTATCGTCCAATACGATGGACTCAAAAACAGTAAAGTGCTGCTACGATGCCTTGCAAGTCCTATCCAAACACAACAAGGTCTTGGTTGGATACCTGGCCATCAAGGTATTGCGGGCAACGAATCGGCGGACCAACTAGCTGAAAATTGGGTTATCGCAGGGGTTTCTGTCAATGTAAAAGTATATAGTATCTACCATTGACATACTATACATGGACTGCTAGCAGCCAATTTTTCGTTTAAGCAAACATAACATAGGTTTGTATGAAATTGACATTTTACTAGCAGTCCATGTCCATGTGCATTTAGTATGTCAATGTTATCTACATTAAATAACTCTAAATCGTATTCAAACTTTTTGTGAGTCGGTTTTCTGATACGGTACCTCTGCTTCTGGGCAGTTGTTCCAGTTTGCTGCAAAGTTTCTCGAAGGGTGAAAAAACCGAACTGTGAGAATTCCTTCATTTAGATTTTACCACTGCGACCGTATCGTTTTTTTTTTAGCGCACGCCGCTATTATATATATACAATGGCTTTATACCCTTCTAAATTGAAGAGATAAGAACTATTTTTTTTTATATTTGTACCTACGGCCAAAATTGGTAAACTAATAGGCGTTTCTGGCATGTTGAGTATTTTGGTTGAAATGTCGCAGAAGGAAAATGTAGCTGATAATATTCTTCGAGCTCTGTTTGTTATTGAAAATGCTATAAAAAATTTAACAGACACCAACCTACGAATTTAAGAAACCTCCGATTTGTTTTAACGCCCAATTTTGAATAATTCTATTCAAGAAGTCCATTTATATTATGTACTTCTTTTTGGTTTTAGAGTAAAACCAGGTCTGCATTAAGGGTAAGGAATTGAAATTAATTGCAGACAATACTTAAAGAAAAATTATAACGACTTTATTATACATAACATTAAAGTACATGACCCATCGAAACGAGTAGGTATATTGTACAACCAGCTATTACCTACTATCAAGGCCGTAGCCAGACAAGGGGGGTGGGGATATGATCTTTAAAAAATAACTTGGAAGCGATTGAGGAAAATAAAATAATCTTAAATTTAAAATTTAATTTTTTTATTAACTAGTAATTATAACAAAAGTAGGAATATGTAGTTAAAAAAAAAGTAGCTATATTCAAAACAACAAAGTAACGAATCTATATATATAAAAATAAGTTGTATTGTGTTTGTCGCCAATGTTCTCTGTAATGCGTGAACCGATTTTGATTCTGGAAATTTCACATGAAAGTTGGCGTTGATACCATGGTTTGTAAGTACTAACGGTCTTTAAGGGTGTATTGCTTCATGAGTTATAGGTGCGTGGTACCTCCCATACAAAAAATGCATTCAAAGTCTTATATTTCGTAAGGATTGGTCAAAATTGGACAAAGGGGCGTGGCACCTCCCATACATAAAAACATTCAAAATTTTTTATCTCGAAAAACACCGAATCGATTGAGCTCAATCTTACAGATAATCTTAGGTATTGGCCCAGGAGTATTTCTGTATAGATTGGTCAACATAGGACAAAGGGGCGTGGCACCGCCCATACAAAAAAAACATTCAAAATATTATATTTCGAAAACCACTGAATCGATTGAGTTAAAATTTACATACAGTCTTAGGTATCGCCCCTGGAGTATTCCTGTGAAGATTCGTCAACATTGGACAAAGGGGCGTGGCACCGCCCATACAACAAAATCATTAAAAAATCTTATATTTCGAAAACCAATGAATCGATTGAGTTCAAATTTACATACAATCTTAGGTATTGGCCCAGGAGTATTCCTGTAAGGATTGGTCAAAATTGGACGAAGGGGCGTTGCACCTCCCATACAAAAAATACATTCAAAATATTATATTTCGAAAACCACCGAATCCATTGAGCTATAATTTTTGGACAACCTTAGTTGTTGGCCCGGGAGTGTTCACTTTTCTTCGCCAGTCATGGGACCCAAAGTTTTTAAAATTTGTAACATGCATTGTCCTGATAGGCAAGAAAACTATCTAGATTCTAGACAATACTATTCCTGGAAAAACTAAAAATGTAGTGTAGTAGTGTAGTGTACTACACTGATTTAAATGAATGATTTTATAATTTTTTTATTTTTTTATTTTGCATTACGAAGTGTGCAGGGGGTTCGCTAGTTATTTTATAAAACTAAATAAGTAAGTCAATATTCGCATGACGATATCGTTTCGACAATAGCCTTGCATAACGTAACATTTAAAATCTCTATCGCCTCGAAGACATCGTTTCGACGATCCAACATTTACTTCTTGTAGCTCAATAATCGACAGAGCACTATCGTCAAGGCGATAGCGTTTGCACGATAGCGAATTAGGTATCGTCTTGCATTGATTTGTATATTTTGCAGACAATTTTAAGCTTTTTACAGGGAATGTTAAAGCGAGCAATTGAATTCAGATTTTTTTTACGATTTAAATTACATAATACTTCATACGACATTATAAATAATATAAATCATCAATTAGGAACAAAATAAATGAGCAAGATTTTGTGGCTGACTGTAATTTAAATATTCCGTAAGCAGAAAAGGCCACTGTAATTTGTCAAATGACATTTATGACAATTACCATGACGTATAGTGCTTATTTGTTTGTGAGCTTCTGAAAGGTACCGAAAGTTCTCAAACTTTGTGCAAAATAAACGATGGACGTGTCGATGGTGGTAGAGTTACGTTAAGCAAATAAAAACGATCTCGTGCACTACTATCGCTTGAACGACTGTCGTCTTAAATTTTACGGAATGAGTACCCTGGCCTTCTTTGCTGCAAATACATCAATTACTTCGTCAGTATTTATTTCTATCTCCCTATGAATTGACATTAAGGCTAAACCAGTAAGTCGATCTTCACCGCTAGAGTTTCTTAAACAAGTTTTTAAGCGTTTCATCGTCGAAAACGTTCTTTCTGGTGTACATGTCGATACTGGTAAGGTTGCCAACATTTTTAAAAGTCGATGTATGTTGGGAAAAAAATCTTTACTGCAAACTCCTAAAGCTGTTATGGTGTTCTGTGAACGCAGTGCCTCGGGTTGTTCATGACATTTTGTCTTCCACAGTAGAAACTCAGAATTCAAGTGGGATAGCTCCAAAAATCTTTTATAAAATTTAAAATTCTCTTCGTTAAATTTTGTTTCGCTTTTGCCAAGTATTACCGGGATCAAAATATTATAACGATGATAGAACAGTCTTATGGTCCTCGAACCGCGTTTGGAGCTGAGTTATGAAGTCGTCCAAAAGGGGAATCATAACAACTATCCTATAAAAGTTTTCAGGCTCAGACGCCTTTACATTGGCCTTATGCTGCTGCTTCGATACTGTTCGTGAAATTTCCAAGGTTTCATTTTCATCCACAATACTTACAATACAGGCCTTGCGCAGTCTCAAAAATATCATTAAATTCTAAACTAACATTTTCTCGAATTTTTTAAAACGTATTTAAAATTAGCTTTATGTGGTCGAGAGCTCACACTATAGGTCCAGAGCTGACAGAAGGTCACAAAAAAACAAGAAGCTTTAGATGAGGTCGCAGAGTCCTTATCAATACTCAACACATCCAAGCTTGCCACTATGCCTTTAAACATTTCTTTGAACCTTAATAATCCGTCATGATTTTCAACCCATCGGGTTTCACACACAGCCGTTAAATTCTTCCATTTAGTTTCCGGATAATTTTTTTTAATGTTTTCTTGCAACAAGTGTGTTCGTTTTGCGGATAGTTTAAAAAATATCCAACCGATTTTACAATGCCAATTGTATTACGCATAGGCTGAGTTTGACAAGAATGTCCTAAAGCGAGGTTTAATCAATGGAGTGTATTTTATTTGTTTGGTATTCTTATTCGGGGTGGGGGATCAAACCCCTGTGATCCCTCCCTAGCTACGGCCCTGCCTACTATATATGGGAAACATCCACATGCGAAAAAGGAATGTAGCATACACTTCCTATAGATTGAGATCTTGATGAGCAATTTTCGCATTCTCCGGAATGCAAGTGTGAACACATACAGAAATGGAAAACTCCTCTTCAGATACTATTTCCTTATTTCAAACCGAGCACTCCGTTGGATTGCCATTGCTAATGACTCTCACGTTTCCTGTGCAATAACTTTTCAAATATGTAACGAGTTTTGCACGATTGAAATTATTTGTGCGGAGAAACATTTGCGAAAATGAGTTTTCCGCTTTCAAGGAGAGCATCAGACACTGTGGTATCGGTATGCCGCCATGCAAATTATATACCCTTGCGCGAACATCCTTTGAAAACAAACTTGGAGTTTTGTTTGTAAACCAAGTGATAACCAACCAGAGCAGCGTCGGCACCTTCACACCCTCATGCGCTCTTTTCATATAGTAATGACAAAATAATTAGAAAACTTTTGTGTCGATTTGAACATTTCTTGAACCCTACTACTAATTCCATAAAAGAGTTCTACCCCCTCCCTTAGGTCCCTTCTTAATTATGCTTTTTTAATTGTATTAAAACAATTTCTTCTAAATGAATCCTGATATTTTCTTGGAAATAATTTTCAAAACTTTCTCTGAAATCATGAGAAATGAATGTTTGCTCGAAAAGGGTAGAACAAAAAATCTGTGCTTACGCCTTACCTTTCAATTAAGTGAGTATTCCCGACCAAGAAACGAACGGAGTTAAGGGATATAACTCATTTCGTCGTAATTTGATTGAATCGTTTTGTGCTCTCCTGGACTTGTTATTTTTTTTATCTGGGTTTCTGCAGAATAAAACTTTTAACAAACGATTTCGAGTGCCAGCAGCTATCGAACTCTTTATCAGAACCCTATAGTCGATAAGGATCCATATCATGTTTTCTCAATCACCCGTTCAGGGCATAGGGAAGGAAGCAAAATTGAAGGATCTACTTGCACAGAGTACATAACCTAATAGGATAAAATATGAGAAAATTCTTTACAAAGAGTTCATCTCTGGGTCATCCTATTCGCCCGCCCCAAACACACTTGGAATTTACTTCATCATACGATGGGGAACACCGAGACCGAGTATAGTCCTGCTCATTCCGCTCAGGTGGCCTGATAAACTATAAACCCAGAGGGTAGATATATGTATGTTATGTACGTAACCGTAGCAAACTTTGCTCGATTTCGACTTTAAGTAAACTTGCAAAACAAACCACACAAGTGCGATGGTCAGTCACACAGACTGAAAGGGATCTCTTTCGCAAATCGCAAGTCAAGTATAAGGATGTGTGTGAGGGTAAATTTTGTTCCTTTTCTTGTTCCCCGATCATCAATGTCTTCTCTCTACCTATGACCGAGAGGGAGTCGTATGTTAAGTGCACTACTACAATAACCAGATTGGTTACCATGTGTTCTAAGTTCCTTCATCGTGCCATTCATTTGCCCAATACGGTCGAACTCCTCCATGCCGCCCAAAACGTAACTCATTCACAAGTTGGAGAGTTTACTTAACCGGTAGCCAGAAGAAAAGTTTCACTTCAAGTTGGTCCAGAGTTTTCTTAGTTGATTTTGATATGATTTTTCGGCAAAGATTTCTTCTTTCCACAGAAAATGAAAAGACAAGCAGCCGCATGTGCGGAGGTGAGTGTTTGCTGATACTGGTAGCTGTAGTGTAGGTATATACCAATTCAGTGCTATTTCTGTGATTTTATTCCAATCTGTTGTTTGAGTCGGAATCCCGGTCCGTGTTTGTTTCGCCATGATAAAGTACATAAAGCAGGAGTATGGAAAACGAGATAAAATTTATGAATTCTGTTGATTGAGTTGAAATTAAATTTAATATTTAGTTTTGATTATTAAGGTCCACATTTGGAACCAGCTGGAAAGTTAGGAGATGCAGATACATACAATGTTAGCTTTGATGACATTTCTGTTGCTCCCGATGGGTAGGTACCTACTACCTATATATTTTTATACAA
Source organism: Cheilosia scutellata (assembly GCA_955612985.1). NCBI lineage: Eukaryota > Metazoa > Arthropoda > Insecta > Diptera > Syrphidae > Cheilosia > Cheilosia scutellata. Next base: position 26,994,078 of record OY015312.1, on the reverse strand, counting down.
AATACAAAATATAACTCGCGTTCTCTTAGATCGTTTACCCTTGTGCCAATGCATTATGCATCTTTAGTATCCGAGCGCCAATTTTTTATAAATGCTATACGTCTATGGAACGCTCTACCTCGACATCTAAGGATGATTAGCTGTAGGTACAGCACTTTTCGGGAGGAAGCTCAAGGAGTACTTGGAGACATTAATGTGATGATGATTGTTATTTTGTTATTTATCTATCCCCTTTCTTTTCTTATTAATTATTTCCTTTAACCTTCTCTCCTCAATTTTTCTCTTTTTTTATATTTTCTTTTTCTTATTGGATTACAATATTGTTAGCTTCTTTTTCCATTTTTAAAATCATATAACATATTATTTAAAGATATCAATTAAGCTTATGATATTTAAGAAGATATTGTATCTTATTGTATAAGTCTATATGAATAAATAAATAAATTATGAAATTATATGTGATGAGATTTGGGGAATCCTAGTCTGTCTGTGGGAAAGCCTCGTTAACAGGATCACGTACGAATCAGTATAATCAGATAATTGAACCTCGAGATTTTATTGATTGTCAATTTGTAATAGAAATAGGATTTTCCATTATGAAAGTTGAATTTTTACATTCGGCAACATCCCTGTTTTAGATTAGTATGTAACGAGTGTATTTGTGTTTAGATTATGTGTATAATTAGTGTATTTTTGTATAATTAGTGTATTTTTTGTATATTTTGTGTTTCGTGTAATTTTGTACAATGTTACCATAAATGTATGTCCAACCAGGTTGACGATCGAAAGCGAATAGAAAGAGATTCGGTATTACAGAATCTATTAGAGAACAATATATAACCGAATCTATCATTAAGTTAAGTTAGATTATTATAGGGTAAACCAAAATTGTTGAACAATATTCGAATTAATAACAATAATAAAGAAAACATGAATATAATTTTGAACGGAACTGAATTAACAAACATTAAACGTAAATGAATTAATATTAGGTTTATAGTAATATTTAACATTCAGCCCCCCCTGGAAGACTACGTCTTTCAGAAAAGGGAAGGGGAACCAATTTCACGATGGGTCGTACGTATTCGCCGGTCTGCGTGGTAATAGAGGCTACTCTGACACGTCTGTCTGCTCCTGGATGGATGGTTTTTATACGTCCAATTATCCATTTGGATGGTGGTAAATTTTGATCTTTAAGCATGACCACATCCCCAACCGATAGATCTTCCTTCGAGTTTTGCCATTTTGGTCGTTGCTGGAGCGAAGTCAGGTATTCTGCATGCCACCTCTTCCAGAACCCATGCTTAAGTGTCTGTAAAAGAGACCAATTAATATACGGACAAACATTTTTAACATAAATATCAGGACGAGGAACAGATGTGTACGGTTCACCAATTAAAAAGTGAGCCGGGCTTAAAGCGATAGGGTCCATATCGGACGTAGGCCACATGGGCCGTGAGTTTAGCAACGCCTCGATCTGGGTCAGGAGTGTATACAACTCCTCATAAGTCAGCTTGTGATCGCCAACTACTCGTTTCAGGTGAAATTTTACTGATTTAACCCCCGCCTCCCAGAGCCCTCCGAAGTGAGGTGTGGCAGGGGGAATGAACTTCCACGCGATCTTATCCTTAGAGAGATGGTCGATGACAATGTTGTTGTGTTGCTGACTTAGAAGAAGCTGGAACATTTCGTTGAGATGTCGTTTTGCACCATGAAAGTTTGTCCCGTTATCGCTCCAAATTTCGACGGGTTTGCCTCTGCGCGACGAGAAACGATCAGGAGCAGCAAGAAATGCTGTAGAGGAGAGATCGCTGACCAGTTCCAAATGAATGGCCCTTGTTGTGAAGCATACGAATAAGGCTATGTATGCCTTGACAAACTTCGGGTTTCGTCCTCTTGCCAAACGCAAAGTAATGGGTCCCGCATAGTCTACTCCGACCTTTGAAAATGGACGCGAAAACTGGACGCGTTCTGCCGGTAGATTGCCCATTAGTTGAGCCGAGGTAGCCTTTCGATAGCGGAAACAGGAAACGCATTCGTGAACCACTTTACGTAGCAGGTTCCGGCAACCGATAATAAAAAACTCTTCACGAATAAGAGCAAACAATTGCGAAACACCCGGGTGTAGATTTTGTCTATGAACGTGTTCGGCAAGGAGCCTTGCGAACCGAGAGTTTTTTTCTATTATTATGGGATGTTTTACCGAATAAGGAACGTTTGAGTGCTGAATACGACCACCGACACGAAGCACTCCTTCTTCGTCCAAAAACGGGTTTAGAGGTAACAATTTATTCCCTTTTTTTAGCACTTCACCTTTATGGATAGCGTTTATTTCGAACCGAAAACTAACCGATTGATGGTTTTTAATAAGTCTTGTCCTTGCTATGGAGAATTCACTGGAAGATAACGATAATGTTTGTTTTAGAGTAGATTTTACGCGAGTATTCGAAACGAAACGAAGGATATATGCGACGATACGAATGAGCTTTACGAAGCGAGACGAATTGTTTATTAAGGTGTCAAAGATGTTGGTTTGGTTGACGTTCGACATTAACACCTGAGCAGAAACCTTTTTCGCTCCTCGAATTCCTCGATCGGAATATCACTGACCGAGTATTCTGTTACTGGCCATTGAGCTCGCTCTAACTTCAGCCACGACGGTCCTGACCACCATAACTCATTTTGAAGCAAATGAGATGGTAGAATTCCGCGAGATGCGCAGTCAGCTGGGTTTTGTTGCGATCGCACATGATGCCATGATTCTCTAGGAATCGATGCTAATATTTCGGATGTGCGATTTCCAATGAAAACTGACCACCTTTTTGGCAAAGCCGAGAGCCAATGCAGGACGATTGCGGAGTCAGTCCAAGCGAAAACTTTTATTTCTTTATCCTGTAAAGAATTTTTAAGTTTCATAACCAAACGAGTTAAAAGAACTGCTCCACAAAGTTCGAGGCGGGGAAGAGAAACGATTTTTAAAGGAGCTACCCTACTCTTTGCAGCGACGATAGTACATCTTACGTTACCGGCGGAATCGACGCTTCTGCAGTATACGACTGCCGCGTAAGCGTCTAGCGACGCATCGCAAAACCCATGGAACTCAACGCTTTCCTTCGATGACCACATTAATCTTGGGATGTTCAGAGACTCTAACTTAGGAAGCTCATCACGAATAGAGCACCAGTGATTTGAGCAAGCTGGTGAAATGATGTCGTCCCAATTATATTTTCGGCGCCAGAGTTCCTGAAACAGAATTTTTATGCCAATAACAACAGGTGTTAGAAATCCTATAGGGTCGAATATCCTCGAAGACTCCGAAAGAATGCTGCGTTTTGTTAATTTTGAGTTACCGTTTAAGGTAACCTTGTACGAAAAGGAATCCTTAGATGGTGACCACTGCAGGCCCAGAAGTTTGACTGAGCTGTACTCTTCAAACTCCTTTGGTGACATCTCGCGCTGATTTTCCGGTAAACTGAGAAGTAACGGCCAACAATTGGTTGTCCACTTGCGGAGGTTGAATCCACCTGACTTTAGCAAGTTTGTTAATTCCAAGCGGAGAGCTGTTACTTCCTCAACGGTGTCTGCACCGGTCATTACGTCGTCTACGTAAAAATCGTTTAAAAGCACTTCGGCAGCTCGTGGAAATAAGTCCTTTGAGTCGATTGCCAATTGGAGAAGCGTGCGTACGGCTTGAAATGTTGCACAAGCAGTGCCATAAGTAACTGTTAGCAGGCGATAGGTTTTTAAATCGAGATCACAGGATTTTCTCCAAAGTATCCGTTGAAAATCCGCATGTTTGCTTGAGACTCGAATTTGTCTAAACATTTTCTCGATATCTCCAGAAATTGTGTAACGATGACGTCGAAAACGAATGGAAATTGAGAAGAGATCACGTTGGTACGTTTGGCCTACTAACAGAGCTTTGTTAAGGGATTGCTTGGTATCAGTTTCAGCTGATCCATCAAAAACCACCCTAACCTTTGTTGTACTACTGTCACTTTTCATTACGGAATGATGGGGCAAATAGTAACAATGGGTTGTTGGCAGATCTAGCTCACTATCAGGTACTTCTTCCATATGTCCTAGTTCCAAGTACTCGTCCATGAATGTTGTATATTTTTCACGCAAATATTCATTTGTCTGGAGCCTACGTTCAATAGATTGGAAGCGATGACGTGCGACCTTCAAGCTATTTCCGAAGTCTATCTTCTCATCAGATCTAAAGGGAAGTTCAACCATATATCTACCATTAGGTAAGCGGGAATGGGTTTTAACAAAGATGTCCTCAGCTTGTTGGTCTTCAACGGACAAACTGGGTTCATGTCGAATCTCCTCAAGCCGCCAAAATCGCTCAAGATCAAACGATTGCGAATGGTCTAATTGAGTGCAAAACGAGTCGACATTATTATGTTTCGAAAGATTATCATTGGCAATGCTGCCACAAACAACCCAGCCAAAAATGGTTGGTATAAGGTCAGGTACTCCTGGCTGGCCTCGAATTGCAGAACCGTCGAATACGCTGAACGCCTTATCAGCACCAATGAGAACGTCAATATGACCTGGAACATCGAAATTGGGATCCGCAATGAAAACGAGGAGAAAAACGTCTTATCCGAAATTGTGGATACAGATGCAGGCACAAGCGAAGTGAGTTTAGATACCACATAGCAGTTAACCTCAACAAACTCATTGGAAAACCGAGAAAATAGTTTGAGCGAAATGATTCCATTTGTGGTGCCAGCTGGTGTCGATCCAACACCGACGATGGGAATGCGCGCATTTTGCCGAATAAGACCCAAGCGTTGAACTGTCTGTTCGGTGATAAACGACACTTGAGATCCCGAATCTAACAGCAACCGAATGCTTTGATAACTTCCTTGATTATCATTAGATCTGACAATAGCAGTGGGTAATAATGTTTTAGTGAAACGATTTGAAATGAACGAATTGCCTTCCGAGTTCACCGATGAGCAAAGCGCGTTGGCTGCAGCTAGTGCGTTTGCAGAAGTTGTGGGATGGTCGGCCACGACGATTGGAGTATATGGAGACGAATTTGAAGGATTTACCGAAGAATTGTTTACATGATTTGGAGAACTGGTGGATGGATTTCTATTTGTAGAGCTTATCGACGAGGATTGAGAATCGAGATGAACGAATGTATGATGTCGTGAATTGCATGTTCTACAGCGAAAATTCGATCGACACCTATTTGATGCATGTCCGGATCGTAAACAGTTAAAGCACAATTTATGCTCTTTCACGAAATTACGACGGGTGTTGATATCGAGAGATAAGAAACGTTCACATTTGGTAAGTACGTGGTCTGAATTGCAGTTGGGACACTTCTGATTGGATTCTGCATAGTGGGTTTGAATGACCTTGGCTGTCTTACCACGAAATTGTATCGAGCGAGAAAGTGATTGGCAGGACTCTAAAGCATCACATCGATCACTTAAAAACTTCACTAATTCGTCAATAGTGCAATTGTCCCTAGCTCCTACCTCCTCAGCCCAGGCTTGGCGAGTATCGTGATCCAATTTCTGCAGCAATATATAAATTACCCACGGGTCACGGCCTTTCGCTCCTAATGCATTTAAGCCTCGGATGGTTTCGTCTGCACCGTCGGCAATTTTCCGAAGAGACTGAACACCGTTTGTAGCACTGGGCATTGATATAAACGATTGAATATGGGATTGAATTATTATATTCGAGCGATCATACCGTGATTCTAATCGCTCCCAGGCGTCGAGATAGTTGGAGTCCGAAACCGTTATATGACGGATTAAATCTGCGGCCGCACCTCGTAAAAACGATTTGAGATAGTGGAACTTCTGGGTAGGCGATAGATTTGATTTTGTCTCTATTGATCCGATAAAGAGATCCCTAAAGCAAGGCCACTCTTTGTAATCCCCTGAGAATATAGGAACCGAGAATGTGGGCAGACACAGCGATGGGGGTTGCTTAGGTTGACTCATATTTTCTAGGAAGGTCGCTTGCTGACTGGCTAATTTATCGATAGCGGATTCACTAACGGAAGAATTGACTTTTTTTCTTTCGCGAATAATTTTCGTTATTGTGGATTGAGCAACAAAGTACTTGTTCTCATATTCTGAAAACTCCGGTTCAGGGTCTATGAAACCATCTGCTTCAGAAAACCCCAAAAGCTGTTTGTGAAGAGCCTCAAATTCTAACCAGTATTCCTCTAACTTTTGTAAGCGAATTTCCAAAAGTTCAAGTGGCACGCGATCATCAATGCTTTCAGCAAATGATGCTGCCTTTGTTACACATCCTTTGATGTGACCACGTTTCACTTTAATCTCATTCATTTTTATATAAAATTGATTTCAATTTATGTAAACGCGAATGTTTTCAACCGATTGCTTATTTATCACGACAATGAAATGAAATTGATTGGGAGCTTGAGAAATCTTCAACCACGTGTATTTGAAAATGCTTATGTAAAGCCGAAATGAATTTTCTAATTAATTTTATATGCAATTTCACAAATTAATTAATCAATCCAGTGATCTGGCTGCGAAGGACCATTATGTTTTAGATTAGTATGTAACGAGTGTATTTGTGTTTAGATTATGTGTATAATTAGTGTATTTTTGTATAATTAGTGTATTTTTTGTATATTTTGTGTTTCGTGTAATTTTGTACAATGTTACCATAAATGTATGTCCAACCAGGTTGACGATCGAAAGCGAATAGAAAGAGATTCGGTATTACAGAATCTATTAGAGAACAATATATAACCGAATCTATCATTAAGTTAAGTTAGATTATTATAGGGTAAACCAAAATTGTTGAACAATATTCGAATTAATAACAATAATAAAGAAAACATGAATATAATTTTGAACGGAACTGAATTAACAAACATTAAACGTAAATGAATTAATATTAGGTTTATAGTAATATTTAACATCCCTTTTTTTATGTAGGTACACATACTGACATACCTATAAAAATTTTTATTTACTGGATCACTCGGACGTAACTGGTCCATACTACCAGACAGCAAATCCAGTATTAGTACCCATTTTACTGGAATTTCTTCGATTTTCAGAGAAAACGCCCAAAGTTGGAAAAGGTTTAACAATTTGTTGTTACAAAATTGGTTTTACATTTTTGGGGTGGCATGCCCTTGCCAGGGTTCGTTTTTATGACATAAGCTATCCCAAAATAATGTGGGCGCAGTGGCTCAGTGGTTAGTGTTCTGGACTGCTGTGCGACTGTGCGAGAGGTCCCAGGTTCGATCCCCGGAAAAATACAAATTACATCTTAAGGTTTTTTAAACTGCGCCACCTCTCGCCAACGTCTGACAAACATTTGAGAGGTATAACTGTCCTGAAAAAACTTCTCAAGTGAGAAGGTAGGCCTAGGGTTCCTATGATCCCTAGTTGCGCCAACTATTTATTTATTTTTTTAATCCCATAATAATGTGTGGAAATGCTGAAATAGTAGTTGCAATCCCCCTGCTTGGGGTCACTGTTGGATTTGAAGTAAGAGCGAGATTGGGTGTATGCAATGTTTCTTTATATAGTTTTATCAATCGAAACTACACGGAAAATATATTTTTTGGAGCCAAGCTCTTTATTCAATCATCACTTGATACAAAACTGAAAAACTAAACTAACTTAATACTAAGCCTAACTTAACATAACGAGAGTGCGCGAATAGCCGCCCGTTTGAAGCGGTTCAGGCTCTCTATCTTCATCTTCTTGTAAAGATGTAAGGAGAGAGAAGCAAACGGACTTTTGGAGAAGTTCCAATGCACACTCGATGTTTGATTCCAAACAAGAAGTGTAACCAGGAGACTGCGACAGGTTGGCAGAGGATTCGCTCACTCGAGTTTTGTATGTATGTATAGTATATATGGCTAACAATATTATATGACACCTCCACCGCCTAGTGGTTTGGTCTCCAAACCAAGAAAAAATTATGAATACATTACATAATTACAGTAATTATTATTTGCGATAATGAAATACTAGATACAATTTGCTATGTTTGCATAGATACTTTACAAATATATATTATTCCGAAAATGCAATTTCAATATTTACAATGTAAACTAATTTTTTTTTTTTTTTTTTTTTTTTTTTTTTTTTTTTTTTTTAACAATTTTTCTTATATGTAATGGTTTTATAAATTGTTTTCTGTGCATTTATTATTCTATCTTCTCGTATTGATACGAGGGAGGAATAAGACAAAGTATAAAATAAATTTTTATTTCACAAAAATATGAACAACAAAATATCAATTAATCAAGGATTAATGATTCCTTTGATACAACGAAAATAAACAATCGTAAATAAGAAATTAAATTGCTTCTTTGTATGTAACTAATATTCGAAAATCAAACAAATTCAACGCCTAGACAGACTATAAGACAAATCGTTTCATATTTGCGAACTGAACGTACCCTTTACAAACAAGTGACAGGATGCACTCAGCGAACCGTATCTGTCATTTGTTTCATTTCACTGCGGTACCTACTTTTCTGTTTGCAAATTTAAATTCTCAAATTGGCAATAAACAAAACGAATTAAATACAAATTAAATATGTACAAATTAAAAGTTGAAAACAAAACGTATCGGAGAATAGAAATTCATCCTAATTTCAAAAGCATACCTTAAATGAAAAGAAATGGAGCAAAATCAGGGAATACTTGGAGGAAGGTGAGACAAACTTATCTAGATTCATTGTCCGCCTCTTGGTTTTGGTATTTATATCGCCGCTTTGCCTGCTTCGTGTAATATTTAATGTTTCTCTTAGTCGATCTATCAATTATGTAGTTGCCTTCTTTAGTAAATCTACTTAGCTTTTTGTACTTGGGCTTATTCTTTACTATGGTTCTATTCTGAACTATATCTAAGCACTGGTTGAGTCTATTGTTTATTGTTTTATTTCGGTTGTTTGTTCTAGCTACCTTCTCGTTTTCAAATTTAGCTGATAAAGATGCAATATCTACACTAGTTAAATTTTTATTTATAAAATCAATTGGTTTTAATTTGGTCGTGGAGTGTATTGTGTTATTGTAAATTGTTATGATACTAAAAAGTTTATCGTCAATGTCTGAAGTGTTTTTGGCAACATTCATTATACGTAGATGTTCGTTTAGTGTCCCATGTAGTCGTTCGACATCAGCGTTTCCGGTCTTCAATGATGCAGTCGTCCTGTGAAATTGGATATTATTTTCTTTTAAAAATTGTTCGACTGCTGCGTGTAGTATACACGTTTCGCCATCGGAAACTATTTTTTTTGGCTTTCCCAGAAACTGTATTCTCTGCCTAATCGCACCGAGAATGGCCATCCAGTTTCTATCTTCTAATTTGTGTATTGTGGCATATTTGGAGAACTTATCGATTGTTGTGAGATACATTTTATTTCTCTCGGGAAACCAGATGTCTATATGGATTATGTCATTGAAATATCTTGGTGATTCTGTTATTTGCATGGGGATGTTCAACGGTTGTCGATCATGTTTGGCCAAATTGCAGATATCGCAGTTGTTGACAAATTTGTGTATCTCAATTTGCAAGTTCGGATAGAAATACTTCTTTTTCAATTCAAGGAACATTTCGCTAATTCCTCTATGGTTTTTGTCAATGTGCTCGTGTTGTATGATAGTAATAATTTCATTCTTATCTGTAATGTCTATTAGTTTAATATTAGATTTTAATAGCCTTACATTCTTATTCATTGAAAAATACTTCACATATAAGTCTTGGAATTGGAGGAATAATGACAAATTTTCGCAGTATATGCAGATTAGTCCTTTATTTATTATAAATCTCTTCATAATATTTAGTAGGTTGCTTTTATTTTCTCTTATTATGACATGGTTTTGTATCTTTTTGTGAACTATTTTCATCGCGAGTTTTTCTTTTGGACCGAATGACAAGTGAATTTGGTTTTTGTACATATTAACGGGTTTTTCTGTTATATAAATATGACGTGTTTCGTCCTCTAAAGCGCTATGGATAGTAGCATCGGTGGATATAACATCGTCGTTATTAACATTGTGTTCCGAACTGGTAATATCTTCCGGAATAGCTTCGTTACGAACCCTTCTACTACTAGTCTCTTCCTCATTCCATAAGACATTGAATAATGTAACTTCTTCGCTACTATTTGACTTGACCTTTTCACCGTATTGGTCGACGTATCTACTAAGCCCATCGGCCACCAAATTTTCTTTGCCTTTGAGATATTCAATATGGAAGTCATATTCATTTAGAATTATTTTCCATCGCTGGAGTTTCATATTGGGTTCTTTAATACTGTTTAGCCAGACGAGGGGCTTATGATCCGTGCGGACTACGAATTTCCTTCCGTACAAATACGTTCTGAAATATCTTACGGACCATACCACCGCTAGTAACTCCTTTTCAATGGTAGAGTAATTTAGCTCGTGGTTGTTAAGAGTGCGCGAAGCATAACAGATGGGATGGCTATTTTGACTGAGCACTGCTCCTAGTGCATAGTTTGACGCGTCCGTAGTCAAAACGAAGGGTTTGTTGAAGTCAGGGCTTTTAAGGATAGGATCAGTAGTGAGTAACGTTTTTAGCTTGTTAAAAGCGCTGCAATAGTTAGGATCTAATATATTTACCTTCTCAGACTTTTTTAAATATTTGATCATTGGGTAGGCTACTTTCGCATAGTCTTTTATAAACTTGCGGTAATACCCTGTTATTCCCAAAAATTTTCTTATACCCTTTTTGTTGGTAGGTAATTTCATCGCAGCAATTGCTTTTATTTTATTCTCGTCAGGTTTTATACCATTATTTACTATGACGTGTCCTAGGAACGTAGTAGATAAATTGGCAAATCGACATTTATTTATTTTTATCTTTAAATTACATTCTTTCAACTTTTGGAAGATCTTCCTAAGAGAGTCTAAATGCTCTTCAAAACTTGTAGAGAAAATAAGAATGTCGTCCAGATAAACGATACAAATTCGGTTGATGAAGTCCTTTAGCACTTCGTTCATCAATCTCTGGAATGTCGCAGGGGCATTCTTAAGCCCAAACGGCATTCGCAGAAATTCATAATGTCCGGTTTTGGTTGAAAAGGCCGTTTTTTGCCTATCCCGAGGATGGACTTCGATTTGATAAAAACCTTTGACCAGGTCTAGCGTAGTAAAATAATTGCACTTTCCCAGTTTGTCAAAAAGGTCATCGATATTGGGCATAGGAAACCTGTCATCCACAGTTTGCTCATTGAGTTTTCTGTAGTCGACGACTATTCTCCATTCCTTTTGCCCACTGTTATCGACCTTTTTGGGGACCACCCAGATGGGTGAGTTATAGGGGCTATTGCTTGGCACAATTATTCTCTGCTTTAACATTTCTTTTATCTGTCTATCGACTTCTTTAACATGAACTTCTGGATATCGATAAAGTTTGCTATAGATAGGCACTTCGTTTTTTGTGTTTATGCGATGTCTAATTTCATTTGTAAATGTCAAATTTTCGCCGTCTTTATAGAATATGGATTTATAGGAATGAAGCAACGACCTAAGTTTGGAGACATCAATTTTGTTTAAATGGTTTGGAAACGTTTGTTCTGTAATTTCTGTTGAAAACATCGCGGTGCAGAATACGTTTAGGGGCTCATCATTATGACAATGACTTGCATACAGTTCCTCTTCTGTATTAATGTACATTGGGATAATCGCAGAGTCTGTTACTAAAGATCGGTTTCTGTAATCGATAATTGCGTTTAGATGAACTAAAATATTATTACCAAGTAAACCGTCAAAATTATCGTGAAATTGGTATTCCAAAAAGTTTACGAAGCAATTTTCGTTGTTAAATTCTTTGAATAGAGGGATTTTGTATTCTATGTTTGTTCGTATATTTCGACCAAGTACATTAAGAATACGATTTTTGGAGTGGACTCTCCACTTTGGGTTGCATAAATTTGGATTTATAATACTAAATTCGGCACCGCTGTCAATAATAAATCTAAGGGGTTTAATATGTGTCTTAATAACTAAATAGGGTAATTGTTTTCCCAATCTATTGGAAAATTTTGCTGGTCCTGTGAATCGTACTCGTAATGTGATGTATTAAGAGTAATGTCCATTGGTTCAGCTTCAAAATCTTGTCGTAGCTGATTTGTTCTATTATTGTTATTGTTATTATAATTATTAGGATTATTGCTGTTATTATTATTACGATTATAATTGTTATTAGGATTATAGTTATTATTAGGATTATAATTATTATTAGGATTATAATTATTATTAGGATTATAGTTATTATTAGGATTATAATTGTTAGTCGAATTATAGTTATTATTAGGGTTATAATTATTATTACGTTGTCTGTACCAACTTGTTTGCCGCGATTGAACGCTTTGGGCGTTGTTATTGGTTCGTCTTGACTGACTGCTTTGGGTACCAATATTATTTTGTCGTATTTGCGTCGTCTGTGTACGGTTATTGTCGTTGTTACTGTTTCCCTGCCCGTTGTTATGACTTTGGTATCTGCGCCAATCTCTCGACTGTTGAACTGTCGAATTGGGACCAAATGCCTGGTGGTTTATCTCCTTAATTATTTTATAGGCCTCATTAAGAGTTGATGGATTTCTACTGAGTATTATTGACTTTGTTGGTTCTGGTAAATTATTTTTAAATGTATCTAAGGCGATTCTATTATTAGAATCAATCATTTCTTGATTATTTCTTACATTTTGTAGTAAATAAGAGTTGTTAATTCTACATAGAATTGTGTTCAACCTATCATAGAAATCTTCTATCGTAGTGTTTACCCTAGACATTCTTATACTATCTAATAAAGTATTTACAGAAAGCTGTTCCCCAAAATTTATTTTTAATATTTCCCTAATTTCACTCCAACTTTCCAACCTGCCGTGCTTTTGAATTGCGCACCTAGCTTTCCCAACGATTTTGTCTTTGATATAGCCTGTCAGTACCGATTTACTTACTTCTTCAAAGGAATCTATAGTCCCCGTTAAGGAATCTACCCTATCTAAAAAATCAATCAAATTATTCTCACTCCCATCGTATATTGGTATTTTATGTATTAAATCTAAAATAAGTCTAAATTTATCTGCTGCATTTAATGTTTCCATGGTAATAGTTTTCTTTTCCTTAGGGTGAATCGGTAATTGGCGCCTACCTGTGGATTTTGTTGCTCCTTTTAAGTTGTTTTTTTTTTCGTTGCTAGTTTTTATTGCTGCTCGTTACGATAAAGCGGCAGAGCTTTTGTGTGCTGCAGCTCTGGTAGCGTTGATGGTGGTTTGGCTTGGCTGGCTGAAACTGTGTTGTTCCGTTGATTGTAGCTCGTTCTAATAGCGTGAGAGAGCTTCTTGTGTGTTGTTTACGACCTATTTGTTGTTTTCGAACTTATTCTTCTTGTGCGTCTATTGTGTCGTGTATGCGCCAAATAATGGCACCACTGTACAAACTACTCGGTATAGCCACGCGGAGTATAGTATATTTATTGTACAAAATTTTTTTGTTAAAGAATTTAAGTCTTTTATAAACTTTTGTTTTCAAACTTTTTCTTTTTGTGGGCCTTTTGTGTGGGTCTATAGTGTTTTGTGTATGGCAAAGTAATGTTGCACCACGCGTATATTTATCGCACAATTTTTTTTATAATTTTTCTTTTAAACTTTTGATTCGAGAAAAAAAAAACAAATTGTCTTAACACACTTTTTCGGAAAAACGTTCAATTGTTTTCCTACTATTTGATTAGTTATTTTCTTTTTTTCCGACTGCGCCAGTTTTATCAATCGAAACTACACGGAAAATATATTTTTTGGAGCCAAGCTCTTTATTCAATCATCACTTGATACAAAACTGAAAAACTAAACTAACTTAATACTAAGCCTAACTTAACATAACGAGAGTGCGCGAATAGCCGCCCGTTTGAAGCGGTTCAGGCTCTCTATCTTCATCTTCTTGTAAAGATGTAAGGAGAGAGAAGCAAACGGACTTTTGGAGAAGTTCCAATGCACACTCGATGTTTGATTCCAAACAAGAAGTGTAACCAGGAGACTGCGACAGGTTGGCAGAGGATTCGCTCACTCGAGTTTTGTATGTATGTATAGTATATATGGCTAACAATATTATATGACAATATACATACGTGTTTCGCAAGTATCGCATAGAAACCTTGCATATTTATATGCAATTTTGCAGATACTCCAATTCCAATAATTAACCCGAGAAGGGGTCAGCATGCCTCTCATATTTGCATTTTGGGCTTTATTTCCGTCTTGTTGTTTATTTTTGGGCGTTATGTAACGTCCTGAAATGTCCTTATTTGACGTGGTTCCGTAGTACTGCGCTGTATAGCAACTTACAGCAGTGAACAAATAAATTCATCCTCCACTATACAGAAGACTTCTTTGTTTAGACAGATTGGTGCACAAGGATCCAGGATCCCTATGTGAAAAGCGATTATATCTATCTATAGGAACCGCACTAAAAGTATTATAAATAAGTAAAAGTGTTATCATCGGCCTGACCGATGCTTTGATACCCTCCACTGTATGTACTGTACAGGTACACGCCTGTGTCTAATATTGTTTTTGTATGGGAGGTACCAGAACTACTTGACCGACATAGACAATTTTTAATACCAACCTGACAACGGTAAAAAGAAGTCCTCCCACAAAATTTTATTCATTTAAGTCGGTTCGTTTGGACGCTATGGTGTTTCCAACAGCTAGAGAGATAAATTGGTCGAATATTGACTTTGTATGGAAAGTAACGGAACTACTTTACCGACATGGACCATTTTTATTACAAACCTGACAACCGCAAAATTAAAATCTCTCACAAAATTTCAGTCGCCTTAGTCGATTCGTTTGGACTGTGATTTAAATAGATAGAGAGACACATGGGTCTAAGAGTGGTTTTGTATGGGAGGTACCAGAACTACTTGACCGACATAGCCCATTTTCAATACCAACCTGACGACGGTAAAAAGAAGTCCTCCCACAAAATTTCATACACCTAGGTCAATTCGTTTGGACGCTATCGTGTTTTCAACAGACAGACAGACAGACGGACAGACAGACAGACGGACAGACAGACAGACAGACATGGCTAGATCGATTCAGAATATGATCCTGATTCAGAATATATATACTTTATAGGGTCTCCGGTGAATCCTTCTTGGCGTTACAAATGTAATGACAAAGTGAATATACCTTCCTGTGGAGGGTATAAAAAACGATCCCTCTTTAGACTTAACTAAGTTCAATTAGAAACGCAATGACTATACTCGCCTCATGAATTTAAAATAATTCTCTCATACTAGGAACAAAAATGTTATAAGACGTTGGGTGTAAAAAACCATAAAGAAACTTTCCCATAAAAACTTAAAAAAAAAATTGGTATAATCAACTTTAAAATCCAAAAGTCCTAAATTACGAACAACAATACAAAAAAAAAACGCCAAAACTTTCACAAGTTTCATTTTCGAAAAAGCAAATAAATGAACAATCCAGAGGACGAATAACCAAACCAACCCAACGCAACGGCGAGAAAAAAAATATTTAATTACATTTTCATTCGCCACTAGCTGCAAGTTCCTTTTGGGACAAAACTGAAGGACGACTTTAATAGTTTTCTCGCTCTGCAGGTTTATAATGGTTTTTTGTTTTCAATTTCATTTTCCTACAACTTTTTCCTGATGAAACTGTCTGGAAATTTCACATCTTATTTTTTATTTTTTCAAATGAAATTATTTTTTTACAATCTGTCCTTGTGACAGCTTTGATTTAAGAAAAGAAATACCAATGAACTTTAACTCAACTGTATGTGCATTTTTGTGCAGATTTTGCACCACAAACAAAATCAGGTCATTATCCGTATGGTCGTAAAAATTCTCCCATCCCTATTATACCCACATGGTGAACTTCCAAAAAGAAATTCAACACAAGGCAAAGAACCACGAATCATGAAATTATGTTGGTGGTTGCGACCCCTTTGTAGTTTGTACCTAAAAAAGAATAAAAAAAAAGATTGTCTCTTTCATTTGCGAAACCATAAGACACACACACACAAAAAAACTAAGGAATCAGGAATCAGCCGCACTGCAATTTTTGTTAGCTATGCAGCTACAAAACGACTGCATGCTCCAATCTTGCGATGTCATTTTTTTATTAAGAATAAGTTGACAAAAAAAAAAAAGAAGAATTTGCTTAGTTGCACTCTTATTTATAATAAAGGACATTCCGAAATAATTTTTGTTGAGCTTGTTTTAATGAACGACCATATATTTGTTGTTTTTCTTAAATTTGTTCGTTGGCACAGAAAGGTCTGTGGAGCCAGTATCCACATTGCGCTGCTTTGCATCTCCAACAGAGAGGGGTTGAGCTCCACACCAGCTCGTTTGTGGAACTGCAGAGTTTGACATCGAGGAAGTGCAACTTGTTTGTGTCATGGCGTAAAATTAGTTTTCTGCTTATTTTCCCTGAAAGTTTTCAACTTCTCATTGGTCATGCAGTTTTTTGCTCTAAATAAATTTGTTTTTTGTTGTTTTATGGAATCCTGCTTGAATTCGTTTATTTTGGCTCTTTGGCATTTTGGAAACTCTTTTAAATAAATTTTAAAACAAAATAAACAACTTTTAAGTAGATATACATACTTTGACAATGTGGTTAACAGTATATAGAGCTGTTTTCAGTCACACAGATTGCTTTGATTGTGATGTCATATTTAAGACTTAGATACAGTAGTTATGTTATGACAATAGAATATAGAACAGCGTTTCAATATTCAAAAGTTCAATGAGTGTTTCAAGAAAGTTTTTGATGGTACTATACATAAATTCAACTATGTACATACTTGATGGTATATGATGGTATACGCACCTTCTTTTCAACCAAATCCTTCTTATCAGATTTCTATTCCTAATGGTACCTATAGGCTAGAGGGTGACTTCGTAATTTTTACAATGGTCATTGTATGGGCAATCAAATGGGGATTCAAACCAATAGACGATGAAGAATGCTGCTGGAGGCATTTTCAACGCTAAACGTTGCGAAAATAAACCCATATTCTGTAGAGGAAGCGCGTCCTCGATCATACACATCATGTACGTCAGCAGCTGCTTGATTGGTAAAACAAAATGAAAAGCGACGAAAACACGCATAGCGAAGCGACCATAAGGCCTTAAAGAATGATACCCTCAAAAAATGACTGGAAAGTATAGTCTTTCAACGCACCATTTACACAAATTTTCAACATTAACGTAGTAATGGCTAGTACTGCACCGCAGACCATGAAGGGAGTATTATGAGCATGGCACGCGTCCATGATAAAAGGAAATGCCAAGTCTGTCTAATTGTGTAAATACCCACTAACCGAGTGGTCATAGTTCAGGAAATAACTGAGTATATAACCCTTAAGGCCAGCAATAAAAGCAATAAAAAGCAATATCAGACATGTTAGTTAAAACCTTCAATTCGTGCCTGAGGAAGGAATATTCTCGGAACAGTGGAAACTTCAAAACCTAATACAGTTCCCCAAAGGTAATTCATCTTATATGGGACCACCAGATGAGCCATCATAATACCGCCCTACCTGTCTGCTGGACAAGACTGGAAAGATCCTGGAACGGATCATATGCAATAGCTAAGAGACAGCAATAGAACAAACTGACGGAACACCAATACTTGTTTCGAAAGACGTGCTTAACAACTGACGTAATTAGAGTGGTAGTAAAAACGGCACAAGAGGTCATACAAGGAAAAAGACTGCCTTATCATAAGCCTGGACACAAATATTGCTTTGTAGCAGGCAAGAAGAAGAAGAAAAAGAACAAGAAGAAGAAGAACGCGTAAAAGTTTCACTGTTTCACTCCTAGGTATTAGCCTAGTCCACTGAAGGAGATTGGTCAAAATTGGACAAAGGGGCGTGGCACCTCCCATACAAAAAAAAAAACACTCAAAATCGTATATCTCGAAAACTGCTGAATCGATTGAGCTCAAATTTACAAATAATCTTAGGTATTGTTCCAGAAAAGCACCTGTGAAGATTGGTCAAAATTGGACAAAGGGGCGTAGCACCGCCCATACAAAAAACATCTTCTATGGGGTGATGACGATGACGTTATAACTCGATAACCGCTGGGCCGATTCTCATGATTCTTTTTTGTTTTGTTCGTATTGCTGTGTTTCAGGATTACACAGAAATAAAATTCCAGAATATCGATTTATTCTCATTTTTCGCACTTTACGAAAGAACATTATTATCTCAGACCTAAGCAATACAATTCCTGTGCACGGGCAAAGCCGGGCGGGTACAGCTATATTATATCAAAACGTTGGTGCGTATGTAAGTCCGATAACAGCCACAGAACCATTGAAGCTGTCCGCCTTCATTCCTATTAAAAAAAAAAATTTAACAAAAATCTATATTATAAAAATGAGTTCTAAAATGTGTTCGGATACGTATAACTTGAAAACCACCGACTCTATTGCGCCCATATTTACAGATAATCTTATAGGTATTAGCCCGGGAGTGCACTGAAGGAGATTGGTCAAAATTGGCCAAAGGGCGTGGCAACTCCCATACAAAAAAAAAACCCTCAAAATCGTATATCTCGAAAACTGCAAAACCGATTAAGCTCAAATTTACAGATAATCTTAGGTATTGGCCCAGGAGTGCTCCTCTGGAGATTGGTCAAAATTGGACAAAGGGCGTGGCACCGCCCATACAAAAAACATTCAAAATCTTATACATATCTGGAAAGCCACAGAATCGATTGAGTTGAAACTTACAGACAGTCCTAGGTATTGGCCCAGGAATGCTCCTCTAAAGATTGGTCAAAATTGGACAAAGGGCGTGGCACCGCCCATACAAAAAAAACATTGAAAATATTATATCTCGAATCAATTCAGTTCGAATTTGCAGACAATCAAAGGTATTGGCCGTGGCCAAGGTGTGGTCATTGGCCAAAAGTGGACAAAGGGGAATGGCGCGACCAAATTGGATACTTTCTTCTACGGGTTAGGAAAAAAAAAAAAGTAAAAGTAATCGATTTGTTTTGTTTCTCAAATTGATTTCCAAATTTCAATTACATCTGTTTCGTTCGTTAACTTTCTTCACTGGCTATTTCAAAGGTAAATTTTTGATAGTGAAAAATGTATGTGCGATTTATACAAAGTGATGGTCATTTACAGTTCGATATTTGTTACGATGCCAAGAAGAGACAGTGGTAATAGTAGCCGGCGTTCTCAGAATGGCCGCTGAACCAGTGAAGCTATCCGCCTCCATTTTCTATTAAAAAAAAAAAATAATAGAACAAAAAATATGAAACTAGATCTTGAAATATTTAAAATAACTATTTTAGGCAGAACAACGTTTGCCGGGGCAGCTAGTATCAAAATAAATCTTGAAATATTTAAAATAATTATTTTGGGCAGAACAACGTTTGCAGGGTCAGCTAGTTTTAAATAAAAGGAAAAGAGTTATTTTGTTACAGCTTTTAATTCGACAAACTGGAATTGTATTGGAATCGAATCCTAAAATATACCTACAATATCAACATTTGTCCTAGACCCACCGCTCTGGATCGGTAAGACTTTAGGTCAGTTATTATGTTGCTGGATGAGACGTCGATGTGCCAAGGTACGCAGGTACATAATGTACCAATAGAATTGTCATATAAGGAATTTATTTAAAATAAAAAATGGGAGTTAGGTGGTAATTAGATTAACAATGTTCCCTTATTATGTACCTTACTTTGAGTAATTCAGAAAGTTGTTTACATTATTTTAATTCGACAATATTCAAGTCACTCAACAAAACACTTACAATGACATATTTTTCTCAGAAGGAATTGCTTTGACTATATCAACATATGGCTAGTTAAGAACAGAAGTGATCCAAGTAACATTTTGTGATAATTGAGATAATGAGCAAAACGCGTTTTCTTTATTATGTACAATTGTGTGTAATACGTTTATTACAATATGTTTTTTTTATGATAGATATTAATGTAACTTAGTCTTTCCCATCATTTTTTGTTGACACATCCAATATTGACGAAGTTTTTGACACTTTTATGAACTTGGATCATTTCTGCTTTTATTAAAAAATTATAAACTGTAGAACAAAAATGAAGTAAACGAGTTTTTATCGAAAAATCCATTAATTTAATGGTATTTAAAAGTAAGGGTATATTCCCCCCTTTGTCTAGAATCTAGATCAATAATAATAGTAATTTTCCGAGTTGTCTTCATTGAAATAGATTCTATTATGTCATTTACAAAATTGTATTTTTCGCACATCTGAAATTAGGTTCCAATTCCGATTGAATGTGTCAAAAAGAATTATGGGAAAAGAAACATGTTGTAATAAACCTATTACATGCAATTGTAATAATAAACGAAACGCGTTTTGCTCATTACCTCAATAATCACAAACTGTTACTTGGATCACTTTTGTTCTTAACTAAACAACTTTGGATTACCTTGGCAGTATCTTTTTTTTATACGAAAAGTGATCTAAGTGAACACAACCGACTTTCAAGTAACTTAGATCACATCTGCACTGATAATTTATATTTTTAACGCAATACAGAAAAGTCAAAAAGTGAACTTTGTTAGGAGAAGTGTTCGATAGCACTAGGATCACTTTTGCACTAACTAAATTAGTTTCTTAGAAGTCCATTGCCATACTTAGCTCAGTTTTTCTAAAAATGTTACTTGGATCACTTCTGTTCTTAACTAGCCATATTCTCTCTCTTATTCCAAATGCGGTAGGTACCTTGTATGTGTATATAACCCTTCAGATACTTTATTAATTAATCCTCTTTTTCGCATTTTGCAACTCATTCATCCTGAATTAAAATATCACCATGCCTATGCAGATTATTCTTTTGAACATTGTAGGTATACTAAAAATGGGACAGTAAATGAGAAAATTTGTTTTAAGAAAATTAGAATTGTTTATTATATTTTTTTTATTTTTACAGCCTCTTTGAAATGTTGTTCTTTTTCTCGTCATCGTTTCCTTTAATTTGTGCCCAATCTATTTTTGTAGGTGCATATAAAAAGAATTTCTTCTACCTAATGCCAAAGAGGAATCAAAGTTCTTTCCAAAACAAATAAACAAATTCAATAATAGGCCTAAGGATGGGAGGAAAAAATAAGGAAAAAAAAAACATCAAATTCTTTTCTCCCGTTGGCAAAACTGAAATAGTCACCTAAGCGAAAGAGTACAATTTTATAGAGGACAAACAAGAAAAGGAGAAAAGTTGAAAAATGGGACGGGTTATACTTTCTTCTCAAGGTTACACAACCCCTTTCGGCAATGTTTTTTTTTGGTAAGAAATGAAAGCAAAATAAGGTATACCTATGTATTTTGCTGGCGTTTTTTAAGCCAAGTCAGATAAGAAACAGAACCACTTACATTTTTTTCGTTTAATTTCTCCTTTTTCTTATTCTTGTGGATTAACGGAGGAAAAATGCTCTCGCATTTAAATTAGCTATTTAAGGAAGTAACCCACAAAACCCTATCCACCAAAGAACACTCTTTGTGATTGCGGATGAGCACTTTACTTTTTTAAACCCAGAAACACAATAATTAAAAAATATAATATACATTTTATTTTAAACAGCACTTTTATTATTGGGACTAGTTCACTTCACGTTCAGTTCATTTGCCTGATTCATCAAATTCAGGATGAAGAGGCACATTATCATATTGGTCTAGTTTATGCAAATCTTTTAGGTTTAGTTTTGGTGCAATGAGGTAGGTACAGGTACCTATATTCATTTAATATTTTGATAGACATTGTCTTTTTAAGAAAGTTGGTTAACAAATGTACGCAATGTTTAAATATTAAACATTAGTTAAATAATATTATTGTTTGACCTATTATAATTATGAGACGATGCATTGTAGAACACGTTAAGTTAGAAAAGAGGGTTTTCATATTATGATCAATATGTTTAAACATTAATATTTCGAACATACAAATGGCCATTTACCAATTTTTTTTTATTAAAATTGAAATAACACACATTTTTAGCCAAAATGTTAATCTTTTGTACCAACCGTTATATAGGGTATTTCAATAATATCATTAATTAATTAATATCCAATGGAATAAAAACACTGCTTTTGGTCAACTACACTCACGTATTGCGGAAATGTAAAAAATTATTGTATGGCTTTGACAGGTTTGTATAAAACTTACATAAAATCCATTTGTGAGTGTATTCAAGTGACTTCTTCAACATCGTTCTTGAAAGAATAGTGCAAAACTCAAACGGTAACACCAGAGAGAGGTACGATCTTTCAAAAGTCCGTCCATCTACTCGACGGAACCTGCGTGATATCACTGGAGCGATCGTGAGTATTGAGACGGAGGTGGCGAATATGGGTCTGGTGGTCAATGAAGGCAAGACAAAGTATATGCTGTCATCAAGTAAAAACACCCAACATTGACATTGGCAGAATTTCACTATAGACAGATATAACTTTGAGGTGGTTAAGGACTTTGTCTATCTAGGTTCCGCTATGAACTCAGGTAATGACACCAGCGATAAGATTAAACGAAGAATAACTCTTGCTAATCACTATTTCTTTGGACTAAGAAAGCAAGTGAGTAGCAAAGCCCTCTCTCGAACAACTAAAGTGATCCTTTATAAGACCTTAATCATCCCAGTCCTTCTTTATGGTGCAGAGGCATGGACTCTATCAAAAGCGGATGAGGTTACTCTTGGTTGCTTTGAGAGGCAAATTCTTCGAGTAATTTTCGGTCCCGTCGGTATAGACGGCGAATGGAGGAGGAGATACATACAACGACAAACTGTAAGGGCTGTACAGCGACATCGACCTAGCGAGAAGAGTGAAGTTCCAACGACTGCGGTGTCTGGCTCATGTAGAGCGAATGGAAGTGAATGCTCCGACCAGGAAGATCTTCGAATCCACACCCGAGGGACGGCGCAGTAGAGGAAGACCGCGACTCAGGTGGCGCACGCAAGTGGAAGGAGACCTTAACCAACTTACCGTGCGAAACTGAAGACAGCTGGCTCGTGGTGGCTAGAGACCCCGGACTGTAGCGCCACCTTAAGTAAGTAAGTAAGTTGTAAGATCGATTATTCGATCCTGTGGTATCACGTATCTGGACATTATTTTTGTCCTGCAAAACGGTTTCGGCCACAGCTTGGACTTTGTAAATTGTCGTAAAGAGCCATTAATGTTACAACTTCAACACACTATGAACAAGAATAAATTGAATGCCTCGAAAAGAGTCCTTTATCGATGAACTAGGTATATAGGTGCTGCATAACCGGTCAATCGAAAGTAGAATGAATATGAATTTATTTTCTTATCGTATCCTTAATCAAAATAAAATATTTATTTCAACAGATTCCCCATTTGTATAGCATTCCAAATTTAAAGAGATAGCTAATTTCTATGTAGGCCTAGGGTGTCTAACGCCTGTTGCGCCACCTATTTATTAATTTTTTTTTTAATTTCTGTAGTCTAACTATAAACTGTTTGTTCTTAAAGAAAGATATCTAAAAATAAGAATAAATGTAGGTACTGTAACTCAAAATAATTTGGAACTTTAAAATTTAACTGTCATCATAAATTAACTCCTGCGATACCGCTGTGGATGATAATAGTAGAAGTAGAGTCTAGGTCAATCGATTTGGTTTAAAGGACTCCATGAGAAATTGATCTGAGGTCAATTCGAAACTGGAGTAGACTTTCGTTTCCATTCTGTGTTGGGGAAACGATTTTCTTGGAACAGCAGGGAACCTCTGACTTAATCTATGTAATTGCGGTCAATGTAAAATTGTACTCACAGTCCGAGACAAGCAAAAGAACATCGATAGAGAGGGCTTCTAAATTGTGTAAGGAATTCTAGACGTGTATGGGTATACGTGTCTGTATTTTCAAATACATACCTCATTGATGTCCTTGCTATGTTGAATGTTTGAATAATTTACAGGTGACGAAGGAACCAATTCAATAAATTTGTTTGTTAATTGGTTTTGGTTTTCGTAATTGTGTGGGAACTAATTCAATAAATTATAATTGTTTGCATGGTCAAATTTGACAGAGGAAAATTTATTTGTTTTGAATTTATTTTCGGAAGTAGGTATTTCAAACTTAATAACTCACGGATAATTGGAAATCGATTTTGAAATTTCAGAGATTATTGTGCACACAAAAGGTGATATTATTGGTTAGTTTTAAATATTTTAGAAAATTAGCAAAATTAGTCTCGATAATACTCAAAGTGATTATTATAATAGTGCGTATAGCTATTTATGAATTGCGAAAATGTGTAGAAAATAGCTAGGGCCAATAGGAAAGCTCTGTTGCAAAATTTTTTCACCCATAGTGAATGACCACATCGTTCTTGATAATATTGTGTCCCTGTTTTAACTAATATGAAGGGTCTAGAAAAGAAAATCCGATTATGTGTCCCTTATGTCCGAATGAATGTGTCCTTATAACGTTGAACCCCAAATGCAAGTAGAGGTAGACCTCCGATTTCGATTACCTTTCGGAAAATTGTTGGCTGCTCAAAGATGGGCATAATGCTATCCGATTACTATACAACTAGACCAACTAGAACCAGGTTAGGTTAAGTTAGTGGGTTGACAAGACAGGAGAAATATGTAAGTGCCACATATATATCAATGCAGATCCGTTGTGATGCACTAGGGGTTTATGACTATGGAAACCTATGAAAAACCTATACTGATCCTCTGTATAGGTCATTTGTGCTGATTCCCATTTTCTTGGTATAATATTTCAGCATATTGTGTCAGATGATAATAACCACAAGCGAGGAGAATGAATTCTTGTACAATTGTAAGATTCTCTCAGTTTTCTGTTTGTTTTAGATTGGCCACATTTTCCTGGTTATGCCACAAAAATCGAACTTGCTTCAGTATTTTGTTCCATATCGTTTGTCAGAGATTACGGGGGGCGTATCATTACTGTGGTGTCGGCATGGTTTACTTTAAGGGAGGACCTTTTTCTTGCCGCTCACCCAGCATAGTCTTCCGTTTTACTGCGCGCCAAGTACCCGTAGCTTTGTGCGACAGCTACGATACCTCATAGCATATAATAATAACAATTATCTGGTAAAAAATACATAAATTATGGAAATAAGATACGATTGAGTGATGGGGTGTGTTCTATCTAACTGAATATTTAAATAGACAATAATATCTGGGGGCAAGAAGCCCTGATTCTGTATGTAACACAAAGTGTGTGAGAATTTGTTTTACAGCCCGTGGCTCTTCGCGACAGCGACTTAAAAGCTTCGATTTTAACTCAACGGTAGATATCGCTTTTACTGCCGATTAACTGTCATTGAAATGAAAGCATTACAATTACTGTGTAAATTTTTGTTTTTTTTTAAATACTTCTCCCGGGAAAGGCGAACCTATACGCTTCATCAGCGCCCCGAGATGTGTGCAGATGTATGTTAATACTGTACTTAAATTACTACAAGTTGTAGTCTTCTGGAAATATGTACATACATAGACACAGCTCACAACATTTTCTAGCAAAAATGCATCAATGCATCACTTTCTAGGAGTCACAGTTAATTCAGGAATCACATGGCACGATCACATATCCTACATCGCAAGATCGGCGTCCGCTAAGTTGAGCTACCTTTTTAGAGCACAGAGGTACTTTAACCCCAAGCAACTTCTCCTTCTCTACAAAGCACGGGTTAGACCAGGCCTGGAATATTGTTTCCATATATGGAGCTCGGTCCCAAAACATTCACTTAACCTACTTGATAGCATACAGAGTCGAGCAGTTCGAATTATTGGAGACTCTACACTCACATCAAATCTACAATCGTTGGTGCACAGAAGACAAGTCGCTAACCTATGCTTGTTCTATAGGTACTTCCATCGTAGATGTTCTGTCGAACTCAAAGACATTATCCGTTTAAATGCAACTTTTGGGCGCCCCACAAGACAGGCAGCCGCGAGGACATCAATTTTCCAAAACTCCTTCTGTTACAGGACAAGCAAACTCTGGAACTCGCTTCATGGGGATATATTTCCTGTAGACTACAGTTTGCAGCAATTTAAGTTCAAAACTAACATACATCTGCAAGCATCTCGGGGCGCTGTTGAAGCGTTATAAGTTCGCCTTTCACCGGAGAAGTATTAAAACAAAAAAAAAAAAACATCTCTGACTGTGTGATGTGGGCACATTCACAGGCCCGCTGTTCGAGATGGAGGATATAAGAGTGCTGTCATCAGCAAAGCTATTATGTGTTTGTCGATCCAAGCAAATCGTTGATGTGGAGAAGAAATAGAGTTGGAGAAAGAATAGATCCTTGGGGCACTTCTGCAGTTATAGCAAACGAATTAGATGATACACCATCTACAAGAACTTGGATCGATCTTCCTAAAAGGACATTTTGCATCCGTCCGTGAATTGTAGTGGTAATCCATAAGACGCTAACTTGCCTAATAGGGCTCTATGCCAGACTCGGTCAAATGCCTTTCATATGTCCAAGGCACAAACCAGAGAGAATAGACCACCAGCTCCGCCCATAAATATGAGATACATAGAGCCAGTTTCAAAAAGTTATTAAGTGGTTAAGTATGTGTGCCATGCTAAAGTAAATAGAGGGCGAATTGGTCACGCATACACTGGCACCTAATAACATTTACAGTTATTTATGTGGTACAACACATATTCACAGATAGAAAAAGAGGCGGCGCTACTCATTTCAAAACTGGCTCTATGGGATTCTCTTTTTTGCCCGAAGCTGATGGTCTATTCTCTCTGGTTTGTGGTCCAAGGCTACGGCTCTGGATTCGCCGTATTGTTCAATTGCTTGCGTCCATAAGTGCATTACGTAGCTTAACAGGTCTCCAGTGGAATGACGGCTCCGAAATCCGTATTGCCTGACGCTTATTAATCAGTGGCCTTCTAGATATTTGATTATTTCGACATTTATTGCCTTTTCCATTACTTTTGAGAATAGGACCCCTGTTCGTTCGAATATTCTAATACAGGCGTAGAGTGCCTTTTTTGTTCTTTCTTTAATGTTGAGAATCCTGTTTAAATTCCGATCCAGAATAACTCCCAAGTATTTGGCATTATCAGAAATTGTTATAGCGGAATCATTTCAATTGTTGGCAATTATTTTCTCCACCGTGCTGACGACACTTTTGACCTTTGTATAAGCGTGTTTTGGGGCCGGAGATATAAACTCCGGGACTAGTTTATTTCGAATATGGATGTCAGTGAGCATTTCGCATGTTAGGTAGGTTAGGCTTAGGCAGTAGTAGGCTGGGCTTGCCGGCTTTGGGAATGAAGATCAATTTAACTACTTGCCATAATTTTGGAACGTATTCTAGTTCTAAGCTGCGTTGATACTTTTTCCAGATCTGAGCCCATATATATCTCGCTTTTTTGTAGCATCAATAGATGATGTTTGTAAATACACGTAGGCGATATTTAGAAAGCTGAGATGCTATATGAAATCTTAAGAAAATTCCCTACCTCCCTAAGCTAAGGCAACCAAAAAATAAATATGTACATTATAACGGAATTAAAATCGTCATAATAGCTAGTATAAACAAAAATATTGACAAAAAGTTATGACGCTTTTCATAATAGACATCAGGATTCAACAACCAGACAGAGCAATAAGGTATAGGTATATGTCTTATTACTTCAAGTAATGGCTGACTCCAACGAAAAATGTCAATCATATATGCCCGTCACGCGAATTCCAAACCACTGGCCGCTGAGACCCAAACCAGTTTTGCAAAAAAAAAAATAATTTCTTAATTTAAACATACCTACATCATTTACGGCAATATATTGATTTTTCTACTAAATTTATAAAACTGTTTCTTATGAATTGTTGACCTATGAAAGAAGGAGGTTGATAAAAATATACAAACCCCAATATAAAGACAAGTATCTACTGGCTCAGCATTCAATCCGATTTATTTATAATCTATGAATTAGTTTTATCCTAGCTTAACAATTTACGATAATACCCTTAATTCAATTAATCAGTGGATATAATTAACTAATTATGGTGTGCATAGGTCTTCCCTGCTTAACGTTTTGCACCTCTAAATCTTATCGAGAATCCAAATCGAACACGCCAACTTATTAATTACACATTAGGTTAACAGAAACATCGTCTTATATTACGTTAATCACTAAATTAATGTTGCCAGATATTATATCCAAGCACCTCTATACCTATAGTCATCCATTGTGATTGTACCCTCTTTGGAATCGAGTAAGAAGAAGGTGCAGACATAAATTCAAAATCATTAATGCTTAATTAAACACAGGTTTGGTATAATGAAATATTAACGAAAAGAAACATTCGCCTTCATATACATACAGTATAGTGTTTGCCGTTTAACTATGCAGAACATGTTGATTTACTATAGCTGTATACCGGTATATATGTATTTTTATATAAGCAAGAGATGATGATAGCCCATATTAAAGAGAGAATTTGCCCATGAATATCATATCTTTTTATCCACTCGTACAGTTACTAAAAATAAAACTTTCCTCGAATAGAAATATGGAAAAAAGAGAAACTTTGCCTAATTATAATAAAAACCAACAAAACTTTAAATGAAACTCACACAGAAAGTCACCCCGGTCAGAGGCACACATCCCATTCATCAGAATCCGGAAGATCCACTGGTTTGTTTCCAGAACTTCAAGCCCCAAGTGGAAATAATCAAAGGCTGAATGCTTCCTCAGCATAAACGCAAAACTTTAATAGGTCAATCCAACATTCCTAAAAATCCCAAAATACATTTTCATCGCTCGCCGTCTCCCAAAAATAATCCTACGTTTGATTATGTATTCCAGAAAGTGTTAGCAGTTTGCTGAGGCTAGCATGTGTATACGGATATGCATATGACCTGAAAGTTCACCTCAAAGACAATGCCAGAGAATAGGCGTTTCAATAAATACACCGTATTCGTCATTATGGGGTGCCGTAAACGCAATTCCTAACACTTTGAACACAGTGGGAATCCAGTCAAAGGCAGTGGTCGGTCCCCTTCTGTCAGATATGCAATATGCAAAGTACGCCCAAAACATTTATTTCCTCACATTCATATCTTTATCATATACATAAATAATATATGTAGGTACGTAATATTGCAACAACAAGATACCTATATGATTTACAGAATCCCTTTTTTTTGGTCATAAAATTAAAAATGAATGCCGTAGGACATGCTTTTTTATGGAATTAAATGAAACGATGATGTATACTTATACACTTAAATTGAGAAATGAGGTTTGGGTTCATCTTTTACAGCTAAGCGCTGTACTTTTATTCCGTTTCATATTTGTATATACATAAATCATGATAAGTTTATTTTTACTACTTCAATTGTTTTGTAATAATTTTTCCTGAAGTTATTTGGAAAAACATCTTACAAATTGTTTATTGAAAGAGCTTTTATTTGCAAGAGGAGAACGCGCTCAGCCCAGACGCTAGTAGATGGTAAGCTTTATTCCATCTAATCCATTCGCATTGAAAGACAATTCAAATGTAGGTATATGTACCTATTAGGACACTAGGTCCGAGTTTCCCATAGTGTGCACCGCCATGAATGAATATTGAATGAATATAATATAGGTGCTCCGCGGAAAGATGGGAAAAAATATATGAAAATTCAATGAGACTAATTAAATTTGTACTTCTGAAAGTTGTCATTTTGCTGGCAGCATTCGAATTTATGTATTGATTACACAGTACAAAAATGGGTAAAAATAAATCCTGCACTCCATTTGATCGCTCTACATCTCCACTCAGAGAAAAATCTAACTCTTATAAAAAATCTAAAATCTTGAATGATCATTGATCAGGCTTGTACCTATTTAGATTTATTTTTATTCTGAAGTGCTAAATCTTAATATGACACCATAATACTTGATGTAATAACATAATTCTAAAAACTAATTTTAATTCTTCATTTAGAAACCAAAAAACTTGATTTGAGATTGCATATTCTGCATATTAGTGTATAGTTAAATCTATATGTTGAAATAAGCCGAAACAATATTAAAAGATTACCTACATTGAAACACAAATAAAAAACAAAACAAACTTATTACAAGCTTGTTCATGATTTATTTCTATTCGTAATTCGGGAGGGGCAATTTAAAAAAAGTAATACTTAAAATGAAAAAAAAAAAAATTGAGAAACAATGGCAACACTTACAATAAAGGACTTTAGGATTTTTGGAAGCCAGGAATATGTCCTTTGATATTATTTTTAAATCAAGTTATAGCTGTTAATAGGTTTTGAAAAAAATACTTTCAAACTTGAAATTTAAGGAAAAAAATTAAAAAAAAAAGTTGAATGCAGATATTTTTCAATATTGAAAAAATAGATACTTAATTTGTTTGTAGTTTTTACTACCTAAATCAATTCTTAATCGAACACTGAAAACCAGATTGATTTATGTCCTCTAATTTTTGAGAAAATTTAAAATTCATTTTATATGTCGCTCCGCTTAGAGTACAAATTGCTACCCTTGCAACCCCTCTGCTTGGGGTCACTGTTGGATTTTGGGATGGGTGCAAGGCTGAGTATATGCAAACTTTCTTTTAATTATATTAGTTTACCCAATATCAACAACATTCTTCAGATACAGTCTCTGGCCAGAAATTTCACATTGGTAGACAAAATTTTGCTGATTTGCATTTTAGTCAATTTAGAACGGATTCCTGGCTTTGAAAAGTACTATAGTTCTTTGTGGTAAGTGTTGTCATTGTTTTTTAATATTTTATTTTATTTTATTTATAATTTTTTTTTAATTACCCCTCCCGCCTAACCGGAGCGAGATAGACCCCCCTCCCATAGTAAAAAAAAGTTGTTTATTTACCTCCTCTACATAAATCTGTCATTAGTTTTCATCGCCACAATTATTTTACTCACCCCAATTTTTGTCCTAAAATTTCAAGTTTGAAATTGTTTTTTTTTCAAAAACTATTTAAGGGAATAACTTGATTTAAAAATAATATGAAAGAACAGATTCTGGGCTTTCTAAAATGATATAGTCTTTTATTATAAGTGTTGCCATTGTTTTTAATGTATTTTTTTCCATTTAAAGTATCATTTTCTTTAAATTACCCCTCCCGCCTAAACGGAGTAAGATAGACCCCCCCATCCATAGTAAAAATTGCTTGTATTTAACCCCTCTAAAAAATACCGTTATCAATTTTTGGCGCCGTAGTTATCGTACCTACTCTCCCCACGAACTTTTTGGTTGAGAATTTAAAATGTTCTTGCAATTTGATGTACACCTGTTTGCTCATGTAAGAGATGTGTCGAAAAAAGCCAAAGTAGGTTTGTCACCATTTTCAAAGGTTTTGTTTTCTGAAACTTGAAACAGTGATCTAAGGTAAATTTCTTGAATACTCAAAATAAATTTGTTTCAGGCATACATAATTTCCTTTTCATTTTAAGGTGGCTTCATTCTCATTCACGGCGTTTTCGAGCTTAATTTAAGTTGACAATGGTCCAAAACGTAGCCTTTGTATTATTAAAAAAAGAACGAACATTCTTAAAATAATCGCGAAACACGATTGAAGTACGATTTTTAAGCTAATTACAAATTAGCTCAAAATAAGATTTTTGTACTTGGAATACGATTTTACGAGTTTACCATACTTTCGTCAAGGAATAGGCTTGAAATAGCACTGATTTTCTTGATTTTAGCTCGTTTTTTGTATTATTGTATCGTTTAGTTAGGACAGAATTGGGTTCAGAACGGTGAAACCATTTATGGTGGTCCAAGACGTTTTGAACGCGGCTTTTTGCCTACACGCTAATAGTATACTAAAAATCCATTTTTTAAATGATAGCAAATTTGTTTTTCTACCAAATATTATATAGCTAACTTTTCTGACTATAAATATGGTGGTCCAAGTTGTTTTGCAAAAAAAGAGACACCCTAAATAAATGTTGGCTTTTCATTCATTCTCTCTTTTGATCCCTTAATTCTACAATTACAGTGGGCGGAGGATTTCAATTTCCCCTACACACTTAATAAAATTCAAATCTAACTACAACAGATTACAATCAATTCATAATTTGCGCGCATATTTTTATATTAATTTATTTGTATGTAGGTACCTACCTACTATTACTTTTTCTATATATATTTTCACTTCTCAAAATTCCGAATTTAAACTGAAGCCATATTGTTTAATTATTAATATTATTTAACAAAAACGGTAATTTTTGTTTTTATCAAACAGAAAGTGGACGGACCAATAATAAGGTTTTGAGATAAATGTTGACGTTTATATTGTTTTAATTTTGCAATTAAATTCAATATAGACAAGAGCATGGTCAGAGGTGATTCAGGCTATTATACCATTGATGAATTGTAAATACTTGAATGAATCATTTGTTGTGGGTGCAGTGGCTAATTAGTGGTGTTGGACTACATCTGTAGGTGCTTTCTATTCGCCCCAAATATAATAAAAAAAAATAAACATAAACGAATGGTTCTTAGAAGCTAGGGCTAGAGTCCTATACGGGCCTGTTGAGCGTATAGCTACCTCAACTATTTATTTTTGATATCATTTATTCATTTCACATAAAGCTGAATGCAATTTCTATAGTAGGTAGGTACAGCAATATTTTGATACGTAAAATGAAAAGTATACCAAAGCAAATCAAGCTAAACTACGGTATGCCAATATTATTCTTGCCTTTTTATTTCGCTAACAACTGTCATTTTGTTTTGGACACAATCTCACAATTTTTCCATTTGGATTGGGGTTTAATTTAAATTTTAATTTAGGTTTATTTCTCATTATAGGTAAACAGAACTACGTACTTATGCCAAAACCAAATGAAAATAGTCAAAGCGATCAATGAAAAGAACAAAATAAAATAAATATATAGTTTGCGCAACAGGACAGTGGAGGGGTGCGAATAAAACTTTTGTATCATTGCTGAGTCAATAAAAACAAATAATTAACATTTTCAAATAATGGCGAATACCTTTCTGATTGGTTTCCAACAAAAATGGGTGTACCTAAAGCAAGAGTGTATTTCAAGTCGAGTACACTTTTATTCATCTTGTTTTTGAATGATCTACATGATGAGCTTTGTGGAAGTATTTTCTGGTGTAGGTCGAATCAGAGTCCTTATGTAGGTATGCTGATCATATAGTCATGATTTCGGACTCCCCTCAACGACTAAGGCAAATGATATTAGCACTTGAAAAAATGGAATTTGACTGCTAATTTATGTAAGTCTAAGGCTATGATATTTGGGAAGCAAGGTGGCGGTCGCTACTGCTGCAGCGAACGATGGTACTTTGCTGGTTAGGGTTATCATACGTCCCCCTTTTCACACCATCATAAATGTTGTTTGTCCTCCCTAATACAAACAGTGTAAGTCAAAATTCAATAAAAGACAACATTTCAAATACTTTTAATATTTTTAACAAGATTATCTGTGAACACATCCATCTGAAGTGCAATTTCTTTTGTTTCTCTTAAATAAAGTAGGTATGTAGATACATAACTAATTTTGATGATTTTTCCTAATAGAAACAAAAAAAATTTAAATATGTAGGTACCTACCTGTAAATAGAAGTAGTCAAAACTGTTCTAAACTCAACATGGAGGACCTGCATGACCATGAGCGATCACAAAAACTCGCAGCTCAAGTGCTAAGCTTAAATTGTTTGAAGCCACATCGAGATCTGTGATGTTTTATGCAGCGCAAATTTCAGGATGTGGAAAGCATGAGGAAGTTAAAAAATTGCTTAGATTTTTCTTGAACAGACTGTTCCGTTTTCCATCTAACGCTCCATTATTTATATACAAGCTAAAGTTTCACTTCGATTATCTATTCTATACATATAATAAAACTGTAGGCATTTTCTTTGTCAGCTAAAAACTCGAAAACTACCGGACAGATTTCGATGAAACTTTTTTTAAATGTTCCTTAAGACTGTGAGACTGCTATAGGCTATGTCGTTTATAGCCACGTCCTTAGGAACAGTTTTTATCTAAAATGTATTTTCTGAAGTGAAAACATATACAAACACATATACCTGGCTACAAATGGATGTTTATGATTTGATTTGTTTTCGCAGTGACTGCTATGGTCAGTTGTATATGTAGATAGGTATGTATATTATGATCGTATGTCCGATGCATGCAGGATGGGAATGGGGTGCGTCGTGCGTGCTGCAGTACGGCATGGGGTATATTAATAATCTTCATAAGAGAAGAGACGTGTAATAGAAAACAGGTTTCATTTCAGAATTTCATTCGATATGTGGTATGGTAACAGTGTAGGGTTGGGGTAGGTAGTTGTTCGGATTCCGTAGGAAGAGGGAAACAAAGGAAAGGAAATACAGCATTACAAACAGAAACAAGTAGCTTGATCAAGGAAAGGAAGGGCGATGCAGAGGGTGCACATTATAATATATCCAATACATTACATCCAGTATCGATATCGCCACGCCAAAATTGGACAAACGGGGGTGACGCCTCCCATACAAAAAACATCTTCTATGATTTTCATAATTCTTTTTTTGTTTTTTTCGTATTGCTGTATATTTCAGGTTTAGAAAGAAAATTCCAGAAAAAAGATTTATTCTCATTTTTCGCATTTTACGAAAGAACATTATTAGATATCTAAGACCTAAGCTATAAAATTCCTGTGCACGGGCAAAACTGGGCGGGTACAGCTAGTGATTATATAAAAGCAATGTCCCAGTCAGGCACCCAACTGACAAGGCTTATAGTAGAGCATGGCGTTTTGACAAAATCTCGTTTCTTTAAAAAGTGAACGCATTTAGCATGAAAGTGCAACTTAGAGTTCATTCTAACGCTGAACAATGCAAATAGTTGGAGAATTATATTACTACTTTCTACAAAACTTGGACATCAAGCTTAGAGAAGAATTCAAGGAGAACGCCAGATCCTCCTTTTACAGGCGAATCTGCAATAAATTGAATTATGAATTGACGGAGAAAATGTATTTTCAAGATAAAAACTATTTTTCGAGCCATTGAAAGGACATTCAGCATCCTTAATGGAAATGAACGCTCGAATCTGCTCTTCGAGTATTGCAAGGAAGCAGCTGTTTATAGAACCAAAATAATAACCGAAGACTTTTAGCTTAGTATTCTTTGAGGTGCTACGGTATATTTATATTATTGTTTTTGCTTCTTAAACTAATTTTCCAACCAAATAATATAAATTTAACTGAAATGAATTTTATTCCTTTATTTAAAATAAAGATTTTATTTGCCATCCGACTTGACGGCCAAAGTCATACCTAACTACTAAAATTGTTTGTTGCAAAAAAAAAACCCGTAAACTTTGTTAATTTACTATATTTGGAATTTGGAAAAATAAAACAATAAAAAAAAACTATCGGTAGGTACTGTGAATGCTTTTGGAGATAAGCTTCGTATGGAAATGCTGAAGCTGGAGTATCTACTTCAGCCACTATCATAACCAAACACGAAGGTCTGTCTCTGTTATGGAGAAAATCGAAAAACTGTTATTTACCTACCTGGATACAAGATTTGAACCATAGGAGAATTCCTGTGTCTACTGTTGTCATTCAGGCAAAAGCCTTGAGCTTGTCTAGCAGAGTAAAAAACGAAAATGATATGGATGACATCGATTTTAGTGCAAGCCGAGGATGGTTCGACAAGTTCTAGAAAAGATTCCTGCTTCACAATGTCAAATTGAGTGGAGAAGCCGCACGTGCCGATACAGAAGCAGCAGCAAGTTTTCCAAACAAACTCAAGAAAATTATTGAAGCAGGAGGTTATATCCCAAGGCAAGTTTTTAAAGTCGATGAATAGGGATTGTATTGGAAGCACAACACCTGACTGCAAAACTGACAGAGAGACTGACGCTTCTTTTAAGAGGAAATGCACAACACATGGAGATTTTAAACTTTAACTGTTGTTCAAAAATATCTCCAAAAATCCACGTGCTCTAAAAAATGTTCCAAAAGCTGACCTTCCGGTAATTTGGCGATCAAATAAAAAGGCATGAATAAAAAGAGCTGCTATTTTTATTGAGTGGTTTAAGAACGGGTTTTCTAGCCGTTAAATACTATACTGTTTGGAAATCATATAACATTATTTTGATCCTTGACAATGCCCTTGGCCATCCAACAGTTTGGATGAAATTGATGAAAATATAAGTGATATGTCTTTGTCTACCACCAAACACACCATCATTAGTGCAACCCATGGATCAAGGAGCTATAGCTTCCTTGCAAGCATATCTATTATCTCCGAAGGACATTCAGGTAGATAATAAAAGCAATGGACAAGTCGTTTAGACAACACAGAAAGCGACATCAATAAAGCAATTATAATTATAAAGGACCATTCACATGGGAGCGAACGAACGAATTGATGAAATGCGAACAAACCACTTTTTATGCATTTATAAACAGAAAATTGCACATTTTATTATGCCAGAGGCATATGGACATTTCTGACAGCTTGACTTGTGGTAAATGAACGTATATTGGCTGATTGCAGTATTTACCAATATGTGAGCGGGATTGGATAAATGGGTGTTCCACTTGACACACAATTTTTATTTTTACAAAATCTATTTCTCAACACAAATAAATTGATCCATTTTTATAGAGGCACATAATATGTATATAATACAGTATACACTACACAGGCAGGACAACGTCAGCTGGGTTTAGCTAGTTCTTAATAATTGGGTGGGTACTGACTCACTTGTCACCTTGTCTAATCCTGGTCGGCAAATAATAAAAACCTTGTAATTATTGAATCGTGAGTTCATTTCTTCCAGGAAGTGTTTCAACATCAAACAAGTAAAAGTGTTATCATCGGCCTGGCCGATGCTTTGATACCCTTCACTGCATACAAGTCATGCAGAATGTTTGCCATGTGAGTTAGTACGTACACAACATGTGGGTCTAATATAGGTTTCGTATGGGAGAACTCGACCGATATAGCACATTTTCAATACCGCCTGACGACGCACGGTAGAAAGAAGTTCTCTCACAAAATTTCATCCGCCTAGGTCAATTCGGTGTTTTCAACAGAGAGACGGACAGACGGAGATGGCTAAATCGATTCAGAATTTGATCCTGATTCAAAATATATATATTTTATGGTGTCTCCAGTGACAAATGTACAAATGTAATACATAGCAAAGTGAATAAACCTTCCTGTGGATGGTATAAAAACGATTATAGTTTGGGGGAAGCACCATACCAGCACCCGAAACATAACACCGTTCAGCTTGACTTGATGTAGCCACTATTAGTTAGGCTGATTGAAAATAAGCCGGCGCAAATTAAATCTCATTCCCAGTGTTTACAAAAATTAAGCAAAAAATTCCCAACAAATCCCTGAACCACAAAACAAAACAAGAAAAGTGATATCAAACCAATTTAAAATTCAGGGTATACGCGCGCATATCACACCTACCTTCAACAATGGGGTCATACGACGCGATGATGAAAAATGATAAACTGCTGCTGCACTGGTCAGTGTCAGGTGCTGCATTTTGTTTATTTTTTGTTGTGCATACACGTAGTTTATATCCTTTTGTATGTTTAATTTAGAAAATCCTCCAACATAATGGCTTTTAAAATTGTGGTAGTTGTGGGATACCCACTCATAAAGCACAACACACACACCAAATTGTTTGAATGAAGCACAATAATAATTTCCCCGTTATATCGAACTGGGGTTTTTTTTTTGGTCATAAGCAATAATTATAGGATGAGATTTGCAGATGTTGATATGTATGTATTTATATATATATTTTTTTTTTTTTTGTAAAACGGAAGCCCAATAAATATAACCGATATCAAACCGGAAGAGGAAACAAAAACAAACCGAAATCAAAAGAATACCCGCACAAATCTAATCGGCACGTTGTTATCCTTTATCGGCTTTTACTCGCTATCTCCACAAAATGATCAAGGGCAAACGGAATTAAGTACAAATCCTTTCACTGATTTGCTGATGCTTTTGCTTGAACTGTAACAATCACGTAAGCTCGACGATTAGGATGGGTGCGTGGATTTTTTTTCTGTTGCGAATTTATTCAAGAAGAATAAATGGGCGAAAGGTGAAATTGGATTTTCGTGATAAAGAGGACTCAGGTAACCGGTGCCATTTCCATATTGATTTTATTCCATTCGCACTAAAACATGATGAGGACATTTATAGTTGCTTCATTTTTTTTTTTCTTGTGAATCAATTTTCATTTCTTCTTTCGATTAATATCCACAGTACACAGGAAACGCGAACAATATGTGCGGCGACATATTATTGACACAAACTAAAAGAAAAGCACATAAATTCTATTGAAACTGTGCTATAAGGAGAACGTGCGCACAAAGAC
This sequence comes from Cheilosia scutellata, assembly GCA_955612985.1. NCBI lineage: Eukaryota > Metazoa > Arthropoda > Insecta > Diptera > Syrphidae > Cheilosia > Cheilosia scutellata. The sequence continues at coordinate 26,955,663 of OY015312.1, read as the reverse complement.
ATACCGTCACGAAAATGTCCCAAACGTTACGTTCAGACTCGAATGCGAAACTAGATTCTTAATTCGTTTCATGTACTGCAGAAGTGTCCTTTGGTGGGACTTCGCCATTACGAATGTAGTGTGGGGTAGGCAAAAACTGCTCTCGAATAAATTGTATTCTCTATTTTCAGCTATAAGGATAAGCACAAGAACTTGTAACATCCATGCTCTGTTTGGGTCTCTTAAAGGACTCGTTTTCGAGGGAGATAAAATACGTTTCAATGAAAGTCAAAGTGGTTCACGAGAGTCGTATGCCTGCGCATGTCCTGGCTCCAGGGACTCGCAGTTGAAGAGTGGATGAGTAAAGAGTTTTGTTTTCATTTTTTTTATTGCGAAATTGTTTGTTGTGTAATGGAATTTACATATTATTATTTCTTATTGTTTGGAATATTTTGGTTTATTTAGTATTACATCCTCTTTATGACAATGCTCGCGACCTAATACAATAGGTATATAAGCCTATAAAGCCTGATATAAACGGTCAACTGTATTTTCTTAAGATGTTCACCTATTCTCTTTACTTAATGTACGTATTTCACACCTATTATAGCGTTAGAAATGAAGAATGTCCCTAGCTATTAATTATACGTATAAAGTTAACCAACATTAACAACATCAACTTGACGATATCTTAAACCATACTCACTTTGCCAGTCTTAGAAAGGTCCTTTCTGAAGGCCGCGTTCAACCGACTCTTTCTCTTAAAGCCACTGGAGTCCTTCCCACCCACCACGTATGGAATTCCATCACATCGTTTCCTTCCAGTGCGGAATAACTTCACGTGATGCTTTCCATTGAAAATCTCTTATACTCGTCTCTGAATTCCCTTAAACCCAATTGACTGTTTCCGACCTACGATGTAGTGGTTCTCTTCTTCCGTAAGTTATAATAGTCCTGTGAAAATATTATGATGATAGCTTTTCCAGTTATTCATTGACGAGTTTATGTTTTTTTCAGCCCATACAAAAGCAGTGCTTTAGTTTTACTCAAATTTTCTGTACGATTTAGCTGTGGTCCAGGCTGAGCAGAAAAGGTCATTAAACTATTTTTAAGGAAGAAAGTTCCGAGAATGATATCTCATTAATCTTAATCTAAGAGGAAACTTAGGAAACTACCAAATAATGTTTCATGCCCAAAAGGAGAGCAAACAACTTTATTTTGGCCAATAAATTTTGCATGCACATTAAAAATGCCCAATGCCATAGCCAACCGAAAAATAGGTAGCTATAGCTAGGTATAATAAATCTAAAAGTAGTACTTCAAGTTGAATTTCGAATTAGGAGAGTATACAGAGAACTATTTAATTGAAACGGCTTTTTTTACTTTCTCGTGTAAGTACGTGTATTTAGTTCGAGAAAGATATTGTTATCGAACTCGAATTTTTAGTCTGTTCTGACATTATGACGATGCAGTTCTCCTGTCTGCCCATTTGTTCCTTATTCCTGCAGTCTACATGGCTAGAAGAATTTGTTTTTAAAATTTCGTATTGGGAGTTTGTAGGCTTACAGTTCCATTTTTATGGAATTAATAAACTTAAACTTAACTTATTATAATTTCCGAAAATTTTAATTTAGATGATTTAGATTGGAGTTTTTTGGGTAACATGTTTATTCTTAACATTCAGCAATGTTTATAGGCATTTGTTTTTTTAATTTATTTTTCTACAGTTTGCAATGAAACAGGCAAAACAATTTTATTCAAAATGCGTACATACCTGGAGCAATTACGGTACTGATCGTGTCTCGAATAATTTTTTTTTTATTTTTTAATTCAATAATATGTTCCCTGCCCAATTGGATGGCACTGTATTATATCGAAGAGGAATATAGTTAATCTAACAGACGGACGACCACCCTAGTAAAGGCGAATTATGTCCTTAGTAGCGTAGAAATAGCTTAGTAGAAATAGCTTAGCACAATCTATTGTCTTATAAATGACAAGAGGCGAATGTACCTAACAGTTAACAAAATGAAATACAAAAATCTATTGATGGGGAAAACAAAAAATGGAAATAAAAGATTCAATTACATACAATTAAAAAAAAGTTTACATATTTGTTACATCATTGGTGTTAAAAAAGCATCCATTTCAGAATGGTTAAACGAGAAAAACCATTTTTTTATACTGTTCAAGAATACTGTTTTCACTCTCTCGCACCTAAGTTTTTCTGGTAAATTATTAAAAAGACGTGGAGCAGTAACATAATAAAAACGTGAAAAATGTGTTTTGTAAATTGTTGGTACATTTACGAAGTTTCTGGTGTTGACTCGCAAGTTATGACTATCGTGAATTCTAAGATCATAGTATCCTGAATCTTCAAAAAATATTTTTAAAACTTTGTAACTGTACAGGTGCCTTAAAGGAAGAAGTTCTAGATATTTGAACAACTCAAAACTGTGAGTTCTGCGATTAACTCTACACATAATTTTTATTGCATGCTTTTGTTTTATCAATAATGGTTCTATTGTATTAAAATAAGTTCCGCCCCAGCAAGAAATGCCATACTGTAGTTTTGATTTTAATATACCATTATAAACTAGCTTTAAAATGGGTAGTTTGCAGTACATGCTAAGGTGGTATAACTGCCTTATAACTCCATTTAGATACCGTTTCAGGTAGGACGAATGGTCCTTCCAACTAAACTTATGCTCCAATATAATACCTAGGTATTTAAAGCTGTCAACACGCTCAATTAAAAAGCAATCATCACTACAGCTTAGGTACATGATTGTCAAAAGATAAATTATCAGTTGCACCATCCAAATAAAATCGATTACAGCTAGGTGAGTGATAATATAAAGGCAACTCTTCGCATACCACACCGTTGATATAATATCATACATTTCGTTTTGTCGCTAATTATCAGTTTATGGGACTTGAACCATCGTCGTAGTATATCTAAGTCGTAATTGACATCGGAAAACATATCAAGAAAGCTCTTATTAGAATACGAAAGAGCAGTATCGTCCGCAAATGCCGTGATTTTGCCTTTCAAAGGTTGAATAAAAAGCGAGTTTACATAAATTAAAAACAGTATCGGGCCCAAGACTGATCCTTGAGGAACGCCGATATTTAAATAATTTTGTGAACTAAAAACATTTTTTACCTTTACCATATAAATAAAACGTGTCTCGAAAATCCCACTTCTGATTTCTATTAAAATGCAACTACTGGGTAATGTTTATATTCTTAAGGCTGAAAACACACCGGATAAAGCAAAACGTGTTTTCTTGTTTCGTGAAACAAGAGAACACGGTTTCTTATGAGACAACACACACCAGAACAAACGAAACAAAACATACGTTTTTGTTTTGAAGCGTTTCGGTTGCGGTTGTCGAAAATACATGCCATTGTATACGAGCAACACACACCGAATGCAACAAAACTGTTTCGAATCAGCGTCGTTGTCGATAATTGCATACTTTCTCATGGCGCAACACACACCAAATGAAACGAAACATAAAAACCAAAGCAAAACAGAAAAATATGTTTCGTTGCCGATAGCTGACCTCTTGTTTTTGCAAAACAAAATTTTGAGTCCGTTTTTTTATTATTTCTTCTTTCATTGCACCTTTCAGCTTTATTTGCTTCTATGTTTATTCAGTGCCCAAATTTTAAAAAATATGGACATAGATGGAGAAAAATTGATTTTTTTAATTGAGGTAAGAACAAGCCCTATCTACAATTAGAAAGATAAGAAGCATTTTGTTTCAGATTATATGGGTGCACCCAACACTCTCTACTACATATGTAGTTGCTTCCTTTTGCTCAATTGCTTGAAAATTGAAAACGAGATTGGTAAAACTTTATAGGTAAGGTAGTAATGGCAAGTCCCAACTCGCAAATTCCATTTTGTTTTATTTCAACGCACACCAACCGAAACAAGAAAACAAAAAGTTTTGTTTTGTTACATTCTGTTTCCCTTTTTGTGTGTTCACATAAAAAAAACGTTTTCTTGATTTAAGAATCAAAAACGTTTTGCTTTATCCGGTGTGTTTTCAGCCTAAGTAAACACTGTAATCAGCTTCTATCTTTATCATACGCTAACAATACCGAATTTCACCCCTGCCTCTTTTATTCGTATCAATATAGCCTGCACCCACGAATTGTCTGAACGATTAAGAACTCCCACTTCACTATTGCGCTCACACAGAATTTTATTCCTATAGGACAGGTATTTTGCAATTTCGAAAATTCCACGTTAATTGAGAATTCGTCTGACTGCAGAAATTGAAAAGAAATTTGTTAGCTATTCTGTTATTTTCTCAGAAACTTACTTTACTTGAGAGACTTATTTGATATAATGTACAGAACATATACCTACATAAATTTCTACGAAATCTGTTTGGAAAGTTCACTAAAACCTACAAATTTGAACTGCATAATCGCTTCAGAGTATATATCCATACAGGTCAAACGCTATTCGTAGAATCATGAAACTTTGAGAGTAGAGGCAACGTATCTAAATCTATGGAGGAAACATTATAATTTGTACACCTATGTATAAAAACGGGAAATCTAAAAATGTTAAAATTAAGCCCAGCCTACACCCTTATACCTAGAAACTTAAAATCATCAGTCCTGATTCCGCATCGAAGGTGCAGAACTCAATTCCAACAAAACAGGGATTAGCATGAGTTATTCTTCCTTTTTTTTCTACTCTGCTCTGAGGTTATTATCAGAGCTGAAGTAAACTAAAGGCCCTCAATATGTACTTCAAGCATATAACAGTTGAATGTGACCTTCTGTCCGATGGGTCGATGTTGGTCGTCCCTTCTCGTTTACAGCATACAATTGACTTTACCCCTATTGCCTTCTAAACTCATTTCAGACGCTTTAGTTTCTATACTCGTAACTGCACCAGTGCGACAGCTCCAAGTACTCTACCTATTATGTCAATAACATCGGCCTATAAGTCAATGGGTCGTATGAATAAAAACTAGCATTTGCTTTGAGTAAAAGGTGGTAGCAAAGTAAAAGCACTTAGCAAATGCTTTAAATCGGTATGAATAAAAACATACTTTGCTAAAGTAAGTTCGAAAATTCGAACAAAGCATTTGCTTCACTGCATGTGTCCTTCCCTTGCAGTTTCTGTCAAAATTTGCGAGTGACAACTTTCATGTGGTTTATTTTTTGAATTTTTTTTATTTTGAATTTGAATTTAGAATTATTAAAACGATTTTTGAGTAAAAATTAACAAAAGCTAAAGTAATTTAATAAAAAGAGATTCACATAAATACAAAAAAAAGAGTTCAAACTATGGCCTGGGAACTGAATGATGAAGAAGAGTATTTGGAAGAGCTTAATGGTACGCATAAGTGCATAACCTACATAAATTCGATTACAAATTATAATTGCTCTGTATTTCAGCTTACGATGAGGAATTTCCATCTACTTCTACCTCCAATAGTGACCAAAACGAGCTGCTATTCGTGCAAACGTTAGAAGCAGTAGGAAAGATTTTGCTTAACAAATCGCAAACCCCAAATATAAAGGTGTTAAAGAAAAGCGCTGCAAATAAAATGTGTCATTTGCTAATGAAAAAATGCACAATTTCATATACGCAGGATCAAATTATTAAGAAAGTGGCAAATTTAAAACAGCGAGTTAAGAAGAAAGCTGACATGAAGGCGACGGGAAACAAACCCATACATTTAAAGACATCGGAACAACTGCTCTTGGACTTACTCAACGCCAAAAGTAATCCAAGCATTACTCCTATAACATGTAAGTATTTTTTTAACACAAATTGTTGGGTTAAATGTTAAATAATCAATTTCTATATTCATTATTATATTCTTTGGAAATTATAGGTGGATTTGAGGTAGGAATTCCTTCCACTTCCAAAACAATATCGCCAGATGTGGAAATTGTAGTATCATCCACTCCGCCGCAATCATCGGCCAAAAGACGTCGGATATCTGAAACGGTAATTTTATTTTAAGTGAGAGAAACTAATTTCTTTTATTATTTTCCTTAACAGAGTAATAACAACGATCTACAAGCAACTGTTCTTGAAAAGCAACTACAGCTTATAGAGTTGCAGTACAAGATGCTAAAAGCACAAGAAGAAAGGAGCCAAGAGCAACATGCAAAGAAAATGGCTATATTAGAAATGAAAGAGAAACTTTTAGCCGAGGAAATAAAAAGCATAGATAAGAATAGAAATAATTAATTAAAAAAAAATATATTACAATAAATTACATTCCATAATGATAGTTTTGTTCTAAATGATTCTACCTAAGAAGTCGGCAATATTATTTCGTCTTCTTTGTCCTCGCCTGAAGGTGGTATCGTTGATTTCTTCCACTCCAGACACTTCTATATTTCCAGGATTTGAAATTGGCTGTTCTGGCAATTCAAAATCTGGACCGTTCAAATATTTAGCTACGTTATGAAGCACAAAGCAAGCTACGATGATTGAAGGTACTAGCTCCTTCTGTGGCCATTCGCAATTTTGATTGCAAAATCGGGAACCTTTGTTTAACTTGGCCGAACATACGTTCAATAATGCATCGTTCACTTTTATGCACTTTATTGTAATTTCTTTCAATTAAGGTTTGAGGATTGCGATATGTAGTCATAAGCCATGGTGTTAGAGGATATCCTTCGTCACCCAAAAGAATCGCGCCAGCAATGTTTCTCTTTAATACGGTCTGAATATTTGAATTTCTCCATATACGCGCATCATGTACAGAGCCACTCCACTTACAATTAACACTGGTGAATTTTTCATATCCGTCGCATGTTGTTTGTACGTTAAATGAAGCAACATTCTTACGATTAATATATTCATCGCCATGTATAGATGGTTTTTTTATTGCAATATGAGTGCAATCTATAGCTCCAATTGCAGCTGGAAACATGAATTGTGTTTGCCAAATCGCTTGATGTCGTTTCATTTCTTCTTCAGTTGTGGGAAATTGTATCAGGCTTGTTGGACTATTTGTTGACAAACATACCAATTAGTCAAAGAAACTGTTGATTGGTGAATGCCAAGATCCTCTCCGACACCAAACTAAATATTTTAATTTTTCACTAGTTAAACTATAAATTATGCAGAGGATTTTGAAATGTTTACCTGGAAGCCGGGATCTCCTATATACCTCAGGAAAGATTTCATTTTCTCGATATTTGAAAGAGCACCAGCTCGTGTCTCCAGATTTTCCTCTAAAAAAGTATTAGTCAAGTAATCCACATTTTGACGCGTGAAACGATACAGTTGCTTAAAGTTGTTATCGTAACCAATTCTTCTTAACTTATACTGTTTTTTTTCACGAACGTTAACAACAGTAGGTAAAACAGGTTGATACATGCTTTTATGCATTCACACAGTATTCGGTAGATAGGATATTGTATGCGATGTTAAAGAGTCTGATGCCCCTATATAGTTGGAGCAGTGTAGAGGAACACGATGTTGAGGTTCCATTCATCAGGCGTTCTATCTTTAAACCAAGATTGGAGCTGAGTTGGTGTTTAATTAAATTTACAGGCTAAGCAAATTTGCAGCTAATTGCAATATTTTCAGCTTACTACCTGCTTTCTACATGTCTACCAATATAATAATGGGTTCAGGTTGAACCGTTCAGCGATCGGATAATAAATCTTCCATATTGCTTTGGATAAATAGTCAAATAATTTACTATAGGTTTAAAGATCAGATTTATGGACGATCCTTAGCCATCCAATACGCATCTCCATTCTCCTTACCAAGCCAGTTCAGTTCTGGTAAATAGAGAAAGGCCATCTTTAAATCGAAGATGACTATGCTCTCTTTACCCTACCAATGTTTTAAGTTATTTCCCTCGAAATTTGAGATCGCTTATACAATTTGTCATTGAGACAAGAGCCAACTTTTATCAATCGCCTCCTAGAGTGATTATATTTTAGCCTTATCTGCGTATACTTATTTGAGGACATTTTAACCTCAATTCATTTTAATGATCCAATTCTTTTTATAGGCAAATCCTCTGTGGAGAGCACATCAAATACTTGTCACTTCCAGCGGCCTGTTTTCTTAGAAATTCTCAAATTCAATTTCGTGATAAGTACCCACGAAAATTAAAAGTTAATTTCCTGAAGTGCTTATGAATTTTTCTGGCTAATGACTTCTGACGACGACGAGTCCACTTTCAACAAAATCTCATGGGAAATTGTAGAAATCTTGAATATATATTGGTACGGCTTTATCTACATATTTGTCATAAATAATTTAAAAAAAAAAAACAACAAGCTTTTACCCAAATAAATAAACCGAACTCGGTGAGTATTCAGCCGCCATATCCTCTCCCATCAGCCATACCCAACAGACGAAAATGATAATTTGGTAAATGTCTGCTTATGAATAATTATGTCATTCTGTCTGCAACCGACAAAGTCAGCGGAAAGGACGATATTTCTTAGGCTCAGTCAAAAAAGAAAAAAAAAAATAATAATAGAAGAAAAAAATCCATTTACTAGCTCATAAATGTCAACGAGACTAAGCATTATATATGAACGTTGTTTTCATTTAAATACACGACTGAAAAAAAATATAAATGCGTACCTAACTATTGAGGGAGAATGTCCTTTCTCTCACTTATGCTCATTTATCATTTACGATTTAGGTTCATTGAATTAGCAAGGCGAAAACGTTTGACAGCGTGTGTAGCGTGCAAGAATGTCCTTAAAATACAATCCCTTCACGATTTACATTTCTACAAAATACTTGTTTGTATAGCTCTCAGTATATCGTGGCAAATGAAAGGACCTTACGCAATAATGATGCTTGGAGTGGAGGACGATGAAAGTACATACATACATATATGAGGATGTACACAATGAATGTATATTCTGGATGGGAAAGTTATTTGTAACACACGTTCTATTATGGAAACGTGTCAGCAGGGTTTGTGTGCCAGATTTCCGAAGGCGTACCTACTACCTAAGTGTAAAGGATGTCATGACTCATGACGTTTGGATTTGGACATAATCTATTTTTATATTCTATATAATTCCAAAAGACCTGTGGTTGACGTAAAACAAAACTCAATATTTACATAGCAATCATATGCAGGTAGCAAAGTAGGTTGATAAAAAAATATTATATTACTGGGGTTCGAAGAATAAAACAATAGAAAAGCGATATTAAATCAGAGACCCTGAAAATATTGATAAAGAGTGAATGTAAAACAAAATATGTGGGGGTGTATCGTATACAGATGCAATGCTTTAATCAGAAAAGTAAACTAATCTCCTTAAAAGCTTAAAATGAAACCACATGTCGGTCACATCCATATCTTGTAATTTAGGCACTAAAAGCTGGGTTATCATGTCACGATAACGAACACCATTAATTTTTACAGCATGAACAGCCGCAATTTCAATGAAGAATGGTCCGATAATGCCTTCAGCCCAAAATCCGCACCAAACAGTCCGCGTACATATTTTAAATGGATAATTTCCAGAACTGGAGAAATAATAATGCACCCATGATGAATGGCGTGTAGAGGGAACAGCTATCTAATGAAATCAGTAGAGCTGGAACAACCCCTCCCATTACCCTGTAGGAATACGCACTTTTGTGTAACCAGGCTAATATGATTGCATTACTGCATGCATTTGATTACTTAGTAGGAGGTCAGGGAAGAAATATCCTTATTACATGGGGCAATCAGACAGTGAGTCAGACGCATTGAACAGTCAAAGTATTTATGATTTCAAAATATTACGGAGTATATATGGTATTTTGTCGCTTTGCGAACTTTTCTTTGTCACTTTTCAAATACCTATATATTTTTTCCCTTACCCACATTGCCTTAAAAATGGTACATTTATCATCTTTAAAAGTTCAAAATTATTAAGATTTTAATATAGCAAAATTGGGAATATCTATACTTCAAATCGCCTTAAAAAGTTCGAGTATTTTTCCCTTATCGGATCCTTTTTTGACTTTTGCAGGTTTATACAATCAGTATTTGTGATTGGTTAGAACATCCTCCACTTCATTCGTTTGCCCCCTTTTCGAAATTATTCAGAGCTAGTTTCTAAAGTAGATCCGCAATCAGTGTACAGGAATCGACAAGCGGCAGGTATAATGGGAGCACAAGCGCAAATCTTATCACCTTAAGTGCGAATCAATCTTCCAATAGCAAGGGTAATTAATTATTCCACCCCCATCCGGGTGCCAATCTCTGGCAACAATGTAACATATCCATATGGATGATGCCATTGATTTATGAATATACGTCCATCCTGTGCTCTGTCGCTCAGTGCGAGGGAATAATAAATAATAACACTCTCCGGTGTTTCAGACTTTGGCCTACCCGTACCCAAAACGCAAACGGTGGCACACAAACAGACACCAAACTTCAGGAATGACAGGAAGCCCAGCAAGTGATTCGATGAAGACACGACGGGGTACCGGGGACGCTAAGTACGATGATGGCGATAGTGAATTTCCTCTCTTCAACATATTCTTTTAATAGACGTGCAGTGCTATGCTGCGAAGGATATCACCCCAAAATCTGAAGTCTTGATAATAAATTATTTACCAGACGAGCTTAATGAAATTAGATAATATCATTCCGGCGCGTACGCATGGATACATTTAGTATGAATTGCCTTTGTTAAATGCGAATGGCGAAACCTAGGTATACTCGTATAGCTTTATGCACGGATGAGCTGCACTCATAAACTTTTGTGAAGCAATTAAAGCGTGACTTTTCCATTGATCTGTTATCATTGCTGCGTTGAAGATTTATATGGTTGAGCGCGCTTCAAATCACTGTGGAGTGTGACGCATGGGATTCAGAGAGATAGAGTGTGAAAAAATGTAAATATGATTGATAGAGTGTCGCACGCCATAGTGATTTGAAAGTCAATCTAACCTTTGCTCTATCATCGGATAGAGAAAACTGGAATTCATTACTCTAATTTTATGAACGAAAGAGAAGCCTATGTTTTAGAAGGCATTTTAGACTTGATATAAATTCAGCTGCCACTTAAAATGCTTACAACCATCTCTCCAATGCATTACAACTGATAGTGAAGTCCGATGAAAACAGGTAAGTTTATGTATCATAAGGTCTTATTCACGACCGCTGAAAGGAGCAATGCTGAGTTTTCCTGTAGTATTGGTTAGACTGGTTAAAGTTTTATTGAGTGTCGATATTTTTTTTGTTTTTAATGGGAGGTGACACATTAAAAATAATGGTGAACTAATTCTTAAAATCGGATTATTACCTCCTATATCCAAACTTTATCTACCTCTTTCTAATAAGTAGCTATACAGATTAATTTTGTTGCTGGTTTTTCAAATTACTATTTTTTTTTTTAAAAAGGACTTAAGCAATCTTAGTACTTTTTTATAGACATTCCACATTCATAATGAAGTGCATTTTTCTTTAGACTATAGGGACGTCTATCTATTGGTTTCTTCTTAAAAGGGCTATAAAAAAACAACGTTGAATATTATTTATCAGCGATTGTTGGTTTATTTAAAAGAGTAGGTAAACCTTTCGATTAATTCTATAATTTCATTTCGTGTCAACATAATTGTTTAACACATAAAATGTATAAAGGGTCCGCCATCTAACTTTTTTTTTTTTTCAACTAGTGCTTATTTCGCGAATGGTAACACTTAGCTCATGTCTGATTTGACAGATAATTAGTTTTATCCTTCCGCTGAACGAATATGGTTGTGTATACGCTTGAACAACGCTGGGAAATATTGCGACAAACTAAAAAAATTTGAGCCAAATCGACCCAGTCAGTCGTTCTCAATTTTTTATTTTTCCAATTTCCCGACTTTTCTGGAAGGTTTTCCCGAAATTTTAAATCTTCTCCTGGTGATTACGAACAACTGAAAAAAAATTTGAGCCAAATCGGGCCAGCCGTTCTCAATTGATGAATTACTATACATTTTTGCCAGCATTTTTATATAATATAGATTCATTTTATTATAGCCCGGGGTCGACCACGGCCTCAACCAACAAGCCCCTCCAGCTCCAGCCAGCTCGGTCCCTCGATAGATGCCTCCAGTTACGCACACCAAGTTGGTTGAGGTCGTTCTCCAATTGTGCGCGCCACCTAAGGTGGGGTCTTCCTCTGCTGCGTTGTCACTTAGGGGTGGATTCGAAGATTCGTCGGGCTGGTGCGTTGTTGTCCATACGCACACGTGGAGCGTGTCTCAGCCGTTGTATTTTTAGATTTTTGACCAGGTCAGCGTCGCTGTATAGCCCATATAGTTCGCCATTAAATCTTCTTCTCCACACTCCATCGTCACAAACTGGACCGAATATCACTCGAAGAATCGTTCTCTGAAAGCACCCCAGAAGGTGCTTTTGACAGGGTCCAGATGAACGGACTTTTAAAAAAATGTACCTCCGGTGTTGGCTTGTGAGTTTGGTACAATTGATTCAAGAACGATGTTAAAGAAAGTACATGATAGCGCGTCGCCTTATCTCAAACCTTTTTCGACATCAAATGGATTGGTGGTATTCTTGCCGACTTTGACGTAGCAGTGATATTTCGCCTTCGTCATCCTGCACAGACGAACGAGTTTGGCGGGGATGCTTCGTATAATTCGTCCCTATACAAATATAAACGCTATCATAGGCCACTTTAAAGTCGATAAATAGATAGTGTGTATCGATCTGAAATTCATGGGTTTTTTCCAAGATCTGTTGGAGTGTGAATATTTGGTCAGTGGTTGACTTTCCTGATCTAAAACCACAGTGATATGGACCGATCAGGTTGTTGCCGAAAGGTTTTAGGCGTACAATGCAGCCGACAAGATCTTATACGCAAGTGTTAGGAGACTTATTCCTATGTAGTTGGCGCAGTTCAGAGTATCTCCTTTGTTGTGGATGGGGCACACGGTGCTGAGGTTCCATTCGTCGGGCATGCTTTCATCCGACCAAATTTTACAGATGAGTTGGTGCATGCTCTGCTCCTTACCAAACCATCTCCCGCTGCTTTGAAAAGCTCGGACGGGAGGCCATCCGCTCCAGCAGCTTTGTTGGACTTAAGTTTGGATATCGCTATCCTCACTTCGTGTAGGTGAATCTACTACTGTATTCCCATGCTGATTTATGCAGGCATCTGTTCGGGCCTTGTATACTTTGGTGGATCGTTTTACCCTTTGGTAGAACTTTCGAACATTGCCTCTGCAGTAGCGTATTAAAATATATTACAATTTAAGTGAAGTATTTTAGAAAAAATTATAGTTGACTCGACATAAAATACTTATAATCTCTTTTTTCAGGAAACATACTAGCGTAACGACTACGTATTATTGAAACCCCTAAGGAAATGTCCACTTTGATCAACTATAACATTTTCATTTATAGAGTGATTTGAATCTGTTGTATACCAAAGTATAAATTATTAAATTCCTCGTTGATTATGTTTTATAAATAAGGGTTTAGTTATTGAAAATATATTTAAAATGCCAATTTATTAAAAGCTTACAAAAAACCACAATTATTGGCACCCTGACATAATTATTGACAAACTTTAAAATAGAAAAGTATCATGTTTTAAATATTATTGTATTTACAGATGTTTCCAAAATGTTTTATTTAAAATTATAAAATAAAATCAATATAAGCAAAAATATATAAGTATAAACAAAAAATATTATTTTCTTTGTTGGAAATTTAATTAATTTAAACAATTAAATAAATACGTAGTATTTTTTTAAAGGAAACAAACAAAAATTTGTTTTTAATTCAATAAATTCAGGAAAGTAAGAGAGATATATATATTTTTTAAAAAAGGAAACCTAAATTTACCGTTAAACAATATGTATGTATATCTTCTAAGATGTTAGATCTTTTGCTCTGAACAAACCTTACAAGAATGGCACCCCCTGCCAATAATTGAACCCCAGTGTTTGTTGGACCCAATTATTGGCACCCCTTTTATTAATAAAACAATAACTTTTTTAACAAAATATATTAACAAACGACTTATTTAATGCATTCTTATCGTAAATTAAAAAAGTTTTCACGAAAAAGTATAAAAGGAAGTAGTGAAAAAAAAACTTACAAAATTATAGGTCCTTATCTAACCAAGACAATGAACATTTTTTTGTCGCACGTGTTTTTACTTTCGCTTATAAAACAGAACTGTATAGGAATGAGAAAAATGTGCAAATTCAAAATAAAAAATAAATTGACTTATTCGAACAAAGGGTTATTGAGCAAATCACTGTTGAATGTTGGGGTGCCAATAGTTGGGTTAAAAATTGGTGGTGCCAATAAATTGTAGTCGTTACGCCTCACATTATGTGACCTATCACCAACTTACAAATTTGTATTTGCAAGTATTTTTCTACGAAAATCTTGGAGAACTTGCAAATATAGTTTTACCATCAATTAAAAATTCGAATTACACACAAAAATTAAAAAAAAAAAAAAAACACTTGTTAATACAAATTTGTAACTTAGTGAAATAGGCCGCACTGGTGGCATTCTAAACTCTAATGCACTACCTGCTTTATTTATGTCAATTTTACAAATATGTAGATCGAGATTTTTTGTACTAGACTGAATAATAGCATAAAGTTGTGCCGGTTTTCTTAAACAGCGACGTTATTATGTTGATATTCCTATCTCATACAATTATTCATTGTAATTGCAATTAAAAGAAATTGTAGTATACCGTATTTTAAATCACTAAGTAGTGATTCAATCCCATTTACATTGAACTTAGTACCTCTGTCAACCCCATGCGTCACACTCCATAGTTTGTTGGCGCTCTAGACCTCCTCATATAGAATATGTAAATTGCTTCCATATTTGCCACACGCAAAAAAAAACATCCTTTCATATTGATCCAAAGATTTGGGTTTTCATTGCCAAAGAACTAGTTAGCACAGACATTCAGGTTGTTGTACATCTACCTACACACCATCGCCTCTAAATTAAAGTTACCGGCAACCGGCCTGAATATTTACCCTCAGGAGCGCAAAGAAAAAAAGCGATATCCAAATGGTCAAGAAAGAAAATTCTCACCGTTGTTGCGTTGTACATGTTCCCTGGTAGCTGCCTACTTCAGCACAGTGCCGACCAGTGCGGGTATACACTATAGCAAAACTGTAAAAGGTACTCAAACATGTAATTTGCATTCCAACCTCCGGTCGATCCCTTATGACCATTGCTCAAGTTATGGACCTTTGAGGAGTAAATACAGAAGCGAAACAACGCTTACATCCATTGCCCCCAATTCGAAGACAATCCTTTATTTGTTCTGTTTGCTTTTATACCATTCTAACTGGCTTTGTTTAACGATCATTGAACGCATTTGCAACGGTCTGAGATTTTGGATTTCGAAGCAGATCCGGTGAAAATGTCCCTAAGCCACTTTGTGTGTTTGCTCGTGTGTTGAATTTGTACAGCTACCTTTTTTTATTATTTCATTTTGGGTCTTAGTCGTTGATATTTTCATTTTAGTTTTCGGCATTTCCCTTTTTCTGCTTTGTTTGTTGTCAATGAAAATTTAAGGGGTCGTTTATTTCCGCTCTCTGTGCAGTAGAAAATAGCTAAAAATAAATACAATACAAAAAATATACGAACAATAATAACCGAAATATTATTACTGACTTTTATTTCGACTTTGCACCATCCTCATTTTGTTTTTTTATTTATTTATTTTTAATTTTTCTCTTTTTTGTTTGTAGTTGAAAAGGGTGCGAAGTATGTGTATGACGTATGAGCTATGCGAACTCTTTCACACCTCACAAACACAACAGGACAGGGGTAGCGGTTAGGCATGTATGTGCTCCCCGGTGGGGCATCAACACCGAGTCCACCATATCGCGCTCCTCGTTGGAATGTCACACAACAGGCAGAAACAACGACGAAGGATAAATTTATATGAATTTTTTGATTTATTTTTATTTGTTTTGCGAATTTGTTTTTGCTGTTCTTGGTAGCTATTTGCCGTATAGGTACACTGTGTTAAGTAATAAGCAGGGTTGGAGGTAGAAATTTATTTGGGCTTTGATATTTTCATTTTTTAAGGTGTTTGTATACATTTTATACTTGATGTGCCCTTACATACTTATGGCAGGTTATTCCGTTTTGGTGGTACCAAAGGAACATGAGCGGAATGTTATATATACATATAAATAAAAGTGTGTGTGTCTATAAATGGAATTTCAATATTTTCCCAAATTTTATGGTGTTTGCAAAAAAAGAGCGAAAGCAAAAATATGATTTCACTTCATGAAGTTATTATTTGTTGAGCTTTATTACAAATTTGACTTTTGTTTCTACCCTCCTCATTGTTTTTAGTGTGAGTGGAGAAAGAAAGATTTTAAGAAAACTAATAAATTCAGGGCAAGAAAGTCTATAAACAAATTTCATTCTTTTGCACTCGTTCGAAATGAGCAACAGCTAAAGTATGTCGAGCGGAATGAGGCAAAGTCATAACCATACCACACGTGTAGGGTAGGTGATGTTTTATAAACAAGGCATTCCGCATGCGCGTAGCTAGGTATTTGTAGGGGTGGGTACATACGACCACTTCCCCAAAAAAACTATACAATATATTATGTAATAAAACAAAAAATGAAATTCAAAAAAGTTATCCTTTACTCAAGCAAGGATTAAAATAAATAAAGAAATTTGCTTCTACCCGTTTTACATTTTTAAGTCCATTGCCAAATTTGATTGTTGTATGTAAACTAGTACAGTTTCCGAACAAAATGAAAAAGCAAAGTACATATGCGGACTACGGAACTGATTATACGCGACCCGATGAGCACGAGCCAGGATTGAAATTAATTGGTTAATTTTTGAGCGGATTTTTTTCTAAACTCAAAGAGTCAAGCCCGACAACATTTACAACCCTGACGAATAATACATAATTATTAATACATAATAAGATAACATTTCTATTAGATTCTCATTCTCAGATAGCGCAATTTGACATTCGTTTTGCCCTGACAAAGAGCAACAGTCAGAACCCTGGGGTTGGCTTCCAAATTGTGCATTGTCAACTAAAAGAACATCCATTATTCATTAGCTATGTTCCTTTTCTACTTTAGAATACTTTTTGTTTTAATACAACATATTTTCACGCATACCTACAAATTTTTCTGTATACGAGTATTACTGCTCTACTTTTTTTTTATTTCTTAATGTTTGTTTACATTTGATAGAAATACCGACTTCTGTCAAATAAGTCAAATTTGTCAAAATTGCTGTTAACAAGAACAACTTAGACCGCAATATATTTTTTATAACCTTTTTTTTTTCTAACCATGTGAGCTGGGAAATGCTCGGACCTCGGAGCTTTTACACTCCTAGTGGGGTAAATAAGCTACGGTGCGAATTTACCTTACGCTTAATTTTCTGTCATCAGTCTAAGCTGCCATCAGTATAGTCTGACGTCAGTATAGTCCATATGGAAATTTTTCACATGCGAATCTGCTACCTATAAGAAAATAGTACCAAAATTTCAGGAATGGAGTGTCCAATTTTTGTAAAATTAATTTTTTTATATTCCCTAAATGTATCTACAGTTAACTTATAAAAAAAGTTTCATCAAAATCGGACCATAAATACCGGAGATATAAAATAATAAAAAAAAAAACGCATTGTTTTTGGCGGTAAAATTAAGCAAACAACATAATAAAAACTTTGCATAGACCCAACCTTGCACCCACTCCAAATCCTACAATGACCACACTGTTTATGCGGTTTTTGTAAGAAATAAAATGTGATAAGTCAGTAAAAAGAAGGTTTAAGTACAAAATATTAGCCCGTGCCCTTGAAAGTAAGTGAAATGTCAGTACAAAATTTAGCTCTTTTTAATTACCTCATATCTTCGGTCTTTATAATCCGATTTTGAAGAAACTTTTTTTATAAGTTAACTGCACATTTAGGGAATATAAAAAAAATTAATTTTACAAAAATTAGACACTCCGTTCTTGAAGTTTTGGTAGGTACTATTTTATATGATATTTTTTGAACTTTTTTTTCAGATTTGTGTTTAGGGCACTGAAATCAATCGGACTGTGCAAAAAAAAACCGTTATTTTCAAATGGGCAGTAAACAGTGTGTAGATTCGCATAGTTTCTCATGCGAATTTACGTTCCAAAAGCATACATTCGCATGCATGCGAATTTCTTCTTTATAGCTAGACATTCGCATGCATGCATGCAGAAACTCCAGCTCTTCATTAAATCCAATAAAAAAATCTTCAACCAAAATTGTAAAGTTTAAGCTTTTGTTTAGTACCTAGTAGGAAACCTGCAAGTTTGTTTTGAGAATTTTTTTTTTTGCACTAATACCTGCAGTTGCTGTCAGAATTTACAGAGTGAAGTAAATACAAATTGATTTAGTTTTTTTTTATGTGAGGTTCTTATCCGTGATAAATTGAAGGAAAAATTATATTTAAGAGCTCAGAAATATATAGCAGTAAACCATGGGAGGATAATAAATCTAGATGGGTAATCTTCTTCGATTCGACGAACATCAATTTAATTTTTTCGATTTTCTCTTCGATCTTTATTCTGATCGCATCTTTTCTCCGTGTCAGGTCAGTCTCTAAGTTCTTATAGTTTGTGGACTTTCGTTGTCTTATTTTTATCGAAAATGGCGTCAATGTTCGTCGAAACGACGTTTCTACGTAACTTTTAGGTTCGAAGACATTTTTCAATAGATATAAAGGCAGACGGTTTAGAAAAAATTGTTTTTTTTTTTTTTGTATTTTTCTCTTTAAAAAAGGGCTTTAAAAATTAACATTAAAAAAAAGCTTATTGTACAAACTTTTCGTAAGAATTGGAGTTAAATATTTGAGGAACAAAAAAACACATTTACAAATATTACAAGCACATATTATCCGAAACAAGTAGACTTAAGTGAAGCACTTTACTCAAATAATGGCAGCGTAGTCTAGTGGCAAGCCGCGGGCAAGGCGACCAATCTTAAATCAATGACAAAAATACAAAGACTAGCATGTATAGGGACAACCATTGCGATGAGAACCACATCTACGGCTGGACTGGAGGCAATTATCAATCTGACTCCTCTAGACCTCTAGACAGTATACATGGAGGAATTTGCTACCAAAAGTGCCTTAAGGATTAGCCAAACTGCTACTTGGAACCCTTGCTGCCGCGAAGAGGTTCACGAGGACACACCTCACTCCTCTGTCACTGCCCGAGCATCTGTTACTTGAGGAACAGAACACTTGGAACTACTTACCCATTACTTCCATGACTTACAATAACTTTCTGATGTCTCACTTTCTGAGCTTTACAGGTTTTTGAGGATATCAGGATGGCTGGATGGCGTCGAGTAATCGCCAGAAGAAGGGACCTGAGGCTAACCATCCCAACCTCACCGGTTAACCCCCATTTAAAAGGGCATTACAATTGGTCCACAAGGACCTAAGTGTGGCACAGCAAGATATTCCCTGCTCTGTCAACCCGTAAACCTAACCTAACCTAAGTGAAGCACTTTAACCGAATTTTACTCTAATACTTTTATTTATTCCCTCATCAGATCGATAATTACGAATTGCATTGTAAGAAAGGGCGCAGTAGCGCAGTGGTTAGTGTGCTGGACTACTGTGCGAGGGATCCCAGGTTCGATCCCCGGAAAAACACAAATTGCATCTTAAGGTTTTTTCTACTGAGCCATCTCTCGCGAACGTCTGACAAACATCCGAGAGTATGACTGTCCTAAAAAAGCTTCTCAATTCAGCCGTTCGGACTTGGCATAAAATTGTAGGTCCCTTCCATTCGTTCCAAAAATTGAAACTCACACAAAACGAATGGTTGCGAGAAGCTAGGCCTTGGGTGTCTACCGCCTGTTGCGCCGCCTATTTATTTTTTTTATTTATTGTAAGAAACATTTCACCATAAAAAGCGAATAACTTTATTACTCCATGTGAATTAGGCTCATTAACTTTTCGTTCCTTGCCAAAGTACGAGAGAATGCATACAAAATCTGCCCGCTATCTACTATTTCAATCAAAAATTTATTTGTAGAGAATAATGTCATTTAATTATGCAATAGCAAGGGAAGCCAATTTTTCATAAATTCAGAAACGACTGACAAAATAGCGGCAAAAATGCAATTGCATGCGAATCAAGTAAGAATAACAGTGGCGCAGAAAAACTCCCCTGGAGACGCGTATTACCAAAAGTACCTATTCTCCTCTCTGAAGAAAGTCACTTTTAAGGTCCTTACCTTTAACCACTTCGTGATAGCTCTCGAATTGTAACAACTCTATCTCGCCGGTGTTTGGATACTTTTGCATCCTTTGTTATATTCAAATTGCCCTTTTGTGTGTCGGATATCTTGAATTGTTGCTGTAGACTTTGTTTTTTTTTTTTTTTTTTTTTTTTTCTCCCCTCCTACACCATGCTTCGACTCTCTTTTGAAGGACTTTTATTTGAACGATTTAATGGCTTCTTTTATTTAATTAAGTGTATGAGCCATCAGACTTTTGTTGTGCTATTTGATGTTGTGTTTTCTCCTCTTCGTGTTGGAAAGAGTTGTTATTTTTTGTTAGTATTCAACGGAATCTGAGCAAATTAAGCCCTTTGGGAGGGAAAAATAAACCTCTAGAAGACAATAAAAAAAACTTTAAATTGTTAATGGAGATGTAATTTAATTAAGAGTTGTGCTTTTATGCTGTTCATTTAAATTGCAAATTGAAGAGATTTTTGTTTACTTTTTTTTCCATCCACTTCTGAGGCTGCAATTGGGACTGGGAATATAATATAATTTAAACAAACTATTATAATTAGTGAGACAACAATCCTGAAGAAGCTGGGTTTGTAGTTAATTTAAAAAGTAGATAAAATAGCTATCACATTTTTTATGATATTGCAAATCAGTGGCAAGAGTTATAGCGGCTGGTAATGCATTCGGTGGATCCATATAAGCACTGGGGTCATAATGACGACCATCAAGAGAAAATGAAATGGTTTTTTTTTTTTTTTTTTTTTTTTTTTGTACAGCACATTTTTGCCATATTCTCTAAATTGAATTAACATTTTTAATTTTTACAACAAAAGAGGTCCTGCAGTGCGTAACTGGAGTCAATCTCCCTTGTTTCTAAGTGAGACAGTGTTTTAGCCTGGACTGAAAGCACCAATTTAAATTAGTTTGGATATTTTAAATAATCGAAACGTATGATAAGGCATATTGAAATGACGATTTGAAATGAATCCAAAGGGCTCAGAAAAACATGATTCTGACGCTTTGCAGCACAAACAAGCTTGTAATCTTTTAGCTGATGTATAAAGTGATTGAAAAAATTCAGAATTGGTTTTTCTAAAAAGCTTCAGAAAGAAAATTGTATTCCCTACAATCATCATAATCCTAAAAACTTCGGTGCATAAGTAAGTCAGATAATGGCGGCTGAACCACTGAAGCTATCCGCCTTATATTCATATATTGACACTAATGTTCGTGTGATGCTCCGGAATATTTTAGTTTATGTTAGGCAACCATAGTTGGCGCTGGGTTCGATTGCTACGAAAATTCGTATGTGCCAACTTGGCCCAAGTTCAAAATATGTAGATAATAGATATCTAAATAAAAATAAATTATTTGCAAAAACTTTAACCCGATAGATGGCGTTGGTTGGGGCGGAACAAATTTTGCCGGGTCAGCTAGTATAATAAATTATAAAATGTTTAATTAATGACTTGGAGAATTGTTTTAGTAATATAACCGCAAGGTAAGTCTATCTGTGGAGTCACTAAATTAGTCTTGAAATCATGCTGTATGTTTTAGCTCCAATCTTTATCTAACAGATTTTAATCAACTTTTATCTCTCTGCAACGCCGACCGATATTGTAGTAAATGTGGACATAACCTGAGAATACGGGAGAGACCGCTACAAAATCCTGAAAACTTCAAGGCATATACCCATGGCAATACAATAAATAAATAAAACTAAGATCACCTCTACTATGGCAACAAAATTAATTTGTAATTTGTATTTTCCCGGTATTGAAAATTAAATTCCTCGCTTAGAAGTCCAGCACACAAATAGTTCAAATCGACATTGAAATAAGAAACAACATAGATAAGGTCAGCGACCAAATTCAACTAAAAGTGTCTGATATATTTTCCAATTCCAGATAGTACAATTTTATACTGGAGCCTTTAACAATAATTGCCATCGACACTTTTCTATGAAGTCAAATAAATGTCCGGAATTCCACTCTAATTAAAATCAAAGTATACCCCAAATCAGAACTCCGATTCAATTCACTAATTACCCTTGAGTGGTTAATTCTCTATGGTGTACTTAATAATATATTAGGCGAAACAAATCACTATTATTATTTAGTTTCCTCACCTGGGCCAACCAATGAATGGAAAACAGAATAAACGTAAAACCTCCCACCCTACCACAATAAAAGTCAGACTGAAAAAGAACAACACGAAATGTGTCACAACGACTTCTGTAATTAATGTCAACTTGAGGCACAATTACTACCACGACTAGGTCATGCCCATGCTCAATTCTGCTGGCACCCTCTAGGCCCCACTTATAATTATTTCTGTACAGTGATTGACAAATTGGCACTTGACCGTGCCCGATAATTAAGCTGGCCAGGGTAACCCACTAGTGTTCGAGATGGTGTAAATTAGCAGCATACAATGGATAGCCTGTTTTTTAATTGCACACATCTCTCAATTGTTAAAGCTTTAATGTGGACCTTCCCGGCCCCTAATTGAGAGTGTATATAACATTTCATGGCTATTTTCAATTAGCTATTGTTTTTTTTTTTACCACCCCACAGGGTATACTATACACAATAACAAACACAAGATGGTTAGTGGATTGTTATTAGTCTGTACGGTCGAAACGAATCCCCAAAGTGTTCGTTACACCTTCCTTGCGTGGAACCTCCCCTTGACAACCATTTCTGAACTAAGGTACCTAGACCTAGCTATATAAAAATGATTCGGCGAAAATCGATTTCCAAGTTCCATTCGTTATTTCAATTTGTAAAGTTATCGCGGTACTTTGCAACTGAAACGAAAATATCCAATTTTCGCAGTGTTATTGATCCGGTTGGGTCCTGATCCATTGCAACCGTTTTTTATATTTATTTTATTTTTTATTTTTTATTTTTTTGGTTTCATCTTTTTGTTTCATTTTGATCCTTTGAGTTGGTTGCATTGTCAGCCCAGTGTTGTGTGAAAAGTTAATCCCGCCGCTTACCAGCTAGAGTGAGATATCAGCGATACACGAACATGATGAAATATTTTTTAGTTCTTTTTGCACTTTGTGGGGCAAGTGTCCTTTCCCAGAAAATTGAACCACGTCGGGATGAAACGGTATGATTCTCAGATATTGATTTTATATATAAACTATGTTTTTTAATATTTTAACCGTAAAATTGAGGTAGGATGTTTTCTATATGAGTGTACATAAAAATTGTACAAAGCAAAAGGGCTTACAAAGGATATAACGGACGATACGTTATTAATATGTAGGAATATGTGTAAGAAGTTTTATTTTACCTTTTTCGTAAAAAGGACAAGAAATTCCCATCAGTTATTATTGGCGCCTGTCATGATTAGATATACATAGACATAAATACATATCCTTTTGTGGCACAAGCCAATGTTGCATTTGATTGAAATTTTGTGGTTCAATCAAGTGAGGAAATATTTCGTTTCATAAAATATTGATGCATATCCTCAAATGACATCGAAGAAATAATATTATTGATTTTAGTTTTAAGTGCAAAATATTTTCTATTGTGTTTTTATAGTTCTAAAGTATATACACGAATGAGAATTAAATGAGAAATGAATGTTGTTGTAACCAGTCTAGATAAATCTCAAGTTATACACGATAATACAACTACAATGACTTCTCTGTACGTCCTGTGGAAGTCGTGTGTGAATGGAATCATGGAACTTAACGAAAACCATAATGACTTAATTTTCTCATGTGAACATTGTGCACATCTCTGCATCGGTCTCGCGGAAGCGATATTTTTCTTTATTTTTTTTTTTTTTTTTTTTTTCAGCAGATAGTCACGTGGTGTGGAAAATATAAACCAACTAGATGACCTGGTGAACTTCGTATCATCTAAAATTGATTTATACGCGATTATGAATCCCAATCAACCTTTCAGTTTATTGAAATAGTCAATCGGAAGCGTACAGTTTAAGTTTCGTTTGGTGATTAAATGAAACTCGTTCTTAATTCAAATGGATTCACAGGAACTGCTTTTGGCCAATAGCAAACATTTGTCTATAATTGTAGTTTGTAGCTCAATTCGATGGTTTTTGATTTTTGTGATTATTGGTGGTGTATACTCCCATACAAAATGGAAATTTAGATTTTTTCGATTTTCCGACTTTTCATTCGAAGTTTTTCGAATTTTTTCTTAACCGCCCCTGATTCCGACGAACAAAACAAAAGAAGAATTATTCAAATCGGGTCCTCAAGCTAGATGCTTTGTTATGAAAAAAAAAAAAACAATTACATACCTACCGGTACCTCTCGCCAAAGTGTAACAAATACACAGTATGACAGTCCTGAAAAAGCTTCTCAATCCAACCATTCCTTACAAAAAGTAAAAACTCACACAATCGAATATTGCGAGAAGGTAGGCCTAGGACACCGATAAAGACATGTTTCGCGAGCTTTTTATTTATTTTGTTATTTTTAATATAGGTAGGTATCATTCATTTGGTATAAACAAATTCAGATATAAAGTTATTCTGTTTTTCATTATGAAAAAATGGTCCTTCCTAAATTTTGTGTCTTCGAAATATTGACCTTTCCCAAATCTTAAAATTGACCAAGAATTCACTCTTATTTGCCAACAAATTACAATTATAGTATGTACAGTTGTACATCCTTCGTTAATATACAAGTAATAATAAATGTTTCACATCTTTGATGGTAAATACTTGTAGAACTCATTTCACTCATGCTCGCTGAAGACTTTTGGCATAGCACATAGCATACCCATAATTCCTTAGATCCCATACACGTACATAATAATTAAAGTTTTCCTTTTCCTCTTCCAAAACTCGAACGAATTTTGTAGCATCTCTTTTTTTTTTTTTTTTGTTTGCAGTATCCACCACCAGAGTTGTTAAAACTTCTACAACCGGTACATGATGTGTGTGTTCAAAAGACCGGAGTAACTGACGGTATGTATAAGTTTCTAATTACTACTTTTTCGAAAATAAGAGAAAGCACATTTTTCAAACCTTCCTCTGCCACACACACACACACACAGAGGCGATTAAGGAGTTTAGCGATGGCGAAGTTCATGAGGACGAAGCCCTTAAATGCTACATGTACTGTGTGTTTGATCAAACAGATGTTCTGCATGCTGATGGTGAAGTCCATTTGGAAAAATTACACGATATGCTGCCTGATTCTATGCATGACATTGCATTGCATATGGGAAAGAGATGTCTATATCCTAAGGGTGATACGCAGTGCGAGCGAGCTTTTTGGTTGCACAAATGCTGGAAGCAGGCTGATCCTAAGGTGAGCAGAAGCACAAGATACTTTATTATCTAACAATTACAAAAATGTATCATTTCAGCATTATTTCATCATCTAACCAGAAGAAAGGCAATTACATAAGAAATGCGATAACTCGATGTGACTACAATGCTACAGTAATATTTTTTATCGATCTTTATTGTTATATGTTTGTAGTTATTAGATTTCAGATTCGATTTTGTTTTCGTTTTAAATAGATATTATTGCATTACAAAGGCCATTTTTCGTTTTATTTCAATTTTTGTTTTATATAGTTTTAGTTTTTTTTAAATCTTTAAGAACTATACACACAGATACTAATTAAGCAAAAATAGCCTAAATTAAATAAATAATTCATAACTAGGTATATGACATATTCGCTCGAAGCAAAGGACCCAATTAGGACTCAACTTATTTTTTAAACAAATTGTTTTGATAATCAAATATTAAACATCAACTAAAACCAAATCTTTATGCATAAAAATGGATCCTGATTTGTGATCGCCTAATTGTAACTTGAAAACCAAAGACTCGATTGAGCTCAAATTTATAGATAATCTCAGATATTAGACCAGAAGTGAACCTAAGAAGGGACAAAGGGGCGTGGCACCGCCCATACAAAAAAAAAACATTTAAAACCATATAAACCACCGAACCGATTGAGCTCACATTTTCAGACAATCTTAGGTTTTGCACCGGGATAGTTCTTCTGAAAATTGAACAAAGGGGCGCGGCACCGCACATACAAAAAAAACATTCAAAATCTTTTATCTCAAAAACCGCCGAACCGACTGAGCTCAAATTTACAGACAAATTTAGGAATTGCCCCGGGAGCGTTCCCGTCAAGATTGGTCAAAGGGGCGTACCACCTCCCATACACAAAACATCTTCTATTGGGTGAAAATCGATGAAGTTATCTCGATAACCGCAGATGCGATTTTCATGATTCTTTTTTGTTATGTTCGTATTGCTGTATTTCAGGTTGAGACAGAAAACAAATTCCAAAAAATCGATTTATTCTCATTTTTCACATTTTACAAAGGAACATTCACCTCGATTACCGTTGTCGTTTCCGACTCAAAAATACACGACTCTTCCAAATCGGTATTACGCTTGTCGTTTTTACACGACAAAGGTCGGATGAAAATGTCAAATGCCTTTTTGTACTAGTTTTTTAGTCGTCGCACGACTTTACTTTAATTACCTAAGAAAAAGCGACACGACTAATGACCTAAAAAACGACCTTTTTTGTCGTTTGCAATTTCGCTCCCGACAGGTAGTCGGGTGGTTCAATTAGGCTGTGTTTTCGCGTTTGTTTTCGATTTTTTTTAAACAGAATTTATTTCTTTTGTGTAGAAGAACGCACACAAACATGCAGGCGTTCGTTTTTGGTGGAAAATTTGCTGTTTACTTTCATTTTCAAAACATTTAGTTTGATTGCGTATGTCCGATGGATAATTGAAAACATAAAATAAAATATAGAAAAAAATGTAAAATAACAAATAAAAAGCAATCAGAAGTTCTTACTTCATTAATGGAGAAGAATACTCATTTGGCGAAAGGATACAGCAAGGGGTTAAATAAGATCGATTTTAATAGTTCTTGGAATTGTATTGCTACAACGATAAATAGCTATTGCCCTCCTCCCTCAAGGGTTGGCAAAAGGTACTAATTTTGATAGTGAATTGTGTATTTTATTAATATATTGTTTGTTTTGTTTAGATTTGGGCAGATTTGAAATATAAAGTGAAAGGTTCTGTATGCAAGAAGTAGTGCACTACAAAAAGGAGTCTCGCTCGAGCAACCGGAGGAGGCAACTTTAAACAGGCGATACTTTCGCCTCAAGATGAAGCTATTGCGAATTTGCTCTCGTTCGAAAAAATCTTAAATCCCAAAAGGTGTGTCCATAGCGGCTTCAAATAGATACTTCAATAGTTCAGGCACAATCGCGTGATTGTAATACGAACTATCCGTCGACATCGCAAGCAGTTTCCACTCTAATCCCATCACAATGGGATAATTTCCCTGAAACGTCAGCCATATACAGTCAAACTTCCATAACTCGAACATCTTTAAGTCGAATTTCTCTATTACTCGAAGTTTTATTGAGAACTCTGCGCTTTAAACTTTTAAAATTTTGGCCTCCATAACTCGAAGTTTCTATAACTCGAATTTAATTTCTTTCATTTTGAGAGTTCGACTTATGGAAGTTCGTTCCACTGTATCTCCTTACAAACTCGCCAACACCATCCACTTCTTTGTCCCATCAGACTGGACATATTCCTGCACAAAATTAATGATCTCTTATTTTTGATCGTGTTAAAATGAATTCCTTTCTTTTTGCACTGCTTTCTTCTTCGTCACGATCTGAACTGTAAAACATTTCAATGCTATTCATCTTATAAATCTTTTGAAAACTGAAATCTTTCGAGAAGTAAAAACTTATTTGCACAATAATTTATTTTCGGGATAAAAAAAACAGACTATTTGACAATTCCATACAAGTGCTTGCTACCAATCCTTCGAAAAGATTTTACTACATTCTAGTCGTCTACAAATCTGCTACAAATTCGGCGGGTCGTCTGTGTTAGGTAATGAGGATTGAAAACCGACACGACTCAAGAAACGACAAAAGTCGTTTTCGACAAACGACAACGGTAATCGAGGTGAGGTGATTATTATCTAAAACCAAAGTCATACAATTCCTGTGCACGGGCAAAGCCGGGCGAGTATAGCTAGTATTTTATAAAAACGTTGGTGCGGATGTAACATGTAAGTCCGATAATGGCCGCTGAACCACTGAAGTTATCCGCCTTCATTCCTATTAAATAAAAAAATTCAACAACAATTTCAAAATAAATCAAACAATTTCAAAAGAACAACGTTTGCCGGGTCATCTAGGGTCCGCCAAATAACTTTTTTTTTTTTTTGAAAATTCTATAAAAAAAACTACTGAATATTTTCTCAAATTTCTTTTTTTATTTTAAAGTACAATCCTTCCGGTTAATAATGGAAAATAATTTCATTCAAATAGCTGCCTCGGCTGGCCATGCAGTAGCCTACACGATCGGTCCAATTTTTAAGCACATTATCGATTGTGTGAAGCTGTATTTCACCAATGGCTTCACGAATATTGTCCTTTAAAGCGTCAATTATCTCTGGCATGTCGGCGTAACACTTATCTTTTACGGCACCCGACAAATAATAGTCCCACGGTGTCAAATCGCAGCTCCGTGGTGGCCAAACGACATCAGCTCTGCGGCTGATAATGCGATCTTCAAAAACAGGGCGCAAAACATCGAGTGTAGCTTCGGCTGTGTGGCACGTAGCGCCGTCCTGTTGAAACCAAATGTTGCCAATACTATCCTCCTCTTCAATTTTTGTGAACAAAAATTCGTTCAACATGGCCCGATAACGATCGCCATTGACTGTAACGGCCACTCCTTGCTCATTTTCGAAGAAAAATGGCCCAATTATGCTTCACGCACCCTTTCTGCCACAGCAGCAATTTTCTCGGGTGTACGCACTGTTTTTGGCTTTTCACGCTTTGGTTTATCGATGAGGATGCCAGTTTCTTTCACTTTTTTCACAAGATAACGAACATACGGAGCTGACGGTGCTTCTCTTCTTCCAAAATCCGTACGCAATTTTCGCACACATTCTGCAACATTACCATGATTTTCAAAGTAATGTCGCAATATTTCCCAGCGTTGTTCAAGCGTATACACAACCATATTCGTTCAGCGGAAGGATAAAACTAATTATCTGTCAAATCAGACAGGAGCTAAGTGTTACCATTCGCGAAATAAGCACTAGTTGAAAAAAAAAAACGTTAGATGGCGGACCCTTTATATACTATAGTAGGTATACTATAGTAGATATATATAAATATGAAGATCACGACTCAGTGATCATCAACGCCCTACCCAAAGACTTTGCTCTAGAAAGCTGACATTTTTCACAGAGGTTCCCTTTATGAATCAAGGAATAAGGCAGGACATTTCGAAATTCAAAGGGGTTAAAGTTGAATAATATAGGTTCATCCAACTCGAGGGAACGTACACCAATAATACACATCCTCACGATCTTTGTAATTGCACATGTTTCACAGTATAGGAAGATCTGGGCGGTAAGGATTAAGCTAAAGGATTTGCTAGCTAAGAAATATTTTTTTCCATTCACAATATAGTCACCCGCTATTGACCATCGATTTTACCTATAACCAAGCTCATTAAGTTGGATTGAGAGTTGAGTTTTTAAAGCTTAAGCTTGAAAGATAATTTCTAGCTCTAGTGCAGGTGCACTACTCTAAAGTCGGAGTATGCAGCTTTCTTCTAGATGAAGCTGACACATTTATTTGTAGTACAGCGAGCCGTTTATTGAATTTATGGATTGTGATGTTCACATTTTGAAAGACGCTGAACTGAACTTAACTAACTGATATAACCATCTGGATCTGATGTTTTGCAATTTGTATCTCAACGATCTGCAAGAAATATTTGCGGAGTGAAGCGGACTGACGTGGCAATTGGAGGTTATCTGCGTGGCGCAGAATTCACAAGCCATCATATAGAAAGAGAAATCCTTTAAGGCCCTTTTGGGGGGGCCTCGGACTCTCGAAACCGGTATATGAAAGAACGAAAAAACTTGCAAATTAGCTGTTAAAATACTGTTTGAAACGCGTTGCAGTGCTGTGGCTGTGGTAGATTCATGAATGGGAGACGAGCAGTGTGGATTTCGTCCAGACCGAATCACAAACGTCCATTTTTTTACTTTCAGAAAGGTAATTGAGAACGATTGGGAATATATGATACACATAAAACTACTGTTAACAATCCTGCTTTGTAGACTTGGAGAGGGCATGTAGTTTACTGTAGGAGTATGTAGTTTACGTCTATTTCCTAAATCCTGAGAGCAATTCAATCACAATTTGACAGTGGTACGTTTCGTTTTCTCTCATCCTATTTATTACCGCAGGATAAGTCATTACATGGGTCCTACCAGTCTAAATATACACAACTGATGGGTTTCCAAAGAACTTGTGCAATGCATTTCGCATGCTATAGGAGTACCATGTACCATTGAATCAGGTGAACAAGTTAACGAAGCTAAAGCATTGCTAAAGGTCTTATAAACGAGCGATTGATGAAGCAATTCTGAGTTTTCCTGTCGGATTCATTAGGTTTAATGGGCCTCCGCACACGAGATTAATTCTGCCGACATAAAACCGGTTTTATACTGTACTTCGAGCGCACACGGGATGATTTCTGCCGGCAGAACAAATTGTATACCTACATGAACCTCCTTTCAATGTGTTTTTTTTTTTTTTTTTTTTTTTTTTTTTTTTTTTTTTTTTTTTTCAAAATTGACATTTGACTTTAAAAAGTTTTAATTTTTTCATACCCAATATTTTGAAAATTGTATATGTATTAGTTTTCTGCCTTGTTCAACCGCTCAAACTAGGCAGAACATTTTCTGCCGTTTCTTCCACTCACCTCAGTCCCCTCGCCTACAAAATCGGTTTTATGCCGGCAGAATTCATCTCGTGTGCGGAGGCCCAATCAGATTTCCAACAGAGATCATTCGCAATCATTGGGACCATGCTAAGTCGTCAGTCCTTAATTCGGTGTTTGTTCATACCTACTGGTTCACGGTTATGAAATTTGTGTAATAACCGAAGGAATAACATCGCAGTTACATAAGCTGCCGAAGTGAGTTTCATTGGTTGTATTGCTGACATGATTAGGAGAAATAGCATATTGCATATATGTATAAAACCAGAATACGTGTGCATGCTTCGATGGTTTGGTCAGTTTAAACACAGGTCCCCAACACGGTTTCCAACTTGGAATATAGAGATCCACCAGTTGGATCACTATAACTGACAAGATTAACAAGCATTAAAGATAAAACAAAAGCCAACTAACTACATTGTTCTATTTTTCTATTCTACTAATTCTGATTTTCCGTCCGCTATTTAATTTAAGTCCTCAAATAAGTCATCGCTACATTTCAGTCGTAAAAAAAATCTCTGTTTTTACATTCCAGTCGGATGGACCTTTTTCTTGGGCAAACGATGGAACTAATTGCAAAACAGACACACAAATTTAAATAAATTTAATGATTACTACCTTCAAAGGACCTACCAAATGACCTGGTCGTATAACATTTCACATAAAAATTAACCAAAATAAACGGCCACCATAAATTTCATGAGAATGAGATGAAAAACAAAAAAAAAATAAAAATAATTACCAACTCTAAGCGGCAATTAAAAAAATGCCAGTCCGATGTAAATGTAGCCACTATAGATACGCTTATTTCTACTATTCCATTGTATAGCTTTTAGGATAGGTTATAGGTACGTATGTATGTGTCTGATGCGATCTCCTACAAAACATGTTACCGCAATATGAAACAAAACTTTATGCATGAGCATGACTGATACAGAGATGAGAATTATTATTGAAGTCCGAAGTGCTGTTATTTAATTATTGCATTTGTCGAAAGGAAACCTATAAAAATTAAACAACGGATGAAAACCATCCAACCATAGTAAGGCCCTAAATAATCATTTTTAGCCTTCAAACTGAATATAGTATATAGATAAATAAATAATTTTATTTGGAAAATTTCATGATTTGAGAAAATTGAACGTAGACACTAAGAAATGATTTAGTAAGCTTATAGAGGAAAGCCTCTTACAACATACCCACCAAAAGACAAAGCAAATGTGGTCAACAATGTTATTAAATTCGAACTTATAACATGGGAAAAACTAAGGAATAGCTACCTCCCAAATCCCAACCCAACAAGATTTTATTTAGTCGGCTCTGGAAATGCTGCCTGGTCAAATTGATTAATAAATGCTGCCTGTGCCTTAAAAATTCGACACAAAAATGCATAAAAAACCTATTGTGACAAATTTTATTAATATACTGAATTTTTTTTTATTCCCAATAACATTTTATGCTCCACGATTATTATTTCTTTATTGTGCTATGATATGCTACATATCCTACTATCGCGTTTGTACCCTACAAACAAAAAATAAAACAATATCGCAGGGAGACTGCCGCCCCTACAATCATACGCTGATAACTAATTACAAAATGGTCTACAGAATCTGCCAATTATCCATCATTACCTACTCGTTATTTTTTTGTTTTTGTTGACATTGCACCCGCACGTAAATTGCAACAAGCAACTATATATTCGAATGCATCCGAGGTGTGTTGGGTAGTGGTAGTGGTGTCATGTCGTTTCCAGGTTGGCTCTGATGAGCTGAAAATTCTAAAAAAAAATCGGTTCGGTAGTCAATTGTATGGGTTGCTGGAGTACAATATAGGATGCAATTATTTAATTTTCTGCCTGAACGCATGATAAGTTCATAACAAAATCACAATGCAAGTGTATTTGATATCCATATAGTATAGGTAGTTGTTGTGGTCGAAACTATTGTTGGTGAAGTGACTAGCGAAGCGCACCTGCCATATGCTGCAATTTTACAAACATTTATGTAGAAACGCATTTCAATCAATACAACTGGGCAGGGTGTAAACAGTATGTCTAGCAAAAACGACGACACTGTTGTAATTGGATTTA
The DNA here is from genome assembly GCA_955612985.1 of Cheilosia scutellata. Classification (NCBI taxonomy): domain Eukaryota; kingdom Metazoa; phylum Arthropoda; class Insecta; order Diptera; family Syrphidae; genus Cheilosia; species Cheilosia scutellata. The sequence goes on along the minus strand of OY015312.1, from coordinate 26,922,531 downwards.
TTTTTAAGGAACATAACTCAATAAAAATATGCCCGACAACTATTTCAAAGCTCAGGTATAGGCTCATTGGGCCGTACTAATAATCAGTTTTAACCTTTAGTTCAAGTTTGTTGTATAGGTCACAATAATTGATAATTTTACATACGGAAAAAGTTCTGGCTACAGTGAGATCTAATTCAAAGCAAAAGTATCTTGAGAAAGGTCTGCTATTATTAAAAAAATAAATAGTTGGTGCAACAGGTCCATATAGGTCCTTATCTCTCTCTTCTTCCGGAAGCTGGCAGCAACTCCTCCTGCAGCATAGGGCGACAACCAGGCCCTTCCATCTCTCTCTGTCTGGAGCTCAATACCTGCTCAGCTGTGTCCATGGTCGCAAATTTTGGGACTGAGCTTCCGTTAAAATTTGCGACCGTGGACACAGCAGAGGTATCGAGCTTGTTGATCTTGGCCTACCAACTCGCCTTACACCTTGAGGGTTCCATTGGAAGCACTGCTTCGCTATGTTGTCATCTGGTTTCCTCAGTGTATGGCCAACCCACCGCCATTTCCTCTGCTTGATGTCAACATCCACTTTTGTTTGTCCAGTCCTACACCACAGTTCATTGTTGGAAATTGTTTGTGGTCAACGGATATTTAGGATGTAACGCAGACAACGATTAACATGTTTCTCGGTACTGCATTACGCGTACCGATTTTACATTTTCAAAGATTCAAAGAGTTTTAATTTAGTGCGAAGCGTTGTTTTGCTAGAGTTCCAGACTGGAGAAAGGATTCCGAATGCACCACGAGCCTTATTTATTCTATTTCTTATATCCAGGTCCGTTCCACCATCGAGTGACACATAACTACACAGATAGTTGATCTGCGTAAACTCTTCTATGGTCTCTCGTCTCAAGATAACCTGTTGTTGATGGTCTCGGGTAGTGTGTATAATTTTTGCTTGTTGGCGTTTATCCTTAAGCCAGCCACCTCCCCGTTCTGTTGCAGTGTATGACACATTTGGTTAAGGCCACCAATATTGTTTGCCAGGAAACAGATATCGTCAGCGAAGTCCAAATGGCTTAGCTTATCAAACGGGTTACATTGGATACCAAGTCTTTCGTTTGTACCCACCGTGGCAGTCATTACGTCATCGATCGCAAGTAAAAACAAAATCGGTGACAGTACATCTACTTGTCGCACTCCTTGCCGCACTTCAAATGCATCAGAAAGATGTCCACTGTGCAAAATGAAACACCTTGCGTTGTTGTACGACTCTTTAATAATAGCAACACTTTTTTCAGGGATGCCTCTCATAGCAAGCGATCTCCAGATACAATCACGATCGCAAACATGAGGAACATGAGGAAGAGCGGTGACTGGTACTCCGACGATTGCTCAAGAACGATTCGCAATAGTGGTGTTAATATGACTGACCACTGCGAAATCCCGCTTGGTGCCTCTTGAGCGTCGATTCAATCCTGGACCTTATTCTCTCGAGAATGATAGTTGCCATCAGCTTTGCGAATACGGACAAAACGGTGATACCACGCCAGTTCTTAAGATCGCCTTTCTTTGGTATCTTGACAATAACTCCGTCCTTCCATTCCCTGGGGAAGGTTTCATTCTCGCAAACAGCCTGAACGAGTGGAAACAATCCCTAGGCCTAACTTTTTGCAACCATTCGTTTGTGTGAGTTTTTATTTTTGAGACGAATGGGACGGACCTACAATTTTATGCCGAGTCCTGCTATTTTCAGAACAGTTATATTCTCGGATATTTGTCAGACGTTCCCGGTAGTACAGTAGCCCGGTATTATTAGTTTTTCATTATTTTGAGTGGTTGGATATTACTGTCACCCGCTCGATCTTACGGAGTTTGGTTCAGAAACAAATAATCTAACTACTACACCACTACCATACCAGCAGCTTCAGGTTCGAAGTCACTTTAGCGGTTGATGATCGGTCATTAGGGTTTCTTCTCCTCCTTCTATGTATCGTGTGAATGATTGCCCTCGGCAGTTATAAAAAGCCTAGAAACATATTCGATGGGATGTTCATCTCCGTTCTTCTCCTCGCTCAATACAGACCATATGCCATATTTACTTTAATTCGTTTTTAAGTAAAAGAGTTTCCCCACAGGCTTGGCGTAGTTTTATGCGCTTTTAAATCGGTGTCAAATGTCTTCTGTTCCCATATTAAACTTTTTTGTGAAGTTTTTTAATGCTTTGGAAACATAAGCAAATTTTTTATGAAACGCAGGTACCAAGAACTAGTTTATAGAAATGTTACAATTTTTTAATGATTTGTTTAGTTCTGATCGTTTAAATAAATGCAGTACTTTATCCGAATCGACGTCTATAACTTGATTGTAATCAGGTGTCCCCATGATCATCCGAGAAACAGAAATTTGATTTTTTTCTAATTCATAACAGAGGAAAGGATTTTGTTTCGGACCTAATTGCCTTTTTGCTTGCCTTTTGTGCATTATTTTCCATAATTCACTCTATCTTTCTAAACCAACAATAATAGAGTCTACCATCAGGCGCAAGCTTGAAATTGTATTGCTCGTTCTTTTGCTATACTTTTATCAAAATATTAAACGCACCTACGTATATTTTTTATTATCAGCGTGTTTTTTTATTCATTCGGAATATTCGGAACATTCTGAATAAGCAATTAGCGATTCTTTATTCAATGGAATATTCCGGATAAACCATTTTGTCGTTTCTTTATTCATTCTGGAATTTTTGGAATGTATTCTTTTTATTCCTTGTGGGAGATGGAATAAAAGGAATATTCTCTCGTTTGACAGATGCTCTTGAACAACAATAATGACAGCAACAGCAGGCAATCAAATGGGTGAGCATTTATTTCAAATTTATAATATTTTTTATTCATATTTTCGATTTTCTTTTACAATTTCCAGAATTGAATTCTTTTTTAAAATGGTCCCCTGGAGACATAAGGTGCCTCATAAACTAAACAGCTGATTGTCATTCTTTGCATTCCAGTTCTGTTTCTTTATTTATTCCATTCTGGATATTCCGGATAAAAAATTCGAAAATTCTATCCTTTCTATTCCTTATCCGGAAAAAATAAAGAAACACGCTCTATATCTAGATGTAGGTGCATAGTTAGTGCAATTTAAATATTCGAAACTACAATCATTTGAATCCCATCTTTCACTATTCACTGTAAGCCATTCCCAATTATTTTAGTGCAACATTTAAAAATAAAAACACAAAAAACCTCTCATTACTCGTTAATAATTAAGCGTTTGCACTTCCTTTTCACGAATGTAAAAGCACAACGCGTGTGGCAGCTTCAACCTAACAATTATTTATTTTTGCTGACTAAGACTCCCTCTCCTTCTATATATAACCAGAGAGAGACTATAAATGTAATTTTTCGCATATTCCATAAGTTTTGGAAGCGCACACAAATTCAAATCGGAGATTAAAGACCACAAAAAAAAAAAAAAAAAAGTTTGACGAGAAAATAGTTAAAGCAAAAATAAAGAAAATAAAAACTGCATTCGCTAAAATTCTTTCCGTTTGCGGAGGCAACTATAAAAACAAAGACAACAACAACAATAACGAGGAAAAAATGCAAAACTTTTGGCCGTTTGTAGTTTTGATTTGCGGATTTTCCGGTATTGTCCTCGGGCAGCAACCACGACGTGACGACGAGGTGAGTGGCAGTGATGCACAAATGTCAGCAAAGTTTTGTTGTTCCTCCTGTCCTGTGCAGTATGCACACTGAACTCCTGATGCAAGATTTTCTGCGTATTTAGCTGGAGTTTTACAATTTCTTTGTTTTCTATCTACACCGCACCAGTTCATGCGATTTTATCCATCTAAATGGATTTTCAATTACAGTGGCCGCCAAAAGCAGTTCTAGCCATGATAAAACCAATTGCAGAGACTTGTGTGCAAAAAACTGGCGTTACACAAGGTAAGCTTTTAAAAGAGATTTCGTTTTATTTCTATTTACATTTAGTTATACGTATACCTATACATAGATGATTTTCTTTTAAACGTATTGGAATTTGCAATAACCGCAGTCGCCGTTGAAGTATAGCACTGCACAGTGTATTTGCACAAATATTTGAATCTGTCCAACTGCTGGATGCAATTCTCAATCTGTCGACTGCAACATGTGGGGTTGGTATCTTACCTCAAAGTATGGCTGGCTATATAGATATTTTTAAAAGCTACTGGAGTTTCCGTATCCATTAACGTGAAATATTTTGTTGTTGCCAGAAACTATAGCAACAGCAAGTATTAAAATAAGGATTAAGGAACTCTTAGGTAAATATTAATATGTCAGTTGAACATGAACATTCCATGTATTTGAGTAGTAACATCTCTTTCATTTCATAACAACGGTTCCAGAACTGAATTAAGAAAACGTAGCTCAGTGAAGCTATGGAAGCTTTTGAATAAGTAACTCTCAGGAAATTTTAAGAATATGGGTTGATAGCTAATCCTAATGAAAGGTTTAAGTCGTTAATACAATGCGACATTTAAGGTTAGGCACTTCATTTGAAATATGTACACTAATGAATGTACATAATTTTACCAAATATTGCCTGACTGTTATTCTTCGTTGAACTCCGGTATCTTCCAAATGGGCGGTCCTTATTGCGGTAGTTTTACTTACTTTATTTAATGCCTGTTTCCACTTGTAGCTCCTACGGTCTCGTGTGCCGGTTTTCGGTAATAAACCGTAGTTCTCCCAAACTATATTCAGTATATTCACCAATTCCCGTGGCTACTCTTCAACTATAATGCGCCATGCATTTCTTGGTCGATCCACACTTATGGGAGAGTAAACATTCGTTCATGCATAACAGCATAACCCAGAATACTCGGTGTGAATCCGGAGAATGACATCGTTGCTAGATTGCTAGATTTGTCCGGAATTCAAAGGATTGATCGCAGAAGTTTTCGCGGTTGGGCGACTGTTATGAAAATGTTCTCCAGATAGGAATTCCGTGCTTTATTTGACAACTTTCGACTTAAATAAAAGCATTACAGGTACGAGTAATACAATTAAAATCCCGCATAGACGATCAAAACATGGCTTAGCTGTGCTATCCTAGTGCGTTCATTGACAGTCTTCCCTATATGTGAACTATCACAAAATATAGACCCTTGCTTCCCTTCTCCATTTGTCGATTCCAGGGACGTTCATGCTGTCCTTTACCGTTTCACGTAATTCCGTCCATTCCATAGCTAGTAATTGTTGTAATTTCAGTGCCTTTCGTTGTTTGCTGAAAGGCAATTGCGATCTTTCTTTTAGTCGACCCCTGAACTTTTCCTTTCCAAGAGCCCTCACCGTCAAAAATAGCTCTGCCGCTAAATCGGATTCATTTTTCTCAGCAGCAGCATCCCGTTCGGCAAGTTGACAATGACTTAATGAAAATTTCACAGAAACATCTACAGTATTTTTCAGATGAGATGCTATTCGCAAACATGTAAGGATGTTAGTTTCAGTCTTAGAAATCACTGCCCCTACACCGTATTTTATCTTCAATATTTTGTGACAGTTTTACAATTTTGAGAACCTAGGGTCAAGGGAACATTTTAGCGGGCACCGGAATTAAATAAGTCTACTAGCAATCTCCTAAGAAAAATACTAAGTTACCTAATAATACAAAAGTTATCTAAGGTCGCTAAAAATAACACTACAAAATATTATATCCAGGTCTCAGGTCTCTATGATGTAAAAGAAAAAACTTTTTATCACTTGCATATTTATAAATAATGTATCCTTTTAGCGGCCATTCAAGAATTCAGTGATGGTGAAATTCACGAAGACGAAGCCCTCAAATGCTACATGAATTGTCTGTTCCATGAATTTAATGTTGTCGATGATAATGGTGACGTGCATTTGGAAACTCTCTTCAGTAAAGTACCGGCCAGTGTTTTAGATGTCCTGCTAAATATGTCTAAGAATTGCGTTCATCCAGAGGGCGATACACTGTGTCACAAAGCTTGGTGGTTCCATCAATGTTGGAAAAAAGCAGATCCTGTGGTACGTAGAAAAAGATGACACTACAAATTTCATATATGCAATTTGCGTCACCAAGTTTTCTAACGTTTTTTTCATGTTCCATGCAGCACTACTTTCTTCCATAAACTGTGGTGCGATTACCTTCACCCGCACAAGGACGACCTGATGCATATTTAACATTGTATTTCAATTTTTATTTTATTAAAGCATGACAAGAAAATGAAATTTCGACTCTTGTTCGTTAGCCATCCGCCTTGTCGTCAATCCTAAATTAGAAATTAAAAAAAAATAACTTCCGTACAGCTCATGCACAATAAATTGATAAATGTGGTATCTTTGATACCCAGAATAAAAACAAAAAAAAAAATCATCTTCCATCAACGCAAAATTTAAATTACCCACTAAAGAAACGGTTTCTTGATTTTAGCACAGGTGTTGCTCCTTGATGTGGTGGCAAGTAACCGTTTGCACACCTCTAACGCTCGTATTGGAAGCCGTGTACACGTGTAAACAACAACACTTAGGTGGAATCCTATCACCAACAACGAAATTATATTTATTTACGAACAAATAATCCTTTTATCATGTATGCATGCATGATGATTGTTGTGTAATTTTTTCCCTGTTCAGCCTGGTATTCAACCCTTTTTTTCGTTGTCGAGCTGGTTGAGCACCGTGTAGTAGGTGTAGGTGTAGGTGGAGGTGGAGGCGGATGCGAGATGCTGGCCTGTTTTGTTGTCGCTTACCGTTGTTATTTGGCAGGGTGAATACATTTGCACAAGTGTAACTGATGAGCGTAAGTTACAGGAACATGTTTGTTGCTGCGAATATACAGTATACACCCACCTACCCTACATGGGATACAATAGATGGAGTGGAATGAACATAACATAACTCCCAGTCGATGGTGTTTTATGTTATATCCTGTAAAGGGTAAAGGAAATATCTATACAGTAAAAACAAAATAAAAAGCAGTACCTACTATAATAAACAATGGCTTTTGTCTTCAATCGGATTGGTGCGTCGACGACAACACACATAGTGGTAATCCGGGTACTAACGGTTGGCGGTGGGAGTAGAAGCATTCGTTGTTGAACGCAAACAAACTTGCAATTGATTTATGAGGGCGTCATGTAGAACAAGAATAAATATGTGCGTAAGTAGTCCTTGTTGTAATATTTTATTAGGCGATAGGATAATTTATTTAGAAAACTCACAGAGTCGACTGCGAGAGATAAATTCGTTCGACTAAGGCCAGGAAATAAGGTTTGAAAGTTGTTCTGCATTGCGATTACGACGACGACGCACATATAGTATCTACAGATGCAACAAGTTGAATAGGAATAACATTTGTTTTAATGTTATTCCAGTGTTTGGGAATCATCATCCCCTACATACTCGTGGTATAGGTATGAAGAAGTTCCCAAAGGCCAAAATCCTTTCGTCTGTTGCTTTTCGCTTATTTCGATGACCTATATAAACGGATTTGTATTCGGCTTTTATTATTATGATCTGAATTTCTCATGGATTAAAATTGCTGAATCATTTATAAAAGCTGAGAATCAGAGGTGTAATATGCCCTCTAATCTTGTTGAGGAATGATAACATTCTTTACTGCTTGCTTCTATCAGATCGCAATCGAATTCTCTTCGCTGTAAGCTTCAATGAAAGTATCTAATATACCCAAACCGTTCAGAAACTAGGAAAAATTCTCAAAACTAATCGCAACGAGGCTATGCCCGCTTTCATTCCCAGCTAACTTGACAACTTGGTAAATACTCCGAAAGAATGGTTTATTAATTGTTATAGTCTCTGTCGAACTCGAAGGAAAATCAACGTAGTCTTTAAATCGAACCACTGGTTATAGCAGGCGAATCAGTTTCTTGTTGCTTTTGAAAAAAAAAAAACCTTAGAGCGACCCATTGACGTTTATATCAGATGAATGATTAACTCCACTCCATAGTTGGAGTGCGCATTCTCTGGATGAGAATAAGAAGATAATGGCCTTGATATCAAGGGTACTTTGAATGATGTAAAAACGGACTCGATAATGAAAGCTCTTTAAGATTTGCCCGTAACTAGGTCTTCGTAGGCTGGGTCGAAATATGCTTGATTGCAGGATTATTAACTGATATATCGGGCCTAGTTCTGTAAAGAAAATGATAACAAGAGTCACTCAACAAGCAGGTTTGGCTACTACCTTCAATCCTTGCAGAACAAATATCAAAATTGTAGCTTAAGGAGACAACTTAGTATAATATTAAAAAACAAAATAGGCCTTTATTCTCTTCATAACAGGTGAAATCACGGGACACTAAAATCATGCTCCCTAAATGGGAAATAGATTACAACGTTATGCTACTCCGCTCGTATGAACGACGCGACGTCTACGTAATGTACACTTGAAACCAGGTTCTATGAAAACAACTCGGAACTAAAAGTCTCTCAGATATCGGATCTTCTATATTTTATTAGGAGACCCGACTACTTTTCAAGCCGGCCAGCAACTTTACAGGAGATTTGCAATGAACCTTCTAGGTCTCAATGTTGAGCTTTTCTTCTTGATGACATGTTTAGAAAATACAATGCCTGCCTATGGACAAAGCCGAGATTTTCTGACCATTCAGATGAGGCTCTTAGCCTATACGTATACAAGCTGTTCTCGAAACCGACTTTTTGTCAAAGACTTCGCTAGCAACATAACATTGGACTGGAAGCAAAACAAACGCTACAAAAAGACTAACTGACTATTCAGCTCTCAGATTAGCTTTCAAATCTATACCATAATAAAACTTAAGGCAGTAAAAGATTGTCACGTCTTATTGAGATAACAGTACAACCTCGCCCTTCGCGGATTCCCTGATCAGTGATCAGTGATCATTTAAGGAAATTGTGCAGGAGTCGAGCTAGAAAGGCTCACCTGGCTATCATAGTATAAAATTGCACCAATGTGAATATTCCACTGACGCGCAGTCTGAGCAAACCGCCGAGACCCGTTAACTAAGGTGGCGTCACAATTAGGTTCAAGTACCATAATGTACCAAGTTCATAGCTGAGGAAGTGGGCGAAAGGCATCTATAGCTCATAAGTGTATCATTTCTTGAGTTACCTATAAACAACCACTAAAAGAATAACCGAATGTTTAACTGGTGCAATACCAAAAACGGTCCCAAACAAGTCAAAGCCAATTTACACAGCGCATTCGTATCATTTCCAATCCCAACACCAAATTTCCCTCACCGAAACACTCCAGTCCCTGCATAACCATGACATTACACAATTTCAGATTTAATTTTATGGATCAAAATAAATTACCACCATTCTGGGTTTTCAATGATAGCAAATCCTATCGCTTAACGTATACACCAGAATGGTTTCTATTCTTCCTCCTCGCGACAACTACAATATCGACCAGCATCGCGATTCGTATTACACTGCTGAGAGGTAAGCTCGGGATGAGTGAACGAACATCATCCACGAGCTACGAAAAATAAAAATTTTCAAAATCTATTCCGCCAAAAAAGGAGCAAGAATTGGTGCAGCAGAGAAAAATGCGATTCCTCCATTCTGAGGTCATAAATAAAACTTAAGCGATTTTAAAGCTAATAAAAAACTTCGCTCCTGGCCTTAGCATTTAGGAAAAAGTTACAAGCGAAAAATTTGTTTGAATCCCTCTACCTTCGCTCAACTGGCAATCGTCCAGCCCACACAAATAGTAAACCAGCGACATAACAGAGGCTCCTAGAGCCTCGACACAACCCTTCGGGCTTATCGAACGAATGGGTGAACGCTTTTCCTCTGTTACCGCCTGACTCAGAGTATACCAACCACAATGGGGAGCCGGACAGATGATTTATTTCTTTTGCGGAATACGCGATAATAATCCGCTAGAGCTACAAAACTTTTGCATTAGAGAGCCACATCAAAGTAGCAATCGCCACTACTTCCGAAGAGATGCATACGGGATCCTTTGCTTCCCTGTTGAGCTATAATTTGAATGCTCGATATGTTTTGGAGGTAGCTAGTTCGAAAAATGGCGAATGTTAACCGCTAAACCACCATTACTCTTCTCGGTGGCATCCTTTTCCATCGTCGTCATCGTCGTCGATGTCATGTGCGGCATGGCGTGTGGGTGACTTGCTCTGTCCTCGTTTTTGCTCCTCTTATCCTTCGTTGATGTCATAATTTTTAAACTAATTTGTATGGTTGTAAGCGAAAAGCTGGATTTTCTCCGCGGTTCCCTTTTTTTTTTTTTTTGTTTTTGTATTTGTGCTGGCAAAATGTGTTTATACACACCATTACCAGTGGGAGTTGAAAGGATAAACTATGCGTTGCCAAAAATGTCTGTTGGACTTGGAAAACTGTTCAGACTGTTTCGGGCAAATTGAGAAGGAATGAACTTGACAGTAGACGGGTTGAAATATTTGTTCGATCTTTTTTGGGGTATTTCCAATAAAATGCATGTAGGTGGCTGAAGTTTTGCCAATGCGTCATATTGCCTTGGGTATTTCATAGAGTTATAATTAACATTTACAAACAATAAGGACTTGTGTATAGGATGTACAAAATACGATGTGTGTGTGGGTGTACTCGTTTTTCATAGAAGGGACATGTCAATTGGCTGGGCATTCTACTCAGAAAATGTAAATGAACTTTCGAAAGCGCCATGGGTTATCGAAATAAACTAGAACGCCTGTTTTTTTTTTTATTTTAAAGGAAGATGTATATATGAAAAGTTGAATACAGTAAAAGACAGCGCATGGTAAAATCAGACTATTCTGCCAGGGGAAGCCAAATAACGCTATATAAGAGTATTCTATATTTTGTATAACTATGTATACAAAAACACAAAAAAATTGTTGATTTTTGTTAACATTGCTCTGTCACATATGCGTATGTAGCTCTGACTTCAACAGATAGTGCACAAAGAGTCATGTAGACATTGGGACCATGCGCTAACGTAAAAATGACGTCGGTGCTACATATGTACATATGTGGCTTGCTACATGCCATGTACTAGCACCTTTACAATACTCTATTTGTCTTTCAAAAGTGATGACACCGGTTTAGGAATATAATTTGTTCAAACTTTAATATGAATTAAATCTAAAATCCTTTTTTCTTTGCCACTTGCATATAATAGTCTTCTTTGGAACCATCCATACCTAGGTGCAGACAAAGGCTAGAACGTTCGATACCATCTTCGAGCATTTTACAAATCTGTTTTTGAATTTCCTCCTTTAGGATATGTGGGTGGATACCTACGATTTAGTATAAATAGGAATATAATCACCCTTATTCCGAGTGGCGTTTACGACGATTTATGAAACGCTAATTTGAATTTGGAATTACGAGTGGCGTTTTTGAGTCGTTGAACGCCATTTGTCACTAACGGCATGTGGAACCTATTGGCGTACGACGAACGTCACGTGAGAAACTTCACTTCTTCTGTAAGGCGTTGAACGCCACAAAACGACAAGAAAAACGACGATTTCTGTCGTTAACAAATTAGTGAACGCCAAGTAATGAAAATCGACTGAAAATTGAACTTTTTGAATTGTTATTTTATTCAATTTAATTACATTCTTTTCAAGGGTTATACGTACCAAACCAGAAATAATTTAATGGAATTTAATTAATTGGCAAAGGGATTTTAAAAGGAGTCTTAAATGATGACCCAGCCTAGACCACCATCAAGAAATGGAAAATATTGGCAGAAAGTTTTTGTGAGCATCACTTATATTTTATAAATGTAGGCTGTGATCGTCTCGTCCTTAATTAAAATGTTTTCCTACACCATTCTGGTAGCTACCCTCAGTCAAGAATCTCGCAGTCGCAGCGAATTATATCGCCTGCACAGACGGCGACCATGTATAGGTACTTTCCACGAGCTTACCTTTTATTTCGTCCAATGAAGATTTCCTTACATTCTAAGAAACATTATGGAATCCGAAAATAATTAAACTGAGAATTTCTTTCGAAAAAGATAAACAACAAAACACTGATACAACCAACAACTATTTATCTGTCAGCACTGATTAGCTCTTTTGGATCGTATGTGGAATGTGAACTACTTACCGACGACGTCGTACCCTGTCGTGGAAGTTAGGGAATAAGTCTTCCAAAATGAAACGCCTCCAATAACGACAAACGTCGTGAAAGTAAAACGCCACTCTGAATAAAGGTGAATTTCTTGTTTTTATTTGATGTTTGATTTCACTGGAAAATATCAGGTTCGCAATCTTCTTAAAGAATATTTTATGATATTTTTATTCTTCAGAGTTCAAGTCGAATCAAATCGCTTATATAATATATAAAATCACCTTGGTTTTGCAATTTTTTATATTAATAGATGCCTGTACCGTGCCCATCATGAAAGGAAGTCGTTGGGTAAATCATTTCGCACGACCATACCGACTCCTTTTTCGCCGCGGGCGTTCTCTGTATATTCATGGGGTCAAATGGTGCTCGTCTGGCATTACCCTTAGACAGCAGTTAAAGATACGAGTTATAGCTAAGCCTAGTTTTGGAATCTCTGCCAAACTTGTCAGGTTGACAATGGAATCCTTCCTCTACTTTATTAAACCAAACACTCGTGGTTAAAGCAGCATTGAAGCATTTTTCTGCTATTTTTATTTACATTCCTTGGAAAGCATTCATTTGTAACAGAAATCGCCCTTTTACACAGACAACATCTGTCAACTTGCATAGCCCATTATATTCTCTACTTACCATGATCTAAATATAGAAACAACTAGCGGACCCAGCAAACAGCGTTACCAGATTATTTTTTCCAAAAATGCTAAAGCCGGGGCGGAAAACTGCAAAAACTGCTAAGCAAAACCGTTAAAAAATGCTAAAGAAACTGCGATCGATTTCTCCACGAAAAATATTTGAATTTTTTACTTATTAATGTAATTCTTGTGAATCATTTTACATTTACAAAAAAATCTTATTATTGTGTACGTCAAACTTCCACAACTCGAACTTCTTGATGTCCAATTTTTCGTTTTCAGCTTTTCAACTTTTGGCCTTCATAACTCGAAGTTTCAATAACTCGAATTTATTTGCTTTCATTTTGAGAGTTGGACTTATGGAAGTTCCACTGCTTTTGTTTTGCGTTGCAGTGCAGTGCGATCAAGTGCGTTTTTGACTGATATTTTTGACAGCTTCATGCGAATTTATTCCGATATGCTCCGACAGAAAGAAATTGGTTGCGGAATTTGTGTACGATTTGCACTTTTGCAGTTAATGAATGAAAGCAATAAAGAAAAAAAAAACATTTTACCAAATTAGTCTTTTGTATTTTTGTTGTTTAAATTTGTATGTCCAGGGCAAAAGCAAACAAAAAAACAAGCACCTAATAGGAAAACCCCGATGTAGGACGAAACAACATCATGTCATATCAATACGTCGTCGCATTTAAATTTTTGCGAGTTTTACCAATTTTTTATATACCCAATGTATGAAATGGTGCTAAATGTTGATTAAAAGTGCTTTTTTTTAAATGTTTTTTGAAAATTTTTAAAAACTGCTAAAAACTGTTGAAATTTACAAAAATGCTAAAAAATCTGCTGCATGTGAAATTTACGATCAAATCCTGCTAAAATCGCAGGAAACTGCTCATCTGGTAACGCTGCCGGCAAACGTTGTTCTGCCTAAAATAGTTATTTTAAATATTTCAAGATTTATTTTGATATTTTTGTTCAATTATTTTTTTTTTTTTTAATAGGAATGAAGGCGGATAGCTGCAGTGGTTCAGTGGCCATTATCGGACTTACATACGCACCAACGTTTTTATATAATATAGCTGCACCCGGTCGGAGTTGCCACGCCCTTTTGTCCAATATTGACCAATCTTCACGGGAACGCTCCCAAGATAATACCTAAGATTGATTGAGCTCAATCGGTTCGACGGTTTTTGAGATATAAGATTTTGAATGTTTTCTTTTATGGGCGGTGCCACGCCCCTTGTCCAATTTTGACCAAACTTCACAGGACCAGTCCAGGGCCAATAACTAAGATCATCTGTAAGTTTGAGCTCATTCGATTTGGTGGTTTTCTAGATATACGATTTTGAATGTTTTTTTGTATGGGTGGTGCCACGCCCCTTTATCCAATTTTGACTAAACTTAACAGGACTACTCCAGGGCCAATAACTAAGATCATCTGTAAGTTTGAGCTCATTCGATTTGGTGGTTTTCTAGATATACGATTTTGAATTTTTGTATGGGCGGTGCCACGCCCCTTTGTCAAATTTTAGGAATACTCCTGGGCCAATTCCTAAAATTGTGTTAATATTTGAACTCAATCGATTCGGTGGTTTTCGAAATTTATAAGATTTTGAATGTTTTTTTTTTGTATGGGCGGTGCCACGTCCCTTGTCCAATTTTGACCAATCTTCACAGGGATACTCCTGGGCCAATATCTAAGATTGTATGTAAAATTGAACTCAATCGATTCAGTAGTTTTCGAGATATAAGATTTTGAATGCATTTTTGTATAGCAGGTGCCACGCCCCTGTAACTCATGAACCAATACACCTACAAAGACGCGTATACACTTATAAACCATGGTATTAACGTCACCTTTCATTTTTGTATAGCAGGTGCCACGCCCCTGTAACTCATGAACCAATACACCTACAAAGACCGTATACACTTATAAACCATGGTATTAACGTCACCTTTCATGGAAAATTTCTAGAATCAAAATGGGTTCACGCATTACAGAGAACATTGGCGACAAACACAATACAACTTATTTCTATATATATAGATAGATAAATAATATAAACAATAAATAATAATAATAATAAAAAAAATTAGGTCAATATATCTACCTAATTCCAATTATTGTGCTATGCAACAATGTTGCTTACATCACTTAAACATGACATTCACCATTCACACAAGGCCATAATACACAGTATAATGTTCGTGAAAACTATCTGCACAAAGTGTAACAAACTTAACACTTTTCCATTCAGAGCACACGAAACGTGTGCTTACTGCACGCCTATAAAAGCGCCCCATTAAATCCTTCAGATTAAATACAATTTTCACAAAAGCTGAAGCTGAAATTATCCGCCATCCTAGTCGAGTACAACTTGTGCTTCTGCTGCACCAAACGACAACTTAAATACAAGAGAAAACCTTGCTCCCTAATAAAAATGGAAAGGTTACGACGCAATTTTCACGGCTGCAAATAAAAAGGATAAAATTATGTTGACATACGGAGCGGCGGCGGCGTTGTCGGTGGCGGTGGAGCTATGTGAATGCGCCTTACTTCATATCCTCAAAGTGTAATCCAAGGTCCTTGCTATTACTAATTAACTACAAGGACACTCTATCCACTTCATATTCCAGAACTCCACCCACACCCCACACTGTCCGGAACGACTTGGGAATTTATTCCTTAGAGATAATTAAAAGCATTTGCGTCCACCAAAGGATATTCTACCCCCTGGGTAGGTATATATTATATATAGGAGTCTCTAAATTTTCTTTGTGGCGGGTCATTTATGAGGACTTTTCATTTTTAATCCAGAAGAGGAATATTTATGATTGTGTCAAGCCCCCATTCACCCCCTGTTGAATGTGAAGCAAAAATGTTCGACTAATTTGGTTATGCGAGCCCAATTATATGTCCCCAGCGTTCCTATATTCAATAGAGTGTAAGGGTGAAACACCAGCACTACCACCAGTCTCCACTAAGGGTAAATAAATTTCAAAAGTTCGACAAATGTTTTCCTCCCTTTTATAAAAGGATGAAAATCGCATGAATCTTGATTTGATGGTCGTAGCGCCATCCACGAACACGAGGACATAATAGCGGCAGCGCCTACGCTCAATACTAAATCCTGAATCAGAGCCTGTAGTTAGTTTTGTCGCCACAAGATAATGAGCATTCGATAATACTACTTTCAAATTATAAATTAGAAGGAATGGGGATGTGGTATACAGTTTTAGGGGAAAATTTATTGACTTAATGGAAACGGTGAAAGCAAAAGATACGATTTGGTTTGTGGGTGTATTGTATATGTATATACCCGACTATTGGGCCAGACGGACGAAAACGAAATGATATTTTCGAGACCACTGCGAATTATGACCAAGTCCATGCCCATTTATTCATTCATTTCTACTTCAGCATCAGGAGATGGGTGAAACCAATGAAGTTAACCGGTGCCATTGAGAGCAGAACGTTGCTCTATTTAATTAGATTTTGATTACGATTTAAGGATGCTCATTTGAATGGGTTCGGTGGCAGCATGCGATATTATTCTACGTTGGAGCACACGCTCAGCGTGAAATTGTTAAAACTGTGCTTTGAATGGATGTAAGCCTTCTGATAGGCGGATTATAATTTAAAGTAAGAGTAATTAAAAAGGGATGTAAAAGCATTGTTTGGGTTTTTGAGGTACTTTTGATGGTTATTTACATAGATAATGGCACGTGGCAAATGGTGGAAATGACTTTGTAATTTGAATTGTAAACACAATGTTGCGGTGCGTGGTACCTATTATAGCTTCCTACTGGGATTCTAAGTCCATGGGGGACTGTATACAAAATAATTCTAATTGACTTATCGTAGTATCCAAAAATAGATATCTAAATGTTTTCGTTTTCCAAAAGCTACAATGTCTATCGACTTTACTTAATATATATGACTCAATGTTTTCCGCTCTTTATTGACTTAAAAACCTACAGCTTAGACTAATACCCTATTCACACCAAGCCGAAAACCGAGTTTTCATCAAAAAAGTTTAGAAAAATCGTGGATGCAATCACACCGAACACCAACTCGTTTTCATTTGACCTTTCAATTAACTGTGAAACTAGCTATGAAATTTTTGTGGTGACTAGACTTTTATTTTAGTTACTAAACTTCGATCGTATTGACTTAATATACAAACAAAATTATTTAAGCTACTTGATAATCGTTAATTTATGGTTAAATGCATATAATAATTAACATAAGCAACAATCAAAATCAAAACATCTGAAAATACCATTTAGTTGTGGCAGGTAGTGCTGCTGTCCTAAAATTACAGAAAAAAAATGAATAATTTGCTCTTTATGGTGCAAAGATATATATATAACAAATGATTCCACATTTGTAAACAAAAAACTAGAAGAAACGACAGCACTGAGAGAGAGAGCTATCCTGTCAGCAGTTTTGCTGAGCTCACTGAATGTTGCAAAAGGTGTGTCTGCTTCAACAACCCAACGATTGTACTCGTTTTCGTGGCGTTTTCATGGAAAACGACCTCAAACAACTCGTTTTGAAAACTGCAATATGTATGGGAAAACTTATTTTTTCGATGAAGTAAGAACTTATGTCACTGCATAAGCACATCCGAGAGTATGACTGTCCTGAAAAAGCTTCTCAATTCAGCCGTTCGGACTCGGCATAAAATTGTAGGTCCCTTCCATTCGTTCCAAAAATAGAAACTCACACAAAACGAATGGTTGCGAGAAGCTAGGCCTAAGGTCTCTACCGCCTGTTGCGCCACCTGTTTATTTATTTATTTATTATAACTATGTAAGATAGACTATACCACAAATTAATAAAAATCTTCGTAATAATTTTTTTCAATAAGACTTAATTAAAGATACTTACCCTCAGTGGCCCCTGTTTTCTGCTTACAGATTTCACGTAATGGCTTCAACTTGGCAAGATATTCCCGTGGTGGATACTGGAAGCGGGCAGCACAAAAATTATTTTTAAATAAAAATACTATACTAATGGTAGATAATAATAACTAATAAAACTCACCTCATCGTCGCGACGTGGCTTCGTCCCACTGACATTACAAATCACCACCACCGTGAAAATGATAAAGGAGACACAGGCTTTCATCACGATAGTAAGCACCAATAACTTTTGTCCAATACTCGCTTAGGCTGATGAGATGATAACTATTTCCATATACTTAGCAGCGTCTGTTTTTATAAACCCAAAGAAGGCTGGAGGGAATATTACCATCGTTGATGATAAAAACTGCAAACTTAATCGTATTGTGTAAGATTAACGTTTAACGGTAGGTACTATACTTAGACAGGTGGTGCATGCGAAGTATCCACACCCACCAAATTACATTTGCGATAGATGAGTGTAATTTGCTAATCGCGTAATTAGACGGCAAAAATTATGCGTTTACCTTGCTTTTATTCGGGATAATGTTAGACACAACTATATACTGTATACCTATTTGTGCGTGGTAGGGTGGTAGATGTACATCCACTGCATTGTCGTAGTGTGTGTCGTGTTCGTGTAGTTTGCGTCAATCAATATCGTTATTAACGTTAAAAGCTTAATTGAGTATCATCTTTCAATTAATTTTGACGTGAATTTGCATAAACTGAATTGATGCGATATGTGTGTGCATTGTTATAATCGTGATGTGAGTACATACACTCCCCTGCACATGAATAGGGACAAGATTTTTTAATCATTTCATGTTGTGTTTCTCTTTATCATTCCTAAATATCGGTATTTCCTTTATGCTTTTATTTAGTACATATACTAATAGACAACTTTTAGGAGCGAAACTAAATTCTCACAATTTTACAGTTAGATGTTATGTTGGTTTTTCTTTGACCATACAAAAAAAGTGATCTTTTTTTGCAGCATTTGAATAGGGACAGAGCAGCATTTGAATAGGGACAGAGGCAATTTCTTTGCTGTGGATCAATTTATTAAAGCTGAAGGTATTTTTATTTTTATTTCGCGTATATTTTAATCGTTTTTCAATCAAATGGGGTGAGGAAAAGTTGTAACTGCAGAAGAGAAAGGCAAACTAATTGGATAGAAGGAGTGTAGTCTTACCTATAGCGTTATTGCCAAAAAAGATTGGAAAAAGCAAGTCAGTGGCTTGGAATTTTCTTAAAAATAAGCGCAACTACGGAGACAACATGAAGGGAAAATACTGAACTGAAAATAGACTGTTTTAGATTCTCACTGTTCCGCCTCGAAGATAGGATCAAATTTGGGAATCATTGCTGGAGTTGACACGGTAAGACGAGTAATTCGGAGAGCTGGATATCTAAAAAGATTAAAATTACAAAAACGTATGGTTTTTGCTCGGAATTGCATGACATGGAGTAGCTAGTGGCATCAAATAGTTTTTTTCGGATGAAAAGCGATTTAATTTAGATGGCCTTGATGGTTAAATTACTAAATTTATGATATACGTAAAGAAAAACACTATCTGTCTCATACACCCCATAACCGTGAAAGGGGTGTAATGGTATGTTGTGCGATCTCTTATTATGAATGTCAATGTTTGCAGTTTCTGTCATCAAGAATGAAAGCGAATAACTACAAACCCCTACTACAAAAGGCTTTTCCATACTACGGTAATGCATTTGGATCCGTACAATTTACTTTCCAGCAGGATAACAACCCCATTCATACCGCACGCGTGGTAAAAGAGTGTATCCGTACCCAAAACGTGCCTATACTGGCCTATACTGTGGTGCCCAGCCCACCTTATTCCCCTGATCTTAATCTAATTGAGACTGTTTGGAGATGGTTGACACGGAAAGTATACGAGTCCGATAAACAATTTTCAAATGTTAAATCATTAACAGCAGCCGTCAATATCGCATGGAGCGACATTTCCTAGAGCTACCTACAATCTCTGTATAACTCACTTCCAAACGGTATTTATGAAGCTATTTCCAACAAATGCAGCTACACCCATTATTAACTAAGCTTAACAAGATAAAAAGAAATTAATTTGAACTGAATTTTGCAACGTTTTGTTATTGATCCTTGTTTCCAGTTACTGTCCCTATTCAAGTGCGGCAAGAGAAAAATTCATTTTTAAGACTACCTACATTCAAAAATCATTTGTTTAAAAATAACGGAAAGATTTTGGTGCTTAATTTTATTTTCCCTTTATACAAAATTGATATCAAAACATTAAAAAAAATGTATGCAAATATTATGTTGTTTCAATGAAAAACCGCTAAAGAGAAACAAGAAATCTTGTCCCTATTCAAGTGCATGGGAGTGTACATATATGGTTTCCGTATTTTGCCGGGCAGAATACCTACCTGTGTTGTGCTGATTAATTGAAAATATCCATCAAGATGAGCTGGGAGTGGGCGGCTGTGGTACACTGTGATGCTTTAGAAAAAACCTTAGTGGCTGTGAAATGATTTGTAAATCCCAGCATCCGATAATCCAGTGTTATGTAACGATAACAACATTGATTATGCGCGCGTGTATTTATTTTTAATTTGCCAGATTATGATGGCTTAACGCGAAAGGATGTATTAATTTGTTCGATAATCAGATGCATGCACAATGTCCATGCTGTATAATTGCGTTTGTGTTTGAGTTTTACAATATCGCCGGTATTGTTTACGGAAATTATGTTTCTAAAACAAAAGCTTTGTTTTTTTTATTGGTGCATGTATTCTGCAGGATGTTTTACGGCAAGCAGGTCATTGACTCAAGAGTACTTAGATTAAGAATCATGACAAATTTGCAGTTTGAACTACGGAATCGATTCCAATTCAATGGAGTCTCCAGGTAGAAGCAGAGATACAGAACTGTTTATAGGATCAGGCAATTATGTTCCTTGGAGTGGTAAAACAGGGTCCCCGTTTTCGTACCTAGATCTGGAATCGGACTTAGGTTTGACTATTATTTTTATAAATATGAAGCGGTACTTTTGAGGTATGACTTCTTCTTCTATGACTAGTAACAAATACATTTATGTTACATTACTCCAATAATTACCATCTCAAATCAAACAATTATCTAGTATGTAAAAAAAATCAAGTTAGGTATGCCTAATGTGACCATTTATTTTTTGGCAAAAAGCGGCGGGTTTTTTGAAGCTAAAAGCGGGCGTGTTTTGGCGGGTTTCCCAAAAGTAGATTCTGACCTGAAAAAGTTCCTGCAAAATAGTAGAAAACAAATAATTCTAATATGTAATTCTTTAAAAATAAACGTCATCAGTTTTTTTAATATACGGAAAAACGGCTTCCAAAACTTGCGTAAGCGTTACATATTTTTTAATTTTTGGATTTTTTGACATCTCGGAGTTGGTGTGTCTCTCTTTATCTTTATAAATTTTACCGTCGTATTTACAGAGAATGTCAATGAATAATATTAGGTTCGTTCGTGTACTTTCAGCGTAGAAAAATGAAAAATGTCAAATCTCAAAAATCGAGAGAGAAATCTCTCAATTTCCAGAGAAGTACCTGACCAGTTTTCTTACAAAAAGTTTAAGAAATGTCATTTCGACATTCAAAAAATAAACGTTAACGGCAGAATCTATAAAATAAGTTGGATTTGAATTTTTTATAAGCTAAAATACCTATTAAACCTACCATTTTGAATGCGCTGATATGTTCTAGGAGAACTTTCAATTACAATTTCTTCCTCCGACATCGTTGAAGACGAAAATAAAAGGAGTTTTATTTTTCAAACTTTCAAACTTTTTCAAACTGCCACTTAGATGACAGTTTTCATTTTTTCATTTTTCAGTAAGTCGAAATTCCGCGAGTAGAAAATTACGAAAAAATGAAAAGAGGGGAAATGGATTTCTCTCTCATTTTTTTCAATTTACTCAGTACGTGGTCGCATTCGCACAGTTTCTTAGCAAAGTTTTAATAATTTTACGTTTGCAAAAAAGTACCCGAACGGTTGTTTCTATGTTTCATGTCATTATTGCAATTTTCGTACACTTATGCCAACTGAAGTTGTCTAAGGCAGCTTAGATCTGCCATCAGGGTTGTTATATGTTTTTTAATTAAAAAAAATCTTGAAATGTAGTGAAAAAAGGACTAAAAAAATTCGTAAGAGAATTAAATTCCGATTTTTTATCAAAAAGCGGGACAATGGTTGTGGTGGCGGGTGGAGGGTTTTTAGGTAAAAAAGAGGGTAAAACCCGCCAAAAGCGGGTGAAATGGTCACATTAGGTATGCCTACCTATTGTTGTCTTATTTTTTTAATTGAAACTTCTTCTAGTTGAGTAGTAATTCCGAGCTCTGATGAAACGAAAAATCGACATTGAGCCATTGAGCAGTAGGTATAAATCCGAACTCCGATGAAACGAAAGACGAGAGGAAACAAGAGAAACGTTGACTTTGTAAAACAAAAATTAGGAATTTATAAGCGAACACTAAAATCAGTAAGAACTCATCCCTAGTTTTAAGTAGGGGAAACCGGGGCGGAACGTAGCGGTTTTGCCTTAATACTGCATATTTACTGCAAATTTAGGAATTAAAACATCAATTAACTTTTAATGAATTACTTAAACTTTTATTTGTATCTAAACATGTTTTCAGTTTTATATGTTTTTTTTTTATAATGAAAAAAAAATTCATTTTCAATGCAATGTGATATGCTTTAATCTTTGAAGAACTCGCAAACAAACGGCGTTTCATCGTCACTCTCAATGCCTGCACAAGTGTTATGGGCCGATTTTTTGCACACAATGCAGGAACACCATCATTCCGTAGATATTGAGTATAGGTCCTTGCAATAAAGACACTGCGTCTGCAGCCTCGTCCTCGGAACTGGTGGCGTTTTTTCCCCTTAACATTTTTTCCTTGGCTTTTTTTCTTTTAGAGCATTTGAATTTTTGACTGCTTCAATTTTTTTTTTTTTCATAAGTGGTTTGGGTTTGACATCCCAATCCGCCCCACCCCGTTCTGCCTCGAGCCGTGTGTTTAAGAATTTTTTTTACTATAGTATATCAAAAACAAAGAATACTAGTTTTTTCCAAGTGGAAATACAAAAAAAGATTAGTAACTAATTACAGTACTACCTCGATAATGTGAACCTCTAAATTGCATACTCTAATATGTGAACTCAAAATCAATTCCTGATACTCGAATATGTGAACTTTTATTTTATAATTTACTGAAAAATCATTTAAAAATCAAGTTTAGTTTTTTTTTTTAAGTTAAATTACTATAGTTTTGTGTTTTCTATTTTATTTTTCAAAAATCAAGTCAGTGATCATTCCAAAAAGCATGAAATGCAACGAATTTTTACTTATCCAGAAATGTGAACCCCTCGAAAATGTGAACTGTCCATGTTTTAATTAGTTCACATTATCGAGGTAGTACTGTATTAATAAAATTAGTCTACAGCAAAAAATTGAAAAAAGACTCCACTTAATTGAAATACAAAATTGCAAATTTTGCATAGATAAGATAAGATAGATAAGAAACCCGTTTATTATGCAGCTAAAAAACTCACAAAGCGACCCGTAAGACACCTTTTGCTTTCGGGAGACCATACACTACTGAGATATAAATCAACTTTTTGTCAAGTTTGAATGACAGCAAGGGAAGTTATTGACACAATCCCAACCTACCGCGGACCTCATTCCATCCCGAGTTCCCCTACACCACCCTTGGAGGAAAAAATCCACAGTACACAATCTCTACAGCAGCTTTCTTAATATTTCTCAATGCTTCCACGTGTGCACACACCACCACTAAAAATAGCCACGATCAAGAACAACCCTTAAGTTTTCTTTATTATTAAATAAGACTATAATATCCCAGACCCTTTTTAAGACTCCAAAAATCATCCTGGCTCCCTTCAGATTGTCAAACCGCTAAATAAATCGACCATGTCCCATGTACAATTTGATGCTAACCATAAGCATTCAACAAACTCAACGTATACCTTACCTACACATTTCAACTCTGCCCACTAATAAGAAGAAACTTCGTACCACCCAGAGGAAGAAATTCGTAATTGGTATTGGATTATCCTACATAATATGGGACAAAAGATGCCCAAAGCCCATCTACATGAGGCAGCGCAAACCAAAGTCGTGTGAACGAACGAATAATCACTAGCTTCGACAGTCCCTTCACAGGAACACTGTTCATAGTTGCGACAGTTCGCGAATTTCAGCCATCAGTTTATACCAGACATTTCTAATTTAAGGTTAAGTTCGAATGAATGTGTTTTATTCGCTAGTTTGTGGAACGAGGTTTAATGAATAAAGGTTTAAGCGAATAAACTTTGACAATTCGCGCCGAGGGTGTTTTCGTTCGCGGCAAAACGTTTGGAATTCGAAATTTCGTTGTTTAAACTGTTTTTAAACTTGTTTTCTTAATACATTTTGATTGGAAAATTAATTGTACTACTCTTTGAATAGTAACTAGGCTCACCCAGTGGTCGAAATTCGACCACCATACATTTAAACACAAAGCAACGCAACATGCATGCAGAACGACAAAAAAAAATGAGTATGTGCTTCACCTTCATTATGTACATAAGCACTCTACTGAGGTAAAACTTCACAACAACTGTGTTTTGTTTTGCTTTGCTTTGTTTTGGTTTGTATTGTTTTGACCCACTATAAACCATCCATTTAAAGAGGAAATAAATAAAATTGCTGCGCCATCTACCGAGTCCTTAATCATCCAGGGATACCCTCAAACACACACACCAAATGTCAGCAAAATCGGTCCAGGCGTTTAGAAGGAAATAAATAAAATTCCTGGAACTCGATTGCAGCGCCACCTACCGAGTCCTTAACCATCCAGGGATCCCCTCAAACACACACACCAAATTTCAGCAAAATCGGTCCAGGCGTTTAGAAATAAATAAATAAAATTCCTGGAACCCGATTGCAGCGCCACCTACCGAGTCCTTAACCATCCAGGGATACCCTCAAACACACACACCAAATTTCAGCAAAATCGGTCCAGGCGTTTAGAAGGAAATAAATAAAATTCCTGGAACTCGATTGCAGCGGCACCTACCGAGTCCTTAACCATCCAGGGATACCCTCAAACACACACACCAAATTTCAGCAAAATCGGTCCAGGCGTTTAGAAGGAAGTAAATAATATTCCTGGAACTCGATTGCAGCGCGCCTACCGGGTCCTTAACCATGCAGGGATCCCTTCAAACACACACACCAAATTTCAGCAAAATCGGTCCAGGTGTTTAGAAGGAAATAAATAAAATTCCTGGAACTCGATTGCAGCGCCACCTACCGGGTCCAATTGTGAATCTAAAGTTAAACCATCCAGGGACCGTGCAAGTCGGTACGCGTGAAAGAAGTGAAACTTCTTAAAAAGTATCGGATCGCCATATACCTACGCCAATGGAGAATGAAAGACAACAAATATAATGTGCACCCTCTGCACCGCCCTCCCTTTCCATGACCATGGTACTTGCTCATACAATACTGCTTCTCATTTCCTTTGTTTCCCTCTTCATATGAAATCCAAACAACTACCCCAACCCAACCTTACCCTGTTACCTGGTTTGTACGTCTCTTCTCTTATGAAGATTATTAATATACCTTATGCTATACTGCAGCACGCACCCCATCCTGCATAGGACATACGATCACTATGTACATACAGCTGCTCCTGCTGACTATAGCACTCACTGAGAAAACAAATCAACCCTTTTCGAATGAGGTACACAGACACACCACCCCCACGTATGACGATGTGCTTTTGTTTTTGTTTGTCCTGTCGCACGATCGCAAAAAGTAGAATTTCGACTGAGCGAAGGGGAAATATTCATTTTCTTTGTTTGTTGTTGTTGTAACCAATGCAATTTAAAAATATTAATTTACCTATTTTACAAATGTTTTTTTCAAATAATTATTCTTCATAACACATCTATGAGTGGTAAGCTTCAATTTGGTAAAAAGAAAAATGGATTTTGTATTCTTTAAGTAGGGTAAATGACTATCACAAGAAATCGGGTCGGCTTTTAATATTATAATAGATTCCTGGAACTCGATTGCAGCGCCACCTACCGAGTCCTTAACCATCCAGGGATTACCTCAAACACACACACCAAATTTCAGCAAAATCGGTCCAGGCGTTTAGAAAGAAATAAATAAAATTCCTGGAACCCGATTGCAGCGCCACCTACCGGGTCCAATTGTGAATCTAAAGTTAAACCATCCAGGGACCGTGCAAGTCGGTACGCGTGAAAGAAGTGAAACTTCTTAAAAAGTATCGGATCGCCATATACCTACGCCAATGGAGAATGAAAGACAACAAATATAATGTGCACCCTCTGCACCGCCCTCCCTTTCCATGACCATGGTACTTGCTCATACAATACTGCTTCTCATTTCCTTTGTTTCCCTCTTCATATGAAATCCAAACAACTACCCCAACCCAACCTTACACTGTTACCTGGTTTGTACGTCTCTTCTCTTATGAAGATTATTAATATACCTACCCCATGCTATACTGCAGCACGCACCCCATCCTGGATAGGACATACGATCACTATGTACATACAGCTGCTCCTGCTGACTATAGCACTCACTGAGAAAACAAATCAACCCTTTTCGAATGAGGTACACAGACACACCACCCCCACGTATGACGATGTGCTTTTGTTTTTGTTTGTCCTGTCGCACGATCGCAAAAAGTAGAATTTCGACTGAGCGAAGGGGAAATATTCATTTTCTTTGTTTGTTGTTGTTGTAACCAATGCAATTTAAAAATATTAATTTACCTATTTTACAAATGTTTTTTTCAAATAATTATTCTTCATAACACATCTATGAGTGGTAAGCTTCAATTTGGTAAAAAGAAAAATGGGTTTTGTATTCTTTAAGTAGGGTAAATGACTATCACAAGAAATCGGGTCGGCTTTTAATATTATAATAATAGATATGTGAAATAAATGTTCATAAATGCATCAAAAGTGGTTTGTTTGCAATGTGAATGGTCCTTAAGGCAGTCTTTCAGATCAAGGAGAGCGATCGAAACAACTTTCTTCTGTTTTATTTTAAGATCGAAACATAAACTCTTCGAGTCTTATCGACGTTTTAGTTAGCGCAGTTTTAAGGAAATGCATAAATTTTTTTATTTTATTCATATTCAAAAACTACTCACATTTCTATATCACCCAGAAACATTAGAATACGATTCTTAATTAATTTGTAAACTGCTTCCTTTCAATTGCGGTGGTTGGAATATTAATCTCATTTCATTAACAAAATTAATTTGGAATTCCGACAACGAAAAAGGCAAGCAAATTGATTAACACTCAGCTATTTTTCAACAATCCACTTATAATACCTTCAAAGCATTTTCAAAGTTCCCTGCTAATAGCCATGGCCATTTGTCGAGGTATCTCAATTTCACTCCACACCACTAGCCAGGCAACAGATTAACTGTTTCTCCTCACTGCCGCTAATGTTTCTCGACAAAGTGCCAGATGAAGAATGACGCGAACAGCAGCAGTAGCAGCACCTCATCTCAACAACGTATAAAGACGTAGTAATTGCAGCAATTAGGATTCGAAGTTGGATTAAACCGAAATGAAATTATTTAAATCCTCACCATTGGTCCTTGCGCTCCATGGATTCGTTAATTATGAAATAACCGAAATGGAAACCTAATACTACGACCAACGACCATCAATAGCGCTAAGACTCCGAATGGCTTTTGGCACCGTAATATAGACTCCCCCGAATAGTGAAACCATCATCTCTGAATGGCATTCAGTCCCCTGTCCAGCACAAAAGCTACTGATAGATTAAGGATACAGTCATGGCGACGGCACAACGAGATTCAGAAGAACCCACCGAGACTATAGAAGAAGACAAATCGCATCATAAATAAAGCGAGAGACCGGACGATGTATTGCAGTCCTCCGTCCCATAATCTCACATTCGTTTGCCATCTCCTTGGAACAGAATCCTTATTAAAACAGAATGGAGACCAATCAAAGGAGCCGTTTTTAGACGAACTGTTTAATGACATACCAACCGATGGTTTTGCGGTAATACGGTCTGTTTTTGGTTTGTGGTTGCGACTGACGTATTAAAAGGTTTTCGGCAGCACAACTATAGACGCTGAGGAGGGCAACCATGGTATGGCGGCGCGGTTAGATTAAGGCTTCGTTGGAGTTAATGAAATTTCCCATTAAATTAATTAGGAGCACAGAGTGCTGCAGAGAATAGGAATGTTCATTGTCAGCGGGGTACGTGTGAGAGTTTGCTCCTTTTGTCCTCCAGAATGCAAGATGGCCGCCTTGGACAAATCACTTTCCAGACGCATATCATAAATGAAGGCCAGCTTGAGTAAAAAAAAAACAGTAATAAAAAAGTAGATTGTGTGCACAGATTTACATTCTGATGGGTGGTGCAAGGAATTTCATTTTCTGTTGTGTGTTTTATGTGATAATGCTGCAGTGCTTCAAATGATGACGGCCGGCTTCCGTTGGGAGACTGTCCTCTGAATAATTATGGTCGTATGGATAGTAATTGGAATGGAATAAGAACTTATGGATCTAATTTATGGCATTTTTGTTGTCCAGTCTGTATAGATTCAATAATATACAAAGAGAGTCTCAAATTCAACTCGGAACCCCAGAAAACCATACCTAACTGACAATTGGCATCTTAAGTGTTTTTTTTTTTTTATAAACATCCGAATGGATGGTTTTTGTTTCTTTTTATTTTTTATTTCTTATTTTTATTTATATATTCACATTTTAATTGGTACAATAAAAAACGAGAAAGTTAAAAATAAATAGGTGGCGCAGCAGTTGGGTAGACACCCTAGGCCTACCATCTTCTCGCAACCATTCGTTTGTGTGAGTTTCTATTTTTGGGACGAATGGAAGGGACCTACAATTTTATGCCGAGTCCGAACGACTGAATTGAGAAGCTTTTTCAGGACAGTTATACTGTCGGATGTTTGTCAGACTTTCGCGAGAGGTGGCGCAGAAGAAAAAACCTTAAGATGTAATTTGTGTTTTTCCAGGGATCGAACTGGGACCCCTCCCACAGTAGTCCAGTACACTAACCACTGCGCTACTGCGCCCAATATTGGTACAATAGTTAAGATTAAAAAGAAGAAAGAAAATTGTCTTGACATATTCGAAGTGCTGAGCTGATGCTGTCAAGTTGAGTTACACTTGAATTTATGGCGTTTGCCAACATCTCCCCCTTTGAGTGATCTATCGACTGATAGAGTTACCCTGATACAAATCTGTCGATCGGTCTACGTACTCGCTGCGTTCGACTTCGACGTGGTGGTATCGATGGTGAAGCTGTTACATAGTTGCTTGGGGAAATTTTAATACTGCTGGAGTCAACCATGTCGGATAGCGAACCAAATTCACAAGGAGTGGTTGATGGCGGAACATGTTCACAAGGAGTGTCTTCGCTCTTCGGTTTCATACACGTCGAGCGCCTTGTCCAATGATTTTTCGGTAGAAGGTTCGATGTCTATAACTAATTTACCATTCTGTAATAAAACATTATACATTACCTTACCAATGCGATTAATAACTTGTCCTGGTTTCCATTGGAAGTTGTTGTTTTTAGAATGCAACTAACATAAACTAACTCTTGATTGTTGAAAGTTCTCGGTTTGGTATTCAGTTTTCGATTGAATGGATTGGCCATGTTTGTTTGATTTTTGTTGATAATGTCATCTTGGTTTTGCTGGTTTTCCTTTAAATCTGGCTTAATAAGATTCAGGATTATGCGAATGTTTCTGCCAAACATGACTTCGGGTGGAGACTTTGAATTTGGTGTGTTTCGATTTAGTGTAGAGCGATATGATTCTTTTAACTTCAGAAGCGAATATGGACTGCTGCAAATATGTTTGATGCCGTTCTCTAACACGTACTGTTGAAATTGTGAGCTTTTGAATTGAGTCCCATTGTCTGATACAATTAATTGTCTTCGGCAGTCCAAATCGAGAAAATGTCTCTCTGAGAATTTCAATCGTACGCTGAGAAGTGAGAAGTGTCGCAACTATTTGCGGCCACTTGGAATAAGCATACACTAAAACGAGAAAGTAGTTTCTAGTTTCCCTCGATTGGTCCGGCGTAGTCCAGGTGAAGACGTTCCCACTGTTCCGTTGGTGTGGTCCATGGCTGAAGCGTTGTTTTTGACGGCATCTTGGCTGCTAAGGCACAACTGTTGCAATTTTGGACGACTTTATTAATTTTGTCGTCCATGTTTGGCCAATAGACCAAACTCCTGATGGGTATGGATTTTCTCCTTTCGATACCTGGGTGGCCACGGTGGATTTGTTTTAGAACTCTTCTTCTGTACACTTTGGAATGATGACTCGTTGGCAAAACATGATACATCCATCGACGTAGCTGATGTCATCTCTGCGTGGTTTATGGTCCGCGTGTAGTTTAAA
Source organism: Cheilosia scutellata (assembly GCA_955612985.1). Taxonomy (NCBI): domain Eukaryota; kingdom Metazoa; phylum Arthropoda; class Insecta; order Diptera; family Syrphidae; genus Cheilosia; species Cheilosia scutellata. The sequence goes on along the minus strand of OY015312.1, from coordinate 26,892,383 downwards.
CATTCGACCAAAAATCATTTTATGAAACTTGGTAATTGCAGTGCGAGGCTTTCTTTCTCGATCTGACTTAGGGTAAAACTATACAAAACGCCCCAGTTTACAAAACGCCCCAGTGGTCTGGCACGCACACTGTTGTTGTTATGCAATCACGACCAGACCTGTTCAAACTACTTTCAGTCGTTCCTCAACTGTGTTATTGAGTAGTAGTGTTATGTGTGCTCTGTCGAAAAAAAAACGACAAAAAAGAATTTTGGCGCCAAAACATATTGCGGTGAGTACAGTAAAAATTTCATTTTTTCAGAAACTATGCACATTATATTAAAATGATATATATATTTAGAAAGTACATAAAATTGGCTTCTTAGTTCGTTTTTGTTTATTTTTTTTAAACCAGGTGGGTTGCTTTATTTTTTCTGGGGCGTTTTGCACGCCGAAATTTACAAAACGCCCCAGTAATTGTATTGAAATATAACACTCATCAGAGCAATTTTATTACTTAATATTGTTTATAGAAATACCACGAAATTATACAATGACAATGCGGGCATTATGGTCCGAAAAAAATGAAAGAAGCAATGGAGAAGGTAACAAATAAAACTTTGGGACTGAATGAAGCATGTAGGGAGTTCAACATACCATCGAGAGCCCTGAGGAGACACATTTTAAAATACAATGCAAATAAGGCCGACAGACCATATTACAAATCCAAATAATTTAATTTTCTTTACTTTATAATATTTGTTCCTACTTTTTCCTTAGGGGCGTTTTGTAACTAATGCGGGGCTTTTAACCCAACGATTGAGTTACAAAACGCCCCACTTAAACTTTTTTTAAAAAATATATATATAATATATGCTGACATATTTTCGTACAAATGAAATTGCCAAACCTATGAAAAAATACAGTTAATTATTTATTTAATAAAATAACTACTATTTTTGTTTATTTTTTTGTTTTATTGAAGATTCTAAAAAAGTGGGGCGTATTGTATAGTTTTACCCTATGATTTCTCAGCTGCTGTGAGTGATCGTGAGGCATGAAAGATCGCTTTGACGGATCGATCAAGAAAATCGTGAAGAAAGCATGCGCCTAGACCGTAGTTGGATGCATCTGCCGCAACGATGATGTTTTTCTTGGGATCATAATGAGTTAAAAATAGGTTGGATGACAGAATTTTCTTCAAACTCAGAAAAATATGCCGATGATTTTCTGTCCATTTCCAGCGTGTGTTTGTTTTTAGCAACTCATCCTCCTCCTCAGTAACTCATGGTCCTCTGTGCTGTCGCATGTTGGTTACAAATTTGCCGTAGAAATTTATAGCACCGAGGAATGATAGAAGCTCTGACACGTTGGTTGGCTCAGGCATATTGCTGATGGCTTGGATACGTTCCGGACCCAGATGAAGTCCAACCTGGTTGATAATGTACCCCAGGTACTTGACTTCTTTAATGAACAACTTGCATTTAGCAAATTCGATCTTGAAGTCGTAGTCATGAATACGACACAAAACTTCATTTAAATTTCGGTTGTGTTCTTCCAAGTCGGTTCCTGATACAAAGATGTCATCGATGTATGCGGCTGAACCAGACAGCCCTGAAAGCATTTGATCCATGATTTGTTGGAAATTTTACGGAAATGTTTTCACACCGAACACCATTCGGTTGTATCGAAAGAGACCCGTGTGGCCATGTGGGTGTTGATTGTGAGTAAATTCTTTGTTGCATCGTCGACTTACTTCGATTTGCAGAAATGCGTCTGACAAGTCGATACGTCTAAAGAATCGAGCGTTGGCGAGTCTTGCGAAAATATCCGCTGGTGATGGAAGGGGATTTTGATGACGTTCCCATCCTCGTCGCTACTGTTGTGATCCTTTACGATTACCAAGAATGGAGGTTTTTATTTCACCTCTAATTGGTACAACAGTTAAGATTAAAAAGAAGGAAGAAAATTGTCCTGTATGTCAAGACAAGTGTTGCCATGAAAATATTTCTACAAATCTGCAATTATGAGGAAAAAAAATCTGCAATGCAGATTTCTATGGAAAACAAAATCTGGATCCATAGAGATTGCAATATCAAAATACATATGTAATTTTGACAGGTGAGAGCTAGACACATTCAGTACAGCCTCATAGGACCAGAAGTACGACAGTTTTAGACAGCATTTCTACTTATAGAGCGCAAAAACCTCTACTCTACCTGGTCTCTTCTGTGCAGCTCAGAATCTAAACACACCAAATAAATGCAGACAAAATCTGTTACGCAGATTTTGGGATTTTAAAAGTCTGCAGTTACGCTAAAAATCTGCACTTATGGCAACGCTGGTCAAGACAGATGAATTTATGGCGTTGGCAACAATAACTGTCCTGAGAAAGCTCATTTCAATTCAGCCGTCCATATTTTGCACAAAGTTGTAGGTTCCTTTAACTCATTCCAAAAATAAGTACTCATTCAAATGAATGGTTAGGGTTAGAGTCCTATATTGTGGACTATGTTGGCACCAATTAGTGGTTGAAGGCTCGGTTAACAAAAATGTATAATTATATATTTTGTTTACAATATTTTAGAGTTTTTACATACATAATGACTTTAAGTTCATTTTCGACGACGTAAATTTTTTAATTCTATCATTACCTTACCGTGAGTGAAATTCCTAAATCTTAATTAAATTATTAAAACATCACCTGTATTCCATAAGGATTTATGCAATTCATCTATGTAATTAACAAATACATATTGCTCACAGCCCATTGCAATCGTATATGCTTAGCAGATTGTAGTTTGTGCACTACCCCATAAAAATATCTTTTAGCTTTGTTTTTTGCTCTCAAACATATTGTTCTCGAATCCCCAGTCGCGCTTTTAACTCCATTGACGTAAATTCGCGCTTTGTTTATAAAACAGCAAATCTTATTCAAACCGCATTTTCAAAAGGTTTTCGGTCGCTCCTTTGTTTCCTTTCAAAGGTGTTCACAGAAACACAAAATCCACACATATGCGCATCCCTGCTGACATCTTTGCGAACCGAATACCCTGCAACCTGACGTCATAACTCAACTATGCTATTATGTTAATATAAAATTCAATTATTTTACCATTTAGCCATATGCATATTTCATTAAAATGGAACACCTGCCGTGTCATTGGGAGACGCTTTCGCTCTGTTGGCGGTGGGTGGCTCGTGGCTTACGGTGAAGGAAAGGCGAAAGGGCGAAACTGCGGTAGCAGCATACTCAATTTCGCTGATGGAATGATGGTGATGCGTCGGTTGTACAATACTTTGTTGTTTCCTATGAACAACGTCAGACGTGGTACCTAGTTTAGCTTAGCCGCATATATTTTGTCGTCGGTTGTGTGGCAACCGCAGAGCGTTTCTCTTTGACATGAAATGACTTGTTCCCTTTTTTGTATTTTATCCCTTCAGAGAAGAGTATATATAGTTTTGTTCGGAGCAATATAGTGATGTCCTCCTGTTTTAGGTTGGACCACACGTCCACACCTTCCCCCCACCCCCACCCTCTTTGAAGCAAATCATAAAACCATTAAATATAAATATACACTAAGCGAAAGCGTTATGCGACTTCCTTCCGGTGTAAGCCTGTTTTTAACATTAGCCACTGAAGCTGCATTTAAGGATTCGATTAGGTAGAACTTTTTTTTCGAAATGACATTAAGGAAGATGGATGTGGAGATTATGCAAAGAAGGGAAAGAAAAGTTGCGGATGAGGAAATAATATTATGTATGTATGTATTACGAAAGTGGTATAGTGGTGGGAGTTCACTTACATAATAGGCTGAGCACTAATGTACTCTAAATGATATATAATCAATTTTAAATAGTATAGTCGCACAAACAAGTACTAACCGACCATATTGACAGTATCCAGATGCAGAAACATTGAGCACAATATTCGAGTTCACACAAACTTAGCTGCAAATCCGTGCCTTGATTTGCACGATTTTTAGCGTGCGGTCTATAAAGAGTCCACACACGATCTACCAGTAATATACCTGAGCTAATTTCCCATTCCTTTTTTTTTTTTTTGAAATTCCAACTATAGTTTCCTTCTCTCAAATATTTCTTCTGTTATACGAAAAAAGTAAGCAATCTCAAGCAAAGCTTTTGGCCTAAACATTTTCTGCATTTGCAACTGAAGAAGGTGAAATTTCATATTTTGAGAAAGCTTCTCAATTCTCTATATCTATATCTGTATCTATATCTTGTTCATTATATGGAAATTTAATTACATATTTCTATTATTTTCTTTTTTTTTATTCATCAGATAATAATTTACTTACTTACTTACTTACTTATCGGGCTCCCGACCCGTGAAGAGTCTCTGCCTGAGACACTGCAGCCTTCCATCCTCTACGATCCCGGGCACGCTGCTTCCAGTTGTCCAGACCAAGCGCTCTGGCATCCGCGATGGCTTGGTCTTTGAAACGGAGGTTCGGTCTTCCTTGTCTTCTCGAACCTGGGGGCTGGGATTCGAAGATCCTCTTAGCTGGAGCATTATTGTCCATTCGCTCGATGTGGCCGAGCCAATGTAGTCGACGTGTTTTGGCTTTTTGGACTACATCCACATCTTGGTACAGCTCATAGAGTTCGCGGTTGTATCTTCTCCTCCATTCGCCCTCCTCGCACACAGGACCAAAAATCCGCCGAAGTATTTTTCTTTCGAAGGAGCCCAGTATCAGCTCTCCCTTCTTGCTTATCGTCCAGCACTCGGCGCCATAAAGCAGAACTGGCAGGATGAGGGTTTTGTAGAGCACACATTTCGTCCTTCGAGTTAGGAGTTTTGAACCCAGTTGTTTTGCCAAACCGAAGTAGCAACGGTTTCCTAGGGTAATTCTTCGCCGGATCTCCACTAGGGTGTCATTCGTGGAGTTCATGTTTACTCCGAGGTAGGTGAACTCCTTAACTACCTCGAAGTTGTTGCTATCAATAGTGACGTTTTGTCCTAGGCGGTGGACAGATGCTTGTTTGTTTGTTGATAGCATGTATTTAGTCTTGTCCTCATTTACTTGAAGGCCAACGGACTTCGCCTGTTCTTCAATCGCCGTGAACGCTTCTACCACGGCACGCTGGGAGCGACCGATGATGTCAATATCGTCCGCATAGCCCAGTAGCTGTACGGATCTGTTGAAGATAGTGCCTTCCGTGTTGATACCTGCCCTGCGCACTATCTGCTCCAGTACGAGATTGAAGAAGTCGCATGACAGCGCGTCTCCTTGCCGAAATCCGGTGCAAGTTTGAAATAGATCGGAGGAGCTGCTTCCAAACTGCACATTGCAGCGCGTGTTTTCCAGCGTCACGCGACACAGCTGAATCAGTTTTGCCGGGATTCCGAATTCGGCCATCGCCACATAGAGCTCCTGACGATGTATGCTATCATACGCGGCTTTGAAGTCGATGAATAGGTGGTGAGTTTCGACTTGAAATTCGTTGGTCTTTTCCAGGATTTGCCTCAGTGTGAAAATTTGGTCTATAGTCGATCTGCCGGGCCGGAAGCCACACTGGTACGTGCCGATTAGTGTGTTGCAGAACGGTTTAAGACGTTCACACAGTACGTTGGATAGGATCTTGTATGCGACATTAAGCAGGGATATGCCTCGATAGTTCTTGCAAGACATAGGATCGCCCTTTTTGTAGATGGGGCATATGGAGCTGATAGTCCAGTCATCGGGCATGTTTTCTTCCACCCATACTTGGTTGATGATTCGGTGCATGCTCCCTACCAAAACATCACCACCGTATTTAAAGAGCTCCGCTGGTAAACCATCAGAGCCTGCGGCTTTGTTGTTCTTAAGCTTTTTTATAGCTAGGCCAACTTCTTCTATACTAGGTGGTGGAACTAGTTCTTCATTGACTGGACGCGGGTTCTCTTCTTGCCCTATTACTCTCTCTACATGATGCCCATTTAGCAGTTGCTGGAAATGCTGCTTAAACACATCTACTATTCCCTGCGCTTCGGTGACTAGGTTTCCTTCGCTGTCTCGAAGAGCCTGCGTTCCGGTTTTGTAGCCAGCAGCCAGTTGCTTGGCTTTTTTATAAAACCTCCGGATGTTATTACGATCGCGCGACTCTTCGATCTCCTTGAGCTGGGAGGCTGCGTAGGCCCTCTTCTTCCTACGTAGGATCTTCTTTTCCTCTCTTCTCCTGGCTCGATACTCTTCTCTCGCTGCCCTTGTTTTGCGCTGCAGCGCTTTCTTGTGTGCATCTTCTGTCACCTTTTTCCTGTACACGCATTCATCATCATACCACGGGCTCTTTTTCTGGGGTGGCTGGTACCCTACAGTGGTCTCGGCTACCTCCTTGATGATGTCGCGGTACTGGCACCACTGATTGTTGGCGTCTGTGATAGGTGAGTGCACAGAGGAGAGTTTCATGCTCAGGCGCTCGCTGTAGGCTCTGGCTACTCCAGGTGTGCTAAGGCGTCCAACGTCGAATTTCTTCTTCTGGGCGGTTCGCAGCTTCTTCTCGTTGGACAGCCGAGCTCTGAATTTAGCCGCGACAAGGAAATGGTCAGAGTCGACGTTTGCCCCTCGGAATGTGTGCACGTCGAGGATGTTGGATGCGTGCCTCGCATCGATTAGCACATGGTCGATTTGGTTGGCGGTTCGACCGTCTGGAGAGCGCCAGGTTGCTGTGTGGATCCTTAGCCTTGGAAACCTAGTGCTAATTATCACCGTATTACGAGCTGCTGCAAAATCGATTAGTCGGTAGCCGTTGTCTGTTGTCGTTTCGTGGATTCTGTGCTTACCAACTAACCCGCCAAAGATGTTTTCCTTTCCGACTTTAGCATTGAAGTCCCCGAGTACAACTTTTACATCGTACTCCGGACAGGCTCCGTAGGCTCCATCCAGGAGGTCATAAAACTCCTCCTTGATGGGATCTTCAGCCTCGTCGGTAGGGGCGTGTGCACATATTAGGCTTATATTTTGGAAAGTAGCTTTGATGCGGATCACAGAAAGGCGATCACTTATCGGCTTGAAGTCAATAACTTTTGTCCTAAGCCGATTTCCCACGACGAATCCGCATCCTAATACATGCAGTCTTTTGTTGCAGCTGTAATAAATGTCGCAATCTTTTCTTTTCATCATGCCTGATCCTATCCATCGTATCTCCTGGATCGCGGTTATGTAAAATAATGTAAAATAATAATTTTAGTCATCCTTTAAAATAACGTGTAAAATATTTGTTTGTAAAATTATCGAATTCAGTTTGACTAAATCTCGTTGAATGACAGAGCCAGTGTGTAAATACAGATCGGGATTTTGGTTGACATTTTTTAAAAATACACATTAATAGAACGGCTGTATTTCCATTTTTTGAGAAAAACTAAATAGGTACCTAAGTGATCTTGTTAAGAATGCTTATGTCGTATTGAATATGTATATATTTCGATAAGAATCATTACAGCGGTTTTTGCAAAATTAGGGAAACAAAATTGTTCACTGTGCACTGTTCTTCAACTTTGTATCTGAAAATGTTGACAAGGTATTGTTTAGGATAATAAGCATTAGGCACCTGCAAGTTACGTCTTTATGGAAATCGAAAATAGGATTTTCAAGATATGGGCCATTTTTTAAAGTTACCTAGCTTACAAGTTAAATTATGACAATTGTACATAGGTACCTTTAAAATTAATTATATCTAGTTCAAATCGTACTTTTTAGCAAAAAGTGGAAATAAAGTTATGTTAAATAATTAACTCAAATATCAGTTTGAACCAATCGTTAAAGCTGTTTTCGAAAAAATCAAACTTGTTTAAAATTTGTACATGGGAAGTAGGTACTGATGCTAGGTAGGAGCATTCACAAATTAAAATATTGATGGTTTACATACACCGGATAATTAATTTTTGAATAAATTCTTTGCTATATTGTCCCAGTAGTCGACCCTAACCGTAACTTAATTTGAAGTGAAATCGACTAGAGGCACATTCATCGGTAAATAGGGATGATTTGATTAATATATACAAATGCTTGAATTTTTAAGCGCAGTTTTTGGCAACGCATCTGAGAACTGTGGACGCAGTAGCTCAGTGGTTAGTGTGCTGGACGGGCGAGGGATCCCAGGTTCGATCCCCGGAAAAACACAAATTAAATTACATATTAAAGTTTTTTCTATTGCGCCATTTCTCGCGAACATCTGACAAACATCCGAGTGTATGAATGTCCTGAAAAGGCTTCTCAATTCAGCCGTTCAGACTCGGCATACAATTGTAGGTCCCTTCCATTCTTCCCAAAAAAATATAAACTCACACAAACGATTGATTGAGAGAAGCTAGGCCTAGGTGGTCTACCTGCTTGTTGAGTGTTGATGCGCCACCTATTTATTCATTTATTTATTTTATCTGAGAACTCGGAACTTAAGACCAGTACAAATTCATATTCCATATATTTATGTTTATTAATAGGTTTGGCGAAACATTGTAACAGTAAGTCAAAAGCAAATAGCCCTCCAAAACTTTGTTTGTGTTCATTGAGCACAAAGATCCCAATGGAGTACCTAACTATGTTAGTCTTAGCGGCACTTTTGCTCTTTACTTACCTCATACATATCCCCAATGCCCATCGTCATTAAAATAAATCATTCAATTTATTTGACGCTTTCAACTTGCTACATATTATTAATAGGACTCTTCAGAAAGAATAATCTATTGCCTTACATAAATAGGTCTACTAAATAAACGACAAAGCCCTGCAGAAACAAACGGGGCAACCCTTTTGATGTCGAGGGACATCCTCAACTTCTTTTATACAATATACAGCATACACATACGCCCTCCAAAAGGCTAAATGTAAACAATCCAACATCCAACATCCAACCAAGTGCAGGGTACCTACCTAGGTATATAACAAATAATACAGTCCACTCCTTTAAAAACAGTCTCTTCGGCAAACAAAAAAACAAAGTTCCCACTCACTCTCTCTCTCTCTCTCTTACGCGAAGCTAGGCACTTTGTTTTCATAAATAATTCAGTTTTTCGTCCCTCTTTCAATGTCCAACATTTATCCGATCAAGTCACTGGACCCGGGATGGAATTCTTAAATCCATTGATTGATTGGGGTGACTGGGTTATTTTTTCCAAGAACACTAACGTAGATTTATTTATCAGACAGAATTTTTGCATGAGGTTGTATCCACCTATTTAAAGTTGGAAACTGTGGTGGTGTGTGTTATGAAAAGTATTGTTAAGTAAGAAAACTTGTAAAGCAAAGGACATCGTCGGAATAAGAATAGGTATATGGAACCGCCCTTTTCCAATGAAACATAAAGATTCAACCAAAAAATTTCTACGCTTCCCTCTACAATTCTGCTATAGTTCCCTCTGAATTTAGAAGCAATCTAATTACATATACAATATACATATTTTTACTGGAGTCGGAACAACATTCAGTGCCCTTAACGCTCCATTTTAGAAACAATGTAGGTAGTGCCACGACAATACGACAACAAGGACTAACATCACCTCCTGAACTGATGCATCTTATATGCCATATGTAGTAGGTATCAATATCAACTTATCATATTTAAAAATAAATCCAAAAATCTTCCTGCCACCAAAGAAATTATTCCTATGCATGTAGAAGAAAAGCAGAGATTCCAGACCAGCAAGGAAGGACATATAAAATTATGCTTACGCTTGAAATGAAATATGGAACACTGCAGATATTTTTCGGTTTCCTTCATATATAGAAAGTAATTTTTCAAAATATAAAAAAGAAGACAGGAACAAAAAATATTTTATTTTATCTTTCAGCTTCCGGCTGAGAGATTTTCTTAACATGTTCTTCCAGCATAATGGAAATCAAAAATAAGGGTCGCAAGAAGAAAAAAAAAAAATACATATCTACGACCATACGAGTAAAAGTTCAAGCAAGAACTCATTGCAGGCTGAAGCTATTCTCTCTTACTTTGGATCATCTATTTTTGGGCAGACCAGACAACTCTCTATTTTTTTTTTTTTTTTTTTTTGTGATATCCTTATTTGTACTCGAGTTGGGCAAAAAGAGAGAGAAACGAAGGAAAACGGCAGTCACAAAGGAACCCACAGGCAAAGACAAGAAAAATATAGGAATTCCGTTTTGCTTTCTATATTCGGAATAAGGGCACACCGAGGATGCAGGATGTTGGTCGACGACGCGACGAAATGGTGGAAAGTAGGTAACAAAATTTATAACAAGTAATAAAAATTGCAGTGAAATTTGGCTCCGCTGAGAAAGGACAAAAAAAAAATTTACAAAAACAAGGATATCATATCAAATGTAAGCAAAATGGGGCGGCCTTTTAATGGATATAAATTGCACGGATGAGCATCCGGTAGAATTGTAAGAGCCTATACCTATGAGCGGTTGGGTACATTCTTGCGGTTATTATAATGAAAATTCTTGGCAGGTTTACTAAGCACAATGAATTGGCAGGTCCTATTGGGGTTTAAGTCTTGCAATCTTTTATTTTCAAATTTGTATATTAAATAATAAGAACAGGTATTTATATGAGGCTTATAGTGTCGAAAATTCTATTGATGAGGGCGGTAATTATTATTATGCCCATTGCCCAATGCCCATCCGTATGGCCCCCCAATTCTTCCTTCAGTTTTTACTTTCTTATACGAGTAGTAAAAGCAAGAACATGTATGGGAATTTATGTGATCGTGCAAAAATGTTATATTGATTTTTGATTATGATTGGGTATGCTGAAAAGAAGGTGATGCCTGTCAGAATGCTTCAGAACGAGAACAGTATAACAGTTGGAAAATTGCAGTTTAATCGAATATTTTTAAGAATACTCGCATAGTATGTAAAGCTAGTTTTGAAACTTCGTAGCTTTTACACAACCACATGCGGTGCATGGTATGACTGTCGAATGTCTTGTCAATTTCATAAGGCTGAGTATCGGGATTGATGTAAATCATTGCAATTTTGTTGGAATCATAAAGAGCAGCTGATCCTCGTGAATCCTCGACAAAGTAACAATATTTGCACATAGCTCACGGAAGACGATGTATAGGATACGAACATTTATGGTTTCACCATTGACGGTCGACACTAGCATAGCAAGTCGTTTTCGGAATAGTGTACTCTTCTACACTCTGGTTTAAGGGTAGTGATGCGATTACATGAGAACACAAGCGTTCCCACTCTAGCCTCTCACTATCAACTCCTACTCTCACCTCCACGTTGGTGACTGGTGGGTGCCTAGTATACCTCGACCTGAGATGGGGTAACCAACCCCTGTGGAAGATCGTTGGTGGCAGCGAACGAGAGAGGGGGGAGGAGTGTCTACGCACTAAGACATTTCCTCTTGTTTCAGGCGGCAGCGGATGAATTCCCTAGATGGAATCAACGGTGGCGTCTACAGTTCCAGTCAGGTCGAACTAAAGTGTAATCCCTATATGAGCTGCTTCGACTTATTTGGATAACAGGTCTATAGGGATCTCCAATACTGAGCCAGGGTGTTGGAAAAGAGTTGGTGGCGGATGAACCCTAAATGGGTCAACGGCAGCGTTCATATCCCAAAATTGGGTTACTGACATCGGAATGTCCGGCCCGCTGTCCTAGGGTCAAAACAGGGCCTGGCCCTCCAGGTTGGGGGTTGTGCCGTCGGGGTAACTTCCCGACCATGGAAAAAAAGACTAGTTATGAGAGAGACGCAACCAGCCTCGGATAACGAAACTCCTCAAATGGCAACCAGACCCGGAACGTCAATGGACTACGATATGAGAGTATGCACCTGGAATGTAAGAACACTCTACACCCCAGGTGCCACTCAAAAACTTGAGTCTGTCCTCACGCGGTACAAGGCAGACATCACCGCGATCCAGGAGATACGATGGATAGGATCAGGCATGATGAAAAGAAAAGATTGCGACATTTATTACAGCTGCAACAAAAGACTGCATGTATTAGGATGCGGATTCGTCGTGGGAAATCGGCTTAGGACAAAAGTTATTGACTTCAAGCCGATAAGTGATCGCCTTTCTGTGATCCGCATCAAAGCTACTTTCCAAAACATAAGCCTAATATGTGCACACGCCCCTACCGACGAGGCTGAAGATCCCATCAAGGAGGAGTTTTATGACCTCCTGGATGGAGCCTACGGAGCCTGTCCGGAGTACGATGTAAAAGTTGTACTCGGGGACTTCAATGCTAAAATCGGAAAGGAAAACATCTTTGGCGGGTTAGTTGGTAAGCACAGAATCCACGAAACGACAACAGACAACGGCTACCGACTAATAGATTTTGCAGCAGCTCGTAATACGGTGATAAGTAGCACTAGGTTTCCAAGGCTAAGGATCCACACAGCAACCTGGCGCTCTCCAGACGGTCGAACCGCCAACCAAATCGACCATGTGCTAATCGATGCGAGGCACGCATCCAACATCCTCGACGTGCACACATTCCGAGGGGCAAACGTCGACTCTGACCATTTTCTTGTCGCAGCAAAATTCAGAGCTCGGCTGTCCAACGAGAAGAAGCTGCGAACCGCCCAGAAGAAGAAATTCGACGTTGGACGCCTTAGCACACCTGGAGTAGCCAGAGCCTACAGCGAGCGCCTGAGCATGAAACTCTCCTCTGTGCACTCACCTACCACAGACGCCAACAATCAGTGGTGCCAGTACCGCGACATCATCAAGGAGGTAGCCGAAACCACTGTAGGGTACCAGCCACCCCAGAGAAAGAGCCCGTGGTATGATGATGAATGCGTGTACAGGAAAAAGGTGACAGAAGATGCACACAAGAAAGCGCTGCAGCGCAAAACAAGGGCAGCGAGAGAAGAGTATCGAGCCAGGAGAAGAGAGGAAAAGAAGATCCTGCGTAGGAAGAAGAGGGCTTACGCAGCTTCCCAGCTCAAGGAGATCGAAGAGTCGCGCGATCGTAATAACATCCGGAGGTTTTATAAAAAAGCCAAGCAACTGGCTGCTGGCTACAAAACCGGAACGCAGGCTCTTCGAGACAGCGAAGGAAACCTAGTCACCGAAGCGCAGGGAATAGTAGATGTGTTTAAGCAGCATTTCCAGCAACTGCTAAATGGGCATCATGTAGAGAGAGTGATAGGGCAAGAAGAGAACCCGCGTCCAGTCAATGAAGAACTAGTTCCACCACCTAGTATAGAAGAAGTTGGCCTAGCTATAAAAAAGCTTAAGAACAACAAAGCCGCAGGCTCTGATGGTTTACCAGCGGAGCTCTTTAAATACGGTGGTGATGTTTTGGTAGGGAGCATGCACCGAATCATCAACCAAGTATGGCTGGAAGAAAACATGCCCGATGACTGGACTATCAGCTCCATATGCCCCATCTACAAAAAAGGCGATCCTATGTCTTGCAAGAACTATCGAGGCATATCCTTGCTTAATGTTGCATACAAGATCCTATCCAACGTACTGTGTGAACGTCTTAAACCGTTCTGCAACACACTAATCGGCACGTACCAGTGTGGCTTCCGGCCCGGCAGATCGACTATAGACCAAATTTTCACACTGAGGCAAATCCTGGAAAAGACCAACGAATTTCAAGTCGAAACTCACCACCTATTCATCGACTTCAAAGCCGCGTATGATAGCATACATCGTCAGGAGCTCTATGTGGCGATGGCCGAATTCGGAATCCCGGCAAAACTGATTCAGCTGTGTCGCGTGACGCTGGAAAACACGCGCTGCAATGTGCAGTTTGGAAGCAGCTCCTCCGATCTATTTCAAACTTGCACCGGATTTCGGCAAGGAGACGCGCTGTCATGCGACTTCTTCAATCTCGTACTGGAGCAGATAGTGCGCAGGGCAGGTATCAACACGGAAGGCACTATCTTCAACAGATCCGTACAGCTACTGGGCTATGCGGACGATATTGACATCATCGGTCGCTCCCAGCGTGCCGTGGTAGAAGCGTTCACGGCGATTGAAGAACAGGCGAAGTCCGTTGGCCTTCAAGTAAATGAGGACAAGACTAAGTACATGCTATCAACAAACAAACAAGCATCTGTCCACCGCCTAGGACAAAACGTCACTATTGATAGCAACAACTTCGAGGTAGTTAAGGAGTTCACCTACCTCGGAGTAAACATGAACTCCACGAATGACACCCTAGTGGAGATCCGGCGAAGAATTACCCTAGGAAACCGTTGCTACTTCGGTTTGGCAAAACAACTGGGTTCAAAACTCCTAACTCGAAGGACGAAATGTGTGCTCTACAAAACCCTCATCCTACCAGTTCTGCTTTATGGCGCCGAGTGCTGGACGATAAGCAAGAAGGGAGAGCTGATACTGGGCTCCTTCGAAAGAAAAATACTTCGGCGGATTTTTGGTCCTGTGTGCGAGGAGGGCGAATGGAGGAGAAGATACAACCGCGAACTCTATGAGCTGTACCAAGATGTGGATGTAGTCCAAAAAGCCAAAACACGTCGACTACATTGGCTCGGCCACATCGAGCGAATGGACAATAATGCTCCAGCTAAGAGGATCTTCGAATCTCAGCCCCCAGGTTCGAGAAGACAAGGAAGACCGAACCTCCGTTTCAAAGACCAAGCCATCGCGGATGCCAGAGCGCTTGGTCTCGACAACTGGAAGCAGCGTGCCCGGGATCGTAGAGGATGGAAGGCTGCAGTGTCTCAGGCAGAGACTCTTCACGGGTCGGGAGCCCGATAAGTAAGTAAGTAAGTAAGTACTCTTCTACCTCAGTATACTAGAATGTATTAGTAAAATAGCTTTAATAGTTTGAAAAAGTGAGAAAAAGGAAAAGAGAGAAAAGGAGCCGAGGAGAGAAGAAGGACAAAGCGCCAGGTATTGGAAATCACAGCAATTGGCAAGTAACTCTTCGTTTGATTTCTGGTGTGGTGTCATTATCAGAGTTTATAGCGGACCCGAGGTAGACAAAGTACATTGTAACCACCTTAAAGTTATAGCTATCTAATCTATCGTGTCGTTGTGTCCCATTCGTCGATGTTGTGTGCCCCTTCTTGTTGACAGCATGTGTTTTGTTTTTCCCTCATTCACCACTAAATCCATCACCAGTGACAGCTCGCTGCGTTCTGCCAATTATGTCAATGTCGTTAGTGTCGTTAGTGTACAGCCTTTAGAAAACGTACCCTGGTGCTTCCGAGTTTCGCTCAATTTTCTTAAGTATGATGTTGAAAACGTTTACGCCTTTAAAATAGTTTAGGCGAAAGAGTCTAAAGAGTACAAAGATTTCAGAATATTACAATAAGACTAAAGGTAGTAGTACACGGCATGTATAGAAAGCCACATACGTAACGTATGTAGCACTGACATAATTTTTACGTCAGCATATGGTCCCAATGGCTACAATCCTTATACAAGCTCTCTTTGTGACACTCAAATATGGTACACATACGTATGTGTACGATATGTGGTACTCTCTGTTGACGTCAGAGCTACATAATGTATATAGCTTTCAACATGTCGTGTACTATCAGGCGCGTGGTGGGAACAAATTTGCTACCGGGATTTTAAATGGAAAACGCCCCCAACAATTATACCAAAATCTATATTATATAAAAGAAAGTGTCCGAAGTGCGATGTAATCCCATAACTCGAGATTGGCCGAACCGATTTTGATGATTTAAACATTGTTGGAAAGGTATTTTCTCAGTACGGGTTTTAGAAAAAAGAAAAATTGGACAAAGGGGCGTGGCACCTCCCATACAAAAAAAATCTTATATCTCGAAAACAACTGAATCGATTGAGTTCAAATTTACATACGATCTTTGGTATCGACCCAGAAGTATTCCTGTGAAGATTGGTCAAAATTGGACAAAGGGGCGTGGTACCTTCCATACAAAAAAAAACATTCAAAATCTTATATCTCGAAAGGCACTGAATCGATTGAGTTCAAATTTACATAGGATCTTAGGTATCGGCCCAGGAATATTCCTGGTCAAAATTGGACAAAGGGGCGTGGCACCTCCCATACAAAAAAAAATTCAAAATCTTATATCTCGAAAGGCACTGAATCGATTGAATTCAAATTTACATACGATCTTAGGTATCGGCCCAGGAGTATTCCTGTGAAGATTGGTCAAAATTGGAGAAAGAGGCGTGGCACCTCCCATACAAAAAAAACATTCAAAATCTTATATCTCAAAAGCCACTGAATCGATTGAGTTCAAATTTACATACAATCTTAGGTATCGGCCCAGGAGTAGGTATTCCTGTGAAGATTGGTCAAAATTGGACAAAGGGGCGTGGCACCTCCCATACAAAAAAACATTCAAAATCTTATATCTCGAAAGCCACTGAATCGATTGAGTTGAAACTTACAGACAATCCTAGGTATTGGCCCAGGATTGTTGCTGTGAAGATTGGTCAAAATTGGACAAAGGGGCATGGCACCGCTACATCTTCTATGGGGTGAAACTCGATGACGTTAGGTATAACTCGATAACCGTTGGGCCGATTTTCATGATTCTTTTTTTGTTCTGTTCGTATTGCTGTATTTCATATATTTACGCAGATAGGCAATTCCAGAAAATCGATTTATTCTCATTTTTCGCATTTTACGAAAGAACATTATTATCTAAGATCTATAAGCAATACAATTTCTGTGCACGGGCAAAGCCGGGCGGGTACAGCTAGTATTTTATAAACTCTAATTTGATTGCAAAATATACATAAACTAGCGGACCCGGCAAACGTTGTTTCGCCTGCTCGTACATTTCGTATTGTCCGTCAATTGTTCTGCGGGCGTTTTATTTAATCGATGTGTCCGGACTGATTCTGTACTCCGTTCCGTGTGCTTCGACTTCGACCGATATTTCCTCAAACGTGCGCGGTGTACCCTCGAATTGTATATTGTCTAGATATATTTTTTCCGATAACTGTCGAAGAATAGCGTTTGAAATGTATTTTTTTTTTATGAGAGGTGTCGCGCCCTTTTGTCCAATCCCGCCAGGTTTTGTAAAATGCTTCAATAAAGCAATGTGTACATACATATATATAGTGATTTAAATAACTTTGTTGTTAAGGGTGGTCCCATGGCCCGTTCTCCAATCCCACACACACTTCGCGCGGTTGTTTGTTTCGACAATGCACATCAATGTCTACAATTTTACAACTTTAGCTCCCATGGGTGTCGAGAAATAGTATTTAAAATGTATATTTTTTTATACGGTAGGTGCCACGCACCTACACTTTTTGGCCAATAACAAATATTTTCTTAAAATTTGAGTTCAATCAGTTCGGTAGTTTTCTAGATATAAGATTATTTTGTTTTTTTTTATGGGAGGCGCCAGGCCTTTTGTGGATAAATCCACCGCGAATTTGTCGGTTATTATTGAACTTCAGTGAATTATTTTGAAAATCTCATGAATTTCAATGGCTAACATACGCAGTACAAAAATGAGAAGAACTAATTTTAAAATAAGAAAAAATGAATCAACCTTAAAGTTTGTGTCAATAATATTTTTAACTTTTCCTGATAAAAAAAAGCCCCTAAAAACGAAACGCCCCGGAAAAATTCCCACGCGCCTGTGTTTAATACCCTACCTCAGCTTAAGAGGTAGGGTATTAAATAATGTATTGTTTTCTTTTGTGAACGTATTTAACAATAATATACAAAGTGAAGTTTATAACGTCGTTAAAAAGTAGTTTGCGTTTTTGTTTAATTTGAACTAAACTATATCGTAGGTAGAGTAGATACAAGGTTTAACAATAGGACCTCGAGCACGGATAAAATAAAATGTCTCCTAGAATTTTGTTTGTTGAATCTTTTTATACACTCGAAAAAGGTGCCAGGAATTCTCTAAAAGTATCTGGGACGCGGTTGACGCGATATCGATTCGCCTGTCTTTAAGTCGGCTCTCACATTAAAGCAACAATCAATATGCTATACTGGCAATAGAAAACCCGCAATATTATCGCTCACAGTTAGTATTTTATTGTCCCTGTCCTCGACATGAGTTCCATAGAGTAATGCATCTGACAATTTGATGAACCTCCTATAGAGAAGAATTATTCGCGCATATATTAACCGAAAATTTTAAAATAATTTTCTCGTTTTACGTCATCTGTCTCCGAAAGGCTATACCTAAATCCTTCGCAATGTAATAGACACATCTAGGAAAGGAACTTGCGTCACTAACTTCGTTGCATTACAACGAAGCAAGTGATATACAAAATCCTAAATAAATTTAATATAAAATGAAACTTCCCTACTCAAAAAATAAATATATCTACATATAAATTATTCAAGATAACTTTGTCCAACCAAACACAAATTACTGACAGCATCGTTCAAAAAGGTGAATTCAAATAGTAGATTGTCCATTATGGGCCCAGGTGCCATTGACATTTTCTTCATGCTGTCATCGCACTCTATAAAATGAGGGTGTCCCTCGGCAAAGATTACCGCCCTATAGCCTGATTACATTACCATGTCCGACAGAAGGGAGAAAGCGAACAACATTTTTATTAAATCCAAAAAATACTCCTTAAATATATGAAAGGACTCAAAGCAGCCACATCCGCGCACCAATCATAACCCAAAAGCACCACCTGGGGGATCAGCAAACCTTAAGTTTTATCAAGCAGCCAGTCACTCAGCAAGCCTTGGTAGATGTCATATTTTTACCAACGACTACTATGTACAGTTCACGAGGGCATTACGCAAAATGGTCACGTTTATGTGCATCACGTTCCAATTTACTCCGCACCAAAATACAAAGTACAAAATGAAATGTGTTTGCCTTTTTTTACCTCATGATATCGTATACTTTGTTACAGTGGTGCAAGTGGGAGTCCTTAAAGAGAAAAACAATATTCCGCCAACGCCGTACGTAGGGTGTGAGTTGGTAGTGAGCTTGAAAAATTAATTTTAATAACTTTTCATCTTGTTGCCATTTTCAATCAAACGATTTTACCCTGATGCTGTATTTTTTTATCCTGTGACTTATTAATTCATTGCCTACCACAAACCGCATACCATACAACACGCACGAACACACAAGGACTTATACTAATAAGATTTCGAAACGTATAGCACAGTGACTAACCCGGGTAAGTGGTGCTATTAATTTGATGTAAGCACGTCTCGAATTCATGAAATTTTGATTGGTTGCCTTAACCTAATCGACATCCGAGTGAGGACAAGATCAAAAAGTGGTCCTCTGTATCACGTATTCCGCAAGGAAAAAACAAGCCAAAACTCTGAGGCCATATCCTGTCCTGATGCTATTATTAATATTTTTGTTTAATGCAAAATGCAAATGTGTATTTGGTTCAGTGCTGTGGCTGTGGGGATGAGTGAAGATGTGAAATAAAACAAGCAACACCATCTTAGAGTTATAGAGTCAATATAGATGGCAGACGTGATGTTACTCTCGCAACAAGATGTCGAAGGGATGTAACTAACGATGTCGATGACTTCTTCCATGCAATTTGCCTGTGACTGTGTGCCATATTTTTTGGACAGCATCGGAAATGGCTATAATCACCCCTATTCCCGTTGGCGTTTTTCGTATACGACTCATGTTTCGCGTCAAATTTTCAGATTTTTTTAAAACTTTTGTTTACCAATTTTATTTTATTTTCTATGTATTCACCATCGTTTCAATTCATTTGTCTCAAAGAAGTTAAAAACACCGACTAAAAAACGAAGTGAAATCCAAGTCGTTTACGACAAACGTCAACGGGAATAGGGGTGTACGTTTATATATTTGTTGCTCACTTGTAGCATTGCTAGTTATAAACTTTGACATTTCATTACGTGTACTTTCGATACGTTTTAATACGTTTATTACGTTTATGAAATTGCCAAACAAAAGCAAGTTGATTTTTTCCTATTCTATAGTTTCACTCTCAGTTCATTCTTCAGAACTACGATCTGTCACTTTGACAGATTTTTCTCCTTCTTATTTTTCTAACCTCGTTTCGCCGGACAGCTAAATTTTGAATTTAAAATAAAAATAAATTAACAAACATTAAAATAAACTTTCGACCTTCTTATACACATAGTACAGTAGTCCCTCGATAATGTGAATTACCGATAATGTGAATTTCACTAAAATGTGAATCGGCAAAACTTTACATTGTCATCCCTATAATGTGAACTTCCAAAATTTTCAACCTCTGCTCTAAAATGTGAATTTTTTTGTAAACGTTTTTATATTTCTCTTGTTTATCTTGCTCGTTTTTCATGCGATATTAGGGACTAAATAACTGTTATTTATCTTTAAGTTGTAAATTCAGCCGCAGGCTATAGAGAGACAACAACTGCCATTTTTATAGGTATGGGTGTTATATGACTGTATGAGCAGGGGCCTGTACCACAAAACTACAAGTATTGTACAACAGGCGACAACAACAGGTTTTCTGGTACAAAAACCATTGTTAATTGTTAAAATTCGCCTGTTGTACAAAACTTGTAGTTTTGTGGTACAGGCCCCAGTTCGCAGTGTCCGCCTGCTTCGTTATATTTTTACAGTTAGTTGTGTCTTGTGTGGCTCGTATTTCTTTTTACGTTTTTTGTGAAAAATAAGTTCAATTAGTAACTAATGGCATCTAAACAAAAATTCAATCAATTTTTATCGATGAGATAAGTGCAAAATTTTACGCGAACTAGATGCTGGTGTCAAAGTCAAAAATTACAGGAATAAAATTAAATTCGAAGAAGTTGTTGGACCATTTCAAACAAACCGAATTTTAAACAAAATTTACCAAAAATTGAGAATTTTTTGAAATTATATAAAATTTTTTCATTTTCGTTTTTCTTCTGAATTGATAAATATTGAAACTGTGCTTTAAAAAATAATTTTGTGTTGTTTTTAATGGATTTGAAAATCGTTTCAATCTGTTTAGTAAATACTGAAAAAAGTTCCAGTAAGTGAATCCCTCTAAAATTCGAAAACGCCTTGTTTTAACTAGTTCACATTATCGAGGGACTACTGTATTTGTGTTTCTCCAAGGAAGCTGGAACCGCTCGCTCACTAATCCAAAGTGGTGTGCCGAAAAATTAAAAGCAGATGAGCTAGCAAGAAAGGCGAATACTAAAGTACAGAATCCCCCCTGTAATCTGAAAAAACGATTGCTAAAACGTTAGTAGCAGCCAATAAGGGATAGGGGCGGGATGTTCGAATCCTATAACTATCAATATGCGGCAAAAAAAACTGAGAGAATCCTATAGAAATGAACAAAAAATCGTCATCCCCTATGATAATTAGCACAAATTGTCTGTGCAGGGAATCTAGTAATAAAGATATAAAAATACACACAGCCTTTGTCCCTTCGCTAGGGTCAGGGACCTTGACGTGTGCGCAATCGTATGTAATTATAAGCGCCGGTGCGAAGGCTTAATGTTGCAATGACTCAATGGGCTATGCTGTCGGAGGCGGTATTCGTCTAAATTGGCAGGCCTATGGAGAGTAAACCGAATTATCAAATCTCGAATCCAAGGTGGAACAGCATATATGCTGAGGGATGCGTGGCTAAGAGAGTGCTTAGTCGCTAATATGCGGACTCCGAATACCAGGCGATCTTCGGTTTTAAACCAGCCTTCCTGTGCCGTAGCGGGCTCCGGCATGGGTGATGTTTCTTTCCCGGTGCACACGACCACAACTTCTCGGTGTCATGTGGACTCCATTCAAACATTAACGATTTTTAAAGATTTTTTGTATTTTCAGACATTGGGAAATCAACAACAACATCAAAAATCTAAGCTATGGAAGAGATTGAGAACTCTAAGTAATTTAAATATTCGCAAAAAAATGGGACCTCCACATCCTATGTTCCTGATAAATACGGGTATATGTAAGAACCTTGAATATTTACGTCTCTGTAATTATTCAATCAGCTTATTTACGGGTTTAGTTTGTCCATTTGCATTGGCGCTATTCTACGATACCTGGAGGCCCCAGAGCTTAGCTTCAATGAGGGCCGAGGCCTGTGCTAATCACCCCTATTGTCGTCGTCGTCTGTCGCAAACGACTGGCGACGTTTGTCGTGTCGAGTCGTTTGGAATTTGGTATTGCGTAACTGAAACGACTCGACTCTCTGAACTCTCACATCCCACATATATTCCACAAACTATGACACATGGGATTTGACATTTCAGTCGACGAATTCATATTTGGTCTGGTGTTTTGTTTGTGACTTGGTTAATTATTTAATAAAACAAATCAAAAATGAATAGTGTGACATGTTTTTTGAAAGCAGTGATGAAGAAGGAAACCAGAAAAAAGTGCTGGTAAAGTTAAGGAAGGAAATTCGAACCAAATCCAATCCATTGGATTTGCCCGACATTATGTAGGTGGTAGAAATAATTTAAATTGCATACATTGAGTTAATAACTTTTTATACCCCTGTGGCACATCCGCAGGGATTCAAAAAAACGATACACAGGTAGGTACTGCATCCTTCCGCTTTCTGTGTTTTTCATCATATTAATAAATTTATGGCTTTAATTAGGGTCGTCGTGTAATAACTCATTGCTTGTGCGCGTAGATTTATATGGTCCAAGACAATTCAGAGATAAAGCTATGTCGTCCCATTGCCGATTAACCTCACTTTTGTTAGGCCTTTGTGAATGATTTTGCCAAAGGACTATTTTTCTGCATTTCGTTCACTAAATATAGAAATTGCTTTTTATTTGTTATCTCCATTCTGCAAAATAACTATAATTGTCTTTTTGTTAACTAAAAATTAAGTACACATACTTTTTTTTAACACATTATCACTCAGTCGTCCGCAAAATAGTCGACGACAGAAATGTATAATTTCCACGAGTGCATCACAAGGTATAGAATTAATAAATGTACTCCTATGTACATTAATCTTAAATTGCCACATTTGCAAGATTTTCTTGGCCATAAGCCCCTTTTACCTAACCTAACCCACAAGCAGTTAAGTGTTTAACATTTCGTTTGAAATTATACCATCGCACACAATATATGACCACTTTGGGAAACATTTTATATCATTGCACGTCAGAGATTCAACCCACTGACAATTTAATCGTAGCTTTATACCTACCATAAATATAAAGAGTCTCTTTAAATTGCCGAAATGGATGAATTTTAACGATTTCAAACAGCAAAACCTCTCTACAAAAATAAATTATTTCGTAATCAATTAATTTTTTTTTTATTTTTTATCTAGGTTCTAAGACGCTTTTTATCTATTGGTTTTTGCCTTTTTTTTTTTTTTTTTTTTGTTTTTTGAATTTGAGGTTTTTTTTTCGTTGTTTCCTCAAAATATAATGTTTATTTCAAAAAATTCAAATTTCAATATACTCTTAAATAATTGTTCAGTAGTAAGATTATTAATATCATATCTCTGTAATTGTAAATTGTGCGACAACAAGCAAATGTAATATTATGAACGTAATAAAAATATCTATCTATCTACATAAATAAATCCAATCCGATGTATCTCAAAAATAATATCCATATAACTATCCATTCACTCAGTCATAAGACAATTCTATAATGTCACTATGAAGCACTAATCCCATCAGTTAAACAGATCCTTAAATTCATAAACACACATACCTATCATGATTCTTGCAAATTTACCCCCTCCCTCTGAACTTTACACACAACTATTAAGTTCAATTATGCGAAACTCTCTCATTTCAAAAGTGTGTACATATTATACTTTGTTTGTGTGTCGAAAATTATGATATCCTTTCTAATCCACACATGGCAAATTTATTTCCACACAAAAGACTTCACTGTGTGTAGTATAGAAACGGAAAAAAGGAAGCCCACTTCATATTCGGATGAAACCCTCAACCGCTGCCACACAACGTTAAAGTTCTTTATTACATCAAACTCATAACAATGAAGACATTCTGAAGCGATGAAACTATCTATTCACATGCGATACCTCCATTAAGTACATCAAACCATCGGAATTCCATCCTCGATAGAGTGTGTAACCAACAATGGTTGAAACTATGTAGTACTTGGCCTCCCTCTCCCATCCGCCCCGCGCGGTAGCGCATAGTGTTGAAATTTTACGAACCGCAGGGGAGTCTCCCGCTCTCGCCTACCCATATAAATGGGTTTACCGAAGTCCTTTTGTCATCTTGCCTATTTGCGCAGAAAATGAAACTCTAAACCCCAATTAAAATTTGCAATTTAGAGGGAAGCTTCGAGAGGTCTCGATCTTATTGAAAACTAGAACCATTATTACGCCGCACCAAGTGAAAGAATTCCTTTATTTCGGAAAAGTCAATAGGACGTTTTTGATAAATTTCCCAAGCCTTAATTGAATGTCTCCTGACTGGAGTACAAGGATAAAATATTTACCCTTTCAGATGCAGCAACAAAAACACGGTAGAAAAAAAAGGAAGCAATGTAGAACCGAACGCCTCCCTCAAACTTCAAACGTCGACACTATTCAGAAAGTTCCGTTTTTTTTATTTTCCTTGCTCAAAAGTAAAGTATTTCAAATGGATTTCCCTTTGAATTTCCACAGCTCTGCGTGTGAATTTGTATGAGAAATGCCCATTTCCTGAGTTAAGCGGTACAGGGAAAGAGGAGTTGTTTTATTTTTTTTCTCCTTCTATCAATGAAGTTGCATTTGGCGACGTGTTTGTGTCGTATCGTCGTCGTCGTTGTAGTAGTGGTTTAGTTAATTAGAAGCATAAATCAAAAAAATGTCCTCATTTTGCATATAAAACACCAACACTGATGCAGTCTATAATTATGTTGATCTAGGAGAGAGGTAAATTACTTTTGCGAAATGTGAATTTTATTTCTAGATGGAGTTGGTTATGGTTGAAGAACTTTTCGATGGTGTAAGTTCCGTAAAGTTTCATTCATATGCGAGGATGGGTAAAAATAAACAAAATCTTTGAATGCTGGTGATATATTCACAGTAGATTAGATAAATCGGGGTTTCCTATTCCTATTTAGGACGGACAAAATCCTCAACTTGCTGTTCCTTCCCGCGGGCGCCCGTCTGAAAATGGCTAACCAGCTTGTCTGGTTAGTGTCAGCCAAGGATTTACGCTTACGCTTTAATCGTATGTCGTGATCCATTAGTTGAGGTGGGAGAAAACCCTTAAAACGTACCTGATACCAGAGGTGGACAGAGCGTATAGCAAACCATGCCTCTGGTTGCAATCGCAGACGCCTTGGCGCGGGTCTGTTGTAAGTAGCCTTACCCAGGTATAGCGGCGCTGCCTGGGCCGACCTTGATATTTCCGGCTCTACTCGTGGGAACTAAATGGACACAACTAACGTAAATAAATAAAAAGACAAAAGAGGATTTGATATCCCAAAAACCAACAGGGAAGCCGATTCTAACCAGCCGGCGATGGAACTAGGTGATGATTCTAACGATTCGGAACCTCAGTCATCCATCTCCGGCTTAGATAAAAATTTTGAGGAGGTGCTGCTAGCTAGTGACAGTGAGGATGCGGATTGCACACTCACTGACACTAGCATAGCCTTTAGTGATGTGGCTGGTACTCTCACTACTGTAGATAAGGGCAACGGTGGGCAGGCAGGTACGTCCACCAACATAGTGCAGGGCAAAAGTGAGCTGGTTGGTACACTCACTCTAGAAGCTAGCGGTAGTAGCGAGCTGGCTGGTACTCTCGCTAAAACCGCTAAGGGCAGGAAACCGACCAAGGTGACCGAGGGCACAGCTGGCAGGTACACTGTTGCTTCCGGGTAGTCCAAAGTCGTGCAGACAGGGAAGGATTTGAACACACATCAACTGAACAACATAATGGTACGCAACGCACGACGTAAGGTCGAGACGGCGAAGCGGAAAGTTGACCAGTTCAGCGGATGTGATGCCAAATAATTAAGCGCCTGGGATAGAACCCAACTAGAGCGGGCGAAGGGAACGTTGACCGCGGAGGCCGCCAGAAAATCGGTAGCCGAAGCGGGCAATATAGCCAGAGTAACCGGTCAGGCGTCCACTAGTGGACATATACCAGGCAATAGTCAGGAAACAGGTTGGCCGTTACTGCGGGAGTCAGGGAGTCAGAGCAAAAGGAGCAGATCTGATGACGTAGTCGAACCGAGCGCAGCAAAAAAGGTGAAGGCTGGTACTTCGCCTGCTTCGCATCCGGTCTTCGACCCAAAGGGCGAGCTCCTTGTTGCCATCGTCAACGAGCAGGAACCGAGCGGTCGCCTGACCATGGAACAGTGGATATCTGTCGAGGAGAAGTTTCAGGATGCTCTGTGGAAGAAGATGTCCTCCACAGAGGATTGTGATCTTCAATTCGATGGCGCTGGGTGGGAAAGCGGTCGGAAGGTTGTTGCTTGTGGGAACAACGCCTCTGTTGGCTTCCTCAGGGAGTTCGTGTCGGGAATAGGTGAAGTGTGGAGCGGGGCTCAACTCAAGTGCGTCTCTGTGGTGGATTTGGCAAGGTACAATCCGCCCAAAGCTTGGGTCTGGGTTCCGCCTCCCTATACTTACCCCGAAAAACTTCTCGGTATCCTCCACATGCAGAATAGGGAGTTGCAGGCCAACACATGGATGATGAATCGCTGCCATTCCCAGAGAAAACGAAGGGGATGGTAAGGCACAGCATGGGGAAGGTCATGGTTAGGCTCATGACCAAGGGGGCAGAAGCGGATGAACCCAATGTGGATGAAAGTGATGCAGATAAACTTGCATCACAGTAGGACTGCGACGGCGTGCTTGGTTGAGTACATAACCTAGCACGACGTTTCAGTCATACTACTACAAGAGCCCTGGATCAATAGTAAAAACCGCATCCAAAGGCTCAGCATCAGGGAATACACGCCTTACTTCAAGGCAAACGAAGGTAAAATCAGGGCTTGCATTCTTATAAAGAACACTATAAGGTTGGTTCCTACACGTGTCTTTAAGACTTCCGGATACATGCAGTGTGTTCCAGGCAGAAGTTCTGGCCGTGCTCAAAGCGGCGTATCTACTTGATATGGCAATAAGAATATCAGGCTGCGCTAAAGGCGCTAGAGTCCTTCATCATCAAATCTGAAATAGTCAGGAGCTGCCGCACAATGCTCATCAGAGCATTATGCGCACAGAACCGTGTCAGATTGTGTTGGGTGCTCGGACACTGCGATATTGAGAGCAACGAAAAGGCTGATGTTCTGGCCTAATCCGGAGCAGAGAATTATTCTCGAGAATATTAAAAATAAGGCAGATCAGAGATGGGCGGATATAGTAGGGCACTGGGTTCTGGGTCTCAAAGGCTCTGTGGCCTAAGCTAGATCGGAAAAAATCGGCAGA
Organism: Cheilosia scutellata; assembly: GCA_955612985.1. Taxonomy (NCBI): domain Eukaryota; kingdom Metazoa; phylum Arthropoda; class Insecta; order Diptera; family Syrphidae; genus Cheilosia; species Cheilosia scutellata. Next base: position 26,865,190 of record OY015312.1, on the reverse strand, counting down.
ACTACTAAAGCTCAGTAGATCGGGGCTACGGATGGCAGTAGGGATGCTCTCCGGGCACTGTCTTCTAAGGAAGCACGCTAAGAGAATAGGTCTAACAGATACGGACATATGCGCAGGTATTGCGAAGACTTACATGTCGCAGAGGATATAACTCATCTCATCTGTGAATGTCAAGCTATTGCTCGGTACTTCTTCGATAATTTGGTATTTGGAGGAGGTTGGCCTCGCAAACAAAATTGAAACAATTTTCAGATTCTGTAGGGAAATTAATTGTTTGGGCGAAGTGGTTTAGGTTTTTTGACCGTTAAGGTTCCCCAGGGATGGCGATGGGTCAAATATGGTGCCTAGTCCAATGTGATGAACTCACACCCTACTCAACCTAACCTAACCTAACCTATTCCTATTTAACCGGACGAAGAAAAAATGTTTTTCTTTTCGAGGGCAAAATAATACAATGATTTTATTTTTATTACTCGTATCTATGTATATAGACAGGGAATCAGTAGAACTTGTAAATATAGCAAAGGCGTATGAATGTTGTTTGAGTGTTGAATAAGCGAGGCAGTTAACCTGGAAATGCCCAGTGTCGAAACTATGTCACACCTTAAGTTATAAGCCAGTGTTGTGCCGCGTAGACTACACCATGTAGACTACGCAATTGTCGACGGGTCGTCAATTACACGACATGTCTTAATAGGTGAATAAAAATAAAGTGTCTGAGGCGATCAGGTGTGTTTAAAAGATTTATTTTGCAATTATTGCAACACGCTGCTTGTATATTATTATTTAACTTGACCAACTCAAAGACGTTCAGTCATTAAATTCTAATTTATTAATACATTCATATTCAAGCAGTCCTCTTCTGTTCCTACCTACGCGTATGCTTACTATTACTAGTAACTAGTAGAGCTAGATACGTTGCACTAACAGCTGTTTTGAATGACATTGACAATCCTATTGACGACATTGATGACATAGACGACAGCAATACACGACATAGACGACACTATTGTCTATTGTTTACTATTGAACAACACTAGTTATAACTATAGCTTTAGCCCACGGCTTCGCTCGCGTAGTCCTCAGGATTTGGACACAGAGATTCCTTCACAGTCAGTTAGTTGCTTCTTTTATATATTTATATATCGTGCAGGAAACCTATCCAAGAAAGTACCTAAGAAGCAATTAGTAGGTATAGCTGAAAAATTGGAGAAAACAGTTCAAAAATTATATGATCTAGGTATATTATTGTTGGTAAAGCGATGGAATCTCAACATTGATCATAGCAGACTAAACCACTATCTACGGAACAAAACATATTTTCTTTGTTTGCAAATACACCGATATGATGAGCACCATCTTTAGACCAAGGGGAAGCTCTTACCCTGCAACATACTGTGCAACGTATGCAACCAGAAAGATCGTGAGGATGTGTATCTACCACTTTCTAGCAGTATGTCCCCATTCATACAGAATTCCGCTTGAATATCCTGAGAGTACGTATGCTGGAGTTAGATGAAGTGATAAGAATATTTAACGGCGACAGAGGCTAGAACGCATTACAAAGTTTCAAATGGATACGACGAACGGTTCGTGAGTTAAGAAAAGGTCCCCTTAAAAGGAGTCATCGCCAATAACTCGGGCCCTAAGCAAAATTTCCAAAATCGGACAAATTAATTATCTTTATAATATAGAGTATACCCAAACAGAGTTTTAAGTCGATCGGATTTTCCCATACTAAATTTGACCCACCTTTTACCCCTTTAAAAGAAGAATGGTAGAATTTCGAAATATCCTTCCTTATTCCTTGTACACATCATAAAGGGAACCTATGTGCAAAGGCTTTCAGTTTTCTAGAGCAAAGGGACTGGCCGTTGATGATCAGTGAGTCGGGATCTTCATTTTTTAAGGTTCCGTTTCCATATGGAGGAACCTTAGATATTGCTTTCGCTACGATGTCTGTCCGAATAATATAAGAAAATTTTGTACCTAGGTCTATCTCAAGAACTTATTCACATAGAAGGCTGGAATTTGCACACAGTATCAGGTATAACATCTAGTTAATCGACAAATACCAATATTAACAATACATCGGCTGGTTTTGGAGTTATTCTTAATTTCGTGGATAAAATGTGTTTATTTTTAGATTTACAAAAAATACATGTACATAATCCTTTCTTGTAGATCATCTTCATAGCTATATATGTCCTGAAGACTGTTTTGTCGAAAAGTTAATATTTTAGAAGATATTTACAAAAAAACTCAATCATCGCATAAAATACGCCCCAATTGGAACTTCCATTCCAATCCCAATGCATACCCATCACATACACCATTGTCAATGTTACCACACCCACACGGCCATTCGCATACCATATACATATTGGTATGTGAATTACTCCGAAAAGGGTGTGGCTTGTGTGTTTATCGCTCTCGATGCATTATGCGTGTTGGATTGCATGGGGAGATTTCGTGTTGGATATGAGTGGAATGCAGTGCTGCCAGTGTTTTGTCATAAGAATTCCCACGCAAGTGCCAAAAAAATCCCTTTTTTCCCTCGCCTGACTCGAAAAAGTACCTCAGATTTTCCCACACATAGTTTACGAAAGGAAAACAAATAATTAACGAAACAAAAAAACAGTCTCAATAACTATGGGGAAAAACTTTAGTGTATTACAGGCAAAGCTCCACGCTATACTCAAAAATGAGCCAGGCCAGGCACATCAAAAAATTAGCTCCAAAGCCGTTCACATCTATATATTACCGGACAATCAAGCAGCTATAAAAACCTTTAGCTGACCTAACATTGGATCCAAATCAGTACTACACTATAACTATTTCTACACCCTTCAAAGACTTAGGGCCAGCTTAAAAGGTTCCGGGAAAAGTTTCGGATAGTATTATCGGACACATAACGCTAAATAACAGATAAAGGAGTGTGTCAATAAAATCCCTGTGATACTAGTTTCTAAGATTCTTGTCTGTCAATTATTTATATACAAATTGTTTGTCATAGTGTTTATGTATTATGAATATTTATTATTGTTCATGATAAAATAATTACAATTATTGTTCCAATTACTTTTCACATAGAGACTGATGTAGAAATTTGTTTTCTAAAAATTCAAATTCATGTTGTAGCTGCAATCTATGCTCGTCAACAAAAAAATGCTCTGAAACTGTGATAGGCTATCCTATATAGACTTTAACTGTTAGATATCACTATCCAAGACCTTTGAAACCAAAAGCTGATGTTCATTTGGCAGATAAGTTTGTGATAGGCTATTCGATATTTTAAATGACATAAAAGATTTTTCTTGAAGTTGGCCTTAGCCTCGGGAACAGAACCAAATTTGGTGGGTTCCTGTCCATGAAGGCTTCGAAGGAAACGAAAAGCAGACGAATTGGCCAGAATAGGCTCCGAAACCCCTTTCACGTGCCCGGAACCTTTCTGATATACCCCCAAATTGGCTAAAAACTTAACAGATTTAACTATGCCCTGCCCATAGCAGACATGATATCAGAAACCTTGTATAGGATTCCTTATAGGGTATCATGTGTAACAATAGGTACTACCTAAGCTAAATAAATCCAGCCAACTCATCGGAGGTTATGTATGGAAGAAGACGAAACAACATTATATGCTAATTTCGAAGGAAGATCTTCTCCAGGGACCAACTTGACCCAAAAGATTTGAAAAAATCCTCTGCAGCAGTATCATAAACTTAAAAAAAAAAGTGGAGAACCTCCTGGCCTAAACCCTCTTTCTAATGTATGCTACAATATGTAGATCTTAATCAGGTCGACGTGCCGCTTTTATTGGCTAGGATAAAAGGCGAGGATAGGATAGTCTAGTCAGTCTCCATTAGTTAATGCAAAAAACAGGGGCGGGATTCTGTAAAATACGAAACGAAAACCGCTTACGTTCTCACTAAACAGTAAACTTGGCTTTATCATATCTGTGGTAATAGACAGAGACGATATCGATTAGTCGTTTTCATTTTACGTTATTTGGTCCCAGTTCTTCTGTCTTTTTGTGTCAATACAAGCGCTTGTTCAATGTTCATGAAATCAGTCAGGTGTATAAAATAAATTGTCTTCCTGAAGTTGAACAATAAAATTAAAGTAAAGTTTCAAAGAACAAAAATTCCCTTTTGTTTGCTCTGGAAAAGAGAAAGTTTCCCTTTTTCTCTTTTAGCTCATTTCGAGTACAAAAATTCCCTCAAAAAGGGAAATTTCCCACAATATGGTAGAACTGGTGGAATGTCGTGGCCGTCGTGGCCACAAGGTGTCATGAAATAAAGTCTTAGGCAAAAAAGTCCAAACCGTCATTTTGGACTTTATTGCACTTTTGAAATTGCAATAAAGTCCAGAACGAGTTTTGGATTTTATTTCATTTTTGAAAGTGCAATAAAGTCCAAATCGAAGTGGAAATAAAATCCAAACAAAATGAACAGTGGAATATGTATCGGGAAGGCATGCTGCCCCCCTGCAACCACCCTGCTTTCTTTTTCTTTTAAACAGCTGAGTGCAATAATGTCCAAAAACTTTATTCCACGCTTGATATTGCAATAAAGTCCAAAACGCGTTTTGGGCCTTATTCCACTTTTGAAAGTGCAATATAGTCCAAAATTACGTTTTGGACCTTTTTGCATAAGATTGGGATCAGGTTTTACAGCGCCTGATACTCGCTGAATTGAAGTTACGGCTGTTTAAGGTTGATTCAGATTCACAAACTGGGTCATTGACTGGAAGTAAAAGTATTTTTACAATAGGCCGTTTTAAAATTTTCCCATTTGAAAGAAGAGACACCACTCGGCAGATTCCATCGGAGCCAGTATGAATTTGTACAACTCTAGCTAGCGGCCACTTTGCTGGGGGGTACCTCTCATCGATTAATATAACTATGTCGTTGACTTTGACGTTTTTCTGCTGCCGTGCCCACTTAGGGCGTTGCTGAAGACGTGACAGAAACTCTTTTTGCCAGCGGTCCCAGAAGTGCTGGAACATTTGTTGCAAATGTTGCCATCTGGAAAGTCGATTGCTTTTAAGATCCAAAAGCGATGGCTCTGGAACGACGTTAGTTGGCTCTCCAATTAAAAAATGTGCTGGAGTGAGTACACTCAGGTCCGTGGGATCGTCAGTGAGAGGACAGAGGGGCCTAGAATTTAAGGATGACTCGATTTGAATAAGAAGCGTACTCATTTCTTCAAAAGTTAAAGTTCTGTTCATAAGAATTCGTTTAATGTGATACTTAACAGATTTTACGCCGGCTTCCCACAGTCCTCCAAAGTGTGGGGAGGCAGGGGGATGAAACTCCATGAAGTACCTTCGTTTTCCAGTTGGGGTCGGACGTCTGCTGATAATTGCTCTAAGAAACGGCGCGCGGTTCATCTTTATGAGCTCCTTGCTGGCCCCAACGAAATTGGTTCCGTTGTCGCTGTATAAACGACTACAGCTTCCTCGTCGTCCAACAAATCTGCGAAATGCGGCTAGGAATCCTTCAGCGCTCATATTTGAAACAAGTTCAATATGGATAGCCTTCGTCACAAGGCAAATTAAAATGGAAATAAATCCCTTAAACGTTTTGGGTGATCGACCCTTCGCAACCTTTAGGTCAAATGGTCCAGCGTAGTCAACACCACCAGTGCCGTAACTAGGCTTTTATGCGCCCGGTGCGAGTTCCTATATTTGCGCCCTCGAAAAATATACTGATTTTGCGAGGTTGGGATATCTAATTTTTTGTTAAGTTACTTATTAGAATAAAAAATATATTAACTATAGACAAACAAAACAAATATATTTGCCAAAATATGTAGGTACATGCAGGTAGGTATAATAGACATAAAACACCAGTAAACGTAAATAAAATAAGACAACTATATTTACTTAAAGATTTACTCTACGTCTATGGGCTTTCCTCATAGCGAAGTCCTTAATGACTTCACAATACGACAGGAGTCGTGCTATGTCAGCTTCAATCGACAAAATTGCTAGGCCAGATAACCTTTCCTGACTCATCGTTGAGCGCAAGTATGTCTTTATCAGTTTGAGTTTACTGAATGATCTTTCACAAGAAGCTACAGTCGTTAAAAAAAGGTTTATAGCTACTAATACGATTGGAAACATGTCCTTTAAGTCGAGTTTTACTATCCTCTTAGGACTTAGGCCCCTATTGTGAGTGTCGATAGTTGATCGTTGGTCGACAACTTTGATTATCGATTGCGATTGATATTTGTCGATTTGACAGTCGCTTGTAGTTGATTACAAATGTCTGGTCGATGCTTTCTCTTGGAAGTGAAAAAAATTTGTGCGTACGAATAGCTAAAATCAATCGACGCAATCGACAATTGTCATGACGATCGCTGATCGACAATCACAATAAGGGCCTTAGGCTTGATTGACATTCGCATTTTTCAAATAATGAAGACGCTTCAATTTGATTCTTCAAAGTTTTTATTTCGGCCCAAAATTCTGTGGCATTTATGTCATATCAACTTTTACTATACTTAACAATCTCTGATTTGGGTTTAAGGCCCCTATTGTGAGTGTCCATAATAATTGATCGTTGAGCGATAACTGTCGATCGTCGATTGTAAATGTTAGTATTGTGATTGTCTATTGCGATTGATATTTGTCGATTTGATAGTCGATTACAAATATCTGGTCGATGCTTTCTCTTGGAAGTTAAAAAATGTTGTGCGTAAGAATAGCTAAAATCAATGGACGCAATCGACAATTTTCGTGACCATCGCTGATCGAAAATCACAATAAGGGCCTAAGTTCGAACGATTTTTTTTTTATAGCATGTGGAACGGGTTTTAACGTCGTGAATTTTGAATAAACTTGTGACAATTCGCACCAATTGTGTTATCCTTCGAGGCAAACATTTTTATTTCGAAATTTCGTTGTTTAAACTCTTTTCAAACTTGTTTTTCCCATATTTTGATGGATTATTTTTTGTTCTAGGTACGCTTGCAATAGTAAAATGAGCAATTTTTTGTTTATATAAATGCATTAAAAGTGGTTTGTTCGCATATTACCAATTCGTTCGATCATTCTTATGTGAATATTTCTTTACATCGCCAATTTTAATTGATATGGACAGTTTGAACAATTTAACATTCCCTAAAACTAAACTGTGATGTGAACGAAGTGTAATTGAAAGAGAAAAAGCCTGGAAAACACAGTCCCACACTTGGCCAATGGGCCTAGGATTATTCAAGTATGCGTGCGTTAATGGCGCCCCTATGATTTTGCGTAGCACCAATACATGAAAAATCCTGGGCCCGCAGGCAGCTTGTATAAGTTCTATGTGGTTTGTGATGATGACAATGAATGAATATTGTAGGTACAGATTAATTTGTTTAATGTCGTTTTCCATTGGGACAGAAAATCAATTTTTTTTTGTACAGATCACTTTTCATAATCCATTTGGCAAACAAATCAATCTTTTTTTTGATCCGGATCAGTTTTTGCAGATCTCGATATTTTTCGAGATATACACATTTTCTCACTAATACCAATTTTCTTTGCACAGCTGTTTTACGTCAATCAAAATGCACACAAAATTACGAAAAGCCTTCTGAAAAGCAATTAGATTCAGAGCAAAAACGTAAATAATGGACATGGACTTAATTTTGGAGCAATTGCTATCATCTTCTCATCTTCGTTATCTTATTCTTCTTCTTCGTCATCAGTGGATTTCGATTCTTCGTCGATATGATTATCCATATGAATTTTAAATCAAAGTTCATATTCAAGACATCTGCAACCTAGGTAGCTAATATTTTTATTAGTAAACTTATCTTGTTTGCATTTGTAATGTTGCGAGACTCACGAGTGACACAGTTTAAAGATCTTTCAACCCAATTACCTAAAAGTTGGTCCTGGTCATTTTTGCGCCCTCCTGATCCTACGCCCTGTGCCTGGGCACCGATGGCACCGCCCTAGTTACGGCACTGAACACCACTATGTCTAAATGGTCTGCTTTCTGTAACTCTTACCTTTGGTAAAGAGCCCATAAGCTGTGTGGTACGTTTGCGATTGAACCTAGTACAAAGAAAGCAAGTAAGAAATTCTTTCTTTGCAAGATTTCTAAGATTTATGATCCAGAACTTGGATGCAATAAAGCTCATTATTAGTTGTATTCCACCATGCAGGGTTTTAATGTGCGCAGCTGCAACTAGTAGTTTTGAAAGCTGACAAGAGCTCGAGAGAATTAAAGGATGTGTTGACTCCTCGCCGATATTTGCAAAGCGTAAACGACCACCAACACGTAGATGGTTCTCTTTATCGAGAAATGGATTTAGGCTAAGTAGTTTACTTTTAGCAGATATTTCTTGGTTTATTGCAAGCTTTCTAATTTCCTCTGCGAAAGATATGGATTGTGATAGAGAAATTAACTTGTGGAGAGCAATTTGAATTTCTTCTGCGCTTAGAACTCCAGTGTAACGCTTCTCAGTTTTATTTAAAAGCTGTTTAAATCGTAAAATGTAAGCCGTAACTCGCAATGCCCTATTTAGGCTACTGAATCTACAAAGATAGTGAACGTTTTCCATGAACAGTACCTACTCGAAGTACATGCAAATACTGATGTCTTCTCTTCAAGTTCTGTTTTAAAGCTGTTAACTGTCTGATTTGGCCACTCGGACTTTGGTTGACTAAGCCAATAAGGACCATTCCACCACAAATGGTGATTTGGCAAATCTTGAGGTTGGATGCCTCGGGAAGCACAATCTGCAGGGTTATGCTCGGATGGTACGTGCAACCATTGATCGGTGTTAGTTATTTCTTGAATCTCACTGACCCGGTTAGCAACAAATGTTTTCCAACGAATAGACAGTGATTTAATCCAGGCAAGATTAATAGTTGAATCAGTCCAAAAAAATGCTTTCAGATTTGAACTCTCTGAATGTGTTGCGAGTTTAAACTTCTTGTGAAGTTTTGCTAGTATAACAGCACCACATAGCTCTAGCCGGGGTAAAGAGAGTTGCTTAATAGGAGCACCTTTTGTTTTTGCTGGAATAATGTTTACAGAAATGGTTCCATCGAATTGTACTGTTCGGCAATACAATACGGCAGAGTAATCACAAATGGAAGCGTCACAAAATCCATGTACTTCTCCGAAGCCAGCACTGGTAGTACCAAGCCATCTGGTTATCTGGATAGATTGCAAAGAAGATAAATTGGATCTGTAGTTTTCCCACTCGCTTTTAAGCTTTGGAAGGAGTGGATCATCCCAGCCTATGCCTTCTACCCATAATTTTTGAAAATAAATTTTTGCTAGAACGATAGTCGGTGCCAGCCAACCAAGTGGGTCAAAGAGTTTCGACGCATCAGAAAGTAAGTTCCTTTTAGTATACGCTTTACAGACTGGAAGCGATATTTTAAAATAGAAATAGCCTGAATTCGGATTCCAATATAAACCTAAGGCTTTTACTGAGGAATTGCAATTGGAGAGCAATTCAGGACAGTTAGAAGTCCATTTCCTTAGGTTGAAGCCTCCGGAACTGAGAAGTTCTTTAAGCTCCTTCTGAATTGCTTTTGCTGAGACAATTATCATCAGCACCAGAGATTATATCATTCACATATATATCACTATTAAGCACATTGGATCCGAGGGGAAATATTGAAGCTTCATCGCTTGCTAACTGCTTGAGCACTCTTATAGAAAGGTATGGAGCACATGTTGTGCCATAAGTGACGGTTTGCAATTCGTACAACTTTAAAAGACTAGATGGATCAGATCTCTAGAGGATTGATTGAAATTTATGTTCATCTTGATGTACAAGAATCTGTACACTTCGGACATTTTTTCTATGTCCGAAGTGAAGACGATAAGAAATATGCGCCATTTTAAGATGACTGATGCTAAATCATTATGCAAAGTTGGGCCTGGAAGTAACTCTTGGTTTAATGAGGTGGAGTTTGGAGGTCTGGAGGAACCGTCAAAAACCACTCGCAGCTTTGTTGTTGAGCTACTCTCCTTCCAAACACCATGATGCGGTAGAATGAATAAATTCTCATCAGAATAAAGATCATTCAAATAACATTTGAACGTCATATGCTTTAAATGATAATATTCGTTTATAAAATTAGAGTACTCTTCTTTAAGAACTGGATTTTTCGGAAATACTCTAGTCTCAAGATGATTGAACCTTTTCTGTGCATTTTGTATGGAATTCTTGAAATTTGGATAGTCTTCATCGAGGACCTTACTTTTAAAAGGCAGTTTCACTATGTATCTTTCAGTCGAGGTACGAGAATGAGTACTATTGAAATAGGTTTCACAAGCCACATCTTCAGAAGAAGGAAGACGCGAAGTTGAAACTTCTTCAAGTTCCCAGAACTTTCGAAGTGGATCTTCGAAATTGACTTGTGTATGTAAAGCTGTTGAGTTTTGAATATTATTCACTTTCCTAGGGTTCATTGGTCCAGATAGGATCCAACCAAGCTGAGTACGTTGTGCCAATGGGCCGCAATTGGATTTGACTATACCATCAAGGATAAACTCATGGAAAATATCTGCACCTAACAGAATATCGATGTTGTTCTGATTAAAGTACGTCGATTCAGCAAGTACTAGTTGCTCAAACTCTCGAGGCAATGAAAATAAGGGTTGGGAAATAACACAGTATGTGCTAATCGAGGACATAATAAATGCTTTAACTAGAGTTTGGAAACTGTTATTAATGCATGATTTTAAATAGAATTCAACAAAACCCTTACAAAGTTTTGCTTTGGTTGTGCCTATTCCACTGACGATGCATTGAGTAGGATGTTTTTTCAGACGCAAACGTTGTACACAACTTTCTGTAATGAAGGACGTCTGAGATCCTTGATCAACAAGTGCTCTCAAAATGTGGTCACCAGTGGAACTAGAAATCTTGACCTTTGCCGTTGCAAGAAGAATCTGTGGAGCTGGAGATTTAGACGACTCGGAGCAATGGTTTGCAGAATAAGAAGTTGAAGCATTGTTTTCTGTAGAATTGTTTGGAATTTCAATGTGCATCAAAGTGTGATGCCGTTTATTACACTTCTGACAATTTGAGTTACTTCTACACTGTAAAACTACATGTCCTAAGGTGAGGCAATTGAGACAAAGATTTTTCTTTTTTGCTAACTCAATTTTGTCTTCATTATCTAGAGTCTTAATATTTTTGCACAAATATAAATAGTGAGCTTCGCCACAACAAGGACATGAAGCTTTGGGAATACACTTAGTAGTATGAAAGGAGCGCGCACGAATTGTAGATTTGTGTTGTAAAGAATTTGTATCCTTAGAGAACAAGTTTACCTTGTTATCTAATGCTTCCAATGAACGAAAAGAAACTTCCAGAAATGCATACAAATCAACCAATTTAGGAAGCTTGTTTTTGTTTTCTGAATTTTTTAGTGGAAATGTATGCTTCCCAATTTTTCCTCGAAGAATTATCTAGTTTTTGTGAGACTATAAAGATTACAAAAACATCCCAAAAATCTGTGTCAATCTTTAAGTTTTTTATTGAATTTAAGCATTCTTTTGTTAAGTCTAAAAACTTTCTAATTCCTGTAGCGGATTCTTTAACCAATTCTGGCTGCTCACAAAGAGATTTCAGATGTGACTCTACTATAAACCTTTTGTTGTCATATCGATCGCAAAGATTCTGCCAAGCAGTTTCATAATTTGCATTTGTGCACGGAATTGAACGAATAAGTCTTTCAGCCTCACCAGTTAAACATTTCTTGAGGTAGTAAAGTTTTGAGCATTAGACAAACCACTTTTGGTATGAATCATACCTACATACAAATCATGAAACATTGACCAATGTTTGTAACTACCATCGAATTCTGGAAGCTTAATTTTTGGCAAGTGAATGGCATGATCTTCGCGGAAGGAATTTTCGTAACTTGTCTGATTCACGAATTGACTACTGCTGCTGCTTTGCGGAGAATCTTTTGTCTCAAGGAGACTAATCTTATCCAAAATATCACCCTTCTGATTGAGGCAAATATCTTGGAATTCCTCATGCTTATCTTCGGTGAAGTATGTAAAATCGACTGTGGCTTTCTTGGTCACATTAAGAAGCTTTAGAATCTTCATGTGATTTGATTGAAAATTGTCCATATAGGATTCACAAAACTCCAAGCGACTACGTAGGCTACCTAATTTTGTAAGACGTTCTTTGTTAAGTTTAGAAAAATTGCTCTTAAACTTCAAAAGATCTGACATAGTTTGAGTCTGCTCAGAAATTAGTTCCTCAATTTGTTCCATATTAAAGCAGTTATGGTGAAAAAGTATCACAAAACAAGTAAAAGTGTTATCATCGGCCTGGCCGATGCTTTGATACCCTCCACTGCATACAAGTCATGCAAAATTGTAGGCTGTTGAGGTAGTACCTACGTAATTCTAATTACATAGAACAGGTACAGTACAATAAATAATAAAAATCAGCTTTTGAGTAATCTAATTACAATTCTACCTGTTGTTACCTGTTCAAGGTAACATTATAGCCTTTTCGTAGATTTTTTAGGTTTTCTATAAATATTTTATTATTTATTGAATTTTATAACCCTTCCGTAAATTTTAGGTTTTCTTAAAAAATGACGTAGAGACACATGGGTCTAATAGTGGTTTTGTATGGGAGGTACCAGAACTACCTGACCGACATAGCCCATTTTCAATACCAACCTGAGGACCGTAAAAATAAGATCTCTCACAAAATTTCAGTTGACTAAGTCGATTCGTTTGGACGCTATCGTGATTTCAACAGACGTAGATACACATGGGTCTAATAGTGGTTTTGTATGGGAGGTACCAGAACTACCTGACCGACATATCCCATTTTCAATACCAACCTGAGGACCGTAAAAATAAGATCTCTCACAAAATTTCAGTTGACTAAGTCGATTCGTTTGGACGCTATCGTGATTTCAACAGACGTAGATACACATGGGTCTAATAGTGGTTTTGTATGGGAGGTACCAGAACTACTTGACCGACATAGCCCATTTTCAATACCAACCTGACGACGGTAAAAATAAGTCCTCTCACAAAATTTCATTCCCCTAGGTCAATTCGTTTGGACGCTATCGTGCTTTCAACAGACGGACAGACAGACAGACAGACAGACAGACAGACAGACAGACAGACAGACAGACAGACAGACAGGCGGACAGACAGACAGACGGACATGGCTAAATCGATTTAGAATGTGATCCTGATTCAGAATATATATACTTTATAGGGTCTCCGGTGAATCCTTCTTGGCGTTACAAATGTAATGACAAAGTGAATATACCTTCCTGTGGAGGGTATAAAAATGTAGAAACCGAAGTTGGTGTAGATGGTAATGAAAAAAAAATGTTTTAAACAAAATATATGTACATATATACTTAAAGGCAAAGGCACTTTAAAAATGTAGATAAGTAAGAAATATATGTAACAGGTACCTACATAAGAAAAAAGGTGTCGGACTTGTGCATAGAAAAAGTAAATTTCACGTGGAGTAATGTGCACGTCGACGAAATAATTATGGCACAGCACGCGGATGCACTGGCAGAATTCACAAGAAAATGATGTATTCACTAAGTGAAAGTAGAGTTACTTTTAGAATGCAGAACTGGTTTGTGCTTTACGCAGAATTCGAATTGTATGAACAAAAACTATGTATTTTGCACTAAGTAACCAAAATTATGTTTCTACTAATCACTTTATCACTCCCAAGAAAAGGAAATATTAGCAAGTTAAATTGATTTGTTAGTAACACATTACCATATTAGTATATTTATACTTATCAAAGCGCCCAATGCCAAGAAAAAGGTTTTTCCGTGTACCGTACCATACGTTTGTACAAGCATATGTAACGTGATTACATAGGCGTGGAAAGCGAAAGAAAAAAAAAAGCAATGCTTTCGAATCGCGATCAAGTGTACAAATTGATAAGAAGTGAAATTCTGAAATTGAAATTTTGAATTGAATTAAAAATCCGGAATAGAAGGACCAAAAAATGTACGATAGCTCGAAAGAAAAAATTAAATGCAAAAGAAATTTCTTAAACAATACAAAATTTAATTCAAAGATAGCTATTAGAGAAAGAAATTAGATCCGGTGGTCGGTACACAGAAGAAGTGAAAGAGCTTAGCTTGCAGCAATTCGTTGAAGGTAAAAAGAATGAAAGGTTAAAGAGAACTAGATAATAAAATACAGTGAAATAATAATAAGAATAATATGGCGTTGCCAACAGAATTCAATATGGAACAAATGAAATGAAATAATATAAAGCAATATTTAACATCATGGATCAGTGTTACCGATGGGCGACATAAGTCGCCAAATGGTGACTTTTCTTGGCACGAGTACGATAACTACGGCGCCAAAAATTGATAACGGTATTTTGTAGAGGGGTTAAATACAAGCATTTTTTACTATGGGAGGGGGGGTCTATCTGGCTTCGTTTAGGCGGGAGGGGCAATTTAAAAAAAATAATACTTAAAATGAAAAAAAAATTAATTGAGAAACAATGGCAACACTTACAATAAAGGACTTTTGTAAGCCAGGAATCTGTTCTTTGATATTATTTTTAAATCATGGTATAGCTGTTAATAGTTTTTGAAAAAATTACTTTCAAACTTGAAATTTAAGGAAAAAATTAAAAAAAAAAAGTTGTATGCTGATTTTTTTCAATGTTGAGCAAATAGATACTTAATTTGTTTGTAGTTTTTACTGCCTAAATCAATTCTTAATCGAACACTCAAAACCAGATTGATTTATGTCTTATAATTTTTGAGAAAATTGAAAATTAATTTTATATGTTGCTCCGCTTAGAGTATAAATTGCTACCCTTGCGCCTTGAAATGCGTATGGGGGGGCATGCTGCCCCCCTGCAACCCCCCTGCTTGGGGTCACATTTTGGGATGGGTGCAAGGCTGAGTATATGCAAACTTTCTTTTAATTATATTATTTTACCCAATATCAACAACATTCTTCAGATACAATCTCTGGCCAGAAATTTCACATTGGCAGACAAAATTTTGCTGATTTGCATTTTAGACAATTTAGAACGTATTCCTGGCTTTGAAAAATACTATAGTTCTTTGTGGTAAGTGTTGCCATTGTTTTTTAATATTTTATTTTAATTTTATTTATAATTTTTTTTTTTTAATTAGTTTTAATTAAAACTTCCCAAAAACTCATTTGGGCCAGTAACAAAGATTCTCCTAAAATTGAGATCAATCGGTTTGGTGGTTTTCGAGTTTTGCGAACAGTGGTGGTGTATATTCCCATACAAAATCGAAATTAACATTTTTTCGATTTGCCGGCTTTTCATTTGGGGTTTTCCGAATTTTCTAAGCCACCCCTGATTAAAGACCAACAAAACAAAAGAAGAATCATCCAAATCGATTTAGCCGTTTTTGAGTTTTTGCGAGACTAACGCACACGCTACATATAGAAGACTCTCGACATGAACTGTTATTTTTTCTTTATTTGTTTTTTTTTTTACTTAACATTTATTTCATTTAGAAAATAAATTCTCTTTTTTTTTAAACCATATAATTTAAAGCTTTTTTTCGTTAAATTGGGTGGGAGGCATTTTTTGGGTCGGGCGACATTTTTTGGAGACATTTTCAAATTGTCCATCGGTAACGCTGTCATGGATGATGGATGATTGTGCTCTGGCATCTCTCCCCACGATCATCGCATTGTTTCATATTCGTTGTGTTCGTGTTCGTTCGTGTATGCATTTTTGTTGCACGTGTGCTCTCTCTGTTCATTTTTATATTATTACGAGTTGGGTGGGGCGGATGATTTTACAATGAAATATTTTGCTCGCATTTTTAGGGGGTAGGTCAGTAAAGGTATGTATACAGGGTGTCCCAGTTAAGAAGGACAATCCTTTAAGGGAAGATTCCTGAAGTTATGCCGAACAAAAAATTGTATGGCAGGGGGGGGTCTATTTTCATCGTATTTCCCGTTATAGCCCATCAAAGTAGGTGACCTCTTATTTGAAGGTGTTACCACTTAAAATGCTATTACTTCTAAAATATTATAGGTACAAAAGTTGTTTTGGGCATTTTGAAAAGACAATTTAGTAGCGCATACAAGTCTTAAGCACTTCGGCTACATCTGGGCAGCTAGAAAAAAGTTATGGCTCCTTAAACTCAAAATTTTGAAAATTTTTGTTACAATTTTTTACTTAAAATGCCTTTTTCTCAAAATGTTGACCTTATAAATTTTCATTTTTTTTATGAAATTTTTATCCTTGAGAAATTTCCTAAAAATTATGTTAAGCAACTTTTTTATGTACGATCAACAGAAGTTATAGTAAAAGCCACTTTTTGTCAGACAAAAATGGTAAAAAAGACTCAATATTTCTCTTTTTCTTTGATAGCAAGTACCCCAGCAGAAAAAATCCGTGGTTGTTAGCTCAGATCTAGTCTTTTTTACCATTTTTGTCTGACAAAAAGTCAGAAGTTCCTAAATAGCTATGTCCTATGTGTTTAGTAATGACAGCCAGAGTTCTGAGTAACTTTATTATAACAGGGTTGAAATGGAATTTTCGGTATACTTTGTGATAAAGTAGAGAAAAGCATTAACAATTTCATGCGATGAAAAATACCTTAAGGGACAAATTTCCCTTAAATAAAGTGCTACTGCGCATGTTGGGATCCGGAACCTTCGGTGCGCGAGTGACACTTGCACTTGGCCGGTTTTTATATACCTACCTAATAGATGTGAACTGCATGTAATTTATAAGCCCTCTGTAACAATAAAATTACTTAATAATGTGTTATGTGTAACTGGAAAGCAAGACCCACCATAGTATACATAATATATACCTACTACCGCGATCTAGGAGCGAGATACACTGGAAATGATCGGGTTTTATAAAAATATCTACGTGACCAGTTAAGGTAATGGCTCACTCCCGATAATTTCATTACATGCTTCAGAATTACGAAGAACTGGACCATTTGAGCCCCAAAGTAAGGCAAAAAGTTTCAATATTGTAATGCCTTTCAGAGTTTCAGAATAGCTCTGCGGAGTACATACAAATCGGCCTGTTAGGAAAGAAAGGTTGTTTACTTTCAGGAAGGTAAGAATCTAGGAGTACGAATGGACCGGACCATCGGTAGATAGTTAAGTGTTTAACTTCAATACATATATACATTTCAGACTAACTACTGAAGTAGTTGGTCTTAGCAAAACCTAGATCTATGTATATTCTCTGGATTTTTATATTAGCGTAGAAAGTCGTAGTAGGCTCTGTCGTAATAAAAACACAGCAATCTCAGGCATACTAACTAAAACTATCCAACCCTTTTAATACTGTTAGATTATGGATAGTAAAACTCATAATTTACCTCTGTAGACCAACCATAATGTAATTAGGGTTCAATTTATAACTAGCTACATCAGAAACTAGCAACCCCTCTGCATCAGCTAGGTATTTGATGTGTGGATTCGGATTTCATGGTGCTACTTCCATTGCAACAAAGCCGCATAATATTGTCCACATCCACATAGCTATTTTCATAAGCTGCATAAAACAGAACATTAGTACAAATTCAATTGAAAATTATCTGCTTAACACATGGAATCACGCAACTACCGCCAGATCGCATATTAATCTCCACTTGATGGACCTATACAAAAACAGTAGCTGCAAATGCCAAAGCATCCTTCACTTCAATAGTTCTCCCCCCCAACGGGACAAACTCCCCAACATTCATAAATCTCTTCCAACTTAATGTGCTTGGATTACAGTAGGACGAACTCGATAAAGGTAATTTCCTTTCCCCACCCTCCATAACCCTTCAGAATCTATTTGAAGGCAAACGCAACCAATCCGTGTTGGAACAACGAACAAAGAACCATCAGCCAGCATTTAAAATCACTTTATTTGCTACCACTTGGGTATTCGTCTTCTTTCCTATAATTCCTCTCCATTCATCGTTGTTCTTTCGCCAAAAACTATCCCACCTTGCTGCCAGCCAAGAAACAGCAAAAACGAAAAAAATAAATAAAAGGAACGAGAACACTATGGGTTTAATGTGGACCATCAAACGCAGTTCACCTACTATATAGAGCTGCCAAAAACAAAAGAAAGGAAAGAGCCAGGATCACCTACTGCTTCGGGTGCTTTACCGCCAGGCATTAGCGATGGTACCTACTACAAACAGACAAGGATGAGGATCAGGTTTCTACTTAAAACTCAAAATATTCTAACGTTTGAGAAAAATCCCTGCCCCGGATTCCTTGTCCCAGGATTGTTTTTTGTTTTTTCTGCTCTCCTGTAACTGTTAACATTTTTTTTTTTTTTTTTTGTTAGAGAATTTTTCCCTATGGGTGAGCTTTTTTTGTTGCGCAACTCATGTGCCATGTTCCACTCGATTTTTTTTTTGTTCTTCATTTTCTGCCGGTACTTCACTCCTTAGCTAAAAGAGAGGACGAAAAAATTGCTTAATGAAGTAAAAACGGGAATAAATCTCGTTCCATGAAGCTCCTCCAGCTCTAACTCCCAAGAGTCGGAGAAATTCCCTCAAGCAAATTAATTCTATTTGAATTGATATGAAAGAAGCGCAGTAATAGTAGCAGTTAAGTCTCCTTAAGCACTGCAAAAACAAGAGGAAGCCGACGCGACGTTAGTCGGAGCAAGATGCAAGAGGAGGTGACGAGAATCTAAGTAAGCTGAAAACAAGTATTCCAAGAATGGGGCAAAAGAATAGTGCGCGAATTAAGAGACCAGAAATTCAGATTAACTATACTACGCGGAACTGTGTTGAAATAGTTGGAGCGTTGTTGAAACGTTTCAACGGCCTTGATGTTGAATTAAGTTCAATGAAATGTAATTAGAGGTGAAGCAAACTTCGAACTTTTTGTTTTTCCCACACTGCGACCAGATAAGACGGAGGATTTATTACCCGAGTTTGCAAATTTAATAATTTCAATTTGGCAGGCAAGTTATCCTGAAGTTTGTTCAGACGATGTGGTTACTGCGTATAAGTACATCTTCATTGAACTTTTTCAAACACGTTCAGTGGGCAGACTAATCCGAAATTAACATCAATCTAGTAAGAGAGAACTTGTTTTTCACCCACAAATACAAGGTACGACCTTTCAAACTGATAAATGAGTGGGATCTTACCATTTAACATTTAATCTCGCAATATAATAGCATGGACAGCATGGTAGGTACGAAAGCATGGTCATTTAGTGACCAGTCTAAAGCTGCTAGTACACGGTATGTAGCACGCCATTATATAATATATGTGGCTCTGTAATTTTGACGTCAGCGTATGGAGCCAATGGCTACATAAGGTACTCATACGTACGAGGCACGATATGAGGCAGTCGTGACACATACGCATTGTGTGGCTTTTCCACATTCCGTGCACTACCCTTGCACATACGATTTGTGCCAATACGCTACATAATGTCGAGTGGTTACCTGCTTGGTTCGTATGTATTTTTCAATGTAATCATCAGCATTTCAGTTTGATTTTGTACGAGCTGCGATAACTTAAATACACCCAAGGCAATAAAACAATTAGTACCTACAGTTCTAGTGCAAGACTGCACACAGGGCAATAAAACTGCGGATAGCATCATCATAAACGAATAACCAACAGCCAACCGATATGTGCGTCCTTATGTAGCCACCGCGATACATACGAAAAATGAAATGTGTGCCTTATGTGTACTCTATCTGGTGACGTCAGAGCCACATATATATGTGGCGCGCTACATACCGTGTACTAGCACCTTAAGTTTTTCGAAGTGACAATGGTTCCGCTACAGTGACATTCTTAATTTCGAATATTTTTCTGACAAACTAGTTGAGGAAATTAATGATGTTACTGAATTTTGATGCCTAATATAAAGACCATCATAGAACGGTTTGCCTATTGTGCCTATTGGTCAGCAATCAGCAACCTCGGGGACCAGTGGAATATAAGTAGAGTCCTGTCACTTAAGCGCTGAAATTCAGAGAGAGGAGCTTTATCTTTAGTCCTGTCATACAGAATCGCCTACTCAGATTACCTTTCTACCATGTAATGTAATAGGCCCTTTCATTGTTCATTGGGTCCTACAACCACATGTCTAATCGGAACGACTGAAAGTGGTTTTCGTTATCTGAGTAAAAACATCCAAGTAACTACCCACAGGTATAATGGCACCTGTCGTAGACAGGTTTATGTCCAGAATGATGTCCTTTATATTGGATAAAAAGAAAAACATAATAATATAACTGAAAATGGTAATAATTCGCCCATTACCTATATTCGTCCCGAACTGAAAATGTTAATTAATGGAAGTACAGGACTATACCTACGATACGACCCTTGATTTGCATAGAACATGGAAAACCAACGTCATGCATATTCTATGGCTTATATTACACACACACAGAAGACACGTGCTCCTCTAAAAAGGGCCGAAGAGCTATGGTCGGCATATTTATTACGCAAACAATGTATCTTGACATTTCCTTTATTGTCAGGAAAACAAGATACAAGTCCAGATCAAAGGAAACAGTACAAAAGATGCCATTAGAAAATGCCATCGGCGGAGTTTAAAGAAAATGACGGTAGCCACAATGTACAAAGGAAGGTTAGTGTAATAATAAATGAATAATTAGTACATTTATTTATTTTTTGGTAGGTTTTAAATAATTTATAAGAAACCGGGATATTGTCGTGGATATATGCGGCTCTTTTAGGAAACTGATGAAGACAAATTTAATTAAAACTGATTTTTCCTGTGTTGAAATTGGTGAAGAAGGTTAGATTAGGTTAAACTCATCACTTATATACTCGGAGAGTTAAAAGATCCATTGTTTGTCCCCTGTTTGTAGTAAGATCCAGTTCCTGACAGGCTTGAGAACCAACTGGTTCTTCTAATGAAATCCGATATCTGGAGGCCTTTTAACTCAGCTGTGCTGGCGAAGTATTCGGATCCTAGAATACGTAGGTACTAGGTACCGCTGTTAGATTGACTTCACCTTCTCCTTATTTCCGCAGCTTCTACATAAATCGTTGGCACTTTTTCTCCATTTACGGAGCATGACAGAACAGTGTCCTATTATTACACCGGTTAGAGGGTATATTTAGTGCCTGAAGGTTATTCTGTCCAGTTTCGGCCATAATGTACGTGAGGTGACACAATCCTCCCTAGGAAATCAGGATGCATTGGCCTTTTTTCTTGATTGGGACATCAAATAGATGCAACCAAATTATTGAATCGGCGAAGACAACTTACAGCGAAAGAGTCACTAACAAAGTGATTGGATGTCCTAGCGGTTCACTCGCATTCTGGTCCATGCGGCCATTCTGGCTGTGAATGCGGCTACATCACACAGTCAGAGATGTGAACAAATTAGTTCTCTAAAATCTAAATGATGATCTGGACAAAATCTTGAAGTGGGGAAAAGACAACTTGGTTGTATTTAATGCAAACAAGACACAGCTCACAACATTTTCTAGGAAAAATGCATCAACAGTTCCTCAGATCCAAATGGATGACCTTCCAATTCATCCCAAGGACTCAATGCACCTTCTAGGAGTCACAGTCAATTCAGGAATCACATGGCAGGACCACATTTCCTATATCGCAAGATCGGCGTCCGCTAAGTTGAGCTACCTATTTAGAGCAAAGAGGTACTTTAGCCCCGAGCAAAGCTCAGGTAAGACCAGGCCTGGAATATTGTTCCCATATATAGAGCTCGGCCCCAACACACTTAACCTACTTGACAGCATACAGAGACGAGCAGTTCGACTTATTGGACACCCAACACTTACATCAAATCTTCAACCGTTGGTGCAGAGAAGACAAGTCGCTGACCTATGCTTTTTCTATAGGTACTTCCATGGTGAATGTTCCGAGGAACTCAAAGACATTATCCCTCGAAATGCAACTTTTGGGCGCCCCACAAGACAGGCTAATGCTCATAACCATACAGTACACTTGACAACCGCGAGGACATCAACTTTCCAAAACTCATTTTGTTACAGGACAAACAGTCAAATAATTGATTAATACAGTAAACCTATCTACATCGCACAATAATTGATAATTTAATGGAACCATATATTATATCCTTGACCATTGGATATACATTTGCGATGTATTTGCAACTGAAAAGGGGAATATTCGCTTCTGTGTAAAACGCATTGGCTATTTTCAAGCTTAAACTTAAAATATATAACGCAACCTTGTCACACAATACTCTCACTGATACGACCGTATACCTGTTAAGTGCGGGTAAGACACTTTTGCTGGGTCTTGTTTTTTTTTTAAGTGAAAATCACTCGAAACCTTCCTGTTGCTAACACATTTTTTCTCGTATTTTTTTTTTTTTTTTTTAATTTAATTCTGAGATTTAGGTTTAAGGAGGAGGAACGTATTTTTCGATTTTGTCATCCTTTCTTTCGCCACTTCACAGTGTTTTTTCTTTGTACTCCCTAAATTCGTATTCTTGATACAGGCACATTTCCAGATGACACATTTTCAGTTAAACATTTTTACATCATTTTTCATAGAAATTCTTTATAATGAACCTTTCCAGGATAGAGCGCATGGTTCTGGTTGTGACCAGGGATACCGGAGCTGGCGGATTGGCTTCATTCAATGAAGTAAAATTGGATTGACAGTTTTGAGGTTGTTAAGTGTTCGTTTAATGATCCTTGAACATTTTTCTGCCACGGAATACGGTTTGGTCCTGAATATCTCTCTGTCCCTGTTTTTTTTTTTTTTATTTTTCGTTCATGGTTGGTTATAATATTTGACAGCTTTTGCTTTTTCTTGTGATAATAGTTAATTGGAAGTTTGTGTGAAGAAACGAGGGATGTTCAGTACCGTGTCAGTGCATCATAATGTAGGTACCCTTATTTTAGTTATCCTGGGAGAAGATGTGAATACAATCTGCTTTTTCTGGGCGATTTATTTTTCATTTATCTCGTGACAGTAATTTAATAATACTGAATTTTGTCGCCGGACCCTTGTCTTTTTTTATCGGGGAGTAAATCTAACTTATCAGTATGTACAGACAATAACAATATTGGGTTAAACAGACAATTCGTTTTCTTTGATGGTTTTTTTTCACCATTGTAACTATGTAGGCAATGGTAGCTAAATTATACCTGAAACCTTTCGTCAACGAATTGATTAGTCCTTATCAGTGTGGTTTTAAGCCTGGTAAGTCTACAACCGACCAAATCACACTACGGTAGATCCTGGAGAAAACCCAAGAAGTTCAAACTCACCATCTTATTATTTATCGATTTTAAGGCCGGCTATGACTTCAATTATACAGACGAACTATACAGAGGCATGTGTAGTTTTGGCATCCCTGCCAAACTTGTCAAGTTGTTCAGAATGATGATAGAGAAAACAGAACGCTCGCTGCTCCATAAAGGTCGGAAACAATCTCACCGAGACCTTTGATGTCAAAAAAGGATTTAGACAAGGTGATGCACTGTCATGTGACTTTTCCAACATCATACTTGAGAAAATTGTGCGAAACACGCAAGCCAACACCAGGGGTACAATTTTCCAAAAGTCTGTGCAACTACTTGCATACGCTGGCGACATTGGATTAATTGGCAGGACGCAGCGTGCCAATTAGCGGCGAGAATGGGTTTAGTGGTGAATGAGGGCAAAACAAAAAAAAACTTTTTTTTTTGTGAAAATTTAGTTAACACTAAAATTTTGTTTCAGTATTTTTAAATCAGATTTCTGGACCAGAATCACGTTTTTGAGTTGGCATCGCCGTACGTTCTCGTACATTTAAAATTCGGATTGCGTGGGTTTACCTTTTGTAATTTTAATTAATGTACGTCGAGGAAGGCGAAAAACATTTTATGTTATAAAATGTAGCAAAACGCTCAATCTTCCTCTTCTGATTTCGTTCATCGTAGGTATTATGTCGAATAATTTAGGTTAGACAGAAGAGTTTTTGAAAGGTTATACTTAAGTCTTTTCCTCATGCGGCGCTACAGTTCAGGGACATCGTATGCTTTATTCTCACGATGTTTCCTTGTTGAGGTGTGTTGGATATGGATACCATCTGTGGTTTGGCCATTAAAATACCTAAGGTGTCGATTCCGTCGGTTTCAATAGGTATAGGAATATTTGTTGGACATGCTATAACCCTTTTTGAAAACTGAGATGCTTTAGTTACATTCCACCTCACAGCAAATTAATTAACCTATAAGTTCGTAACCAGAGTGGCGTCACACAGGCTGCACTTACCTTACCTACTGTCCTACCAAATATGTTTTCCTTTTCTATTTCGGCGTTAGAATCTTCTAAAATGTAGTTTTGTCGCACATCTTGGGCGTTGCTCTTAGCTCTGGTACAGCACTTTGTAGAAAGTGTCATATTAGGCATACCTAGGTTAGGCTAATGTTAACGAACTCAAGACTTTTTGCATAAGTCTGCCGCTTACAATTGCCCGATATTTTTCGACAATTATACAAATTTGTCTAATATTTATGAAACATAAATTTAGCAATTGTCCAATAATTAGTTTACAAATTGTCACCTGTCACCTGTCGCAATTGTCAATTTTTATGAAACAGGCCCTTAACTTAACTTACTTAAGCACTACCATTGATTGTGCACTATCATTGAAAATTCCAATGCTAATGAAAGTTCCTTTGCACTAGCACTGAAAATTCCAATGCTAATGAAAGTTCGTTTGCACTAGCATAGAAAATTTCAATGCTAATGAAAGTTCGTTTGCACTAGTATTGAAAATTTCAATGCTAATGAAAGTTGACTTGCATTAGCAGTGAAAATTTCAATGCTAATGAAAGTTCGTTTGCACTAGCACTGAAAATTTCAATGCTAATGACATTTCACTTTCATTAGTTCAGTGCTACTTAAATTTCAATTGCATTACCTACTTAGAAAGTTTTATAAATAAATATACATATAGAAAATAAATTTACGACTCACTGATCATCAACGCCCAGCCCAAACCCTTTGCTTTAGAAAGCTGAAATTTTCCACAGAGGTTCCTTTTATGATGTATACAAGGAATAAGGAAGGATATTTCGAAATTCAACTCCAAGTTTGGATGGGAAAATTTTTATTTTTCATCCGATTGACTTCAAACTCGGTTTGTGTACCTACTCTATTATAAAGCTACACGACATGCTAAACACGACATACGCATGCCACTCTGACGTCACGATAATTACTCGACATATTGTAGAATATGTCACGTTTTATATATTGTGGCATGTGCGAAAAGTATGCCGAGTACACGGCATGCACGTTTTGTCTCAAAGTTGGCATATTCGTATGTCGACGGTGACTGGCATGTGTTTTGCCCCACCGGAGATGCATGTAATATGTTGTAATATGTAAGGTGTTGAACAAAAATATTATTTAACTGATATTAAAGCGTCAGTAAATGTCACGCACTTCCATCGCTATTGAGCAAAAAATCGCCTCAATTGAAAATTACTTAGACTTTTTTCAATCCATTCACATCGTAGCCATCCTTTGATGGAATTTGTTTCTTTATGACTTGATAGAAAGAAGACGAACCATATTTTGGGATATATAATATACTAGCGGACCCGGCGAACTTCGTCTCGCACTAATGTAATTGCCTTCAGATAAACTTCACACTTCCACAGTGATAATAAAACACAGATAGTTCAAACTTCAATGTGATTTATTTGAATGGAATCGAAATCAGGAAACAATCAGCGTCAATAATATGCCGGTACACGACATACACCCTTTTATAACATATTCTGACGTCGAATTGACGTCAGACTGGCATGCGTATGTCGTGTTTGGCATGTCGTGTACTCGTAGCTTTATAATAGAGTAGGTACACAAACCGAGTTTGAAGTCGATCGGATGAAAAATAAAAATGTTCCCATACAAACTTTGACCCCCTCTTTTACCCCTTCAGGGGTTGAATTTCGAAATATCCTTCCTTATTCCTTGTATACATCATAAAGGGAACCTCTGTGGAAAATTTCAGCTTTCTAAAGCAAAGGGTTTGGGCTGGGCGTTGATGATCAGTGAGTCGTAAATTTATTTTCTATATTTATTTATAGAACTTTCTAAGTAGGTAATGCAATTGAAATTTAAGTAGCACTGAACTAATGAAAGTGAAATGTCATTAGCATTGAAATTTTCAGTGCTAGTGCAAACGAACTTTCATTAGCATTGAAATTTTCAATGCTAGTGCAAACGAACTTTCATTAGCATTGAAATTTTTCAATGCTAGTGCAAACGAACTTTCATTGGCACTGGATTTGATTTTTCTACTGCATTGAATAGTGGACTATCAAATTAGTGCACTATTCCCAGGTATGCAACCTACGTAGGTAATTAAAAAAACACTGATTATTTTAATGCAAATAAGGTCCAATAAAAAATATAATATGTAGTAGCTAAGTTCGTTTGTCTTTTACGTTTTAGTCAAATATTTTATTTCAAATATTTATTAAAATAAAATAATATATTATTTTAAATTATTTGTATGTTTTTTGGTATTTCGATTTATCGTATATTAAACAGAAATTTTATTAATGTTCCTGTTTTTAAGGTTCCGTTCCCATAGGAACAAAACGTAACCTTATTGTTTTCGCTACGATGTCTGTCCATCTGTCCGAACCCACTAAGCCAATTTTGTTCCTAGTTCTATCTCAAGAGCTAATTGACGTAGAAGGCTGAAATTTGCAAACATCAGCAAGTATAATGTATAACCTCTAGTTTAAAATAATTATATTTTTGTTTTATCTTTTAAAAATAAATATAATTCGTCATTGGTTTATAACGAAGTATGAATTTTTGAAAATGTCCTTTTTTTTCAGACAGGGAAATCTGGTCACCCTTTTCAAGATTCATAATTTTCGATTTCCATACCGCTGGTGAAAAAATTCTCGCCATCTTTCTCCTCTTCAGCAACTGCATAATAAAATACATTTTTTTTTATTTTTATTAGAGAAATAAATATGTACTCTTTGGTTAGGTAACTTTTGTCAACTTTTATTTGAAATGTGGCGATGACATTTTTAATAATAATTCTATTATAGTTATAAAGGTGACTAACGAAACTATGTACCCACTACTGGTAGGTATATTTTGAGAACGGTTTCAATTACCGTATCCGAAAATGCGTTTCACCTTTCACCCTTCATTTTCTTTTTAAAATTTTGCAAAACCTTCCCTTAATTGGCCCACACTGTAAATGATACAGATCCTAAACCTAATTGATGGATGATGATTTGTAAGCAAACTTGGCACAGAAATGCGACAACGGATACAAGCTGAGGACGATTTCTTAACGGATAATGAGGATTGATTTTTCGAAAGAGCAGCCTTAACCGTAAACACATTTGATCGATTAGGTACAGGAGTGTGATATAATTACTTTTCTTTTCAATCCCCAGTCACTTATGGAAGGTGATGATGGTTCGGATCGAGGTGAGATTTTCTTAAAATCCAAAATTCAAGGGAATTTCAAAATTAAATGATTGAACGAAAATGATACAGATATATTGTGTATATCACTAGGGACACCTTCAGCGCCTTTCTTGGCAAAACGGTTGTTTTCCTAATTTTGGGTTGAATGAAATATTGGTACCTATGGACTTTAGACAAATTCGATTAAACATGATAAATTGTTATTTGATGTGCTGTCATTACAGATAAATTATTATGGCAACGCATATTATAAGTTAGTACAAATACTTACAATGCCATCGTTTCCCATCATATAGCCCCCCAATGTAAGCGGATTTATAGCCCCCTGCAACAAGAAAATGTACCGGCGATAAAACCTTGTAAAAGTATGCAAAATCGGAACCGCTTTCATGCCATGTCAAAGGAAGTCCTTTAGACCACGACATTGCGATTCAAAAAAATGTATTTTTTTTATTGAAACCCTTAAATTATTTCATTACACTTTCCCCGTCATCATCAGGGAACTGTGTGTACCTAAAAAGGTAACAATGCCGCCTGAACATTGAAAGGACATCAATGTAAATGGTTGTAGCTATGGAAATGAGTAAATAAAAAAAAAACAGTTGAGAGCTTCACTTATTGACACGGGCAGCCCCGACGCCCAGTTTAACATTTTCTTCTGACTCTTCCTGTTGACATTACTTAACTGTGGAGCAAAAATGGAATCCCTTTTGTATCCCTTCGTCCCATCCATGACGTGTTTTATTTTCTTTTTGGCGCTTTTTTTTCATTTCAATAACTTCATTCTGATGGAAAATGTATTCCACTTTTGTGTTGTACAGTCATGGAGTAGCGAGTAGCCTCAGTTCGTTCGCTCGCTTATGTCCTTTTATGTGCGATTTGAAATCAAATGGGGGAGAGAGAAAGAAGAAATTCGTTTGCCCGTTTGGTAGATAAGTGATTGTTTGTGCTATTGCTATGCTGTGTGCCGACTGCCGACTTGTCCAACACCGACAACACAGGACACACTATATTTGGAATCGGAACTCTGAATAAAAGTCGACGAAAATTCCGATAGCGTCGACCGGGACCGACCGACAACGACGACGAGGGTGATGATGACAATGGACGTGTAAGCGGATGCGGGCAAAGGGATAAAAGACGATAAAACGCGCATTTTACTCTTCATTACAATAAATTTCCCCCATTACTGAGTTCTTCTTGTGCGCTAGGAAAGCTTTTCGCCTTAGAAATTCAATATTTCTTACACCATTTCCTTCATTGAGTTCCATCCATGCGATGTAATATTAAAATTTATCCCCAACGGAGGTCCTTTCTGGTGTCTTGCGGTATTGTTGTTGTTTGTTGGTGTCGTGTACTCTCTGGATATCCTCTACATGTCGATCGTGGTGACAACATGAAATCGAAGTGGTATCAGTCAAACAGAGTGCAAAACGTTCTAAAGTAAATGGAATAGAAAAGTTACCTTCCGTTTCCAGTACTTTCTTGTCATTTCTGTGGTAGTATTGCTATGATGGGTCCTTAATTTCGTTATTTCTGCTTGAAATCACTTGAGACCATTAGAGAGTGACCGTAGTGGAAATTTAAAATTAATTTACATGGGAACATTTTTGTTGGGACTTAAATATATTTATATAGTTGACTATATCAACATAAAAATGTATATGAGATTATGTAGGTAGATGGAAGCCACCATTTTGAGAGATGAGAGATGATTTTACTGTCAAGTGCCTGTAAATATTAAAAATTCAAAAATACAGAGGGGGAGAAAGCCGACTATAGAAGTGGTTAAGTAAATTTACATAGAAGAACACCTATTTGCTTGCTCTGTCTCAAGTCGGTTATCCTCTTCGTTATGTCAACTTACATTCTGCGGGAGTAGGCAAATATTTGTGTAAAAATTAAAATTGTACTAGATACTAGAAACACTAGAAGCAAGAGTAATGACAACATTTTCCAAAATCTATTAAAAATAAGCGCATGGCCCAACGGAAAAGGCACTTGACATTGACAATCCAAGAAAGTTACATACTATATACGGTCCATGACTTATCGGAAACATAATATGAAGATCTGCTGGCGGTGGGGTGAGGGCGGTAAATTTATTCGCCACTAGGGTACAGAAAAAGCTCAAACAAATTGGCATAAGTATTATGGCACAAGCATATTTTTCATAAGCAAACTAGAAGATGACGCTAAAGTTGTCACCTGATAATGTTCAGCTCTAATTTTTTTATGAAAGAAAAACGTTAGTTCTGCTTTTGGATTATGTTTATTTGATATGTCTCAAATTTTCCATTAAGTCGGCTCGTTTTATAGCATTCTGCAACACTCTTGGCTGAACTTCGGGCGATATACGGATATACTCTTTGAGGGCTTCAAGAATCTTAGGGTTGTTAACATAGACCAACATAACTATCCTGCCGGATAAGCACCCTAGACATACCAATCGCTACTTGCAAACAAAAATTGAAGCTGGATGCTATCGAGAGTGCGAATCTTAGATGGACAAGTGGCACTAATTGTCTAGCGACGAAACAAATTTATCTTAAGCTGGATTTGAGACGCTCTAAGAAACTGATTTCTCTTAACAGATTGCATATCGTCGAAGGGATCATGACGTAATCTCAAATGACAAAAATCTCGAAGGCTAAAAATCTCGAATAGTTTTTTTTTTTGAATTTAAAAAAGTAAATTCGAGATTTTTTTTGCACCCATAGGCAAACAGGGGCGTCTCACTTTTGAACATAATTTTCAATATTAATTCGAGATCTTTTTTCGAGATATTAACATTTGAGATTTTTTTTTCGAGATATCGTGGTAAACCCATCGTCGACACAATAGGTGGCATTACTGAACACTGCCTGATAGGAAAACATGCCGCAAGGCTAGGCCTTTTCGAAAACGACTTTTGCAGAAGCTGTATGGATGCGGGGAATTATAGGAGACAACTATTACTCACCTTCTTTGTTCCTGTTCAGCTCTCTCCTGTAGAAGGAAGCTTCACTTCGAAGCCTTCAATTAGAAACACTTGGGTGATCTGACAAAAACAGACATCAGAAACCTCTTATGCTTCATAAAGAGCTCAAAATGGTTCAACTAGTAGAGAGATTTTATATGATCCGTTTTTCGTGGTATCACAATGGACCTCTGGCAGCCCCTTTCAACCAACCAACCAACATAGACTCGTGACTTCAAAAAAAAAACCCACAAAACGAAGTTTGGAAAGGTTAAATCAGGCGATCTTGCCGGCCAGTGCAAATCGACAAAAAGAGAGATTTGGAGATCCGGAAATGCAGCCATCAGAATTTCCGTTGTGGGTCATGCTGATGCACTTTGTAAAGACCGCCGATTATACACAATTTCGTGGCACTCTGGTACTCTAGGACATCTCCAGCCACATCTGTGATATTCTCAGCAAAACGGCTTTTCCGGGGCCGGCCAGAACTGGCAGAATCTCGGGTTGTCCCACAAATTTCTAAGTGAGAGGTTCAATGTTGTATTGTATGTAGGGATGAAACGATACCTTCAAAGTATCGAGTACTTGTACTCACTGATAATCGACAAAAGAGTTATGACTTAAGAATTTACGACTTTACATGGGAAGAGAAAGAGTAAACGCATTCCTAGAGTTAATTTCACTTTGTAAAAGAATTCATAACGACCGTAAGAGTGTGCGTAAAGAGGTATAAAATGCGTGGTGTATGTGTTTAAGTAATGCAAGAATTTTTATGTGTGTGCGAAAAGTGATTTCTGTTTTGTGCGAAGAGGAATACAAAATTGCATGAACATTGAGTATGTGTGTGTAACTAGTTTGGGTGTTTGTTAAGTCAAAGTGCGATACTTTCAATCGATGCAAGTACTTTTAAAAAACGATACTTACTTGGTATCGCAACCAAAGGTATCGATTCCCAAAATACTTGGTATCGAATCAAAAGTATCGAGTATGTACTTGTAGTTATTTACTTGTATCGATTCATCCCTAATTGTGTGTGTCCAGTTGCTGTCGGATGACCGGGAAATCTACACCGAAATTCAAGTTGCGCCACAAGTTTTAGATCGTCGCAATAGCCGCAATAAATTTGTTATTTGTTTCTATGCTACCGCGTGGGCAACTTCTGGGTAAATTCTTCTGTCATTTTTCACCATTGAAATTCCGAGATACCTTACATAGGTATAGAGATTTTCATTTCAGTACATTAGTACTACGGTGCATTGACGAATGATTTTATCTCTCTTTTTTTTCTGTTAAGTATATAAAGGGATCATTTTGCTCCAATTTTAGTACATATTAATTCAAGATTTTTTTCGAGATTTTTGGTATTCGAAATTATGCTTTCCAGATTTTTTTTCGAGATTTTTTAAATTCGGGATTTTTTTTTTTTTTCGAGATTTTTTTTTTCGAGATATCGTGGTAGACCCGTATATAAATAATCGTGTAACTGGTACTACAACCCCGTGAATGTATTATAGGTATTATGTATCCGTACAGGGTTTAGCACTTTCTTATTATAATAAAAGCCAGTTATAGAGTTTGAGCTCGGAATATTTTCGGAGTTTTCGAAGTTTTCTATAGTGTTTGTCGCTTCTTTGATTGTAAAATGTTGCGAGCGATTTTCAATTCGGACTCTACGATCTGTACAGCAACGTAACCTGATATGTGCGAATAAAAACTATTTCAACCCGGAGTGACAACACCATAGTGGCGCGCACAAGTGGTAAGATACTTAACTAAGCTGAAGCGCGCAATTGGAGGCAGTTAGCCAAAGACCGCGCTAACCAGGGAGGCTTATTGGTCGATGGCCGAGTCCACACGGTTTTTTTTAACTTGAGTTATTGAGTGCTCATAAAGTTATCATTTGTGAAAGCCACTCATCTAATCTTTAATTTTGTTAACCTTTAGCCTGAATATTAATCCCAATCCTAACATAATATCAATTAAAGTCCATCCCTCGGATATATCTCACTATATTGCCCATTACCGTCTGCTTCTATATTATTTTACAATCAACACTTCTTCTAATTAGTTAATGTGACAACTCAACTGTTGCAAAAGAAAATTTGTTCTGACATCATGTCATTTCATTTCGAAAAAAAAAAAAAACTGAATTCAAAAGAAACTCATTAAAAGTGAGTCCAAAGGACGAAATAGCATCCATTATTTGAGAAGAAAGGAAAAATTAAAATAAGGCGAAAAAAAAACACAGAATCCAACTCAGCATAAAATGTTCACCCCTCGAAGAAAAAAGAAAAAATATCACAATAAAACAAAACACAAAAAAAAAAACATTAAACTTCAACCAATTGTCCGAGAACTTCAGTTCTTGTCATTTCGGTTCACTAGCCGTTCCGCAAAATTTCTTCAAGCTTAACAACATAGCAGGATATCAAGGAAAAAACACAAAAAGTTTTCAGCCCTCTGTACTACATCAACTAGCCCAAGGTCCAATTAAAAATAAGCAGAAAAACTGAAATTCCTTACCGGAGTGAGTGTAACTTAATTAGATTTTAAATACCCTAAACCATCTTGGGGATATTATTTAGGGCAGTTAGTACACTACGTCGACGTGTTTGTAAGAAAATAAAAATAAAATAATGAACTTAATTCAGAGTCTTTCACTTGTTAATTTACATTGCAATTGCTGTGTTTGCTTTCAAATGTGATTTCGATTTACATCAAAAGTCGATTAAGCGCAACGAACAAAGCGAGAAGCAGAGTTATGTAAATCTTCAATTGAAGATTCATACATGCATATACTATAGTAAACAGAAAATGCAAGCTTTTTTGTGTACGAGTATATTCCAATCAGAGGGGAAGAGTTTTCTTGTTTGCACATTTTCCTGGTACCTTAACCGAAAGTCTGGCAGGAGATTTATGGTTCAGCTGAAGTCAATATCCCTACACTTAAATTGCATAGTGACTATATCGAGCTCTCGAAGAGACGTGAAAACAACTGCTCGCCGAAAAGATAGGTAGAATAAAAATCGCTGAACTCCAATGCAATTTTTCCCAATGACGATGTGCAAATAAAATTTGATTTGCATAAATTGACATTAAATGCAAATTGTGCTTTGTGGTATAGCAAGTAACAAAATTTGCTCTGATTATGTGCCAACTGGAAACATGACGCTAACAACAAAGTCGTTCGCATAAAACCAGGTTAAGTGATTCAATTTTTGAATAGGGGTTTTAGGATTACCAGCACTTTGAATAAGTGCAAAGGTGTGAAGGTCTTATTGCAAATTTGCTCTACAGGATTAGCTAAAATTTGCTTAGAATTTAATAAAGGTAACTAGCAGTTTTTTGTCTTTCATCATTATCTAGATCTAGAATGATATACATTCTTCAGTTATTGGATCGGACTACGACGGGCATGGGATAAGTGACGCACGACTTGTTTTATAAATCAATTAAGGTGTAAAACAAAGTCCACCTTTCGTTGGTGTGTTAAATGAGTATCCCGAACATTACTACACTATTACCTAAACATGCGACATGATTGCCAAAGAAGTGATTATAGACTATCCGCGGTACTAATAATCATTTTTAGTGTCCAGGCTAACTTTAACGAAGTCAAAATGGCGAAAATTTCCATATAAAATTATCCACTGTGACCGTCAAAATATTTAAGGTGAAGATTAAAAATGATTATTGGTAAGGCCCTATACTTTTATCAAGACGGATGACGGATGATAGGGCCGGATAATCGTCTCTTGATAGGAATAATATCATCAAACTGCTTCACCTACATGTATTACTAGTATATTTATCCGCGGCTTTGCTCTCGTTGCAGAAACAGTGTGTTTTGCTACGCACTCAATAGGATGACAAAATATTCCACATGACCACATGCAAACCCGTCGCTAATAACTCGAGCGACGGCCCCCTTGGTACTTAGGTACTCTATCCCAAGTTTAAAATAAATCTGATGAAAAATAAGAATTTTTCAAAAAAAAAAAAAAAAAAAAATGGAATCAATAGTACCTTTTTTGAAAGATAGTATGTATTTATTAAAATAAATATTTAAAAAATGTATAGATATAAACAAATTTGTTATTTTTTGGTAAAGAATTTACTACGCATTTAAATAAAAACTGCTTGCTACTGTATGAAATGCCTTTTAAAGATCAAATCTTTTCTATATCAAATCCCTTTCGTATAACGATAACATTACATGTGATCTGATTTATTATCAATATCATCAACACCCGCATCCTCTACTGTCTCATCCGTTGGCTGTTCTCTTGTATAGAATTTAATCATTCGAATTCTCATTGATTTTCGGTGATGTCCAATTTTTTGCCTAATGTTCGCAAATGGTGAAGTGTGCTCCGAAGATTTTGTATTCTTCCTTTTATTCCTTGCCATTTCAATCAGCGCATCGATATTAATTCGGGAAATGTATTTCCACAGAACATTTCGGTGTTTCTGATTGCTATATGGGGACTCTGGAATGTTTATCTAAATAAAGAAACATTATCTTATAAATGGATTTTTACAAAGAACGATTTCTATGCTTACCGGTTCGTAAATGTTCTCCTCATCATAACTATGATTGGTACTGGCTTTGTCTCCATTTAGGGATTCATTGGTTGGAAAATCAAGCACCTATCGAATAAAATAAATGTTTTTCATTAAACTTATAATACACAGTATGGTTGCGAACTGAAAAACATTACAAGTAGCCCATAAGCATGTAGAACTGAAGGTATCTATACCAAACTTTATCTCATCAAGATTGGAGAATTGTGTGCCCAAGGTTTGGTTGTTGCAACTATGCACTGCAAAACGAACAGAGAATGGAAAAATTTCCCATTGATTTGCTAAAGCCTATAATGCCAGTTATCGAACTCATATTGGGATTATCGGAAAAAGAGTTTACCCACAAGCTCGAATGCTAATGCTCAGAATACAGTCTGCAGTCTGTGTCAGCACCAAATCCAGCAAAGGCAAGAAGAAACAAGTAAAAGTGTTATCATCGGCCTGGCCGATGCTTTGATGCCCTCCAGTCTCCACTGTATAAAAGTCATGTTTGCCATGCGAGTTAGTATCTATGTACATACTGTACACGTATACGCATGTGTCTAATATATTGATTTTGTATGGGAGGTACCAGAACTACTTTACCGACATAGACAATTTTCAATACTAACCTGACGACGGCAAAAAGAAGTCCTTTCACAAAATTCCAATCACCTAAGTTGATTCGTTTGGACGCTAACGTGTTTTCAACAGACAGAGAGACACATGGGTCAAATATTGGCTTTGTATGGGAGGTAACAGAACTACATGACCGACATGGACCATTTTTAATACCAACCTGACGACAGTAAAAAGAAGTCCTCTCGCCAAATTTCATTTGCGTAGGTTGATTCGTTTGGACGCTATCGTGTTTTTAACAGACCGACATGGCTAAATCGATTCAGAATATGATCCTGATTCAGAATATATACTTTATAGGGTCTCCGGTGAATCCTTCTTGGCGTTACAAATGTAATGACAAAGTGAATATTCCTTCCTGTGGAGGGTCGGGTGCGTGAACTTAGGTTCTGGAGTTCCTGATAGTTTTTAAAAAAAAAAACCAAATTATAGGAAAAAATTATTTTTTTCCAAAATAAGCCAGCACCCCATTTTGATAAAAGTACATTTTTTTTACAAAATTCATGCACTACACCAAGAGTTCCGGAGTTCCCTAAACAAGATTTTTTTTTTCGGAACAAAAACAAAAAAGTTATAAAACAGTGAAAATTTTCAAAAATTGCGAAAAAATTCTTTCCGAAGAGTTCTGATTAGAGTTCTGGAAAGTGCTCAAGAAACTCAACAAAAAACCTCATAAAATAATCTTCTAAATCCAAACACAAAAAAGTTAGAGCCAATTGAAAAATTGCAAAATTTTTATTTTCGGAGTTCCGAAGAGTAGTTCTGATTAGAGTTCTGGAAAGTACTATGGAAACTCAACAAAAAATTATAAAATAATCTTCTAAACCCAAACACAAAAAAGTTGGACAACATTAAAAATATCAAAATGTAGCTAGTTCCAGTGAGTTCTCATGAGTTCTGGTTACAGTTCCGAAAAGTGCTCCAAAAATTCTACAATACTCTCATATAACAAAATCGTCTAACTCCAAATCTAAAAAAGTTAGAAGCAAAAGTTGCAAAATTTAACCAAAAAAAAATTCTGATTAGAGTTCTGGAAAGTGCTCAAGAAACTCAACAAAAAAACCTCATAAAATAATCTTCTAAACCCAAACACAAAAAAGTTAGAGCCAATTGAAAAATTGCAAATTATTTTCCGCTAGAATTAACATTTAAAGGTTTTAAAACCACTGTTCGCATTACAACTCTTTTGTGTTTTAAGAAAACTTTATGATAACTTGTCACACTGCTTTTGCAATGTTTGGGATTTTAGAAGCTTTATGAAGAAGAAAAATTCGAATGTAATCGTTTTTAAGGTTCCGTTTCCATATGGAGGAACCTTATTGCTTTCGCTACGATGTCTGTCGGAATAAAATAAGAAAATGTTGTACCTAGGTCTATCTCAAGAACTAATTGACGTAGAAGGCTGGAATTTGCACACAGTGTCAGGTATAACCTCTAGTTAATCGGCAAATACCAATATTAACAATACATCGGCTGGTTTTGGAGTTATTCTTAATTTCGTGGAAAAAATATGTTCATTCGCACAAAAAAACTGTTTATTTTTAGATTTACAAAAAATACATGATTGTAATCCTTTCTTGTAGATCATCTTCGTAGCTATATATGTGCTACCTATATATGTGAAGACTGTTATGTCGAAATGTTAATATTTTAGAAGATATTTACAAAAAAACTCAATTACCACATAAAATACGCCACAATTGGAACTTCCATTCCAATCCCAATGCATACCCATCTCATACACCATTGTCAATGTTACCACACCCACACGGCCATACGCATACCAACCATATTGGTGTTTGGATCACAAACCAGTAAGAATAGACCGTCGACTCCTCCCACATAACGGACTTTGCCAACAAGCTGCCGGCCGGCGGGCCCAGGATTTTTCATGTATTGGTGCTGTACAAAATCAAAGGAGCGCCATTAACGCACTCATACTTGAAAATCCTAGGCCCATGGTATAGCATGGAAAATCATTGCCCCCATTAATTTTGACATTTACACGTATTCACAGACAGGGATATTTTTTTCCGGGGGAATCGGGTATGTGCACGGGAAGTCGGCGGTCTATTCTTACTGGTTTGTGGTTTGGATGAACACGATCTAACTACACCACCCACGCGCAAGCAAACCGAGAGAATTACTCCGAAAATGGCGTGGCTTGTGTGTTTATCGCTCTCGATCTCGATGTATTATGATCAGTGTTGCCAGAAATTTTCTAAGAGAATATGCGAAATTAAGAAAAAAAATACGCTAAATTGTATGGAGGAATTAAACAAAATATGCTAACGTTTAAAAACAACTTTTTTATTACAAAAAAATGGAACAAAAAGCGAATTCAGTATTTTGTAATGAAATTTACATTTAGTTATTTAAAAGCACGTCAATTGGGTACAGAACTAAAGTCCGTATGACTCTACATTTTTCTCTCAATTTTTCCTCATTTTTATCACATTAGATCATGCTAAAAAATCAGCTGCTTGTAAAAGAGGCAAAAAGTGTAGGTATGTATTATGAAAGGGGTAGTAATTGTTTGCAAAGGAATACACATTTTCAAACGAATTTATTTTCAAAAAGTTAGACTTCAAAGTAACGGGAGGAGAAATAATGCCAAATAATGTTAAAAAAAAAAAAAAAAAAAATAGGCGGCGCAACAGGCGGTAGACACCCAAGGCCTAGCTTCTCGCAACCATTCGTTTTGTGTGAGTTTCTATTTTTGGAACGAATGGAAGGGACCTACAATTTTATGCCGAGTCCGAACGGCTGAATTGAGAAGCTTTTTCAGGACAGTCATACTCTCGGATGTTTGTCAGACGTTCGCGAGAGGTGGCGCAGTAGAAAAAACCTTAAGATGTAATTTGTGTTTTTCCGGGGATCGAACCTGGGATCCCTCGCACAGTAGTCCAGCACACTAACCACTGCGCTACTGCGCTACTGCGCCCCAAATAATGTTAAAATGTAAAAAAAAAAACTTACATGTGAAAAATATAATTTGAATACATTTTCAATGCATTTTTTATATACATTAATAAAGTTGTTGTGTACGCACTCACACCTATGTCCTATCGGGAATTTTCTTTCTAATTTTTCGTACGGTTCTAGTTTCATTTTAAATGTGTGAAATATGCAAACAAAAAATCTAGTGTCATACGGGCTTAAGGTCCTCATCGTCCCCGTCTTCGTCATTGTACTCAGAGGTAAGAGAGACTGAGATTCCCATCTTCGACCTATTTACAGTAATTTGCCTACAAGCTAAATTTTACGCTCCCAAAAAGTTTAGGTGCGCTAGTATTGTTGCATAGAAATTCGTATTGACAAACGTCAAAAATCCTCTCCACCAACACATTCGCACCTAATCTTTTTACACGGATAGGAACTGATGTACACAGATAGGAAAACAAAATGGCGGATTCCTGGCAAAAATTGAGGGGCCCAGCGGCAAGAGGGTTCGGAGATGGGTATCTCAGTCTACCTTACCTCTGATTGTACTGATATTTTGCCGAGTATTTATTTTTTAATCAACAATTTTCTTGTAGTACCTAACAATTAAAAAAACTGTCAGACATTTGACAATTGACAGCGGATTTGAAATTTGTCGAACTATTTGGCATTTTGGTATTATGCTTGCTATTACTATTCCCATTTATGTTTTGATTTCTTTAAAAGAAGTTACTTTAATTCCGAATAAATTTCATTAGCTGGATGATTCAGCTAATATTGGTAATAAATTAGCAAATTCTTCTCGTTTATCACACATTTGAAATACGTACCTACTTTTTTACTACTCCAATTATTAATTATTGTTGTAGTGGTCTGTTGTAGCCCTTAGGGAACTAAAGCCCATCACCAATAATTGAAAAACAAAAACGTCATCATACTGTAATTTATGGAAAAGAAAATGCATCTGTTATTTTGCATATAGTTTAGGTACTATAAAAGCGTTGAGTAACTTTTTTCGTAAATTTCTCTCACTGTGAGAGAATTATTCATCCCCAGCACCGTCATTTTAAGAGTCTTTTCCATTTTTACAACAAAAGTAAAGGAATATACCTCTAGGTACTATTGAGAAGCTTTGATTTCATTCAATTGAATAATTATTGTCATCATAATTCAGTAATATAATGCCAAATACAGAAAATTTTGATGGCTACATATACCACGAATATGTTCATGATGGGTATAAAGTTTTTAATTTTTTTTTTATGTTGAATGTTGAAAATATGCTAGATTGCATATAGCATATTTTATTTATACTAATATGCAATTTAAGGTTTAAATATGCTAGATCTAGCATAAAAAATGCTAAAATGGCACCACTGATTATGATGCGTTGTTGGATTGCATGGGGAGATTTCGTGTTGGATATGAGTGGAATGTCGTGGCTGGCAGTGGTGGTTGCTGTGGGAGAAAATTATTTTTGTTGGAGAGGTAGGAGTAGGAGGCGGATCTTAAGTGAGAGACACAATTCGTATAGGATTTTTGCATACGAGATTTGCTTGAGTAGAAATACCTTTTGTGAGGTTTGATGGGAGAGCATGGTCCATGGTCCATGGTGAATATTTTTTGATGTGCATCTCGGTCTTGGTCTCGGTTCGATCGATGTCATGGAGGATGGAGGGTTGTGCTCTGGCCTCTATCCCCACCCCACGATCATCGCATTGTTTCATATTCGTTGTATCGTGTTCGTGTATGCATTTTTGTTGCACGTGTGCTCTCTCTCTCTGTACATTTGTATTACTATTACGAGTTGGGTGGGGCCGATGATTTTGCAATGAAATATCTTGCTCGCATTTTTAGGCCAGTAAAGGTATGTATATAGGTACTACATAGTTAGTTTTCGAAGATCCAAGTAAACATAGGTCGAAACTAACGAGTGACGACCACCGACGCTCGTTAAGGAACAATACCTTAACTTCGGTGCGCGAGTGACACTTGCACTTGGCCGGTTTTTTTTTCTAAGTTTTCCTAAAACACAAAAGAGTTGTAATCCGAACTGTGGTTTTAAAACCTTTAAATGTTAATTCTAGCGGAAAATAATTTGCAATCTTACATTTGGCTCT
Source organism: Cheilosia scutellata (assembly GCA_955612985.1). Classification (NCBI taxonomy): domain Eukaryota; kingdom Metazoa; phylum Arthropoda; class Insecta; order Diptera; family Syrphidae; genus Cheilosia; species Cheilosia scutellata. The sequence continues at coordinate 26,824,527 of OY015312.1, read as the reverse complement.
AACTTTTTTGTGTTTGGGTTTAGAAAATGATTTCATAAGGACTACCGAGGTCGCTGCCTCCTGCTCTGATCAGATATTTTGTAGAGTTTCTTGAGCACTTTCCAGAACTCTAATCAGAACTCTTCGGAACTCCTAAACATTTTTTTCTCAATTTTTGAAAATTTTCACTGTTCTATAACTTTTTTGTTTTTGTTCCGAAAAAAAATTCTTGTTTAGGGAACTCAAGAACTCTTGGTTTAGTGCATGAATTTTGTAAAAAAAAATGGCTTATTTTGGAAAAAAAATTGTTTTTTGCTATAATTTGGGGTTTTTTTTTAACTATCAGGAACTCCAGAACTATGTTAGGTAATTCTATACAAAAAAAAAAAAGAAAAATTCAAAATTTTTGTAAATGGGGTGCATCGTGAACTTAGCACCCCACATAAAAAAAATAAAAAAAAAAATACTAAATGAACAGAACTTTTAAAAATTTTTATCAGGAACTCTAGAACTCTTGTCCAGCTATCCAGAACTCTAAAAAAATATATACTTTTCAAACTTTGGGGTGCTAATTGGTACATCATGTCGAACTTGAGAGTTCGACCGGATCACAGGTATATTGCTTTCCAAATCGAATGCGAAATTATTACTTTCTAGGAGAAAAGGAATTCGCGAAAAATTACCTGGGTACGCTTTAGAGAGGAGCGGTATACAAGTCTGTCAACTCAAAACTACTCCCAAAGTCAGAGCAGGACTAAAAGTGTACATGGTGCTGCTCAGAATATGGTACCTTCACCAGATGCTTTGAACTGACGTGTCTGACCTCCTGTGATCGCCAGTTCCATGGAAGAATCCAGAGCTGCAGAGACTATCGCCGGAAAAGATCTGTTTTATCGATACGGTTATGATAATAACTTTCTAGCCTATGCATCGGTTGTTTAATGGAAACGACTCTCGCGAAAGTTGTTGACTGCCTTCTGCACTAATATCCTATGTATGAACGAACTGTCTCGTCTACATGGGAGCTTTCCCGAGTTCGACTAGCTCGGCTTTAGATGATCTGCTTAATTTACCTCCCCTTGATACTTTTTAAGGGTATACTATAAAAGCAATCTACTGTCTTAGGCGCGTGAATCTTATCTGGATATTCGATGACCCCGCGCGATACCTATCCTATGACCCTGGTTCCATGGATATGCTGTCTGATGCAATAATGACACCAGAATTTCGGCTGCTGTGCAAATTTAGAGTCAAGATTCCTTGCGCGTTTAGCTCCGGGCTTCAGGTAGACTCTGGGATGAAGTTAAATCTATTCGGATGACTCTTAAGCTAGTCAACGGTAAAGTTATGATGTGTTCATCTAAACTTCACTAGACTTCACTCCTCTTTAACCAAGAATCCCACTGATTTCAAACTCGGCTATCCTAATAGTTCCAAAATATTTTATTGTTAGGAAGGGGAGGTCGGAGTATCTGCGGCTGTAGCGACAGTCAGGCTGTATTTAATGCATTGTTCAACCCAAACCCATTCCGAAATAGTTGAGGTATTCAAAAACTTTTTGAATTCGGTGTCAAGGCTGAACTATTTGACTCTTGTCTGGGTCCAAGCTTAAAATTGGAGTTCTCCAATGAGAGTGCTAAGCAAAGGCTCCGAGGATGATTTATGATTGGGACCGAACCTGCGATAGGGCTTTCTGCGACTTCGGTCCATTGACGGTTTTGGTTCTTACGAACACAATAATTATGTACGGCTCTCCAGACTAAATTCAAATATCCGCAGATTGGATCTCGTTTCATTGCTTAGTCATCTTTAGATTCAAAAGGAAGCTTTAGGTTTGCCTATTTAACTTCTAGAATTTATGATTGGGAACTCTCTATTCCGGCTCCCTGTTGTCCAAGCTTATACTCTAGTGGTTGAGTATAGTGCTTGCTTCTCCAGACTTTTTGTCAGTCACAGTGGTGGACCTAAAGGACATTAGTCCTTCAAAGTAAGATACTAAAGCATACTTCATTAACATAACGAAGATGTGCATCCGCACTTCGTGTGGACAAAGCCGTGCGTGTGCGTAGAATAAGCTGTGTTAAAGAATGCTGTCTTGGCAGTTGGCGCCTCTACTTTGGATGCAAAATTCTGTGGTTAGCTATCCTCATGCAGAATGTGTTATTTAGACAGACAATCTCTCATCTCTTGGCAAAATAAATAAAGTTTCTGTTGACACTTTCGAAAGCATTTTGAAAATCTGTGCGTTTGAATTCATATAGATTGGCAAACTACATTACGATTACATAAGAGTTATGCAGCTTAAACAAAAATGCAATAAAATAATTGACATCGTATATCGTGGCCACTAAATGGGACCCTTATTTTACACCAGTTTAGACTTTACAAAAACCTGTGATTACATTTACATTTCTGCTAAAAAGTATACTAAGTGCTGCGTAATGCAGGGATTAACACTTTATATAGTTAAGCACACACTGAAATACCTCTTCATAATCAGTTATCCCTTCGTCGAAGTTCCTGATATAGCCTCCATGACTCTTTCGCTTCTCTTCCATTTCGTGTTGCATCCTAGCTCGATGCTCGTACTTATTTTTCAAATCGACTACTGCGTAAATAGGCTCATCCTGTTGATTAGGCTGCACATCTTCACCTATTTCGCTATCATCGCCATTGTATGGCGAATCATTTCTTCTTCCTGCCGATGAATAAGATCCGGCCGCCGACGACGATGACGAACATCCCTGTTCATTTTTCCGACGATGTCTCAAAAATGGACTGCTAACTTCCGTTCGTATTGTTGTGCTCAAATGAAGGTTTTTCACCTCCCGATCATCCGATTTGTTCCGGCTGTCATTTATTATAACACCACTTGATCCTCGTAGGCTCAGACGTTGAATTTGATCCTCAATTGTTGTACTCCTGCAAAAAAAAAACCAACACACTCACATTAGATAACTTTACATAGCACTTCCCCAGATTCTTCATATACTTTAAGTGATTTCTTCTTTGTACATAGAGAAGAATTAAATAGTCCTTTTTATAAAATTCCATTGTCACAACAAATCATTCAAAAGAAATAAGAAACTCCAATAGAAACTTCTGGACGATATAGTTTAGAACAAAGTATCTCAACAAGTGGACACCGGAATACCTACTAAAGTTAGTGTAAAAATGTATCAGTCGTAGCGTCGCTGCATTCTTGGCGTCATAAAAGATTCTTTTTATTTTGTCAAAAGGGAAACAATTCAAAAATAGATTTAATGACTTCCAGTTCCAAAAGGGAGGAAGAACCATTTTATATTGTTGATCGTTGGTTTTTTTTTTTTTTTTGTATATACCTAGTGTTCCTGTTGGTTTACTATTTATTTATTTTTTTTTATTTTTAGACAATAGGAAAGAACAACAACACACATATGTTGCATTCTTTATCGTTCAGCAACGGCAGCAAACAAAGAAGAAGATTCCTCCGTGTTAAAGGAAGTGGTAGTCGTTTATGCTCGACAATCATCGTTTGGGCGACATTGGTTGAGGAAGTATCTGTCTGTGCATTGTCTATTGGCAAGAGAGACATTTGTTGCTGACTTCTCAATTCAAAGTATTTTTAGAACCGTTTCAATTGAGTGTACGTGCAATGTGCTCGTTGTTAGTGAACTTACTCAATAGTATTCTCCCTTTGTAAAGGAAAGAGTTTTTTTTTTTCTCGAAATGTGTGGTAGGTACTTTTTGCGCTTTGGGAAACAGGTACCTAGGCACTTGAGATTGAAAACCGTTTACCCATTGCGAAATTAAACTTGTGTATAAAGAAATATTTTTCTAATGGATTTTTGGATCCATTACGTGTATTATATGTCGGGGGTGAGGTGGTTGTGTATCTAAATAAATGCAAAAAAAATATTTTTTTTTTTTTTTCACTGCCACATCTCACGGAAATATAATTACATTTATGTATCTGTAAAACGAATGTGAACTAACTGCTTAATTTAACGTTGATAGAGAATAATATTACAATTTGGTCATTCATTGGTCATTACTAATTACTCGGGCGTCTACTCAAGAGTGACAAGCTCAACTCGACAAGACAAATTTGACGATAGGCAATATGGTCCAAGAAACAACGCCAAAATCAGTTTGGAAATAACGCCCAAAAAAATATCGTACAATTTGTTGTTGCAAAATTATTCTATGTACATTTTTTGTGTGTTATTTCCTCGGCGGGGTTTTTAAGACAAGTAATGACGCCCACAATAATAAATGGAAAATTGGAAATAAATAAACCTTGGAATATACCTATCTAAACAACGTATCTATCACTGTTTGAGCAACAGACACCCCAAGCAAGGGGGTTGCAGGGGGGGCATTTTTGTCCCCCATACGTATTAAACTGCAAATGATTTTTGAACTTTATTTCTATCTTTTTTTTTATTTTCGGGCATTAATTAATTAAAATTAGTAACACGGCATGTAGCAAGCCATATACGTATGTAGCACTGACGTAATTTTTACGTCAGCGTATGGTCCCAATGGGAACGACGTTAGGCAATAACGCCCAAAAAAAATACTCGTACAATTTGTTGTTGCAAAATTTTTCGTCGTTTTGGGTGTTATTTCCTTTCCAGGGTTCGTTTTTTTGTGACAAGCAGTAAAGCCCAAACCCCTACAAAGGTTTTCTTTTGCATTTTGGAGTAGGTGGGTGTTTGTACTACAAAAAACACCTTCAACATATCAGACTTCGCATCACATACTACAAATCTGACAGTAACCCAAAGAAGGGGGAATACGTATTAAACTGCAAATTATGTTTGGGCTTTATTTCCATCTTATTGTTTATTTTTGGGCACTATGTATTTTTTTTTTGCGTTATTTCCAAATCGATTTGGGGGCCATTTCCTTGGGCGTTATTGCCTAATGCCAATAGGGACATGACTTGTGCAAGCTCTCTTTGTCTCTTTGACGTCAGAGCTACATACATACATTACATACGTATGTGGCTTGCTACATGCCGTATACTAGCACCTTTATGAATTTGTTGTGCCGTTATTTCCAAATCAATTTGGCCGTTATTGCTAAACGCCGTCAAATTGATGTACCAAAATAAAAAAAAAATAGGTGTCGCAAGACCCCTAAGGCCTAGCTTCTCGCAACCATTCGTTTGTGTGGGTTTCTATTTTTGGGACGAATGGAAGGAACCTACAAACGGCTGAATTGAGAAGCTTTTTCAGGACAGTCATACTCTGGGCTGTTTGTCAGACGTTCGCGAGAGGTGGCGCAGTAGAAAAAACCTTAAAATGTAATTTGTGATTTTCCGGGGATCGAACCTGGGATCCCTCGCACAGTAGTCCAGCACACTAACCACTGCGCCCACCAAAATACTGATAATAAAAACCTGAACTGCACTAGCTAGCAACTGAGAGAAACCAGCTGTCATGGTATTCGATTATTAGATGGCTCCGGGAGTGGTGGTATTCTGGAACTTCTGCTAAAGTGCTAAGTAGTTCAAAACTCACCATTTATTTTTACTACGGCAGATCCTGAAGAAAGACCTAAATGTCCAGATCAGTACCCATTGATTTTAATGCCGTATATATGACAGAGTTATATAGGTAGAGTTATATAAAGCTATATCTGGTTTTAGTATATTTTCCAAACTCACCGGAACCTACAATGTCAAAAATGTATATAGACAAGATGATGCGCTGTCGTGTAACGACGATATGACATTATCTCGTGATTGCTCACATTTCAAAATAGCTATATCAAGGTAATAAATACAACTACATCACTTGAAAAGATAAAACTCACCTTTCACTATCTGCCTCCTCCTGAGTCTCCTGATTTTTGTTTCCACTAAAACCTTCACTTCCACTATCCAAAAAGTTCTCAAAATCAAAACTTCTATTCGAATTTATATCCCTTGGAACACCACACACTTGCACTTTATCCGCAACCATTTTCGAATTTTCGGTCTTCATGAAATTTAAAATTTCATGCATTTTTCTGTTGATGACACCTTTGTGACAGTTTTCGCCATCACTCTTGTACTGTAATCCCTTAAATCCAGTCAAATTCACTGCTGCCGTCGTCTTTGTCGTCACCGCCTGTTGAGCTAATCCTGTATCACACGTTCCGGCATGAAGCGTTGAGCTTAGTTCCACGTCTGACGCGCTACCGCAAAACATTCGATTTATCCGAGAGACTGCATTTGACTGATTCTGTTGGATGTGAAGCTGATTCTCGTGTAAACAGAAGTTATTCGTCCTACAAAAATAGAAATAAATGAAAACCCCGAGTGAGATGATAATTACAGGAGCATGAATTCTGCCTGCAGCTAATTTGTTATTCTTTCACTTTTAATGTATCTTGCGCCACTGGTAATGGAAATGCTCTAAAATACAAGTGAATGGGGGACTAAACGTGAAGGGATTTTTATTTTTTTTATGGGAGTGTTGGATTCAAGGCTAAACTCGGGCATGAACAAAGGGAGCTTGTGCAGATGACGCAAAGTGATTTCAATTATTTTCTCTGATTTATTTATAGCACCGCTGGAGGTTATCCAAACATATTTTGTTTTCTATCTTACCTTTCGTTGATATCATAAAGGGAGCACCCAGTTCTGGAGAATGCCCGAAGGTCAGTTTCCGAAAGTCCAGTCCTATTCAGAATCCTAGCAGTGCCGTGGGCAATAGGAATATGTACTGCTTTATTCTTCTTAGCTCGGACTAGTGAACTGCAGCTGTGACTGGTTTGTAATGGTTTCTTTGGAATTATTCCTCCAAATCTGTCTTTCTTTTTGCTGCTGGATGAGCCAATCGACAAGCTGTCCACTAGAGCTGTTATCCACTCCATATAGGTTTTGTTGTCGTCACAACGCTAATTTGGAATTGTGTATAAGTGAGGCACTTAGGTGTAGGTACTTTTAAAACTTACAAATATATACACACTCTCCGAGGTCGTTTGGATGGCAAAACGATATCCTCCCAAGGGACGAACTATTGTGCCTGGTACTAAATTCAAAGCATCTTTGAATGAGACCAGCTTCTTGTCGTAGTCTTCCTTTGATGGATAGGAAAGCAAGAGTTGGTTTTGAAGAACAAACCACATCTTACGCCAGCCTCCGACTTTCTATAAACAAGTGGAAATAAATAATTGCTTTTTTTTTTTTTTGTATATGTTATTTTTTTGCTTACTGTTCTCTTTTTCTTCAGATAGCCAAACAATTTGACTTGACTGGGATGCAAACTTGTTTGTTCGTCAGCAATGCTGGTACCGCTCTTTAATTTTACGAACTTTTGCATCGTAAACATAAAAAGTGGTGTTTGGATGCTAACAAAAAAAAAAAAAAACGTGGATATACTCTTACTCGTAGTACTTTTGAATAATAAATTAGTGTTTCTTAAATTGGCTCATGAACATATTGTTTCGACTACACTCGTACGAGTACCTATGTAAGATCACACAGAATTCTTCGTGGACCAATCGTTGACGCTACAGACAGGAAGGGAGGAAGACCAAAGGATAAGTGATACTCCTCACTGGCGACTCGGTACTGACTTGGTTCTGCCAGACTGAAAATCAGACCGCACTTAAAGGTTTGTAAACGCCTGTGTGGAAACTGGGATGAAACGTGAACAGATCTCAATTGTAGAACGTCTTCAAAACAAAAGTGTGTAAAAGTCAGCCATGGAAAGTAATGAGGTATAAAAATGTACGCCTCTAAGAAGGTTCAAAAATTGATAGATTCACTAGTTGAGTTTTCAAATTCGTATATATTGAGAACCATGCTACCGAGTATAAATTTGGTGAGGTGAACTTTTTAAAGCTTAGTAAATGCTCCAAGCTTGACGTTTTTGGCTCAATTGGTTCCGATGTTAGAGGGAAGTCGAAAACAACTACAGTTGGTTCTTGTAAAAAGGGTTTGTGCCTTTACTAGAGAACTTGGCTGGGCACTACCATGTCCGTTGATCCACAGCGACAAACATTAATATTGTCCAATTTATAATATGAATATAAGAGAATCAAACATGACTCTCTGTTGCATACCCTAAATGGTTCAAAGGCTACGCTCAGGCATACGCGGATGATGTTGCCTTCCATACTGTTTATAAAGACTGTTTGTGCTAACGTACAGATGACCCTATATTTATGGTCGATATATGTTTCACTAAGAATGGGCTTTTGGTCTATCCTTTGAAAACTGAGGAGACGGAGACGGAGGATTTTAACCGGACTGACTCAGCCAGTGCTAAAAGGCGTCAGTCTTCAGATCTCCAATGAAGCCAAATATCTGGGAGTGATCCCGGAAAAGAAACTTCCTTGGGCAAAGCATGTCAAGTCAAAGACATCCATGGCGCTATCAGTTTTCTGGCAGTCTAAGTGTGATTACGGTAAGTAAGATGTGAGCTTATCTGCGAAAAAGGTCCTTATGGCTATGATAAAGCCTCTTATAGGTTTAGAGGTCTTTCGCGAAAGTATGTGACTGACTTCTGTACAAAACTCCAAAGAACGGTCTGTTTTCGTTGATGCACGGGTGCTTTCCCGAGTTCGCCGGGATCTGCTTGATTTACCTAAACTTGATACCTTTATCATGAGTTTATTGCAGTTTCAAAGACCTTGCCCGACACTTATCATACAACACCAATTCCATATGGATATTCCGTCAGATGCAATGACACCGGAACTTGGGCTTTTGTGTAAACTTAGAGTCAACTTTCCTCGTGTTCAGGAATGGCTTCAGGCAGAGTCTGAGTCTGGTTTGAATTTCTACGGATAGCTCTGAAACTTGCTAAGGGGCCGGCCGGTGCTGATGTCTTCAGGGAAATCGACAATCTTATGCTATCCTAATGGCTAAAGAGTATATTGGTAGGCTGGGTCTGTGGCGACAGTTAAGCTGCGCTTAATGCCTTCCTCAACGCTGTTACCCGTTCCAAAATAGTTCGGGTCGCAAAGCAAGACTGGACTCTTTGAATCTTGTCTGGGTTCCAGATTGCGGGAAATAAGATAACCGATGAGATAGCTAAGCAAGGCTCAATGAATAATTTCTCGGGACCAGAACTTGGGCTGGGTCTTCCGTGTTCCGTCCTCAGTCAGGGCCTCCATTGGCGAATGAGTTTTTAATGATCACAATCGTTAAATATAGCAAGGCTCTAGGATTTTGGCAGACTTAACGCATGCTCTCGAAAATCAGTAAGAAGTCTGTGGCATAGGCACCTGCTGTCTCTCAGCAGAAAAGACTGATGACAACTTATTGGCGTTTATTATGAGACACTTTGCTTTTGCTAAGTATCTTAGTGTGCTAGGCCTTAGTGATACCACTGCCCATGGAGAGAGCGACTATATTTCGGATCATTCCTTTATTATTGTCCTGCCTTTGCTCGGATCAGGTGGCAGATGGAATCCCGGTCGGGGATTCATTGGCATGATTCAGCTTTAGCTCGTCCTGGAAAGGTACAAACCATGAACATTTTTATCAATCCCACCGATCGAACATGGTAAGTCTCTTTCAAAGATTTTAAAAATTAAACTTGCACCTACTATAGTCTCTGTGAACGGTAGCGATAAGGATGGATGGATCTTTTGAGCCCTACACTTAAAACTTCTGCACTACATCTTGTAACAAATTTTCGAGAAGTTCAAACCTCTAACTTACTCAAGCACAGCTTACTCCTTTAAATGAAAAATGTATCCTATTTGCAAATCATTAAGAGACACCCGGAAACCCAGCAAATGTTGTTATTGTATCCACTGTTAGAAGTTATTTCCGTTAATACCAAACACCGCTAGGAATTATTTTTAGTACACGCTTTTAGAAACTTTGGTTATCCTTTAATTTGTATTTGCATATACCTATACGTTATGTATATATTTCCGTATAATTCACAGATCACTTTTGTGCTTTTTTATTGCTCAATATCATTCCAGTTATAATCTTTCGACAATTGAATGCCGCACAATTTGTATATTCGAAATATTTAATTATCTCGCGGAGTTTCAATTTGTTTATTTTTGCAAGTACCTAATTACCATCGCTGTGATACTAACTTTAATGCGCACTAGCTGGAGTACAACAATGCTTTGTCAGTGTAACCAATTCGCGTTTCTCATGAACCGTTCCGCCCGTGTAGACTCGCAACCATCTCCAGTCCACACAATAAACAGTGACGCTATAGGTACTACCAATTCAAACCGCACAATGTAAAAATGTTTAAATAATAGGTATACCTACCTACATAATTTGCATAGAGAGCAATTTTTTTCATATGCAATCAACACAAAACCAGGAAAAGCTAACGACACTTTCTTTTGGAACCGGAATGTTAACTTAATTTTCAGGGAAGTAGTAATTAGAAAGCAAGATAAAGCTCGCCAGACACTAATTGCATGTTACGAAATTAATTATGAGCAGCGCGCTCTTCGCAACAGATCTCAAGGACCTGACACATCTTCTCAATTACCTAAGTCACCAACACTCCGCGAAATAGAAGCGATCGCCACGCTTTTCGAATATGAGAACAGTTTGACCGCGTTTACCTTATAGGCATGCGAAATTTGAAATTCTTTTCGAAAACCAAGGAAATACTAAAGTCGCACGTACTATTAACTGAAACCTTTGCTGATGTATTCACCTGTTATGTGTCTTCTTTGCGAATGGCGTCAACACTGAGGGCACTATAAAAATATCTACACGCTTGGAACCGTAGCACTATACCTACCTCCATAAAAATGCATGGGGAGCGGTGGCCTCAAAATTGTCGTCGCCGTTTCCCAAGTTGATTTTTGTTTTTTTTTTTAAATTAACAAAATATGGGATCAAAAAGAGAAGAACAATGCAGTAGCAGTAGCTAGTATGGTAGAAGCGATCACTCTGCAGGGAATCACGGTCTACTACTTTCGTTTGTGGGCACTTCGGATTGCGCACCCAACCATAGAATGCGGTAGATACTTGTTGTGTGGTGGAACCGAATTTTTTGTGTTTTGCGTAATGATGATGACTGCAGGTATCAGCACAGCCACAGGTACAGATATAGACTATACTGTGATGTCTTTTGTTAGGAGAAGAGTTTTCATTTACTTGCGGTGAGCGTAATCGTAGCAATAAAACCATTCGTTATTTTATTTATACAAAAATTAAGTTTGTTTGGTGAAATTTCATGAAATCTTGGTGTCTATGGAAGGCCCAGTGCATGGCATGCAATATGCGATGCGTATCCCATAATGAATGTCTTCAAATGGAAAATGTCTGCAAAATAGCTACCATTTGAATAAAATTTCTAAATCGTTTTAGTAGAGCAGTCCGATTGAGGACAAAATATAGTTGGTATTCGGCCGGCGCGGCGTGGCAGAAGTTGGAAATTTACTTGGACCGATTAGTTGTTTGTAGGCCCGAGGTGGGAGTAGGTCTAGGTATAGCAAAGTTCATATAGTGCACACAAATAAGGCTTTTTTAGTTTCCGTAGGTATATGGTATATCACACAAACACAAATCACTAGTGCTTTCTAAATGCATTCGTTGTAATGCATCTTAAATAATCAGTTCACGGCATTCTCACAGCTAATAATGTTTATGTATTCGAGGGTGGTATGCTCATGAACAGTTTTGCACGTAATACAGCACGCACGCATATAGATACGAACATTAGAGTAGCTGCTAATTAATGACGAATATTGTAATAATCATAAATTGTAGCCCCATCACACTATAGTAATTGTGTGCATGGTCGTATATGGATACCTAATATGCAGATGCATAATTATACAAATTTGAAATGTTGTGTGAAAAAAAAATCTAAACACAAAAGCTATATTTTGATGAAATAGGTGGTGGGATGACATAATGTCCACGGAAATAATGTCCATGGTCCATGGACATTATGTCTTATTAACAAACAGTGATAATGTCAATGGGTAAAATGTCTATTTTAAAATTTCGTTATTGGATATAATGTCTGTGGACATTATTAATTTCCGTTTCAAACGGATCGAATGTCATAATGTCCATCAATGCTTGGTGGAATTCATTAGACGAATGTGTAAACTATATTATTAATACATATAATAATTATGTATTAACGAAAAATTAAAAAAATTAAAAGAAAATTGTCGATCAATTTAAGACAATCTGCCTATACAATAAGGACCGAACTAGGTAGGCACTTTGAGTTTCTCACTAAAATCTTATTTTTGAAATATGGTGCTCTTTGTAGGGGGCAGAACCTATTGGAGTGTATAGCGTCTAAGAAGAAACCTTCCCCCATAAAATCTACGCTTTACAAGGATGGAACTTTAGGAAGTTTCAACAATAATGTATGGGCTATTTTTATTATGTACATTAATCCTCTAGGAGTGAAAAAGGGGTGCAACACTTTTTATTTTGATTTTGCGTCAATTACCTTCTAATTTTATTCATAAATCTAAATCAATACAGAAAAGCTTGAAATCGTTTTTGGCCAATAGTTCGTCGAGTATTTTTAGCTATCACTTATCCTTGTACCTTGCCCAGATGCTGAGCTACAATTAATTTAAAACAGATTTTATAATCCGTCCCCGCAGCTGTGCCTGAAGAAGTCACAGAATAACCCGTAATATCGCCTAAACGACGCGACGTGCCATGCAATTGGGCATCAATAGGCGGTATTTACAAACTCTCTGTAAATACTGTTGAAAGACTGTAAAAAGTTCCTTAACTAAGTGCGCACAGTGCATCAGCTGTTAGCTGTTGTCCACCAAACGCGTGTTATACCTTATCATCCTAAAGATCGACCAAATCATCATGAGAGACGAGGCTTATTTCTATCTTTTGTTTTGGAGTATTTTGAAGTCACGAGTCTATGTCAACTAGCCTTAAGGTGCTAGTGCACGGCCACATAGGTACGTATTTAGCACTGACGTCATTTTGACGTCAGCGTATGGTCCCTATGGCTACATGCCGTGTACAAGCTCTCTTTGTGCACTCTCTGTTGACGTCAGAACTACATACGTATGTGGCTTGCTACATGCCGTGTACTAGCATCTTTAGACTCTTGAGTGATTGAGTGATTCTGGCTCTCGACTAAAAGGAAAAAAAATTTAAGTTACTAAATAAAAGTAAACCAAAAGCAAAACTAATGTTTATCATTCATAAAAAAAATACAGCCATAAACTTTTGGTGACAACTTTTGCGCCACTTAGGTACACATGTATACTTACACATCGGTCTAATATTGGTTTTGTATGGGTATCAGAACTACTATGGCCTTTTGCAATAGCAACCTAACGACGCACGTTAAAAAAAGTCCTATTACAATATATGGCTAAATTGATTCAGAATTTGATCTTGATTCAGAATGTATTATATAGTATATAATACTTTATGGGGTCTCCGGTGACTCTTTCTTGGCGTTATAAATGCAATGAGTAATGACTCTCTTGTGGAGAGTAAACGAAAATGTTTCAACTTCAACGAGGGTCAAAAAAATTACAATCTAAGAAGTGTAAGAGATTTTAGAATCAAAAGAGCGAGAACCATACGAGGATAAAGAATAATAATATACACCAGATTCAATAATGTTATACCAGAAATAAAAACCAACGATTTTAAGTGTTTTTATAATTAAAAGAAAAATTTTAAGAATACTTGTAGATAATAGATTAAAAACTAATGTAAGAGATATAAGAGACTGAACAAATTAATGCTCAAATGACAAGAAAATAAGGACATCGTTAAAACACACTATTTTATAAGCAAAATCTGTACATAAATGGATTATAGAGCTATGCATAAATAAAAAACACTCAAAGACGGCCGGTCATCAATAGGTCATCAACTAACATGTTCCGTTCGGAGATTATTATTGTTCTGTTTCATTTTTGTAAATATTTACACCATTTTAATTTTTTTTAAAACATTTATAAATAATATCATATCCAGCCAAATACCAGAGAGTGCGGGTGATGGCGAACTGATGGAAGTTTAAGCTGATACCGTAGTGCCATTGTAAAGCATTCACATGGAAACAGGACATTATTGTGTTTGTGAATATTGAGAATATCTGATTTTATTTAATCGCACGACGTACACAGGCTTCAGTCTCTTTGACTATAAACTGATGGGTATCATTATGTAGGTACCTTGCTCCGCTGTAGTTGTTGACCTATGACCGCGCAGCAAAAATACTTGCACAGCTTATACAATTTATTTGACCCACAAATACATTTTTCGCTGTAAAGGTGCTAGTACACGGTATGTAGCACGCCACATATATATGTGGCTCTGACGTAATTTTGACGTCAGCGTATGGAGCCAATGGCCTCATACGTATGAGGCACGATATGAGGCAATCGTGACACATACGCATTGTGTGGCCTTTCGACATTCCGTGTACTACCCTAGCACATACGATTTGTGCCAATACGCTAAATAATGTCGAGTGGTTACCTGCACGGTTCGTATGTATTTTTCAATGTAATTTCAGCATTTCAGTTTGTGTTTTGTACGAGCAGCGATAACTTAAATACACCCAAAGCAATAAAACAATTAGTACCTACAGTTCTAGTGCAAGACTGCAAACAGGGCAATAAAACTGCGGATAGCATCATCATAAACGAATAACCAACAGCCAACCGATATGTGCGCCCTTATGTAGCCACCGCGCTACATACGAAAAACGAAATGTGTGCCTTATGTGTACTCTATCTGGTGACGTCAGAGCCACATATATATGTGGCGCGCTACATACCGTGTACTAGCACCTTAAAACCACATAGTGCATTTCTTTTGACTGACTACGCAATGATTTGCGATGGATAAGGCACTCAGACAATTTCATTCACATGTTCCTGGATAGATGTATCCAGCATCCAGGTATTTACGAAGTTTATCAGAATGGAAACGACTATTGAGTTATAGTTTGGATCTCTGTTAAAATCGTTGAACGGGAAAAATCAAAAGCTTAATTGAATTCTGTTGAAAATCGCTGGAATTTAAAAAAAAAAAAAAACAGTGAAAATGGAAAGAGAGAATGGAAAATACTGGTGGAAGACTGAAGGATGGTTGTAATCCCCTGAATGGTTTTTAACTACATATTTTGCCCGCATGTGGAATGCTTCATTCGAAACTAGTGATATTTGTACGAATACCTACATTCTTAAAAATTGTGTGTAATAATGAGTATCTACCAGCTACCCAGAATAATGAATTATGGCTGGGTCTTCTGTTCGGTATACGCACTGCAAAAGAAGCCGTTCAGATATGACATAAGGGTGCGGGTCATAATTCTGCATTTCAAAATTCTGTATATTTACTTTTGAAAATATAAATATATAATATTATATAATATATAAAGTATGAACAAAATTCTGTATTTCAGACTTCATTCATTCATTTTCAAATGGTCCGCTTGTCCATTAAGTGGGTCGCGGGTGTAGGTTGCTCAAGTGGACCCTCCATAGCTCTCGATCCTCCGCCATCGACTCCAAATCATCAAGGGCAATCCCCATACGGGTAGAGGAGAGATTTTGGACTTGATCTAACCATCTCATCCTAGGTCTACCTAGAGGACGCCTGCCTGATGGTACGGATTCCATTAGCACGTCGTGGAATCCTGGTCGGGGACATGCGTTTAACATGACCAAACCACCGAACAGGCGTTCTGTAGACGACCATCACTTCAGATTTGTTCACGTTAACCTTCATCTCAGCTTCAACACAAACGGCTACAAACCGATCGAGTGCGCGCTGAAGTTCAGTCTGAGAGGACCCAAGGATGACCAAGTCATCAGCGAAACATTCTTCGCCAAGACTGCGCTGTAACATCCAGTCCATATAAGTAATGAAAAGGAGAGGAGACAAGACGCAACCCTGGCGAAGTCCAACGCCCACGGTGAAAGGTATTGATGTAACGCCGTTTATCCGAACACAGCTTTTACAGTTTGTGTAAAGAGATTGAATGGCTCTCAAGAGAGAACCGTCAATTCCATACTCCTGCAATACACTCCAGAGTTTACCTCGAGGGACTCGGTCCTATGCTTTCTCCAAATCTACGAAGCATGCGTAAACAGGTGTAGCATACTCCCAAGCCTTATCAAGCACCATTCTGAGAGTGAATAACTGGTCGGTTGTGCTTCTTCCGGGACGAAAACCGCACTGCTCATCTCCTAATCGTGCCTCGACCACATCTCTGCAACGCGTTTCCAGCACTTTGGCATAGACTTTACCGGGGAGACTTAAAAGTGATATACCCCTGTAATTGGAGCAATCCCTTTTATCCCCTTTCTTGAAAAGCGGCACAATCACCCCAATCTGCCAATCGCTGGAAGTTTCGCCACTTTAATGACATTTAACTCCCTCTTCACCTAAGGCCTTAAGCATTTCTGGCCGGATTTCATCCACTCCGGCAGATTTGCCAGCTTTTAGCGATTTGATCGCAAAAGTGACTTCCTCTACCGTGGGACTATTTTCCGCCCTGCTGAAGGCGATGGATCTGTCATCCTCAATGCCCTGGATTGGATTGAGCAATTCAGAAAAGTGCTCGCTCTATCTGCGCAAGATGTCCTCCTCATTAGAAAGAAGTGCACCATCTTTGGATTTGACTCCTTCAATGATGTTCCTCTAAGACGGCGGATGGTCTGCCAGAACACCTTGCTTGCAGATCTGTGATCACGGTCCAATTTCTCGCCGAACTCCTTCCAAGATTGTTCTTTGGCTGCTTTAACAGCCAATTTGCAAGTTCTTCGCGCCTCAATGTACCGGTTTCGAGAAGATGAGTCCCCCAAGTGAATCCACACCTTGAAAGCCTTCTTCTTCTCTCTGATGACTTCTTGAACTCCGGGCGTTTTAAACCACGCGGTTCTTTTCTCACCACCAGCCGCCACACCGAGCCGCTTCACTCCGCAAACATGTCCTGCAGAGGCAATGACTGCTGTTGAAAACAACTGTCATTCTTCCTCTATTCATTCAATGGAACATTTGGAATTTGGTCCGCAGTTCCAGAACCCCTTTGCTTTGTTGAGGAAACACTAACTATATCTAGTCGATATTTGACCGCCTCCTCAACAAGCTCCAGGTTTTTTCCTGTGAGCGAAGAGATGTTCCACGTGCCTATCCTAAGTCGATTCCGTTGTCGAGTAGCTGAAAGTCCACTTATGCCCCTATTGGTGCATAGCGCATCCACCCTCTGACCACCATAATGGTTTGCGAGACCATTGATGGGAAGCTCGTAGCCGTTTCGGGTTAAACCCGGCCGGCTGCCGAGCGTGACAAGCCGACCACCAGACGCTAGCAAACTGCCACCAAAGAACCAACGAGATTTCTTAATCGTTATCCTGCACGAGTTATAAAAAGGTTTTTTTTTCTAAGATTTGAAGGAGTGCGTTTGACAGGTAGATGTTTGACTTTTTCTGATGGATCAAAAAAACATCACTGTGATATTTGCCGATCAAGTTAGTTGGCGTTCACAGTAATTTATTCGTCTGATGTAGTTCTCGCAGTTTATAGTATGTATCTATCCTATATACTTTCTTGTATAGGTATGGGACACAGACACAGGATCCTAAGGTTCTATTCTTCGGCCATACACTCATCTCATCATATTTTGTAATTAAGTTGGTGCATGGTTCTTCCTTATACCAAGTCATCTCCCAACTGCTGTGGAAAGCTTGGCCGAAAGTCATCCGCTCCAGCAGCTCTATTGGACTTGAGTTTGGATATGCTGTCTCCATTATCTTGGCCGGTTGGACAGAAATTTGGACTATCATCGCCCACATGTATAATAGTCTGCAGAAGGAATCTACCCAATAGCAGTGTGTCAGGTAGATTATTAAAGTCTTAAATTGGCTAAATTTCCTGCTTCTGTTAACATTGTAGCCGCTTGACTACAACCTATCATACTACTCGCTTCACAGTTCCAGTCTAATTAATACACCATACAGTATGCACCCAGCGAATTTTCTAATTGCATCCAATCCAACTCACTGTACCATAGCATCGCTCATGCAGGGAAGTCGCCCATATAGTTGCTTGCTGAGTACCAATCCAAATTCTCCACACCAATGCATCTCAGCTACTTGTCATTCAGTTCAATATTCCAGTGTACAACATACCACGATGCA
The DNA here is from genome assembly GCA_955612985.1 of Cheilosia scutellata. NCBI lineage: Eukaryota > Metazoa > Arthropoda > Insecta > Diptera > Syrphidae > Cheilosia > Cheilosia scutellata. The sequence continues at coordinate 26,806,467 of OY015312.1, read as the reverse complement.
CCGCGCCAGCCATGCTGTATTTTAAACCTAAGCAATTGTTATACCCGCACTATGACACCGCGCTAAATACCGTCGCCGTCGCGCTGTTCCGTTGCTGAAGCAGAAATTCAAAAAAGTTTCGCTTCAATGATCGGTTGTACTTCCGTGTACAACCAATCGAAAAAAAAAAAGGAAAAATATATTCCAAAAAACTAAATTCATAAAAATCGATTACCATCTACCTAGAATAGCAAATGCAAATAAAAAACACAATCAACTTTTAGCTAAAACAAAACAAAAGTAATTTGCAATCCCTTCAACGCCGGCCGTCAACTGTTTTTCATGTCCTTGCAGGCTACCGTACACTGGAAGCCTATATACGCGGATTCATAGCTCTCATATGCCTAGTCATTTTTTAAAGGCGAATTTGTGTAGTGGATTTTTTTATTGTAAGGTTATGTGACTTTCAATCGCATATGCGGATCCCAAAAAAAAAAAAAATGGATATTGCCAAACTATGGGTCTGCCCACCCCACACTACATATATTGTAAATATTGGAAAAAAAAACACACACACACAGCTAAGGGTTAGCCAGCCTTTGTTGTAAAAAAGTAAAAATTCCTAAAAAGTGATTTCAACCATAACTGAAATTTCGTTCCAAACATTAAGCTGCATATTTTAATTGCATAAATATTTGCTGGGCAATATTTTTCTTTCTTGATTAGCCATTGTTGAGCTATTGCCTAATTCGTGTTCGGTATTTTCCTAGATTTATGCAAAAGACCTGCCGGAACCGCAACAGTCAGCTGGCTTGGGCTTTAATGGCCAAATAATTGTGCAATCAGTGCAATTTTATGGTTTGTTGTTTGTTTTGCATAATTTTGAATTAAATTTAGTAAAAGTAAAAAGTTTTCCATAGGAATTTGTCAGTTAACAAGACTGTTTCTGTTTCGAAATGTTTTAATGTGAAAGCCCAAACCTAATGAGGTGGTTGGGTGTTAGATTGGATGAATAGGGAAAACTCGGATTGGCCGCTATATATATATAATATACTATATTAGCGGTCAAATCAATTGAGGGACGCTACTGCAGAGGGAAAGTTCTACCAAAGGGTAAAACGAGCATGGGAATACAGTAGTAGATTCACAGTCGGTGCTGAGAATTTGGAAAGAACACTTCTGCAGACTGTTAACTGGCGGAGACAGCCAACAACCCGCTGTCAGGCAGAATGATCCGTCCACCCGACCTACACGAAGTGAGGATAGCAATATCCAAACTTAAGTCCAACAAAGCTGCTGGAGCGGACGGCCTTCCGGCCGAGCTTTTCAAAGCAGCGGGAGAGGGCTTGATAAGGAGCATGCACCAACTCGTCTGTAAAATTGGTCGGATGAAAGCATGCCCGACGAATGGAACCTCAGCATCGTGTGGCAAATCCCCAAGAAAGGAGATACTCTGAACTGCGCCAACTACAGAGGAATAAGTCTCCTGAATGTCGCGTATAAGATCTTGTCGGCTGAATATTGTGTGAACGGCTAAAACCTTTCGCCAACAACCTGATCGGCCCATATCAGTGTGGTTTTAGACCAGGAAAGTCAACCATCGACCAAATTTTCACTCACACTACGACAGATCTGGGAAAAAACCCAGGAATTTCAGATCGATACACACCATCTATTTATCGACTTTAAAGTACAGAATTTTCACCCTGCCTACAGAAATACAGAATTCAGACTAAAACATACAGAAATCTCAGATTCCAGTAAAAACCAAAAATACCTGTGGTGATGGTATATTCAGTTTGTCATTCCATTTGTAACGCCCATAAGGCGGCGTTGTAGGTATGACAAACTATATAATATTATTGATCAGCATCACTTTCTTAGTCGATCTAGCGATGTCCGTCTGTCTGTCCGTCTGTCCGCACGATTACGGCCGTAATTTAAGAGCTATCGACTTGAAATTTGGTACGTAAGCTTTTATCCACCAAACTGAGGCTAAGTTCGAAGATGAGCAAGATCGGATGAAAACTACTACTACCTTCCATACAAAAATATCAGATTTATAAAGCTTTTTATGTTAAAAATTAAATTTAAAAAGCTAAAGTAAAGATAGCAAGTTTAAACTTTGCACATATTGTTTTAATAATATTTAAAAAATTTTGACAAAAAATGAGCTTGGTCGAATAAAAAATACCCATAGTCGATAGCTCTTAAATTACGGCCGTAATCGTGCGGACAGACGGACAGACGGACAGACAGACGGACAGACAGACGGACATCGCTAGATCGACTAAGAAAGTGATGCTGATCAATAATATATATAGTTTGACATACCTACAACGCCTCCTTATGGGCGTTACAAATAGAATGACAAAGTGAATATACCCTCACCACAGTGTGGTACCGGGTATAAAAATGTTGTTGGTCTATTTTGTTGATCTAATATGAGCATCAAAATTTAATACGCCTTGTTTACGGAAAAATGCGGTGAAATTATGTGCATACATCAACCCCTGTGCTCAATTCCGGGTGAAATTGAATTCGTGCGGATTTCGAATTTTCGGTGCACCAAATATGCATTTTTGATTACCTTAAGTCGCATTGACTTTTGTTTTCCAATTACCTATTTCTTAATTGAAACAAATCAAGTCAGCTACTGATCACACAGAAAACTCGAAATCCGCACGAATTCAATTTCGGTCGGAATTCAGCACAGGAGTGATTATCTTTAAAATATTCAAAAAGGAATCGCGTCTATTACATCTTTTGAATGTTCACGTTGCATTTTGTTACCTTGAATACAACAAATTGCAGTAAGTACATATTAATATCTATTTTTCAACAAAGTTTATGTAGCATTTTCAATCGTATTTTAAATAATATTATGTAAGAATATGAAGTATTAAAAAGTATAAATGCATTTCAACCAATCAGAGAATTGCAAAATATTTACCAATTCAGACAACAATCAACGAACACAACCCATTAGTGACAAATAGCCGCTCTCAACGTTCAAGGATGAAAAATAATTCCTCCTTATTTACAACACCGCCATCTATGAATGAAATTTTTCAACTTTCCTATCTTCACTTTATTACTGCGTTAATTATAACCACTTTTATACCCACTTTTGGTTTTGCATGTAAAAGTAAAAGTGAGCTAGCTATAGATTGCCAAAAAAATACGCCTATCATCACAATTGTTTAGGGACAAACTGAAAGCTGGGGAGATCAAAATGGCATGTATCATAGCTGAACACAATCTGCCATTTCAAATAGCTGCCCATTTAAAGAGCTTAGTACAATCCGTTTGTCCAGATTCAAAAATAGCAACCGAGATAACATTTGAAAGGACAAAAGCACAGGCTATCATCACGAATGTCACCGGTCAAGCTGCAGAGAATGAATTAGTTGCTCTTTTGCAAAATAATACATTTTCACTCATAGTTGATGAGAGCACCGACAAATCAAAAACGAAACATTTAGCTCTAATTGCAAGGACTGCCGTAGATTTCCACATAAAAGATAATTTTTTATGTATATTACCCATTGTTGATGGAACTGCGACGTCCTTGCACAAACATGTAACAGCATTTTTTAAGTTAAAAAATATTCCATACCAGAAGAATATGGTTGGATATGCTTCGGATGGAGCAAATGTCATGTTCGGTGTATTACATTCAAAATAGTCCGAAGCGCATAGGCGACTATAAAGATTTTTAGTGTTTTGTTAATGTAATATGTAAAGCCTATAATAAGCTTCTACACCCCTGCCAGACAAGATGGCTTTCCTTACTTGAAGTTGTAAAAAGGCTAATAGAACAGTTGCCAGCAATTAAATTATACTTTCAAGGTGCAGTTTTCACTGATCGTTTACTATCAGCTCAGACAATATGTACTTGCTAAGTGCATTGAACCCACTACTGAATTATACCTTGAATTCCTTAGTTTTGCGTTGGTATATTTCACTGACCTAAGCAAAGAAATGCAATCGGAGCACCCAAAACTCTTCCTGCTGTACGACAAAATATTCATAACATTTAAAACAATTTTGGAGTGTTTTCTCAAACCCGAGTACCTAGAATTAACGGATGAAGAAAAAATTGGCATCGATGATTTAGCACTACAAAATAAAATCATAAATTTTGATTTTGAACGCGAAACGTATCATCTCGAATTATCAGATATTTATTTGGGTGGCAACGTTGCGGTAGTTATTGAATCGAAAAAACACAGTATTTGTATCGATACTCTCAGACAATTTCGGATGAAATGTCTAGAGTTTTATATAGAAGGCGCAAAGCAAATTAAATACAGATTTCCATATGAAGAGAGGCAGTTAAAAGGTCTTAAGTTTTTAAATCCAGAGACGCTTTTGATCTCCACTTCGAAAATAAACTTACCGTCTATTGCACATTTGTGTCTGCTATTTCTAGGTAATTAAAGTTTCTATTGTGTTATTCATTTTTTTAGTATTTGTACTTCTATATTTCGTAGACCTTGCACATAAAAATGTGACTGAATTCGATCGAGAATGGAGACTATTGAGGAATATAACATTACCATTTTCATCAGAGAATCATATGCAAGTGGAAGATTTTTGGAGATATACATATTTCCAATTTGAAAAAGGTGATGAAACAGCCTTATTCCCATTACTCTCGGAATTTGCACAAATTCTTTTGTGTTTGCCTCATAGCAGTGCAAATGTTGAGCGCCTGTTTTCGGCAATAAATTTAATGAAGACTAAACTAAGAAACAAGCTTAAAACGAAAACCTTAATAGGGTTGTTGTTTACAAAAAGTGAACTGTTAACCCCGTGTTATGAGGTACAATTCTCTGAAGAATACAAAAAAAAAGATTTAACATCAATATGTATGAGTGTATGACTTCAAAAATAAGGCCAGCACCACGACGAGTATTATCGATTCCAGCGATACCAGCGGTTAATAAAAAATATGTACAAAATTATTACATATTATTAAAGACTGATGTTTTATGCCATTCAAAACTTTTTAAGCATTTTCATTATGTTAAAAAAAAGTCTGGATTTCTACAGAATTTCGTCAAGCATAAATACAGAATTCTACAGAATTTTTATCTTTCATCTACAGACTTTTGAAAATTAGGGTTGGCGGCATCACTTACAATCGAGCCATTTGATGTCGAAAAAGGTATGAGGCAAGGTGACGCGCTATCATGTACTCTCTTTAACATCGTTCTTGAAGCAATTGTACGAAACTCAGAAGCCAACACCAGAGGTACTATTTTTCAAAAGTCCGTTCAACTACTTGCCTATGCTGATGATATTGACATTATTGGGAAAACGGGGCGAGCTGTCAGTGGCGCATTTGCAAGCAATGAAACGTAGGCGGCGAAGATGGGTCTGGATGTTAATGAGGACAAAACGAAGAACATATATGCTGTCAACGAGAAAGGACTCTCAACATCGGCGACTCGGACAAAACGTCACGATGGGCAGATATAACTTCGAAGTAGTTAAAGACTTTGTCTACCTGAGCTCCACTATTACCTCGCAAAATTACATCGGCTTAGAGATCAAGCGAAGAATCACTCTTGCCAATCGCTGTTTCTTCGGGCTAAGAAGGCATCTAAGAAGTAAAGCCCTCTCTTATAGAACCAAGGAGATATTATATAAGACCTTAATCATCCCGGTCCTGCTGTATGGTGCAGAATCATGGACCCTATCGAAAGCGGATGAAAACCTTCAGGGATGCTTTGAGAGAAAGATTCTTCGAGTGATATTCGGTCCAGTTTGTGACGATGGAGTGTGGAGAAGAAGATTCAATGTCGAACTATACGGGCTATACAGCGACTCTGTCCTGGTCAAAAAGCTAAAAATACAACGGCTGAGATGGCTGGGATACGTGGAGCACCAGCCCGACGAGTCTTCGAATCCACCCCTGAGGGACAACGCAGCAGAGGAAGACCCCACCTTAGGTGGCGCGCACAATTGGAGAACGACCTGGACTGGAGGCAGCTAGCGAAGGACCGAGCTGGCTGGAGGGGCTTGTTGGTTGAGGCCGTGGTCCACCCCAGACTGTAAGCGCCACCAAAAGTAGAGTATGATATTACTCTGTCGAAAATGACTGATTGCGTCTCAAAAGAATAACATTAGCCCATTAGAAGACGTACAGCAGATGAATTCAGAGGTGTTGTCAATGGCAGATTTCTAATGTGAATTACTTCGACATAATTTGGAGCTGAGGTCAGTAAGGCCTTTGCAGAGCTGTACTCAGGGTTTTGACAAAGAGTGGACGAATCGGACCAACGAACGGTAGCCGAAGTGAGTTACTGGCAGACCAGCCATCTGTCTTATAAAGTCAAAGCAAAGGCCAGACTTTGCAGGTTGATGATTTTACGTGGGATTAACAAAAACAAAACAAAAAAATGGGTTACGAAGTAGGGTATTATTTGGCAACGAGCTGACTGGCCCTTATTAGTGCGGTTTTAGGCCGAGTAAATAGGTAGATATACATTATTGAGGGAATATTCAAATAAAGGAAATAAATACATCGCCTTAGATGTCTCGTAGAAATGGAAGAGGGCTGTGCTACTAGATTAACTTTACCAAAAAACAACTCTAACTGCAGACAACTGGGAGAAGCATATTGGTTAAACTCTACATATTATAGTCATGAACTACATTAGAGACTAATATACTGTAGTGTGGATTGAAAAGTACTACTTACTGACCACAAAGCCATCTAATGGAAAGTAGACGAACTTATTCAACGGAACTTCGAAACTCAACGAATGGTGAATGGTCTAAAACGAAACTAGTACATTCTCGATTGTTCCGGTTGGAGTATAGAATATTCGAGAAGCTTTAGTGGGGAGTACCTATAAAAAGGGTTGCGAAATCCGACGAGGGGACAGTTTATCTTTAAACCGTGTAAAGTAAAGTTCGAATAGTATCGGTAGTGATTTCAAATAAGAGGAAAAGATTGTAATAAGTGGAAAAGTTGATTTTAAGTGATATTGTCTTGTAATAGAAGTGATTTATTAAAGTTTTGTAAACAGAATAGTGTTTTATCTTTTCGAATCCCAGCCGAATGTAACAATACCTTCCAGGAAAAGGACACTTATAACTTAATTTTAAAAGTAATATGTAACTAAAGGATGGAAAGGATGCCATTGTTCTGCCAATTGTACATATATAAACTCGACCCAGGTATATACGATTATAAATAAAATTACTTCTTTAGCCTCCTCAGCATACAGAAAACAATCATTTCTGAACCAACATTTTTACCGTGTAATTTAGAGGTACATCAATAAAGCTTACTAAAACCCAAATTAAACTCAACTCTGCTCAGGCAGGGCAGCATCCCTTTGATACATGGACGACTGCGCCAGGTAGACAAAAACAAAAATATCAGGTTCGCATCGGGTCCATTTTGATGGTTAATTGAAAAGAGCCAGTCAGGGAAGGATTTAGCCGGGAGGCACAGTAAACATTCTATACACGATACGCTGGTTTTCTTATATGGCTTCGCATTAAATGTCATTTTACGAGAAGCATCCAAAGAAGACAGCATTCAGCTAAGAATATATTTTTTTTTGTCTCCTTTATCACCCCGAAGCTAAGTATGATTGAGTAAATTTCGGAGAGTCCCAAAATAATAGCTTCGATATGAAAAAAAATAAAGCAATTTAAATGAATTCTTCATTTTCGAAGTGCACGTCTTTTCTATTTGATCAAGTGTCCATATTATTAACGTAGATACGTTCGCCAGCCATGGCTGAATGGGTACCTATAGTGTTTCAATGGACAAGGGCTGATTAACCTCATTGTCGGTAGAAAACGTTCTATGGTGACGATTACTACGGTATTGAATGACGCGCCCCAAAGCAGGACTCTGCCTTAGGCTACGTCCATAGTGAACCAGCTTCTCGCTTACCAGCTTTTACCGGAATGCATTTTTAATTCTTGTTGACGCCGGTAACCAGCTTTCTAGGGTGAGAAAGCGAGAAGCTGGTTTCACTATGGACGTAGCCTTAAGCATCGACATCATCAAACTCATTGCAATTGTCATTGTATTGTAATCGTATGAGTTGAATATCGACCTTATTCCTTTCTGAGCACAATTTGGCGAATTGTGTTCAAATTGCCATCATTGCCAGCAAGAGATGCAGTAGTAGCATTCTTGACAAAATAATAATTTATTCCAACATCAAGTATAGCAAAGAGCGTAATGTTATTGTATGCAAGTGTGTTAGTGTTCTACTAAGAGTGTTGCCAAATCAGCGTGTCCGTCCTTAATATTATGTCGACACAATTTAGTTTTAATCCCAAACGAGTCGACTTAACATCATTTTTAATGCTTAAAATATAAACAATAGTGTTTTCTTAACGCTAAGGATGTTTACATTACTTTTTCTAAATACAGTAGTCTCTCGATAATGTGAACTAATTAAAACAAGGCGTTTTCGAATTTTAGAGGGATTCACATTACTGGAACTTTTTTCAGTTGATACTTACTAAACTGACTGAAATTTTTTTTATTTATCAATTCAAAAGAAAAACGAAAGTGAAATAATTTTATATTAATTTCAAAAAATTTTTGGTAAATTTTGTTTAAAATTCGGTTTGGGTGAAATGGTCCAACAGCTTCTTCGAACTTAATTTTTTTTTAGGGGCAGTAGCGCAGTGGTTAGTGTGCTGGACGAATCGAGGGATCCCAGATTCGATCCCCGGAAAAACACAAATTACATCTTAAGTTTTTTTTCTACTGCGCCACCTCACGCGAACGTCTGACAAACATCCGAGAGTACGACTGTCCTGAAAAAGCTTCTCAATTCAGCCGTTCGGACTCGGCATAAAATTGTAGGTCACTTCCATTCGTCCCAAAAATGAAACTCACACAAACGAATGGTTGTGTTATTAGAAACTTCTTTACCCTGTTGGATCCCTTTCATAGCAAAGCAAACACCAAATACATTTTTATTTCCAGATTGACATTTCAGAGCCTTGTGCGAGCATCCATCTGTCAGTTACAGTGAACTAGCTAAAATTAATGTTTGGGCTCAAATTTGAATGCATTTTCTGTCCAATACAGAAACGGAGTTTGAGCTAATTTGAATAAAATATTGGAATAAATGTAATGTGGTAACATACCTGGTTAGATGTGTGGCTAAATAACTAAAGCGTTGTTTATATGAGACAATTTTCCTATCTAATCAGACATTTGTGACACATCACTTTAGAGCAATAATTATTGATAATGCTTATTTAAAGTACATACTCCTTCCGCACTGGCAATTTAATTCCAGATAACGCCATTAAAATGTTGTGCCGCATTTTTATTGCTACAAAATTTCAATATAACGCTAGCCTTTTCGAAAATGTGTTCTTACTTATCTTAACGATATTGCCTTATGGAACTACCCACAAAAAAAAACCCACCGATTATTCTTGACCATTAACACTTCATATTGACGATGGCCACAAGCTTCATCATTTCCATTCATCACTGCGGTCCATTTCCTTTGATCATCATCTAATAGCACTGATGTTAGCAATCGCTAGCTGGTAAGGTGTTTTCTTGCACGCCAAAAAAAAATATCGCTCGTAAATTTAATCAAATTAGAGAAATACCACCAGACTATCGTACTGCAATCATGGAAGCAATTCCATCTGCTGCTTTTGACACTACGCTAAAGCAGTCCGCACGCAAAGATACAAGAATCTGCCACACCACTTCCGGCCAACCTCCTCTCATGGGAATTTTATATCGTTGCTGGGCTTTATTGCTGGTTACTATAGCACGATTGGTTTTATTGCATTTTTATGGACGGCGCGGTGGAACACCGCTGTTTACGACAGGTTTTTATCATAAAGTACAACGCCCATTAGAAAGAAACCCCTCGCGTAGTCTTTGTAGACTCGTCGGTCGTCCTGCTATAAATGGCTTCATTCATTCGGCGAAATAATTCAAGATGTTGCCAAAGACATCTACTATTGAAGCAGTGCTGCCAAAAAAGATACAGAATCTACGTTATACACGTTGCTGTAACAAGAGGTACAATCAATTTTGTGGGCAAATTCCTCCCCCAAAGTCAATTTCGAATGCAAATACTGAGTGATGCATAATTGATTCATGGTTTGGAATTTATTGCTTTTGCAAATTCCAAAAGGTTTGATGAACCGCAACGTCGTAATGGATGGTGGTTTTATATTCGTAATTTACTTATTTATTTATTTTGTGCTCCTAAAAGGTGGAAAAGTTGAAATTTATTCGCCAAAAATTAATAAGGATATGGATGTTTTAGTTTTACCTTTTACCTAAAAATGTGAGCAGAGTAAGATTCTCATCGGCATGCCGCTTTAAAGGTCCTTTGCCGACGTGCATAGACTCCGCTCTCCGAGGAAGACATCGAAGTACTGAACGAACAGTGAACGTGAACTTAACAAAACCTGTGATGTAGGTATGTGATACAATCTTGAAAACAAGAGTAGGTGGTAGTGGTATGCCTGCGCTTCAGAAATCAGAACCTCGTTGGTAGCAGAGGTAAGGTAGACTGAGATACCCATCTCCGAATCCTCTTGCCGCTGGGCCCCTCAATTTTTGCCAGGAATCCGCCATTTTGTTTTCCTATCTGTGTACATCAGTTCCTATCCGTGTAAAAAGATTAGGTGCGAATGTGTTGGTGGAGAGGATTTTTGACGTTTGTCAATACGAATTTCTATGCAATAATACTAGCGCACCTAAACTTTTTGGGAGCGTAAAATTTAGCTTGTAGGCAAATTACTGTAAATAGGTCGAAGATGGGAATCTCAGTCTCTCTTACCTCTGGTTGGTAGGATTGAAAGTGCTCTTGACCGGAAGGAGTACGCGGGTGCTTTTGACAATGCGACCTTTGATAGCATGTGCAATGCAGCCAGACATCATGGTATAGATGAAACTTTAGAGTTGTGGATTAAAACAATGCTAATGTGCAGGACATTGATTGCCGAAGCGGATTGTGGCAATTGGTGGTGTTTTGTCTCCCCTTTTATGGTGTATGGTAGTAGACTCTCTGCTAACGGTTCTCAATCGTCCTGAAACTTTCACACAAGCCTAGGCGGACGATGTCGCTGTTCTGTCTGTCGGTTCAAGCATAAGGACTGTCTGCTCTCTGGGTGCAGAGATCTTTAGTATTGATCGATGATTGGTGCACAAGAAATGGGCTTTCAGTAAATCCTCTTAAAACTACGGTTGTTTTCTTCACGAGAACGAGGAAGGTCACTGGTCTGACTCAACTTGTGCTTAAAGGTGTTCCTATCTCTGTCGAAGTCAAATATCCGGGAGTAATCCTCGATAGAAAACGTTTAATTTGGTCCAATCATGTTGAATCGAAAACCGATAAGACGCTGTCAAAACGTTCTGAGAAAGGTGCTCTGCTCAGTGACACTAAGTAATGGTTGTAAGAAATTAGGACTAGGTTTTTATGGTCCCCTGTTTTTCTCTTTCTCTCACGCCAAAATAAAACTTATATCCTAAACCCTATACATACTCCTTTTCCTAGAACTAGGCGAAGTATAAATGTCGTGGTCCACTTTGTAACAGCTCTTTTGTTTTCCTAAAAAAACGGTCGAAAATTGAAAATTGCAATGAAAAATCGTCATTACAGTACAGTAGCGCAGTGGTTAGTGCGCTGGACTACTGTACGAGGGGTCCCAGGTTCGATCCCCGCAAAAACACGAATTACATCTTAAGATTTTTTTCTACTGCACCACCTCTCGCGAACGTCTGACCTGACAAACATCCGAGAGTATAGCCAAAATGACTGTCCTGAAAAAGGTTATCAATTCAGCCATTCGGAATCGGCATAAAATTTCAAACTCACACAAACGAATGGTTGTGAGAAGCTAGGCCTAGGCCACGCCTGTTGCGCCAACTATTATTTTTTTTTTATGATTATATATATTGTTGGCATAACATCGGTCCTTCACGTTTCCCCACAAAAAAAAAAGTACAAAGGGGGCAATTCGCAGCTCCAAAGCAGCCAATTGACATCCCCAAGGCGGCTGATAACACGATTTGGGAATTTGGTGCGCAAAAAATCGATTGTGGAATGGCGCGCAATCCTGCATGAACCAGACAGGGGTCGTCTAAATCCATGTCTTCAACGTAACGCCCACCGTTGACCGAAACGTTATTCCCCGCCTTATTTTCGAAGAAAAATGGTCCAATCTCCAATGATGCCACCACTCCACAATCCGCACCAAACTGGAAACTGTCACTCTCTGTGGATGCTTTGGCTTCAATTGCTGAGTCAATTGGACATTGTAAGCGAATAATCCGAGAATTCTCTTCAGACTAGTGCGTCAAATGTTGAGCTGTTGAAATCGATGGCGAGGGGAGTTGATGTTCAGGAATTGAGTCTCCCACTCTCCGCTACAGCAGCCACATTCTCGTCTGTCTACACAATACGATGACGAGGACCATGAATGTTGTACACTAGCATACCAGTCTCACGAACTTTTTGCACAAACTTGCGTACAACAGGTACGGTGGGTGCTTCATTTCGGCCAAAACTTCTTTTCAAAAAATGCACTGATTGGGCTCGCTACACAGCACTCACTTTGGAAATAAGTTTTCAATATTTTCCAACGTTGTTCACTAAGATGACCCACCCTTTATAACAGCTTGAAATACTCGGAGATGTATTGGGTTACAAGCTCTTAAAGTTATTAATATTTTCGAGGGAGCGGGTCATAATTCTGCATTTCAAAATTCTGTATCGACAAAATTCTCTATATTTATTTTTTGAAAATACTGTATGAACAATATTCTGTATTTCATAATTCTGTATTTCAAAATGCTATAGATATGTCCAAAATGCTGTATTTCCAAAATGATGTATATCCAAAATGCTGTAAATGCTAAATTCTGTTTATCGAAATGCTGTTTATGCTCCAATTCCATATTTTGAAAAAGTGTTTGCATAACGAAAAACAAGCTTTGAAATAATTTTTAAAATTTATTGAGAAATAAAATATGTAATATAGACAGAAGACAGTGGCATTGGCGTGGTGACCAAGATAATTAAGACCAATTAACAAATACGACATTTTAAAGACTGATGAATTCATGGCACTATTCGTTGTTTGCTCTTAAATCACTTTCATACCACTTTGCCGCCATTCAATCGCCACACCATTCTTATGCCAGCGCTACCCCAGCCATTGCCTCACTAATAAACTTAATACTTCAATGAAATAATATGAACAGGAACAGTACACATAAAGACAACAATAAATTCTAAATTGATGCAAATAAAAAAAAATATTGATTGTGGAGCCCAGTATTAAAATTCTGTTTTTTTTTTTTTAAGGCAACTGCTAAAGGTAAAGCTTTGATTGCAGTAGCAAATTCTAAAGGTATTCGTCGCAATTTGTTTTCATAAATCTATGCTGACATTCACGGAGACAGTAAAATAATACACACTTTTTTACATTATCAAAACCATTTTTTTTAAAATACAGAATTTTGATATACAGAATTTTGAAATACAGAATTTTGAAATACAGAGTTTTGTTGATACAGAATTTTGTTCATACAGGATTTTGAAATACAGAGTTTTGTTCATACAGAATTTTGTTCATACAGTATTTCAACCCCAACCCTATTTTCGAATTTAATGAAATGACGAAGCACAATAGATATTTTAAGTCCGGCGAGTAAGAATTTTTTTAAAAAATTTAAATGACCATGAACTAATTTTTCAAAATCTGTTTTTTTTTTTTTTGCGTTTCGATTTTCGAATCGTGACTCTTGATCACACAACATGATCAAATTTCAGATTATAGGTTCCCGTCTTGATCGCAGAGGCTCCGTGTGCACAAACCAGTAAGAACTAGACCGCCAGCTTCGGCCAAAAATGAGAGTTTCATAGAGCCAGTTTCAAAAAGTTACTGCGTGGTTAAGTATGGGTGCAATGTAAAAGTAAACGGAGGGTGAATTTGGTCACGCATACACTGGCACATAGTAACATTTACCGTTATTCGGTGGTAACTTTGAAGTAATTCAAATAATTGGCCGTTATCGGGACGTGTTAAGCAAATTGTGTGTTCGGTGTGGTGAATTTATTACCAAATTATATTTCATTAAAAAGCATATAAATATAAATGGGTAATTACTGCAATAATGTGAATTCCTTTGACATTATTACAAAAAAATATTAGTTTAAGCTGCAAAACTAAAATGCATGATCAGAAAAAATTCATCAAACATGATTGTTACTAGTTTTTCTGATATACCTACATTTAGACCTTTCTCTATAAATATTTTAACGAGAATTTATTTATTTTCTTTGATTGTTTATTTTATTAAAGTGTACTGAGTTTTGGAATAAATAATTAAAAAAAAAAAACAGAGAGAAAATTTGTTTTGTCAGTCTTAATATGTTTATTGTTATATATCATCTACAAGGAAAATGGGATGAATTTATTTTGAACAACAAATAAATTGGTCATCGGAATTTAAGCAAACTTGCGTTCTAAAAACGAAATACGTTTTGGACTCACATAACACCAAATCGTAAGTGCGCATTGTCATATCCTATGTATTCCTAAATATTGTACTTGGTGTGTTTTTTGGCTATTCTATATATGCTTAGAAAAATAATTTCATACAAATTCAATTCTATATAGATTTCGTTAGCCCGGATAGCCCTTTGGCTCTTTAAATTCAGTAACAGGAGCGAATAATGTCTTGTGCAGTCCAAATTTTGTGGAATGTTTCACCGAATTCTCCGAACTGTCAAATAGACTAGCAAGAAAAATTATAAAAACAAAAAGGCATATGTACTTACAAATAGAAAAATCATCAAGTGCGGTCTCGTTGTTCGATTCCAATTCGTGTTTCCTGGGACTTTGAGCCGTTGGCGGTTCCAAGTCACATTCGTTTGCCTTTGGAAACTGCCTGTTTTTGTATGGTTCGGTTTGTACTTTTCTTTAGAGAACGCATCACTTCCAGGTGTTGCCATATAATTCGCTGAGTAGCTTTTGTGCGTTCTCCAAGAAACCATCTGGTAATGTATTAGGTTTTTCCGGTGATGTTGCGGGAATATCTCGCTCTGGAGGGGAATTTATTCCGACACACTCGTTTAGCTTTTGTGCGCTACTTTGCGCGGTTTTTTGTTCGAAGATCTCTCTTCTGACTTGCTATTCCATGGGGATGATTTTTTTTTTGGGTATATGACCCTTCCGTAGAGGTGGACTTGTCCGTTTTGCTGTGAGATTTGTATGTAGGTATCTGCAAAAGAGCCTTTATTGTCTATGTGAAAAAGAAATGATAGACTTACCTGGGGGGAAAGCAGAAATGTTATGTTGCACTTCAACTTTCTGTCCTTATTTATTCCAGCTGAAGCCCTAACTCGTCCCGGTGGTTGTGAGATGTGGGATTAATCTTCTCAGATGTTCCATTTCCATGATTTATGATAATTCAAATTAACTTTTGCGCAAAATACGCAACTGGTTGCACAAAAGAATATTTTTATTTTAGCTGAACTGTCAACGGAAAAACACGGCATTATGACAGCTTGATGACAGTTCAGTTATTTCACCTCTCGCCATTTAGAATTTTTTTTTTTTGCTTATTCACACGTATTCACAGATAGAAAAAGAGGCGGAGCTACTTATTTGAAAACTGGCTCTATGAAACTCTCATTTTTGGCCGAAGCTGGCGGTCTATTTCTCTCTGGTTTGTGTCCGTTGGTCCTGGACTACTGGACCCCAATTCTCAAATTCCGCATAACGCAACTCGTATACGAGCAAATCCGCCTGAAATTTTCGCATACGAAAAAAATTGATAGATATTCTCAAAGTTTTTTCCACCTCTGCGAAAATTGTATTCACCTCTCGCATGAGGTAGAATTTTACGTCGAAATGTACCTACTTTTTGTGCAAAGAATGACACGAAAAAAAAATTCAATTCAAATTGGGTAAGAAATATTGTGGATGTGGGTTTTGATATGCGATTAACAAAAACGAAAAAAAAAAAAAAAAACATTTTCCGATTGTGTGTGATTGGTTCTAATTTCAGTTAATAATTAATTGTGTTTTTACAATGGCTACATTGGGCAAAATGATATTAGCATTTGTTCAGTTGGCAATGGAGCAGTTGGAGCAACTTCAAATAGACCGAGATATCCGAGAACCCAAAGACTATTTTGAACTTTTCGATACAAAATTTATGAAATTATTTCGGTTAAACAAGCGCTTGGCACAGGAATCCATCGATTTCTTGCCTACTCATATATTATTGACCAATTTAGATCAAACGCTTTATGTAACTGCTGAAGAACCTTCTTCTTTTGTTTTCCTTCCATTTTAATTATTTTTGCTTCTTCACAATAAATTATTTCACACAGAAATTTAAAAATCAAATTGTTAAACTCACAATTCCGTATGCGAGAAGCAAATCCGCCTAGAAAAAGCAGACGAGTAACATTCGAAGAGAAGTTCTCGTATGCGGAATTTGAGAATTGCAAATTTCAGTCTTTCGCATGAAATTGGATATTTTGACAGGTAAACGTATGCGAGTATTTTTGAGAATTGACCCCCTGTGCGAGAGGGCTCAGGTTCGATCCACAAAAAAACACAAGCTACCACCCCTATCGTGGAATCCGCCGGGGGGAACTATTCACGGAAAAGAATATTTTGGTATCGTCAAAATCGCAAAATGAACAGTTGCCATCTCGCGAACGTCTGATTTTTTTTGCAGTAAGTAGAGGAAGAATTATTACATCCAGTGAGTTTACTCCACCGTATAGCTGTTCCAATTCCGTGGTCCCCGATCATAATAATTTGTGGCAATATGGTGTCATAATTAATCGAGTTCAGGGTGTAGGTAATGTCCAGATTAGTTAATTGTGTATGTGTATGCCACCCCGACACATATCTCTATTGAACATAGTTAAAGAAAATTAAATTCAAACTGAAAAGCTTTGGAAAATTTACAGCCGCTGGTATAATTTAAAAATATGTAAGTGTATTTGAATTTCTGATGAACCTGTCTGTCAGTTCTTCTATGAAAAGTTTGTTTAATTTGTAATATGGTTTTAAAATATGCTTTTAAGAGAGAATATCAGATTATTCTCTGTACATATTTAAATGCTGCTCAACAGTGTAACGGCTTTAATTAAAAGTTTTCAAAAGAATTCCAATTTAGTAAATAAGTAGAGTAAAGCAAATACTCAAAACAGAAGGCAATCCGAACCCAACCAGATATAAAGAAAGACATGATGACGGTGGTAGACGACTGGCACAGCGGCCCCAAACGCTTTGATGATTTTTTGTTCCTGCTTTTGAATTATAAAATTAAAATTGGCTATGGATGTTGAATTTCTAGTTCATTAAATTTTACTATTTGAGAATTATTAACGCAGATTATGACTATCCTATAGAGACAGTGTAAAGTGGAGTGGGTTCTGGGTTGGTGCGATTTTATTGCCAGCTGAATGAATCGATGGCGGTTGAAGATTGAAAATTCTTTGAACTTTAATTTCTGAGAAATTCGACAGATTTGCCTTGATTGTCTAAATGTTATTTTCAAATGTTGTCTTTTTGCGATTTTCTCTTACGAATAATTGCTGTTACTGAGAAATTATTAACGTTTGAATGGATACACATCAAGAACCGTTTTTGCGGGGGTTTTATTGGTTGGTTTCGATGTACCCTGATGAAATAGAGTAAGTGAAGTGTAATAAGGTGTTGAAATATTTGAACTTTAATTATACTTGAAGCATGCCCAGAGAAGCATCAAAAATGTTTTGAACGGCATACATACCTACCTATTCAATATCTACATAATATAGATTATTGTATTTCGATTTTAAGTTGGCGTTGGATTTTTGTTTTTAAGGCTTCATCACGTTTTTCTTAATTGAAAAACACTTGAGTATATTTTTATGTAAGTAGGCTACAAAGAGGGTTTCTTATTATGACCTTGATAAAGGATCTTTGAATTGAACTCATAAATGAAATTGGAAATATTTTTAACATAGCTAGCTTAAACACAGAATCCAATATCTAATAAAATGCAGATACATAACATGTACAGTACATACCTAGGATACGATAAGTTGAAGGCAGATAATTTATTTTATAAATGAACTGAGTTTTTGCGTGGGTTGAAATTAAATTGCCGCCAAATTTTCAACAATCGTAACCTCAAAAGTTGTCTATATTTATGTGTGTTCGATTTCTGAGGTAGGGTTCGACTTGGGTTCGACTTGTATGGAAAACCGAAAGTATAGTTTTCGAGAGTAGTGCGTGGAACTTCGGGAAAAAAGGACATAAACTAAGAATTTGTAACGAATTCTAATTATTTTATTTTGAATGTACCTAAGTATTTAAGGAAATTTCTTGGACTGAAACTAAAAGCAGTTTACGGAAATTGTCGTACTCACTCGCGAGCTCTTTTTTCTACGATAAATTACGAAATTCTTACGTACGGGAACAGGATTTCACCATTTTTTGTCAAATTTCGTAGAAATTCTTTTGATATCAGCTGTTTTGTGTAATGTGTGAAAATTATTGAAATTAGGTAATTTTCAGTTAAATTTAAAATAATTAAATATAATTTTTATCAACAAATTAAATATCACAAAATCAACTCCATCCATTCATTACCCCTCGTTCATTAGGTCTGTTCCTTTACTTTTGTAGTAGGTAAAAATGGAAAAGACTGTCAAAATAACAGTGGTGGGGATGAATTCTCTCTCAAAGTGAAAACTTACGAAAACGTTAGGGAACGCTAATTGTAGTAATCTATGAAAATGACAGATGTCAAGTTATGCAAAATGTTAGGCATTTGACTTAGTACGTAAACAACACATGGGTCTAATGTTGATTTTGTGTGGGAAGTCCCAGAACTACTTGAGCGACATATCACATTTTCAATACCAACCTGACGACGACGGTAAAAAGGAGTCCTCTCACAAAATTGCATTCGCTTAGGTCGATTTGTTTGGACGCTATCGTGGTTTTAACAGACAGACAGAAGGACTGCCAGACGGATATTGCTAAGTCCTAATTCAGAATATAAAGGGTGTCCTTTGGTGTGATTCACGCAAAATGTAATTTTGATAGAAAATACAAATTTGTAATTAGAAAGCTTCAATTCTTTATTCATTCAGATTGGGGTTATGGTATGGAATAGCTATAGCACTTCGGATAAATGGCTGCTACAGCTTTGCTCGCAAGTACATACGTACTCTTTTATTGAAATTTTCTGTGACCGTGACCAATTTTCTCTTTCAAGGCGTTGGTGGTCTTTTTGCATAGACCTTTGACGTCAAAAAACCCCAAAGAAAGAAGTCCAATCGCAAGATCTGGATGGTCAATTCTGAGGCCAATTCTGATCGCAAAAACGGCCGACTACACGATTAGGAAATGACTCATGCAGTAATTGAATTGTTTCGTTGTATGACATGTGGCAGCGTTTTGTTGAAACCACCATGCTGGTCACATCCATATCTTGTAATTTAGACACTAAAAACTGGGTTATCATTAATCGTTACTCCTGACCAACTGCATTTTCGAAGAAGAATGGTCCGATAATGGCTCCAGCCTAAAATCCGCACCAAACAGTCACGCGTTGTGGATGCATTTGTTTCTCAACAATTATTCGGCCGAATTTTCCGTTCCGACGGATACCTCACTAGGGCCGATTATTTGTGAGTTTTCTGAACCCCAAATGCGAAAATTTTGATGATTAACGAAGCCATCAGGATGAGTTTCATCGCTGAAGATGATTTTGTGCGAACAAACATTAATCATTTTTAAAATATTGCCCAACAATGCAAAGGCGTTGTTCTTTCGTATAGCGCATTTTTACTAACTCCGAACTGTCAGCTTTCACATAAGCTAAAATCAATCGACGCAATCGACAATTGTCGTGACGATCGCTGATCGACAATCACAATAAGGGCCTCAGCCTTCTCATTTCGCAGAAAACTAGATATCTCTGAGAATACTTCTTCAACAATCTTGGCGAATTCGCTTATTCTTAGCTCCTGCTGGGGGCTTATTCCCAAATGCGCGGCGGATCGCTTTTCATGGCGGATTGGTATTTTTGTATTTCCAAAAAGCGATTCGATCCATTCAAAAGCGATAGCTATTTAGGTGACGGATTGCTGGCGGATTTATTGTGGATAAAAAATTAACTAAATTCTTGTGACGAATGGATCGAATCGCTTTTGGAAATACAAAAATACCAATCCGCCATGAAAAGCGATCCGCCGCGCATTTGGGAATAAGCCCCGTGGTTCAACGGGTAGGTGAGAGATATTTGATCCTGTGGTATCACAATGGGCCTTCTTTGGTATACCTAAGTGTTGCTGGAAATGTTCCGGCTTACATTTCATTTACATTTTTTCTCTTTTTAAATTGCAATCAAGTAGAGGTTTCCTTCTCCTTCTCAGGATTTATACTTAATCCAACCAAACTGCTGTTGCCAAGTGTTATTCTTCGTTCAATTTTTGCCTAGGTGTAACAACATCTCTAAGGAAAATAATATCCATATCCAATTGAGTTCGATAACTCGCAATATTTTCCAAATTTGAGAAAAAAAAATACAAAAACTTTTTTGATTCTGCCTTGAAATCCCAAGGTTAAGTTGTTTTCTAGCTTTTTTATTTGTTTCACATTGAATTATTCTTCATTCTGACATATTATCTCTTAATATTAATTGTACAAAAAAAGAATGAATGTGTACACGCCACAATAAAATGTTCACACGCTTTGCTACAACGTGCAAATACACCTTACTCCTTTCCTCTCTCCTCACACATTCTTTTAATTTATTGTAGACAAAATAAATAAGGGAAATAATATGTGCGCTGCGGGGTTAGGCTAACAGAAATCAGTGGCAGACGCAATCATACAGTTATGCTTTTATACCAATGCAATGACTTAGCATGTACATATTTTTGATGTTGCTTCTTCTAAATCAAAAATCACACACGAGATACTAATTTTACAAGTGTAGGTATGTATGTATGTATACATATACTACTCTTCATTACTTTTTTTTTAATAAAAGACGCGGAATGTCTTCTCTTACAAAACATAATTCCTTATAAAAAAAAAAAACTATTTTATAAAAGAAAGTCACAAATTAGATAGTTCTTGTTAGAGATATGATTGTTTTGAGAGTGTTTTACGTGTTTGCTTGTGTGTGTTTGTGGATGGTAAAAGGAGGGTCTTTGAAAATTAAAATACTTATTTCATTAATTTGTTATTTATCTACTAAAACTAAAGAAGTTATTTAAATAATGTAAAATTAATCCAAAAATCCATTTGGGTATTAGGAATCTAATCAAATCTCGTGTGCCTGCCGTTGCTGCCACCACCACCACCACCTGTACTACTGCCGGCGTTCCTGTTGTCACGACCACCGAATCCACCTCCATTTTCGCGGCCGAAACCACCGCCGTTTTCACGACCAAATCCGTTTTCACGGTTCTCTCCACCAAAGCCTCCACGGCCACCTCCGAAACCGCCTCCGCGGCCACCATTACTGCTGCCGCCGAATCTGCTTCCGCCACCAATTGTACCCTTCTTAAAGGTACCACCGAAACGGGAACCTCCACCACCACCGCCATACCGGCGATTGTCACCGAATCCACCACGGTTGTTGCGCACCATTTGTTCTAGCGCGGGTGAGATTTCCTATAACAAAAGAAATAAATAAAAATAAAGGTAAGTTTGGGTACATAATAAAGGAGAGCGCGCGTGATGATATGATAATGTAAACAAAAAGGCAACCGTGTATTACAGCAATAAATTATGCACAGGTCTATTCGGTTCCGAATTGGAACGCATATGAAAAGTTCGACTGAACCGCCAACACCTTGACTCTTTTCAAATATCTTTTTTCCGTGAAAAAAAAAACCACCAACGTACAGAATAAAATGGGAAAAATGTAATGAAACTAAGGAGTAAATCATATTATCGAATCACTAGTAGTAAATTCTTGTTTTATGTTAAGTATACTTGTGTTCAATTCAAACAGATGTTCCACTCAGTATTTTCGTTGGCATCACGCACATTGTTTCGGAAATTAACGTGAAAGTTATTTCGATTCCATATTTATCATGTGCTCAGCATGTCCATCAGCTTGGAATGAAACCAAACATTACGCGCACAGGAAGTGTAAATAAATACTACCCAAAAGTCAAACAAGAATTTCACTTTGGCATGAGCTTATGAGTATGAGAAGTACTTTTACACCATAGTACCCTGGATATGTAAGTGTCCCAAAATGAAAGTGACTAGAAAAGTCAGAAAATAATTCTTTTGAATGCAGTTGGGATGCTGCGTTGGTCTCAAAAATCGTGACACATAATATATGTACGTATGTATGAATTCCTATCATGTAGTTTGTTGGTATGTTTAGTATGGCAATACTTCTGGTATAATGCGAAGATTATAGATGCAAAATTTTATATAACTTACCTGATTAGCCTCTCTGAGAACATCCACAAGAGCCTTCGACTGTCGGGCATTGTTCTTTGTGAAAAATGCATATGATGTACCCTTGGTTTCTGATCGGCCTGTACGTCCGATACGATGAATGTAATCCTCGGACGATTGTGGGTAGTCAAAGTTTATCACATACTTAATACCATCGACATCTGTTTTGTAAGAAGAAATCACATATTAGTAAGG
The DNA here is from genome assembly GCA_955612985.1 of Cheilosia scutellata. NCBI lineage: Eukaryota > Metazoa > Arthropoda > Insecta > Diptera > Syrphidae > Cheilosia > Cheilosia scutellata. The sequence goes on along the minus strand of OY015312.1, from coordinate 26,783,802 downwards.
ATGCCGGGGGTGTCCAACTACCACAATATATATAGGGGTAGAGACTAAGGCTATATGTTATGAGCTTTTTTTTTTGTTTATGGAAATTTTGTGAGCTTTAATTTTTTTTGTATTTATATACATATAAAAACGTGATTAGCAGCTAAGTAGTAGTAGTTTAACTTAAGAGCAAAATGAATTTGAATTGACATTACTTTACCTTGGATAAAAAAGAGAAGAGTTCTGTGAAGCAGAGCAGCAGGCATTTCCGTTCTACATGTATGCATATCCGTCGCCCACCCATGTGTCCTTTGCGTGTTTTGATATGAAGCTGTGTACGTTCTTTTATACTCAGTATTTATTTTTACGGATACAAGAGTGGACCCTTGCAATTGTTTTTAAGGACCACACACGTGATGCATTGTGGTGCGCAATCCTTAATTCAATTCTTGATTGAATCCGTATCATTTTTGTCATGTATTATATTTATACGCGCGATTATTGTACACACAAATTTCTTCACAATCCGACTTCCAATTGAGATACAGAGAGCGGACTGTTCAGGTTTAAGAGTTCAGCTTTTATTTTCATTGTCAAAGAACACATTCTGGATTGATAGAGATGCATTTGTTGTGGATTTTGCCTGCAGCAGTTGTTCGGTATTTTAGAATAGAGAGATTCCCTACTAAGCAAAAATGAAGCGTCGTCGCGCGTTGATTTCTTTGAAAAATTGGTATTACGACAGTTTGTCTGATAACAAAAAATAAATAAATCTGTGAAAATGGTTGCTTCGCCACCACCACTACATCAAACACGAAACGATGTTAGTCCATGTAACACTTGCGCAGCGCTGGCAATATACGGCGATTTTATGCGTCGACGATTGTCACCATACATTATTATACACAAGGCTGCGGCAGTGGAGTTGTCATTGTCACAGATCTGTTGCCCCCTAATTTATGGCATGAGCCCGTAGTGCGCGTGACCGCCACGCTTTCATTTTGCTTTGTTTTAATAGTTTAAAAGAGAGTTAGATAATTTTTGTTTGTATGTTCTTGAGTGGGTCCCCACTTTTAAACACTTAAAAACCCAACCAGAGGCCTCATTTCTGTGATGATAGGGATAGTTTAGTAGCTCGTCCGTACTGTGGAACACAAATCCGTTTGTAATTGTGAGGTATACTGTCTTATCGGTTTGTCCCAAGTTTGCGCGCTTGCTCAAAATCGACTTGATTCCATGTTTAAAACGCGTTGAACACACATTACAATATGCTTGGCACAAACTATGGAGCGATTTGATGTTGAATATACCTCCGCGTGTATGCTTATGTACATTTCAGTAATCAATCTGCCTTGGGTGCTTCATCGCACATATTTCGCACGATGGCAGAGTTTCATCAAAAGAAGTGAAACATTGCCAAGCGCGCGTATTTCTGTTTAATTGCTTTTTTTTTTAATTTAGCACACATACATAATTACATCTTCATTGTGTCATGTTATCCCCACCATACCATCATAATCGGCCTCTGTAAAATAAACGTTGGAAGAAAAAAGAAAAACGGGAAAATTGATTTCCAAAACTGATTAAAATTGCTTTTTTTTTTAAATTATAAATGAGGAGAGGGGGAGTTTTTTTTTTGTTTCTTAAGAACTAGGTTTAGTTACAAAAGAGCCAACGCGCATAGTTTGGATGTTACATTGTAGAGGGTGGGCAGCAAAGTTTGTAGAACGTACATACATTTAACCAAACTTGTTATTATCTGTTGGAATATTGTGAAATAGCTAAAACGTGGAAGCGACATAGTTGGGAGTATCCATCCAGTGAATGTAGTTCTAATCAAACTTCATCAATATTTATCCACCTGTAAAATTCAAACTTTGAAAGCCCACCCGCCCTTACTGTGGGTGACATTAGAAACATTGCCGAGTATCGGACCGAATTCTTTGTAGGTGGGTAAGGCGAACAAAATCTTTATTTCTATTTCAAGAATAATTTTCAAACAAATTCTATGTTTTCTTGCAATATTTGTTTGGATAAATAAATGAAACAAGGTGGCGATTGTATTAAAGTCAAATGTGAAATATACTTAGTGTAGTGAACTACTTATTGATGTGTATGTATGTACTGTTAAAATTTGATAGTTGGAGGAAAATTAAGGAAACTTATTTCCCCTCGTGTGCGGCCATCTAATCGAGTTTCACAAGTAAATACATTACGATAAAACTAAGGGAAGTTACAATCTGAAGTCGTATGGTGTGATATCGCCGATCTTGCAGTTTAAAATTATTTGAATGGTGAAAATTGCTGAGTCGTTACAAGTCAGATTTTAATTGGTTTCAATTGGAAACTTGAATCATTTGTTTTCCTAAAATATTGACTTAATACTATAGCCGAAATACAACATCTTATAAACTTATTTCCATTTATAAATCAAAGCGTTGGGACGCTTTGCCTGACCATAAAGACTTGGGCTAAATTATTTTCGTTCATTAATCTTTGTTTCGATGTAACACATTTTTTTATATAGCAAAAGGGCAGAAATTTATAAATAGTTATATAGTTATACAGCGTCAGCTGTAAATAAAAGTGCATGGTGGGTGATTGTTCATAGTCTACTAGCCGGAAAGAGGGAAGTGTATAAACTTTCTCGCTTCGAAATTAACCTTGTTTTCTGTATTGTTTTCATTAAAAACTCCGGGAAATGAAATAACCATTAGTATGCAAGCCATACACAAAATATGTATAGGTATGTTTAGTTTATGTATGTACTTCGTTTTCAAATGAAAACTTATTTTAAAGAATCGAGATCAACCGATTTCACTTAGTTTTTACGTGCTATAGTCAGCCGATCGATGTGTTTATCATGCCATTTCGCTGCATTTCGAGACTTTTCTATTGGAAATAATCGAATCTTGATCATTATTGCACATTGGTATAATGGGTTAGTTCGTTGCAACTGAAACCAGAGGATCAATGTTCGACCTCTAGTTGCCTCCACTTATTTCATAAAATCGACTGGCTGTGCCTCTTTTTCATGCGAAAGCGAAAATGATGACACATTGCAAATAAAATATGACACCCAAAGTTGACCAGATGCCAAAGCATTGCGACAATCCAAAGAAAGAATAACCTGCAGTGGTGCACTTAAATTTTGCTTAATACGGATAAATTTCAAACATAGCGATTTAGATAATCTTCAATTTCTTTCGAAGCAATATAAATAATGTATACATCGCTAAATATGTACATATGATGACATAAAAATTCGCGTGCAATCATTTTCTATCTGATGTATGGTGTCAAAGTGCCAACTATGCAATTTTCGCAGAGATATATAATCAAATGTGTATGCACATATACAGAATATTGTGTCATTGGCCTGTTTCACACTAGCAAAGGTACAAAATCAGCTTGTGTTCAAAGAGGGCGAAGGAAATCTGGAAAAATTCGAAAACAATTGAAAAAAATAAACACATTAGCTAAACATCGTCTGCAGAGACGAAAGAAATAAAGACGCAATTAACCTCACAAGGGTAGTAGTTTGCTTTTGGCAAACTTTCACTACGCAGCAGAGAAACAAGTTTTTTTGATATGAACTTTCAGCGTACGATTAGAAGGAAAACCCGTTCATGACATCATCGTCAACGTTGAACTGAATAAAACTCAAGCTCTTAGTAACCGACGAGTGTGTGTGTACTCATATATGAATTTTTCTATACGAGTTATCAGTGAATACACACAATGGCGACCGGAAAACGTGCCGCATATAAAAATGCCGTGTGTCCGTCTCATTCAGCATCTGCGCAGTAACAATCAAAGTACACACGAATTTCCCCCACAGATTTTTCGATTCCGTAGCCTAACAAAATCGATACCTCTACCACCCTCTACAATGCAACAAAATATTTTTGTGATTTGGAACTTTGTTTTACATTTTTTAAGACCAAAAACCAAACGCTCGTCTTAACTGCTACGAGATCCCATTGTTAACGAAAAAAACACGTTTTACGAAAAATGTATTCCCTTTCAATTTTGCCCACACACACAACAGAGGAAAAGAAACAGAATTGAAAACATGATGTACTCACCCAAGCCACGAGCTGCCACATCTGTAGCAACCAAAATATTTGATTTCCCCGAACGGAATTCGCGCAGAACAAAGTCACGCTCTGACTGAGACTTGTCGCCATGAATAGCTCCACAACGGACACCGAAACTACGAATGAAGCGGACTAAATGATCGACACGCTTCTTTGTTTCAACGAAAATGATAATTTTGCCGGGATTTTCGCTCGTGTCGTATATGTCGGAGAGTAGACTTTTTAGCCTGCAAAAGAAAAAGAAAAAAATTTTAGGGCCGTCTAAGTGAGACAAACGACTGTTAAAAAAACTTACTTTTCTTCCTTGTCGTGTTCGTCGCAAATTTCCACGACCTGTTTAATGTTGTGATTGGCAGACAACTCCAAGGAGCCAATATTGATTTGTACATAACTGCCAAGGAAATCCTCAGCCAGCTGTTTGACTTCACGTGGCCATGTGGCACTCCACATGAGTGTTTGTCTGTCTGGGCGAATTTGTGTGAGAATCTTGCGAATCTGGGGCTCGAAACCCATATCCAACATACGATCGGCCTCGTCGAGCACAAGGTATGTGCATCGGCGTAAATTTGTCGTTCCCGATGCGAGGAAATCGATCAGACGTCCAGGTGTGGCGATGACGATCTCACAACCACGTTGCAAGTCCCTTGCCTGTCCACCCTTTGGAGCTCCTCCAAACACACATGTGTTGCGGACATATGATGATGAACCGAATTCTGTTGCGACTTGCTGGATCTGTTGTGCCAACTCGCGAGTGGGAGCCAATACCAAAGCAATTGGTCCATCGCCTCGTTGAAGTGGTTTTTGGTTGTTAATGTGCACAATAGCGGGCAGGATGTATCCCAAAGTTTTTCCGGAACCAGTTTTTGCAATACCGACCAAATTATCGCCACTCATGGCAATTGGCCAGCCTTGTCCTTGGATCGGTGTGGGTGCCTTATATCCTTGACGCTTGATCTCTTTCGTCACATAGTCGGGTAGTTGAACTTCGGAGAAATCTTCAATGGGATTTGGTGCTTTTCCACGGATGGTAATCTCATTAGCATCGCGATAGCGTTGCACTTCCTGTGGCGCACGGTTAGCTACAATTGGATGCTCTTGGTAAAAATGTTTCTTGAAAGGTTCCAAATTGGACCAATCAACGTCAAAGAGCTCCAAATCGCCACCATTGTTGCGATTGCCACCGCCCATTCCGCCGCCTCCCATACCACCACCTCGACGATCATTGTTGCGACGCTTATCTATGCGTCCATTGCGTATTCCACCACCACCAGATGCACCACCTCGGCTTCCGCGATCGTCGTGACCACCGCGTCCACCACTGCCACGGGCTGAGTAATTTCTGTCATGAGGAGCCCTATTCATAATAGATGAGGTTGGAAATTAAGAAAAAAAAAAATCGATAAAAAATTACACCCTCATATCGAGGGCGCTACTGTATTGTACATAAAAGTAAATTGCGACGCAAATTTACACGCTTTCGCGTGATAACCATTATCAGCCGGCGTTTATAGTACATACTTCCGTGCCAGACCAAAATCAAGGCCACAGAAAGCGTGTGCTAGCACCACTGCTAATAGGGCCCATACACGACACAGACACGTCGCTGCAGACCTTAAGTCTGTGCAAACATGCCTTCGCCACACACGGTGCAGACAGTCTGCACAGGCATTAGTTTGTATCGATTCGTCGTGGTCACCGGATCGGAAAAATGGCAGATACTTCCTGTCGACTTTCTTAATATTTGCCGAATCGATGAAAGAAATTTAATGAATGTGCTACTAAAAATAAGTCCATTAATAACTAAACAAGAAACTTTAATGAGGAAACCGATTTCTCCAAGCGAGAGGCTTTCAATTATGTTTACACCCTGAGTTTTCTCGCTCGTCTGTGCAAAATTCACCATACACGACACAGACATGTCGTTGCAGACCAAGAAAAATTCAAAATTTTTTGAATTCACGCAGACCGTCGCTGCAAACAGTCGACATGGATATACACGACACAGACGGTCTGCGCAGACATGTGCATAACAACAAAATATATTGGTCTGCAGCGACGTGTCTGTGTCGTGTATGGGCCCTATAATGATTCATACAAAAAAAAACATCTTATCTCTTTTTCTTGCCGACGAAAGAAAATTTCCACATCGTGCACGAATAAAAGGAAACAAAATGGCGGACCGACGCTTGGAATTTATAAGGAGGTGGTATACTTACATTTCTTCGGAATCGTCTGGATCAATATATAAAGATGAACTTTTGAGTAAATTACTTGAAGTTTGGATATTTCTGCTTATTAAGAATTTAGAATTAATTTTTCTACTGCAGCTGTGACTCGATGTTGCTACAATTGGACTGGTGACTGTGGGCAAATTGCTGTGAAGAAAATGGCGGATGGGTTGAGTTGTAGAAATTATTCTCGATTTTGAGGCACTTATACGACACGAGTTAGTGAAAGAATTAACTAAAACTTTTAACATTTTTTTGCACTTTATTAAACTTTAAGTAAAAATAAAATTATTACAATTAATTCCAATTTTTCCTGATGAAATATTAAGAAAAAAACTAACTCGCCCGCTCGAGAGAAGAAAAACTACGAAACTTACCTAACCTCGTCCAAAAGTGGAATAAAACATGACGCAAGTGCGAGATTGAATGTTGCCTCGTGTGTGTTATCGAAATGGGCATAACTTGAAGTTTAGATGGGTGATTGTAGTAGATTGTTCAAGAGTGATGACGCAAATGTAATTAATTTTGGAGGTAAAATTAGATTGCATTTTGCAAAAAAATTTGGGAATTTAGAGAATTATTTTTATACCCGGTACCACACTGTGGTGAGGGTATACTCGTATTCGTATTCACTTTGACATTCCACTTGTAACGCACATTAAGGAGGCGTTGTAGGTAGGCATGACAAACTATAATATTATTGATCAGCATCACTTTCTTAGTCGATCTAGCGATGTCTGTCTGTCTGTCCGTCCGCACGATTACGATTGAGTCGAAGATAATTGTCTTACTGGTTTTATATAAAATCTGCATCAATAGACAGGTATAAATAAGAAGGACAACATTTAACCGAATCTTGACAACCCATGAACAAAATATATATATTTATGCTTGCTGTGAGGGATTGACAAAATATGGTTGGATTACTCGATCATATTTTTAATATTAAAACAGAATCAGTATATAAATAGGTCGCATAATTTAATTTATTTTAAGGTTTATTTTAGAAATTATAAAATACTCATTTTCACATATAAGTATCACTGCATTGAGCAGTAAAACAAATTTGTGTGAAAGGAAATTAATTTTAGCGACCGCACCTCTCGTCTCCACAGCACAGAAAAATCCGTTAAATTTGTAGTACAGAATATAATAGGTAGATGAACACGCACAGGCACACATAATGATATTGGCAATTATGTAGGTATTTTGATTTTTGTCATTTTTCCACTTTTTCTTTCTCACCTACATCGATTTTCAAGTAGAGGCGTATTTTTTTGGGAATCTATAGCTAGCTCACTTTTACTTTTACATGCAAAACTGGTATACTCACTTTTTGTTTTGTTATACTCACTTTTGGTTTTACATGCAAAACGGTTATACTCACTTTTGGTTTTGTTATACTCACTTCCCAAAAAAATACGCCTTAGGTATTCAATGAAATAGGGGGCGTTCAATGCGCTTTTGCCGAGCTAGCCTCTGATTGGTCTATTTGACTGTAAATCTAGGCAAGTTTCGTACAACGTACAACAAATTGACTACGGGTACCTAATAAGATCAACACGTACATAGGTGTGATAATAGGCGTATTTTTTTGGGAATCTATAGCTAGCTCACTTTGACTTTTACATGCAAAACTGGTATACTCATTTTAGGTTTTGGTATACTCACTTTTGGTTTTGTTATACTCACTTCCCAAAAAATACGCCTAATAATTAAATAAAATTAAATAGGTATTGGTTAAGTAGATATTGGTACTTTCATAAAACCATCCATAGAATCATTCATTTTACACTTCAATAATTTTATATTTTTCTTTTAGAATTTGGTTTGTTTCAGCGAAAGCAGGATTCTGGGATTTATGGTTGAAATTGAAAGTAGTAAAGGGAAGGATGGCCGCAAATTAAGTTCTTGTTTGCAAAAATTTCAAAATAATTTTATTATAGTTAGATAAACACAGATACTTAAATATTCATTAGCTGCCAAAGTAGTGTTAGCTGTCAGTTTGCTGAATGTGATATTTGTTACACACATAAAATATAGCGAACCTCGCGAAAATTTAATTGGAAAATGGAAACCGCCAGCAGTGCTGGGCTACATAATAATTATGCCTTCCCATGAAAGTCGTGTCGGTAACACCCTTCATGACATCTACTACATTTATGCGTATATCGATAGCACTGTATGTTATCGACGGGATCAGAACCAGAATGGGTGCATTCAGTTAAGGAAAGTTAGTATTGAGAAAGGTGTGCATAGTACATCAACTAACAAAAAGGGTATTCATGCAACGTCGTAAGTTTACCATTTGCGTAAAATGGTAAGTTTACGACAAACGTTTCATGAACGCCCCAATTTGCTGTTTGTGGTAAATGGTGGTAAACCAATCAGCTGTTTCACATGGGAGGGAATGAACGAATTGATAAAATGCGAACACCACTTTTGATACAATTATAAAGAGAAAATTGCACATTTTACTATTCCAAGTGTAGGATAATTAGTTAGTCCATCAAATTGTATTAAGAAAACAAGTTTTAAAAGGGTTTAAATAACGAAATTTACAATACCAATATTTTTGCCGCGAACGAAAACTCCCTTTGTGTGGAATTGGAAATTTCATTATTTAATCTCTTTTAAAACTTGTTTTCTTAATACAATTTGATGGACTAACTAATTATCCTACACTTGGAATAGTAAAATGTGCAATTTCTATTTATAAATTCATCAAAAGTATTATAAATGCATGCAAAGTATTTTTTTTCTAATTTCGCGCCTTTATTTCAAGTGTGAAATGTCACAATAACCTCGTCGTAAGTTTACCATCTCGGTTTTCCACACAAATTCGCATAGTAAGTTTACCATCTCGTCGTAAATTATTTTCCATACACATTTTGACAGTTCATGTACCACGTCGTAAACTTACGACGTTTACGACGAGTTTACGACGTTGCATGAATTGAATACCCCTATTATTTTTGATGAAAAAAAAAAAAACCAATTGATAAATCACATTTGTTCAAAACGACGTGAATTGTTAATTACTCGTATGATTATTTAACCGAACAAACCGCGCACAAATAACATATATATAAGGACTGTTTTTTTCCACATCTATCTCAGTGAAGTAAAGTAAAGTAGGATTTTTAACACGCAATTACAACAACTACGAACTGTTTGACACATTCGAGACTCTATATAGTTGTTGTAATTGTGTGTTAAAAATCCTACTTTACTTTACTTCACTGAGATAGATGTGGAAAAAAACAGACCTTTTTTTCCTACTTTACTTTACTTCTCAGTGAAGTAAAGTAAAGTAGGATTTTTAACACGCAATTACAACAACTACGAACTGTTTGACACATTCGAGACTCTATATAGTTGTTGTAATTGCGTGTTAAAAATCCTACTTTACTTTACTTCACTGAGATAGATGTGGAAAAAAAACAGACCTATAGATGACAGGATTTATCATTTTTAGTCCATTCTTTTAGTACCTACACATTTGACAGCAGTTTATCATGATGAGTTTGATAATCGCATTAGGTGTGGTTGTAAAGTAGTGATACAATTAAGAACTGCTGTGAAAACTAAAAAATGATAAATTCATTTATCACTTCACAGATCCGGAATTGACTTACATAAAAAAAAACTTAAAAAAAATTATGAAGTTTCCCATGTCAGCATCATTTTTCTGTAAAATAACGGAGGTAGTAGCGTAATGCTACGTTTCCAACGGAAGCTAACCCCAAGATTAAGCAAGAGGTTTAAAATTAATCTTGAAGTGTTTCCACCAACAAAAAAAATATTAATTGGCGTATTTTTTTGGGAATCTATAGCTAGCTCACTTTTACTTTTACACGCAAAACTGGTATACTCACTTTTGGTTTTACATGCAAAATTGTTATACCCACTTTTGGTTTTGTTATACTCACTTCCCAAAAAAATACGCCTAATTTGACTTTTCACCAGATGTGATTAGGTGTCAAATCAAAAAGTGTAACAAATAATAAGAAATTAAACAATTTCTACTTTCGAAATAAAAAGTAAAAACAAATTATGAGTGGCAGTAATCTAAAAATATAATTACTGCATTTTTTTGTCCTCAATACTAATATTTAGGGGTATCGTGAATAAATTCCGATGGAAATATTTCCCTTGTCAGCAATGTAAATCAAATTGCTGAATGGGAAACATTCCGGGGGAAATATTATTCGCGATAGGGGTGATTATGTATGAACGTTTTAACGGTTGCATTGGCAAGAAGTCGGTATTAGGTTTAGGTACTAGGTACCGAAAAAAAGTTTTTTTTTTGTTTTGCGCACCAATGACATAAATGTCAAATGCAGCTCTGTTTGTTTTTAATTTTAGACATCTCGACCTGTGGAGAGTATGTTCAGAGACCGAACTCTACATGTAAATCCTGGTCAGATTAATTTTTAATCTCCTTTTTATGAGATTCATGTTGTATGATAAATCTCGAGATTTATACGAGGTTACCGAAAATTAATCTTAACCTCGGTGGAAATTTGCAATATTTTCCTGCAGTTCTTGCATTAAAGTCTAAAGTTAAAAAAAAAAAGGTTAAAGGTGTTATTTGGTTTTGGGTGAAATATTGTGAATTTTAATAAGGACTTCCAGATTTTTCCTTAAAATAAGTACAAAAACTTTAGCTATTTTAAATGGCAATATGGTAAATATTATTAATTTAAGTTAAATAATCATATTATTTGCTAATATATTAAATAAGAGGGGTGCCAATAACTGTTTCAAAAAAAAAAAGCCATTGTCTCAAATATTGGCAAGGGGTGCCAATAACTATGGTTAATATGGGACTACAGTTGTTGACACTGCCAATAACTGTACTTTTAATGGTGCCAGAAACTGTATAAACGACGGTTATTTGTTTCAGATTTTTGAAAATGCCTAAAGAGAAGAAAACTTATGCTGGATTTACATTACCACGCCACACAAATGACTGCATGACTTCAGAGAGAGATAAATCTGTTTCCTATACAGTCAAGGATAATGATGTGTAAGAGTGAGAACACAAATCTCAATAAAAAAGTTATGGCGGCTGTTAGACTTGTGGTCTCACTCTTACACATCATTAGCCTTGACTGTGGAAAAACGGATCTCTCTCTCTGAAGTCATGCAAAATTTGCGTGGCGTGGGTGATGTAGGTAAATCCACCATTATGGTGCGGATAGATATCAACTAGCTCTTTCGGCAATAAATAAATGACACATTTTAAAGAAGAAAGCTTCGAAAGCTTGCAGCATACCAAGATCAGCTATTTAATATCGACTAGGTGCTATTTTGAAGAAGCCCGGTCGGAGTAGACGGAGAAAATCTTCTTTCTTTCTTTTGATGGCGCTTACAGTCCGGGGTGGACCACGGCCTCAACCAACAAGCCCCTACCCCAGTTGCGCACACCAAGTTGGTTGAGGTCGTTCTCCAATTGTGCGCGCCACCTAAGGTGGGGTCTTCCTGTACTGCGTTGTCCCTCAGGGGTGGATTCGAAGACTCGTCGGGCTGGTGCGTTGTTGTCCATACGCTCCATGTGTCCCAGCCATCTCAGCTGTTGAGTTTTTAGCTTTTTGACCAGGTCAGCGCCGCTGTATAGCCCGTATAGTTCGTCATTGAATCTTCTTCTCCACACTCCATCGTCACAAACTGGACGGAATATCACTCGAAGAATCTTTCTCTCAAAGCATCCCAGAAGGTTTTCATCCGGTTTTGACAGGGTCCATGCTTCTACACCATATAGCAGGACCGGGATGATTAAGGTCTTATATAATATCTCCTTGGTTCTATAAGAGAGGGCTTTACCTACTTCTTAGATGCCTTCTTAGCCCGAAGAAACAGCGATTGGCAAGAGTGATGCTTCGCTTGATATCTACGCCGATGTCATTTTGCGAGGTAATAGTCGAGCCCAGTTAGACAAAGTCTTTAACTACTTCGAAGTTGTATCTGTCCATCGACACGTTTTGTCCGTGTCGCCGATGTTGAGAGTCCTTTCTCGTTGACAGCATATATGTACTTCGTTTTGTCCTCATTGACAGTCAGACCCATCTTCGCCGCCTCCTTTTCGATGCTTGCAAATGCGCCACTGACAGCTCGCCGCGTTCTCCCAATAATGTAAAGTAAATGTCATCAGCATAGGGAAGTAGTTGGACGGACTTTTGAAAAATTGTACCTGTGGTATTGGCTTGTGAGTTTCGTACAACTGATTCAAGAACGATGTTAAAGAAAGTACCTACATGATAGCGCGTCGCCTTGTCTCAAAACTTTTTCGACATCAAATGGCTCGGTGGTGTTGTTATGCCGACTTTGACGGAGCAGCGAGATTTCTCCATCGTCATCCTGCATAGACGGACGAGTTTGGCGGGGATGCCAAAACTTGACATGGCTTTGTATTATTCGTCCCTATATATACGCTATCATAGCATTGGCTTATATTAATGGTTCTCGCGTTCCGCATGCGTGCCTTAAGTCTTCAACAGTCAATCTTATCCCAAGGCCTTTTTGTGTTTTCTGCATACAAATTTTCTCTTCAGAGGCTTGTGAGTTGTGTATGCTGAATCGAAAAGATTTTTCGGGGCAGTTACAGTTATACTCTCGACTGATTGTCAGATGTTTACAATAGATGGCGCAGTGAAAAACTTTAAGATCTAATTTCTGTATCGATTTAGGTATATGTAAATAATATACCTAGACCTGTCTAGATCGATACTGACCACATAACAATTGAAGAATTGGGCTCATTATCTGACCATATCGTAAGCTACAATTTAAACTTAGAACATAGTATTTTACCGGGCTTTTATGCGCCCGGTGCGAGCTTCTATATTTGCGCCCTCGAAAAATATACTGATTTTGCGAGGTTCAGATACCAAATTTTTTTTGTTTTGGCCAGATAACCTTTCCTGACTCATCGTTGACCGCAAGTATGACTTTATCAGTTTGAGTTTACTGAATGATCTTTCACAATAAGCTATTTTATAGCTATACCAATACGTTTGGAAACATTTCCTTTAAGTCCAGGTTTTACTATCCTCTTAAGAAGACTTAGGCTAAGACTTGATTGATATTCGCATATTTCAAATAATGAAGCCGCTTCAATTTGATTCTTTCGGTCCAAAATTCTCTGGCATTTATGTCACATCAACTTCTACTATACTTAGCAATTTCTGATTTGAGTTTAAGGCCCCTATTGTGAGTGTCGATAATTGATCGTAGAGCGACAACCTGTCGATCGTCGATTATAAATTTTAGTACATATTGTGATTGTCGATTGCGATTGATCTGTCGATTTGACAGTCGATTACAAAAGTCTGGTCGATGCTTTCTCATGGAAGTTAAACAATGTTGTGCGTACGAAGAGCTAAAATCAATCGACGCAATCGACAATTGTCGTGACGATCGCTGATCGACAAACACAATAAGGGCCTAAGTTCGAACGATTGTTTTATGAGATAGATAGAATAAACTTGTGACAATTCGCACCAAGGGTGTTTTCCTTCGAGGCAACCATTTTTAGTTGTTTTTCGTTGTTTAAACTCTTTTCAAACTTAATTTTCCTATATTTTGATGGATTATTATTTATTCTAGGTACTCTTGCAATAGTAAAATGAACAACTTTTGTTTATATAAATGCATCAAAAGTGATTTGTTCGCATGTTATCAATTCGTTCGTTCATTCTTATGTGAATATTCCTTTACATCGCCAATTTTAATTCATATGAACAGTTTGAACAATTTAACATTCCCTAAAACTAACCTGTGATGTGAACCAAGTGTAACTGAAAGAGAAAATGCCTAAACACAGTCCCACACTTGACATCCCACTGCCACAATGGGCCTACGATCATTCAAGTATGCGTCCGTTAATGTAGCTGTTTCACGTCATTCAGAATTTGTTTCCAAAACAAATTTACGAAAAGCCTTCTGAAAAGAAATTATTCAGAGCAAAAACGTAAATAATGGGCATGGGCTTAATTTTGGAGCAATTGCTATCATCTTCGTCATCTTATTCTTCTTCCTCGTCATCTGTGGATTTCGATTCTTCGTCGATATGATTATCCATCGAAAAACGAAAACATTGTTCTTGAAATAAGCCGAAACAATCTTAAAAGATTACATTGAATCACAAATAAAGGATAAAACAATCTTATTTGAAGCTTGTTCATGATTGAAACAAGCGCAGCAATACTTATACCCAATTTCACAGTGGCAGCTTAATCCTGGACTTAGCTAAGTGTAGGATTGAACATAAACTTCGCTTAAGTATTTTTAGTTTTCACAGTCGATATTTAAACTTGGTTTAGTTAAACCACTGATTGAGTGTCATTGTGAACCATTTATCATGAATACACAAACCTGATGACTGTATGTGAATGTGTGTGGCATCTAAAACTTCGAGTGTGCGTGGAAGCGAAGTATGTCGATGTTGTTGCCGTTCAATGCTAGAGAGTAGCTATTTCCACCAACAACGAAGAAATAATTTGACATTTCTCTTGAACAGCATTGCGAAACATAATTTTTATTGTTGCTTATTTAGCTTTTCTCAGAGAACTTTGAGGTAAATATTATTGTATTGCACTTGGCAATTATGTATTCTTTGGATTAATACTTAAGCCACGGAAGTCGGTGGCTTAACTTAAGGCACTATTTAAGCGAAGTTTATCGTTAAACCTGCACTGTGAAAACCAAATTTGTGTTAATCCTGAGTTTATACTTGGATCGACACTTAAGCTTAAAGTGTGAAATCGGGTATTAGAGTGCAGGCACATAGCATAGATGCATTTTGATTTCTATTCGTTCCCAAAATTCACACTCACTAACTGAGTGAATTCTTATAAGGCATCATTAAAAATTTAATTTTATTAGAGTAAGTGCGGCAAATGTGGCCCAGGTGGGTAATATGGCCCACCATTATATATCCTGAATCAAAAAGCGCAGGTAGATAAAAACTAATACATTTCAAACAAGTTAAGACCGGTTTTGTCTCTGTCGATTATGGTAGGCGTAGCTCGACATCGACATCGTAGTTTTCGATGTAATTTTTTGGGAAGTTTTGTTAATTTTTTTCGCATTGAATTTTGCTTAAATTCGATAATCTTTTTCTAAGAGTGAATAATGTTAATTCTTTTCTTATTTTGTGTGGCATCAGAAGTTAAAAAAAGCTTATCAGTGTTGTATTAAAAATAAAAATGAGTGAAAAAATCACGGTGTGTTTAATATGGCCTACCCACGTAACCCAGTAGGCCATATTTGACACCTGATATTAATTGAACGTTTGACAGATAAAATGGCTTCTAGCTCCAACAAGAGCCCAAAACAACAATAGACCAGGGTCAAAGAAGAAATAATTCTAGCAAACCAAACTCAATTTTCTTGAAAACAATAGTGTTAAATATGGCCCACCATGGCTAATAGTAGATAGCCACCCCGGGCCATATTTAACACAGGGTGGGCCATATTACCCGCACTTCTTTTAAAATTGAAAAAATTGAGTTCCTTTACGTTTTTGTTTATATCTTTTTGTTACGTTTTTTTTTATTATTTTAGATAATAAAGACTGAAGTACAAATGTTTTGTAAAACTGTTTAAAAAACAGAAATGAATTCGACTTAAATTTATGGTTTTATTCTAAAAAATGTTAAGGGTGGGCCACATTTGCCGCACTTACTCTACCTATCTACTGATGTGAATGAATGATGATGATGTAATTAAAAGATGGTAGGTATATAAGATCTAAGGTTTAGATCTTGAATACCCAAAATAAATTTGTTTCAGGCATAATGTAAGAACGCCATTCTTAAAATAATCGCGAAACAGGATTGAAGTAAAATTTTTAAGCTTACTAAAAATCTCAAAAAAAGATTTTTTGGTCTTGAAGAAACGAGCAAAATAAGATTTTTGTACTTGGAATACAATTTTCCGAGGCCTGAAATGACACTGATATTCTTGATTTTAGCTCGTTTTTTTTCTGAGTGTACATTTACAAAATCAGATAAATCTGCTTTCATATTTCATTTGCTACAAAAAATCTATGATCTGAAATAAAAATCTGATGTGCCCAATGGAAAATCACATAAGAAATGGTATATTGAAGGCAAACTATGTAAACTATAAAGTCCAACCAGACCGTACAAATTTAACTAACTTGTTATTCCAAGCAGTGGTGTTTCTCTTTTGAACCGATTCAGCAATCCGTAGCTAAATGCTTCACATTTATTTTGCAAGACAATATATCACGCAGCGGGCCACGAACGGCACCCATATCATTATGCGCGCCCATCAAAGTCTAGCTTTAGTCCGATCCACCCCCCTCTTGCCATTTCCCACTCTTCATGTATGTAGCCAAAATCAAATTCAAATTTCTTCATCTCTTGCGTATATGATGAGAGAGTGGCTTTGTTTTGATTCGAACTTGGCCTATAGTCAGTTTCTCGACCACCACAGTAGCGCTAATACCAAATGAAATGAAAAGTTCCCAGACATTATAGCACGCGCGATGGATTATATCGATTCGGCCTATCGCGTTGTGAAGCAAACTGTAGATACTGAGCAACTCGTACACTTGTCAAAGATATGTTTAAAATCAGCACTAGACTTAGAATTTCTGCCGGATTACTGGGCTATTTGATAGCGATTATAAGTGCGGCCAGCTTACCTCATCAGGAGCAAATTGCATCGGAATATTATGGTTCAGGTGGGTTAATTAAAATTTAAGCTATTGCAAATGTTACGGAGTGATTGTGTTGTATATTCGCAGAAGAAATCGATGACGTTGGATTGGATTACCATGAAGAACAGCGAGTCAACATGGATAGTGTGCGCGGTGAAGTGTCCGGAGGAGATGATCCCGAGACGATGCCTCAGCTGTTTCAAGGCGATATTGCTATCGATCCTGTTAGCCTTAGATTGGGTGTAAATCCATTGAAGCACCGCAAACGCCTGTGGCCCAATGGAACCATTCCTTTTGAGATAAGCACAAGTTATGCCAGTGAAGAGCGATTGGCTATAGAAAGTGCTCTGCATATACTAGATTCGATGACTTGCATCAATTTCGTACCATACGATGGAGAGCAGGACGACTTTATATACATTACACCCCCCGATGATGGACCAAAGGGCTGTTGGTCATATGTAGGTCGGCGCGGTGGCGAGCAAACTGTGTCGCTGCAAAAGCCCGATGAGACAAGTTTGCATTGCTTCAGCAGCGAGGGACGTATCATGCACGAGCTAATGCATGCCATTGGGATTTATCACGAGCAATCGCGAGCCGATCGTGATCAGTATGTGAAGATCCACTGGGAGAATATTATGCCGAAATTTAAAAAGAATTTCAAGCTAGTATCAAAGAAAAATGGAAAGTACTCCTTTGATTACGACTACAACTCCGTAATGCACTATGGAGCGTTTTACTTCAGGTAATAGTGAATGTTATAGCATTTTGAATATAATTTCTATAACGTCTTCTTTTTCTGGCAGTAAGCAGAAAGGCGAAAAACCGACAGTAACGCCTCTATCGCCGGGCGTGAAAATTGGGCAAAGGAAAACTCTCAGTAAAATCGACTGTCTGAAGATAAACGATTTGTATGGCTGCTTAAAGGGACGTCGTGCTAAGATGTATCGCAGCTTTTGTAAGCTTCTGGGCTTATAGAATTTCCATTTATTTTTCCACCAATCGTTGCCATCGCCTTCTCCCATTGTTTTTGTCGCCCAGTTTGTAATCCCGGTAGATATTAATAAAGAATTATGTGAAAGTAATCAGTCGGATATAACGTATGTTAAATTTTTGTATGTATGTACTCTACTCTGGCGTTTCATCTACCCAGTTACTTTATTTTTGAAGGTAAGTGTGAAAAAAGTTTCTGTGCCGTTAATTAAAATATGGCAGACAAGTGTTATCTGTCGAACTTTTGATCATTATGAAATTTATTTTCAAGCCGCACTACCGTCCTATTTCCACATGTAAATAATTTAGAGAAACGACGTGTCTGCATATATTTTGTCAAAAATAAACGAAATTGTGTATTTATAGCTGCACTGCTTGGGGAAAAAACGATTAACATCCGATGACGCGTTTCCGTTGTGATTTGTGAATAATTCATAAAACTAAGAGATGCAAAACTGTTCGAATATCTTACGGCATTGGAATTTGCTACGAGAAATTTATGATTGATGAAAGATATACTGAAAGATGTTATGTTTGCATTTGTACTGCTTAAAAAAATACGCAACCATTATCGCTGACTTATGTGTTGTGCCAGCTGGCAGGCACAACTAGCCTAGGCCATGATAACATTACCATTTAGTTATGCATGTATAAAAGTGCTAGTACACGGTATGTAGTACGCCACATATATATGTGGCTCTGACGTAATTTTGACGTCAGCGTATGGTCCCAATGGATAAATGCCGTGCACAAGCTCTTTTTGTGCACTCTCTGTTGACGTCAGAGCCACATATATATGTGGCGTGCTACATACCGTGTACTAGCACCTTAAGAGTATAACCACGATCGAGTACATGATATTTTTCGATTTGATAAAATTAATTTAATTTGATCATGTTAGATTTCGGGCTGCAGCTTAGCTTCTTGATGAAGCAGATAGCTGATTGATAGCGAATAATGGCCAGTACCTACTTCAAAGTAAAATGTATTGCCGCGGAATTACTCTTATTGTTACATTCGGCTGGGATTCGAAAAGATAAAACACTATTCTGTTTACTAAACTTTAATAAATCACTTTTATTACAAGACAATATCACTTAAAATCAACTTTTCCACTTATTACAATCTTTTCCACTTATTACAATCTTTTCCACTTATTTTAAATCACTACCGATACTATTCGAACTTTGCTTTACACGGTTTAAAGATAAACTGTCCTGTCGTCGGATTTCGCAACCCTTTTTATACTCCCCACTAAAGCTTCTCGAATATTCTATACTCCAACCGGAACAATCGAGAATGTACTAGTTTCGTTTTAGACCATTCACCATTCGTTGAGTTTGGAAGATTCGAAGTTTCGAATTCCGTTGAATAAGTTCGTCTACTTTCCATTAGATGGCGTTGTGGTCAATAAGTAGTACTTTTCAATCCACACTACAATATCCCCCTCTTAAACTTGTTCGTCCCGAACAAATGCGTCAACATTTTCCCCAATGTAACGGTGAAGACGATCCACATGGACAACTTTGAGTTTACCTCTTCCTCGTTGAATTCGATAGACCACGTCGTTGATTCGCTTGACTACTCTATAGGGCCCCTCCCAATCTTGTTGCAACTTAGGCGACATACCTTTTCTTCTATGGGGATTGTACAGCCATACCAGATCTCCTTCCTCGAATCCTGTAGTTGTTGCTTTGGCATCGTACCTCGTCTTCATGCGGTCGCTGGCGATCTTGATCTTATCCCTAGTTTTTCGATGCACGTCCCTGATGGTTTCTCTGAGGTCCTCAACATAATCGTCCTCGTTCTTGGGTTCCTCAGTTGGAGATCCGAACATCAACTCACTAGGTAGCCGGACTGTTCGACCAAACAGGATTTCAGATGGTGTATGCCCCGTAGTATTATGCACAGCATTGCGATAGGCTAGTAGAAACATTGGGATCTGTTTATCCCAATCCCTCTGGTCGTCGCATACAACCTTAGATAGGTGTTCATTCAAGGTTCTGTTGAAGCGCTCTACCATCCCATCTGATTGCGGATGGAGCGGCGTTGTTCTCGTCTTTTTAATCCCGAGTAACTGGCATACTCCTTGAAAAATCTTGGACTCGAAGTTTCGGCCTTGGTCCGAGTGCAATTCCAATGGTACACCAAATCTGCTCACCCAGTTGAAAACAATCTGCTCTATCACGGTTTTGGCTTCTTGGTTAGGGATGGCAAATGCTTCTGGCCACTTACTGAAGTAGTCCATAACCACGAGGATGTAACGATTTCCATTAATCGTTTCAGGAAACGGTCCGGCAATATCAACTGCAATTCTTTCGAAAGGGGCTCCAGCATTGTATTGGTGCATTTTGCCTTGAGTTTTCACTCTCGGGCCTTTGCTGGCCGCACAGGTTACGCACTTTCTGCACCAGTTTTCTACATCATCCCTTGAGTGGATCCAGTAAAATCGCTCTCGCACCTTTTCGAGCGTCTTATTTATTCCCAAGTGGCCCCCAGATACTCCATCATGCAGTTCCTTTAGTACTTCACTTACTTTCGACCTGGGAACAATAAGCTGCATCACGAACGACTTTCCATCAGAGCTTTCCCATCTTCTTCTCAAAATGCCGTCCTGCACATGAAGAGAGTCCCATTGCGCCCAGTATGCCTTCAGCTCGGGGCTCCTATTGGATATCTCCTGCCAGTCTGGTTTTCCCTCATGCTCCTTCCAGGCGAGAATCGGCTCGATATCCGGATCTTCCCTTTGAGCCTCCCGGATCTCTCTCGCAGTCCAGCCAGCAATGGGCTCAGCTCTCAGCCTCTGTAAGGAAACGGCATCTTTTTCCTCCTGACGCACGCAATGTTTGCAATCGGCTTTGCAGGGTCGACGGGAGAGAGCATCTGCATTAGAGTGAAGAGTTCCCTTTCGGTGCTGTATCTCGTAGTCATACATCTGCAGCCGTTCGATCCACCTCGCGACTTGTCCCTCAGGATTCTTAAACTGCAGCAGCCACTTTAAAGACGCATGATCGGTGCGAAGAATAAATTTGCTCCCATAAAGGTACTTGTGGAAGTGTCTTGTCGCCAGGACTAAAGCGAGAAGTTCCCGTCTGGTCACACAGTAGTTCCTTTCTGGCTTGGAGAGAACTTTACTGAAGTAGGAAACTACTTTCTCTTCACCATCATGCACTTGCGAAAGGACGGCTCCAACTCCCACATTACTAGCGTCTGCGTCCACAATAAATGTTTTTCCAGGAGTGGGGTACACTAGTATGGGGGCGTCACACAGTTGCTGCTTTAGTTTTTCAAAGCTCTTTTCGCA
This sequence comes from Cheilosia scutellata, assembly GCA_955612985.1. Taxonomy (NCBI): domain Eukaryota; kingdom Metazoa; phylum Arthropoda; class Insecta; order Diptera; family Syrphidae; genus Cheilosia; species Cheilosia scutellata. The sequence goes on along the minus strand of OY015312.1, from coordinate 26,762,505 downwards.
CTCACCTGACCATTTAAATTGTTTTCCCTTTTCCGTCAGTTGATGCAAGCTCTTGGCAATCCCGGCAAAGTCCTTCACAAAGCGTCTGTAGTAGGTCGCAAGTCCCAGGAAGCTCCTAAGTTGATGTTTGTCTTTGGGAACCGGCCAGTTTTTCACAGCATCGACTTTCTCTGGATCAGTCCTGACTCCTTCGGAAGAGATGATGTGCCCGAGATACTTCACTTCTGGTCTAAAAAGAGCACACTTTTTCGGGTTCAGCTTCAATTGCGCGCTTCGCAGTCTCTGGAACACTTCCTTCAAGTTGTCTCGATGTTCTTCAAACGTTTTTCCTACCACGATGACGTCGTCCAGGTACACCAAACAGGTTTTCCACGTTAGTCCCAGCAAAACACGCTCCATTAGCCGTTCAAAGGTGGCTGGAGCATTGCACAGTCCAAATGGCATTACTGTGAATTGCCAGAGCCCGTTTCTTGCTGTAAAAGCTGTTTTCTCGCGGTCTTCGGGATGGATCTGCACTTGCCAGTAACCACTCTTCAAATCGATGGTGGAAAACCATTTGGCGCCGGATAGTGTATCCAGGGTATCGTCAATCCTTGGCAGAGGGTAGCTATCCTTTTTGGTGACGTTGTTCAGCTGACGATAGTCCACGCAGAATCTCGTGGTGCCGTCTTTCTTCTTGACCAGTACAACCGGTGACGCCCATGGACTTTTCGAACTTTCAATCAGTCCTTCCTTTTCCATCGTCGACACCATTTCTGCAACCTCCGTCTGCTTAGCCAATGGTAGTCGTCTGGGAGGCTGACGAATAGGTCTTGCGTCTCCTGTGTCGATTCGGTGTTGTACGAGATGTGTCCGACCATACTCGCCGCTCTTCGAAGCAAATATATCAGCGAACTCGTTGATTAGTTCCCCCGCCATTTCTTGCTGCTCCTGATTCAACTCACACTGTCCAAATATACTCCTTTTTATCTCCGTCATTTCCGTGGATGTAAGAGGTTTGGTAGGACCCTCATTGGATAATTTTGTGACAGCAGTAATTGGTACGCACTTACCGACCACTTCCCCTTGCTTCAGTTTCATGCTTCTATGTTCAACATTTAGGACTCGTACGGGAACCATGTTGTTTTTAGGTTCTACAAGCATCTTTCCAACGACGTAATTTTGATAATGGTTTTCTGGATCTGGCTCAACTAAATAGAATCGGTGGCTCCCAGGATCACCTTCCAGCTTTGTCCAAATAAGTGTTTCTGAAGAAGGTGGTAATATCTCGTCTTCACTCATGACTGTCCTTAGAGCTGTGACATGCTCATCCCCGTAAATCATGGGAATCTCGACGTTCCTGTACTTTAGTACTTGCAAGCCGATGTCCAGTACTACATCATGCGCCTTCATAAAGTCGATTCCAATGATGCATTCGTCACATATATCGGCCACTAGAAAGGTATGGGAGAAGACTAATCCCGCAAGATTTATTGTTAGCAGTACTTCTCCATACACCTTTGCCGTTGCTCCAGTTGCTGTTTTCAGACAGTAGCTGCTGGTGTTGTGCAGCCATGATTGGCGGACAATGTCTCTCCTTATGATGGAAGCGGTGGCACCGGTGTCGATGGTGGCCACATACTTTTTCATGCCGATATGGGCTTCCACTGTCAAACTCTTATTACCTCGTTTGGTCTGGGAAACTTGAATTGTGGTCCTGGGGGCGTCGATTCCAGAATCCAACTTCTGCCCCGTGAAGTTGGTTCTTACACGTTTCCCGACTGATAATTTTGAGAAGAGTCATCCGCTGGACGCTCAGATGCCCTTTCATTTCGATTCCTAGCGCTGCAGTGCGGACAACTAGTGTGTCTGGGTGGAGCTCTGCACTGTCGCTGTAGATGTCCAATTTTGTTGCAGTTCCAGCAGCGGATCGGTCCCCTGCGAGCGCTGTTTTCTTCTACGACGTTTGCCCTTTGGCACGAGCATTCGACGGTTGTTATCTCTCTCACGCGGTGAAACCCTTGTGATGCTTGGTCAGCAGCTTTCATTGTCAGGGCAAATGCCAGTGCCTCAGGAAGGGTTTTCTTTCCAGCCATTCGTACAGCCATTTGCAGTTGTCGGTCCTCTATGGCTTGGGTAAACGCCTCTACAGCCATTTCGTTGATGACATCCTCGCCGGCGTTGGGATACGACAAATGCGCCAGCCGTTCGATATCCGCTTGCAACTGCTGGAGCGTTTCTCCCCGCTTCTGGATTCTACTGCGCAGTTGCACCCTGTATACTTGCTGCATGTGGTCATCACCAAAGCGCATTTCGATAGCCTTCACCAATGCGTCGTAGTTGCGTTGCTTTTCTTCAGAAATAGTTTGAAGCAACTCTGCAGCTGTGCCTCGTAGTGCTAGCGTTAGTGCGATGGACTTTTCCTCGTCGTCCCAGCTGTTGGTCATTGCAGCTGCTTCGAACTGCCGCTTATAAATTGGCCATGATGTTTGACCATCGAAAACAGGCGGTTGCATCTCCTTCCTTCTAGGGCAATCAGCAGAATATTCTCGGGCTTTCTGTTTCTTTACTTTATCCAGTTCCCTAGCCAAGTTCTCGAAGTTTGTCTCATGCTCTCTTGCTTGTTCTTGTAATTTTTGATTGATTTCGACAAATTGTGTCTCATGCTGGTTTAATTTGTTATCAATCGCGTCGAATTTTACTTCTAGAACGTTCTTAAATTCTTCCACGGAATCTTTTTGTGCAGCGACAATAGAATTCTTCTGTTCTTCTAGAGAATTCTTTTGTTCTTCTAGAGAATTCTTTTGTTCAGCGAACTTAGATTCGATAGAATTCTTCTGTTCTTCTAGAGAATTCTTTTGTTCAGCGAACTTAGATTCGATAGAATTCTTCTGTTCTTCTAGAGAATTCTTTTGTTCAGCGAACTTAGATTCGATAGAATTCTTCTGTTCTTCTAGAGAATTCTTCTGTTCTCCTAGAGAATTCTTATGTTCATCTAGAGAATTCTTCTGTTCTTCGAGCTTGGCAAGAATTAATGCCATCATAGCGGCCATGTCAACGCCTGTACTTACTTGTTCTTCTTTTTCATCTGCTACTTCGAATAGCATGGATTTAGGATCTCCTCCCTCACTTTCGACAGCTTCCTGCAGACGAAGTATGAGGTCACTTTTTCCCCCAGCTGTGGAGAGATTCCGTTTTTCCAACTCAGTTTTCAACTGAGGTATGCTGAGTTGTAGTAATGCCAACGTACGAACCATTTTTACTAATTCACTATTTTTTTTCTTTTTCACTTTTTTTTTTTTCCTTCTTTTTCTATTTTCTTAATCTTTACTACACTTTGTAAGAATTCAAATTCACTTCACTTTATTTATTTTCTTTTAATTCACAATTTAGTTCACTGTTTTTCTTTTCACAACACTTCGCACAGAATAAGTTTTATCCCACTTCTGACACCAATGTTACATTCGGCTGGGATTCGAAAAGATAAAACACTATTCTGTTTACTAAACTTTAATAAATCACTTTTATTACAAGACAATATCACTTAAAATCAACTTTTCCACTTATTACAATCTTTTCCACTTATTACAATCTTTTCCACTTATTTTAAATCACTACCGATACTATTCGAACTTTGCTTTACACGGTTTAAAGATAAACTGTCCTGTCGTCGGATTTCGCAACCCTTTTTATACTCCCCACTAAAGCTTCTCGAATATTCTATACTCCAACCGGAACAATCGAGAATGTACTAGTTTCGTTTTAGACCATTCACCATTCGTTGAGTTTGGAAGATTCGAAGTTTCGAATTCCGTTGAATAAGTTCGTCTACTTTCCATTAGATGGCGTTGTGGTCAATAAGTAGTACTTTTCAATCCACACTACATTATTATAAGATATAATTAATATGCATGAATCAAATAAATATAAGATTACATATTTAGATTGGTTTCTTGTTGTTGTTGAAAAATTTGACAGCTTGTCTACACCGAAAAGTAAGCAAAGTTCTAATTGTGACGTTGTTATTTCTTAGGTATATTGTGACGTATCAGCGCAGAGTAATGTCGTTTTCGGTTAGTCGTCCAGAACCGTCCGGAAGCACCAGAACCAGAACCGTCCAGAAGTTTCCGGATTGGTACTCAACTGACAGTTTTTCTACTGAAAAGAAGATAAATTTGCTTCTGGATTTGAATTTAGAATCGCGGTGAGTAAAACGACATAAGAGAAAATACAAAGCAGTTTTGGCGGAATCATATACATGCAATGTAATGTCACCTACATGTTTTATATTTGGACGATGTCTCTTGTCAGTGCTACATGCGTATGTGACTTTTTACATGCCATGTACTACGGCCTTTACTCTTCTTGCCGAAGACCTGCAGCCAGATAGATGCTGTAGGCTTGGTGGGTATCCGATGGGCTCAATAAATCGCCGAATTGCAGAATGCTCTGATTAATAGAAATTAGAATTATATGACAAACGCAAATAGGAAAGTTAAATTTGTTGGCAATAGACATCCCTGTCTTATTATTCACTGATATAAGTAGTTCTTTGATATGGAGAAAGTAATAGAATTAGAGAAATTATAGATCCTTGGGACAAAGGTAGTACATTGATATAAATAGCTATCTACTACGTCTTGGTTTAAGAGTTTTTTTTTCTTGTCTTTTGCGGTTGAATGTGGATCAAATGAGAGGTAAATCTATATATAAAATACTAAATGTCAAAATTGTATTTCCGAAAAATATCACACGAACAATTCATCCGATTTACGAATTTCTTTTTTTTTAATGTGTAAAAAAAATATGCGCACGTTATAGGCTAATTTTTGTTTTAAAAATTCAGAACTTTTCATTTAAAAAAAATTATATTTTATAGGCTTATTTTTGTTTTAAAAATTCAGCACTTTTCATTTAAAAAAAATTATATTTGGAACTAGTTACTTTGCCAATTATAAATATTATTTCAGGATTGTAATGGTAGTGACACCCTGCTGATCAGTAGGTATAAAAGGTAAAGGCTCTGTTTTAAGTCTGTTAAGTTTAGTCAAAATTGGACAAAGCGGCATGGCACTTCCCATTCAAAAAAAAAAAAAAAACATTGCAAACGCTTTTGGTCGACACTTCGAAAAACAGTCGGTCGATTGAGCTAAAACATGGCTGTATTTTTGATTTCATAATTCTTCACTCAAGATTATGTATGTCCGTAAAAAATGAAGCTGAAACGATTGCAACGCTCCACGCGGGGTAAATTTGAAACTTATTTTTCACAATGATGATTCCTCTATGTATAAATACTCAATGCTAAAACTTACACAATATATTTATTATGAAGGGAGAACTGAATGTAACTCGAAAGTTTTCAAGTTTTCTTATAGATGGCGCTGAATAATCAAATAGACCTTAATTGCCTGTTCAAAGCATTTAATGAATTGTAGGCGGGACAGAGAACAAAAAAGACCGACAAACGCATATTCACGATACTTATGGGAACTAAAGTCGTAAAATTTTAAACATTGATATGTATTGCCCTATCTTAATAGACAAGAACATTATTTAAGCAATACAATTCCTTAGCACTGTCAAAGCTGGACGGGTAGAGCTAGTGTATTTATATTTCGAAAACTCATGCCTTAAGTAAATTCACAATAAATCGCATATTAAATGGCCCAGTGAAGCGGGAACAGACTATGGTACAGTTATCTAGTATGAAATAAAACAACAACTACTGTCAATATTAACTACCTATCTATGTGTAAAATTAAGAAGTGAACTACCAACCCCTTGGTCATTAATAAATATATTTGTTTCAAATGTAAACAAATATTTCAGATGGTGGCGGTATACAACAATTTCCCTGAAGTAATCTCTATTGAATATTATGCAACACGAAGAAAGTTAAACATAGCCAAATATATACCTATATACTATACACAGGTATGTAAAAAAAGATACATTTCAATACGTGACCGTATTATAAAATTATTTATTCAAACGCCAAGCTCATTACGATTTTAAATTCGTATTTACTATTGCTTCTATTTATCCAAATCGCACATGTGTAATCGTATTTTAATGTTTCCGTATATGCATCGTTATCGCGAGCTGTCATCTTTGTTGGGGGTTAGAGTTCGGGATGACATTTAGGCCACTCTGTTGACAGTGTCGACGATGGGTAGACATGGTCAGTGCTCAGTGGTACTTCTCACACCCGCACCAGTCATTTGTATAATTGGCTCGTAAATGCCTGTTTCACAATCATATTAAACTCACATGCCTTGTTGATGTTTGATTTATTATCTAGGTACCAACGACTTGCTTACTTTGAAAAGAAAGCGCCATCTCTGTGAGGCTGTAATAGTTAAAAATTGAATATAAATTCCATTAGGCGACAGATGAAATATGGGGTCTGCTGAGGTTAATTATAAATGTTTGTGTACGAAAAAGGCAACTTTCGCAATTCAAAGTTTGTTCATTGGTGTGGAATCAATTAATATGTATTGACACTATGTAAATTTGTTGTTGACGTTGTCAATGTTTAGAAAAGAATGAATTATTAAGCTATTAAGATTATGACTGGTTTCGGTATTGAACGAAGTGGTTATCCAAATCCAAACCGAAGTGTTAGACAGAGGAAATATCTGAATTGAGTTACTTACTGGATACAATGGACAAAAATCCTCCTCAATTCCAGAACGAGACGAAAAGTCGAGATGCCTGCTCGGAATCTGACTAAATTATTAAATTTCATCACCAGATGTTTTAAACTTAATTTTGGAATTATGAAAACCTCCCGTAGATTTGAAGATACTCAGAAAGGAAGGCAGATAATATATCGGACCAATAAGTCGGTTAAAGTTCTAATAAGACCGGGAAATCACTTTGGAAATCGGATGGTACTTTACACTGAGACGAAAGTAGAAACTGCTGAAAACTAATTTTTTGTATTGTGGATCAAGCTTTTCAAAAGCCCAAGATGCGTAGTAGCAATTTCCTTAAGAGGGATATTTTTGTCTTAACTTATTCTTTCTCCAAATACTAATATCTAACTAATGAAGATTCATAATATTAACAATAAAGAAGGTTTGGTAAAAGCTGGACTTAAACGCTCTAAGAATTTGACAGACTAATGCATTCAGCGCTACGATAGGTGTCTTCACTGGACACTGTTATATAGGCTTGACATCTTCAAACGAATTTTATATGCTGAATGGACAAGGAACAGGATGAGACCATTCTGCTCTTTCTCTGTATCTGTACTTGTCCGGATCTCCATCTGGATTTTGGAAGCTTTCTACTATAACGATATAAATTGCTTAGCTACAATATAGTACTACTAGCTGAACCCCCGCCGGCGTCGCCAGGTCTTTTTTTGGTTTTTAAAATTATTTTTTAATTTTTTTGGTTTATCAATTGATCCCCGTAATTACTGACATTTAAAAAAAATTAACTAAATATTGGTTGAAAATTACGCGCGACAGAGGGAAACATACAGTTTTTCAACGTTGTTAGATGGCTGTACCCGCCCGGCTTTGAACGTGTACAGGAATCTTGCTTAGGTCTTAGATAACAATGTTCTTTCGTAAAATGCGAGAAATGACAATAAATCGATTTGCTGGAACTTTTTGTCTGTCTAAACCTGAAATACAGCAATACGAACAAAACAAAAAGCGAATAATGAAAATCGGCCCAGCGGTTATCGAGATATATAGCATCATCGAGTTTCACTTCATAGAAGCTTAAGATTATCTGCAAGTTTGAGCTCAATCGATTAGGTGGTTTTCGAGATATAAGAATTTGAATGTTTTTTTTGTATGGGCGGTGCCACGCCCCTTTGTCAGATTTTGACCAATCTTCACAGGAGCACTCTACGGCCAATACGTAAGATTACCTGTAAGTTTGAGCTCAATAGATTTAGTGGTTTTCGAGATATGTATACAATTTTGAATGTTTTTTGTATGAGCGGGGCCACGCCCCTTTGTCCGATTTTGACCAATCTTCACATGAGCATTTCAGGGCCAATACAAAAGATTGTCTGTAATTTTGAGCTCAATTCGGTAGTTTTCGAGATATAGAATTTTGAATGTTTTTTGTATGAGCGGGGCCACGCCCCTTTATCCGATTTTGACCAATCTTCACAGGAGCACTCCGCGGCCAATACGTAAGATTACATGTAAGTTTGAGCTCAATAGATTTGGTGATTTTTGAGATATACAATTTTGAATGTTTTTTGTATGAGCGGGGCCACGCCCCTTTATCCGATTTTGACCAATCTTCACAGGAGCACTCCGCGGCCAATACGTAAGATTACATGTAAGTTTGAGCTCAATAGATTTGGTGGTTTTCGAGATATACGATTTTGAATGTTTTTTTTTTTGTATGGGCGGTGGTATGGCCTATCGCCCGACCACCGTAATTACCGACATTTAAAAAAAAAAATCAACTAAATTGGTTGAAAATTACGGGCGGCATAGGGAAACATAGTTTTGCCACTTTGTTTTATATATATAGAGATAGAGAAGAGATAGAGATAAGAGTATAGGTATTAGCAGTTTCTAGTTAAACGAGATATTTTCTACTACATTCATGTGGTATCAAAAAGGTGTAAGAGTGACAGCCGCTTCAAATTAACCTAGTGACATTGTGCTTCTCACTGCGCCACCTCTTGGACGTCTGGGAAACATCCGAGAGTATAAATAATGAAATGACCTGAAAAAGCTTCTCAATTCAGCCGCGTTTGGACTCGGCAAAATATTCGTCCCAGAAAAAAAAAAAAAAAAACTCACACAAACGAATATTTGTGAGAAGCTAGGCCTAGATTGCCTATATAACCTGTTGTGCCAACTATATATATAAAAATGAAGTTTACTACTCACTGATCATCAACGCACAGCCCAAACCTTTTGCTCTAGAAAGCTGAAATTTTGCACAGAGATTCCCTTTATAATGTGTACAAGGAATAAGAAAGAATATTTTTAAATTAAAAAGTTTGTGTGGACAATTTTTAACTTTCATTCGATTGACTTAAAAATCGGTTTGTGTACTCTGTATGAGAAATAAAAGAAACTGATTTCTCCGATTTTGGAAATTCAACCCTTAAAGGGGTAAAAGGGGGGATTAAAATTTGTATGGGAACATTTTTATTTTTCATCCGATCGACTTCAAACTCGGTTTGTGTACTCTATTATAAGAAATAAAGATAATAATTTTTTCGATTTTGGAAATGTTGCTTGGGGCCCTTTAAAGGGGGGCCTTTTCTGAACTCACGAACCGTTCGTCGTATCGATTAGAAACTTTTTAATGCGTCCAAATATTCTGATCGCTTCATCTAACTCCAGCGTACGGCGTACTCCTAAGATATTCAAGCGGAATTCTGTAAGAATGGGGTTATACTGCTAGAAAGTGGTACACATCCTCACGATCTTTCCAGTTGCATATGTTGCACAGTATAGGAAGATCTGGGCAGTGTGGAATATAATTAAGGGATTTGCTAACTATGGAATATGTAGTGTCCCGCAGATAGTGCCTCCGTCTGCTGTAGTATGATCTGTGTTGAGATGCCAGCGCTTCATCAACAATTATTGATCTTATAATTTTTGCACTGTTTTCTCCAATAGGCCGTTAGACATATTTTTCAGAGATACTAATTGCTTCTTAAGTACTGTCTTAGGTAGGTTTCCTGTACGATATAGAAATATAAAAAAGGCAACTAACTGACTGTGAAAGAATCTCTGTGTCCAAATCCTGAGGACTGCGCGAGCGAAGCCGCGGGCAAAAGCTAGTTTTATTTATATAATTATATACAAAAAATTGAGAAGCATTGCTATTGCTTCACAAACTTAACTATCAGTTCAATTTTAAAGGAAAAAACATGTCTGCGTGTCAAAATATACATTTGAGAAAATCTTACTTTAGCAAAAACACATAATATACTTTCATAAGTGAATTGATTATACAAAGAAAAATATATGTTAAAAGCTCCACTCTTAATTCCGATATGCCCAACAAAAATTGCACAATCATGGTGCTCATAATTCAGCACCTATGCCCTACTCAAAACCCTACCTATAGTTTTCAGTCCACCTGTAATTCGAAATGATTTGGTTAAGCTCAAAGCACGGAACAGTCGGACACATTAGGAAGCTCTGAAATGCTTATACCATCTAATACCCTTACTTCGATGACCTAAGCTATTGCCCAACCAAAGTGGAATATGCATGCCACTCCAGATAGTACGAGTACATAGCAGAGTGGTGCAAACACATTCGCGATTTTCCTATTTTACACCATTTGCCTGATATTCGAAATCAAACAAAACCTTTTGCAGTCACATTCAGATGAGGTGCCTACATATTCCTATAGCACTGGCTATCCGTGCATTCCCATTCGCTAATCTGAGTGCTCACACATTCGCATTCCAATTCCAAGTGGATGCAATATTCTCTTGTTTGATTATGGCAGTAGCTGTAATTTCGTTTATTTCAAAAGCGTAGGCGTAGCTGACTTCCACTAAAAGTGAAATATCTGCACTTAGGTAGACCGTGCTTATGCAGCGACTTATATCATGCGTTAGCAAATCTAGATCTACATCCTGGAATTGTCTATGTCTATGCCTCAGTAGGTTTTTTCGGCGATGAAGATGAATATTATTGGAAGGATGAAGAGGATCATGTGACTGATACTAGTCCTAACTTGGCTAGAACATATTACTGGCATTTTATATTTTGTTTAAGACATGATGGCCGCAAGTAGACTCTATTGGCCTGATTTCACTACCATTCGTTTTGGTGAGATTTTATTTTTTAGGACAAATGGAAATCCTGTAATGCCGGAAGAAGTTTTCTCAGGACATTCGATGTATAGGTAGCGCAGTGAGACTTCAATACAGTGGTTCAGTATGATAATCAAAATCTGCTACCAAATATGACGCATAGTATTAAAGGCCAAATTAAATTCAAACTCCAGATTTTGAAGACTTTTTAAACATTTCAACAATAGAAGTTGCTTTGACGTTATTGGCTATACAGATGGCTGCAATTATCCAGCAAGGTATGGCGATGCTTAAAATACAACTTTCACAGAACTCCACCAATACATATGGTTGCGTAATTATCCTTCTATGGATAATGAACGTTGTGCTGGGTGCGAAATGCATTCATCATATTTCGCTAGAAATTGGTTCGGCTTCGGATAATATTTCCTTCCATTACGACTTGTTGGTACGGTATTATAGCACCAGTTAACAATTTGAGAAGAACCATCGCCTATACCTTGTGATCGGGCGCGGTAGAGGGTGGAGTATATGTGGCCAAACAATGAGCTAGCACATAGAATGTTAATTAATTCTCGCTATTACGTTGCTGCTATTGTTTGCCTTAAAGTGGCCAGCTACTCAGGATGAATGTTGAAGTTGTTTTCGAAACGGAAGTGCTGGCACGTAATGCGTTTGCAGGACTTTTGTTTAAACATACATGTGTATGTACGTGTTGCAGTGGATTGGTGTATTGTTCCGATTATGTGCAGGTGGACATTATGGTTACGAACAAATAATGTTTGTTTTGTATTATTGCAGTTGGAATTAATATTTTAGAAAGTTCAGTGGGTCAATGAGTAGGTGCGGAGGGTGAACTGGCAGTCGAGAGTCGTTTCTTGTTATTCTGATCTGGAAATAAATATATAATGTGAAATATGTAGGTATACACACGTGGAGCTGTGGATGAGAATGCATTTTATGTATGCGGTTTCTTGAATAAATGTTTCGTATTCATTAGTTTGCATATTGCATCTATTGAAATGTTTAACTTGAATGTACTATTCTATTTGTACATGCTTCTAACAATGGATGTGCATCTTGGCATTACAGTTGATAGGTGTCAAAGTGTAAGTGACATATTAATATATACGTCGCTCATCGTCCAATTTTGTGGGTCGATACTCGGTTCGGGTTGACCAACGTAAGTTAGTTTAGGTTAAGTTTGATTGGTAGTTTGCAGCGAATGCTGCCATTATATGACCAGAATCCACTATAATCTCCTCTTTGTTCTTGCATTTTTTTCATAAATCGTTTTCAGTAATCCACATACTTTTGTTCTAATAAAGTATATCTTAAGTTATATTAGACTGTTAGAGAATTTGGGACTTAGCTTAAGCTAAATCGGATAATGTGGAACTTTTAACATATAGTCCTCTCGGCTAGGCCTTTCCTACAGTGTGCTTTCCGCAAAATCTGCAAAATCTATTCTGAAAGTCAGACGATAAAGAGGCGGAACTATCAACAAAAGGGCTCAAATGGGTCTAACATCTAAAATTACTTTTTGAGTACCACTTTTACTGATGGATATTAAAGCCATTAGAAAGACAAATCTACTTTGAATCGATCTCGAAATAAGCGGTCATTATGAGCAGTTTCTGCCCAATAGTGATCAAGATCGTCAAACGGCAAAGATGTTCGCATTTGGACAAGAGTCCCTAGGACACTCGCCGTGATATATTTTCATTATCTACATAGTATACCTATGCGTATGCATCAAAGCATAACTTGGGTCTACCACGATATCTCGAAAAAAAAAATCTCGAAAGCAAAAATCTCGAATGTAAGAATTTTGAATCAATTCAATATTGAATCAATTGAATATTAAAAATGGTGTTAAAAAGTGAGATATGTACATATGGGGGGCATGCTGCCCCCCTGCAACCCCATGCATTTACTTTTTATTTTCGAGATATAGTTTTTCGAGATTTTTGTACATTCGAAATTTTTGCTGTCGAGATTAAAAAAAAAAAAATTTCGAGATTTTTAGCCTTCGAGATTTTTGTCATTAGAGATTACGTCATATGATCCGACATCATTATACTGAACAACGACTACTCTAGGAACTGTATAAGAAGAACAATTAAAGAGTTGTAATCTATACATGCCAGAAGAATTTCACTTGGCCATACCGAACCGTAGAATGATATTAAGTAATTTAAACTAACTTGAGAAATAAAAAGTTTTAGTGATCCTTAACATTTTTGAGTTTTGTTATATTACTTTAGTCGCGTATACTGAATGTAGTAGGTACTTACCATATCTGGGCGAAATGAAAATCTGAAACGTTTCAGTGATAAACGATTTGCTAAATTTTTGTGAAATTGACAGAAAATGTGATCCGAAAAAGTTTCATATAGGGAAAAATAAGTAGATTCATTTTCTAGCCAATTTTATGTTTAATTTGTTAAATAATTCAGGCACAATGATTAGGGAAAATTATTGGGTCTACCCCGATATCTCGAAAAAAAAATCTCGAAAGCAAAAATCTCGAATGTAAAAATCTCGAAAAAAAAAATCTCGAATTTAAAAAATCTCCAAATAAAAAATCTAGAAAGCATAATCTCAAATGACAAAAATCTCGAAAAAGAAATCTCGATACGTATGGGGGGGCATGCTGCCCCCCTGCAACCCCCCTAATGATATTAAGGGTTTACTTGGGTTTACTGTCTGGCTATGGGATGGGTGCAAAGAAAAAATCTCGAATTTACTTTTTATTTTCGAGATTTTTTTGAGATATAGTCTTTCGAGATTTTTGTACATTCGAGATTTTTGCTTTCGAGATTAAAAAAAAAAACTTTTCGAGATTTTTAGCCTTCGAGATTTTTGGCATTCGAAATTACGTCATGATACCAAAATTATTCAGTTCAAGTGGTCCAAAAAAGCAGAACAAAATGTTTACGTTTTCATTTTATATATGGCCAAGTGACCAACTGTACAGTTTTTCGCTGTAGATATACTACAGTTTTTCAGCCATAGTCTATACAGCGCGAAATTGTCAAAATACAACATTATACAGCGAAACATGAGAATTCAGCATTTATACAGTTTTTCCCACATGAAAAAAAGACCTAGCTAGACTGCCGAAATCAGAAAATAGGTACTTGCCCTCCGCAGATTTTCTGACCGCATATCTCATTCGTGTATTCGTTCTTGAATGTGATGGTGATCGACTGTTTTCATATAACTATCTCTTTCTCTGAATTTGTATTTTGTGTTTTGGTTTCGGCGAGTATTATAAGACAAGTCGCGCCCCGAAGTGATGTGTCAGTGGCGTGGTGTCCAAGTGGCGGGTGAAGATGCTGGTGATGACGTGGATTTTAGCATTACAACTGCGTATTTTTGTTTAGGTAACCGGAAACTTAAAACATGCGTAACGAATTCAACATAGGACACTGGGACAAACATTTTTTTTGAAGTGTCATGATTTGAAATATTTACCCCTAGTTTTACAGTGGAAGTTTAAACTAAACTAAAGGTTCAACTTCAATTGAACTTAGTTTAACTAAATTTAATGAATAGAATTTGGCAGTATTGTACAGTACTTAGCAAAATAACGTCAAATATTTGTATTATTGACAATCGACAGCTTTAAAATTGAATTGTCACTGTCGTATAACTTAAACAACAGAAAGAACTCTTTTTTTTTTAACTTTAAACTGGGATCTCTACGTTATCCCCTTTTCCAAAATCCCTTATTGGACATAATTTGTCATTTATTTTATCTCATTTTTTCAAAATCTCCAGGGACGAAATCGCCTATGCCAAAATCTCCCAGCTACCTACATAATTACTTATTAAATCGCTCGTTAAAATCCCCTGTTTGCACAATTTAGAACTTATTCGTTTTTTCTTCTTTTAACTTCAATTTAACTTCACCCAGAATCAAAATGCGCGTGGTGATTCTATTTTCTATAATGGTATTAAAAAAAACGCGTATGTACTTACTTTTGGTGGTAAAATTAAGCAAACAACAACATTTGCATATACCCAACCTTGTACCTACTCTAAATCCTAAGTGACCACAAGCAGGGGCGTATGTATCTCACTTTTTAATACCAAATCTAAAAATGGGAATTTTGTCCCGTGGGAGTTTTTTCTTATAGGGTCTTTTGGCGTAATAGATTTCAAAACAGGGGATTTTGGAAAGGGAGATTTCATCACCAACCCGTTTAAACTTGCACTGTGAAACTGGGGGTTAGTTGTTTAACTATACAATTGTTCATAGTTATAATTTCATAAGTAATTTTAATTTTTGCGAAAAACTGTTACCTACTTTTTTTCTATGGTAAAATTGAATACCTAAGCTAATTCATACATACATCTTTAAGATCTGCAATAATTGTTGATAACTACAAACTTCTTTGTTACCCAGATATTCTTCCTTTCTACTACCCAGCAGGATACTAGGGCGTATACTTAACATTTTCAACATATTTCCTTAAAATTTTACTTAAATCCAGTTTAAATTGGTTTCCAGCTACATTTAAACACAATATCGTTGGCTTAATGCTCTTCCATGTGTATAATGTACTTGCCTCCAAAATATGTACACACATACGCACCTATTACGGAAAAGTGAAATACTCCATCATTATGCAAAGATGTGAAATCCCTTCTAATTGAAATATGCTGGCACCACCCATAAAGGATAATCATGTTCCACACATGTTACCCCCCTCAACCACTCCGTCACGGGTATCATCTCCATTCACTCAACAGCGAACATCCTGATTTCATGCGTCAAAAATTAAATCATCCAACTCGAAGCAGAATGGTGAGTGAGGGAAGAACGACAACAGCAACGTCGACGGATGACAAAAAAAAACCAATACACACTTCGTCATCTTCTTATTTCAGGAATTTCCTCCGCTTTGGCAGCACTGCAATTCATTTAACTCAACATCCATCAGCATCTGTGTATCAAATCGATTCCACCCACTGCACGCATCCTGTGCTATGTCGTCGTAGTCATCTGCAAACAATCTTTTTATCATTCCGTATCGCATCGATGTCATCTCGACATCTTTCGCGCTCATTCTGGCGTTTCTTGTTTGCGGTGTCAATAAAAAAACAACACATCACCTTATTCACCAAACAAACGATGACACAGATGACACATGATGCTAACGTCAAAAATGTAGTCTATCTGTCTTCCTTATTTTCCATTCCACCCCATAAATTCGAGGAGGCATTATTTTTCTGTACATACCTATTTTATTTATTTTTTTTTGCGAAATACAAACGAATCTTCTGCTCGTGTCTATTATAAGGCAGGAACCTCTTCAAATGCACCAAAGCGAAATTGGTGATGTTCTTAAAAGGATATCCGGCCTACTTCCAGGCTGTCTCCTTTAACGTTGACGCCGCCGCTTCATCGTTCTCTTTATGTATTGTGCCGGAAGAATTAATGTTCCATACTTATTTGCATGTGCAAAAATCCGTTATATTGTCATAAATTCCTTGCTACTTCCCCCCTTCACCCACACACAGTGCTGTATATGAATGGGTTTGGTGCAAGTACGAGCATAGTAGCAGGATTTGCACCATCACCCATGTCCTATAAAATAATGTAACAAACCGGATTCAACAGTGAAGAAGAAGGATGAATCCATTGGCAAAAAACTTATTATGCAAATCGATTTACGCATAAGATATTCAACCACTGGAAGGCAGTGACGTTGCTTTTTTAGGAAGGGAGACGCAAGTGGTGACTAGGGCCTTAGCACGTTATAAATACTTTGAGTAAAATACATTAGGCACGTTAGCATGTTGATCGTTCATTTATTTTCCCTCATGTCATTGTGCTAAAGAGTGTGTCCTTCATCACAGTGTGTATATGTGTGCAGAAAGTATGGCCTCTGGGATTTATATTAGCCTAGAATGTGAAGGGTCAACTAGCGTGATGATGTGAATGGTTAGCCTTTGACACCGATGATAGACATGTTAAATGGCTTCAGTGAATTGCTTAACAATAGACGGGTGACCTTCCTGCGGAAGAATACTCAACTGTTAGTTCCTTTTGGTATTATAGAGCAGCTGCCATGCCATAGCTTTTGAAGGTGGGAAGCGTGTTACAATATAGGAATTAGGATACTTCTACCTGGCAAGATCGCTTTTCATCAGTGGTAGGATACATTTACGGGACTGGTATGGACTCGGCTTAGTACCGAGTTTCGTTTAAAAAGTTATAACAAAATGTATCCTTTTCTTTCATTTTATTTATAGTGAGCGCAACAGGCGTTTAGACTAGACATCCTAAGCCTAGCTTCTCACAACCATTTCGATTGTGTGAGTTTTTATTTTTGGGACGAATAGAAGGGACCTTTTATTTTATGCCGAGTCCGAACGGCTAAATTGAGAAGCTTTTTCTTTAGCAAGTAAAAAAATACACTACGCATGTTGAACCCCTCTCTATTTTATTTTTTATTTTATATTTTTTTTATATATTATTTTAGCTGATGAAAGACCCTACATACATACAATACATATACTAACTTATGTGAACTAAAAAAATCAAATAGATTTGATTTAAGACAGCAAACTGCATTTAACTAACCAACAAATTGTCAATTGGCAAATATTTATCGCTTAAACAATATCCTTTATCAAATCTAATTCGCTTCTGTTATATTTTCCTCAATTTCGGAATCTAGAGGAAACTTAATTTTATTATTTCAAGCGATCCTTAATAATTTCGCCTTGATGTTTGTAATAAATCACCATCACGTGTATATGATTAAATACATTAACGTGACACTTATGTATTTTATCGTTCAATGCCATCCAGCAAGAAAAATGTAAATCCCATAACAAAGGGCACTTGAATCCAGCTGTCAACCGTGACACCCTTTCAATCGTCCTCCTCACACTGTACGCTTTCACCCGGAAAATGTAAAAGCAAGCGCTTTTTGCGTTTGCTTTATTACACTCATTTCCAATGAATGAATTTTCATCAACTAAAACAATTAAATATTGTAGCAGATTATTTTCTCATCTCTGCCAGCAGTATTTAGAAGGTGCTTTAGATTTTATTATCTCCAAAGTTCTAACGATAGATATGGACACTGGAACATAACACAAATGCCTTGTAATCATGCCTGCCCTTTCCGCATGTGTGTCTTGGCAGTCGTCGCCATCGTTGTCCTAAAATCACATTGACAGGGAAGCGAAAACAATGACTGCCATGGCCATCTATCTTTTCGGACCCTCGTCGTGTCCTCGTTGGTAGTGCTGGCAGAGTTGGCGGCACTAGCTGTACAATACTCTTGTGAGTTTGTCGTTACGCAATACTCTCTAACAAAATTGGGTAGCAACAACACACAGCATTATCTTATGGCGAGTGTATCTAATGTGATATTTATTATGGATATTTGTCCGAGTCCCAGGATCAGGACAATCGACTGGTGCTTATGGATATATGAGGCAGGACACTTAAGTGGGACGACGATGACGATTATGCGTGCGGAAGAGTGCGGGCTAAAGCGAAATGAAATTATTTTATGCCGGTCATTCTCTTCGAAGAAATATACGAGCGTAGCTTATGACTTTCCGGTGATAACAATGTTTATGGACTGAGGACATTTTTAGGGATAGCAATTTGCTGCCAGCGAATAGTCTTCATGCCAGGAGGTATATGCTTCGGGATGGGGTTTATTTTCAATTTTTCGTTCATCATGTGTACAAGTAACAGGGAGAGTCTGTTTTGAAGTGCATAATCTTTGGATTGGATATTTGATGTTATCAGAGATCTGAAAAGGTATTTAGAGTGATCGCAAATTTGTATATGAATTTTGAATTCATTAAGTTGAGTTAATCATTATAAGTAAAGTACAATGCAGAATCGAAAACGGTAAAGGTATGTTAGGCATTTTAGTCAGTTCGTCAACAATACATGGGTCTAATATTGGTTTTGTATGAAGGGGACCAGAACTACACGACCGATATAGCCTATTTGATAACTCAGTGCATCTAATTAGGAACTACCTTTCGAACTGTTTTCAAAGGGTTTTTTCTGAACAAAAATTTTCCCGGCAAAAAAAATAGACTTGCCGGGGTACCTCAGGGTTCTATTCTTAGCCCAATCCTGTTCCGTCTATATATTAACGACCTAACACATATATGCAGTAATGCATCTATACATCTATATGCGGATGATGCACAGTTATACCTCTCTCGACCAATTGGATTGGTGGAAGATCTCGTTGATAGATTTAATTCTGATTCGTCTTCTGTATAGTGAAAAGGTCTCAAAATAATGGTCTAATCACGAATCCGGTAAAAAAAGCAATTAATTTTGATTTCCAAAAAGCAGTATGACTGATGACTGGAGAGATACCCCCAATTTATATAAATTCTTGTAGACATAAATCTTCCGATACAGTTGTAAACCTTGGGTATAAGTTGAATAAATCCCTTTCCGCTATTGCCTATTGATCATGCAAATTTGATCGTAGCGCGTATTTATGCAGGGTTACGTAAGCTTTGGCTGTTTTCCAGTCTTACACCTGTGGGTGTGAATACTAGACTCAAGACTTTGCTTGTGCCAATATTTGATTATGCCATAGTTGTATCTACAATATCCTAAATTGGACTCTTAATCGCAACACATATTACTTGTTTATTTTAATGATATGGTGGGATATGTTTATGGAATGCGAAGATATGACCATGTCTCTGTCTACCACAAACATGTCCTTGGCTGTTAATTTCAAAACTTTTGGGAAATTAGGTGCTGTGTATTCATGCACAAAATGATAAATAATCGTTCACCACAATATCTATTCCAGAAATTGCAATTTGTCCAGTCACCACATAAGTTCAACCCAATAACTCCTTCTTCTAACTAACACTTCGCGCCTCTTTCTTGTCCACACTGCCAGACTTTGGAACTCTCTACCTGTCTCCATTAAACAAATAAAAGCTAGGACCCGAACAATTTAAAAGTGCACTTTTTGCTCATTTTGCACAGTAATGTAATTTACTTAGTTTTTTTCTTTTTTTCTCTTTTTTCTTTTTGTTTTTCTCTCTTCACTCTATTATTTTTCTTCTATCCTAATTTTCTCCCCTCTTGTTTATGGAACACAACATTTTTCTCGAGCGCGTGCCAATAACGAAGACTTTGACCCCTTTTACACGCTGAGTGTTTTCACTTTAGTGTCGAGAATGTGTAGGTAAAGGGGATGAAAAGTGCAGGGGATAGCCGAACACTGATGGGCCGCGAATTCCCATCCGATTCTTGTATTCTCTTTCGCTCTCTTTCGTTATTTTCAGCGTTGCTTTATTCTCAAACCGTACTCAGTCGCGATAGACGTCTGCATTTGCTCTATTTTCGAACTGTATGCGGTCTGCGCCGCGAGCGACGAATGAGAAAAAAAGGAAACAAAGACAATTTGACAATCAAGGCACTAAAGTGAAAACACTGAACGTATAAATGCACCATAAGTGCCCAAAAGAGAATTAAGAAGAGTCATGAGTGAAAAAATTCTGCGTGTAAAAGGGGTCTTTCTCAAAATTTTAGCTCGATCGGTTCGGTGGTTTTCGAGATATACCATGTTTTTTGTATGGGAGGTGCCACGCCCCTTTGTCTAATTTTTTTTTTGCTAATGCGCTAAATCTGAAATACAGCAATACGAAAAAAAAAAGAGTTATGAAAATCGGCCCACTAGGTTTTTATCAACTTTAGTTAAAATTAAAAAATCAAATTCCAAATTTTTTTTTGGATCAGTTATGGGTTCATCAACAGCCTCTTCACCCGGTCTACGTTTAATGCGTCTCCTTTGCGCTACTGGTTTGAAAAATGGCTGCGTAACAATTCCCGATGCTAATTCAAATGCTGTTACAATAGCTTCTTTGAAACCTGTTTGTCTAAATAAGAGCATTTGTTACGCATTTCGGTAAAGTCGACAAAGTTGATTTTAGCAAGTAAGTCTTGCTTTGCTCAGAAAGTTGATACAAAACGTCGCGTCGTACCATATTGTCATTGAAACAAAAAAAAAAAGTTAAATCTTTTAGCAAACCTGCTATTGTGGCCGCTTCGTGTGACGTCGCAGCATCGCTTTACTGGGTAACATCAGTCAAGGAAACCAAAGAATCATGCATTTCACATAACTGATAACAAACTGTTTGACGCTATCTTCGAGCTTCCCAGGGCGTATTATTGGGACTTCCATCCAAATAAAACATTTCAAGCGCTCCAGGAAGTGTTATTCGAAGCTCATTCACTCTACAGAGACTTCTCTGATCACAAAATATAAAGGACTTTTTAAACTAGACTAAATGAGCTCTAGTGCGTTTCTCTTTCGCCCCACATAAGTTAGAGAGGAATACAACACAGATTTAGGCAGGGGATAAATAGAGGAATACACAATAGGCACACTTGTAGCCAAAGTGATCTGGAACTGGAATAATCCATACAGTCTCTATTGGGTTGTGAAACTGGTTTATCTTTAAAGGGCTTGGGTAACTAGGTTTCGTTCATTATTTCAAAATCTCTGTATGATACTCCGATCTTATGGGCAGCAGCAAATTGCTTGATTGTCTTATAAAACCTGGAAATAGTTTTTTTCATCGTGAGATCTTCGGCCTCCTTGATCTAGAAGACGTGTTCAAAATCGGGTCTCTTCATTTCGGCTGTTCTTATATTTTTTCTTTGGATAGTCTAGTCAAGCTTTGAGTTTAATCTTAAGAAAGCTGTTCCTTCTTACTCGGCATAAAATTATGAGTCGTTCCATTTGCCTCAAAAATAGAAACGCATACAAAAGAATAGTTCTGAGAAGCTGAGCTTAGCCGCTTATGAGAATCTGTGTGTTTTTTTTTTTCTTTTTTAAGTCCTGACTACTATAAAAGACAACATTTAATGCATTTAATAGAACTTTTCGTCCATAATAGGCAACCATATAGAAATTCTTTAAAGGGGCAATTGTCGATTAAATTATTCGCGGACAAGGCGATTCGACATATAATTCATCTAAAAAAAAATTATCGGTGTTGAGTTTATTTTCTATTTTCCCAAGCCTTTTAAGATTAGTGACAATGATAAATGTAACATATGCTCTGGCAACGCCAATATAAATCTGTAAGAGGAGGACTTCAATTCGAAATGATTTTTATCTTTACAATTTTTTTAAAAGGACTTTGTAGGTATTTTATGCACGTATTTTTTACCTATAGAAGTTTCGTTAATTGCTGCTTTCATAAATTGACATATCTAATTTTGCTTAACACATTCATCAATAAGTAAGGCACGCGTGTAATTACTTTAGGGATGCAGTCTATAATGAACTTCCACAGCAATTACGTGCAATTAATATGTCAAGTTGCAGGTTACGTCTCAATTAGCGTTCTCACACTTGTATTTGCATATATAAACCAAGACAACCGACCAAGGAAATGCAGTCTTTTCCTTTATATCGCTTTGAAATGAGTCCTTCAGAGAAATATGCCGAAATAGTAAAAATTGCTCGTTTCTTCTGTAAACTCTGTGGAGCAGATATATTCGATCCTTATTATCGCATTAACAAAACTACGGGTTTAATCGCACTTGTAATAGCGTCCTACTTCGCACTTACGATTTACACTATACAATTGAAGATAACCACAAATCCGGGAATTATTTTGGGGGCGTTTTGTATGATAGGAGCGGCAATCCAGGTAAATTGTATGCCTTTCACAATGGAATATTTTACATTTTTTTTTTAAATATCTATTAAAGGGAATTGCTAAACTTTCATTTGCCCTTATATATAAAGCACAAATATTCGAGGTGAACAGTTTCTTGGAAAGCATTTATAGGCATTATGAGAAAAAATCCGAAAAGTACTCAAAATCTTTGGATGAATCCGTTTCGCTTGTGGCAGTATTTTTCAAAAGCATCGCATTTATTTACTTTCTTATATACTTATGGCTCATAAGTATTCCACCGTTACTTTATGTTTTAACCGGTCAGCGATATATGTCCATGCAGTTCTATTTTCCGGGCTTGGATGTGGCAACCGATTTTGGATATTTTGGCACAATTGCCGTGCACACATTTATCCTGTTTATTTCAGCGTTTGGCAGTTTTGCTGGGGACACGTTTATGATAATTTTCAATACACATAATCCGCTATTTGTGAATATATTTGAACTGAAAATATCCGAATTGAATGTGGTGGCTAAGGATAATGTGGAAACAGTCTACACATTCAAGCAGTTAAAAGATATTGCAGATTGGCATCAGAAGTATTGCAAGTAATTTATAATGAATATTATAGGCGTGTTTCATTGGGAAGTCTATATTGGTGGGTAATTGACATTTTACAAATTAACATTCTATCGATTGTCAGTTTTCCGTATGAATGTGGTTTGTGAAATATCTATGGGTACCTATCTCAATTAAATGCGCCCAATAAATTCGTATATTTGATATTATATATTATTTTTCTTAATACACATAAAGGTTTGGCGACATCAACAACAAAATGTTCTTTTGGATGGTATTTGTTAAAACAATTACTTCAGCCCTGTCAATTGTGCTGACTTTGTACATTATAATGACGGGAAATTGGCCTGGATCGTATGCCTATTTGGTCTTGGAGTTTTCGACGTTCTATTCTTACTGTGGCATAGGAACTTTGGTCGAAATTACAGTGAGTTAAACAAAATTTATTTATTATAATAATAGATAATGATTGACCTTCTAAATATTTTTTAGAATGACAAATTTTGCGAATTTATTTATGTTATAAATTGGTATGAACTATCGGTATCACAACAAAAAAGCGTCCTTTTGATGCTTATGAAATCTCAGACTCAGAATCCAATGACGGTTGGTGGAGTGACACCGCTGTCAGTCAATACCGGCTTGCAGGTGATTGACAATATTTTGTTTAAAATACTAAATTGAATTTTTTGTTTGTTTTAGGTGACCAAGACCGTATATAGCATCTTTATGATGATGATCAATTTTATTAAATAAACCTAGAGGAATTCCTGTAAAACCAATAGAGTAGCTAAACTTAGCCAAGAATTTATGCACATCTTGTCGAACGTATAAATATATATAGGCAAATATTTCAAAATGTTTGTCAAAGTTTGCCAAGTATTATACGAGTAAACCCAATAAATATTAGCATTGTAACGGTTTATTATTTTCAATGGCGTTAGGCAATAACGCCCAAGGAAATAGCGCCCAAATCAATTTGGAAATAAAGCCCAAAAATGCATAGCGCCCAAAAATAAACAACAAGATGCAAATAAAGCCCAAAAATTATTTGCAGCTTAATATGTATGGGGGGACATGCTGCCCCCTGCAACCCCTGCTTGGGGTTACTGTCAGGAAATAACACCCAAAATGACAAAAAATTTTGCAACAACAAATTGTACGGGTTTTTTTTGGGCGTTATTTCCAAATTGTTTTGGGCGCTATTTCCTTGGGCGTTATTGCCTAACGCCATAGCAGGAAAAATTCTTACATCTGATTCAATTCTGACCAAACTCTACATTTGGTTTTCTTGTGACGAATTTAAAATTCTGCGAAGATCATTGTTTAGCTTGAGTATATCTTCGGCAGTTAGCTCAGGTTAACAGTAACCAAAGATTCGTCTTGAGGTATGATTCACAGTCACTTGTTGATTGAAAAATCAGTATAGTCTCGGTGAAAATCGAGCAAACAGTGCGTCTAGAACAGATGTGGTGGTCGTCTACTGATGAGCCCACCCACCACATCGGGGCGAAACGCATTACTGGAGTCGAGGCCAACACAAATTGTGATGACAATCGTACACTCCAACGTTATTCAATTCATAAATATGTTTATGATTGAAAGTAGTTTGATTAGTAGAGATATAGTTGAACATCAGCTGCGTACATGAGTGCTAATGAATATTTTAATTACTGTTGGGAGATAAAAAGGAGGGGACCAAGAACTGAGCCGTGTGGAACTCCTGCTAAAAAGAAAATCCTTAAAAAAGTCTAATAGAGCTGGTACTGGGCTCGTTCAAAAGAAAAATTCTACGAATTTTAGGTCTTGTGTGCGAGTGCGAGGGGGGGGAAAGAAGAAGACACAACCGCGAACTGTACCAAGATGTGTATGTAGACCAAAAAGCCAAAATACACCACATAAAACGAATGCACAATAATGCTGCAGGAAGGCCATACCTTCGTTTCAAAGACCAAGCCATCGCGGATGGCAGAGCGCTTGGTCTGGATAACTGGAATCAGCGAGGATAGCAAATTGCAATGTCTCAGCCAGTGACTCTTCACCGGTAGGCAGCCCTATATGTAAGTTAGTAAGTAAACTCAAGTTCAACAAGTCTAAATACGACTTCATTTTCATCACTTGCTTCGAAAAAAGTGTGCCATAAATTAATAAAAACTTATTATCATTCGCCCATTCTAGTCACAGACCCTTTAAACTGCGACAACAATAGAGGTGTCAGTTTTTAGACTCACCAGACTTCAATAATCAATTATTTCCAATTTATTAAATTTTTATTTACAATCGAAACTGAAGAAATGAAGAAAAGTAAGAACGATTATTTTCATGCTTTTCAAAAAACAAAACACGCATCAATCATGCTTGGAATAGGAACGCATCTCGATAGTACCTATGTACATACAAACTAAGGATATTTGTTCAGTGCTCTGAATTCAACGACTATATACCTGGATAACAATTTATGGATTGGTGCCAATATAGGTACATACTTGCATTGCTAACAGATATGAAATATACATTCTAACTTGAAAATAATTCACACTATTGTTGGAAACTGTAAATATGTCTTCATGCAATCGCATCGGAATTGCATACTTGAATCAAGTTTTTACTCAGGACGAGTCAGCTTCCTTGTTGAAGTTGAAATCTTTTGCCATTTTACGAACTGATTTGTTATCCACCGTTACGTGAACTAGGAAGAGCTCTACACAAAGGATATGAATCTGCAACTTCTGCTGCTCTGCCACCTATAAAGCAGTACAATACCCATCTACAAAAATTTCATTCATATCGTATGTATATTGTGATTCCCTTTCCCTGTGCCTTTCTAAGAGTTAATTTCTAACAATGAGATTTTTGCATACAATATTTTATGCTTGTCTGCCCTGAGAATAGATTATGCACCTAATAAATGGAAATGTGATGCGGAGAACTGTCTGAGAGACGGACAGAAAGACAAACACCTAGGCCAGTCAGCCAGAAGGAACTATGTACAGGGCAAAGAGGAAAATTTTTGGATACCAAAGTGATAATCATGAAGATGTTTGCTTCAAGGGGTATCTCAGTATCTGTATTCTTTGTATTTACATCCACGTGTACAATTATTATTTATCATCAATTCATCACCATTGCCTCATGAACTGAGAGGAAGGTTACTGTACTGTAGTGCGAAAGTATTGCTGAATGCTGGTGTGTTTATCCACACCAGAAATTTTCTTGGTCATTAGGCAAGGTAGGTACACGTTGTTGTTTATGGTAAAATCTTTTCTAGATTTGAACATAGAATGTATTTCATGAGTGCACAATGGGATTATGGCTGATGTACCTCAAAAGTGTCAAGCAAAAATTACCTTTTTGGAAGCTAATACAGTGGAGCTGGTAAAAAAAATCAGTGAGGACAAATATGATATGATAGATATGATATTTATTTCTTATAATTATAAAATACAAAGGCTTTCTTTTTTTAATTTATACAAAATGCTTAGAAAAACAATAAGAAAAATTAGTGACATTTTTATTTTTATATACAACTAGCTGAACCCCCGCCGGCTTCGCCAGGCCTTTTTTTTTTGTAATTTGGTTGAAAATTCAGAAATAAACATACAGTTTTTCAACTTTGTTAGATAGCTGTACCCGCCCGGCTTTGAACGTGTACAGGAATCTTGCTTAGGTCTTAGATAACAATGTTCCTTCGTAAAATGCGAGAAATGAGAATAAATCGATTTGCAGGAACTTTTTTTCTGTCTAAACCTGAAATACAGCAATTCGAACGAAACAAAAAAAGACTCGTGAAAATCGGCCCAGTGGTTCTCGAGATATATAGCGTCATTGAGTTTCACCCCATAGAAGCTTAAGATTATCTGCAAGTTTGAGCTCAATCGATTAGGTGGTTTTCTAGATATAAGAATTTAAATGTTTTTTTGTATAAGCGGCGCCACGCTCCTTTGTCCGATTTTGACCAATCTTCACAGGAGCACTTCAGGGCCAATACCAAAGATTATCTGTAATTTTGAACTCATTCGACTCGGTGGTTTTCGGGATATACAATTTTGAATGTTTTTTGTATGAGCGGGGCCACGCCCATTTGTCCGATTTTGACCAATCTTCACAGGAGCACTCCGCGGCCAATACGTAAGATTACTTGTAAGTTTGAGCTCAATAGATTTGGTGGTTTTCGAGATATACGATTTTGAATGTTTTTTTTGTATCGTCCGATTTTGAATTTGTTTGGCCTATCGCCCGACCACCGTAATTACCGACATTTAAAAAAGAAAATCAACTGAATTGGTTGAAAATTAAATTGGCGTATACAATACAAATAAATTTTTTATTTTTTTGGGTGGGGTGACCCATTAAGAAAAACTTTCGCAGAAAACTTAAATGAATTTAGGAGTTAAAAAATAAATAATTAATTATAAACAAAAGATACTGAATCAATATGCAATATAAACAAATATAAGAAGCAATTAAAAATTAAATAGAGCTAAGGTTAAACTAGAATATCGGAGATGATAGATTCGGAAGAGCCAAATTTTAACTTCCTTTATAAATGTTCCAGGTGTTGATAATGCTCATGATGGATTGCGGGAGTTTATTAAACAATCGATAAGACAAAATAGAAAAAAAAATTACTGTAGTATAAATTTAAATCTATGTGCACCGTATGATTTGCATCTACCTAAATTCGGAAGATATTTCTTCGCATCCATCATCGGACACTAAAGAGATGACATTATTTTAAGCAAAAAAAAAAAAAAAAAATTATAGTGCACGACTGGACCACCGCACAAACATTTTTCATGTTTCCAAAAACATTCATTTGAAATGGAAGCACAAGATTTTATCGATTTTGGTAATTTTTGAAGTTATTTGTATCTACTTATTACCGAAGTTCGAAAAGTTGACGTAAGGACTTTTTATAACAAACAACAGAAGAAGGAAAGAGACAGCGGAAATTCCATTCAATATCATTATTTATTATTTAATTTTTTATTTGTTGTCAGTCTTTAATTCGGTATTTGTTCCAGCTCTTACCTATAGTCATGTCATGAGGTTTGGGTAATGACCGAAAGAATAAGAACGCGAATACAAGCTGCCGAAATGAGATTCCTTCGTTGTATTGCTGGTGTGCGTGTGACCCGTAGAGATCGCATTAGAAATACCAGAATACGTGAGGAACTCAATGTCGAGCAGCCACTTCTCCGGACCGGACGGAGCGGTCCATGCTTCGGTGGTTTGGTCATATTAAATGCATGCCCCCAACCAGGATACCACGACGTGCTATGGAATCCGTAACATCAGGCAGGCGTCCTCTAGGTAGACCCAGGATGAGATGGTTAAATCAAGTTCATAATTTCTCCTCTATCTGTGTGGGGATTACTTTACGTACTTTTGATGGCGCTACAGTCCGGGCGGACCTGGGCCTCAACCGACATGCCTCTCCAGCTAGCTCGATCTAACGCTAGCTGCCTCCAGTTACACACGCCAAGTTGGTTGAGGTTCAACTGCGCGCGCCACCTTAGGTAAGGTCGTCCTCTACCTCCTTGTCCCTCTGGAGTAGAGTTGAAGATTCTCCGGGCCGGAGCATTGATGTCCATACGCTCTATAGGTCCCAGCCATCTTAGTCGATTAATTCTAATTCGCTTGACTAGGTCTATATCGCTGTACAGTCCGTACAGTTCTTCATTGTACCTTCTCCTACACACTCCTGATATACAAACGGGACCAAAGATCACACGGAGAACTTTTCACTCGAAGCAGCTGAGTGTGTTTTCATGGAAAATCTTAAAAAAGGTCTGTAAACCAAATAGCTAATATTTCAAAAAAATAAAAAACGACTGCACTAGAAGGCAAACATATAATAACCACTATGTTTACACTGCTTCTCCCGTAAGGTTCTATTGTAAGCCATGTTTGTAATTATTATACACTAAAGTTGGTGTTTGCAAATTTAGCGTAGTCGAATACAAACTAAGATAACGGGTTGACGAGAAATAGGTGAATAGAGAAAATAATGCAATCAGGAAATTAAAGAAGTATAGGTAGACTGTTTTTTTTACAGATATAACATATTTAATTTAAATAAAATACATACAAGTCATGGTAATGAGCATGAAAGAAACAACCATTGTAAAATAACATAATTTAAATCCACATGTCACGAAATGTGATATTTCTTGATAAACACAAATTGACTCATCAGGACGCTATGTATGTGTCATTCGTGAGCGTGTCAATACCGAATTACATCCGATCACACAGTATTATAATAGGGCGATTATGCCCGTGTGCTTGTGTTTCAAAATCCATT